>OX336376.1:23353676-24802193 GCA_946902895.1 Fragum fragum
AAACAAAGAAATGAAACACGCTCGTTGTTAGACGATTTAACATTTTCTGTACAATCTCTGATTTTTACGTCCCTGTGATATTATACTTGAGAAACATTGTGGGAAAAGAAGATATTGCTTGTTACACAATATTTTCTATCATGAAGGTGGATAACTTTTTGAACTGTTCTTACTACATGCTATTGACTGTTATCCCTTTGAATTTGGACAAGTCGAAAATATTGAAAAACGCCTACCTACCCACCCTACCTTCTTTTCCCCACCCTACCCTACCCCGCGATACCATAAACCTTGGTTGAAACTGGCCGAGTGGTTTAGGAGGAGGTGATGTTTAAAGAAATTTTTGACTGACGACTGACGCCGGACAAAGGTTGATCAAAAAAGCTTACATGAGGTACTCATGTGAGCTAACAGAAAAAAAAAAAAAAAAAATGAACCTCATTAATTTAAAGGTAGGTATCGATGTTTTTTTCATGCCACAGATTTTAATTATTCTTATCCTCTTGCATACACTATTTGAAAACAATATGCTAAAAAGAAGTTTTGCGAAAATCAGAGGTAGCTTATCAGAGATAAACAGGCTATTTCCCTAATAGCCTACTTAACCCAAGACAGTTGCAAACAATAAAGGTTCATTCACTTGGTGCGAATAACCGTTGGAATCTCGCATTTAGTTTGAATTACATCAAACCGACGTCATCGTTACGTCTTCGTGAGTTATGTACGCTAGTCAGTCCAGTTATGATGTTGTACGCCGAAGGAACAATGCACAGGTTTCATCGGATGTTCATCGGCTCGACAGGATTACCGGAGATGAGTGACGGATCGCTAGCCATCCCATTTGAACGTTACTTTTACTCAAGGATAACATGGTAACGAAACGAACTCTTAGTTTACTTTATTTCATAGATTACTTTTGCGGCCAAATAGAAATAGGCATGAATTCTAACCCACTATTACAGCTGGACTGACTGGTGTTCTGTCTTTAAAGTGTCCTGCCATGTTTCACTACCCGCATCCAGTGGAACTCGAACCTGCAACCAACCGAGTAGGAGTCGAGCACACTAACTCCTCAACAAACGAGGATAAAAAAAAAAGAAAAAATAGGACTCAAAAATTAACTTTTAAAACGGCCCTTGGGCAGACTATGGATGAAAAAGTTCCCAAATTCCTACTTTAATATATTCAGACACAGACGAAGAATGGGATTTCCCCTTTCCCGTTTTAAGAGAATTTAAACTAGTCCAAATTGAAAGAGGTTGCAGACGACAACGAACATTGGCAGTAATTTGAAATGAAATCATCTTATGTGTTAGAAAATATTGTTGGAAAAGTAGAATTTGCTTGTCACAAGCAATTTCTCCTTTTCCCACAATATTTTCTCAAGTATAAAATCACAGCGACGTAAAATCCCGGGCTTGTACAGGAAAAAGTAGGCTGGCTGGCTTTGTAATGAAGACGACTTTCGAAGTAGAAATATTTCAAGTTACAACTACAACCATAATGTAATCGAAATTCATCGGGTAAATACGTTATCCTCTGATTCCGAGTTTACGACAATACCCCACAACGATAATACCCCTCCGGACAAAAACCCCACCAAACAAAAACCCCACCAGACAAAACCTCAACATGACAAATCCTACCAGAAAACAAACCCACCATGATACGGCATGTTAAGGTTTCCTTAGGAGGGTTTTGTCATTTTTGTTTTTTTCCTTGCGGGGTATTGTCATGTTGGGGCTTTTGTCTGGTTGGTTATGTCATTTTGGGTTTTTGCTTGTGGTGTTTTGTCACACTGGAGTTTTGTCTGGTGGGGTTCTGCCCTGTTGTGTTTTTATACTGATGAGGTTTTGTCCTGTTGGAGTTTCGTCTAGTGAGATTTTGTCCTGGTGAGGCTTTGTATGGTAGGGTTTTGTAATAGTGAGGTTTTGTCCTGTTGGTGTTTCGTCCTGTTGGGATTTCGTCTAGTGGGAATTTGCCCTGTCGGGGTTTTGCCTTGGTAAGGTTTTGTCTTGTTGGGATTCGTTGGGTGGGGGGTTGTCTGGTTGGGTTTTTCCAGGTAAGTTTTGCCCTTATGGGGTTTTGTCTTGTGGGGTTTCGTTTAGTGTAAATTTGTCTTAGTGGGGTTTGTCCTTGTGGGGTTTTGTCCGTAACACCTTCCTCCACCCCATCCCACCCGATTCCACCGACCATTGCCTTATTTGTAGTTTCCACGACGTAGCCTTTACATTTTGGCTTCTGTTAGCAATTCAGTCGCTATCGACAACATCCGAAGATAAACGACCTCGCCCAATATATTCCGATGTTTCAATGTAGGACATTAGAAAAATATAACATTGAATAAAACTTCTCGGGAATTTAGTATAGATTTAACACGAAGCAAGAACATTTATCGTTAAAATAACATAAATGACTTTTGTAAAAGCAGGTACTTGCCATTTATCAAATTTTCATGAAAATCTGTTAAGGACCGATTTTCAGAGTGAATCTTAGTTTTTAGATCTTTTTATTTACTTTCAGAAAGTGAAGGCCTGAAATGTTTCGTGGGTACTTATAAAGACTTGAATTTAGTCAACTGTTCGGGGTCTTGTTTCACTGATCTGTATATAATTCCATCGAGTACGTATTATTTGTTTTTACCCATTTACACTTAATGACGCTTTGGGAAGTCATCGTGTCTGAAATGAAAAATTGCTTGCAACTTGATCAATCTTGATCCTCAGCGTGATTGAGCGTTATCGCCCCAGCACATCCGGTGTCAATAAACCGATTCCACGTTCGTGAAACAACACTCTGGGACAGACTAAGGAAATTTCTGCCATATTGAAATGTAAAGGAAGATGTATGATGATCGAGTTTATCCATTTTCTGCAACATTTAAACTTCTGTTAGATGATGGGAGGGCTGCCATATTGAAATGTAAAGGAAAATGTATGATGATCGAAATGCATTTTCTGCAACATTTAAACTTCTGTTAGATGATGGGAGGGCTAGAGGGACGGGGGTATGGAAGAATTACAGCATCTTCAAATATTACTTTATAGCGTAAATGAAAAAGAAAAATCCCTGTCTTACTAAGGCAGATATCTGTTACTACGTGAATTTAATTAAAAATACAAATAAAATCATGTCAAAACTACACAATATGTCTATCATGCGAAGGTCGCAGTCGAAAATTCTTTAAAAAGCCTTTCTGGCTGAAGATCAAATACAAGTCCGAAAAATGCCAAACGTTAATTATACACATTGTTTCATTTTGCCACAATGTTTTGAATTCGAAACAAGCTTTCACGAGAAAATTACTTTGAAAATTTGTTCATATAGCGACATTGATATAAGGGCAATATAATACAATATGTTAAATACTGAAATTTGTCGAAAAGGGGAATCTTATAAATTCTGTTTCCAATAAAACTGATATTAGCAGCTTTTTCAATTTTCCACTATGTTTTTAGGAAATTGTGTGGCTATTGAATCAAAATTTGCAAGTCGTAAAACTGGATTGGAAATAGAAAATCATGGCTAAATATCCTTTAGTCAAACATCAATATTTAATATAAATAACAATCAAAAAGTAAAAAGACATATTTAGAAATTAACATATCTACACAAATTGATATATAAATATGTGTAACTTAATAAAAACTAGAGGCGCTTGAGCGCCTGTATACCGCTCCACATAAATGAATGACTGATTAAGCAAATTTTCCATGAATTTGAAATAAACTGAATATAATGAAAATAAATCTAAATCATTGAAATCTTTAAAATAGTTTTAGAGAATCATTTCAAACTTTTCATTGTTTTTACAAAATTCTAGTCAAGTTATATAAAAATCGTTATGTAAAATCTTTTCACTGTATACCATGTATGGACATAACCCACCACCATAATAGCCATGTTTTTCAACCAATCAAAATTATATGAAGGAATCTTACAAACAGTCATCTGGTCACCATTCCCGTGAAATTTGGTAGAAATTCATCAACGGGTTTCTGAGAAATTTACGAAGTTTTCAGTATATGGATATTAGCCCTACCCTTTAAAGCCACGTTTTTCACCCGATCATTTTTTAAAAAGAATCTTGGTCAACTAAGGATCATTTCTGTGAAATTTGGTTGAAATCTGTTCAGTAATTTCTGAGGAGAAGATTTTCAAAGTAAAAGTTTACGGACGGACGGACAGACGACCGGACGGAAGGACGGACGATCGGACGCACGCATGCACGCACGACGAACACAGCGCCATGACAATAGCTCTCTGGCTTTCAGCCAGTGGAGCTAATGATAACTGTTGCTCTTCCTTACCTTAGAATCGAAACACACAAAGAATTTTTATCAAGAATTGCTATATCGAAATTGGGGATATTGCAAGGATACAGGACGAAACTGCTGAGAGCTCCACCTGGTCCTTTTACGTGCTCGATGGATTGCACCGTCAAACGGGGCCTCGGTATAACGTCTCATCCGAAGGACAATTAGTTTTGTTGACTGATATGGTCAGCCCAGGGCTCGAACCCTTGATCTTGAGGTTTGAAGTCAAGTGCTCTACCAACTAAGATAAATAAAGTAACGTAAGAGATTGTCACATTATATAGGAACATTGTTTATGTCCTTGCTTTTCACAGTGTGAACAACGATATCTTTCTTTAATGCCCTCCGATTGATGATAGAGAATGCACGGGGAATTATCGCTTGAAAAATTCACCAAAAACCATTGAAAAATTATCAAAATGATAAAATCGAAGTTTTGATAGATATAGTTCTGCTTTCGATGACTTAGCGTTAACGAACATCATCGCAGAGACGCTACAGACACTAGTGACGTCATCAAGTTGCCATAGTTTTCACATGCAAAACGGTACTCTTTCAGAAAGTTTTCGTTTATTTTACATAAAAACGACACGTATTTCATTTCTCGAGAACAAAAGCTTTATTTTCACTCGTGGTTCTGTCACTCGTGAAAGTGATAATTCATTAGAAGATATATCGATCTTAAGCTGAAATAAACAATATATTTTTTCACCACTGGCAGAGCAGAGATGAATTGAAAGAAAAACGATTATTACGAAATCCTGCTTCCGCCATACACTTTTCGACCTACGAGGAACTCGAAAAGCAGAAATTAGGCGCACTAACTCAGTTTTTTTCTGGAAAAAAATTCAAGTCGCAAAGTTGAAGTTGTTGACCTGACAATTGTCAAAAAACTTTCGACTTTTCGACCTCACATTTGTTTGGAAAAGTGGAAATCCATGTTTCGATTTAGCAAACAGGATAAGACTCACAAGAAAACATATAAACTGAAACTGTTCGACCTCTCCGAGAATTCTAAAAGTAAAAAAAAGAGAAGTCGAAAAGTCGAAATTCTTGGATTTATTTTCTGGGTATGACTTATTGTACGGCTGGACTAATCATTCATTGGATAAACCAATCGCGTTGTTATTCTTCATATACACGAAGATCTTATGTGCAGGCTGATCTTTATCTATACCACCTGCCAAAACAGGAATATTCCGGGTTCAGCATGACAAGGGTTAAAATCCGAAATCAGAAATCTAAAAGTATTGAACTACGGTAACACCGATACCTCCTTTTAATCCTTGTCATGCTGAACCAGGAATATTCCTGTTTTCACAGGAGGCAAAAACAAAGATCAGCCTGCACATACGTGCAGTCTGATCTAGTCTACACCTCCTGATTGCCCCTGTTAGCAGGAGCCGCCGTCATAGCGCAGTTGGTAGCGCGTCGGGCTGTCAATCTAGAGGTCCCGGGTTCGATTCCCGACGGCGGCACTCAACCTTTCCGACTATTTGTCTCTCACCAATGGGTCGATAATCGTAGACCTATGTGGGATAGCAGCTGGAGGCTAGGAAAGGATGTAATGGTAGTACTGGTGTGAGAAATACCAGGAATCCATTGTTAGGTGCTCCAGCCGCCGCGATATGACTGAAAGATTGTTAAAAGCGGCGTTAAACCCCATTCAAACAAACAAACCTGTTGAGCAGGAGTTGCTATAAAATTAACTGTCTAAAGAAATTTAAAATCTCTGTGAGAGTTTCCAGTGCTTACAGTCTTTTGATTTGAATGTATTTTTTTTTTTGTAACGTTCCGAGCTCGTAGACAAAGCAAATCCATTCAGAGAAAAGGATCCCCAACCCTAAATGGGTCGACCTTGTCTATATAGTCCAAATAGTCACTTGACTCTTTGACAGTTCTCTAATTTGCATAATCACTGCAAATTAAATCCCTGGAACCGTTACACTACTCTCCCCTCCGAGAAGACTCGTCCCGAGTCTTGGCCAGGGAGATCCGTGGGTAAGGCAACTCCGGTCTGGCAGTTGTCATTATCCCACCGCTGCCACCAATGTAACGTTCCGAGCTCGTAGATAAAGCAAATCCATTCAGAGAAAAGGATCCTCAACCCTAAATGGATCGACCTTGTCTATATATAACTCCAAATAGTCACTTGACTTTCTGACAGTTCTCTAATTTGCATAATCACCTCAAATTACCTCCCCTGGAACCGTTACATTTTAAATAGATATTATTCAGCATGACAAGGGTTAATACAATTTCGGATTGCGATCTTCGGTTGACATTTAATGCATCCAAAATTTTTTTCAAGTACTGAACACGTCTTAGTTTTACGGAATGATCTGGGAGTACATTGTCGCTTGGTTGGTCACCAAGACAACCAAATTGACCGATCGCGAGGGTCAATAAAAACGTTCGACGAATCAAATCATGCTTTTTGACCGGAAGTGAACTTTGAGTTCTAACATTAGCCGTCAATAAAAATAAGCCTTTTTGTTGGTTTTGCGGAGATACCGTTGTAAGTACAGCTTGAACAAGCTGTAGTTACGACTTTTAGGTCGCTAACCAATCATTTTGAATTTTTGGTACATGTTACTGGTCGTAAAATTTGCATAAAAACGACGTTTAATATCGTAGTGGAACTTCCTGTCTGAGGTCATTTGGGTATGACCTGCGATCCGCCCGTTGTGTAGATTAACCCTTGACATGCTGAACCCTAAATACTCCTGTTTTTGCAGGAGATTTAGACAAAGATCAGCCTACACAATTGTGCAGTCTGATCTTAGTCTACACCTCTTGTTTCTCCAGTTCAAGCTAGAGTTGTTTATGAAATCAATTTGTAAAAACATTGACCAACAACATATGCTTGCAGTACTTTCAGACCTCTAAATTCATTGTAATTCTGAACAAGTATTTAATTCAGCATAATCACGGTTAAGATCTTGATGCCATTATGTAAATTTGTCCATGGTGCCTGCAAATGCAGGGATTGTTCCGATAATAGCAATGTACCTAAGAGTTTTTGTTTTTCCTTTTAACAGTGAATAAAATGGGCTGTTCCAAAGGCCACTCCAGAATGGAATGTATCAGCATGGGAGCCATGTCAACTTGCTTTTGCAACACAGATTTCTGCAACCTCGTATCACTTGGGCGGTTGAGGTTGAGACAAAACGGGATTCAAGTCAAGCAGAATAGAGAAGATCGAAGAAAACTGTAATGACTTCTTTATTAACCCATTACCAGACAACAAAATTCTAGACTGGTCCAAATTGAAAGGAGTTGCAGACGATGATTCAAACTTTATGAAACATTTTGGGTAGAAAACATAGTGGAAAATGAGGAAATTGCTTGTGACAGGCAATATGTCCATTTTCCACAATGTGTACCAAAGCTTGTTTTCATAAGGAGTGTTTAACTCTTTCCTGTATAATCACTGGTTTTTACGTCCATGCAATTTCATGATTAAGAAAATATTGTGATAAAAGAAGAAATTGCTTGATACAAGCAATTTCTTCTTTTATCATAATATTCTTTACCACATATAATGGTTGTCGTCTGCAACCTCTTTCAAATTGGACCAGTCTAAAATTTGATAAAACAGGAAAGGGTTAAACGCGTCATTGTGTGGTAATGGGTTAAAGAATCGCTGGCTCGACCCTCTGGCTAACTCTCCTGCACTTGCTTCATTTCTATCCACCTCTGTCATTGGCTCAGTAAACAGTCCGCCAAAACGTCATCTTTTCATTACACACATCAATTTATCTCCATTTAACCCTTTCCCGTTTCTATAAGTTTTAGACTGGTCCAAATTGAAAGAAGTTGCAGGCGACAATAGAAATTGAATCATTTGAAATGAAACCATCCGATTTGGTAGAAATATTGTGGAAAAGGAGGAATCGCTTGTAACAAGCAATTTCTTCTTTTTCAATAATGTTTTCTTATTTTTTTTTCGTTAGCTATTCAGATGATTTTAAAAACAAAAGTAGTTCTTTGGTTTACTGGTATTTTTTAGTTTTAATGCACATATAATGTATTCATTGCTTGCTGTCGGAAAACAATATCCAGATCGCGGTATAACTCGACCAATCATGTCATTGATTTAGATCAGAATTGAACTTTGAACTCCGCCATTGGCAGACATTTATGTAAAGCTTTTTTTGTTGGATTTGCGACTTAAATGTTGTAGCTACAGCTTATTCAAGATGTACGCACAACGTTTATGTCACCAACAAAGCATTTTACTCTGATATTAAATATTACTGGTAATAAATTTCGTCGTAAATTATCGAAGTGGAACTTCGTTTCGGAGCTCAATGGGTGTTGCCAGCGAACCGTCAATTATTTATTTATAGAAACGGCTTTTATTCCTAGTCAAGCATCCAATATTTTTAAGGAAAAGAAAATTTGTACATGTATTTAGATTTTTTTTTAGTATGATGTAGTGTAACCAAAAGACGATTTCTACAGCACCCCTCCCCATTTACGATGGTGCATTTGCCCTTATAATGTCATATAGATAGACATTTGACCTACTTTATTTGTCATTTTAGCAGGAGTTTAACCATTCCCTGTTCAATCCCTGGTTTTTACATCCCTGTGATTTTATAATTGAGAAAACATTATAGAAAAAGAAGAATTTGCTTGGTATATATTCTACCCTACTGAATGGCTATTTTTCAAATTAAATATGGTTTAAATTTTCCTACGCAAAACCTTTGAATTTGGACAGGTCTAAGGAAATGGTTAAACAATAAAGGACTCTAAAGGATCACATGTAAGAACACAATAGTTTGAAGAGCAAAATTAAACATATACACTTCTTTTTGTTGGTGGAGCCTTTAATTTTTATGTGATATGCCTTTGTCGACTGACATAAATGTCCTCTGTAAATACTTTCTAGGCTAAATTTTTATTCAGCATTTGCGTTATGATTAATTATGATTTTAGCCAGGCAGAATATACTTAGATAAACCGACTTGCATTAGCTCGCTTTCGTTCTTTTAAGAGACGAAGAGATCTTTTTTTCATGGAGGTATGAACCGAAAAAAACCCAAAAAAACTAATCACACTGTATGAATACGCAAAGCGGATTCATGGATAATTGTGATTAGGTTTTTCGGTTCATACCTTTGAAAACAAAAACATATTGTCTTCATTTCTTATATAATTTAATAAAATCGAGCGAAAAAAGTAAAAACTTAATTTTTTTGTATGGAAATTTTTTGTGCGGAAGCATACTAAATGGTTGACTCATCAAAATATTGTTCATGGAGTATGAATTTTTTTTCGGCCATTCAGATCGCTCGTTTTTGATAGACGAAACTAAAAATTAATTATTCTTTGATGAAAATTATTGTAGTTTCAGATAGTTAATGTTTTTTGTAATCTGTCACAACTGAACTGAAAGTGTCGACTAAAATATACAAAAGTATTGCCGAAAAAGCTTGTGTCAATAATATAAGCACCGTGGGGTGCGGGACATCTTGGCAGAATCATGAATACCTCGGCCTTTCTATGTGACCTGTCGTCGAATCTCACTAAATCGCAGACGAACCACCTTTTTCATCTTAACTCTTAGATTGCAGCAGGCTAGTGGTATTGACTAACCATTTACTTCGTTGGCCCCGCCTATTGACTCCGATAGGAAGTCCCGCTTCGGTATTTCACGGCGCTATTTTGCAAAATTTATAGCTATTATCATGTAACAAAAAGTAAACTAGTTGGGTGGTGACCTTAACGTCGTAACTACAGCTGTATAAAATAAGCTGAATAAGCTGTAGTTACGACGTTTAAGTCGCCAGGCAAAAATATTTAACAAAAATGGCGGTCAATGTAGAAGTTCAAAGATTAATTTCGGACTGAATGAATGATTTGATTGGTCGGTTGATTCCTTGATTGACAGCCGCGATTGCTCAATTCGTCCCCAAGCTTACAGCTTTATGTAAATTAGCTTTAGAATGAAAGTTAGTGTCCTATGATACATTGGGTCATGAAGGAAGTACAAAAAAGTTAGCTCCCGTCCGATTAGCCAAATACATTTACTGATCAAGGTCGAATCTTTCGATAGAATTGAAAGTCGGGGTTTATTCTTCCCTATTTCTTATTCATGCCTGTGCCTGGTCAGATGCTTGTTTCCAAATAATTAACCCTTGTCATTCTAGATAATATATCATCTACAGAATTGCATCAAAATCAAAGGACTGAAAGCACTGGAGGTGCCAATTCTGAGTTGATATAAATTCTAAAAAATAACCTTACAAACAAGTGTGCCTTAAAACAGACAAACAGGTGGTGTAGACTAAGATCAGACTGTACATATGTGCAGATTGATCTTTGTCTATACCTCTTGCCAAAGAACGAATATTCTGGGTTTGGCATGATTAGGTTTAAGAAGACAGTCGTCTGTCAATAGCCACTCCGCTGAATGATTAATTTGTTTAACCCATTACCACAGAATCTCGCCTTTTTACGACTCTAAAGGAAGTAATTCATGAAAACAAGATTCAAATCGAAAAAGAGATGCTGGTTACAAGCAATTCCTTTATTTTCTACCTTATTTTCTACCCAAAAAGACAGTGATATTCTAAATTGGATCAAAATGATATCTGCAATTCCACTGAATTTAGACCATTCTAAAATTGTTGCCGTGTGGTAGTAGGTTAAGTCAATTTCCATATGGATGGCAAGCTTCATTTCGTACGTAAGTAACTAGCAAGCTTGTAACTACACTTTAAGTAACTTATAATGATATAAACAACAATAATACTTTTGCACTAGTCTTTATTCATCTTAATTATTCGATCTTCTTTTTCTCTCACAGTTGTGATTATATTATTTACACTTATACATGTCTAAATGTTGTTAGCGATCGAAAACATTGTTACATGTAAATTGATTCTATGTAATGAATTAATTCTATTATTCTATTTAATAAAAAGCTTATACGTATACATGTCTAAACGTTGTTAACGATCGAAAAGCTAGTTACATGATGTAATGAATTAATTCAAGACTATAATTGCTTGCTTTGTCTGCATTTATATGGCTCGCTTGTTTCTCATTCCTACAGATATAACAACACAGTGGCGAATTTTCACGCTCTGAAGAAATTACCCATGGTATCAATCGGAACAAACTCGGTCATTCCAATAAACTTTGGAACAGACCTCGGACGTATAACGGTCGGAGTACTATGTAACATTCTGTTAGCCGGAAACAGTGTACCTTATATCGTAGTACAAAATTGTTTAAATCCGTATGGTTTTCGAAGTCTCAAAATGGCTGAAAAGCTTAAATTTCCCTTTGTTTTTATGATTTCCCTGTTTTGCTCTGATATCAAGTTTCCTTTGAAGACAAACTAGATTTCATAAGGGCCTTTATAAGATGATTTTACCATAATTTGTTTCCATAACGACAAGCACCATTTGGAAGTTAGTCACCTGAAGTCTTGAAAATAGTCCTACGATATACTTTCGAGATTCGATAAGTAGAATTGAACGAGGGGTTCCGATGGTCATGGTATGTGTTGTTGGAAAAAAAAACTGTTTAAAACTCCTTTAATCACAATTAAATCTACGTATGTTTTGTGCACAAGAATGGACATTATGATAATAGGATAACATACCGGATATAAGTATTTTCTTCTTGCTCATCAACGGTTTCATGTTCTTTTCACTAATGTACCAAGAAGGTAACTTCGTCAGCAAATTCGGTTCTATCACTCCCAGGTTCGAAGTTTTGAACTAATTTGAAACCCTGAAATGACGTATCGTGCCTGTCAATCAAACAATCAATAAGCTAAACAAATCATACTTTTAGACCGGAAGAGACCTTTGAACTCCAGCATTGTGTTGGTGAAGCGACTTATTTCTGTGGTTGGTACCTGACAAACCACGCTGTTTTTTTAAATACATTCTACTGTCCGTGAATTTACAAAATGGCGCCGATTAACCCTTGTTATAAAGAATTAAATCCTTTAAATTTAAAGGACTGTCAGCACTGGAAGATGGTCAGTATTTCTTTTGAAAAAAGATTATTTAAACAACTCTTACTAACTTGGGACAAGGAGGAGGTTTAGACTATGATCAGACTGCATGTATATGCAGACTGATCATTGTCTATACCTCCTGCCAAAACAGGAATATTCCAAGCTCAGCATGACAAAGGTTAAATCTAGGTCGACCTTCCTATCGGAAGTTGGTGGGTGGGACAGTTGGGACAAGTGACCTTTTGATTAAAGACACAAGCTTATTCGAATATGAGATTGTTCAGAAACCACATACTTGACTAAGAAAATACTTTGAACATTTAACAGTGAAAAACAACAAGAATGTACACCAAGAATTGAAAGGAATTTGAAGTGAAAGAAAGTACGGAACGATAAACTATAGTGTCACAATCATGTAGAAGACATTTCGAGAAATAGAAATATTACTTGGTATACAGAGTTTCTCATCCTCATGCAATTGACCAATCGCTGGCCCGCCCACTGACACCGCAAGCCCCCCCCCCCCCACTCCAACAGGAAGTCCCGCTTCGATTATAAACAGAGTTATTTTGTAAAATGTATAGCTATTAGCATGTAACAAAATGGTAGAATGGTTGGTTGGTGACCTAAACGTCATAACTACAGCTTAAATAAGCTGTAGTTACCACGCTTAAGTCGCCAAACAACAAAAATGCTTCACTTATATGGCGGCCAATGTCGGAGTTTAAATCTCAATTCCCGACTAAACGAATGAGTTGTTTGGTCGATATTTTGCTTGATTAGTCCACGATTGGCTAATGTTCTACTCATATTACGATAGCAGGGTATTGTGTACTAAATGTTAGCCAGGTTTGAATCAGATGAAGGTGTAACTGACGGATCTCTAGCCACGCCCTCTCACTACGATAGCCACGCCTACAAACAGTGGCAGAAAGTTCCACTTCGATATAAGAGGGCGTTATTTTTCAAACTTTATGGCCATTAATGTGTAACAAAAGAGTAAAATGGTTGTCTGGTAACCTCAACATCGTAACTACAACTAAAATAAGCTGTAGCTACGACGTTTTAGTGGCCAAACCAACAACAATGCTTCACATAAATGTCGGCAACTCCCGGAGTTCTAAGTTCAATTCGGGTCTAAATGAATGATTTGGTTGGTCAATTAATTCTTTGATTGACACCCGCGATTGGTCGGCTTATAGTGAGGAAGAAACGAACACCTTAAAAAACAAAAATAAAAGCGTATCTCACAGGGTTGAAATATCATGGGAAAAGAACAACCTGCTTGCATCCAGCTATTTATGGCTTTTCAGTTAATTTACGAGGTTAAGTGACGCGTAAAGTCCTACCTTTCACACCGATTCCGAAATTACAGATCGGCGCACGACAACACGGATCGCAAATTTGAAACGATATGAAAGTGGGTATATGTTTTCTGTTGTTTTTTTCTTCGGCCTTTTAATATAAGCTTGAAGATGGTGATAAATGATATAATAGTCTTATTCAAGCACTATTTGAATCTATGGTGAGTTTACTCTATAAAACGACCCGCTAATGCATTTTCGTGATAAATTCACATTTGTGGACTTTATACTACATTTTCATGCCAAAAAACACGTTGTGTATTTTTCTGTTGATTAACCTATACTCATTCCATATTCCGTCCCATAAAAGTAATATCAATGATCAAAGTCGTCGGATAAAAAAAATGTCGACCAATCAAAATTACAAACGAGAAGCTGTTACCCTCAAAAACAGGCCAAGAAAAGGTCAGGTGTACCAGAACACGGGAGCGTTTTGGTGGACAAAAATTGGCGTACGATAGGTTGATTAATGGGAAAATTCACAATTTTCTTCTTTTTTAATAGAAATGACATTAAATGTAGTGTTTAGTCCGAAATGACGAATTTATCATAAAAATGCAACTGCGGGCTGTTTTCTTGGGCAAACTTACCTTATTTCAAAGTTTAATGAAATTCGAACAAACCATTTCATCTCATATATAACCAGCTTCAATATTGTTTTGCTTAGTACATTCAAGGGGAAAAAAGAGAAAACATATTCATGTATTCACTGTCACATGGTTTCAAATTTGCGAGTCTCGGAATCGGGCGAAAAGGTGTAAAAGTACAGTTAACAATATAACAAAAAGAACCTTATGCTTTTGAAATAAGAGAAAAGGATTAAAAAGATCGATATTCTATCTCTCTTTCTATCTCTCTTTTGTTCTTAACGTGTTCTATATAGATAATTTTTTCACGCGTAAATTAGTCAGGCTATTTTTTGTGATTTTGAGTCAGTGACGTGACCGAGGCATGGTGACGCGGACCGATTCATTGCCGGATAAATATCTTTTTCGGCCTAGAGTATTGCCTTGGCAATCGTTACATCTTTCCTTATACTGCAATCGATTGATCGCGGCTGTCAATCCAAATTCGATAAACCAGTCAAATCATACTTTTAGACCAGAATTGAACGTAACTACAACTGATTCTACTATAAAAGTCGTAACTACAACTGATTCAACTATAGTTACAATATTTAGGTTGCCAACCAGCCATTCCATTTTACTTTTTTTTACATGCTACTTATCATTAATTCTGCAGAAAAACGCAGTTTATTATCTATTTCAAGGTCAGATGAAGTGGCCGGCGATTCGTTATCTAAACAGGCGATCTTCTTCTTTACAATTTATTATTCGAATATGTATGAAAAGCAATTACCAGACGACTACATTTTAGATTGCTTCAACTTGAAGCAAGGTATAGACCATCGTTGAGTACCTTTAGGGCCAATGCCAATAACTCGTAGATTTTCAATGCGAAGCCTGAGAGTACGATCATAATATTGCGAGTGTACGATGACAAGAACGTAAGATATTCATTTGATCTTGCTATCGCGCTGTTGTGGTATTATTATAGTACTCTACGGAATACCGTAAGGTCCATCGCAAAAAGTTTGTTGATTATCCACGCTAGAATAACCAGTTGTCCCCTTCCAAGATGGACGCATGTTTATATCTCTGAAGGTCGAAAATTAAAAATAAAAGCTATGGGAGTTAATATCAGCGTTTGGCGTGTCAGAATTGGCTCTTTTCTAATGCCAATGAAGAAGAAATGTAGACTAACTACCTTAACTGTGGGAAAAAGACAGGTTAGGCTATTTTTGAGGCTATTACTATTTCTGTCCGTGTTACTCGTGATGGGTGGGGATGTGGAGGTCAACCCGGGGCCTACAACCAGCACTACCAATACCAAAAGTACCAATAAACCGAACACTCGACAACTGTCACTAGCAGAAACAGTCGGAGCCTCAGTAAGTGATGCAAATACTAGTAGAGATTACAATGAAACATTGCCATTATCCCAGGAACCCATTAAAACAAGGTCAACAAGAAACAATAAGGACAATGAAGTAATGCTTTTCTTACGTGAAATGAGAACTGAGATGAAATCAGAATTTTCAACCATGAATAGTAAAATAAACGATCTGACTGACTCTATTGACACTTTAAAAACGGAAAACCAAGAACTTAGAACTGATAATGAATGCATGAAAAAGGAGATGGAGCGATTAACAGATAAAATTGACAGATTAGAAGGCCACTCTAGACGTAATAATTTACGATTTATTGGTATAAAGGGTCGAGCTAGTGATAGTTGGGAAACAACAGAACAAAAAGTGAGAGATTTTATTGTAAACATCCTTAACTATGGAGAAATGGGAAATGTCGAAATTGAAAGGGCCCATCGTTTAGGCAACCGAGACAACTGTCCAATCATGGTTAAGTTTTCCAAATTCAAGGATAGAGAAGCTATTATTCGTAGATCTTGGGATGTACTAGATAAGGATACGGGATATTCAGTCAAGGAAGATTTCACTGAAAGGGTGCAGTTACATAGGCGCGAGTTGGGGAAAGAGTTAGTGGAGGCCCGAAAGAGGAAACAATATGCATCAATACGATATGATAAACTGATTATCGATAACGACGTATACAGGTACAATGAAAGCGAAAAGTCAATCGAGCGTATCGGTACCTCACGACCTAGAAAGCAGATGATTGGACAGCGCACGGGTGAAAACCGAGCACGTGTCAATGATGAAAATAGAACTTACGGAGGAAATTTCGCGGGTAGTTATGATAGCCAATCAGACAGCGAGTCGATAACACGAGGAGGCGGGGTCGAATAGGATAGTGGTCAAGGCCCGTTACTTAAAATAACTCTGAACACGTGGAATATCTGTGGATTAAATAGGTTATGTTATGATATTTGTTTTTTGAATTTTCTTAAATCTTTCGATTTGATCGGTTTATTAGAAACTTGGAGTACTATAAATGGACAGTTTAGTGAGCTTTTAGAAGGATATGAATGTTTTGACTTCGTGAGAAAAAAGAATAACAGAGCTTTTAGAAATAGTGGCGGGGTAGCTGTATTTATCAAAAAAACATTGTTGGAAAAAAATTTCATAAAACGCATCTGCAATCATTTTATCGATTGTGTAGTATTATATATCAAAAGTAGCGCTGAATGCAACATACCAGATATTATACTTTACATTACATATGTGTCTCCTGAAGGTTCTACAGTATATAGAAATCATGAAGGTAATTACGGGATTTCTTATATTAATGAAAACCTCGCTATTATTAGGGATTTATATCCAAATTGCTTACTTTATCTTGCAGGCGATTTCAATGCCAGAACTAAAAATTTACTTGACTTTATTCCAGACGATAACATTAATGCAGTCTTTAACATGGAATTAGACTATAATGGAGATAATTTTGAAATACCAAGAAATAATAAGGACCAGTCTATAAATAAATTCGGTAAGGATCTTGTAAACCTATGTTGTACCCACGATGTTCACATTCTTAATGGTCGTTTGCATGATGATAAAGATGGAAATTTTACCTATATAGCTCATAATGGTGCAAGTACTATTGATTATCATATTGTATCTACAGATCTTTTTGAATATATTTCAGATTTTGAGGTGACTCAGTGGGATGACTCGGATCACTTCCCAATCACTTCTTGTGTAACAATGCCGCGTAAACAACAAGAACATCAACAAGAACAGAACAACAATTTGAATAACGCACAACAAAATGAACAAGTACAACAAGATAATGAATGTATAGAATTTGCAAATTTTAAATGGAATGATCAAGATAAAGCACGTTTTTTGGAAATTTTCTTAAATATCTTTAACGAGAGAAAAGACGAAATCATCCGAAATCTAAATTCAAGCGTGAATACAGCTGTTGAAAATTTCTTAAAAATGTATACAGACTCTGCTAAAGCTGCCAATTTTTCATCATACCAAAAACATTCAAAGGAAAATGAAAATAAAAATCAACCTTGGTGGAATTTTCACTGTGAAATTGCGAAGCAAGACAAATATTCATGTCTCAGAAGATTCCGATGGACAAATTCTGAGAATGATTTTTCTTCATATGTTACTTCAAAGAAAGAATTTAAACGTATCTGTGAACGTGAAAAATTAACTTATCAATCAGAGATGAAAAAAAGACTCTTACAAAGCCGTAACAATCCTAACAGTTTTTGGAAAATAATTAAACAAAATCGACTACATGTTAAAATATCGAGACCAAATATAAAACCAAATACATGGAACGACTACTTTAGTACATTACTGTTTAAAGAAAATCAGTTACCAATTCAACGTGAAAACCAAACGAATAACCAGGAATATAATAACATCTTGAACAGATTTATTACTGAAAATGATATTGCAATTTCAATACAGAAACTAAAAACGGGAAAAGCTCACGGTATTGACGGGATAGGAGCCGAATTTTATAAAAATACACAAAATATAATATTACCTTTAATCACTCAAATTTTTAACAAAGTTTTCAACGATGGATATTTCCCACTGAGTTGGCGAGAAAGTCTGATTGTTCCAGTACATAAGTCGGGATCAAAAGATAACCCATCCAATTATAGAGGCATTTCTCTATTAAATACCTTCTACAAGATATTTTCTAATATAATGTTTAAAAGGCTTAGTAAATGGACTACAGAATTCAACATTTTAGACGAATCTCAAGCAGGATTCAGGCCCGGTTACTCAACTATAGACAACATTTTTGTTTTACAAAGCATGATCCAAAAATACTTGTCAAAACCCGGTGGTAGATTTTACGTACTTTATGTTGATTTTGAGAAAGCTTTTGACGGACTGCCACACCAAAAATTATTTGATACTTTGCAGAAAATAGGCTTACAAGGAAAGCTCTATGATATACTTGCATCAATGTACACAAATATGACATGTCGAGTTCGAACTGGTAATAACATAGCTTCAAAATCGCTGAAATGCAACATAGGTACAAAACAAGGGGACATAACTAGTTCCATAATTTTTAATCTCTATATAAATGAGTTATCGCACTTTTTCAATAGTAAGGGCCATAGAGGAATTTTTATAACTCAGGAAATACCTGATATTGTATGTATTTTGTATGCTGATGATGTCGCAAATTGCTCTGACAGTGTAATTGAACTGCAACGACAATTAAATAGTCTGTCCGAATTTTGTAATATATATGGGATGAAAGTTAACGTAAATAAAACTGAAATCGTTGTATTTCGAAATGGTGGACCCCTGAGAACAAATGAGCATTGGACATTTAATGGAAAGGCTGTTAAAGTAGCACCATTTTATAAGTATATGGGACTTCTATTCACACCAAAACTTTCATGGTCAAAATCATTATCTAAATTAACTAACCAGGCACAAAAATCAATAAACGTTATCAATTCATATCAAAGAAATGTAGGAAAATTCAATTTAGAAGAATATTTTAAACTTTTTGATTCAATGGTAAAACCCATCCTTTTATATGGAAGCCAGATATGGGGAGTTGAATATACAGATACCGTTGAACAAGTTCAAGCACAGTATTGTAAGCGTTTTTTGGGTGTAAATCGATCTGTAAATGACGCGGTTGCTTTAGGAGAATGTGGTAGATTACCACTTTGTTGTGATTATAATTTCAATGCAATCAAATATTTATGTAAACTTTTTTCTATGCCTGCGCACAGATATCCAAGAAATTGTTTTATAATGTTGAAAAGATTAGATGAAATAAATAGAATTAACTGGGTGACCAGTGTCAAAAATTTACTCTACAGATATGGATATGGTATAGTATGGATAAGTCAAGAGATAGGTGATAGTAATTTGTTCTTGAATAATTTTAAACAACGATTAAGAGATTGTTACACACAGGATTGGAGAAGGAGAATGGACGAGTCACCCCGATGCGACATCTACAAACATTTCAAAACTTTGTTAAACCCAGAAAGATATTTGTCTATTAATCTACCATTTAGTTATATAAAAGCCGTCGCAAAATTTAGATGCAGCAGTCATAACTTTGCCATAGAAAAGGGACGTCACGAAAATTTACCCAGACATGACCGAATCTGTAAATATTGCTTTGACCAGTTTAATGTCAGAATTATAGACGATGAGTACCATGTATTCTTTATTTGTTTAAACTTTGAAGATGAACGCAATTCTCTCCTTTATTCATGGTATTCAGGAAGTAATGAACGTGAAGGCTTTTATAATCTAATGAAAACGGAAAATATGTTAAAAATTCGAAAACTTTCAAATTATATTTATGTCTTAATGGATGCTTATAACACAAAAACATAAAGCAGTTATTGAATGAGCTGGTGCGGAATTGTTGTAAATACATATTAATTCATGTGTGTTTACATCAGTTTTGTATCATCTCTTTAATATAATAATTATGGTCTCTAATATGATTCCGACTGTGATAAGAATCGAGTACTGAGTGAAACAAGTTTAAAAGTGCAAGACTATTGTAAATGCATACGAAGCTCTTATACACGTATTGCAACAACATATTCTTTTTCTTATACATTGATACAGAATTTATATAGAAGGGACAACACAACTCTGTGATTTAAATATTTGTCAATTTGTTATATTGTATTATGGGCCGGTGGCCTTTCTTTACATAATAAAATATTCGTTCGTTCGTTCGTTCGTTCGCTAGACCCCAGACTACGATGGTGACAATGCTAGAGTATTGTGACGAGAACACAAGATAACCTCGTCATCCCATCCTTGTGGTATCAACACACGGAATACCTTTAGGTCCATAGCAAATAGTTTGTTGATTTCACACACTAGATTACGACCTTTCGATTGTGATAGTATGAGAGTACGATGGTGATAACGAGAGAATACGATGACGGAAATGTGATCGTACGAGAGAATATGGTGATGGTCTCATCGGTGGTGCGATCACAACCTTCCACGTCCCCTCCATCGTACTCTCGCGGTATCGTCATCGAACAAATGCGATCGTACAGTCAAAGCGTTGACGACATCTTAAGAGTTCGATGAGGAATTCGCATAACAACATCGTGATCGTTAGATGGCGATATCGCGATAGTAGTATGCAACATCGCGTTAGTATGATAAATATATCGCGATAGTAAGATAACGACATATCGTGATAGTTAGATTGCGATATGAAAAAGTAAAATGACGACATTGCGGTAGCAAGACGGCGAAATCGCGACAGTAAGATGATATCGGCATGCATCGCGATAATAAGATGGTGACGTCGCGATAGAGGGATGACAGTCCAGTCATCAATTGTTTTCCTGCGATATGTTGTCGTACTCTCACGATCCCCGTCCTTTGCATTAAGAAATGATCTTATTTTTTCGCGATGGCCTAAATGATGTTTTCGCCATGAAATGTGAATAACAATTATGAGAACCTGTCGAAACAATGAAATATTTCTCACTACTACTATGTAACATTTTTTCTTCACTATTATCGACATGAGGGGTTGTGTCGTAATGGATAAACTACGCATAATATTACCAATTGTCATGCTGATTCCGGAATATTCCTGTTTTGTCAATAGATATGGCAGGTGTATAGACTAAGATCAGCCTGCACAAACGTGAAGTCGGATCTTAGTCTACATTACCTGCTTGTTTTTTAATGATGAGGGAATATTTGAACACAATAGAGACCAAAATTTGACAAAAAATCAAAATTTTGTGAAGAAATGTCAATATTGAGCATGACAAGGGGTAACACATTCCCACAGAATCATGCTTTTACCCTCCCCCCAAATCAGAGTTTCAAAATTTCATCAACTCCTAGTAATTGTATGCAACTTCTTTGGTCTTTTGACTAGTCTGTATTTTCGTTGTTTGGGAATGGTTTAACACATTACCCAACAATCGCACATGTTAACGCGTTAATAAATGCCGTTAAAAATAGTGTGTAAAAAGTCGAAATTTCTTTTAACGAATAAATTCTCCTTATTACCATGTTTCCTCTCCTTGTCTCACTTCAACATAATCGTGCTAAAGAAAATTGAGAGCGAAAAACTTCATCAGAAAATTAAAAAAAAAAAAAAAAACAAAAAAAAAAAACGCTTGAAAGAAATTTCTGCCTGTCATACGTTTTGTCTATTTGCCGTTTATTATTGCAAATAGTTTAATAATGACAAATAATGTCAATAGAAATGATAAATCAATCAGAACATCAATTTAGTTCGAATGTGCATTTCTGAACTCTGACATTCATGATGCTTAACATAACGTAAAAACTAAAGCTTATTTAAGCTGTAGCTACAACGTTTAGGTCGCCCACAAACGAGGTTTGGCTCATTTTAAGTTTTCCCAAACCAACATCATTTGAAATCTCAGTTGACCTGTCGTGTCGTAGATCATTGGGCGTGAACAGCAATCCGTCTAATGGAACAATGTCGTAAAATATTATTAGGGTCATAAACCGACTATATGCCTATGTTCATGACCACTTTGTTTTCAAAAATAATGTCGCAAATCACTTCTGTCGAACTTTCAGAGATGAAGAGAATACTTTTTTCGACCAATCAGAACGCTAGTTTTTCATAGACGAAACTATAAACATTTAATTGACATGACAGGCTATCCGTTGATTAGAATATCCTTATTAATACACCCACTTTTTAAATGATTCCAAGTGAATGTAAGTAAGGATTGACGTTTGCCGTTCGCAATTAGAATCATCGAAAGATTATCAAGTTTCAACAACTCGTTTAACGAGTTCTAGTGTTGACGTGTATTTCGAGAGCACATTTTGTAACAGGTAGTCTAACATGCCAAAAGTCATTTTGCGAAATTAAAACAACTTGAGTTGGGGCATCGACAAAATAGCGCTAAATAGCAAGCGATACTTCGCTCGGCTCTTTCCGTAAGCTGGGATAGACCTCCAAGCGTTAGCGTGAGTATATTGAAAACAGTGTTGCGTTTTTACCAATCGCGGCTGTCAATATATTTTTCTAAATAGCGCCGTTTGAAATAGACGCGAAGTGAGCGTGACCACTTTAGGTCGTACACGCTTAAATAAATGCGCACATGCGTAAAAAGTACAGGTGTACTCACAAAATTTAGACGTGTGCGCGAAAAGACTGAGCAATCGAGAACAAAATTTGCGCATACGCATAAAATCACAAGTGGACGCATAATAGTCAAAGGGAAGTAAAACAGTTTCCCGCCATCTGTCTTGCAAGTATAGGTAAACTACAAGAGATCAAGGTGACTAGTGATTGGACAATAAAACTTGAATATGATTTTGAATCATTTTGACATTTCAATAGGCATTTTGAAAGGGTATATGGGTACATTTCTCTGAAATACCTGTGAGAATAGCTTTGCAGTGACGGTCAAATAAAAAACGGGGTCAAAAGTCATAGAGAAAAGAGATCTTGCCATACTAAAATTTATTTTTGTTGGTGTAAGAATGAATGTTCTTCAATTTAAGGTAGGTCTGATCATTACTGCAAACTCATGGGCTGAGCTATATGCAAATATGTTACAATGGTCGTCTATGGAAAATGAATTACTTCCCTTAGACTAAAAATGAGGTGTTGTCATTTAACTCATGCACACACATATTTTGAAAGTGTATGAATAACGCGTGCACTTTCAAACTATAAGCGCACACGCTTAAATTTGTGTGTTTACTTATATGATTTTCTTTATGCTCACACGACTTAAAGTGGACATTTGACCCAAACGGTACAACATACCGGAACTAGACCTTTTGGTGCGCTGCTCTCTGTATTATTGCAACAAACAAAACTTAGGTTTCAAGATAATCGGATTAAAGGTAACAAACTTATCGTTGAGGAATCAGTAGCGAGACAGAAAGACCATGTTGGACTCAGTAAATTGAATAAACTACGAGAGATTTGACTTCGGTCTGCCATTGCAATTATCGGATCGCTGGCCACGCCCAGCGACAAGGCAAACGAAGTTGGTTTGCAAACACCGTTAACCCATTCCCACTCAATCCCTCCTTTTTACGCCCCTCAACGAAAAAGCTATGGAAAACATTGTGGAAAATGAAGAAATTGCTTGGATCAAGTAATTTCTTCATTATCCACAATGTTTTCTATCCAAAAAGACGAAAAAAAAATTAAAATTCCACCAACTTGAAATTGTCGTCTGCGGCTCCTTTCAATTTGGACCGGTCTAAAATTCCACTGTGTTGGAATGTGTTAACCTTTAGCATAACATAGGTCAGTAACATAACAAGAGTTGTCCGAGATCAACACAAACAGCCCAAACGACTGCTTGTCCCGTAAAGTGATTTAACAATAACCCTAGATCAAGCTTTTTCAGTTTAATCCAGAGCCTAGATAAAATCTGATGGTCATGTGTTTAATCCATTTCCCAACAACAGAACTTTACTCTGATCCAAATTCAAAGAACCTGCAGACGACGATTTTAAGTAAGAACTTAAACTGATTTCGTCTTTTTGGATAGAAAACATTGTGAATAATGAAGAAATATTCAAACTTTTTTGAGGGGCGTGAACGGAGAGATTGTGTGGAAATGATGAATAAGAAAATATGAGCAAGGAATATAATTGGACAATGTATGGGTGACATTTGACTTTTGTCTCGGGTGAGTTTAAAAGCAAGTTGTTGGTAGGCGACCAATTTGCGGTTACTACAGCTTGACTTAGCTGTAATAACGGCGTATAGCTCATCAAAAATGCTCAATATAAATATCAGAGGTCTAAATTCACTTCCTTTCTAAAGGAATGATTTTATTGGTCAATCAGTTTTTATCTACTGATGGCGGCGACCTGTCATTTTGCGTAGTCTCAACCCTTTCCCGCTCTTGGTAGTCCTACAAGATTAAGGTTTCGAAAATATGGTGGAAATGAAGAAATTGCTTGTGACAAGATCTGGTATGTTGATGATACATTTGAGACAACATGATCTTGGTTGAAACTTTTCTCCCATTCCACTTTTTTTAATCTGTAATGATCCATCTATCTGACGTTTTGTTTATTCTAAAAAATACTATATCTGAATGACCTCCGCTTAGTCCTACTCTTTTTCAAATAGATGTGTTTCAAATTTATCCCCAGAGGTTTCTTTTCGCTTTACGGATTAATCATGTAGCTCTGTCATAGATCTGAACCACACAATCATCGAGAGAAATAGTGCAATTCAAGGAATAAGGATCAACAGGGCTTATTTCTCTATCAATTCAAACGAATGCATACAATTTCATATTACTTCTTCGAAAACCTGTGTGACGGTATTTGGAATTAACGGATCGCTAGCCCCGCCCACCTACCTTCAACCGGATGTTCGACCCGATTTCGAATGGCGTAACATTGCAAAATATCTTGCAACATGTAACAAACAAGAGAACTATGATGGTCTTTAATTACTCAACTGAATCATCTGTTGTTTAAATAAATACAACTGTCACCAAATAATTATAACCGATGTCGGAAAGATTGAGCATAGATTGTGGCCTCCGATAATAATTAAGGTTCATCCTCATGATATAACTATAATTCTGACCAAGTTTCATGAGGATTGAGCCAAAACTGTGGCCTATAGAGTGTAAACAATGAAATTATCACTAAGGCCCCCTTTCTCGTGTTTTCTGATAGAACCTTCCAAAAATTAAAGGAGTATATCCTTATGACATAAGAAATGTTCTGGCCAAGTTTCATAAAGTTTGAGCCAAAACTGTGGCTTCTAGAGTGAAAATAAAGAAATTGTCATTAAGGCCCCTTTTCCCGTGTTTTCTTAAAGAACCCTCCGATAATAATTAGGCTTCATCCTTATGACATTAAAATAATTCTGACCAAGTTTCATGACAATATAGCCACAACTCTGGCCTCTAGAGTGTAATCAAAGAAATTGTCACCGAGGCCCCTTTCCTGTTTTTTCCCATGGAACCTTTCCCTAATCTAGAGGATTAATCCTTATGACCTAACTATTATTCTGACAAATTTTCACGAAGATTGAGCCAAATTTGTGGCCTCTAGAGTGTTAAAATAGAGAAGTTATCACTAAGGCCCCTTTTCCAATAGAACCTTCAAAATTTCGATAAGGTTTGAGCTGTCAGCCAAAGAAATTGTCACTAAGGCAATGGAACCTTCCCATAATCAATAGGGTTCATTATTATGACCTAACAATTATTCTGGCCAATTTTATGAAGACTAAGCCAAAAATTGAGCAAAAAGTGTATATAATGAATTAGTCACTAAGGTCCCTTTTCACGTATTTTCTTATAGAACCTTCCCATAAACAACAGGGTTCAACCTTTTGACCTAACAACTGCTACCTCTAGATAGTGAACACTTAAATTGTTGATGCTGCACACTGCACAGCAGACATCCAATAATCACAAAAGCTTACCATGAGCATGTTGTGCTCAGGTGAGCTGAAAAGTGAAATTGTAGGTCTACATAACAAGAGCTTGTATAAATGCTTCACTTAAATGTTAACAAGTGTCGGAGCTCAAAGTTCACTTTCAGTCTAAATCAATTTCATTAGTCACTAAGTTTTTGATTGACAGGTGCAATCTGTCAAATATGGTCCACTCATATACTTAAGAGATGAAGAGAATAAATTTTGTTTTCATGGAGGTATGAACCGAAAAAACTAATCACACTGTATAAATATGCGAAGTGGATTCTCTTCATTTCTTATAACTTAATTACATCGAGCGAAAAAACCAAAAACTTTACAAATTTTGATACCTTTTTGTATGGGACTATTTTGCGTGGGAGCATACAAAATCGCTGCGTGCTCAATCTTTCGTTCATGCAGTTAGAATTATTTTTTATCGACCAATCAGAACGCTCGTTTTCAATAGACAGATTTAAAAATTAAATCATATGTCTTTGAATTGGGGGAATTTTCATGTGGGAAATTTGAAGCAAGTAACACAATTCACATTTATAAACTTTTTATGGATAAAAATATATAAATCTATCAACATCAAAGAGTAAATTTTATAAAATGTGAATAAATGAAAATGGCACCAAAAACTATGAGATAGATCTAAAAATTCTGTTGTATACAGTCAATTATTATTGAGTACAAAACCCTTTACCCTTTCCTACTTTGCAAAATTGTAGACCTATCCAAATTCCAAGGTTTTGCAGACGAAAATCTCAAGTGCATTTATTTTCAAAATAGCCATTCAATAGGGAAAAAGAGTTTGCTTGTTACAAGCAATTTCTTCTTTTTCTACAATTTTTTCTCAATCATAAAATCACAGGGACTTAAAAACATGGGATTAAACAGAAAGGGTTAATTGGGAAACTTTCAAAAGCAACCACAATCAAAGTGTCCATTTAACCTACTCCCAAACGACAAAATTTTAGACTGAACCAAATTAAAAGGAGTTTCAGACAATGATGTAAAGCTGATGAAATTCATTTTTTTTTCTATCTTCTTGGAAAGAAAACCTTGTGTATAATGAAACCTTCGCTTGTTACATGTAATTTCTTCATTTTTACACAATATTTTCTGAACCCTTTTTCTTGGGGTGAAATAGAAAAGAAATAATTTCAAGTTGATATTACTTAAAGAATTATCCATTTTGGAAGAAACTAATGTGGTAAATAAAGAAATTGCTTGTAATAAGTATCTTTATGGGCATAAGGAGCTGGGTTGTATGGGAGTGGATTAAAGCTACAACCACTTTAACTGTAATCTGATTTGGCTCTAATTTGACTAGCACAAAACTTAGTTGTCAAGACATTACCACTCATTCCAACATTTTAGGCTTTGATGAAATTTTGATTTTGGATAACAGTGAAGGAAAAAGAAGGAATTTTACAAGTTTCACCTAATCTCACAATGTTTTTTACCTGATATATGACACTTAATTTTCTATTTCAAACGCTTCTTAAAAAGATTGTCGACTTGAGTGATTATTAGGTTTGAAGTGAGTTTACCCTTATTAATCAGATGACAATTTAAGATTCACTGAAATTGAAAGTGGATGCAGGTGACAATCAAACTGTGTGTGAACAGAGACATAACCAGCTTTTAGGGTAGAAAATACCATGAAAAAAATGAAACTGCATGTGACAAGCAATTTCTTCTTTTCCCACAATGCTTTCCCTTGTATAAAATGTTAGAAGCATGAAAATATGAAATTGTACAGAAAAGGATTAGCTGAAACCTGAGTAAACTATAATTCTGAGTCAGGTATCTATGTTGATATATAACAAACACTCAACCCATTCCAAAACAGTTTCAGTCCAGTACATATTGAGAGACCTTGCAGATGACCAAACAAAGTTGGTCTTTTTTGAAAAAATTGGGCAAAATGATGTAGAAAACATTATGAGAAAAGATGAAAATGCTTGTTTGAGTTAATTTCTTCTTTTCTCAAGATGTTTTCCATAACTGTATTTCTCCATCAAGTAAACTTAGTAATGGGTTCACCGCTCGATGATTCATCAATATCAACCCATTACCATCTGACAAAATTCCAGACTGGTCCAATTTTAAATAATTGCAAACAAAAATTCCTACCTGATGAACTTTTAAATTTTTTTCTCTTCCAGCCTAAAAAAACAACAAAACATCGTTGGAAAAAAATTGCTTGTTATAATCAAACTTATTGATTTTCCACAATGTTTGCCTATTTCTTTCTAAAAAAAAAAGGAATTGTATGGAATGGGTGTAAAAGAACTTCGATACTCTTAACCCATTTACAAAGGATGATGTTTTTGGTAGAAATTGGGAAAACATTTTGGAAAATGAAGAAATTGCTTGCAAAATGCAATTTCTTCATTTTCCACAATGTTTTCTACCCAGAAAGTTAAAAAATCTAAAAATCCTATAACCTTGCAACTCCTTCCAACATGGGCTAGTCTAAAATGTTGACGTCTGGTAATGGGTTAATGGAAAAATACATGTATTAAAGTTAGGAAGATATTTTATGTCCTTATTAGCACTAAGCCACACTATCCAGAATTTTCTACAACACTTAACCAATTACCATACAACCCTAAATTTTGACACTACGCCAGAAACATGCTAAACCCATTCCCACACAATAAAATTTTAGACCAGTCCAAGTTCAAAGAAGTTGAAAACAACAATTTAAAGTTGATGAAATCTTTGGAATCTTTGTCTTTTGAGACAGAAAACACTATGGAAATGAAGAAATTGCTTGTAACAAGCAATTTCTTCATTTTCCATAATGTTTTCCAAAGCTATGACTTAGAGGGGCGTTTAAAATCCTCATTGTGTTGGAATGGGTTAACACACAGTAAACTGTCTTCTGATAGTCCTTTCAATTTGGAGCTATCCAAAGTTTGTCATGGACAAAAAGTGGGGTTGTGTGGTAATGCGCTATTTCCCAAAAATTTACACAACCTCCTACATCTGTGAACAAGAGCTTCGCAGAGCGGCGCATATACGAAGGGGCTTGTCAGTTGCTTTGTCAGTTATGTTACCTTGAATGATAGCTCATGCATTTCATCAATAGAAAGATCTGGTTACCTGAATAATATCGTATATACTTGAGAAACATGACAGCTTTCAAAACCATTGTTAAATTTAAAACCATTGCCATGAAAAATGTAGGATAAGTTGTGCTCACAAGAAATTAAGTGTTTTTCATTCAATTCAAGGGCAGATAATTCAAGATAATTCAAAAATGACTGGAAAGATTTGATTTCAAAAGTCTTATGCACAACTAGACATCATAGGGAGTAACTGTGCAAAATTTCAGCTCATTCCCATTGATAGTTTAGGAGGAGTTGCGCACACAAAAAGTTGGTAGCAGACGGACGGACAGACGGACTGACAGACAGTCGGACAGACTAAAATCATAGAGATACATTGTGGCCAGTTTCTGTTAAATTCTGTGTAAATTGTAGGAGTTTTGTACAATATTAAATGTAAATTGAAGCTATTTTGTTAAGTCAAGGGCAGATAATTCAGGAACAACTTGAAATTTCAAACAAATTCTAGTCCTAAGGACAAGTAGACATCACACAAAGTCATTGTAGCAAGTTTCAGTTCATTCCCATTCAGAATGTAGAAGTTGTGCTCACAAGAAATACAGAGATTTTCATTCAATAAAAGGGCAGATAATTCATGATAACTCAAGAACAACTGGAATGATTTGAATTTATACATTGCAACGGTCTTATGCACAACTAGACATCATAGTGAGTAACTGTGCAATGTTTCAGCTCATTCCCATTGATAGTTTAGGAGAAGTTGTGCACACAATAAACAGTGATTTTCGTTTAATTCAAAGGCAGATAATTTGAGATAACTTAAGAATGACTGGAGCAATTTCAATTTCAAAGGTCTTATGCACAACTAGACATCATGGGGAGTAACTGTGCCAAGTTTCAGCTCATTCTCAAAGATCATTTAGATGGAGTTGCACACACAATAAACAGTGATTTTCGTTCAATTCAAGAGCAGATAATTCAAGATAACTCAAGAAGTACTGGAGCAATTTCAATTTCAAAGGTCTTATGCACAACTAGACATCATGGGGAGTAACTGTGCCAAGTTTCAGCTCATTCTAAATGATCGTTTAGATGGAGTTGTACACACAATAAACAGTGATTTTTGTTCAATTCAAGAGCAGATAATTCAAGATAACTCAAGAAGTACTGGAGCAATTTCAATTTCAAAGGTCTTAGGCACAACTAGACATCATGGAGAGTAATTGTGCCAAGTTTCAGCTCAAACCCATTGATAGTTTAGGAGGAGTTGCGCACACAAAAAATTGCTAATGGACGGACAGACAGACAGACGGACGACCGGGGCCATAACATAATACGAACCTTCGGGCATATAAAAAGTAAAGAAAACATAATTTCATCCAACTAATTTCCCTTTCTGCAACTATTAATATTTTTAGCTGATCTGACAATTATCTATAAATCTTCGCTATTAGAATTGTTCTCTGCATTCTTTTTTTCAGTATAGCATGAGATTTATTTGTGGATTGAATAAGGATTTCAAATGCATGTACTTAGTACAACAAAGGAATAAGGAATCTTGGAGGGTTCATTGACCTACTGTGGAAAAGGACTAATAGAAATGCTACATGCAATCTTGGAAGCTTTAGGCCTTACTGTTTTAGAGCAGAAGATTTTTTATGTTTTTGGATAACAAACAAATAAATTCACAGATTCCAATTATTTGAAGTATTTTGGAAGACCATAACTCAGGGATCATTTCTGCAAAGCTTCACTTAACCCATTCCCACACAACAGTATTTAAGGTTGGTCCAAATTGAATAAAGCTCCAGACGACAATTTTTAGTTGATGCAATGTTAATTATATGTCTTTTTCTTCATTTTCCACAATGTTTTCTGAAGCTTTTTTCTTCAGGACCATTAAAAGAGGGATTGTGTTGGAATGGGTTGAAATTGTTGAGTAGTTAAGGAGAAGAGAATTGTTAAAGAATAAGTTCTTTTAGTCATTCGAGTCTGAATAAATATATTCATATTTATCCAAGACTTGTTTTAGGCAACAAAAGGGTTGTAAAAACAGCTAGATATAAGATGTGTTTACAATGTTTTTGTTTGCCCGGAAACAATGTTCATTGACATGATCAATTCACTCTACATTATATGCTCAACATCTGTAATAAGCATATGTTCTGTTCTGTTTATTCCTATGAAAAAAACAAGTACCCATTTCATAGGGTTATTCTTAATTTCATTGATAATTGAAATATTTGGTAGAGCCTAATAAAGCAAAATTCACTGAAATGAGCTAGGAATTACATAAAGTTAGTTGATGAACAATGAGTAATGGATTTTTCTCTCTTACTACAGCCAGTCTTGCTTCAGCAACTATCTCTATTATGTGACTTCATGCATTAAGCATCAACAATTATATTGAACATAAAACTCTAGCCATGCCATATGCTGAAATTACTAGAAAAGTAGCCATTATTCAAATAGTCAAGCTATAAATGTTTTTTCAGAAACTAAACTCAACAATTTAACAGATTAGGGTTCAATGACAAATGGTCGATAGGAGCTGTCAATTACAAAATATCAAATCATAAATGTGACTGGAAGTGAACTATGAACTCCAATATTGAGAAACATTTTTGTGAAGCATGACAACAGCTTATTCAAGCAATAGTTATGGTAAAACCTTTAGGTTGTCATCCAACAATTTATTATTTTATTGCATGTTACTGGCTATAAATTCTTGCAAATTAACTCCTTTTAATATATCAAAGTTGAACTTCCTTTTAAAGTAAAAGAGCATGGCCAACTATCCATCAATTATACTTGACAGGTATTTCAAATTTAAACATTGGCTGATCATTTTCTATGCCAGGCACACGAGAATTTTGAAGCATTTTCTTCTTTTTTCCAAAATGATTTACATGGCTATTTCGCAAAAGCCCAAGAAAAATACGGGACTGCATGGTTAAGGGTTATCATTATATTCATACAGTTAGACACATTATTTCTATACTGTTGGTGTAGACATGGCATTGACTGTCCTATTACAATGGTTTTCAATAACTAGTTCAAGGTCATCTGGTAGGGATGGAAGACTTTCTCTGATTGGAGCATCGAACTTTGTCTTGAGATCATTGATTGGTGTAGGTTCAAAAGTAAGGGGCGAGAAATCCTTGTTAGTAGGAGGTGTGTTTTCAGGCCTATTCAAATAATCTACAGGAGATAAAAACAGTGTTGAATCAACTGTGAACACTTTGGGACTATCTTTAACTTTCATCTCTGGGGTGTCAATATTAAAATTCTCTATCCCTATACTTTTCGATGCCGAGTTTAAAAGTTCCGTTAAAAATGTAGGTTTTAAATGTCCTCCTGATTTAACTTGCATTGAAGAGAATCTAGGTGATGCAACCTGTTTAAATGGAGATTTAAAAGCAAGTTTTTTGTTTGAGCTAGGAAATGGACTGTATCTATCTAAACTGTTACGCCTACTTTTGGCAGGAGATTTATAGCTTTGAGACAACATAGTCTGTAAATTACTTGAGAAGTCTTGTGGTTTATTTTCCAATTTCTGCGCAGATGTTGGTAACATGGGCTTATATCGCCAGGATACTTTACGTCCTATGATAACTACAGCAGTATCAGAATCTGACAAACTTCTTAAATCCTTTTTGGAATGACTTGTGTCCTTCATCTTCACTTCTTCAATATTTACTGTCGGCAGATTTTCATGAACTGGTTTAGCAATTGATGTAATTAAACTTTCACAACTCTTTGAAATAATACTTTCATATGTATGTTCATTGCCTGGTGAGCTTCTTTTACTTTGTAAACTTGTCTCTTCTACCATATCAACTGAATCACATCTTAGATTGGTCTCTGCCATGATGGATGACAAGCTCTCGTATGTATGTTCCTCATCCGAGTCTGTATCTGATATGCTTGTTGTTGTTCTAGGTATCACAAGTCTTGTCCTTTCTTTTAATTTACCAACACAACTATTTATACAGTTTTTGTTGAAAGATTTACCCTCTATCCTCATTTTGTCTGTGTGAAACTTGTCAAAATCAGATTTCATTTGCACTGGACTTTCAATATCCTCTTTACAGGGCATATCAAATTTCATATCTCTGCCCAATCTGACATGTTCTCTATCATCAGGAAATTCAGAAAAAACTAGATCCTCAGAAGAACAATCTGAATGACCTGAATGTTCTCTAAATTCATTATGATTCCTGGATGCAATTTTAATGCTTGGTTTTGTCACAATTATTCTAGGTCCTTGATTTGGTGTTATGTAGTCATCACTTTCAGAATCACCATGACTGTACTTTGGATTTGTGGAAATTGAATCACTAAAGGCTGGGTTAATTCTACCTGGAATTGAAACAATTATTTAACAAGACCCATTTCAGACATGGTCATCCCCCGCCCTAACAGCTTGATAGAAAACTGAAGCCAGTTAGATTTAGGCTTCTTGTGCACTGCATTTTTTGTCAATGAGTTTGATAATAGCTATTATACTTACAGAGATATGCCCTGGACAAAATCTAAGTCTTAAAAACAACAAAAAGCAGAAACTCCAAAATTATGCATGCAAGAGTTGTGGTTCTCGTGCTCTGCACTTCTCCCTAATGAGATCTATCTACCTATGAAGTTTCAAGTTGATAGGATTTATACCTTAGAAGATATTCCCCATACAAAATCTAAGTCTTAAAATAACAAAGGACAATAACTCCAAAATTATTCAAACAAGATTTGTGATTCTTGTACACTGCACTTCTCCTCAATGAGATCTATCAAGTTTCAAGTTGATAGCATTTATACTTTAGGAGATATGCTCCAGACAGGCTTAGTGATGGAATGACTGAATGACGGCAGAGATGATTATCAAATCCCCTTCGCCAAAACAGCTGGGAATAAAAAAAAATAACACATGTAAAATTGATGCCACAAATGGGTTTTTTTATGGCAGAAACAATCCAATTATAAAAAGAATTGGAATATACAAATTTCTGTTGATGAAATATTGCCTTTTGGGTAAAAAACATTGAAGGAAATGAAGTAACTTATTACAAGCAATTCCTCCTTTTACCACAAAGTTTTCTATCACTTTTTTTGTTAAGGGTCAATGTGGCTAAAGAAGAGAAATTTTGTCATAAGAAATTCTTCCAATGTTTTCTTCGGCTATTTTAGTCAATATGATAATACACTGGATTAACATGCAATTTTTTATCATCCAATTGCACTAGTACTGCACACCAGGTAGTATTTTTCAAAATCATATTATTTCAGAAATCTTACAGTTCATACCATAATGCTAATCTAAAATGTGAAAAATATAATATGCCACTGATCTTTCAAAATTAAACACATTATCAGATGACAAAATTTTGGACAGGTCCAAAATGAAAGATCTTGGACATAACATATAGTGCCTAGCCAAATCAATAAGAAATCTGCGAGTCTAAACTCACAGAGTATACCCTAAACATCAAGTTTCAAGTCAATGCTATCAATAGTTGCTGAGAAAACAATGCCTGCAAATTCAATAAGTTTTAAAGCAGGAAGTAAAAAACTTTACGGACCAAAATTCAGCATGCACTATATAGGCCACCTAGTTCAGTGCTTTTATTAGTTGCTGAGAAAAATGCAACAAAAAAATTGGTTAAAGTCGGAACAGAAGGAAGGGCAGATTAAAGGCAAGAGGACCATGATGGTCCTAAATCGCTCCCCTGAGTATGATGGTTCATGGCTTTATGATATAAATAAAATAGCAAAGCCCTCTGTCTAATTATTTTGGAGAAGATGTTTAAGGATTATTCTTTTAATCCTAGGTACATTGATGATCCCACCACATAGCACTAATTTCCTGAATATGGTAATGCTTTGAAGTATAGACATCAATACGTACCAAGTATAAAAGCTCTAGGCCTTATGGTTTAGGAGAAGAAGGTTTTCAAAGATATCATTATTTATTCCTAGCTAAAATTAGGGATTGCACAGTAAAGGGCTATTTTTTTTAGTAATTTGGAAGAGGGTCAATGGCTGAGGATATGTACCAAATGTCAAAGCTCTAGGCTTTATGGTTTGGGAGAAGAAATATATGTACAATCAGGGATCGCCCAGAAAAGGGCTAATTTTCAGAATACGGTAATTCTTTGAAGAATTTTATGGTTTGGGAGAGGAAGATTTCTAAAGATTTCCTTCTCTATTTCTATGTTACATCAGGGATCACAAAGAAAAAGGCTAATTTTCAGAATAGGGTTATTCTTTGAAGTATTTTGGTAGCGGGTCAATAGATGATGATGTTTACCAAATATCAAAGCTCTAGGCCTTATGGTTTGGGAGAAGATTTTTAAAGATTTCCTTCTTTATTTCTGTGTAAAATCAGGGATTGCCCAGAAGAGGGCTAATTTTCAGAATACTGTAATTCTTTGAAGTATTTTGGTAGAGGGTCATTGGATGATGATTTGTACCAAATATCAAAGCTCTGACCTTATGGTTTGGGAGAAGAAGATTTTTTAAGATTTCCTTCTTTATTTCTATGTAAAATCAGGGATCACAAAGAAAAGGGCTAATTTTCAGAATACGGTAATTCTTTAAAGTATTTTGGTAGAGGGTCAATAGATGATGATGTTTACCAAATATCAAAGCTCTAGGCCTTATGGTTTGGGAGATGAAGATTTTTAAAGATTTCCTTCTTTTATTCTTTGTAAAGCACGGATTGGCAAGAAAAAGAGGGTCAATAGATGAAGATTTGTACCAAATACCTAAGCTCTAGGCCTTACTGCTTGGGAGGAGAAGATTTTTTTTTAAGTTTTTTCACTCTGTTTCCATGGCAACCAGAGTTCTTCATGGATTTCAATTCTTTGAATTATTTTGAAAGGATCATTTCTGTGAAATTTTGTTGAAATTCCATGATTAGTTTAGGAGGAGAAGATTTTTTTGTAATTGTGAATGGACAGACAGATGGACGGACGGACTGTTGACGGACGATGATCGATCACAATAGATCCCCCAGAGCACTTCGTGCTCAGGTTAGCTAAAACGACAGCCAGGGGTGTAAGAGCGTCCTAGCTCTTAGGAGTGCATTTCGACGTAACGTAGCGTCGCGCCGTACTAAAATACGCGCAACGTTCACGCGACGTCAAAATGACGTAAATGTTTTGCAACGACCGTTTTCAAATCAGTTTTAGTTGTGCGGGCTTGAGGAACGGTCAGCTCAATTGTTGAGAATCATCAGCTTTCTGACATTGATAACTAACGAAGATTATTAAAGATGCATTAACTCAAAAGAGCGTTTTTTGATATCCGAGCCCCACTACAAGGGGTAAACCAGTATAACCCCTCTTCTTCAAAGTGTGGGTAAAATATAACTTGTAGCAGAAAGGTTGGAAGTATTACTGGAAAGAAAGAAAAAACTGATTACTTCCTCCCCCCCCCCCTTTTTCCAAAGGCTATATGCCTGTGTGTCAAAATGGCAGACTGTGTTGTAATGGGGTAAGCATAAAAATTCACCTGATCTAGGTGTGATTCTAACATCAGGGATTTGTAAAATAGGAATGGAGGATGTACTGAGCTGATTCTGTTGTTGAAAGCTGATATATGACGCCAGATTGGTGGAAACAGAGAGAAGATTGCTGTTACCCGTAGGATCTGTCTGACCTGTGGTGTTGTAGCTGGATGCCTGTATATAATTAAAAGATGACCTGTGGTATAGTTTATATAAACAAAGAAATGATTGTAAGGTAAGTTTTATCTAAGTTATATATGTCATGTCCACAAACACTTTTGTATTTATAAACAAGCAGCAGCATGTGTCATTCTTGTTTGATTGACACAATTGACCAATTGTAGTTGTCATTCAAACAATCAGTCAACCAATGAAATTGTTCATTTTGACCAGTAGTGAGTTAGAACTCTGATATTACACGCCATTTTTGTTCATCTTTTTTGTTGGTTTGTGGACTTTTAACATCAAGCTAGAGTTACGATGTTAAGGTCACCAACCAACCATTACACTTTTTTACGGCATGTTACCTACTAAAAATTTCACCAAAATAACACAGTTTAAAATTGAGGTGTCGCTTCCTATTGGCATCAGTGGGCGTGTCCAATAGTTAATGGGCAGGGCCAGAGATAGGTCAATTTACAGATCGCTGGCTAAGCCCATTGACCTGTAACAAGGATATTTGAGCCTATGCGTGACATTTCCAACCATTTCGCATGTGCATGTCTCGCACACATTGAGCATCTTGGACAGCCATTCGGGGCAATTATAATATTCGCTTTTTTTTTAAAGAAGCTTTGGGTCAGTATCTATCTACAGAGCGCAGAGTGAAGACTCTGATCAGACTGTGCTGATGCACAGACTGATCTGAGTCTTTACTTGGCGCACATGCGAAATGGTTGGAAATGTCACCCATGGGCTCATTTATGTTTACCCATTACCATATGACAAAATTTTAGACTGGTTCAAATTTAAAGGAGTTGCAGACGATAATCTAAAGTTGATGAAAATTTAGATTTTTTAAACTTTCTGGTTAGAAGACATTGTGGAAAATGAAGAAATTGCTTGTAACAGCTGTAAAGGTCTTGAAGAAGAATCTTAAAGATTTTCTTTTTCATCTTGTGTTCAAAGTACACGATCCGACAAGAAAGAACAATATTTGGAAATATTTTGGTAACAGACCATGAGGTAGTAATGCCATATAAAAATTCTGTAAGCTGTAGGCTAAGAAATTTCTGCAATTTTCCCATATATTTCTGTGATGAATCTAGGATTCTTACAACATAGAACAGATTTTCAGAGTAAAGTAATTCTTTGAAGTTTTTTGGTAGGGGGTCATTTGTCATTGATATATACTGAATATCAACATTCTAAGCCTTATGGTTTGGAAGATTTCCTCCTAGAATCCAGGATCCCACAATAATGGGCTAATTTGAAGTATTTCAGTAGAGTGTCATTAGAAGCATAGATAAATGATTTAATGAAAAACACTTATTGGTGAATATAGATTGAATAAATCTGCATGATGCCACTTTAGATATTTCTTTTTCTACTTTAATCATGGCAACAAGTGCAGCCTCCAACAACAATATATAAATACATGTATCATGCTGTATTTGCAATTTTCATTTCAACTTCGAAGTTGTTTTAGTTTTAACGAAACATACTGAAAGAAAGATACCTCCACTACAGTTTGAAATGACTCATCAAAGAAGCTGTGTTCATCTACCATGTCTTTATCTGAAAAAAAAAAAAAGAAATTTAATTATCACCACATTACGAAAACCTTGTGAGAAAATAAGAAATTGTTTTTAACAAGCAATCTTGCAATTTCTCACAATGTATTTCTAAACCTTTTACAGCAGCTTCTTTTAAATTTGTTATCTGGAATTTATTTAATTTCAACCAGCCTAAAATGAACATGTATACTTATCTACTAGTTTAGATTAGAATGCCAGCCATGCCCACTGAGCCCAAATAGATGACGTTACTGCAAGATGGATGGTCTCAGTAACTTCTAACGAAAAGATAAAATGGTTGGTTTGGGACCTAAATGTCATGACTAAAGCTTGAATAAACTAAAATTATGACATTTAATCTATTCCGACACAATCCAGCTTTTTTACTCCTCAAACATAGAAAAAAGTTTTGGAAAACATTGTGGAAAATGAAGAAGATACTTTTTACAAGCATTTGTAATTTTCTCTATTTTCAGAATGCTTTCAACCACAACAGATAAAGATCTCACATTCTTGAACTGTTTACTTCAACTTTTTTTAATTTGGACCAATCTAAATTTCTTTTGTGTGGAAATGGATAAAGTCACCAAACCAACAAAAGTACTTTACAAAAATGTGGACCAATGGCGGTGTTCAAAGTTCACTTCCTGTTTAAATGTATGATTTGATGTTTTTTTTGAAAAGCTTTCCATATGAATCTGAACAGACTGATAGCCATCTACTTTTTTTTATAATTTCAAATCACTTTACACACCAATTTCCACTGACAATCAAATGATCAAGTGATCAGTCGTGGCTGTCAATCTAATAACTGACCAATGAAATCATTCACTCAGACAAAATGTTAACTTTTAACTCCCTCATTGGCTGCCATTTAACCAATTATCAGATGCCAAAATTTTAGACTGGTCCAAATTGAAAGGGGTTGCAGACAACATTCTAAAGTTGATGAAATTTTCGATTTTTTCAACTTTCTGGATAGAACCTTTGATTAAAATGAAGAAATGATTTCCCTATTTTTTTTTTAGGGGCGTCCAAAAGCGCAACTGTGTGGGAAAGGGTTGATTGATTGATTGAATGGGGTTTAACGCCACCTTTAACAGTATTTCAGTCATATTGCGTTGGCTGGAGCACCTAACAATGGATTCCTGGTATTTCTCACACAAGTATTACCACTACATCCTTTCCTAGCCTCCAGCTGCTATCCCACCTAGGTTTACTATTATCCACCCTATGGTGAGAGACAAATGTCAGAAAGGATATGTGCCACCGCCGGAGATCAAACCAATGACATCCCATGATTGAGGATTTGGAGTGTGATGCACTTCTGACTGCACTGTGGTGGCAGCAGGAATGGTTTGAGAGAAGCATTTCTGTTGGTTTGGCAAATTTAGTGTTATAGCTACAGCTTTTTCAATTTGTTGTTTGAATGGGGTTTTACGCCGCTTTCAACAATCTTTCAGTTATATCGCGGCGGCTGGAGCACCTAACAATGGAATCCTGGTATTTCTCACACCAGTACTACCATTACATCCTTTCCTAGCCTCCAACTGCTATCCCACATAGGTCTACGATTATCGACCCATTGGTGAGAGACAAATAGTCGGAAAGGATGAGTGCCGCTGTCAGGGATCGAACCCGAGACCTCTAGATTGATAGTCCGACGCGCTACCAACTGCACTATGACGGCAGCTACAGCTTTTTCAAGCTGTAGTTGATGTTATGGCTCCACCCAACCTTTTTTGGTTATTCTACTTTTTTATTACATGCTACTGGCCATAAACTTTGCAAAATAACACTATTAAAAAAAGAAATGGGACGTCCTGTCAGAGTGAAAGAGCGGAGCCAATTGATTAAATGACTGGCCAGCCATTGGTCAATTGTCAACTCAAATCACTACTTGTAATGTTAAAAAAATCTACATGACTGATATGATTTTTTCCTTCCTTATCTGTAAAAAAAAAAAAAAAAAAAAAAAGAAATTTCAGGTTTTTCCATCTCTGTCAATATTGCAGAAAAGGGCGAATTTTGTAACTCTTTGACATTGCTTCAGTCGGTAGCTACCATTTTAATTCTGCCACTTATATGTTAGAAACTGGAAACCTTAACTCATTACCACTCAGTGACGCTTTTAGACGCCTCCAAGAAAAAAAGCATTGGAAAACATTGTGGAAAATGAAGAAATTGCTTGTTACAAGCAATTCTTCATTTTCTACGTTTTCTACCCAGAAAGTTGAAAAAATCCAAAATTTCATAATATTTGAATTGTCATCTGCAACTTATTCCAATTTGGGCTAGTCTATAATTTTGCCATCTGGTAATGGGTTAACCCTTTCCCGTTTTTGGAAATTTTAGACTGGTTCAAATTGAGAAAGGTTGCAGACGACAATGAAAACTGGATGCCATTTGAAATGAAACCATCCTATGTGGTAGAAAACATTGTTGAAAAAGGAGAAATTGCTTGTTTCAAGCAAAATCTTCTTTTTTTACAATGTTTTCTCAAGTATAAAATCATAGGAACGTAAAATCCCCTGTTTTAACCGGAAAGGATTAAGAGAGGATATTCAATGAGCAGTTATGATATACTAGATGTATAGTACCATCTTTAACTCTTTCCTGTTTTTTTCAAAATTTTAGACCTGTCAAAATTTAAAGATTTTGCAGATGACAATCTTCTGTCGATTTATTAGAAAAATATCCATTTTGGTGGGGTTATTTTTCTTTGTTCATTCTAGGGGCAACAAGTCTTGATGAAACCCGGGCATTGGTTTTTGTTGGGTTTTGTGACTTTAACATCTCACATTTTCACAACAGCTGATTCAAGCTACAGATGCATCATTTAGGTCTACAACCAATCAATTTATTTTCCCGTTACATGTCAATGGCCATGCATTTTGCAAATTAATGGTATTAAATATTGAAAGTGGAGCTGTGGGAGTTCAGTTGGCATTGCAAGAGATCTATCAGTAAGGTTTACCACAATCAGTCTATTGTTTTGTCCTCAGTGGACACCCTCCTGCGTCAAAGTTCTGTTTGACACAGGTGTGAATAATATTCCGGCAATTAGCTTGAATATTGAAATTGATTATTATTGAATTATGTTCGACAGACTTGGATACATACCAGATTTCTGTGAGTCTACAGCATCCACTGAACTGATAGTTTGATAAGTTGGTTCTTTGTCAAATGACATGCTAGAAACCTAAATAGAGGATGTTCAATAAGCATTTAAGATATACCAAATATTCAGTACCATCTCTAATACTTTCCTTTTTTCAAAATTTAGACCTGTTCAAATTTAAAGGCTTTGCAGATGACAATTTAACCCATTCCCACTCAATAACGCTTTTAGACAACCCCAAGAAATAAAGCTTTGGAAAACATTGTGGACAAAGAAGAAATTAACAAGCAATTTCTTCATTTTCCACATATTTTTCTACCGCTAAAGTAAAAACAATCCAAAATTTATCAAGTTAAGAATTGTAGTCTGCAACTCCTTTCAATTTGGACCAGTCTAAAATTATGTTGAGTGGGAAAGAGTTAAAGCGGATTTCATTGAAAAATAAGCTTTTCTGTAGGATAGAAAAACTTGTGGAAAAAGAAGAAATTGCTTCTACCCCCCCCCCCCCCCCCAATCCACCCTAGCATGGCCATTTCTGGACAGATTTTTTTTCTTGTACAAACTTGATAGTCCTTGCCCTAAAGACTCTAAATACCAAATGTGAATCTAATCTGACAGCCAGTTCATGACAAGAAGATTTTTAAAGATGTACCCTTCTTGGCCCTTTATGGAGCACCAAGTGGAGATTACTCCATGACGTGTACAAATCTGAAGCACCTTCCCATAAGGATGCTTCCTGCCAAGTTTGGTTTAAATCCATCCAAGGGTTCTTAAGAAAAAGTCGAAAATGTAAAAAGTTGACGCACGACGACAGACAAAACACGTTTGAAATAGGTCTACATGACCTTCGGTCAGGTGACCTAAATATTCATCTTCTATAAAATGTTGTCTGCAGCCTCTTTGAGTCTAGACTAGACTAAATGTTGTCACTTAGGGATGTGTTAACCATTTCCTGTTTCTTTGATATTTTAGACTGGTCCAAATTGTAAAGGGTTGCAGAAGACAATGAAAATTGGATGCAATTTGAAATGAAATCATCTTATGTAGTAGAAAATATTGTGGGAAAAGAAGAAATTGCTTGTTACAAGCAATTTCTTCTTTTTCCACAATAATTTCTCAAGTACAAAATCACAGTGACGTTAAATCAAAGGTTTGTGCAGGAAAGGGTTAAATAAGTTCATTATTGTTAATGGAATAATGAAAAAGAAAAGTGTTACAGACATGGATGCCAACACATAATTGTAAAGCAACCTTCGTTTATGACCTTGGAAGTATCCAACAGAGCTTTTAGCATGACAGTAGTACATGTACTCATCTAGCAGCAAAATTGTGCCAAGTTATTTTGAAATCGAATCAATGAGTGTAGAAAATATGCTGTGGACAAGAATTGGACCCACACATACTAACACACACACAAACTCACCAACAAACTCAAGCACATACTCACACATAGAACAGGGTAACTCTATATGCCTAACACCATTATGTGGCGCTGGCATACAAATAAACACAGCTATTTTTGTTTCAAGATTATCATAAACAATGATTACACACATATTAATACTATCAGATTGCAATTACCTTATTTTTCCTATCAAAAGCTCGCCCCATAATAGAAGTTCTCCTTATTGCAGGATAATTTTCATTAAGTGATTGTAAGAGGAAATTATCTTCAAATGAGCAGAAGGCATAAAGTTTTTTTTTTCAATGGACTTAATTATTGCTGAGAAAATAATGAACAGTTAAAAAGCACCTGTGTACTTTTTGGATAGCTCAAAGGTGTGTTTATTGGGAGAAATAAGGCAATCCACTCAATATTATTTTACCTGACTGTCAGACCTTGGACGGATAACATCAACTCGATTTGTGAGAATATGATCTCTAGTGCTCATGTGTTTCTTGCGGAACTTTTCAAAATACTTCTGCTGCAGCTCTTCTTCTGTGAGTTTTTTTCTGCATCTCCTGATAAGTTATAAATACCAACATGAATCAAACAAGAGCCGTCGGAGACGTATTATGCTCTCCAAATAAGGCTTTGTCACAAAACTGTATGCCATTATTGGACAAAAAACTTCTAATTAAAGGAGCTATGCTCATAACAACCTTAATTCTAATGCTTGACCTTGAACTGTGACTTTGACCTTGGAGCTATCAAAAAACCTGTTGGAAACCATGCTCCAGTTTCTAAGAACAATTATGAACAGAAGCTACATCCATAAAAGCCATGTTCTTTAACCAAGCCAAATTCTACAAAGTAATCAGACAAAGAGCCACCAAAGAATCATTCCTGGGAAATTCGGTTGAAATCTATTAGCTGGTTTCTGTGGAGAAGATTTTTTAACTTTTCAGTTACATACAATATATAGAAATTAGCCCCCTCACCACCTCAAACATAGATAAAGGAAGAGATATATCCACAAGAAATTTTGCATTAAGCCCCATTTTTCATAGATGCAGCCTAAAATGAATGAAAATTGTCGAGGCACTAGCCCAACTTGCTTGTATTTTTTTATCCGAATTTCTAGGACTGTCATTTCAGGGAAATAGACTTGACCAAACCTGTGATTAGCCCATGACCACACGACAAATTTTAGACAGGTCCAATTTGAAGGAATTTGCAGACGACGATTTAAAGTTGGTGAAATTTTAAAAATATTTGGGGTAGAAAACTTTGTGGGAATTGAAGAAATTGCTTGTCACAAGCAATTTCTTCATTGCCCATGTTACCTAGAGCTGTCCATGTGTCAAATCCATCTAGTAGTTTAGGAGAAAATTCGAGGAAAAGAAAACTCTAAGGAGAGAGAAAGGGGAGTTGGGCAGTATATATAGATAGATAGATAGATAGATAGGATCAATCAACCACCCTAACTACTGTCCCGATGAATCCTATGTGCTGTCGAAACAGTTTTTGGGAAACAAAAACCTATGGATGGAGAGAAAGATCAACCATGAGACCTTCATCTAAAAACAACACCATATGTACTTATTAAGAGGTATACTCATGCCTGTGTACATGTTTAATCCATTCCCACACAATTACTCTTTTTGACACCACTCAAGAAAATCAATTGGGAAAACATTGTGTAAAATCAATAAACTGCTTGCAGCAAGCAATTTCTTCATTTTCCACAATGCTTTCTACCCAGATTAAGAAAGTTGAAAAATCCAAAATTTCATAAACTTAAAATTGTTATCTACAACTCCTTGCAATTTGGACCAGTCTAAAATTTTGCAATCTAGTAATTGATTAGAGTGATACTTACACACAGTTGATCAAAGCAAGACTCAAAGATGCACACATGCATATCCCCAAAACAGTGCCTATTATCATTTCCATCTTGGTTTTTCACCTGTAATAATTTGAATGACAAGGAGTTTAAAACATTAACAAAATACTTCACAGAAAAAGAAGACATTGCATGTAGCAAATTACTTTCTTAGCTATAAATAGATTTAAAATGCAAAAAAGATGCACCTGTTTTGCCTTCAAATGAAGAAGCCCCATTCTGTATCATCCATAAAACAAGACTTTGTGTTCTGTACCAGCCAAAAATCACTTTACCAAAATAGCCACATCAGCAAGATCTGGCAAACTCTACTTTTGCATATCCACAGGCAATTCTGGACTGGTCTTTTTGGAACAGGGCTAAATTCAAAACTACTACCTTATAAGAAATAATTTTAAAATTGAGTTGTCAGCCTGGGTAGCAAACTAGCTGCAAACAAGTAGGTTTCATCTTAATTGTCGATGTGCAGATATTTTGGAAAACAGCTCCCAGATTTATTTTTACCTGGTGGTATTTAACAATTTCTGGCAACAGTATGCATACTTTTGTTTATCAAACCCACAAACGTGTGACTTTAGAAAGCTTATGATTGATGATACTCTAACATCTAAGTAAATTTCCGCTCGGTCAAATTTTCTAGATGTTTTTCTGATTATCTCTATGTCCCTTGGTGTCTGCTTATTAAACCCGACTGGTCAACAAGAGCTGATTATGCTCCTCGATATTAGTGTTTGTCCCAAAAAATATTATTCTAACTGAATCCAAAAATAAGGATAAAACTCTGGTTAAATCAGGCTGAAGCAGATTATACTTAGTTTTTCTCTTAACCCATTACCACACTATTATGTTTTAGAATGGTCCGATATGAATAACAGCTTAGGTAATTCTAGAGACCTTATTTCAGCTGTTCAGACCTTAGCTGCGATATTGTAGCCCTTATTTCTGATAATCTGCTGGCGAGGTCTATGACATCCACCTACTTTGCATTTTGATGCAGTGCCCTGAGTGATTCACTGGGAACTTTGAGGTCAATTATTGAAAGGAGCGTTTTTTGATATGTAATATTCCTTAATTTTGGTGATAAATACAGTAGAAATAGTAAATGAACGCACTTTACGTAATTATGTGTGATAACATAAACATATCTTTAAATTGAATGAAAATCAGTACATCTACATAATGGGGTAATTTTTGGAACATGAAAAGTGTCACACCATGAATTTCACATTTCCCGCAATCTTTCAACAATTTGATGTCGAACTCCAACAAAAGAAAAATTGGTGGTATAGGCATTATTTCCTTCAACATAATTTTTACCAAATAAAACATAAATTAATTGATCTTATGTCGTCTTTTGATTTCTTATATGCGGGAACATAAATGATAGAATTTTCATAAATTATTTATTATCAGCTGAACATTGATTGAAGGTGTAGCATAGACTTCCGGTAACTTTCATTATGCAATTTAGCTGATAAATGAACAAGACATTTGATATGCGCTACAAATCCGCGAGTGTGCGACAAACTATCATTGTGAATGGTATCCTGGGTACTAATAAGGGGTATTTCAACCTTGAAATAAGCGGTTAGCTCAAAAGTGAAGACCAGGTAAATTGTCGTAAAAAATACTAAACCGTGAAGATTAGATACAGGACGGGTTCATCGGCGTTGACAACCCCAAGTGCAGAGTACAATAGAAGTAAGCAATCAGGTTTTTCTTCAGGTTTTTCTTCACTCTTTGGAAAATTCTCAAGTGTGAACAGGACATTTCAAATAATAGACGATAATTACATATCAGTAATCACTAATGCAGACATCCTGTGAAAAAAATTTGATTGATATTGCTATTATTTTTCTTAACTTAATTCTATACTTGGTTTGAATTTAAACAATAGTACGGCTGGTTTTAAAACCGAGTACACCATTATGGAAAAATATCCGACCATTATCGTCACAAGGCGAATAAACTCAAACTGTTGAATAACCTGACGGCTAAAAGCTCTTTTTGGGCACGTTTTCTTCTTGATAGAAAAAGAAATTCTCAAGAGATTATTATAAAAAATACTTGCTGTGAAAGACCACATGTAAACGTGCATACTGAGCGAGTCTTCAGGACTGATTGTGATATTTACTAGCACAGATGGTATCGATGACGGCAATCACATAATAGATTGATCAGTAGACCTCAAATATCATGCTTAGAAAGGCCTTCTTTAAGAAAAGTGTAATTAAACTGGCCGCCATTTGTCTTTTCCTGATGAGTACAATTTCAGAATTCGGGCATAATTTCGTATATTTCTGCTTACACTTTCAGTCAGTTTCTAATCTCAGCACCACTACCGTGACTCCTTGCTAAAACATTGATTCAGCATTTATGGGTAATAAGAAGGATATTTTGATGAACAGTTGATAGAAACAGTGTTAGTTAGTCAAAATTTGACATAAATTCCAAAAGTTCTACTGTCCCAAAAGCAGACGAACCATTTCTTTTTTATTCATTCGTACCTTAAACTGATTTTTTTTGAATTACAGAAGTCTACATTATTTTATTATTGAATCAAGCACATTTTACAAGGTTTTCACCTTTTTCCTTTCTCTTTTTTTCTCATGAAAGTCTCGATTTTCTAATCAAAGTACTGAAAGCACTGATTAAAGATGAAAAAATCAATGTAGGTGTATGACTTGGCTACATTCATTCAAGACAAAATTAAAAATGAATGGCCATGTTTAAAACCTGTTTAATTTGCATGTTATCTATCTAACAACATATAAGAAGGAAATGCAGTTAAGAAATGTTCCAGTTTAGCACTTGCTCCTTGTCAATTTGGCCCCAACATTTTCCATTTGGCCCCAACTTTTTTAATTTGGCGAAAGTGATGGCGACAACTTTTTTCAAGCCAGAGCTAACCCTGATACTGTTGGTTTTATTCATTGAAGAGTTTAAAGGTGAATTCATTAGTTTTCCACTTTTCTTTAAAATCACTTTTAGTAAGTATTACCTTTAGTAAGTTTACAGTTACTTTTAGTGGTAACTAGTAACTCATAATTTTCAGTGTAAAGAAACTGTGTATTGCAATATGTATTGCAATACGGATTGGCCATATTGCAATATAATGCAATACACTTTTTACTGTATTGTCTAACCCCTAGCGCGCACACACACATGCATGCACTCATACAATTATTTGCATTATAGCACTTCAGCTTACCAATTGAAAAATTGTAGAACTTGAGTAGAACTTGAGTAGAGCTCAATTCTTTTATCTGTATGTAAATGTGTTTCTACAAATAGAAATATATGGATATTAACAGGGTTTTCGTTTGACCCGAGACCTCGGGTTTTGACGCACAGAAATTGAAAAAGAAGCAATTTTGACGCTCGAAAATTTATCACTGTGCGTCATTTTGACTCTTGGAAATTAGCAGCCATGCGTCAAGGGTTATCATAAGTGTGCCAAATTATTGGAAAATGGTTAAATATTCACCCCTATCAAGGATAAAACCAAGCTTGATTGGTAATTAACACTCTCGAGTGATGGACATGCATCGACGATCGTAATTGACAGGTAGTGCTGGAACCCCTTTTCAGAGTTCTAAGGCTACTGAAATTTACTTATTGTTAATACTTTTATCACAAACCAAACAAAATATAACCATGAAATGAAATCAAAGAAAATGTTGCTCAAGAAATGTCATGAGTTTTCGCGGAAAAAGTCGGCACTTTATTTTTATGAAAATTAGGAATAATTTGATCCTTTTAGTATGAATGAGATTTACTAAAACTGATTCAAACTTATAATATATGCATTAATATTTAAAATTCCCTTAAATTTATCTTGTATTGAAATATAATACTGTCAAATTGGAAAAAAAATCCAATATAACCATTGAAAAAAAAAAAAAAATACAACAAATTTAAAATATATTTTCTATCTATTATTATTTTTTTCTGAATCACTATTGGGGGGGGGGGGGATTTTTGCATTTTGACTCTTTGGATTTCAATTTTGACTCTTGAAAATTTTGACCCAAGGGTCAATGACTCTTGAATTTTGGGCACTAATGAAAACCCTGTATTAAAGGAAATCAATTGAATTACATAAATATCTTAAAAATTTTGCATATTTAAAATTTATTATGGTAAAAAAAATATCTTATAATCATATGATATAAAGCAAATGATCTCAACTCTATTTTTATAAAAAGAATAGGACATATCTTTTACAAAACACTTTATTAAGCTGCAAATGAACCAATTTTAACAGAAAGAAAATGGCAATGATACTAATAGTAATTTCTAAAGCTTGATTCATGTGCAAAGCATGTCCTTCTTCTCCTAGATGATTTATTCTGAATTACAGGATCATTAAAATACTAAAACATATATAACCCTTTTGACGCCCTTAAAGAAAATTGTAAATATAGTGGAAAGAGGAATTTCTTCATTACTCTCAAAGATTGTCATGCCTGAGATTTAATATGAAAGATAATGCAACATGAATATGGGGAGATTTCAATTTGTGTGCTTTGTTTTGTATGGGCCAGTAGAGTATTATGGAACTATCTACATTTTCTGGAAAGGTTAGCAAAAACATCGAAAATACATACTTCCATAGTTTATAGATATATACCTCCTTCAATGCAGTGTAGTTAGTCATCTGTCTTATTTATTTGTTTGAGACAGGTTACCAAAAAAGAAACGATAAATGCATCTTATACAGTGTATATTTGCGCTCTTTTTGTTATTTATGTAAAACAAATTTTTTTCTTTTCCAATTTTAATCAAATTTCATGTGTTCTGGACAAGTTAGTGAGAACATCATAATTAGATTTTACTCAAAGTCTATTTTCAATATTTTATTAACATGTGAAACAAGTGTTTGTCTTTTCTTACTCTCATATGTTGGGGACAATTGGCAAAACATCGTAACTAGTACATCTCATTTAAGCTAATGTTGCACTATTTTAGTTAACATGTTAAACAATTTGTAATCTTATTCAAAGTTTATATTAGTATAACCAATCAAAGAGCCAACCTTATCAGTGTTTATTCTAGGCTGGGGGATTGGGGGATTGCCCCACTATTTTCAAAGATTTCTACATTTTACATTACATTTTTTACATTAATGGGGGACTTTCTTCTATAAACATAGAGCATGAAATACCAACATTTCTAAATTGTGTAGATTTTGCGCTGAAATCCCACACATTTTTGAAATCCTCGAATAAACACTGCCTTACATTGTCAAAAACAACAAACGGGACGAGTTGACAGGCTGAGTTGTTCACAGGCCAAGTTGACTGTGAACCAATGCCTGTAGAACTGTACAGTAATAGTAATAGATTGGAGACAAAATAGTCTTGTAATCCTCCAAATTTGATCACCTTAAGCACTGAATATTGCATGTGCATATTTTTTATCTACTCGGTAATGCATTAATAATTTGATTCCATTATTTAATTAGAATATTGTAGCTGTGTAGTATAAAAGGAAAACAGATATGTAACAAATTTTGTAAAGAAAATTAGCCTAGAAAGAAAAGCAAGAAAAGCAAGCAACTCAAAAAAAGTATAGAACCATATCGACAAGGAACCAACCTAATTGACCAATCAAAATTCCTGCCCACTTACTCATTTTGTCCTGCCCATAGATTCCAACAGGAAGTCCGACTTTGCTTTTGAATGACGTTAATTTGCAAAATTTGTGGCCAGTGGCATGTAACAAAAAATATAATAGTAGGCTGTTGGTTGAATTAGCTGTAGTTACGATGATTAAGTTGCCAAAGTAGCATAAAAAGCTTAAAAATGGAGGCCAATGTCAGAGTAAAAATTCATTCTTGATAGTTTGGTACTATGCAAAAAAACTGATAATTATTTTGTTTTATTTATTTGGCTCAAGCTGTGTCTTTTTTATACAAACAAGTACTGTAATTTGCAGATTCAGCCTCAAGTGAGCAATTTAGGATCATCTTCACCATAAGTAGAAAAATCTAAAATTTTATAAATTTTGAATTCTTGTCTGCGACTCCTTTCAATTTGGACCTGTCATCTGGTAGCGGGCTAATCACTTTCAATTATAGTGTTTATCCTGAATTACGGTTAACCCTTTCCTGTTTAAAAATTTTACACCTGTCCAAATTGAAAGAAGTTGCAGACGACAAATAAAAGTGAATCTAATTTGAAAAGCAACCAACCTATAGGGTAGAAAATATTGTGGGTAAAGAAGAAATTGCTTATAACGAGCAATTTCTTCTTTTCCCACAATATATTCTTAAGTATAAAATCAATTGGACGTAAAAACAAGTGATTATGCAGGAAAGGGTTAAATACAACACCCTAGGTCTTCTTACAGATGGACGTTGAGGAAGGCAGGACGAATCCTACTTACGCCAATCACATAAACGGTGATGAGGATGATGAAAAGTGTGTTCTGGCTGATGAACCTGTATACAGAGTTAAATACACGCTGCCATTTCTTAGATATGTAAATGTTGTCATTACACTATTGTTTCTTGATGGAGTTGTTAGTGTGGTTTTATGGTTAACAGGTAAGATATGTCATACTTTTGTTTGGATTTACCCTTACTTTGTTGCAAATAACATTTCAAAATATGTTTTTTTTTTAACCCTTTCCTGTTATTGGAAATTTTAGACTTGTCCAAATTGAAAGAGGTTGCAGACGACAATAAAGTTGGGTGCAATTTGAAAGGAAACCATCTTTTGTGGTAGAAAATATTGTGGGAAAAGGAGGAATTGCTTGTTACAAGCAATTTCTCCTTTTCCTACAATGTTTTCTCGAGTATAAAATCACGGGTATGTACAGGAAAGGGTTAAAGTTAAAAAAAATAAAACAAAAATGAATACGATGTACAATTTAAATTAGGGAGGAAACATTATGATATTAAAATAGATATTGAAATCACTTGTTCCAAGCAATATCAACTATTGTCTTAACCCTTTCCCGTTCAAATACGGGATTTTACATTCCTGTGATTTTATACTTGAGAAAACATTGTGGAAAAAGAAGAAATTGCTTGTAACAAGCAATTTCTCCTTTTTCCACAATATTTTCTACCACATATGATGGTTTCATTTCAATTGGCATCCAGTTGTTATTGTTGTCTGCAATCTCTTTCAATTTGGACTAGTCTAAAATTTCCAAAAGCGGGAAAGGGTTAATGTTTCCTTAATTATACGCCGCTAAAAGTTGGTGTATATTGGTATCGTTTTGTCTGTCCTGATTTATTTGCATCTGTCGACATCTTGTTAAAACATCTCCTCTTATATTTATGGAGGAATTTGTATGATAGTTTGCAGAATTTTCATAGTCACATGATCTTGGGCATATTGATGGGATTTTGCTATCACAGATTAAGGGGGCTTCATGCAAAAGGGATGCAAATACTGTGATTTTGGTACTCTTGTTTTATATATCAGGAAAAAAGAAGAAATATTCCAACATTTTATTCCTTTATTTAATATTCCTGTATTCAATAACGCAGATTTGTGATTGTAAGATCAAAAATAATTCATTTCAATGAAGAAGCAATAAGAAGAGAATGTTTAGGCCAACATGCAATTTTTCAGCCATTTTGAAAAGGGCTGCTTTTAAAAGTCCTTCTCTATTTATATATAGGCCCCAACCCCTTGGTGCTCTACAACTAATCATAGGTGTCATGGGTTCGATCCCCGGCGGCGGCAAATATTCTTTCCGACAATTGTCTCTCACCAATGGGTTGATAATCGTAAACCTAAGTGGGATAGCAGCTGGAGGCTAGGAAAGGATGTAGTGGTAGTACTGGTGTGAGAAATACCAGGATCCCATTGTTAGGTGCTCAAGCCGTCGCGATATAACTGAAAGATTGTTGAAAGCGGCGTTAAACCCCATTCAATCAATCAATCAATAAAAGCTCTACCCCTAGGGACGCAGGGGTATGTTTTTCAGCTCACCTGAGTGATCTAGCTCTGTACAGTGTCTGTCGCGTGTCAATACCTTGTGTGCACTCTAGAGGCCACAATTTTGGGTCAAATGTCTTGAAACTTGGTCAGAGTGTTTGTCTCCATGAAACCTCAGACAAGTTCAATATTGGGTCATGAGAGGTAATAATTAGGTCAAAAGGTCAAATCTTAGAAAAATCTTGTGTGCACTCTAGAGGTCACATTTTTGCCTCAATATATTCTAATATTTTGTCAGATTGTTTGTCTGCATAACATCTCGGTCAAGTTATATATGGTCATTTGGGGTAAAAAACTAGGTTACAAGGTCAAATCTTGGAAATAGGCTTGTGTGCACTGTACAAGAAACATTTTTGCCTCAAATCAGTTGATATTTGGTAAGAATATTTGTCTGCATAACTTTGATATGGGTCACATGGGGTCAAAAACTAGGTCACTAGGTCAAATCTTAAGAAAACCTTATGTACACTCTAGAGGGCACATGTTAGGCTCAAACATATAAATATTTGGTCAGAATATTTGTCCCCATGTTATCTCAGTTAAGTTCGAATTTTGGTAAAGTTGGGTAAAAAACTAGATCATTTGGACAAATTTTAGAAATACCTTGTTTACACTCTAGAGGCACAATTTTGGGATCAAATTATTTGATATAATTGGTCAGGATGTTTGTGTCCATGATTATCTTGGCCAATATTGTATTGTGGCCAATATTGTATTGGGATCAAATGGGGTAAAAAAACAGGTCACTTGGTCAAATCTTAGAAAAACCATGTACCCACTCTAGAGGCAACATTTCTAGCTAAACTAATTTGACATTTGGTCAGAATTTTTGTGTCCATGTTATATCGGCCAAGTTTGACTTTGCCTCGCATAGGTTAAAACTATGTAACTAGGTAAAATCCTAGATACACATCTTTTACACTCTTGAGGCCACATTTTTTGTTTATACGGTTTGCACTGTATAGGCTGCATATTTGGCTCAATTGACTTGATATTTGTTCAGAATGTTTGTCTCTATAAAAATGTTAAATGGCATAAAAATATTGAACCTTTGTAAGAATGTTTGCTTTAATTTCGAGACAAGATTTGATAATGGGTCGCATAGAAAAAGTTCACTTATGCTTTTGTAGTCATCAGCTCAGGTGAGGGTTTAAGGGCCAGTGGCTTCTTGTTAGTTATTTTGTAATGGGACTATTTACTGATGTTTGTACAGTCATGAGGAATTAGGCCGTTTAATAAGGTGACAGTCCGACTATAATCGAGCAAAATGGACCTTATTGACAATTATTAGCTCGGCTGTTTTCAGAGAAAACCCAAGGTATTGTCATCACCTTGGCGTTGTGTGCATTGGCGTTGGTGTGACAGAATTTAACCTTGGTCATATCTTTGTTGTTATTGAAGATATTTTCATGAAACTTGGAATGTGTATTGACCATCACAAGAGCTATCTAGACTATCAACTTAAAGCGTTTTTGTAAGAGTTATGCCCCTTTTACGACTTCGGATTTTTGCATTATCCAGCACCTGCAGCTGAGTGTTGCACCGTGGGCGGTGTTCTTGTTCTTGTTACCACTCAAGAGGTTACAATTTTATAAAAAATAATTCTCAAAATATATTACTTCAGGTCACCAGGGGAGGAAAAAGTGTTTGCCTGGTATAAAAGTTATGGACTGTTGACATAAGTTTTGTCAGCCGCCATCATAGCGCAGTTGGTAGCGCGTCGGACTATCAATCTAGAGGTCCTGGGTTCGATTCCTGACGGCGGCACACATCCTTTCCGACTATTTGTCTCTCACCAATTGGTCGATGATCGTAGACCTATGTGAGATAGCAGCTGGAGGCTAGGAAAGGATGTAATGGTAGTACTGGTGTGAGAAATACCAGGATCCCATTGTTAGGTGCTCCAGCCGTCGCGATATAACTGAAAGATTGTTGAAAGCGGCGTAAAACCCCATTCAAACAAACAAACATAAGTTTTGTCATGCAGAATCTGTTTATGGAATCCTGTAATAACTTGACTTTTGCTGTCTTGTACCCTAATCCTCAACTTGACATTAACCCTAGTTATGCTGAATTAAAATTCTATGCAGAATTGCTTAAAAATCAAAGGACCAACAGCACTGGAAGGTCTTAATGAGGGTCAATATTCCTTTTGAAAATTGATTATTTAATAAAATCTAGCTGATTCGGGACAAACATGAGGTGTAGACAAAGATCAGACTCCACCTGTGTGCAGGCTGCTCTTTGTCTATACCACCTGCCAAAACAGGAATATTCTGGGTTCAGCATGACAAAGGTTACATTTGACTGTTAAAAGAAAAAAATCCCTCACACCAAGGCCATGTTCTGTCTTATCCTTTGGAGTGCTGAGAGTCTAATTTGTAATGTATGTCATCAAACACTGATATGGTCAATTCATTGACCAATACCTTATCATACTGTATTTTAATGCATGTTAATAAAAAATATCAATGTAGATTTAACCGGAAAAGGGCTTTTAACAAACATTTTCTACCTTTTTAGATCCACTGTCTGAAAGTCAAGGTGTTGTGGCCGTCATATGTGCGTGTATCTGTGTGTGCGTCCATTCATAAACTTTTACTTTAAAGATCTTCTCCTCAGAAAGTGCATGACAGAGTACAACCAAATTTCACAGAAATGATCCTTGTGTGACCCTTTTTAGTATAGAATAAAATGGATATTTTTCTCTTTTACAGAGCTTTGTGTTTCTGGTATCCAGTTCTGTCACCTTTGCCCATTCCCAAAAAATCCTATTTTATACACCCCACAATGTTTTCTACCCAGAAAGACAGATATTTTTAGAATTCCATCAACTAAAAATAGTTGTCTGCAACTTCTTTCAATTTTGACAGGTCAAAAAAAAATTGAAACAGGTTAATGCCAATTGGTCATTCAAACTGTATTTGTCCTTTTACAGGTGGAGATTCACAGTATTTTATGGACAGTATAATGAAATTCCACATTCAACACTCAGTCTTTGACCTGGTTGTTATGACAACAGTCAAGGTCATTCTCCTAGCTCCAAGCACATCTCATATGGAATCTTTAGTCATGGCTGCCATTGAACGGACGGACAGACAGACACCTAGTGTCAAAGTTGTGATGTTACATATAGTGAACACCTTTTACAGTCTTGCTGTGATGGCATATGCCTGTGTGAAAGGAGGATATATTCTAAATTCTATTCTACATGATGACTCTTATAAACACATGCATGTCACATATAATGCTCTAGTTATATCTGCAGTAACCTTTTCCTTCATAGAATTTGGCCTGATGATGTTTGGAAGGCTATTTATGGGAAGACTTAAGGTTGGTAGTGGACCCAAGTCATCACCATGAACTTTTTAACCCTTGTTTCCCAAAATTTTAGATTTGTCCATATTGAAAAAAGTTGCAGACCGAAACTTAAGTGAGTGCAGTCTGAAAAGTTATGAAACTTTAAGATTTTTTTCAACTTTCTTGGTAGAAAACTTTATGTAAAATGAAGAAATTGCTTGTTTTAAGCAATTTCTTCATTTTACACAATGCTTACCCAATTATTTTTCTGCAGGGACGTCAAAATGTGTCATTGTGAGGGAATGGGTTAAGTCACCAAACCAACAAAAAAGGTACACGAAAAGGTTAAATTTGGTGGCCAATGTTGGAGTTGAAAGTTTAGTTGGGTTGATTTCTTGATTGACAGCTAGGATCCGTCAGTTTTCATGATTTATTTCTGGTATGAGTAGATATGTCATTTGTAACATACGAAAGGAATGTTCAAATGATCAAGATCAGTGTGACAATCCAAAGTTTAATAGGCTTAACTCATCACTAGATGAAAAAATATTTTACAAAACCGGTTTATTATGGGGCATCAATAAGTCACATTTTGCCTGAATGAGTTAATTATATTACATGTATTAATCCCCATCATAAATTGATGTTCAACAGTGCGAATTGAAATATGGTAGAAATTTTGATGCCAAGACAATTGGGGAAATATTGTGTAAAATGAAGAAATTGCTTGTTTTCTAACCAGGGAGTTGACAAATTTAAAATTTCATAATTTTTGAATGGTTGTCTGCAACTCCTTTTAAATTGGACCAGCTTAAATATTGGCGTCTAATGTGTTGAGATGGTTCAACATCAATCACGCTATTTTGTCGTAACATCGACATTTACTGATAGATTTCGATATTAATTTGAACATTTTTTGTCCACTAGAAAATACGTTCAGTCTGAAGCATTTATTGTGGGAGGTCAAGGTATACTTGAATGTCCTTTTGCCCATATTAACCCTTTTCTGTACAATCCCTGGTTTTTACGTCCATGCAACTTTATACTTAAGAAAATATAGTGAGAAAAGAAATTGCTTGTATTAAGCAATTTCTTCTTTTATCACAATATTTTCTACCACATAGAATGGTTTGCTTCAAATTGCACTCACTTTTTCATTGTCGTCTGCAACATCTTTCAAATTCGGCCAGTCTAAAATTTCGAGAAACAGGAAAGGGTTAAAACTTTGCCCTAACATCTGATTGCTTTCACAGGCCTTTGTCTAGATAGAAAGGAAAATATTGTTGGAAAAGAAGAGAATCCTTATGAGAACTAATTCTATATCTCAATGGTTGTAACTGAAGAAATTGGTGTTTAAAGAAATCATTTTGAAAGTAAGTGTACTTGTGTGCATTTTTTGAAATTGGACATATCTAATATCAAGTTAGGAGTAAATGATTAAAGCTATCATGATTTGTCTCCCTTTACAAGTAATTCATTGGTAATTATTGTTATGAAAACTTTTTTTTCTTTTTTTCAGACAATACGGATAAAACATTATTACAATGATGAAGGTCAAGAAGTAGACAAAGATGGGAAACCAGTGAAGAAGAAAGTGGACATTTTACGTCTTGTTTCATTGGCAAAACCTGTAAGAGAGCAATATTGTAGAATTTTCAAAGTACAACTTTTCAATCAACTTATTTCCACACAACTATATTATGGACTAGTCCAAGCTGAGAGCTAAATAAAAGTGATGATTCAAAGTAAATGTAAATTGGGAAATAAGTGCTGTATAGGGTAAAACCATTATGAAAAAAGGACCCTATCTACAAGATTTTATAGAAGCCTTGTAGTATTGGATCCATCTGTCTTCCTATCGTTTTGCTGTCCAGTGCTTTTACACACAATAACTTCTTACTTTTTGTTAGATTTTCTCCAAAATTGGTGTATGTATATGGCTCATCAATATTTTGGACAAGTTTTAAGTTGAGCTTTCGCTTATTGCTCTGTAACAATAAGGCTGCTAGTTGACAAATTTGTACCTCTATTGGTCAAAGGCCAGAAGAGTTCTAGCGATGGGGTGTCTCCAATCTCACATATGACCATCAAGTCGTCCAACCCCTAACTTTTCCTTGTTAACACGCTAGAGTCCATATTCTTCCTTGGGTTCCCTTCAAAGTTTCACAGAATGATTGTACCATCATAAGGATTGTTCCTTTCAGGATCCCGATCCGTTAAGAAATACAAGAAAAGGGGCCTCATGAAAATTTAATTAAACAATCCTCGTAAATGCAATAAATCCCACAGCTTTGATTGAATTTTGTTAAAACTTTCACAGAACGATTGTAAGGTCATCAGGTTCATTCCTTTCTTAATTTGGTCTGAACTGTCAAGAAACACGGGAAAATTTCATTTAAAAATCCTTGTAAGAAAGTCCTCAGCTTCAATCGGGTTCTCTTCAAACTTTCACAGATTGATTATACCACCATTAAGATCCTAGATATTGATATTAGATCTAATATGTCAAGTATCACAGGAAAAGGAGCCTTATGTAAATTTCATTTCAAAATACTTGTACCACAAAAAACTCAACAGTTGTCATCAGATTCTCCTTAAACTTTCATAGAATGGTTGTGCCATCATTAGGATTGTTCCTATAAAAATCTATCTGATTCATCAAGTATCATAGGAAAAGGGTATTACAATAATTTCACTTAAAAATTCTGGTTTACAGATTTCATTGCATTCTCTTCAAATTTGCAAATTGAACCATCATTAGAATTGTTCCTTTGAAATTTGGTTAGTTCCGTCAAGTATCACAGGAAAAGGAGTTGTAAGAAAATTTCATTATAAAATCCTTATTAACACAAGTCCACATTTTTCATAGGAGTCTGTTAAAACTTTAACAGAATGTTTGTACCATCATTAGGATAGTCTTTCTCCAAATTGGGTCTGATCTATCTATTGTAACAGGAAATGGGGCTTTATGAATGTTTTATTACAAAATTCTCATAGACTCAAGAATGCACTCAGTCTTTATGTGATTCTCGTCAAACTTTAATAGACTGATTGTACCATAATTTGGATTGTGTGCAAATTGGGTCTGATCTGTAAAGTCCATAATTATTATTGGATTCTGTTGAAGATTTCACAGCCCTTTTCTGTGCTATCCCTGATTTTACATAGAATTAAAGAAGGAAATCTTTAAAAAGCTTCTTCCTACAAACCATTAGGCCTAGAGCATTGATATTTGGTATAAACCATCATCATTGATTAAAGGAGAAAATCTTTAAAAACTTCTTCTCCAAAAGAATTAGGTGTAGAGCTATGATATTTTGTAAATATCATAAATTCATGAGCCAATATACTCAGGGGAGCCATATAGGACCATCTTGGTCCTCTTGGTTGAATTCAGCATAATGTCACATCTCATTAAAACCAAATGGTAGATGAGGCCAAGAATATCTACCCAGGTCAAGGTCATATCCTTAGGAAATTGTCAAATGAGTACATACTTTAGTTCATCAACACATCTTGTTCTTATGCAAATTTCAGGAAGCTTGGATGATTCTAGGAGCTACACTATGTTTGTTTGTTTCCAGTGGATCACAAATGGTAGCGCCTCTCTTCTTTGGAAAAGTTATTGATGCTGCACAACATAGCATGGGTATGATAGTTTGAAGTAGACACATCCCCAAATTATATCTACAGATTGACCCTTTGCAATTGTGTAATTTAGTAATTTGTTGGTCAGTTTTTAGGTCACCTGACTGAAGGTCATGGTGTCCTATAGCAATCATGTTTTGTCTGTTGTTGTTGCTTTGTGTGCCATGTGTTTACTTTTTACATTTTTGACTTAAGAACCTTTTGACGGATTTCAACCAAACTTGCAAGGAAGTATCCTCATGGAAAGGCGCTGCAGATTCATACATGCCACAAAGTTATCTCCCCTAGGGACCACATAAGGGACCAAAAAGGGTACATCTTTAAAAATCTTCTTTTGTTATGAACTGGCTGTATGATTGGATTCAAATGTGGTATTTACAGTTATTAGGCAAGGACTATAAAGTTTGTTCAAGAAAAAAAATCTGTCAAGAAATGGCTGTGCTGTGGGGGCAAAGGTGGAGGGCATAAGCTTACAGAGTGACAACTTTGAAAATCTTTTTCTACCAAACCAAAAAGCCTGCAGCTCTGATATTTGGTATTTGACATCATCTGGTGGACCTCTATCAAGATTTTATAAATTATAGCGCTAGGGTCAGAAATAATCCGTTCCCAGACCTCATAAGTTTATCACAGGTGAAAATTAAAAAATCTTCTCCCAAAACAGGAGGGCTTAGAGCTTTGATATTTGGTATATATTCTTCACCTCAGCTATCATACATGTAATGAAGCCGGGTATCAGTATCAATTAAAGATGTTTGCATCTGATGAAACATTTTTTATATATCTAACAGACATTTGATTTATCTTTCAGTAAAATTTTGTCCAATTCTATTCTAACCTCTACATGGAATTCATCTTGAAAGTTGCCTTGTTGACCCTTCACATATTTTGGATTGCTACTGCAGCTATTGTGCATCTTACGAAAGAGAGTGTCCATGACAACAAAAAAAGAAGCAAAATTATTGTTTCAATTTTTGTTATCCATCTTTGATTTTAAACTGCTAGGGAAATATTTGATCTCTGATATTCTTCTTTTGGAATTTATGACATCTTTTATGATATTTAGTTATAGTTTCAAGTGCAAGTGTCAAATCTCTTCATCTACTAATGCTATTGCTCTGAAACTTTGCACACACTCTTGTGACCATTATACCATCTCCTAGGAAAAAAATCACTACTCTGACATTTATGAGTGGAAATTTGACCCTTTTTAGCTCAGCTGTTTTCGGAGAAAACCCGAGTTATTGGCGTTGGGGGTTGGCTTTGGCTTGACAAACTTTAACCTTGGTCATATCTCTGTTGTTATTTAAGATATCCTCATGGAACTTGGCATGTGTATTGACCATTACAAGAGCTATCTAGACTATCAAGGGGGATAACTCTAAAAGCATTTTTGTACGAGTTATGCCCCTTTTTTGTCTTAGATTTTTTTCATAGTCCAGCTGAGTGTTGGCACCTGTGGGAGGTGCATGTGTTTAACTTAGAAATTTTTGGTTACATTTTTTTGTGCAACTGTCTAATCTCTTCTTAAACTGTTGCCATTTCTGTGAAACAATGCATGTGCCTCTGTAATCACAATATCAACCCCAGAGAAATTATTAACCTTTTTTGACTCACAATTTTAAGTGCAAGATTTTTTTAGATTGTATTACTACTCAGGGTTATGGTTTGAAACTTTTAGACATGTAGACATAGTCATGATATGAAAAATATTTATACCACACTTTGGAACTATGCCTAAAGGTGACACTGAATTGCTGTTACTATCCAGCTCTAAAAATAGTCGAGTGTTGCTGTCAACTGACAGCTCTTGTCTCTGTTCCAAGATAACTATACCTATTTAAGTGGAAAAATTGATGGTGTTAGCAGTAGTATTGCATTTTGTACTTTCAGCTGAACTAAACAAAACAGTTCTTACACTGTTTATTATTTACGCTATTGGAGCTTTGTTTTCAATGGCAAGATCATGGTTGTTCACTCTAGCAGGACAGAGAGTTGTGGCTCGACTGCGTAAAGTGTTATTCCAGAGTATTGTGAAGCAAGAAGTAGCTTTCTTTGATACTAACAGGTATGACTTTAGTTTTATGAAGGGCTTCTGATAGAGGGAGTAATACAGATTTTAGATTTAAATATTTCACTAGTACTGCCATAAACCCTATGTTGTGGGTACTCATTGGAATTAAGACGAATTAAATGTGTACCAAAACATAGGGTTTTATTGAGAAATAAGGTTTTAAGAGTGCTGTTAACCCCTCTAATCTAGATCTCTTTTAAGGTTTAACATGATAGAAAGGACTTAATTTGAATTATCTTTTAGTTCACTTGAACACAAAGTGATCAAGGTGATCTTTTGTGATCTAGCTGTGTGCAACTTCGGCCTTCTGTCGTTCGCTATGTGTCAGCATCTTGTGTGCACTCTAGTTACCATAATTTTAGCTCAAATGTCTTGAAACTTGGTCAGAATAATTGCCATAAAAGCCCAGACTTGTTCAATATTAGGTCATGTGGGGTCAAAAACTAGGTCACTATGTCAACTCTTAGGAAAACCATGTGTGTACTCTAGAGGTCACATTTTTACCTCAAACTGCTTTATATCTGGTCAGAATGTTTGTGTCCATAATATCTCAATCAATTTTGATATTAGGTTATGTGAGTCAAAAACTAGGTCACTAGGTCAAATCCAAGAAATAATCTTTTGTGCGCTCATTTTAGGCTCAAATCAAATGATTTTTGGTCAGATTGTTTGCGTCCATGGAAATTCAGCCAAGTTTGAATTTGGGTCACATTGGATAAAAAGTTAGGTCACTAGGTCAGATCTTAGAAATACCTTTACTCTAATCTAGAGGCATAGTTTTTGGCTCAAGTCAAGTTCAAATTGGGGCCACATGGGGTAAAAAACTTGGTCACTAGATTAAATTTTAGAAATCCCTTATATGCACTCCAGAGACCATATTTTTTCCTCAATTGAATTGATATTTGGTCAGAATGTTTGTCTGCATAATATCTTGGTCAAGTTTAATATTGGGTTATATAGGATCAAAAACTAGGTCATAAGTCAAATCTTAGAAGATACATTCTTAACAATCCAGAGTTCACATTTTTAGCCAAATGGATTTGATATTTGGTCAGAAGGTCTGCTTTCAAAATTTCTCAACTGTGTTCAAATTTGTCTTGCGTTGGGTCTAAAACTAGGTGACTAGGCAAAGTTTTACAAAAAATCTGGTTGTACTCTAGAGGCCACATTTTTGGCTCATTTAACTGGATGTTTATTTGTCTACATTAAAATCTTTGCCAAGTTTTATAAAGAAATCTTCTTACTAATTTTCTTGCTACTTTTTTGTGCAAATACCTTGAAAATTTGTAAAAATATAGTTCTTGATTTCCCAGACAAGATTTGATCATGGGTCACTTTGGGCTAGAATAAGGTCACTTGTTAGTAGTCATGTGACAACACAATGATGCCATTCATTTGTCACATCTTGTGATGTATTATTTGTTCTCAGCTTGATCAAATTATCGTATGTAAAGTTATATTAGACTCATAGTGTTAGCATTATGGCATTGTATAGTATGATTATTGGGTTGATGATATTGTGAGCGATCTTGTTGGTACAAGGCTAGCGAAAGGTAGTATGTTTGTTTTTCATTGAAATGAAAATAAAACTAAACATATGCATTGTGTGTTCACTATGACGTAGATTTAAAAAGAGTGTATTTTACTTCTAAAGTCATCAAATCAGGTGAGGGCATTGGGACCATCATGGTCCTCTTGTTTATTCTTTCATTAGTTGTTAGCTTGCCGTGACAAATGTCTCTGAAGAGCTATTGTCGTACCCTTGGCGTCAGCATCCTACTTGGTTAAAGTTTTATATCATTGTTATAACTAGGCTATAGGACTCATATATCAGACATGCACTCATTAGGAGGTAGGCTTTCATTTGTAACCATGACCTTGACCTTTTGACCTTGACATTTTACTTGTGATAAAAAACTTTAACCAAAAACTTTTATCTTGTCTATCTAGGCCATTTTTCATCCTAGGGTACTCTTATCTCACATAAGCATTCATAAGGGGATGAAATTGACTCTATGAACATGAGTCTTGAACATTTACCTGTTTCAGATAGCACCCAAAAGGGCAAGCCATGTTGTCCGTGGACAACTCTTGTTATGATTTTGTTCTAGTTTTAATCTACTTATTAGATCTCATATGAACAACAATCTGTTTTGTATGACCCCTAGGAAGAAATTACGGGAAAAAATGGATTAAAATGAAGAAATTGCTTTCTCTAGTAACCCTCATATTCTGAATCCTGAATCTAACCACAAGACCAAAGACCATATGAATAAACGACCTCTAAGCACAATTATTATTTGAATTTTTGTAAGAGACAGTTTAACCTATTCCTGCTTTTGAAAACATTAAGGAAAATTTACCACAATATTTTGTCCATAAGAAGTCTGCAGCCATAGCCCAGGTGATAGCGTGTCTGACTCCTAATATTTGGGTCTTGGGGTCTACCCGTTGTCACATCAAATATCCTCTCCAAAGTTTGTCTCCCACCTAGGGTAGATAATCATAGACCTATGTGGGATAAGCAGCTTTAGGTTTGGAAAGGTTGTAGTGGCAGTACTGGTATGAGAAATACCAGCAATCCATGTTTAGGTTCTCCAGCTGCTGCAATATGACTGAAATACTGTTAAGATTTGCATTTAAGTCCATTCAATCTATCAATTCTGCCACAAAATACAAAGATCTATAAAATTCCTATAGCTCTAAATTCTCATCTGCAACTTCTTTCAATTTGGATCTGAACAAAATTTTGCTGTGTTTGAAGAGTAAAGAGTGTCAACTTCTTCTAGTTGACCTTTAGCTATGAGCATTCTGGTTGAAGTATAGTTTAGTTACAAGCTATATGTTGTTTAACCCTTTCCCATTTTATGAAAATTAGACTGGTCCAAATTGAAAGAGGCTGCAGATGACAATGAAAATTGGATGCAATTTGAAATGAATCCATCCTTTGTGGTAGAAAATATTTGGGGAAAAGAAGAAATTGCTTCTAAAAAGCAAATTCTTCTTTTTCCACAATGTTTTCTTGAGCATAAAATCAAGTTTGTTTTCTTGATATAAAATGGCTGTGACATAAGACCCCGGGTTTGTATAGGAAAGGGTTAAGAGTCAAAGCATTATAATTGCTGGTAAAATTAGCTTTAATTACAAAGTCTTAGTAGACCATTGACTTGCTAGTTTGTTCTGTTCCCTAAGTCTTTAGTTACTTATCTTCGTGAGAGTGTATCAGCATTTAACCTTAATTTTCAGGACTGGAGAGTTATGTAACAGACTATCCTCTGATACACAAGTTTTACAAAATGCAGTTACTGTAAGTTATAGCCTTTTTACTGTCATACTGTATTACCACACATCCCTCCAACTTCAGCATTAACCCATTACCACACAATGATGCTTCTTGATGCCTCTTAAGAAAAATAAAAATGAAAACATTTTGGAAAATAAAGAAATTACTTGCAACAAGCAATTTATTTTTTCCCATTATGTTTTTTACCCAGAAACTTCTAAATTCTAAATTTTTACCAAAAAAATCTAAATTTTCATAAACTGTTTATTGTCATCTGCAACTGCTTTCAATAACAGTCTGAAAATTTACTGTATGGTAATGGGTTAAAAGGAAAATATCTTAGGAAGAAAGTGTTGGAAAAAAAAAATCTCATTTGATATAAATTACTAAAAACAAATTACAAATTATAGCGAGAAGCACGCTAAAAAACTAAAGTGGATTGTCAAGTATGTTTCATTCTTTGTAGAAAATATTTTTGGAAAAGAAGATAATACAAATGAACATGACCCATCTAATTATTTCACCCTTAGGTAAATGTGTATTTTTCTTTAACTTCAGATCTTTAGATCTATAGATTCATTTCAGTTTTAACAAATGAAAAAGAAAATAGTCTGCATGATCACTATTATACAGTAAATTGGCCTTTTACAAAATAAGACCAGTTTTGCAATTTTTGAAAACTTCATGGGGAAAAAAGAAAGTGCCTTTAATTTTGTTTTTGTCATTAGTAGCCCTAATCATACAGAATGAAATTAAAAGCTTGAAACATAGTCAAAGCTCATACAGCGAGACTTGATCCTTCTCCATGCTGCTTGCAGAAATAATGTAGGATAACTAGGATTTGGGTTAACCTATTGCTATTCAAGTCTGTAGAAAACATTGTGACAAAGTGAGAAATTCTTGTCAAAACAGTTTCTCCTTGTCCTACACTGTTTTCTATCCAATATAGCACTTACTTTTAGCTCACCTGAGCACGTAGTGCTCAAGTGAGCTATTGTGATACCCTTTTGTCCGACATCCGTGCGTCGTGCGTCGTGTGTTGTGCATCGTCCGTCAACAATTTCTTTAAACGACATCTCCTCCCAAACCACTGGGCCAATTTGAACCAAATTTGGCAGAAATGTTCCTTAGGTGGTCCCCTTCAAAAATAACTAAAAGAATTAAAATCTGTTTAAAACTCTGGTTGCCATGGCAACAAAAGTGAAATTTTAAAATAATCTTTAAAAATCTTCTCCTCCTGATCCAGAAAGCGTAGAGCCTTCATATTTTGCATGAAGCATCAGTATATTGACCTCTTTCAAAATAGCTAAAATCATGATCCTAGGGTCCCCAGGGGGTGGGGTTTATATAGATATAAAGAACGATTTTTTAAATGACATCTTCTCCCAAACCACTGGGCCAACTTGAACCAAATTTGGCAGAAATGTTGTTTAGGTGGTCCCCTTCAAAAATAGCTATAAGAATTGAAATCCGTTAAAAACTCTGGTTGCCATGGCAACAAAAATAAAATTTTAAAAAAATCTTTAAAAACCCAGAAGGTGTAGAGCCTTGATATTTTGCATGAAGCATAAGTACAGTAAAACCTTGGTAGTTCGTAGCGCAAGGGACCGAGGACATTTATACGAACTAAGCGTAATACGAACAAAACGGAGGGCAATTGGTCGGCTGTTTGAAATACATTTGTACTCGGAATCGTACATGGTCTTGTTCTTTCCCCATTTAGGAATTGATTTTAATTTGGTTATCTTTTTAAACAAGACCCACAGATATTAATTGGGTAAAACATAAATTAAAAATTACTCATCTTATATTTTCATGATTATATCTCCGTGTTTAAATAGGCATTTTCTAAACACAGTGCTTGTATCATATTTCCACCACCATCAGAGAGATTTCCCTTTGCAATGCATTGGATCAAATCACTGAGAGTATTCTATTAACAAAACATGAAATTAAGAACCGACGTTTGTGAATTGCAGATTAAAATGGTTAGAATATTACTGACTGACCAATAACACTGATATTAATGGGCATGCGGAAATTTTAAGTAAATTTTCGGCGATAATTACAGGAACCCTTATTCGATTAACTACGCACATTTAAAACCTGACAGCCCCTTATGATTAAAGGTATATAATAACAGATTGCATGTAAACAGAACAGCAGGTGTGAAAATCAAGGTAAGTGGTGATTTGTGACACTTTGTTAGTCGCTAAAAGGATCACACCTACGAATTAAACATAGGAGTTTGTGTTATAATCATACTTTCGGGACTTGAAATGGCCTACGGACTACGAACCACTGACGTTCAAATTAGACAGAGTTTTCTAGCCAAGATAAAGAAGGAAACAGATCGGGACCACGTAAAGTATACGAACAAACACATACCTACGAACCAGTGACGTTCGAATTAACGAGGTTCTACTGTATATTGACCTCTTTCAATATAGCTAAAATCATGATCCTCGGGTCCCCATGGGCTGAGCCCCCGGGGGGGGGGGTATATAGAAATTAAGAACGATTTTTTAAATGACATCTCCACCCAATCCACTGGGCCAATTTGAACCAAATTTGGCAGAAATGTTCCTTACATGGTCCCCCTTAAAATTAGCTAAAAGAATTGAAATCCATTTAAAACTGGCAACAAAAGTAATATTTTAAAATAATCTTTAAAAATCTTCTCCTCCTGACCCAGAAGGAGTAGAGCCTTGATATTTTGCATGAAGCATCAGTATATTGATCTCTTATAAAATAGCTAAAATCATGATCCTCGGGTCTCAAGGGGCCGACCCAGGGGGTGGGGGGGGTATAGGCATGAAGCTTCAGTTCACAGAGTTCTTTCTTATTTCTGAAATTATAACCCTTGGAAAAAGTTTTTTCCTTCTTTAAAATCAGCACTAAAGCCTTGGAATTTGTAATTTAGACTTTTGGATCCCCAGGTTCATAGTCTTTATATGTAATTGTGGCCCACTTGTTTCATAATCCTAACCTTAACGTGAAATTAGACTGTTGAAAGAAAAAGAGCCTTTATCTCAGGTGAGCGCCCCAGGGCCAACAGCCCTCTTGTTCAATGTAAATGCTCTTTAGTGTGCCATCTGGAGTCGCTTTCAATATCAACATGTCAATAGATTTATCTTATAGCAATATTCTGTAATGCCATATTTCATTTTTGTCTCTGCATTGCACATGGTTTTATTTCCTTCATGGGAATGGTATTCTGAGATGGAAGTAAATATCATGTAACATGTTTGTGCTATTTCATAGACGGCAATACAATGACACTCATTTTAGAGATGGAAAGAAATGCTGTGTAACAGGATATACACTGTTGGTAACTTATATTTCAGGTCAATATGTCCATGTTATCAAGGTATCTCCTACAAATGGTTGGTTCCCTCATATTGATGTTTACCTTGAACCCAGCACTAACTGGTGTCCTGCTGTCAGTTGTACCAATAGTTTCTTTGGTTGCTGTGCAATATGGTTAGTAAAGACATTTACCCTAACCAACATGAAAACTTTTAGGCTTGTCCAGTTTTTAGATAGTAAGGCGTAAGCTTTGATAGCTTGAGTTAACATACAAAATTTTAGGTCTTCTCAGAGTTCAATGAGTGCAAACTGCCACTGGAGGCTTGACCATGAAATCCATTGAATACCTATAACATAAAAAGTAGGTCTTACATTTTTAGGAATATTGCAAACACTGCCACAAGTTCATCTTTAACTCACTTGAGCATTTCTTGTTTACTCAAAAGCATGCTATTTAATAACTACTTGGTTACTTTAACCTCGTTTATTTATCATGATAACCTTTGACAAAAAAAACATGCTTTGCTAGCTTACATTACTTTCAGTCCTTTGATTTGAGATTTGATATGGAATAGAAAATATTGAAAAGAGGAGATATCAAGAATAGCACTGGCTTGAAAACATGTTTGAATTCAACGATAGCCATCAGCTAAAATCCTTTGTTAGGAATAACCTAAAAGTTTCTGCCTATGCAAAAGTTTAAATGAAGGATTTCTTTGACATATATAATTATTTTTTACAGGTAAATACATGAAGAATTTGCGTCAGCAGTTTCAAGACAGGCTGGGAGATGCAGGAACGCAGGCTGAGGAGAGTTTGTCAAGTATTAGAACGGTCAGGACATTTACAGGAGAGAAGAAAGTGACATCATTATATGGTGAAGATGTGGACAAGAGTTATAAAGTCGGCAAAAAACTAGCAGCTGCTGGAGGTTTGTATTCGCAGCAATAGACTAATGAGCACTTACTTAACATTTCCAACAGTTTCACTTGTGAGGTGCAGATACTCATCATCCTGGACAGCCACAAATGGAATTTAGATTATTCCTTGATGGCATAAAGAAGCTTTGAGTTGATATGTAATTGTAGAATGCAAAGTGTAGACTCTGATCAGACTTTGTGGATGCACAGGATGATCAGAGTCTTTGATTTTTGCACATGTATAATGGTTGGTAATATCAAGCACAGATTGAAATTGAGGATATTGAATGAGGGAACACGGATTATGGAATTTATAAATCTTGTTACAGTGTCTGATCAAGGTGTCGTGATTGCGGGAATCCCCGGCATTTCTGAAAGATCACGCATGTTTTTTTATCAAGTGCAGGATGGTTGCACAAAAAAATCAAAAAGGAATATCAATAAATCTAGCCTTTGGCAGCAAGTCGCGTCTTACTATTTACCTTTTTCTTTGAGCCGGACGAGCGGAAGAGTTACTTCCCTTATTGTTTACTATAGTTGACTTCGATCAAAACTAAGACAGAGTGTTTGTAACAATAGGTATTCCTATTAGTAGCAGTCGAAGTCGACCGATGATTTTTACGAATCTTTTTAAACGAACATTTGATTACATTCATATATAATTATGTTCATTGTGCCAGAAAAACATTGTCAATAAAATAATTCACTTTTGAAAAAATAAATGTAGTTTTTTTCAAAGTGAATTACTTACAAAGAAAGTTTTAAAAATCGTTTTCGTCAACAGGAAAATTCAAATTTTACGTTTTTTGTTATAGTAGTGATCGAATCGTCTGCATTCTCTTCAACAAACAATTGATCAGACAGGGAAAAACGGCCTATTACCGATTTCTTTTGCCGTGAAACAAATGTGGATGATGAAAATATGTGTCACAAGAAAAAAGTCAAAGCCCTTTAAAAGATTTTAATCCTGCAAGTGCTCTCCAGGCTCTCAAAACAAACAAACAAACAAACAAAAAAAATCAGAGACGAATTTTTCGAAAGATGTCTATTTAAACCAACATACTTGTCATGCAGTTGAGTTAAACATACATGTATAAAGGTGTCATCTTATTTAAAGAGTAATAATTAAAGACTCAGTTCCAGAAGTTGAATTGAATTAAAATTGAAGGAAACATTGTGATAAAAAGTAAAGATTGCTTTTGATAAGCATTGTTTTCTTTTCTCACAATGATTCTTACTTAACGTAATTATTGTTAGAATGAATTGAACTTTGAAAATATGTCTTTTTAGGTCACCTGACCGAATGGTCATGGTGACCTATTGCAATCATCATTTGTCCGTCGTCGTGCGTCGTCCGTGGTGCGTCGTGCGTCGTCCATCGTCCGTCGTCCGTTAACTTTTAAACATTTTCATCTTCTTCTCAAGAACTACTGGGCGGATTTCAACCAAACTTGGTAGAAAGCATCATTGGGAGATGCCAATTCAAGTTTGTGAAAATAGGGGTTCTGGGGGTCATAGGGGCCCAAATAGGGGCCAAAAAGGGTTAATTTTTGGTACTTCTTTAAAAATCTTCACTAATAAACCGTTAATGCCAGAGCTTAAATATTTTGTGTGCATGACAACTAGGACAGGTATATTATAAATTGTTAAATTCATGCCCCTGGGGTCATGTATGGGGCCACACCCAGAGGTCAAAGTTCATCATGTTAAAAAATTCACATTTTCATCTTCTTCTGATGAAGTACAAAGCCAATTTCAAACAAACTTGGTGAAAAGCATCATTTGGTAATGGTTATTTGGATTTGTGAAAATAAAAAGGCTGTGGGGTCAGGGGGCCCTAAAATGGGGTCCAAAAGGGGGTAATTTTTGGTAACTTTTAAATATTTCATCTTCTTCTCAAGAACTACTGGGGGGATTTCAACCAAACTTGGTAGAAAGCATCATTGGGAGATGCCAATTCAAGTTTGTGAAAATAGGGGTTCTGGGGGTCATAGGGGCCCAAATAGGGGCCAAAAAGGGTTAATTTTTGGTACTTCTTTAAAAATCTTCACTAATAAACCGTTAATGCCAGAGCTTAAATATTCTGTGTGCATGACAACTAGGACAGGTATATTATAAATTGTGAAATTCATGTCCCTGGGGTCATGTATGGGGCCACACCCAGAGGTCAAAGTTCATCATGTTAAGAAATTCACATTTTCACCTTCTTCTGATGAAGTACTAAGCCAATTTCAAACTAACTTGGTAAAAAGCATCATTGGGTACTGATTATACAGATTTGTGAAAAGTAAAAGGCTGGAGGTCAGGGGTGCCTAAAATGGGGACCAAAAGGGGGTCATTTTTGGTAACTTTTAAACATTTTCATCTTCTTCTCAAGAACTACTGAGGGGATTTCAACCAAACCTTTTTCTAATTCTTTCAAACAAAATCACTTGTCTTGGTGCTCTTTTACTCAGGTGACCGTTAAGACCCACTGGGCCTCTTGTTACTTCTTTCAGTACGGACCAGTCAATTGTTTTGTTGTTTGGTTAAGCTTACTTTAAGTCCCCAATAGTAATTACAGATCCCCCATGTTTTCAAAACTAATTGGGGAATTTCCACAATGTTTTTCAAATCCTGGATCAGACACTGTTGTTACCTGTAAAAAGAACCCTAGGCTTTTCTGAATTTTATCTGTGAGTTTAATAAATTTTGTAGTTTATAGACACAAATTGGATATAGAATTGATTCTAATTCCTGGGGAAAACACCTATACTTGGCAGATGGCCAGGGTGGCCAATGAAAGAACCAGGATCAATAGTGGCTCCTGGAATCAAACTAAGGACCTCTTGATCCTTTCTAACATTTGTCTCCCATCGAATAATTGATAATCATGAACCTAAGTTGGATGAGCATCTGGAGTCTCTATCTGGAGCAAACGTCAAAATAATTGACAGATAATCCCAGTCAATCAAGTGTTCAATTAACAAGTCAAGCTATTCCTTTAGACCTGCTTTGAAATTTGACATCTGATATTTAGGTACAAAATTTCTTTGTTGGGCAACTAAATCGAGGTTACCACAGATTATTCAGTTATGCCTACAGCTTATTAACGCCATTAAGGTTGCCAACTGCCATGTGTCACCCCGATTAGCTCAGTTGGTAGAGCACTTGACTTCCAACCTCAAGATTGCAGGTTCGAGCCCTGGGCTGGCCATATCAACTAACTAACAAATTGTCTTTCGGATGAGACGTTAAACCGAGGCCCTGTGTGACAATGCTATCCATAGAGCACGTTAAAGAACCAGGCGGGCTCTCAATAGTTTTGTCCTGTATCCTTGCACTATCCCCCGTAACAACTAACCGTCTTCTGGGGTGTCGCTCATATGGGCATGTGCTATGGTAGCGACGATAAATAAACGGAAATAAAAACAATCAACTGCCATGTAGGAGGTAGTATTAAAAGCTTCTTCGTAAACCTTGTAACTCATTAACCCATTCCCAGATGACAAAGTTCAACCCTTTCCTGTTTTGCAAAATTTAAGACCTGTCTAAAATAAAAGGTGTTGCAGACAAAAAATCAAAGTGGATTTGATTTGAAAAATAACCATCCATTAGGGTAGAAACATTGCGGAAAAGAAGAAATTGATTGTTACAAGCAATTTATTCTTTTTCTACAATGTTTTCTCAATTATAAAATTACAGGGATGTTTAAACCAGGGATTGAACAGGAAGGGGTTAAGACTCATCCAAATTCAAAGAAGTTGCAGATGACAATTTAATGCTGGTGGAATTTTAGAAGTCATAGTACTCGAGGTAGAAAAAAATATGGATAATGAAAAAAGTGCTCGTAACAAGCATTTCCTTTATTTTCCACAATGTTGTCCAAATTTTTTTGTAAAAGGGTTGTAAAAAAGTGGGCTTGTGTGAGAATGGGTTAACTTGGAATAAAATCTAGAATAATCCAAAATGAAAGAAGTATAAGAAAAGGGGAAATGTATTAAAGTCATTAAATAAATTGAAAGAGAAGAAATTACTGTGTGAAAAGGAGATATTGCTTGTTACAAGAAATGTGTTCTTTTCATTGCTTCAAAGCTAATTTCTTCCTCTACACTGGGAAATTTTGGTTTGACTGGTGAATGGTTAATTTAAGATTAGCATTTTGTTTAAAAAGATTAAGGATTAATTAACCCTTATCATGCTGAACCCAGAATATTCCCTTTTTTCAGGAGGTATAGGCAAAGATAAGCCTGCACAAATGTGCAGTCTGATCTTAGTCTTCACCTTTTGTTTGTCCCTTTTAAGCGATAAATGTTCATAAGATGAAATTTCAAAAGAATTTGTAGCCTGAAATAATTGCATCCAGTAATGTCAGCCCTTGGATTTTAATGAAACCTGATACAATATACAATGTATAGATACGTAGAATAGTATTGCAATTAACCCTCATTTTGCATATGCATTTGACAATACAGTTTCATTGAAGTTAATAAGCAAATGACTGGTCTGCTGTGCATAGGAAAAAGTTTATTTCTTGTACCAGACTCTTTCAAATTTTCTGTCAATTTGAAAAGAGACAAAGAAAGTATTCAATTATTTCTATTATTTCTTATGTCTATGATTTCAGGTATCTTTGAAGGTGCAATAGGCTTAATGATTTACGGGTCAATCAGTGTAGTGTTATGGTATGGAGGGAAGCTAGTCCATGAAAATGCTAATGACTCTAAAAAGGGGGTTACTCCAGGAATTCTAACAGGTATTTAGACTTTGTCTTATCATGTTTATGAATATTCCTGATAACTTAAAATTTAAAATTTACAGAGATAGAATGGAAACCATTTTACCCCTTCCAAGGCAATCTCATTTTTTTAATGACTGGCAGAAAACTATTTGGAAAAGAAGAATTTGCTTACTACAGTAAAACCTTGGTAGTCCGTAGTGCAGGCGCCCAAGAAAATCTATACAAACTAAGGGTGGTACGAACGGTGGTAACCGGACAATAGCCCCTCCGGACAATATCCCCTTCTATGTTTTTTGACAAGGCGGACATTGCCCCCTTCCTAAACTTAACAGGGCGGACATTAGTCCCTTAGTCTTTCTGACAGGGCGGACAAAATCCCCTTCCTAATATTAGAAGGGCGGACATTATACCCTTCATCGTTTTACTACTGCGGACAAAAGCCCCTTTCTAAAATATATCACGAATGTAAATGTATAGGGCACGCTGCATCTCATACTAACACCATGTATAAAAAAGCTCATATGGAAAGGGTAATAATATAGCTAACATTCAGCATATTCTATTTTGTTAAGTCAACGAGGGTCAGGAAGGACAACGTATTACTGAATGACTTCAAATAGTAAAAAGTTGAAGTTGGCACGAGGTTCATTTTAAAGAAATATGGTTGCTATTCCGAATTTCGACCACTAAATTCAGTACCAACTATAGCTGATGCACTCTTTTGAACCCTACTAAAACGACCAGTAACTTCACACATTGTGAGACCGACCAACCGAATTTCACACTTGATAAGAGCGACACTAATTGGGTACGAATACATTGTAAATACATTATCGGATTTTTGATAATGTGATATCGAACCCTTATTATAATAGGTGTTATGATTAAAGTGGCCGATCACTTTTAGAAATTATAGCTCGTATTATTTTTAATTGTTATTTGAATGTGTCACAGGTTTTGACTTGTAATAAATTCGAAAGGGAAAACGTATCCGAGAAGTTATGATTAGTTTGTTTACGGCGTTCCGAACAGTTGATTAGCAATTAAATTTTGGTTTCAACGTAATTGATGCTTGGTATTCGCATTGTAGAAGATATGATATCGACAGTTTGACACTTTGAACCTGTACTTACGCATAAATAATCTGAGGTCGGACTTCTGCATCAGATGGATCAAATGGAGAATAGTGAAAGTAGAACTTATGGAAGATCGTAAATTTGAAAATGACAGAAGATTCCGCTGTAATACATGTTCTTATAGTTTCATTTTTAGCTCACCTGATCACAAAGTGCGAGGTGAGCTATTGTGATCGGTCATTGTCCGTCCGTCCACAATTTCTTTAAAAATCTTCTCCTCCTAACCCAGTAGGCCAATCAAGCTGAAACTTTGCAGGGATGTTCCTTGGGTGAAGCTCTTCAAAAGTTGTTAAAAGAATTTAATTTCGTCAAAAACTCTGGTTGCCGCGGCATTTGAAAATGGGAATCTTTAGTAATTCTTTAAATATCTTTAAAAATCTTCTCCACCTAAACAAGTAGGCCAATGAAGCTGAAACTTTGCTGGGATGTTCATTGGGTGAAGCTCTTCAAAAGTTGTAAAAGAATTTAATTTCGTCAAAAACTCTGGTTGCGGTGGCATATGAAAATGGGAATCTTTAGTAATTCTTTAAATATCTTTAAAAATCTTCTTCTCCTTAACAAGTAGGCCAATCAAGCTGAAACTTTGCAGGGATGTTCATTGGGTGAAGCTCTTCAAAAGTTGTTAAAAGAATTTAATTTCGTGAAAAACTCTGGTTGCCGCGGCATTTGAAAATGGGAATCTTTAGTAATTCTTTAAATATCTTTAAAAATCTTCTCCTCCTAAACCAGTAGGCCAATCAAACTGAAACTTTGCAGGGATGTTCATTGGGTGAAGCTCTTCAAAATTGTTAAAAGAATTTAATTCCATCAAAAACTCTTGTAACCGCGGCATATGAAAATTGGAAATTTTAGTAAATCTTTGATGTTGTTTTTTTCATAGACTACAAGGCCAAAGGCATTTATATTTTGTAAAGAGCTTAATCATATGGTTCTCTACCAAGTTTTTAAATATCTAATCTCTAGGGTCAAAAATGGCCCCGCCCCTGAGGTCCGAAGTTTGGAAAAATTCTGAAGAAGAGCAATTTCAAAAGGCTACTCCTCTTAAACTATAACGTCTGGGATTTTCATAGTTGGTATGTAGCATAACTAGATGGTTTTTTACTATATCACAAAAAGTTCTCATCCAAGGGTCAAAAACGGCCATGACTAGGGGTCCAAAAATTTGGAAAAATGCAAAATTTGAGTATGTTGAATAAATGTTGAAAAAAATTCTTCATTTTAAGGCAGAGGACATTTACATTTTGAGTGTAGCATAGCCTGGCTGTTATCTATCAATTTTTATTAAATTATGCCTGTAGGTTAAAAAAAACCCTTCCCTGGGTGTCCAAATGTCGTAAAAATGCTCAATTAGACCATGTTCATCAGTCTTCTCCTCCCAATCTACAAAGTCTAAGGCATTCATATTTGATTTATAGCATAACCAGATGGTTCTCTACTATGTTAGCTTAAAATCTTAGCCCTGGGATAAAACATGGCACTGCCCCAGAGGTCCAAAATTTTGGAAAACACCCAATTAGAGCAAAAGTCTTCTCCTTCTGAAATATAAGATGAAGGGCATTCATATTTGGTATGTAGCATGACTAAATAATTTTGTACTATGTTACAGCAAAATATGCTCTTAGGATAAAAATGTCTCTGCTCCTGGGAATGAAAATTGCATTAATCACATTGAAAGGATTCTTCTTAAATAGAAATGGAGAAATTGCCTGCTTTCTCACAATGCTTTTTTAAACCTTTTTCCCTGAGGGTGACAAATTCTGGGATAGCTTGGTAATCGATTAAACTATGAAGCCAAAGGCATTTATTTTCATTTTAAAGCATTACTGGATTGTTTTGTACAAAGCCCAAAATCTTATATTTGTTTTATTTATTTTGCTCAAGTTGTGTGTTTTTTATACAAAAAAGTACTGTAATTTGCAGATGCCTCAGGTGAGCGATTTAGGACCATCATGGTCCTCTTGTTGTATATATAGTATTATTATATTCAAATAACAAAAATGAAATAAACATGAATTACTTGACAACAAACGACTAAACCTCAGTATTAAGACCACCCCTCTATTATGACCACTTTCAGAAAGTACCGCAAGTGGTCATATTAGAGGGGTTTTACTGTACTTGGAATGGGACATGGTCTTGTTATGTCCCCCAATTAGGAATTGATTTTTAATTGGTTATTGTTTTAAACAAGACCCGCAGATAACAACTGAAGGGAACATAAAGTTAAAATTACTCATCTTGCATTTTTATGATTTTATCTCTGTGATTAAATGGGCATTTTTTAAACATAGCTCTTGTATCATATTTCTACCTCCATCAGAGTGATTTCCCTTTGCAATGCATTGGATCAAATCACTGAGAGTATTCTATTATTAAATCATAAAATTAAGGTCCGACGACTGTAGGGAAAGCAACTGCAGATTAAAATGAAATGGTTAGAATTTTTAAATTTGCAATAAAACTGATATTAATGGGGGTGCATCAATTTAAAGTAAATTTTTGGCGATAATTACGGGAACCTTTATTCAATTAATTACCCACATTAAAAATCAAACGGCCCCTTTTAATTAAAGGTATATAATAACAGATTGCCTGTAAACAGATCAGCAGGTGTGAAAATCAAGTCAAGTGGTGATTTGTGACACTTGTTAGTCCATGATAGAATTACACCAACGAGTTAAACATAGGAGTTTGTACTGTAATTATTCTTTCGAGACTAACTAGGAACCACTGACATTTGAATTAGACAGAGTTTTCTAACAAAGTTAAGAAGGAAAAAGATTGGGACTGGGTACGAACCAGTGACATTCGAATTAACGATATTCTACTGTATTTGGAAAAGAAGAATTTGCTTTTTACAAGCAATTTCTTCTCTTCCCACAATGTTTTCTACTATACATAATTGTTGTTTTTTAATAGCACAGCAATTTTAAATTGTCTCCTACCCTTTTCATTTAGACCTTACAATAAAACTTAGTCATCTGGTAATTGGTTGAATTAGGACAAAGAAACTTTATTTGCCGTTAAAAGTAGTGCCAATGACCCCAAATTGACCTTTCAGCTTGAATAAGCTGTTGTCACAACATTTTTAGACAACAACCAACCTTTTTAGGTTTATTTTGTTATATGTTATTAACCATTGAAAAACTATGGTGTCTAATGTGGAAGTTGAAATTCCTTTTGTAGTCAGTGGTTGTGCGCCAGTGGAGTCAGATAGGAGGAGCCAGCGGAGTCAGTTTGGGGGGGGGGGGAGTGGAGTCAGTGGGAGAGGCCAGATGCTTAATCCTCTCCTGTACAAACCTTGGATTTTATATCGCTGTGATTTTTTACTAGAGAAAAAAATGTAACAAGCAATTTCTCCTTTTCCCACAATATTTTCTACCACAAAGGATGGTTTCATTTGAAGTTGCATCAAATTTTCAGTTTTGTCTGGAACCTCTTTCAATTGACCAATTCCTGTCAATCAAAGAATATATTGAACAATCAAATTATTCATTTAGCCCAGACTTGAGATTTAAGCTCTGACATTGTGTGAAATATTTTTGTTGTTTGGTGACTTAAATGTCGTAACTACAGCTTATTCAAGCTTTAGTTACAACAATTATGTCGCCAGCCAACCATTCTTCTTATTTGCAACATGCTACTGGCCTTAAATTTCGCAAAATAACGCAGCAAAAAATTGAAGCAGAACTTCTAGTCGGAGTCAGTGGGCATGGTCAATCAAGTTAGGGGGGGGGGGGCAGTGATTGGTTTTGAAATTTAAGTCTTTGTTTTACATACAATAAGGCCAAATGTTGATACAGAAAAATATATGAACTGGTATTATTCTTTCTAAATTCAAGCTTTCCTGTTGTACACTCTACAAGTTGCTATGGCGTTTGCATTGATGTCTGCCTTATATGGAGATTTTATGCAGGTAGGACAACACTAAATTCTATTTGTGTTCCAGCTGTTTTTCGAGACTCAAAATAGCATTCTTGTTTATGAGATTACATACCAGCCCCCACAGTGATGTTTATTAAACCATTACCACACAATTCCACTGTTTGATGTGCTGAATATAAGTTGTTATTGAAAACATTGTGGTAAATGAGATGTTATAAAGTAATCTCTACTTTTCACAAATGTTTCCAACCCTATTTTGCACTCTTTTTCTTTTTTGCACTCTTTTTCTTAAGTTCATTTGTCATGGCAACTTCTTTCAATTTGTAATAGTCTAAAATTTTGTTAATCAGAAAGATCAAGATAACATTTAAAGTGCTATAAACAGTGACTTATGGTAGAAAACATTACAAAAAGCAATTTGTCTTCACTTTTGATATTCCACCACATACAAATGTACAAGGCAATATTGATTATGTCTTTAAACAATGATTCTGATAAGTTCTTAACAAAAAGAGGGCTTCTGTCAATTTAATTGAAATGCTATCTTCAATACTTTTCAGGGGTTTATTGAGGTTCTCAGTGAATAATTTGAATGAGAATTGCACTTACAAACCAGTGAAATAATCAAAAATGATAAATTCACTTTTCTGACACATATTGCCCTTCTTATTATTGCAGTAAGGTAACTGACTGTAATATGGCCCTCCACATGAAACCCTCTTTGCTTTTTGGAGCCTGACAACAATAGAAAAATATGAATCATTGATTCATAAAATTAACCCCAGGAAAAGCCTAATCATTAATATGTGTAGTAACAAAGGGTGACTTTGACTGGTATTCATACTTTTAGCTCGGCTATTTTCGGAGAATACCCGAGATATTGTGATCACCTGAGCGTCGTTCATGTTGGCGTTGGTGTAACCAACTTTAACCATGGTCATATCTCTGTTGTAATTGAAGATACCCTCATGAAACTTGACAAGTGTATTGACCTTTACAAGAGCTATCTAGACTATCAAGAGGGAAAATGTTAAAGTGCTTTTGTAAGAGTTATACCCCTTTTCTGACTTAAAATTTTGTATTATCAAGCACTTGCAGCCAAGTGTTAGCACCCATAGGCGGTGCTCTTATTATAATTTGTACTCATATCCTAGATTAATATCAAAGGACCTTCTAGATTCTGAGCTGTATTTAGAATCAAGCCACTTTTGCAAGTGATACAGAGCTGCATATAAGATGTGATTTTGAATGAAAAAAAAAGCATTTTGAAAAAATTCAGGGGGTTTAAAAACAGGTTTAAAATCACTGATCAATATTCCAAAATCAGGATTTTTCGTTCCCGCAAATATTATTCCCATTTATAGAAAATCAGGGAAATTGAACATGCTACATCCATTAGTTTCAGGTCTTTCTCATTTTGTCAATCAACTAGTTTCTGAAGCAGAGCTAAAGATTCCCCCAAAAATATTGAGAAATGGCTTCTAAACCTGGCAGAATTCCAAAGCAAAAACTTGACAAAGAAAGTGATAGTTGTTTGAGATTTCCTGAAAGATTTGAGGGTGCTGGTCCTAAAACTATCATTCATGTCCTTTTGAAAGCTGATTCATAGTAGCGTAAACATGTTTTGGATTCCGTCTCCGTAAAATCGGCTGACAGCAGCTGGAAAACCAAATTTTTGTGGGTTTGGTTTGTTGGCGAAGTAGAATAAGGCTATTGAAATGTTGCATTTGTGGACAGAAAAAAGTAAGAGGTATTTAGGCTGAAGAGATACCATCAAATTTCGACATTTATATTATCAAACATTACAGTGAGTCAAAGAAACATCAACTCAATCAAGTTCTCCATACTCCATCAATCTAGTGGCTCCCAATGTGAGTCATTCCTGTAAACCAAGTGTTAAGAGCAGTGGACTTAAATCTTCGAGGTTATAGATTTGACTGTTTGTAGACCCACAGGCAGTAGATGTCCAGAACTTAACAACTGAAATTCTATTTCTCTAGTAGCTTGTAAAGATTTCATAGCTATAATACTTTTAATGGCATTAGTTGTGTCATTGGTCTGTATTTATAGATTCAAGCATGTTCTGTGTCACAAATTGTCACAAGCATTTTATTCAAAGTCGACAATATTTTCTACCCGAAAAGGCAAAGATTCTCTAAATTCCAGCAACTTGAAATTGTCGTCTGCAACTTCTTACAATATGGAACAGTCTAAAATTTTGTTGTATGGTACGGGTTAGGCTAATTGTGATTTATAGGATTTTCACTTGTAACAGACATATCTCTCTGTTTTACAGGCTGTCGGTGCTTCCATAAGGATCTTTGACTTGTTAGACAGAAAACCAGTGGTTCCAAATGAAAATGGAGATGTGCTGCCATCTCTTGATGGACGTAAGTGTTGGGGAGTTACACCCTGAATATTTTTTGTTGTTTTAACAATTGGGTATTACCGGTTTTATTTGCAGGTATGTATTTTTGCAGTTCAAGATAAAAGGTATCATAAAAAATCTGCGCATTTTGATTCATTACCATACAGCCAAATTTTAGACTGGTCCCAATAGACAGAAAATACAGTTGATATTACATAGTGTGTGAGTTAATTAAAAGATACCCATTTTGATATGAGTTGTAACATTTGATATACATCAACTGATGACCCTGTACCAGATTACCGGTACTTACAAGTTATAGCTTTACATTGAAAATAAGCCCTTTCTTTAGGAAAGGCTGGATTTTACAATGGAAAAAAATAAGGAAATCTTTGAAATCTTCTCCTTCCTAATTGTATGCCTTACAGCTTTGATGTTTGGCATGATACATCACCTAATGACCCTCTATCACAATATTTCGAGTTATAGCTCTACAATGAAAATAAGCCCTTTGCTTTAGGGTACCTGATTTTACACAATGGACTGGATTAATTCACCTTTAGGTATGTTTGTTTCAGATGTGGAGTTTCAGAATGTTGATTTCACATACCCATCAAGACCAGAGACCAAAGTTATAAAGGTATACAAGGTCGATTGACAGATTTCTAGTCTTGTCCACATCAAAGGGAGATAACTTCAACTCACTTTAACCCATTACATTCAACAACATTTCAGACTGGTCCAAATGTAAATTTGTCAAAGTCAACTGTTTAAATTTATAGAAATTAAGATTTTTTCTGGGTGGAAAACATTGTGGAAATGAAGAAATTGCTTGTTTCAAACAATTTCTTCATTTAGCACAATTTTTTTCCAATTGTTTTTCTTGAGGAGCGTTAAAAAGCATCATTGTGAAAGAATGGGTTAACACAGCAGTTTAAGATATCAGTAAAAACCAGCTTTGCTATATTGGCTAGTATAAATTTCTATTGGGAAAATACAACAACAATAAACAAATATTTGGCTGGGAACTCCAGCTGTAGTTCAAATGTTTTGGTCACTTACAACAAAATGCATTTAAACTAGTACATGTATTAGCGATAAATATTGTTGCTGGTATTTGCTTGAATAAATCGTTGTTTAGTCAAATGCTTGACTGACATTGGCAATTTGTCAAATTGCTCTACATACAGTATCTTCAACATCAATATATATTGTAAATCTGGAGTACCAAATGCACTTTCAATAATACCTTGACTTTCAATACATGTGTACCTTACTATTTCTAGAATTTTAACAAATGCTTGTATTTAAATTGATTTTTAGGTCACCTGACCTAAGGTCATGGTGACCTATTGCGATCGTGTTTTGTCCGTCATCATGCGTTGAGCGTTAAGTTTTTACATTTTGGACTTCTTCTTATGAACCATTGGATGGATTTCAACCAAACTTGGCAGGAAGCATCCTTATGGGAAGGTGCATAAGATTTGTACACATCATGGAGTTATCTCCCCTTGGGGCTCCATAAGGGGCCAAAAAGGATTCATCTTTAAAAATCTTCTTGTCATGAACTGGCTGTCAGATTAGATTCACATTTGGTATTTAGAGTCTTTAGGGCATGGACTATCTAGTTTGTACAAGAAAAAAAAATCTGTCAAGTAATGGTTGTGCTGGGGGGGGCAAAGGTGGATGGGGTTCATAAGTTTACACAGAGACAAATTTGAAAATCTTTTTCAACCAAACCAAAAGACCTACAGCTCTGATATTTGGTATGTTGCATCATCTAGTGGACCTCTATCAGTATTGTATAAATTATAACCCCAGGGTTAAAATAAGCCTGTTCCCGGACGTCATAAGTTTAGCATAGGCATATATAGTGAAAATTTCAAAAATCTTCTTCTCCCTAACTAGAGGGTCTAGAGCTTGTATATTTGGTATGTAGCATCAGCTGGTAAATTTCTATCAAGATTGTGTAAACAAAGGCCCAAGAGACAGAATTAGCCTATTCCAGGACGTCACAAGTTTCACAAAGGGCTTATATAGTGAAATTTGTAAAAATCTTCTTCTCCTAAACAGGAGGGCCTAGAACTTTGATATTTGGTATACAGTATCATCTTGTGGACCTCTATCAAGATTGTAAAAATTATTGCCTCAGGATAAAATTCTTTTGTAACTGCCATTTCATCATTTGTGAACTTTTATCCAGGAATCTTGTGATTCTAACATTTTAATTAATACAAGGTTAGTTTGTACAGTAGGATAGCATGACGAATGACTGCTCTGCATTCATAAAATGTCATAAGAATAAGTTTCAACCCTGGTCAGCATATATAGTTTTCTTAATCTTACTTTGGTCTCTATCTTTTGGACTTCCAAGATGTTCCCTTCACATCAGAGGGAAACATAAACAAAGATTGGTTTTAGGAAATACATTCATTGTTGTTTTGAATGATATTATTCCCAAAGGGTATTATGGCAATGATTGTCTATCAGTCTGTCAAATTGGCATTTTTGTGTATACAATTTCTCCCACATCTAAATGGGAATAAACTAAAACATTTCACTTTGAATCTCCTAATCTTGGATGCCTAAATTGGCATGAGACAAAAACTTATTTAATCCCTCATGTTGTTTAAGAATTATCTGCCCTTGACTTAGCAAATCAGCTTAAAATTACTATATGACCATAGAGCTATTGTCATGATGTGGTGTTCGTAGTTCATGCGTCTGCCCTGTCGTCCGTCTATCCGTAAACTTTTCCTTTGAAAACCTTCTCCTCAGAAAGTACTGAACAGATTTCAACCAAATTTCACAGAAATTATCCTTTGGTGACCCTCTATCAGATTCCTTCAAAGAATTTTGATTGGATGAAAAGCATGGCTTTAACCCATTACCAGACAGCAAAACTGTAGACTAGTCCAAATTGAAAGGAGTTGCAAATGACAATTTCAAGTTCATGAATTTTAAGATTTTTCAACTTTCTGTATAGGAAACACTGTGTAAAATGAAGAAATTGCCTGTTACAAGAAAATTCTTAATTTTACACAATGTTTTCCCAATTGTTTTTCTTGAGGGGCGTCAAAAAGTGTTATTGTGTGGGAATGGGTAAATGAGCAGGGCTCATTTCCATCTGTGGTGAAAGCTTTGTAAATCTTCTTCTCAGAAACTGGTGGATGGATTCCAACCATATTTCTCAGAAATGATCCTTTGGTGATTCTCTATCAGATTCCTTCAAAGAATTTTGATTGGATGAAAAACATGGCTAAAATGGGGGGGGGCTAATTTCCATATATGGTAAAAGCTTTGAAAATCTTCTTCTTAGAACGTAGTGGATGGATTTCAGTCAAATTTCACAGAAAGGTTCCTACGGTGAACCTCTATAAGATTCCTTCAAAGAATTTTGATCGGTTAAAAAACATTGCCTTAATGGTGGCCTATTTTCCATATATGGTGAAAGCTTTGAAAATCTTCTTTCCAGAAACCAATGGACAGATTTCAACCAAATTTCACAGAATTGAACCTTTGCTGAACATTTATTGACTTGCTTCAAATTATTTTGATTGGATGAAAAATGTGTCGGGGCTAATTTCAATACAAAGCTTTGAAATTCTTCTTCTCAGAAACCAGTCAATGGATTTCAACCAAATGTGACCGGATCTGTCCTTGCGTGACTCTTTATCAGATTATTAAAAAAGAATTATGATTGGATGAAAAATATGGCTTTAATGGGCAGGGCTAATTTCCATATATGGTTTATACTAAAAACTTCTCGCAAACCTGTTGATAGATTTCAACCAAATTTCAAAGGAATGATTCTGAGATGACTGTTTGTTAGATGTCTTTATATGATTGTGATTGGTTGAAAAACATGGCTATTACGATTGTTGGTTATGTCCATATATACATTGAAAATTTTACATAATGGATTTTACATAATTTGACTTTTGTAAAAACAATGAAAAGGTTGAAATGGTTCTCTAGAACTATTTCAAAGATTTCAATGACTTAGATTTATTTTCCCTATATTCATTTTATATTGAAAGATTTATTTTCCCTATATTCATTTTATATTGAATTTTTGCAAAAATTTGCTCAATCAGTACATTCATGCCTGTTGAGCGATACAGGCACTAAAGCATCTCTAGTTACTTACAAGCCCCTATTGGCATATATTTACTACTCTGAGAAGCTCTTGTTTGGTTTATGAAGAAATTGTTTTGTTTCAGGATCTTAATTTCACAGTGGAACCAGGCAATATGGTGGCTCTAGTTGGCCCGTCAGGCGGAGGCAAATCTACCATTGTAAACTTAATTGAGAGGTTTTATGACCCAGACTCAGGAACCATAACTCTTGGTAAGTTTTAGTTACTTCATAAGAAAAGCATTTACACTAAAACAAAATTTTAGCCTTGTTCAATTGTAAGACATTTTGGAGTATACGGTAGTAAAGTTATCTGTGTGAAGTTTCCAATAATGTTGCATGTCTAAGTAAGGACTCTCATTAAATACATATAAATATTTCTGATAAAATATATACATTACATACAGACAAAATCAGACACTTCAGAAAAGAAATCTGTATCTGATAAGGTAGTCTCAGATGATGTTATTTTTATCTATCAATGATGTCATAATGCAAATAATCAAAATGATTATCAAAATGAAATAATAAGTTTGGATAATGACATATCATCTTCTATTTGCTTAATGCTGCCAAGAAAAATTTTGATATTCCACTTGACCTGAGGTCTTGTGAAATATCAAAATTTTCCTTGGCAGCTCAAAGCAAACAAAATCTTATATCTCTATTGTAACATAATATTTGGTAAAGATCACCCTTTGTACTCACACAAGCTGATCAGAATCATCACTTTGTGGTCTGTAGGGTCAGACTTCAGGTTTGTTTAGATGCTCAGCTAATATTCTACATCTACTGTGTGTATGTTCAGGCTGCTCAATGTTAATGCTAATTGTTAACCTAAGTGGGATAGCAGCTGGAGGCTCGGAAAGAATGTAGTGGTAGTACTGGTGTGAGAAATACCAGGGATCCATTGTTAGGTGCTCCAGCTGCTAGGATGTGACTAAAAGTACTGTTAAAAGTGGCATTAAACCCCATTCAATTTATCAACTATGTTTATGCTTCAAACAAAATAAACTTGAAATTGTTAGAAATGGAGTGCATTGGCTTCCTTGAAAATTACTGATCTCAACTCATTCCCACACAATCCTTCCTTTTTACATCCCTCAAGATAAAAACTTTGGAAAACATATTGGAAAATGAAGAAATTGTTTGTAACAAGCAAATTTCTGCATTATCCACAATGTTTTCTATAAAAAATGAAAATAATTCCATAGACTTGAATTTGTAGTCTGCAACTTCTTTTAATTTTCGACTAGTCTAAGACTTTATTGTGTGGAAATAGGTTGAAGGATGGTAAACATTAACAGAAATTGAAAATTACTTTTAACAAGAAATTTGTAATTGAACCGCAACATACTAATCTTGTTCTAGGATATGTCAATAAAAGTATCTCTATCCTACTGTTCGAAAGTCATGACATTATGTCAATACTAAATTACAGACCAATTACTTTTTACAGAACAGCCATTTCACAGACTGTATATTTACTCAGTCAGTATTTTTGGTTGAATGACCATTTTATTGATAAAATAAAACACTAAGTGAACAACTTTGGGTATGACACTTTGACAAAAAATTATTTTAGTGCTAGTATTGTCACTGTTGTTTACTGCTGAGGCACTTGGATTGTAAGTTACTGTTAGAAAGCAAAACATGGCTGAGTAGCTTATTAGGTCACCTGACCGAATGGTCATGGTGACCTATTGCAATCATCGTTTGTCCGTCGTCGTCCGCCGTCCGTCGTCCGTCGTCCGTTAACTTTTAAACATTTTCATCTTCTTCTCAAGAACGACTGGGCGGATTTCAACCAAACTTGGTAGATAGCATCATTGGGGGATGCCAATTCAAGTTTGTGACAATAGGGGTTCTAAGGGTCATAGGGGCCTAAATAGGGGGCAAAAAGGGGTAATTTTTGGTACTTCTTTAAAAATCTTCTTCTAATAAACCGTTAATGCCAGAGCTTAAATATTCTGTGTGCATGGCAACTAGGACAGGTATATTATAAATTGTGAAATTCATGCCCCTGGGGTCATGTATGGGGCCACACCCAGAGGTCAAAGTTCATCATGTTAAAAAATTCACATTTTCATCTTCTTCTTATGAAGTACAAAGCCAATTTCAAACAAACTTGGTGAAAAGCATCATTTGGTAATGGTTATTCAGATTTGTGAAAATTAAAAGGCTGGGGGTCAGGGGGCCCTAAAATTGGGACCAAAAGGGGGTCATTTTTGGTAACTTTTAAATATTTCTTCTTCTTCTCAAGAACTACTGGGGGGATTTCAACCAAACTTGGTAGAAAGCATCATCGGGGGATGCCAATTCAAGTTTGTGACAATAGGGGTTCTGGGGGTCATAGGCGTAAATAGGGGGCAAAAAGGGGTAATTTTTGGTACTTCTTTAAAAATCTTCTTCTAATAAACCGTTATTGCCAGAGCTTAAATATTCTGTGTGCATGACAACTAGAACAGGTATATTATAAATTGTGAAATTTATGTCCCTGGGGTCATGTATGTGGCCGCACCCAGAGGTCAAAGTTCATTATGTTAAAAAATTCACATTTTCATCTCCTTCTGATGAAGTACTAAGCCAATTTCAAACTAACTTGGTGAAAAGCATCATTGGGTACTGATTATACAGATTTGTGAAAATTAAAAGGCTGGAGGTCAGGGGGGCCTAAAATGGGGACCAAAAGGGGGTCATTTTTGGTAACTTTTAAACATTTTCATCTTCTTCTCAAGAACTACTGAGGGGATTTCAACCAAACTTGGTCAGAAGCGTCATTGGGGGATGCCAATTCCAGTTTGTGAAAAGAGGTTGGGGGGGGGGGGGCTTGGGGTAAAAGGGGCCCCAGTCGGGGGCAGAAAGGGGTAAATTTTTGTTCTTATTAAAAAATCTTTTTCTATTAAACCCTAAATCACTTGTCTTGATGCTCTTCTACTCAGGTGACCGTTAAGGCCCACTGGGCCTCTTGTCCTAAGCAATAAGGTTATTTGATCTAATTCATACAAATTGTCTACTAAGTATGTTGTCTTTCAAATTCAACAAAACCCTAAACATATTTTTCATGTGATATATCATTTGAAGAAATTGCATCTAAGTTTGAGGAAAGGGTCAATTTAAAAAGAGATTTTCCTCAATATGGTTCCCAGCAAATAAGACTTTCTATGTTCTGTTAGTGTAACAAAATGACGATTCTGGGGAAATTGGTATTCATGATTTTCTGTATGAAGAAATGCTACTTGGCAATCAGCTTGGAGCTTGAATGATTGTGAAAGTAAAAACATTCTTGATTCAGGGATTGATTGATTTCCTCCATCTCAAATCACATATTTATTTGATCAATGCTTTGAATGCTTTGACATGAACCATTCCCACGCATTGAAGCTTTTGACGTCCCTTAAAAAAAGAAAATTGGTAAACATTTTGGAAATTTAGGTAATTTCTTCATTTTCAACTATGTTTTTTCCCCAGAAAGATGAAAAAATCTAAAATTTAAAAAACTTTGAATCGTCATCTGTAACTTTAATTCGGACCAGTCAAAAATTTTGATATCTGTTAATGGGTTATGATTGATTGAGTGAATGGGGTTTTACGCCCATTTTAGTCATATTGTGGCAACTGGAGCACCTCACTATGGATTCCTGGTATTTCTCACACCAGTACTACCACTACATCCTATCCTATCCTCCAGCTGCCATCCAACATAGCTAGTAATGGGTTTAGTCTTCTTATAATAGAACACAATTATTAGGGTTAAAAGCTTATTTGTTATAATTGAATGATAATTGATTGAATATGGTTGATAGGAGTTTGCCTGAAGAGTTTGAAGCTCCTGATGCTCTTGTGGATGTTTAAATCTACATGCAGGCTCCTAATGAACAGTACATTTGTCTCTCACCAATGGGTGGATAATCGTAAACCTAAGTGGGATAGCAGCTGGAGGCTAGGAAAGGATGTAGTGGTAGTACTGGTGCGAGAAATACCAGGGAATCCATTGTTAGTCAGCCGCCTTGATATGTTAAAAGCGCCATTCAATCAATCAATCAATCCTAATGAACAGTAACCATTAGTTTGGATAAGTCACTCAACTGTCAAGCTTAACATACTTGGGAGTCAATCTTGGGACAAACTTCTCAGAAAACATGAACTATTTCATAAATTGACCAGTTGCAGTGGTCAAAGAATTAATTGTCAAATCAGATCATTCACTATACCTCTTACCCACCAAGTAGAGGGGGTTATTTTGGTTTCACTATGTATGTCCATCCATCAATCCATCATTCCTTCCTTAGACTTTTAGTTTTTGTACTCTAACTCAAGAACCAATTGACCTACAACCTAACATATATGTTGCTAATGACCCAAAGAAGTGCCATTATTGTTTTTTGGTCATGGGGATGAAAGGTCAAGGTCACAATTGATTCTTGGTTGAAAACCATTACCAGGCTATTACTCAAGAACCAATTGCCCTGCAACCCTGAAACTTAATACAATTGTTTCAAATGACCAAAGGAAGTGCCCTTTTGTTTTTGGTCATGTAGGTTAAATGTCAAGGTCACAAATGAACTTTGGTTGAAAACTCTTTCCATGCTCTAACATTACCAATTGACCTGCTACCTTGAAACTTCATACAATTGTTGTCAATGACCCAAAGAAGAGCACTATTGTTTTTGTGTCACACAGGTCAAAGGTCAAGGTCACAACTGAACTTTTGTTGAAAAACTGTTGTGTGCTCTAACTCAAGAGCTAATTGATCCACAACCTTCAAATTTCATAAGTTTTTGCCAAAGACCCAAGGAAGTGCCCTTTTGTTTTTTTGGGTCACATAGGTCAAAGGTTAAGGCCACAATTTAACTTAGATTGAAAACTGTTTCTTTGCTTTAACTTTAGAACCAACTGACCTTTAATTTTGAAACTTTATACAATTGTTGTTAGTGACCTTAGAAAGTGCTCTTTTGTTTTGGGCCACATAGGTCAAAGCTTAGGTTAGAATTAAACTGTTTCTAAGCTCACACTCATAAGTCAATTGACATATGCCCTTGAAACTTTATACACATGCTGTCTATCACCCAAGGAGGAGGCCTATTGTTTTGGGGTCATGTAGGTCAAGGTCTTAGTTGAAATCTCTGGCTAATGTAGGTCAAACTTTAAGGTCTACCATTCCAGTTCAGTGCCAAAGCACTGGTTGGGGGTTAACTAATACTATTTAGCAACTATTTTGATATCATTCCTGTTATATATGTAGTTAAAACTAATTAGGACAGGTGGAACTCTCATAAGGACAAAAAGGGGAAGAAGTAAAAAAACAACACAAAAACTACACTGCTGAGCCCTGTACTATAATTGATAAACTCAAAGACCAACAAACAAATTAAAGTTTTCTGAATAATCAAGAACTAAATACTAATTGAGGATAAGAACTAAAATAACTTAGGTTAGTTACTAAGTTACTAAGCAGTATTAAGACAAAGTTTTCATTTATTTTGTTTTCAGGAGGAAGCAAGCTAAAAGATCTAGATCCCCAATGGTTTAGACAGAAGATTTCTATGGTTAGTCAGGAACCAACATTATTTGCTTGTTCAATCAGGGATAATATAGCTTATGGAAAGAATGCCACAACAGAAGAAGTAAGACTCAGATTAGCTCTTTTATTACCTAAGCTTGGTCATATACCAATGATTCCATGTTTTGTATAACTGTATAATTAGTCCCCACCAGTTACTGATTGAGGGACTATAGGTTTGCTCTATTCCATCCATCTGTCTGTCCGTCTGTCTGTCTGTCCATCCGTCACACTTTTGTCGGGAGCATATCTCCTAAACAATAAGTGCTAGCAACTTAAAACTTTATACACTTATAGATCACAATGTGTAAAAGTTTCAATGTTCAAGAACCATAACTCTAGCTTGCCTATTTTTGAGTTTTTGCCCTTTGTTCTTTATAACTTTGCATTTTGTCAGGAGCATATCTCCTAAACCATAAGTGCTAGGAACTTGAAACTATATACACTTATAGATCATGTGTTGAAGTATCATGTTCAAGAACAGTTACTCTAACCTGCCTATTTTTTGAGTTATTGGCCTTTGTTGTTTGTAACTTAACATTTTTGTTGGGAGTATATCTCCTAAACAATATGTGCTAGCAACTTAAAACTTTATACACTTATAGATTACAATGTGTAGAAGTTTCATGTTCAAGAACCATAACTCTAGCTTGCCTATTTTTGAGTTTTTACCCTTTGTTCTTTTTAACTTTACATTTTTGTTAGGAGCATATCTCCTAAACCATAAATGCTAGGAACTTGAAACTATATACACTTATAGATCACAATGTGTAGAAGTGTCATGTTCAAGAAGAGTAACTCTAGCCTGCCTACTTTTTGAGTTATTGCCCTTTGTTGTTTTTAACTTTACATTTTTGTTGGGAGTATATCTCCTAAACCATAAGTGCTAGGAACTTGAAACTATACTCACTTACAGATCACAATGTTGAGAAGTATCATTTACAAGAACCGTTACACTGCCATGCCCATTGTTCGAGTTATTGCCCTTTGTTGTTTTAAACTTTTTATTATAAGAACCGTTACTCTCCTACGACTGATTTATAGTTATTTAAGTTTTTGCCTTTTGATTATTGTTAATCTTAAATTCGCAATATTTTACAACCATAAGGGGATGTGTCTTGAACATCATTTAGTTTGACAATTTTTTTGATCACTACTAGTGTCCTTTTGCACTCATCACATGTTTTTGAAGAGATGAAGTATATCCTATCTTTATCCAATCCATTTCACTTTTGCAGAAGCCTTCAAACTTCTTAAAGCTTTTTGGTGGTTTATTGAGAAATAACTGTAGATTATCACTTGATAATCTCACTGAAAAGAAGTGAAATTATCAAAAAATTATACCCTGCTTCCGTTCATTTCACTTTATTTCACGTTATCTAACAGAGCCCCCCCCAAAAAAAATCTTAATGATGTCATGATGACGTTGCCTAGTAATCAGGTGCAAAATGAGGCGCTTTAAGTAATTTTGTCTCAAGATTTTCTCATTTCATGATATTTTTGCATTAAAGAAAAAGCATAATTGTTTTTGGTGCAATATCACTAAGTCTTTCATCTCATCAACAACAATAGCCGTATTTTCACTCTGCCACTCTTGAAATATAGCTTTTGTTGTTTACTCAATGGAAGATAAATGGATCTAACTCTGAAACAAACAATTAAACTTTATTTAAACCTTTCACTTTTACACTTCTCTAACATTAAAGCGAAAGGTTTACTATAAAAAAGACCTTTTTAATCTGCTGGGGGACTCCTGTATTTCATCGCAATACGACATGCACTCTATTTCAATGATATATCTAAATCACAGTTGAAGATCTTAGTAAATACCTCAAAAAATGTAAAATGTTTTCTTTATATGTTGTATTTTCATATTTCAAAGGGAAATATCATTAAGAAAAAATAAAAATTTAATATAGAAAAAAGAAACTACTTTTTTTAGCTCACCTGAGCACAACGTGCTCAAGGTGAGCTATTATGATTGGTAATTGACCGGCGTCCGTCTGTCTGTCAGTAAACAATTATCAAAAAATCTTCTCCTCCCAAACAATAAGCCCTAGAGCTTTGATTTTTGGTACATATCATCACCTATTGACCCTCTACCAAAATACTTCGAAGAATTACTGTACTCTTAAAATGAACCCTTTTCTGTGTGATTCCTGATTTTACAAAGGAAATCTTTGAAAATCTTCTCCCAAACCATAAGGCCTAGAGCTTTGATATTTGGTACATATCATCACCTATTGACTCTCTCCCAAAATACTTCAAAGAATAATCGTACTCTGAAAATTAGCCCTTTTCTGTGTGATCCCTGATTTCACAAAGAAATAAGGAAGGAAATCTTTAAAAATCTTCTTCTCCCAAATCATAAGGACTAGAGCTTTTATATTTAGTTTGGATCATAACCTATTGAACCTCTACCAAAATACTTCAAAGAATTACTGTATTCTGAAAATTAGCCCTTTTCTTTGCGATCTCTGATTTTACAAAGGAATAAAGAAGGAAATCTTTGAAAATCTTCTCCTCCCAAACCATAAGGTCTAGAGCTTTGATATTTGGTACATATCATCAGCCATTGATTCTCTACTAAAGTACTTCAAAGGATAACTGTATTCTGAAAATTAGCCCTTTTCTGTGTGATCCTTGATTTTACAAAGGAATAAAGAAGGAAATCTTTGAAAGTCTTCTTTTCCCAAAAGATTAGGCCTAGAGCTTTGATATTTGGTACATATCATCAATTATTGACCCTCTACCAAAACACTTCAAAGAATTTCTGTATTCTGAAAATTAGCCCTTTTCTGTGTGATCCCTAATTTTAGTTAAAAATAAATAATGATATCTTTGAAAACCTTCTTCTCCTAAACCATCAGGCCTAGAGCTTTTGTACTTGGTATGTATTGATGTCTATACTTCAAAGCATAACCATATTCAGGAAATTAGTGCTATATAGTGGGATCATCAATATACCTAGGATTAAAAGAGAAATCCTTAAACATCTTCTCCAAAATTATTAGAGGGCTTTGCTATTTTGTTTATATCATAAAGCCATGAACCATCATACGCAGGGGAGCAATTTAGGACCATTATGGTCCTCTTGTTTTCCTGAACTCATTCCAACTCTATGCCCCCAAGGTAAAAAACCTTTTGAAAACATTGTGAAAAATGAAGAAATTGCTTGTTACAAGCAATATCTTCATTATCCACACTGTTTTCCACCTAAAAGGTGAAAAATTCCAAAAAATCATAAGTTTGAAATTGTCACCTGCAATACCTTTCAATATGGACTGGTCTAAAAGTTTACTGTTTGGTAATGGGTTAACAAGTTTTAGAGAGTTTTCACAGACCTGGCTCGTGCATAAGCACACATAATAGTTCTACACTCAATTTTTTCTCCATGAGACATAAAAGGAATCAAAATGAAGGAAGTATGATCAACAAAACTTAAATTAAATTATTTCCATTTTAATTGAACAGGTTATAGCAGTAGCTAAGGAGGCCAATGCCCATGAGTTTATATCAGGGTTTGAGCAAGGATATGACACATTGGTTGGTGAAAGAGGTGTACGATTATCCGGGGGTCAAAAACAAAGAATTGCAATTGCTAGGGCACTCATCATGGATCCTGTTATTCTATTATTAGATGAGGTAAGTCACTGAATAGCATGGTTAGTTAACCCATTCCCACACGGTGACGCTTTTGGACACCCCTCAAGAAAAACAACTGAGAAAACATTGTGTAAATTGGAGAAATTGCTTGTCACAAGCAATTTCTTCATTTTACACAATGTTTTCTACCCAGAAAGTTGAAAAAATCTAAAGTTTCAAAAGTTTTAATTGTCGTCTGCAACTCCCTTCAATTTTGACCAGTCTTATTTTTTCTTGAGTGGGAATGGGTTAAGCTTAAATAAAAGAACATATTAGCCTGTTTGTGACATGCCCAGTATTTTCATGTGGTGCTTTTGTGAAATTGTTGGATAAGTCATGCACACACTGATCTGTGAATTTACTTAGTGCTCATGTGTAATTGTTGAGCATGTCACATACAGGCTTTTATGTTCTTTTCATTGTGTATGTGACTTGCCCAACAATTTATCATGCAATTATTCTTGATGTACTATTTGGTTGTGCAGGCTGCTCATTGCACATGAAATAGTGGAAATGTCTTGAACAGGCGGCACTATCACACTCTAGGCAAAGATCTTTACCTGATGATTTTGCAAATTTGGGTATTTCCTTGATACTATTCATATCAACAATGTAAAGTATTATAGTCTCAGTTTAGTGATCAAATTGTTCAGGTGGGATTGATAAACTGTATTCTATTGGAACACCAATCTACAAAGTAAATTGGTTAGTGCTGCTTTCTGTTTGTATGTCTACCAAGAAATTATGTCTTGGGAAGGACTTTTAACTTACAAAAGTAACGGTTTCTGAGTCTTAGTCATGAAATAGGGAAGGACTATGTTTGTTATTGCTATGAATTGTACTCAGTTTAAAAACAAAAACCTTGAGTTACATCTATTTTATATGAACAGTTGAACCATTATTAGTACAAAAATTACTTTATTTACACAATCATAATGTAAATTTAGTTTCATCTATCAAAATACCTGTCTTCAGTTAAGCTGTAAAAATGGTTTCATACCTCCATCAAAGCATTTGAATGCAGAACTATCTTCTGTAATTGGGTACAAAGTACTTCCATATAAAACTATCTCAAACTGGTGATTTGTTTGCCAATGTGATATCTTCATTGTTGAATTATAAGAAACTAAGAGAATGTTAGGGTTTTTCTGTTTTCATTAATGTAGGAAAACTCAGACCCTAATCATATCTCTGTATGAAAGCTTTGTGACTTTATGCAGTGTGCCAAGATTTTAAGGTTCAAAGCTCAAAAAAAACCCCCAACAACTAAAAAAACATTTGCTTCATCTCATAAATGAATGGAGGTACTTTTGCACTAATTTATGCATGAATGAACGTAGTATTGACTATAATTTACATTTGATATATATCTACCAATTAACGTGATAAGATTCTTTCATTGTTAGCTGACAAAATTGTACTCAACAGAAAAATCCATATCTGACATCTACTGAGCTACAGATATTGTTAAATGGCTTCATTATCCTTGTAAATGAAGTGGTACCGATAATAAAGATTTAACGGTTTTGAAAATTTTAATTTTAGACAAGTTTCGTATCATGTTGCTTTTATCTTTTTATTCAAAACTTATTTGTATACGATAGTTGGAATACTATGATTAAGTATTGGTATAAAACATTGTATTGGATTCTCAACATGTAGGAAAATTTTGTATTTCACTTGACGTTTTGTCTCGTGAAATATTGAATTGTTCTTATATGGCTCGAATTCAATACAAGGTTTTATACAACAATCATAACATAATATTCTTTGTTTTTATTACAGGCAACAAGTGCCCTTGATGCAGAGTCTGAGCACTTGGTACAAGAAGCTATTGATAGGGCAATGAAGGGTAGAACTGTCCTAGTTATTGCTCATAGATTGTCAACAGTTAGAAATGCTTCAAAGGTGAGGGGGATGGAAAGGGTTTCTTTGCTGAATATTATAGGATCAGAAACTGAGATCTAGATTAAAGCTTCTAAATTTCTTATTTCTTTATAAAAGGGTTGTAATTACTGTTTTGATATGATGGATTCATGGTCACACTCACTGACAATGGAAAAGGCAGTTTGACTGTGATATCTTGCAAAAAGTATTATAAAAGTTTTGTCTCTGTTAACGGAAATATGATTTTAGAATAGTCCAAATTGACTGTGAATGCATACATCAATTGAAAGTGCATTTAAAATGAAAAAGTTTAAATGTGGGTAGAGAATTCTACTAGATATTTCTCTTTTTTTCTCAAAATGTCAAAACCATTTTTATTCTGAGGGTCTAAATGTGGCACTTTGAGGTAATGTGTTGAAGGAAGTTACATATCCAATTCCTACACAGTGACGAGTTTTGATGCCTCCAAGTAAAAATAACAAACTATGGAAAACATTGTGATAAATCAAGAAATAGCTTGTCACAAGCCATTTCTTCATTAACCAAAATGTTTTCTAACCAAAAAGACAGAGATTTTTAGAATTTCATCAACAAAAAGATTGCTGAATGCAACTTCTTTGAATTTGGACCAGTCTTGAATTTTGTCGTCTGATGTTTTTCTTTGCATAACTTTGTAGGTTGTAGTTATAGATAAAGGTGAAATAGCTGAACAAGGGACCCATGATGAGCTTCTATCTAAAAACGGAGTTTACAAGAGACTTGTTTTACGACAGCTGACAGCAGGTTCTGTCACCGATGTAATTGTGAACTCAGAAACAGACAGCTTATTAGATTGAAGTTTATGAGATATAGATAGGATTTATACATTTGTTTTCTGTCATGTTTATGTTTTTAACTCATTTATACACTGCAGATAGGACAAAATCTGCATATTTTTTTAATTTCCCTTTTTAATAAGCCACTGAAGGTGGACATATATTGGTATCATCTTCCCTGTCCAGATGTCTGTCTTTCCATCTGTGCATCTACATTTTGTTAACTCATCTCCTCTTACATTTTGATGTTTGGGAATGGGTTAAATTACTGTGTTACAGCATATTAGCTTTAAATTACTATGTTTTTCACTGTCGAGCTCCTTTTGGCATATATGTGCTGTTCTGTGAAGTTTTTGTTTTCAGACTTCTCTAACAGATAATATATTCACTAGTTGAACTTGGTGGTAGTGTAGAATTTTGTTTAAAGGAAGGCAAAAGATATTGTTCATCAAATTTTTCCATGACATAAAGTGCCATAAAGTGAAGGACGCTGTTATTGTTATGAGAAATGTTTAAAAGAACTAATCACGACTTCTACCATTTTTATAAGATAAACTTTACCCTTGTCATGCTGAACCTGGAATATTCCGGTTTTGGCAGGAGGTGTAGACTAAGATCAGACTGCACTTATGTGCTGGCTGATCTTAGTCTACACCTCCTGCTTGTACTTTTCCTGTTAGAGTTGTTTATGAAGTTGATTTCTTAAAGAAACATTGATTTTTGAACAACAAGTTCTATCAGTGCTTTCAGCCCTTTGATTTGTCAGCAGTTCAGTAAGGTAATTTATACAGCATGACAAGGGTTAAGACTGATTCAAAGACAAAGAATTTATTGATGTGTCAAAAATCATGTTAACCGATATAGAAGAATTGCAGGTTGTAGAAAATATTGTGAAAAACAGAAATTGCTTATGATTTTTTTTCTCCTTTTACAACAATTTAATCCTTAATGATATTCCTTAGACGCTATCATTTGAAGTGATTGGTCAAGTTATTCAAATGAATGGCATTTCATGACAAAGACATAAAATGTCAATTTGACAAACTGGTTGTATGTTTACCTTTGTTGATTGGTATGTGTGTGTTGTTTCTGTGCACCTTATTTGTACATTGAGTACATCATCATTAAATCATCTTAGTACATCATGGCTAAGGTGAAGACATTGAGATTCTTGCATGTCCATCTTCCAAGTCAAAAAATTCTTTGTTTACACTCTAGGGTCCACAGTTTCATCCTAATTTGATGAAACCTTGTCAGAATGTTGGTTAGGTCATAAGGATGAATTCTGTTGAAAATGGAAAGATTCCTTTGGAAAGACCTGAAATGGGGCCTTAAAGACAAATACTTTGTTTACATTGTAGGAGCCATAATTTTGGCCCAGTCCTGATGAACTTTTCTGAATGATTGTAAGGTCATCAGGATTAAACCCACTAAAAATGGAAAGATTCCCTCAGAAATCATGGAAAAAGGGGTTCTAATGAATAATTTTTTGTTTACACTCAAGCCACAATTTTCACCAACTTGGCCACAACATGTTAAAAAATTGAGATTATCCATCGTCCTAAGTCAACGATTTCTTTGATTACGCTCTAGGGTCCAAAGTTTTACCTTAAATTGATGAAACATTGTTAGAATATTGCTTAGGTCATAAAGATGAACCCTATTGAAAAACACAGGAAACAGGGCCTTAAAGACAAATTCTTTGTTAACCCTGTAGGAGCCATACTTTTGGCCCAATCTTGATAAAACTTGGTCAGAATTATTGTTCGATCATCAAGATGAACCCTGTTAAAATTGGAAGATTCCCTCAGAAAACATAGGAAAAGGGATCCTTATGAATATTTCTTTCTCACACTAAAGCCACAATTTTCGACTGTATTTTGATTAAACTTTGCCAGAATTATTGATAGGTCATAAGGATGAACCCTTTTGAAAATTGGAAGGTTCCTTTTGAAGAAAAACTGGAAAAGGAGCTGTAATAGCAATTTCTTTGTTTACACTATAGGGGCCAAACTTCTGGCCCAAGTTTGAAGTTCCATGAAACTTCGTCAGAACTATTGTAAGCTCTTAAGCATGAACTCTTGTCCAAATGGGAAGGTTCTTTTAAAACACAGGAGAAGGGGCCTTTATGACAATTTAATAAAAACTAACAAATTTTAAAGCCTTTTTATACTACTTCTCTTCACAAATAAGACCTGCGTTGATGCTTCAGTTTCATGATTCTTCATTCAATAAAGAACACAGGTGAGCAATCTTGGGCTATCTTGGCCCTCTTATTTTTAGATAGCCTCGAAAATTGTCTGAAGTGTGGTTATGTGGTAATAAGTGATGTATTTTGCTGTAACAGAAATAGTGATAATTTTGATTGCACATGATAAAATGTCTACTTTTGTTACCTTGGCTGTTTTTGAGAAAACCCGAGGGATTGTTATAGCCTTGGCATTGTTATTATACAAAAACTACAGTAAACCTCGTAAGGGACCGGTACATTTTATAACATCTAAACAAGGTAAGAAGGGAGGGTAGGTGATCGGCTGTCTGAGATATTCTGTATTGGACATAGACTTGTTCTTGACCCTATTTAGGGCTCTATTCTAAATTGGTAATATCATGAATCAAAATCCATAACATGCGTTTGCAGATAACCAAGGAAATAACTCATTGTTTCTTTATATTGTCACCATGTCTCATCAGGCATTTTGTTTGAGCACAGTGGAAGTATTAAACATGTATCATTTATTTCTACCTCAATAGGAGTGATTTCCCTATTTTAATTAGATCAAATCACTAGGAGTACATGTATTCTATTGACAAAATTATTGAATTAGGGACAGACGATTGTGAAGAAAGCAACTACAGATTTAAAAAAATGATTAGAACTTCAAAATGGCAAACATGAGACAATGGAATCTTGTTGATTGCAACAACAATTTGTCAGCATTTTTGTTGCAGTTAATTGTATATTGCTATTAAAAGGACCTATTGTTCTTTAAATCTTATGTTTGTGCATAAATTCAGTAGCAATTAACAAGTGAATCGCTATTGGGATTGCAAATAAGAGGATTTCATGGAATCTATCAGAATAGCTAAATGACGAAAATGTTAATGGCATTTATTGGAGTGCGGCAATTTAAAGATAACTACAGGAACCTTCACTAGATTTATTCCCTATTTAACAAACCAAAATCGCCTTTTAGTTAAAGGTACATAATATTAGTTAAAATCAGGGTAAGTGGCAATTTATAACACTTTATTAGTCCATGATAGGATTAATCACACCTACTAATTAAATGTAGAAGATTGTGCTTAAACCATACTTTCGGGACTTGAAATGAGCTACGAACTATGGAACACCAATGTTCCATTTACAAAGAATTTTACAATAAAGTAGGATAAATATTGGGACTGCTAAAAGTATATGAATAAACACATACCTACTAACCAGTGACTTTGAAAAAGCAAGGTTGTACTGTATTATTATTTTTCTGCAATTACTGAAAATGCCCACTTAAAACTTGGAATGCATGCCCATTATCTAAAGGACATTATAATTATACTAAGATTGGTTTTATTCTCATTCAGTATCCAGCACCCGACAGCCAAGCATTCGGGCATCTGCACTTGTTGCTCATGCTTACTCTAATATACCTTGATGTTTATTGTACTGTGATATAGTGTGTTGTTAATTTGTATTTATTCCTCGTTACTATACTATTCTTTTGACATTAAGAGATTATTTGTTATACCAGTGAACTATATCAGGTATTGACCATCATCATTTTAATTATGCCTGTTTCACTTATCTCACATACTTGCCAATATAATATGACCAACCCCTAAAGATAATACAAATGGCGGTAAATTGAGATAGTTTTTGTGGAAAGTCATTAATCACTATACTTCATATAAAACAGATAAAATCTAGGCAGTCTCCTTTTTAGCTCACCTGAGCCAGAGTGCTCCAGATTGCCTTATGTGATCCATCTATGTCCTGCACCTGGTGTTCGTCTTGTGTCAACATTGTGTGTGCACTCTTGATGTCACAATTCTAGCTTAATTATATTCCAAATTGGCGAAAACGTTTGTCTGCATATCTCCGATAAGATGGATATTGGGTCATATGAGTCAGAAAGTGGGCCACTAAGTCAAATCTTAGAAATAGCTTGTGGGCACTCTAGAGAGCACATTTTGCCTCAAATGTCTTGATAGGTCTTATTTATATCTTGGTTAAGTTTGATATTTGGTCAAATGGGATAAAAAAAGTAGGTCAGTAGGTCGAATCTTAGAAATACTTGTACTTTGTGTGCACTCTAGAGGGTACTATTTTGCCTCAAATAAATTTATATAAGGTCAGAATGTTTTTCTTCATAATATAATAACTGTAAAAAAAAATAAGATAAAAAGTTAATTCACTATGTCAAATCTTACACTCTTTATCTCAAGTTTGCCAATGGGTCATTTGGGTCATAAAGTTGGTAAAAGAAATACCTTGTTTGCACTCTAGTAATCACATATTTGGCCAACAATTCTTGATATTTAGGCAGATGTTTGTTTGATTTTTCAGGCAAGACAGCTTTTGGCTCCTGTGGGTCTCAAAGTACTTAATAAAAAATGTATATACACTCTAAACTATATTTAAGGATCAAATGCCTTCATATCAGATCGTCTTTCTCTTTGATATTGAAGATTAGCTCAATATTGGAAAATTTTCGGGCTAAAACTAGGTCACTAGGTCAAACTTTTGAACAACTTTGTATACAGCATAGAGGCTAAATTTGTGGCACAAATATGTTAAAACAGGGTTTTATTGATATTACTCCATTATATATCCAACACAGAATTCTTATACAGTCTCACCTTGGATAAAAATTGAGGTCATAATTATGTGCTTTCTTGAACCAATTGTTGCTACTGAATCAGGTGAGTGTTTTAGGGTCAATGGCCCTCTTGCTTTCTGTTTGTAGATATCTCTTTTGCTAAAATTAAGTTTTGCACAACCACTCATTCAATATCCACTACATGTCATATGAAATGCTAGTCTCATCTTTAACATTCACTTGAAAAAGGATGATCATGAAATGTTGTGGAAAGAAAATAACTGCACTTAAAATTAATAGGTAAAGAGTAGAAGATAATCAATGTGAGTAACTTCTCCCTTCATTCCCTTTCCTGTTATTCAGAATTTTAGACCAGTCCAATTTGAAAGAAGTTGCAGACAACAATCAAAAGTGGGTTCAATTTGAAAAGTTAAAAACCTACAGGTTAGAAAATATTGTGGGAAAAGAAGAAATTGCTTGTTACAAGCAATTTCTTTTTTTCCCACATTTTTCTCAAGTTTAAATTCACAGGGACGTGAAAACAAGGGATTGTACAGGAAAGGGTTAATATATATTTATGACCCTTCAAGTGAAAAGGAACCTGAAAAGGAATGTCCCAGAAATTGGGTAAAATATTAAAAAATGAGATAGGATCAAGCATTACAATACTTTTAGGATTGCTTAATATATGATAAGGAAGAATGACCATTCTGGATTCAGAAAATCTGCTCAGACTACCTTAGTTTGATACTTTTCTTGTTCCTCAGAAAGTCAATTTTCCTTGAAATATTCCAAGCTTCAGGATTCAAACATTGCCAATGTAAGGAAGTACAGTATGTTTTTTTGTAGCTCCTGTTTCTGAGACTCAACTGTATTTCAACATTAGAACAGAGTTACTAGAAGGTTGTGTAATGTGTATATTCAATATACAAAGTATTTAGGGTAGTCACTTTGACTATCAATAGTAAAGTATTCTTCTTGTCAATCACTCTTTCCTGTACAAACCAGTCTGTGATTTTATACTTCAGAAAACATCGTAGAAAAAGAAGAAATTTCTTGTAACAAGAAATTTCTTCTTTATGTACAATATTTTCTACCATACTAAATGTTTTTTTTAATTGAAGCCATCTTTAAATTTTCATCTGCAAAACCTTTGAATTTGGACAGGTCTAAAATTTTGAAAAACAGGAAAGGGTTAACATTATCAAATGATTACCTCAAAGGATGGCATACTTGTTCTGTTATTTATTTTAATCAGGTTTACTTCACAATTAAACAATTTTTCTTTTAAAATGCTTGGTTTTGTTATTTCTGTAACCCAACAAACTTTCAGACTGGTCCAAATACAAAGTATCTTGCAGAAGACTATGTAAAGGCAATGTACTTGAAAGAAAATCATTTTAACCCATTACCAGATGACAAAATTTTAGACTGGTCCAAATTGAAAGAAGTTGCAGACGGCATTTTAAAAAGTGTCTAATTTGAAAAATAATTTCTGACTACGGTAGAAAGTATTGTGAGAAAAGGAGAAACGGCTAGTGATATGTTTTTGAAAATTTTATGTTACAGAGGCATCAGAGGGCATCATTGATTGGTAATGGGTTAAATAAATTGTAAACTTATTAGAGAAGAACTACTTTTTGTTATGTGGGGATTGAAAATTGTTTGAAGACTTTCTATTTTTAACCCTTTCCTGATTCATGAAATTTTAGACCTGTCAAAATACAAAGGTTTTGCAGATGAAAATTTGATGTAGATTTATTTTGAAAAAAACCCTATCAGTAAGGTAGTAAATATTGTGGGATAAGAAGAAATTGCTTGTTACTAGCAAATTCTTCTTTTTCCACAATGTTTCCTCAATTATAAAATCACAGGGCCGTAAAACCAGGGATCGAACAGGAAAGGGTTTATGCCATTTCCAGAAGACAAACTTTAGACAGGTCCAAATTGGAAGATGTTGCAGATGCCAAGTATCTTCGTCTCATTACCACACCAGAAAATTTTAGACTAGTCAAAATTGATGCCAATGGCAATTTCAAGTTGATGAAATTTTAGAAATCTATCTTTTGGGACATAGAACATTGTGGATAATGAAGAAATTTCTTTTGACAGGCAATTTCTTCGTTTTCCACAATGTTTTCCGAAGCCTTTATCTTAAGGGACATCAAAAAGCAAGTATGTTTTTTAGCCCAAAGTACAAATACTTTTAAATTTTCACCACTGAAAAAATGTTGTCTGCAACTTATTTGAATTTGGAACAATCTAAATTTTTCTACCCATTCCCACACAATGACGCTTTTCAACGCCCTTACATGTACAAAAAACAATTGGGAAAACATTTATGTAACAAGCAATTTCTGCATTTTACACAATGCTTTCTACCCAGAAAGTTGAAAAATAAAAAAAATCATAAACTTTGATATGTTGTCTGCAACTCTTTTCAATGAAGACCAGATTAAAATTTTGTTGTCTAGTAATGGGTTAAGTCCAAAACGGCTGCATGTTTCTCTCTGTCTGCAAAATTTATTTCACTCATTCAAGAACACATCTAACTTCCAACCTAAACAAACACAGTTTTTCTTAATCAGCATATATCAATTGAGAGTAAAGGTAAAACAACTGTAAGTGTCCATAATTACATATAGGCATTTACAATAGTTTAGCACCAACCCATGAAAATGTTAAGACTTTGAACAAGCAATTTCTATATTTTTCACAATGTCTTTTCATGATGTGCATAACAAAAAGGGATTTTAAGGAAATGGTTAAACGGTAGTATGTCTGAAAATAGAATCTGGAAAGATCAAATTCTGGTTACTTGCATACTTTCCTTTTCAAGTCTGTTCACTGTTAAGTTACAATTTTATCTGACCAGAGCAAGAATGTTGTACATACAAGTAAGTTTACAGATTATATAGTGAAATCCTCTTAATTGCAACCCAGATGATAGCAACTTCCTGCTTCATTGCAACAGACTCTTTGAACAAACAAGAGATTTAAAGAACAAATAGCTCCTTTTGATAGCAATTTTTGGTTAATTGCAACAAAAGAGTTGATAAATTGGTGTCACATTTATTGGAAATTACAATGGTTTTGTTTTTGTCACATTTTTATGCATTACCTAGAACCATTATTCTTTTGAAATGGTCCTTTTTATGTCTTTGGAATGGTAAGTCTCATCATAAAATTTAGATGTGCCATCAAAGGCCTTTAATATGTCCTCTTTTTAGCTCACCTGAGCACAAAGTGCTCTGGGTAGGCTATTGTGATTGTCCGTCCATTCGTCAGTCCATCCATTCACAATTACAAAAATATCTTCTCCTTAACTAACAATGGAATTTCAACAATACTTCACATAAAAGATCAATAACAGAGAAATAAAGAAGGAAATCTTTAAAAATCTTCTTATCCCAAACCAAAAGGCCTAGAGCTTTGATATTTGGTACAAATCATCACCAATTGACCCTCTACTAAAACACTCCAAAGAATGACGGTATTCTGAAAATTAGCCCTTTTCTTTGTGATCCATGATTTTACATAGAAATAAAGAAGGAAATCTTTGAAAATCTTCTCCTCCCAAACCATAAAGCCTAGAGCTTTGATATTTGGTACAAATCATCATCTATTGACCTTTTACCAAAACACTTCAAAGAATTACCGTATTCTGAATATTAGCCCTCTTCTGGGCAATCCCTGATTTTACATAGAATAAAGAAGGAAATCTTTAAAAATCATCTTCTCCCAAACCATAAGGCCTAGAGCTTTGATATTTGGTATAAATCATCACCAATTGACCCTATACTAAAACACTCCAAATAATGACAGTATTCTGAAAATTAGCCCTTTTCTTTGTGATCCATGATTTTACATAGAAGTAAAGAAGGAAATCTTTGAAAATCTTCTTCTCCCAAACCATAAAGCCTAGGGCTTTGATATTTTGTACATATCATCATATATTGACCCTTTACAAAAAAACTTCAAAGAATTATCATACTATGAAAATTAGCCCTTTTCTGTGCAATCCCTGATTTTACAAAGGAATAAAGAAGGAAATCTTTGAAAGTCTTCCTCCCAAACACCTAGTGCTTTCATATTTTGTACATATCATCAGCCATTGACCCTCTACAAAATTACTTCAAAAAATTAGTCCTTTTCAGTTCAATACCTAATTTTAGTTAGGAATAAATAATGTTATCTTTGAAAATCTTCTTCTCCTAAACCATTAGGCCTAGAGCTTTTATACTTGGTATGTATTGATGTCTATACTTCAAAGCATTACCATATTCAGGAAATTAGTGCTATATGGTGGGGTCATCAATATACCTAGGATTAAAAGAGAAAATCCTTTAACATCTTCTCAAAAATAATTAAACAGAGGGCTTTGCTATTTAGTTTATATTATAAAGCCATGAACCATCGTACTCAGGGGAGCGATTTAGGATCATCATGGTCCCCTTGTGTACAAATTACATCTATTGACCTTCTACCAAAAAACTTCATAGAATTACTGTATTCTAAAAATAAGCCCTTTTCTATGCGATCCCTGATTTTACATAAAAATAAAGAAAGAAAACTTTAAGAATCTTCTTTTCCCAAACCATAAGGCCTACAGCTTTGATATTTTGTATAAATCATCTAGTGACCCTCTACCAAAATACTTCAAAGAATTACTGTATTGGAAAAATAGCCCCTTCTGTGTGATCCCTGATTCTACATAGAAATAAAGATGGAAATCTTTTAAAGTCTTCTTCTCCCAATCCAAATATTTAGTGTGTAATAATACCTTTTGACCCTGTACTAAAATACTTCATAGAATTACTGTATTCTGAAAATAAGCGCTTTTTGTGCATTCCAAGAAAGGAGTAATGAAGGACATCATGGAAAATGTTCTCCTTCTAAACCATAAGGCCTAGAGCTTTGATATTTGGTATGTATTAATGCCTATTGACCCTCTACTTAAGTACTTCAAAGAATTACAGAACTCTTGAGCTTAGCTCAATATGGTTTGATCTTCACTAAAACTTGGATTAAAGGAGAAAATCTTTAAAAAATCTTCTTCTCCAAAAGGATTAGGTGTAAGGCTTTGATATTTTGTATGTTATCTCATAAAGCCTTGAGCAATCATACTCAGGGGACTGATATAGGACCATTATGGTCCTTTTGTTTTGGAATACTTTTTTGTAAAAGTTGGAATTATATATCACAGATGCTTAGTGTCAACAATTTATTGATAACAATCTTACAACAGCTTCAAGTTGATCAAACAAATTATGAAAACACTACAGATTCAAAGTCAATCATTATTATGTCAGTTACTAAATTTAATATATTTAATCCATTCCCACAATCCCCCTTTTTACGCCCCTCAAGAAAAGTCTTGGAGAAAAAAAGGTTGAAAATGAAGAAATTGCTTCTTACAAGCAATTTCTTCATTTCAGCCTTGTTTTCTACCTAAAAAGGCAGAGATACTCAAAATTTGTTCAACTTGAAATTGTCACCTGCAACCTCTTTGAATTTGGACGAGTCCAAAGTTTTGTCATGTGGGAATGGGTTAAATCCTGTTTTGAGAAAAACTTTTTCTGAAAAAATTGTTAGATTACTTCAAAATCTTGTTACTTCAACTGTAAGGGAGGGTAAGATTTCATTACAATACTTAGGGCCACCTTACTGGTCATATTTATAATGTGGCCACCATGTTATACATGGGAACTCAGTTTCCTTGGATCTAGAGAATCAGAGAAAATTGGAAGGGATCCTAACAGTTCTAGTCTAAGGATTCGATCTGAATCCTTTAATATTTCTCAATTGACCATCAAAGCTGTGAATCAAATAATCAGTTGTGCAATGAAATAATTCATTAACCCATTACCAGATGACAAAATTGCAGACTAGTCCAAAATGAAAGGACAACAATTTACAGTTAATGAAATTTTAGATTTGTTCATCTCTTGGCAATTTATTCACTTTACATAAGACATCCCCATTTGTTTTTTTGAATGGTGTCCGTAAGCATCACTGTCTTGGAATGGGTTAAGACCAGAAGTTAACTTTGAACTGTACCATTTATCCAAAGCATTTTTGTTGGTTTAGGACTTAAATGTCATAACTGCAGCTTATTCAAGCTGTAGTTACTATGTTTAGGTTGCCAACAGACCATTCTATTATTGATACATGCTACTGATTATAAATTTTGCAAAGTAAGGCCATTTAAAATCGAAGTTGGACTTCCTGCTGGATTCAATGGCAGGGCTGACAGAGTAAGTGGGCAGGACCAGTAATTGGTTAACCCATTCCCACATAATCCCTCCTTTTTACGCCCCTCTAGAAAAAAGCTTTTGAAAACATTGTGAAAAATGAAGAAATTGCTTGTATCAAGCAATTTCTTCATTGTCCCCAATGTTTTCTATCTAAAACAACGAAAAGAATTTAAATTCCATCAACTTGAAATTGTCGTCTGCAGCTTCTTTCAATTTGGACCAGTCTAAAATTTTGTTGTGTTGGAATGGGTCAATTACGGTAGGTCTAAATGTATCAGCTAAAGTGAAGTTGTTTATGTAACGTTAAACTTGTAGAAAATGGATGCTAGACAGGATGATCAAAGAAAGATTCTTGTGAATATTGGCTGAAATCCACAATTATTCTATGAAGGAAATGTTTCTAAGGAAAGATTGAAGGGTGCACAGTCAAAAGCATGCTGGAAACCAGCCCCTCTGTAGCTTAACCAAATCCCACACAGTTACTCTTTTGGATGCCCAGAAGAAAAACAAATGGGAAAACATTGTGTAAAATGAAGAAATTGCTTGTCATAGGCAATTTCTTCTTTTTTTCACAATGTTTTTTACCACGAAAGTTGAAAAAAACATAACATTTCATAAACTTGAAATTGTTATCTGCAACTCCTTTAAATTTGGACAAGTGTAAAATTTTGCCATCTGGTAATGGGTTAAGATCCAAGAATACCTTATTTCTTGTATTTGATACTGTTTTGAGAACAGCATCCTGGATCCTAAAATGGTTATTTCAAATAACCCAAACAGAGATTTTTTTTTACAATGTCCATCAATTCTGACAAGTCTTGGATTTGTTTTGTCTTGCTAGTGGTTCATACTTGATCATAGTTCAAGCTAACAATATTTATCATCCACTCCTTTTATTCATTACACATCTTAAACTATTTCAATATTCCCCAAAAAATCCATTTAAGGATGATGGCAAAGATGATAATTATAGTGATTTTATTCTTTGTCTTGAATATCTTTTTGTAATCCTTTAGTTGTGTTTTACTGTCCCACATTTGAGACAGAATATCTATGAATAGTAAATCACCGGAGAATTCTTCAAAGATGTTCATATCCACACATCATGAAAATTTAATGGCAGACGAATACCACTTTTTACTGGATTCATTCTGTTTCTCTAGTTTTTCTAGCTGGGGCTTCACTTTTTTATCAAAATTAATAGCTTCATCACTAACTTTCTTTGCTTGTTGAACTTTCCTTTCATCTATTTTCTGAAAAGAAAAAAAAAAATATATATTTGCACAAAATCCTGCTTTGGAGAATGTTGTGGAAAATTAAGAAAATATGTGATACAAGCAAATTCTTCATAATCCACATTGTTTCCTAGCCCAATTGACAAATATTTTTAAAATTTCAGTAACTAACAATTGCAGAATTCTTTGCAATTGGACCAGTCTAACATTTTTCCATCTCATAATTGGATAAAATGCACATCAGAGTTATAATGTCCCTCCCCAAACAAATAATGATGATAAAAATATGCCTTGTCTCAGGAAGAGGGGCCACCTGGGAACACATGCAAGTCTGTGTGACATTTACAATTTCATGTGTGTGAAGGGCAGACACTATGCAGACTGAATAGCCACATGGTGGACTGATTACTTAATGAAACTTTCTGTCTGAGTATTTATTTAGCACACATCAAACTGTGGGAAATGATAAGCAATAGCTCATATTTGAAAGAGAGATCATCTTAAACATAGGTTTATCAGAGGCAGTAAGGCCTAATTCAAAATAAATAAAGTAAGGTAGAATGACCATTCTAGAATTATAGTATATATCAAGAGGGGAAAATTTTGATACCGGTATGTGCAGTGCACACAATCTAGTTAGAGTCAATACTTTTCCTACTTTCTAGATGGTACCTTTTTGTATTTATAGGCCACAAATAACCAACAACAACAAACATCTTTTTTAGCTCACCTGAGCACAAATTGCTCATGGTGAGGTATTTTGATCGTCCTCTGTCCGTTGTCGTGTGTCAACAAAGAAATCCCAAACTTGGCAGGGATGTTTCTTAGGTGGTGCCCTTTGAAAATTGCTAAAAGAATTGAAATCCCTTAAAAACTCTGGTTGCCATGGTAACAAAACTGAAATTTAATAAAAACTTTAAAAGTTATCTCTCCTGAACTAGAAGGCATAGAGCCTTGATATTTGGCATGAATCATCAACCTTGGGTCCCCAGGGGGGGTGGGGCTTGTATAGAAATAAAGAAGGATTTGTAAAACGACATCTTCTCCCAAACCATTGGGAGGATTTCAACCAAACTTGACAGAAATGTTCCTTGGGTAGTGCCCTTTGAAAATTGCTAAAAGAATTGAAATCCATTTAATACTCTGGTTGCCATGGTAACAAAACTGAAATTTTAATAAAAACTTTCAAATTTATCTCCTTCTTACCCAGAAGGCGAAGAGCCTTGTTATTTTGCATGAAGCATCAGCACAATGACCTGTTTCAGAATTGCTAAAATCATCATCCTCTGATCCCAAGGGGCTGAGCCCCAGGGGGGAGGGAGGGCTTATATAGAAGTAAAGAAGGATTTCATAATGGACAGTTTCTCATACCATTGGGCAGATTTCAACCAAACTTGGCAGAAATGTTCCTTAGGTGGTGCCCTTTGAAAATTGCTAAAAGAATTGAAATCCGTTAAAAACTCTGGTTGCCATGGTAACAAAACTGAAATTTTAATAAAAACTTTCAAATTTATCTCCTTCTTACCCAGAAGTTGAAGAGCCTTGATATTTTGCATGAAGCATCAGTACATTGACCATTTTCAGAATTGCTTAAATCATCAACATTGAGCCCCCTGGGGCGGAGCTTATATAGATATAAAGAAGCATTTTTAAAACGCCATCTCCTTCCAAACCACTGGGCCAATTTCAACAAAAGAATTTAATCAGTTGAAAACTCTGGTTGCTATGACAACAAGAGTTAAATTGAAAAAAAAACATCTCCTCCTGACCCAGAAGTTGAAGAATCTTGAATTTTGCACAAAGCATCAATCAGTACATTGACCTCTTTCAAAATCGATAAAGTTTCAGAGCCACAGGGTGATTAGGCTTACATAGAAACAAAACTATTTGGCCAATTTAAACCAAATTGGGCAGAAATACTTTAGTTTGCCCCCTTTTAATAATTACTTAAATATTTCAATTCTTCTGAAAGCACTGGTTGGCATGGTAACATAAGTTGATTTTAGTTAAATGTTAAAGGAGGTCTTCTCCTGACCCAGTTTGTATTAGGCCTTGAAGAAAAAAAAGAGCCTGATCTCAGGTGAGCACCAGGGCCACTGGCCCTCTTATTTAGAATTTAGTTCCATTATTGACCTTGAGGCTACAGACCTGTTGTGTTGACCTGAAGATGTATATAGTTCTACCATTGGTATGACAGCTATGAAGAAGATACCACATAGTTTACTCAAACTTTGACTCTTTTTAACCTTTAACCCATTCCCACACAATGACGCATTTGGATGTCCCTCATGAAAAACAATTGGGAAAGCATTATGTTACAAGCAACTTCTTCATAATACACAATGTTTTCTACCTAGAAAGTGGAAAATCTAAAATTTCATAACTTTAAATTGTCTTCAACAACTCCTTTCAATTTGGACCAGTCTAAATTCTAATTGCTTGTAATGAGATAACAGTGACCGTGATCTTCAGGTGCTACACTATTAATGATCTAGAAACCTTGAAGCTGAAAAATAACTGTCAGAAATCAGATGTATTTCACTTTCACAATCTTATCACTTTCTCTCAAAATTTTATACTTCATTTTAAAATTATTTATCAATTACAAATTGATAGGATTTTTTCATCAAACTTCTTTCAGTCTTGATTTTGGTTTAAAATGTTGTAGTTAGGAGATGACTGACCATTTCCATCTCACTACCCATCTCAGAGCCACATAATTTAAACTTATTAAATATCTTTGAATTGATGGATTACCACATGATTCTGCTTTTTGATACCCTGAATTTAAAGGTTCAAGAAAACTATGTGAAAAGTGTAGAAATTGCTTAATTTGTTTGCTACCCTGAAAGACAGATATATTTGAAATTCTATCCACTTGAAATTGTCATCTGCAATTTCTTTCATTTTGGACCAGTCTAAGTTTTTTGTCGTTTGGTAATGGGATATCAGGTTAAAACAGATTTTAACATTTCATTTTTACCACAAAATAATAGTTCTCTGTATAAGGACGGTCACATCGAGGAAAGAAAGAACCCAGGAAATCAACAATAATGATAATGAAAGATCAAGTCTGTCCTGTCCTAATTGTATCCTTGTGGTATGGGTTTTCATCCTAATAACAAGTTTTCATTGTAATTGTTACTAAAACTTTTTTTATTCTAAAGAACTCTGCCATAATATGATAAAGTTTCAAAACATTTTCTGTGTAGTCGATTTCTTTTTTGTCCTTGCTTTATTTAAATTGACATTTTAACTTGTTTTACGTTTATGATTATGGTACAAAATTTTGGGTGTCAGTAAAACAGTGACATATGCTTTCGTCCTATACAATCCATTCCCACACAATGACTTTTTTTGAGGCCCCACAAGAAAACACTATAGGGAAAATGAGTTGAATGAAATTGCTTGCAACAAATGATTCCTTCATTTTTTTGGATGTTTCCATAACCAATTCCTACACAATAACGCTATTAATCACCCCTCAATATCAAAGCTTTGGAAAACATTGTGGGTAGTGAAGAAATTGCTTGTGACAAGCAATTTCTTAATCATCTACAATGTTTACTACCTCAAAAGACTAAGATTTTCAGCATTTCATTAAATTGAAATTATTGTCTGTATCTTCTTTAAATTTGGACTGGTCTAAGATTTTGTCGTGTGGAAATGGGTTGAAAGAAAGTTGAAAAAATCTAAACCTTCAAAACTTGAATTTTTTCTGAAACTCCTTTCCATTTGAAACCAGTTTAAATTTTTGTTGTCTGGTGATGGGTTAAAAACGGGTCATTGACTGATGTGGAAACTAGAATAGAGTACTGAAACCAGTGATTTTCAAACACAATGGTTAATAAATTTTATTACGTATTTTCATTTCTTCTGGTACTGATGAATAAAAAAAGTTCACATTCAAATAACACTTTTGCCAATTAATTTATCAAGAACAGTTTTTACAAACATTTTGTGATAGCTATTTTTTTTTTTTTTTCAAATTAAATTTTGAGAAAAAAGTTATATTGCAAAGCACCATTAACTCGCACTATAAGATATATGAGTTAGCTTGAAAATATAATTATGAGGGACAAAAGCATGAAAAAGTTGCAATTGATTTCTTTTAGAAAATTTCCGATCTAGATTTAACTTCATTTGCCTTATCAATTCACAAACAGGAGTTCATTATAATTTTGTTTTGATTATTTGTAGCATTGGTGTGGTTAACTTTTGAAAGTTTTACAAATAAAATCAATTTTAGACAAATATTGAGCTGTGACAAAGTTTTATGTCTACTGCTTCTTTAGTTTGCTCGCAATTTCTTTTGACTGCTTAGGGTCGCAGACCTACGTTTGTAGTGGCCAATAATGATCGAAATCTACCTGTTTTCTCTCCGCTGCTAGCCTCTGTTTTTCTTCAAGTTCTTCTGCAGTTGGTCTTTTCTGTGTGTAATTTTGGAAACGTTCTGGTTTTGGTTTCAAAGTTCGACGAGCTGCTCTTACATGGATCTCATCGCTTATCTCAGACTCTATAGTCTGCTCCCTTGCACCGTCCACATAGAATTCCTTATCCTTCAATTTTAGGTCCAAGAAAAATCTTGCGGATCTGTCATTTCCAATTACTGCCGATCTATGGCTTCCTCTCATAAGTTGGCGGTTAGTACGTGGGGCTGAGTTCATTATGCTCTTAGTTTATGAAAAGGTGTGAAAATGTAAAAGTCTAAAGTGTTCAAGAAATTAAGGAAAATACACACATCCCTGGACTTCTGCCCAGTTGTTGACATAATCGCCGAAGAAACGGTGTCGTGAGAGATGTCAATTGTATATTCTAAAATCGATAGCCAACGACTGGGGGGTGTATAGAGTTGTTATGCATCGGAGCAAAATTCAATGTCGACGCTTTCTTTATATCACTAGTATTAGGCAGGACAATTCCCACCCAATCTCCCCTTTTACATTCATCATAAATAAAGATTTAGAAAACTGAAATTATTGCAATGAGGAAATTGCTTGTAACAAGCATTTTAAACTCTTTGTGCACCCTTTCAAACGGATTTTTTTTTTAAAAATCTCAACGACTGTTATGCATTCTTTTCTTAAAATGGACCAATTTTAATATATGTCGTCTGGTACTGGTAGAAAGAGCAGTCGCTACCGTTTATTTCGAGCTAGTATTTGAAATAAAAAAGATCAATAGGATACGCCAGAGAGGGCAAATAATTCAAATGAATTATCTGTTGTCAAATAAAAACATGAATCGAATAAGTGTACGAACATTATATAATTCACCATTTCACATTTAGGGTGACATTTTTTGCGCTATAAATCTAACCGGTTGTTGAAAAATCCATATCTTTGAATATCACTGATTCAGATGATATGGGTGTATTTCCGTTTATTTATCCTTAATACTGTAGCACATGCCCATATAAGCAACGCCCCAGAAGACGGTTAGTTGTTACTGGGGATAGTGCAAGGATACAGCACAAAACTGCTGAAGCTCCGCCTGGTTCATTTACGTGCTCGATCGATAGCACCGCCACACGGGGCCTCGGTATAACGTCTCATACGAAAGGCATGCAATTAGTTTTGTTAGTTGATATGGTCAGCCCAGGACTCGAACCATTGATCTTGAGGTTTGAATCCAAGTGCCAAGTGACTTCGATTAGAATTGACGGATCGCGTGTGTCAATCAAGAATCAATGGACCAATCACATCATTCATTTATACCGGAAATGAACTCCAGCATTGAACGGCAATATGTGAAGAATTTCGTTAGTTTGGTTACTGATCATAACTACATGTTGATTCTGTGGATACGACATTTTGGTCGCCGACCAACTATTTTACCTTTCTGTTACATGTTACAGACCGTAACTTTTGAAACACAGCCGCATTTAACCCTTTTCAATTTAATCCCTGGTTTTTTGCGTACCCGTACTGTTAAACTTGAGAAAACATTGTGGAAAAAAGAAGAAATCGCTTGTAACAAATAGTTCCTTCTTTTCTCACAATATTTTCTACCCTGCTGAATGTTTGGAGAATGTGAGCGTTCAGCAGCTAAGTTGTTTTCTTAATCAGCGACGAAACAAGATTGAGATTTTCACTTCAAGTTTATGAGCATGCGCGGAAACAAGTTGAAACTTGTTTCCCTTTGACCATGTTGAAGTACCATTTTCGAATATTCAATACCACTAAAATCATATCTATTAGATTTTGTAACCAGTTTGTCGTCAGTGATTAAGAGTTTTATCAGCTCAGCTGTTTTTTGGAGATAACCCGAGGTATCCTATAGACCCGAGCATCTTCGTTGGCGTCGCCATCTTGATTGGTGCTCTCCTCGCTTGCGTTCAAATACTCTGATAGATTTTGATATATCTGTTTTTAGTACGGGCATTTAACCCTTGTCATGCTGTATAAACTACGTTACTGAATTGCTTTAAAATCAAAGGGCTGAAAGCACTGATAGAACTTGCTGTTCAAAAATCAATATTTCTTTCCGAAATAAACTCTATAAACAACTCTTACAGTAAAAGTACAAGCAGGAGGTGTAGACCAAGATCAGACTGCACCAATGTGCAGGCTGATCTTGGTCTACACCTCCTGCCAAAACCGGAATATTCCGGATTCAGTATTACAAGGGTTAAACTCTTGATATATGTTTACTGTCACAAGAACAATATGTACCATTAAAAGGTATAACTCTGAATTTAGTTAAACACGAATTATTTCCCTTTTTATACTTACATTTTCTGTTTACTCAACAGACTATAAAGACATTAGCATGAATTACTCTTACTTTTTTTAGCTCACCTGAGCACGTAGTGCTCAAGTGAGCAATTGTGATCGTCTTTTGTCCGGCGTCCGTCCGTCGTCCGTCGTGCGTCGTGCGTCGTGTGTCGTGCGTCGTGCGTCGTCCGTCAACAATTTCTTTAAACGACATCTCCTCCTAAACCACTGGGCCAATTTGAACCAAATTTGGCAGAAATGTTCCTTAGGTGGTCCCCTTCAAAAATAGCTAAAAGAATTGAAATCCGTTAAAAACTCTGGTTGCCATGGCAACAAAAGTGAAATTTTAAAATAATCTTTAAAAATCTTCTCCTCCTGACCCAGAAGGCGTAGAGCCTTGATATTTTGCATGAAGCATCAGTATATTGACCTCTTTCAAAATAGCTAAAATCATGATCCTCGGGTCCCAAGGGGCGGAGCCCCAGGGGGGTGGGGTTTATATAGAAATAAAGAACGATTTTTTAAATGACATCTCCTCTCAAACCACTGGGCCGATTTGAACCAAATTTGGCAGAGATGTTGCTTAGGTGGTCCCCTTCAAATATAGCAAAAAGAATTGAAATCCGTTAAAAACTCTGGTTGCCATGGCAACAAAAGTGAAATTTCAAAATAATCTTTAAAAATCTTCTCCTCCTGACCCAGAAGGTGTAAAGCCTTGATATTTTGCATGAAGCATCAGTTTATTGACCTCTTTCAAAATAGCTAAAATCATGATCCTCGGGGCTCCAGGGGCAGACCCAGGGGGGGGGGGTGTTTATAGGCATGAAGCATAAGTTCACAGACTTCTTTCTTATTTCTGAAATTATAACCCATGGAAAAAGTTTTTTCCTTCTTTCAAATCGGCACTAAAGCCTTGGAATTTGTAATTTGGACTTTTGGATTCCCAGGTTCATAGTCTTTATATGTAATTGTGGCCCACTTGTTTCATAATCCTAACCTTAACATGAAATTAGACTGTTGAAAGAAAAAGAGCCTTTATCTCAGGTGAGCGCCCCAGGGCCAACGGCCCTCTTGTTTTACAGTTGTGAGACTACACATTTTCGCATAGGAATAAGATTTAAGTTATTAGATATATACGTCAATGCGTGTTCCTGTAAAATTAATATTAACCCTTGTCATGCTGACCTGGAATATCAATATTATAGCAGGAGGTATATACAAAGGTCAGATTACACACATGTGCAGCCTGAGTTTGTTTTTTACTACCTGTTTGTAGAACTCAAGATAAAATTGTTTATGAATTCATTTGTCAAAAGAAATATTGACCCACAATTAAAGGCTTATAGCTCTTTCAGTCCTTTGACTTTCATGTAATTCCAAATAAAGATTTTATTCAGCATGAAAAGGGTTAAATTTTAAGCACTTGTTGTGCTCGGCATGAAATCGACAGGTGCACAATTGTGTTTTGTAAGCACTTATTTTGGAATGCAAATATACTACAACGGGAAAATAATCACTTGTTTACAAACTAAGACCTTAAAATCTAAACATCGGCTAATATATTGAAATAACCAAATAGTTACTTGTTTAGTGTGTTTCGGTATATAAGCTTTAAAGGCTTTTACTTTTTGTCTGCATTATATGAACGTAAATGCAAGTTGGTCCAAGTCAGGTGACACATTTTCCTCTTTGGATATGCAAAGTATGGTTTACCTGTGCCGCGTCTTGTATAAAACGTCAGTCTAGCTAAAATGACTGCTTAAGGGAACCCCGTAAAACACACAAGAAAATCAGATCGGACTCAACAAATGAATATAGCTTTAAAGGCTTTTACTTTTTGTCTGCATTATATGAACGTAAATGCAAGTTGGTCCAAGTCAGGTGACACATTTTCCTCTTTGGATATGCAAAGTATGGTTTACCTGTGCCGCGTCTTGTATAAAACGTCAGTCTAGCTAAAATGACTGCTTAAGGGAACCCCGTAAAACACACAAGAAAATCAGATCGGACTCAACAAATGAATATAGCTTTAAAGGCTTTTACTTTTTGTCTACATTATATGAACGTAAATGCAAGTTGGTCCAAGTCAGGTGACACATTTTCCTCTTTGGATATGCAAAGTATGGTTTACCTGTGCCGCGTCTTGTATAAAACGTCAGTCTAGCTAAAATGACTGCTTAAGGGAACCCCGTAAAACACACAAGAAAATCAGATCGGACTCAACAAATGAATATACAATGTAAAGGCAAAATAACGCAGAATACCTCTCCTGCAGTCAGAGAACAAAGTTTCTAACCCTGACAGCCTGCAGTGACGACGGAGTCTAATCATGGTCACCACTTTCCGCATTTCCGACAAGGCCCCTTTTCTTATCCCAAATATATACGCAAAGCCCATTTGTAAATCTCCTCTTTTAACCCCTTTCCAGTTCAATCCCTGGTTTTTACATCCCTGTGAATTTTTTATTGAGACAACATTGTAGAAAATCTCTAATAGCAAGAAATTTCTTCTTTTTCTTGAGTATTTTCTACCATACTGAATAGTTTTAGCCAGCAAATCATCAGCTTTGTAGCATAAGTAAACAGACAAAATTTTGAAGTCGTCTCAGTGTTCAACGAGTACAAACCGCCACTGGAGGCTTAACCACTAAATCCGTTGAATGCCTACGCCATACAAAGCAGTTCTCATGTATTTCAGGAATATTGCAATCTGCCTGCAAATTCATCTCCTACGTATTTTAGCTCAGTCGAGAACATAGTTTTCAAAATGACCCTGATAAGAATCTTCAAAGAAGTTGCAGATGACAATTCGTGTATTTGAAAATTCTAAAATACAATGTATTTATCTCTCTAGGTAGAATACAATGTTGAAAATGAAAAAATTGCTTGTTTCAAGCAATTTCTTCATTTTCCACATTGTTTTCCAGAACTATTTTAGTTAGGGGCGTAAAAAGGAGAAATAGTGTGGGAATGGGTTAACTCATTGGTTATTTTAACTTCGTTTCTTTATCATGATAACATTTGACAAAGAAGATTAATGAAAAAAAAAAAAAAAAAAAAAAAAAAAAAAAGAATGCTTTGCTAGCTTACAGTACTTTTCAGTACTTTAATTTTTGAATTAGATCCATTTTAAATTTCGTCTGCAAAACCTTTAAACTTGGACAGGTAAAACATTTTCCAGAAAGGTTTGAACTAAAAGATATGGTAAATAACGGCTCGCCGCGGTCTATAAAATTGACAATCCATATTATTTATTTATACCTGAAGTGAACCTCAAGTGAATTCTTGCATTTATGCCAATACTAATTGCAGTTTGGTAACTTAAACATCGTAACTACAGCTTATTCCAGCTGTAGATACGGCGACTAGGTAGTCAATCAACAACTTAATTTTTGTTTCTTGTTTTTGACCATAAATTTTGTGAGGCTAACGTAGTTCGATATCTGACTCAAAGTGTATTCTTTGGAGGTCAATGGGCGGGGCCTGTCATCCGTTAATTGAGGGATCGGGATTGTCAGTCAAAAATTGGAACACCAATCAAGTCAACTATTTGCAACGGAAGTGAACTTTGAACTCCTATATTGTCAAATACATGTATTTCTGTTATGCATCTTTGTTTCGAAAGCGAAGGGGGCGTAGACAGCGATCCGATAATTGACTAATCGCTGGCTCCTCCCACTGATTCCTTTGGCCCCGCCCATTAACTCCAACAGGAAGTTCTGCTTCGATTTTTAACGGCGTTATTTTGTAAAATTAATGGCCAGTAGCATGTAACAAAAAAGTAAAATGGTTGGTTGGTGACATAAACGTCGTAACTACAGCTTATTCAAGCTGTAGTTACGACGTTTAAGCCGCCAAACCAACAGTAAAGGTTAACCAAAATGGCGTGTAGGATAGATAGATAGATAGACAGAATAACACTAAGAATCTTAAGTCTACTTAAAAGCAAAACTTTTATTCTCAACTTTGTTTTCTATAATACTTCGACGGCCTACTCTAGCTCCCGAAAATAGTTTGAATTTTCTGTAAAAAGACATCACTGCAAGTCTCGTCGTTGGTCACTTTCCCCACCCCGTATTTCTTTCCAGCTTTATACTGTCCGTCCTTGAGTACGTGTGTCTCTGGTCCTTTCAGGGCATAATTCTAGAAACGAAAGGAAATAATGGTTCAACCATAACTAGACAACATCTGTTAACCACTGAATCTACAACAATTAGTATTCTATTATTTTCACGACCTCTTATATTGTTTATACTTCTAATACTATCATTACAAATTCTTTCGTCAAAATCAAATTTCTTGCAATTTTTTTTACGTTAAAGATTTCTTATTTACAGCAAAAATTTCTTGTCCAGATCCTTTTTGATCTTAAACATTGTCATGCTGAATAAGATCCCCTACAGAATTTCATTTAGAGATCAAGGGGATGAATACACTGGAATCACTAATTATTGGTTAATATTCTTTTCGAAAATTTATCTTTTAAACAACTTAAAAATTTCAAGCAGGTGGTGTAGACTAAGATCAGACTGTACATATATGCAGTCTGATCTTGACTATACCTTCTGCCAAAGCAGGAATATTCCGGGTTCAGCATGACAAGAGTCTATTTGTCGTGTATGAGAAATATCATATAGATCTACTTAAGCGTCAATTTACTTAAAAAAATAAAGTCATTTAGGAACCTTAACTATGATGTTTGTTAAATAATTGAATAGACTCTTAGGTGTAGGTTTGTAATAGAATTCAAATGGATTACAGAAAATGTTTGCTTGATATAAAAGTTAAACTACTAAAAGGGATCATAATTTATGTTTTTTAAAAAAATATGTGGTTTGAAAAACAACAACAACAACAACTGTGCTTAGTTGTGGTGAAATCAACGTCGAAACTACAGTTTGGATGAACTTCTTTCTGCAAATTTTAACGCTCTTGCTTGTGTAAAATAGTAACTAATGTATCACAATATTCATATCTCAAGCGATTCTAATGATATACAGTAATAGGAATTTTCAAACAAAATCCTTGAAAAGAAAACAAACAAAACTGAAAAGAAGAATGAAAGGAAACTGTAAATCAACTCACCCTTATAAACTTTGACACTATGGACAAGTCATCGGCGTTACTGATCAGCAAGGCATTCTCAAAGGCAAGGAGAGCAAAAGGCTGAAATGGTATAAGACACAAAATATTAGGTTGGTTCATTTTACAAAGAACTTGTAGACGACATTTCAATTGTGTGTGTAATTTGTCGGATCGATACCAACACATAATCAACTCCGACATGACAGCTTGTCCGAGATGTCATGTCGGAGTTATTTTGTAAATAAGATGTTCGGGAACATAAGATAAAAGAAAATTACCGGTGGGCAACCTGTTACTATATTATGCAGCTTATACCAATTGTAACTAAAGCTTAAATCAGTTGTAGTTACGACATAGAATCGTCCTCCAATGGAAATGTTTTACTTAAATATCGGAGGTCTACACTACACTGCTGGTCTAAAATTGACCAAAAGTTGGCACTGCCCACTTACTCCCTAGGCACCGCCCATTAATTCCGTCCGGAAGTTCCGCCTCGATTTTAAACGGTGTTATTTTGCCAAATTTCTGACTAAAACCATGTAACAAAAAGTAGAACAGTTGGTTGGCGACCTAAACGCCGCAACTACATCTTGAAAAATCTGTAGTTACGACGCTTTAGTCGAAAAACCAACCTAAAAGGCTAACAAAAATGGCAGCAAATGTTGGAGTTGAAAGCTCAGGTCCGAGATGAATAAATGATTTGATTGGTCGATTTATTCCTTGATTGACAGCTGACATTTATCCAATGGGTGGATAATGCTAAACCTGAACATGAATAGCAGGTGTCTTGAAAAGGATGCAGTGGTAGTGCTAGTGGGAGAAGTAGCAGGAATTCATGATAAGGTGCTACAGCCTCCGCTATATTACTGAAATACTGCTAAAAGTGGCACCAATGAATCAATCAACCAATCGATCGAAAAAAAAAAAAAAAAAAAAAAATCAGTCAAACAAGGAAACCTTTAGGCAATCAATCAACCAAGGAAATGCGATAGGGTATTTGAATAAGTTTCAGGAAAAACATTCCATACGTAATTAAATTTCTAAGTTTTTCCATACATTAACTCATCGCATATTAAATCGCGGGTATAACGGTTCTCTGATAGATCAGTAAAAGCAAACAGCAGTATGCAGTCTTTTTCGTTTACTCGGTTGGTAAAATTATGCCCAATGCGTTTTAATCTATTTACCACCGAGAGCGACCAAATCACGTAACAACAGTCTGTATAAGATGTAGTTACGATGATTTAGTCTCCCACTGGCTAAATCGTATCTAGCAATGACGATTAAACCCTATGCTGTTTTTTTTAAAAATAGACTTGTCCAAATTCAATTGGGTAGCAGGAGACATTATAGGTTAAAAAAGTATCTATCCTATGTGATACCAAATATCGTGGAAAAGGAAGAAATTGCTTGTTATAAGCAATGTCTTCCTTTTTTACAATGTTTTCAAACATGATACCAAGGGGACATAACAAAAAGAGATTGTACAGGAAACTTTTAGGCGAATTTATTGTATTCTATCATTATTTACCATATAATTTGGTATCAGCCTGTATGGAGTTGTAACATATTTTGTCAAGCAGTGTTTCACCAGAAGCTTCAACTTCTTCAACTCGTGAGATGTGGCCATACATGGATGATATAGCAGAGCAATTGCTCCATGCTGAATTAGAAGATAAAATTCAAGTTACGATACACTGTTACAAAAAAAATCAGGCTAATTAGCAAATTGACGGATCGCGTTGTCAATCAAATATCCAATCTACCAATCAAATAATTCATTAAAATTATTGACCAGAAGGAAACTTTATACAGGGAGGACATTTGCTTTGTTGACTTAAACGCCGTACATACAACTTATTCAAGCTTTAGTTACGACATGTAGGTCACCAACCAACCAATTTATTTTTTGTGACATTACTGGCTTTAAGTTTTGGATAATAAATCCATTTAACATTTTGGTGTAACTTCCTGTTGGAGCCAAGAGAAGGCACCGGCGTTCGTAAATTGACCAATAGCGGCTGTCAGTCAAATTACAAGTCGACCAATCAAATCATTCATTCATACCTGAAATGATTTTTAAACTCCGATATTGGCTGCCATTCTTTTTAAACTTTTTTGTTTGTTTGACGGCTTAAACGTTATAACTACAGATTGAATAAGCTGTAGTCACGACGTTAAAGTCGCCAACCAACCATTTTGCTTTTTCGTTTCATGATACTAGCTATAAATTTGGCAAAATAATGCCGTTAAAAGTCGAAGCGGAACTTCCAGTCGGAGTCAATGGGCGGGGCGAAAGAAGTAAGTGGGCAGGGCCAGCGATTGGTCAATTACTTACTGATACTAACACATCTAGACAGAAGTTATACGTTCGGCTATTGGCGCGATTTGAAAGCGAACCAAGGGACTCCGAATCACCTAAAATTAGGAGTCCACCATTTGACCCATTCCCAAACAAAGACGCTTTTAAAAACCCCTCAATATGAAAGCTTTAGAAAAAAATGTGGACTATGAAGAAATTGCTTGGTACAAGCAATTTCTTCATTATCCACAATGATTTCTACCACAAAAGACAAAGATTTTAGAAATTTCTTCAACTTAAAATTCTCGTCTGTATCTTCTTTTAATTTGAACCAGTATAAATTTTGTCATCTGGTAACAGGTTAAACCCCTGCACAGACATTTGGTCCATCAACTAGAAATAGTAGGACCATTCTATTTCTTTCGAAAGGACTCCTTTTTACGATTAGAGTCTTCTGCAGTGTTTGCGACTCCAATGCGACTTTTATATTCACTAAAGTGTTTACAACATAGGCAGCGTGGGTAAATTGATTCACATTTTTTTTCTGTTTTAACCGCTCTCACCCCTGGCTCGGCCGAAATTCATTTAGATACTTACGACCTCCTACATAATCTCGAATCAAACTGATGAGTAATACACCTTTGACCGGTGGCTTGGGTTTTTTAGTTGAACTTGTGTGAGAAACGATTGGAATCGATAATTAGGTCTACAGGCGTCCGTAAACACCATACCATCAATCTTGTCTCCATGGAAACACATACCTCTAAAGAATGGACCCATCTTTGTGGAGGGAGGTAGATATACTCTCCAAACTTCGGCCACAATGGTCGATGGTCACCGCTGTAATATAATTAAACAGCTTTCGTCACTGAGCGTAAATGTTTTCGTATTGAACTTATACATAAAGGATGGTCGAAAATAATCCATTACCCATTACAACATAATACCGCTTATTGACGTCATTCAAGGGAAAAATCAGGAAAAATAATGTAGAAAATGTAGAAATTGCTTTTTAAAAAACATTCTATTTTGTATTTTCAATGTTGTTTTCTACCCAACCAGAAAAACATCTTTGATTTAGACCAGTGTATTTTTTCGACTGGTAATGAGTTAAATCCTGGTAACTTATGAAAACCACGACAAGAATGGAAACATTTTTTCAATAATTCACAGTCACCAAGTCAATCTTTTCGTCCGTGTGACTGTTTGTCAGCAATGGTGTTGGGTTATAATTGATCAATCGCTGGCCCCGCCCAGTTTTTCCCTTTGCCACGCCCACTGACTCCGACAGGAAGTCCCGATTCGATTTTTACGGCGTTATTTTACTAAAAATTTATAGCCAGTATCTTGTTATAAATAAGTATAATGGTTGTACTTGAATAAGATATAGTTACGACGTTTAAATCGTTAAAAAAAAAAAAAAATAAATGTTTCACACAAATAGCGGCTAATGTGTGAGCTCAAATCTGGATTCAGAGCTGAATGAATTATTAGATTGGTTGATATATTCCTTGATTGACAGTCGCGATTGGTCAATTTCCATCTGAAGAATCTTGTCTCAAAATATCACATGAACTCTTCTTTTGTTCATATTTTGACCCTACGTTTCTCGTTTTCTGCTTTTCTAAATAATTTGACCTTAGTCAGATTGCCCGGAATGCTCAGAATCAGTAGGGTCGACTTATAAGTCGTACTTGCTCGGATTTCTGATTAAAAAACCACCACACATCTAACAACGTATTCATTTTTAAAATATTGAAATATTGACACTGTGTTTCTTATGCTTGATACCCTCTGGTTTTTAACCCATTCCCACACAATGACGCTTTTGGACGCGCCTCAAGATAAACTATTTGGAAAACATTGTGTTAAATAAAGAAATTGCTTGTTACAAGCAATTTCTTCATTTTACGCAATATTTTCTTCCACAAAGTTGAAAAAATCTAAGATTTCATAAACATAGAATTTTTGTCTGTAAGTCCTGTCGATTTGGACAAGTCTAGAATTTTGCCGTCATAGAGACTCCCAAGATGCCTCTTTCTATCCCTGTCCCGTTCAATCCTTGTTTTTACGTCCCTGTGCTTTTCATTCTTGAGGAAACATTGTGGAAAAAGCAAATTTCTTCATCTTCCACAATATTTTCTACCCCATTGAATGATTATTTTTCAAATAAAATCGATTTTATATTGCCGTCTGCAAATCCTTTGAATTTGGGCTGGTCTAAAATTTTGAAAAACGGGAAAGGGCTATATGGCGAGTCATAGATATACATTTTTTGACTTAACAAATAGTTTACTTACCTTGTAGGTATTGGAGTAGAATATATGATAGATTCATTTAGACATACGTGCTGTACCTGTATAATGATAACGGTGTAACTGCAGTGTCTCGTAGAAATTATTTGGACTTGTTATGGGTAAAAGGGACCTACCTAGTATTTCTTAACCCATTCCCACACAATCTCGCGTTTAACCCACCATAACAAAACAGCTGTAGAAAACATTGTGGACAGTGAAGAAATTGCTTGTGACAAGCAATTTCTTCCATGTCCACAAAGTTTTCTACCATAAGCAGCAAATATTTTTTGAATTTCACCAACTTGAAAATTTCGTCTGCATCTTTCTTCAATTTGGACCTGTCTAAAGCTCTGTCGTGTGGGAATGGGTTAAAACAAATACTTGAAAGAGAGATTAGGCCCAGTAGAGGTCACCCAGAAATTCCAGAAAAAAGGAATTATATGATAAGGTAGAAGGGCCATCCGTGATATGTCTAGCCTCTGTAGTGATGGCAAATCGTCACAATATAATTATTCCAAATACATGATTTTAATCCGAACGTCAAAATCGTCAATCATGTTTCGTTTGAATTGTACGAGAAGTAAATAATAATCCCTTTAATTGGAATGATAATCTTGCTTTATTTTAAAGCTGGGCATAATTTGTCGACAAAAAACGGTGACCCACAAACCTTTATAGGTTGTTTAGAAAATGCTTTAAATCTTAATAGATGACTTGTCCTGCAAATAAAACCGGTGCACAAATTATCAAAACAAACACAGCGTCTTAAAGTTTCAGAATTCCATTACTTGTGATGAATAACCGTAACATTTTTTCCTTGTGATTTGGTGAGTGATGGATAGCCACAATTCTATTATCATTTTTTTTCTCCCATATGAGAGAATGGATGTTAAGCATAACAATGAAAATAAAACTTGTAATGAGTTTCCATCACAATGAATAGTGACTGCTAGTCATCACATACTAGGCCGTTGATAAACCCTTTCCCGTTTTTGGAAATTTTAGACTAGTCAAAATTAAAAGAGGTTGCAGACGACAATGAAAATTGGATGCCATTTGAAATGAAACTATCCTATGTGGTAGAAAATATTGTTCAAAAAGAAGAAATTTCTTTGTTACAAGCAATTTCTTTTTTTCCACAATGTTTTCTCGAATATATAATCACAGGAACGTAAAATCCCGTATTTGAACGGGAAAGGGAACCAAGTATTTCATAGTTTGCACAGTTTGACCAGGACAGATCCTTTTCGATTAATACCCGACAGGTCACATTTTTCTAGGTTTAATTACATGTATTTAGCCTTTCCAGATAAATAGATTCGGGTGTATGTACATAAAAGAAACGACCAAGAAATAAGCAAGAAAGGTAATAAAAGGGAAAAAAAGAACTAACGAAAGAATAAAGAAAGAATGACGAGAAATAAATAAGTCCATGTTACTACCATTTTTAAATAAGACAATACTTCACGTGTATAAATGACGAATCCCTCTGTCAAACAAATAATCAATCAAAACAATTAAATAATTTATTTAGACAGAAAGTAAACTTTGAACCAACATTCGTATAAAGTATTGTGTAGGTTTGACGACTTAAACGTCGTAACTACAACTTATTCAATGTGGATCTGAGCGGCGTGGAACTAGTTTTTTTGCTCACAAGAATTCCCCGGACGGAATTCAAACCCAGGACCTTCCGATCCCGAGGCCCGCGTCTAACGACTAGACCACCGACACTACAAGACATTTACAACAATAAATTAAGTGCCAAAGGGAAAGCTTTTTGACAGCCTGGATATCCATGCTTTTTAGTTAGATAAATTTTTGACGTGCGGAAACACTATTACCCATTACCACACAATCTTACCTTTTCTCGCACCACAGAAAAATAGTTATAGAAGACATTGTGGGAAAAAGAGAAATTGTTTGTAAAATCAATTTGCGCCTGTCTCACAATAATTTCTTTCCTATTTTAAACTTATTTTCATGAGGACGCTAATTCGAGCCTTTTTTCGGAGCAATTATGTAATTATTGATGCTCTTATGTCTTTTTCGTTCACCCAATATCGCATATATGCGAGGTTTTACAATAGTCATATATCGAGGGGTTAGAGCAAAAACATAGTATGGGTCTATACATTGTATAGACCCATACTATGTTTTTGCTCTAAACCATCGATAAACATAAATGCGAGAATTTACATTTGTCATATTCAAATTTATGTCAGGTATTATGCGAGAAAAGATGAATAGTGAATAAGATAACTTACATAAGATGGCGATTCCCTATAAATTCGTTCAGGCTCTGAATCTCTCTGTAAGAAGTGATAAGTGAAAGCAGTTGTAATAATGATAGTACTTATAGAAACGATGATTATGATGATGATGATCTGTAAACCAATATAATACCAATGAAAATACAGAATTCTGGCAGTCTAATTTAAAGTATAGCTGTGAATATCTTGAATTGTTAAAATTTATAGACATAGATAAATCAACCGCCTTTGTCTTAGGTGGAAAGAGAATGTGCCTTTTCTCTGACTAGATTAGCTTAACAACCCTTCATTCATGGTCTAAGGACTTTGGTGTCAATATGAACTATGATTGAAGATATAGAGGTCATATGTTAACAAATGTTGTGGAAGTTGCTTCAAAATATGAAAATTGTGTCTTTTATATAAAATATGGTAGGTAAAAAGCACGGATTGGTTTGACTATACACGGGATTGGATGGCTCTAACTGTATCATATTCATGAAATAAAGTGTAACTTGTTTTAACCAATTCTCACATAATTCCACTATTTGACGCCCCCAAGAAGAAAAAAGCTTTTGAAAACATTGTGGCCAATGAAGAAATTTCTTGTCACAAGTAATTTATTCAATGTAAAGAATGTTTTCTACTCAAAAAACGTATTTTTTTTAAGATTTAACTCATCTTGGAATTTTCTTTTGGAAATCATTCAATTTTGACCGTTCTAAAATTTTGTCGTCTGATAATTGGCCAAAGAAGTACCAAAGGAATTTACATAAAGTAGAAGTCAGCGAAAATATTGTTTATGAAAAGGAGAAACAAGAAATATTGACTACTTAAAAGAACATATGTTTCGCGACCCTAATGGGTTCCGACTTTATAGGGCTTAATGACGACCACAACTTTTTAAGTAAGCAAATTTGTCTTTTGTTTTAGAACTTTTTTTTCTTCTGGAAAGGCAGTTTTGATAATGATCGTTTGGCCCATTACCACAAAACCCCTCCTTTAACGTCCCTAAAATTGTAAGAAGAACAAGCAACATATTGCATAGCGAAACCAAGCATTGTATATAAATCTACAGAGAGATATCTTTTTTTTTGGTAAAAGAGCTCCTTCAAAGTCTTACTTTCGTATCTCACTTTAGATGCAATTCTTTAAAAAAAAAGCAACACACAACAGGTATCTGTTTTTTTTGTCTAAGAAATTATATTTTTTAATAAAGAGTTCGGAGATAAAAGAAAGAAGTTATGAATGGCATTTCAAGTGTGAAGCCGATTTCAGAACTAAGCGTTTATTGTGAGGGAAACCTTGTAAATTATCGGTAATTTTCCTAGAGCAGCATCCGTTTCTTCCCCAAAAAATCAATGGATCAGAAGGAAACTCGAACTTATTCTGTAATACACTAATGCAGACTCACACACCAAAAAAAAGCTCAATACCTGCCAGCATAAAGGAAAAGTCCGGAAAACTGATTTACCGGACTGACAGTATGGCAGACTGACAGAGTTCATTTCTAAAGTCCCCTTCGACTTCGCCGTAACGGGACTAAAACGTGGAAAATTAGGCATTTTTTTTCTAACGGTATTTTCTATCCTTTATGTCACTGATTTATTTTAGTTTACACACACTTTGTAATGAAATCTGCAACCTCTTTCAATTTGGACCAGTCTATATGATGGTCTATTAATTGGTTAATTAACCCATTTCGACACAAACCCGCTTTTTGTGCTCCTCAAGATGGAAACATTGTAAAACATTGTAATAATAAAGGAATCGCCTAAAGCAAGTAATTCTCCATTGTCTATAAAGATAGAGAATTATTATAATTACGCCGTCTTAAAACTGTCTTCTGCAACTTCTTTCAACTTGGACCAGTTTAAGATTTCTTCGTCTGATTATGATTTAATGAAAATGTTCGATTAACGGAGAGGCTCTCTGAAGATCGACTAAACCTACCTGTAGAGCTTCGAACTCTCCTGGCTTACATTCCAACACTTTATGGTCAGTAGGATCCCAGTCTGTACTTATTCCATTCTAAAATATACACGTGATTGACCAATCGCGGCTGTCAATCAAGGAATCAACCTACCAAATAAATCATTCATTAAGCCCGGATTCGAGCTTTGAACTCCAATATTGGCCGCCATTTTTGTTAAACATATTGTTGGTTTGGCGACTTGAAAGTCGTAACTACAGCTTATTCAAGTCATCCAGTCGGAGTCGGTGGGCGTGGTCAATGAAGTAAGTGGGCGGAACCAGCGATTGGTCAATAATAACTCGTCATGAAAATAGATAGTTCCGAAATTAAATATTTTTGATAGTCACTCTTAAACTGAAGTTTATTTGAACACCAATTGTGCTTTCCTGAAAAACTAATTCTAAGCATGTGGACAACGAAACATTATTCAAAAGGAATAAATGTCTAAAAAATAAATAATTTCAAGTATTTCTCAAGTTTCGAGTTAGATGGGTACTAAGTTTAAAGAGATAACTCGTCGTTGGGCGTGCAAAATGTCGTAACTACAGCTTAAAAAAGCTGTAGTTACGACATTTCCATGCCCAACGACGAATTTTTATTGTCATTTGACTGAACGTCGCTGTCAATCGATAAATTGACCATCCAAATCATTCATTTAGAATGGAAATGGAATGTAAACTCCGACATTTTGTTTGTTGGGCTTATTTATGTCGTAGCTACGACGTTTAGGTTGCCAACCAAGAATTTGCCGTATATTTTACGTCACTGGTCATTTATTTCACAAAGCAATATCGTTTATTATCTCAGTCGAAATGCCATGTCGGAGATCAGTAAGTGTGACCAGCGATCCGACAGTTATCTGAACCCATTCCCACACAATTCCTCCTTTTTTACACCACTCAAGAAAAACACTTTGGAAAACATTGTTGGAAAATTGATTGATTTGACGGGTAAATCTATTTTTGATTGGCAGCAGGGAACCGTCAGTTTCTTATCTGCTTCAACCTAAGGGGCTGGGCAGCCTAGAGATTTTGAATACACAAGGAAAGTCTAAACCCCTTACCAAACGACACAATTTTGGACTTGTCCAGATTTAAGCTTTTCCAACACAATCCTTCCTTTGTATGCCTCTCATTAAAACAGGTATGGAAAACAATGTGAAAAAATGCAGATATTGCTTGTTACAAGCAATTTCTGCATTTTCCTCATCGTTTTCTACCAAAGAGAGAATGATTTTACAAATTTCAACTATTTGAAATTTTCATCAGCAACTTATTTCAATCTGGACCGGGATAAAATTTAACTGTGTTGGAATGGGTTAGCAGGATTCTTTGGTTTCATGGCAAAGCTTTTATAGACCAATAACCGTATGGCAAAATTTAACCCATTACTAGACGGCAATATTTCAGTCTAGTCTAAATTGAAAGGAGTTGTAGACAACATTTTAGAGCTGATGAAAGTTTAGATTTTTTCATCTTTCTGGGCAAGAAACATTTGAAAATGAAGAATTTGATTGTGTTAAAGCAATTTCTGCGTTTTCCACAATGATTCTATTAATTGTTTTTCTTGAGGGGCGTCACAAAGCGTCACTATATGAGAATGGGTTAAGACAGGTCTGTTGATGGTTTTACTGACATCAAAACCAATGTAAAATAAGATAGAAGACACACTGAGTTTACGTTAAATGTATCCGTAGCAAAAAGTATAGAGTCCGGTTACCCTGAAGACGCCGTCTGACCCGGATCAACTTTTCGCACCTCCAAGGTTGCCACTTTTCAAACTTTTCACTATTTATTATACATACCACTCCGTCATCACATTTCTGGTTCGGTATACCCATCTTGATCCCGTGTTCATCGTCATGAAGGTCATGCATGTCCATAGGGTGATGATCGTCGTCCTGCATGTTCATGTAACGATGGTCGTCTTCCATGTCCATGGGATGGTGGCCACCCATTTCTGTAAATTATCAGTATGAACGCATACAGATTGAACCCATTACCAGACAGCGAAATTTCAGACTGGTCGAAATTGAAAAAAAGTTGCAGACGACAATCAAAAGTTTTAGAAATTTTGGATTTTTCTCTGCTTTCTGTATAGAAAATATTGTGGTAAATGAAGAAATTGTTGGTAACAAGCAAATTCTTCATTTTTCACAATGTTTTTCAAAGGTTTTTCTTCTTGGGTCGTCTGGAATGCTGGACCACATTGAGCTCCAACAAGAGTTTCCACTTTAGGTATGAAACGATGTTATTTTGCAAAATTTATGGACATCTACATGTAATAAAAGTAAATTGGTTGGTTGGCGACATAAACGTCATAACGACAACTTGAATAAACTGTAGACACGATGTTTAAGTCATAAAACCAACAAAAATGCTTTACATAAATAGCGGCTAATGTTGCATTTCAAAATTCACTTCCGGTCTAAATAATTCATTTGATTGGTCAATTAATTTTTTGATTGATACATACTATCCGTCACCTATTAGATTATTGAGGAAAATAATTGTATAAAAGCATCGTTTCTTTTTAAAAGGAACAATTTAAGCTGCATTCACATCTACACTAATTAATCCTTGTCATGCTGATCCTTGAATATCCCCCTTTTGGCAGGAGATATAGACAAAGATCAGCCTGCACATATGTGCAGTCTGATCTTAGTCTTTACCTCCTGTTCGTCTCAGTCATTCGAACGTTGTAGAAACTTCAATAGGGGCCATTTTTTTAACTGAAACTTATTCAGCGACTGTTTAGATGTTTTTTTAAGACCTTACACAATTTTGATGATTTTAACAGAGAATCCTGGTAATGCTGAACCCGGAAAACTTTGTTATTTCGGGAGAATGTAGACAAAGATCAGTCTGCAGATATGTCCGGCATGATCGTAGTCTAAGCCATAGTTATTTGCACAATTATTTTCAAACGAAACATTAGCCCCCTAAGGAGATTATAGGCTTTTAGTCTTCCCACTGCGACAACATTTCAAGTTTAGTATGTAAGCACATTACCTCGTTTAAACAATGCACTGTTGTCCAAGCTTAATTGTTGTTTTAATCTTGACCATAAACTGACCCCATTGACTGGCCCGGCCATAACACAGACCATCACTAGTGTCACACATAATGCTTGTGTTGGTAATTTGGAACTAGTCATCTGAAATATAGAGGGAACATGATTAGGTTATTGTAATTCGTAATTTCTTTATCATCCCACCCCCATTTTCGACCATTTTTTACCACTGATTTACTTGGAGACTGCAGAGCAGTACATGTTTTCATCGCCTGATATTTCATTTATTGTTGGCAAATTCAGCAAAGCTCCGAAATTTTAATCGGTAACTCTCTGGAATGATATACATGAATTCTACTATCCTGAAAGATTGCCACACTCTCCAACAATTGACTAAAGTAATTGTGGTATTTGTTTTTTTACCAATGGGAGGTTGTTTGATTAATTGACCCACCGCGGCTGTCAATCAAATAATCAGTCAACCAATGAAATCATTCTTTTAGACTGGAAGGTTAGTTTGAACTCCAACATTGGTCGCCATTTATGTGATGTATTTAAGTTGATTTTGCGATTTAAACGTCAAGCTATAGCTACGCCGTTAATTTCGCCAAACAGTCATTTTATCTTTTTATTACATACAACTGACCATTAATTTTGAGAAATGAACCCGTTATATATCGGAGCGGAACTCCCTGACGGAGCCAGTGGGGTGACGACACTGATTGGTCATTTGATTTGGGTTTAACGCAGTTTCGATATATCTCGGCGAGGTTCACATGACCATGTCAATCCTGGGTATAACCAGTACAATGTAGGGGCTCTGAATGTGACGACGTGAGTTAATGTACGAAATATACAAGTCAGTTCCCAGAAATGAAGAGCTTAGTAATCAAGCTAAAACATTTTAATTTCAGCTAAAAGAACAACACAATCTAAATTAAAACAAATAAGCACAGACAGAAGTTACAAGTAAGAAAAAAAATGATAAGCGTAACGACCAGCGAAATACCCTACAGTTCCTGCTTAAACACAAAAGTCCACAAAGTTTATTACTTTCATTTGGTCCCAATATGTGCGAAAGTAACATATTCGTGGTGTTCTTCTATAGTTCCTAGGTTGTTTTAGTATTTTTTACAAATTCTATAATTATCTAATTTGTTTAAAGTAAATCACTTGATAGATTGTCTTCGTAGATCAAACGGGTAGTTTCTCTGCGTACACCTTACACAAAAATTGGTAAAAATGTTCCGAGCTTGCACTGATGTTAATATTTCACACATACATTCAAAGAACGAGTGGGTGTTCGTGATGCAATCGTGATAGAATACAACAGATGAGATGCAACGTGCATCATAAACTTTCCAATATAGGAGAGGCGAGGACAACCGCAAGTGCAGGACTATATTGAAAGGAAATGAAAACATTCATCATGCAATAACTAAATGCACGCAATAAATCCTTACGCCGAGAAAAGTTTCCAGTTAGATATTTGCCTGAAGCAATGAATTATAGTAAGACATTTGCAAAACAGAAATTCTTTAAAGTTCATGTACACAAAAAAGTAGCAACAAAAATGCAAAAATGTCATTGGAAAATTTTACAACTGCAATTTATCGTAATGAAAATAAGCACGTACTAAACTTTATACACTCACAATCATACATTACAAGAAAAGGAGACACGTCTTATCCGTTGTTTCTCAAGTCATTTTAACGGCTCTGCAAGACCATAACGTCTTACCTTTTCACCTACTGTGTATTATTTTCATCAAACTTGAGTATGCACGACCCTCTTATGTACTGAATACAATAAGTTTAAGAAGTTATTTCTGCACTTTCAAAAAACGAATCTATATCAACGTATACCAAGAGTCAAACTGAAAAACCATTTTCCTTTGAAAACACGGTTAAAAGGGTCAAAGCTTAGAATTTCTAAACTATATCTTAATAGAAAGGACACAGTGAAAAAACAAACCATAAGGTCAGTGTCTTTTATTGTGTCAACGAAAGCCCACCACAGCTTGACTAGAGAGCATTCTTTGGCGACATACGTGTGTATACCCGCTCGAATGAGTATGCTGTTACCACAACGTTGTTAACATTTGAAGCTATGTGGTGTTTTCAAATAAATTCGTTTCCCTGGTTCCTCTATGTCTGTACCCTCTAATCGGCAGCAGACAAATTAGAAAATTAAAATCTGGAGTTTTTAAGTAGCAACAAGCTTTCTCTTATCATTATTTAACATAATCGATGTGAAAGTAAAAGAAACACACAAAAAACACACACAAAACAACAACAACAACAACAACAAAACGAGAATCGAAAGACCCTAAATGTTGCAAATAACATAAAATGTAGGCAAGCAAAGAGTAAGCAAACGCAAGCACTCGCGGGACCAACAGTCTTGCAACTATATCTCTCCTCATTCGCTGTCCTCATTTGTTTGAAATGGGTTAAGCGCAGCTTTTAATAAATTTTCAGTCATATCTTGGCGGCTGGAGAACCTAACAATGGAACCCTGGTATAGCTCGCACCAGTCCCACCATTACTTCGCCTCCAAGTCTCCAGCTTATGTCTCACTTAGGTACGATCATCCTTTCTACAATGATTGTATAAGAGTTGTCCTCGCCTCGCCCAATGAGCTTTTATCACTAAAGGGAACATTGTACGCTGTAAACTGTACTACTGTCTGTCTTGTGTTGGATGTTATGTCAACTCTGTCCACAAACTAGAAACAAACTTTGTTGTTTTTGTCACCCCTACTAACACAGAGCTGTGACAAATTGTGGTTGTCTGTATTGGACTACGAAATTTCAACAAGTCCACCAGGTGTACGGTGAGAAGTCAAGTCTACGTAGTGTGGATTATCTTGAAGCTGTTAGCAATTTTACCCAAAAAGACGTGACATATGCTCTGAGAGACATATTGCACTAATTTGATTGACAGGTCCTCATTAAGACATCGACAGGCGTGGTTGATGAGAAGATTTGACAGAAAAAGTATTAATAATAGTCAAACATGTTTTGTTCAGCGTATCTATATATCCAAAGTGCAGCTCACTGTTAAATGCGGACAATGTAACCATGAAGACCCCCCCCCCCTAATGACTTTGGCTAGACTTTCGACGCATGTCCTCTTTACAAGTAACGTGGTCGAGGTTTCAACGCATCAACTCCGACTTCTGTCGGACAACGAATTCACCCTATGGGAGAATAAGGGCACGCAAAAGTGATATCAACCTCGTAACCACAGTTTTGTATAGGCTGTAGTTACGAGATTTTGCCTGAGCACCGACGAAGTACAAGTATCCTTTAATTGGCTATGTGTAAATGTTACCGCTAAAGTAGTCGGAAATTTGGTGAAATTCTATGGTAGGGCCAACAGTACCCCTTATAATTAATCATACCATTTGCCTATTTAATTAACCCGTTCCCAAACAGTGAATTTTAAGACCAGTCCAAATTGAAAGAAGTTGCAGATGACAAATTTAAATTGTTGAAATTTCAAAGTCTTTGTATTTCTGAGTAGAAAACAACCTGGAAAATGCAGAAATTGCTTGAGACAAAAAGAAATCCATATATGAGTCAAATAGAAAATACATTCGGCAGTATATTTGAATAATCGATTGATTATAGGGATGAGTGTATTTTTCACTGCGTTTATTGGAGTATAAAGTGCAATTGCCTTAGCACATGCCAAATAACGCCCGTAGGGCGTTATGTTTAAGCCATGTGCTAAGGCAATTGCACTTTATACTCCAATAAACGCAGTGAAAAATACACTCGGCCCATATAATTGCAATACGTCTATTTTCAAATCCGAAACGGATAGAGAGATGAAAATAAAAACAAATAAACGAACTGTGGGCGGAGTTACTTTTCTTTGACAGGCGTATGGATACATTGACACAGTTTATCGCTCGAGTCGTTGTAACGGCGGACATTTTATTTCGTCGCTTGGGTTTTTTGAAATGGAAATTCGAACATTCGTTGGATTTATTTGGAATTATTATGAGTAAATACTAACTTTAAACTCTGTAAATTATGATATCTGGGTCGATAACAGTTAGAATTATGAATAGATGCTTTGTAATAGACAAGAAATATAAACCTACCACATGGACACGATGCATGCTGATGTGGCGAAGCCGATTCGACATCTCGGATTTACGGCTAATAAAGGTGAGTTTTTCGAAATCTTTATGTTTAAAACGAACATTATAATTGTTATAAGGACACTATTTGTTTATCTATTTATTGAAAATCCATGGAAGTATAAAGGAATTCGAGGAAATCGAAATTCAAAAGGTGATGACTATAAATAGTAACAAAACAAGTTTGGTATTTCTTGGCAGTAAATTCCCAATATCGGAAATCCCTGACCTTCTTTGTTTCTATTTTTGTCGAAAATAGTTCTGCCTTTTATCGAGGTATAAAGTGCAATTGATTTGATCACGTGATACGATTTGGGCCAATGAAAATACTCTATTTTGAAGTATTGCAATTATTGAATGAATAATTGAATGGGGTTTAACGCCACTTCTAACAGTACAAGTATTTCAGTCCTATCGCGGCGACTTGAGCACCTAACCATGGATTCCCGGTAACTCTCACACTAGTACTACCACTAAATCCTTTCCCAGCCTCCAGCTGCTCATCCCTTATAAGTTTACGATTATCCACCCAATGGTGGGCGACAAAAATCGGAAATCATATTTTCCGAACTCTGGATTTAATGATTGAGACTTCGATGCGCTACCATTGTGCTATGGCCGTGGCATATTCGATAAAGAAATAATATGAGCCTATGCGGGACATTTCCAACCATTTCACATGTGCGTGACTCGCACACATTGAGCACCCTGGACATCAATTCGGGGCAATTAGAATATTCGCTGATTGTTTAAAGAAGCTTTGGGTCAGTATCTATCTACAGAGCGCAGAGTGAAGACTCTGATCAGACTGTGCGAATGCACAGGCTGATCTGAGTCTTTACTTGGCGCACATGTGTAATGGTTGGAAATGTCACGCACGCGCTCATATATTACTTAAAAGTAAAACAACAATAAAACCCCGACCAATTCAAACTGCCAAATCTGCCACGGTGTCACACGAGGGCGAAAGGGGTACAACCTTAATACCCATTAAATAGTGGCTCATTTCATTTCGAACATAATTCAGATTCTCCCGTTTAAATTGTCACATAGGATTTAAACACTGGTACACTACTAGAACTATTTGGAATCATGCTCGGCTATTGTCCCGAAAATATTTTACGTAAATTGGCGAGTAGTGCCGATTTCATTATTTCCGTGTGACGCAGAAGACACTTACATTAACCTACTATAGATGTACAAGTTATAGTAAGTGATCAATGGTCATTTTTGTCTATGGACAAAAATGAGCTTTGATAACTCACTATAAATTGTACATCTTTAGTCCCATTTTGATAAACAGTATATTTCACCAGGGATAAATGTGACGTGTTTACAAATCTCACAACTTTCGCAATTGTGTTGTTCTAACCAATTAGTGCATATCTGTCGTTTCGGTGTTTTTAAGCTATGAAACTATGACTTATAACCTGGGTTGTGTTAGAATAGACGAAAGTCGGCTTTGATCTGATGACGCGCTATCGCCTTTGTATTCATAATACATATTTAACCTTGATTTGAACTCGATGATTATAAGTAATTACAGAGCTACAGATAGCGTGCATTATTCGTATTTTAGATTTACATACTTCACCAATACTGTCATAAACCCTATTTTGTAGGTACCCATTTTAATCGTTTCACCGAGACTATTGAAATGCGTAACCACAAAATAGTGTTTAATTGAGAAATAAGGATTTTAGGATGCTGTTACCTCTTCTTATCTAGACCCTCAGTAAATAAAAGCATTTAAGACAACATGTTGGCATAAGAAGAGTTTTACGACCACCGATGGTAGCTAGTTGCCCATTAATCAATTTTTCATATGAAAAGGCTGTTTAAGGCCTACGATATGAAGAATTCATTAGATTTGATGTATGCTCTTCCCATTTCATATGTGGATAGCCAAAGTTTCGTAAAAATCATCATCTTTTTAACCTATAAACATTTAAGTGATATCCGCCGAAATTCGTTTTCTAATGACGTAGTATATGAGTTCTCAAGCGTATTTGCGACCTTCAAGAAATATCTATTTACTGTATTGAAAAAGGTGTCCATTTTAATATCCTAATAGCCGGATGCTAAAGACACTTGACGATAGCCGAATGCTACAGACACTTGACTTGTTACATAGGTCAAGAATTCGATCCCCACAGTCACCGAATTGTTTTACGTATAAAACACTTAATAGTCAGTCCCACACTACCCAGCTTTAAAGGAGTAGCAGTGGATTTTATCTATTGCCTACCATTTTATCGATTGTCTCCCTGTGTATGGGATGTAAAAGGTCTAGACCGGGTCTCTCAAAATTATATTCATAGGCCATGCCCCGTGGCACTTACGGATGCAACGATGGTGTTAACGTAAACAACTCCCAACCCTCATCTATCTTGAAACGCTTTACAAGCAACCGTCATGAATTCATTGTATGTCGTATTAGCTTTCATTGCAGTCAATAACATCATTTTCGCTATTAGCAAATAGAAAACTGCATATCACGTTTTTTCTGATAATTAATGGACTATTGTCGTCTAATTGGCGGACAACCTGAACAAATAGATTACTTAAGATACGGTAGTTAGAAAATATATGAATTACAGATCGTGTTGTTAACTTGAATGATATGTCTGTTCTGTCTTTCAAATTGCTGCAAGACTAAAATGAGAATACATACGAAAATACTAAGTGAGTGTAAAATAAATGTTATGCACGTTATTGAGACAACCACTTTGTTTGTTGCTACACCGCGTTTTGATGACCCCGCCACGCAATGGCGACGAGCATATAGAGTTAACTCTGTCCTTCGTGTATATGTGCGTTTCTTGCATATCTCGTACATTTTTGGAACTCGGCACATTTGTTCGCCTTTGAGAGTACTGGTGTCATGCGTTTAGCTCTGTCGGATACTCCCAAACTGACGGTCACGACTGAAGGTCATGTGACAAAACTGACCTTTTACGATGCATATTTTCTACATTTATGGCTGGTTTTCAAAATACATATGAACAATTGCTTCCTTTTAAGAGTACTGATCTCTTCCATAAAAAGATTATGGGATACTCCCTAGGTCAATTTCACAACCGATGGTCATATCACAAACTGATCTTGTATGGAATATATCTTCTACAATTTAAGGATGGTTTCCAAAATAATTTGGTATATGTACAACTGTTTGCCTTGAAGATTACTTGTGCCATATCTAAAGTTCTTTTAAATACTCCCAAGGTCAAGGTCACTACTGACTGTTATGTGACAAAATTGACCTTGTCCAGAGCATATCTATTACATTTATGGATGGTTTTCAAAATAATTTGGAACAGTTGTTTGAAGAGTACAAGTGTCCTGAGAAAAGTTTGTTAGATACCCACAAGGTCAACGTAACGACTGAAGGTGACGAAACAAATATCTGCTACATGTTCGGATGGTTTTCAAATAATTTTGCACAGTTAGTCCCCTTGAAGAGTACAAATGTCGTAAAGTTGTGAGGTCACAGATGAAGGTCTTATGACAAGCATTTAAGCGGGGCATCCGTGTCTGTGAAAAATTTCTAATTAAGAGATGAAGAGAATATTTTTTGTTTTCATGGAGGCATGAACCGAAAAACCTAATCACACTGTATGAATACCTCATACCATGAAAACAAACAATATTCTCTTCATTTCTTATATTTAATAGTATCGAGCGAAAAAGCCAAAACCCTACATGTTTTGATACCTTTTTGTATGGGACTATTTTGTGTGGAAGCATACAAATAGCTGCGTTCTCAAAATTTTGTTCATGGAGTTATGAATATTTTTTTGACCAATCAGAACGCCCGTTTTTGATAGACAAAACTAAAGATTAAATTATTTTACTATGAATAAACAATCAATTTCATAATAACGTAATTTATCACACTCTTGCAGTATATTATTATGCAAGTCGCTTGACTTCAGACACAGTCGAATGACAGGAATCACTTTATTGTTCAGTTTTTGTTCGAGTGATCGAAGTTTTACGATAGACTGAATAGCGTGTCAGTCATAGATGGACCACCATAATACTAACATCAATTTACACGAACAACAATTTAAAGCCATATGTTACCTCACCACTTCAATAGACGTTTGTATAGATTCATATCCTAACAAAACCATCTTCCTTTATTAATTAGCTTGTCATATAGCTTGTTATCAACTGTGTAACATGTGGTCAAAATGGCTTTTGTATTGAACAAAGCATGTTGAGCTATAATTCAGCCCGATACCCTTGTTTATCGTTTATTTGTATGACCTTTTGACCATTTATTGGTTTCTTGTAGAACCTGTTTAGTGTTTTCAACATTTCATTTGATTTTGCACGTTGGTGCTTTTTTCAATGACTTATTTTTCAGCCATTTCAAAAATCAAATCTAACTGAGTCTAATGTTGCTTCTCTAGCTTGGAAAGATAATTGGGTGAATATCATGCATTTGGAACGTATAACGACCAATGTTTGTCGCAGTGGCTATTGTCTGAATCTGAATAGAGTGATGCTCAGGTCTTGGTGGGATTAACTGCTCATTACAGGAATCAATAAACAGCTGCTAATTATGCACGAATGATGTCTCAGATATTTGTGGACTTTCTTAATAGCCCTTATGTCAGTTCATACAATGTAATTAAAGCTTGCGTGTGGCGAATATCTATCACTTTATACGTATAAGTTTATAATCCATATGCATATACATGTAGACAAGTATAGTTTTGAAAAGGTTCGAACAAGTAACATTCTTGCCCAGTTTGGACCAAACTGACCCAATGGTTTAGATGGGGGGGGGGGGAGGGGGTGTAAAGAATTTATTTCATTATGTATCTAAGTCTAATAAGCTCCGCCCTGTCAGGCCCCCATTTTTTCCGCGAATGAAAATTTTATGAACAAGTTTTGAGAAGGGCAACCCAATTAAAAGGTCCTGCCAAGTCTGGTCCAAATTGGCCCTGTGGTTTAGCAACCCACGTTTTCAAATTTACATGTTCTTATATAATTTGATATGTACACACAGTCTATTTAGCTTCTATTAGAATATACGTGCAGTCAGACATATTATATGCAACTCTCACCTAACATTATTTCGATGGTTAAGCGCAAAACAGTTTTAACTATCGGTTAAAAGGCATTTGAGACACCGATACCAACATTAATACTCGACACATTTATGGACAAAACGTTTAGGTAAAGATATGAAAAAGTACCAGAAGACGAGCTGAATTGAAACAGACCATTATGTAGGATAGGGTTTTAACCCATTCCCATATGACAACATTTTAGACCTGTCTAAATTGAAGGATTTTGCAGACAACAATCTCAAGTTGATAAAATCGAGAAAAAAGTCTTTTAGGCGTAGCAAACATGATGGAATATGGAGGAATTCCTTAAGTCAAACATTTTTTTCATTTTTCACAATGTATTCCTAAGTTTTTTTCAGAGGGGCGTGAAAATTCGTCATTATGTTTGGACAGGTTAATCTTGCTGAAAGACAAAAATAGGCTTACAAATTTTCATACTCATAGATATAGTCGTAGGTCGTCTTTAGGGTTGTTACCTCGGGCTAAATTTTGGACGAGTCCAATTTCAAAGGATTTTCAGACGACAAATTCAAGCTTATGAAATTTTGGATTGATCTTACCTGTCGGGTAGAAAACATTGTGGATAATGATGAAATTATTTTCTGAAGCATTTTTTCTAAGAGGGGTCTAAGAGCGACATTGGGTATTTTTTAAGGGCGCAGAATGATTGACACAACTGTTACTGTTTATGCGTTATGGTGGACGATTAAACAATTTGTACGACCAGCAATTCACTGCATATAGTATTGCTAAAAATGGTTTAATTTTTTATGAGTAGCAAGAAAATAACAGTGTAAATCCTAGCAGATGTTATCATTTAGAATTAAATTTGGCGCTTAGGCTAACAAAAATTAATAATGGTAGAATATGCACTAAAAAGTTTTTTAAAAAATCAATTTATTGGCTTTCTCGGTCGGGCCGAAAAAAAAATCGTTAGTGCTGACAAGTTATCAAACTTTCGATTTGTCACCATAAAATTCGAATAGCATATTCTATGCCCAAGAAGCATTTGTGTAAACGAGGGCCTATATAATTATATAGATGTTAAGGTTTGTTGTCTGACTTTTTTTTTATCGTCTTTTGGTCGTTTTTACCTGAGATTCATAATTTTTCTAGAGTCCTCTAAATTTTAAGGGTATAATGTCCTCTACATTATGGCAGGGGTATAATTTATACATGTTCGTTTATTCATCATCCCTACCGGATGTGAGTGACGATCCCTAAAGATGGATAGTACTGCAATCGGCATATAGGATTACTAACTAGTTCAAAACGTATTTAGAAAAATAGAAAGAAAATCTTTTTTATATACTAGCCCACATTTTTTAAACTATAGGATAGGAAAAATTCAAGTCGCCAAATCAAAAATAAATAAATGATAAAAAGAATAGAAATGTGTCGCAGATATTGATTATCCCGCTTAAATGCTTGTCACATAACCTTCATCTGTGACCTTGAACTCGGAAGTATCCAATAGAACTGTACGCATGAAATTTATGCTCATCAAGGGGAAGAACTGTGTCACATTATTTTGAAATCCATCAGTTAACCCATTCCTGTTCAACACCTGGTTTTTACGCCCCTGGGATTTTATAATTAAGAAAACATTGTAGAATAAGAATAAATTGTAAGCATTTTATTCTTTTTCCTCAACATTTTCTTCCCTACTGAATGGTTATTTTCAAGCTAATGCCACACTTAAAGTTTTGTCTTAAAAACCTTTGAATTTGGACAAGTCTAATATTTTAAAAACGGGAAAGGGTTATATTAGAAGATATACCCCAGACAAGAAATATACACACATATTAACCTACCACATCCATCCCAACACTCACACAGTCACACACGGACTGGGGCAATTCCATGCCCGGCAACATGACATGGCGGGGGCATTAAATGCTTTATATAAATGTCGGAGAGTCAAGTTCACCCCGGGTATAAATGAGCGATTTGATCAATCCAAGATGTAGTTAAGACGTTCAGGTCGTAAACTAACCATTACATGTTACTGACCATAAGTTTTGCAAAATGATATGGTTTGACATGTTACAGTAAATCATTCAAACACAAATTGATTAGCAAGTATGATGTTTTCTGTCGCAATGATATAAGCCTGCAGTTTAATTACTCTATATTTCTCTAATTCATATGGGCTAATCGAAAACCTATTTTGAAAAAAAGTCGTTCTTATGCCTTGTCTTGTATTGGGGGAAAATGGGTGGATTTCATGAAGGGTCACCCCATCAAGAAAATACTTTGACAAAGTTGTCTGAATAACCTGTATATGAAATATGTAGATGAAGGCAGAACAAAAAGCACCGTTTTCAGTTGACAATGGAGTGATATCACAATTTCACATTTGAAATGCATTGTCCTACCTTAACGGTAACATTCCACAAATAATACCGTGTCACAAAACATTCCAGTTGTACTGTAAGAAACGAGATTTGAAAATAGGGGGGAATGTTTATGGCAAAAGGGAGTCTTAATCCATTTCGACCCTCAACCATTACAAATTTCCACACAGTATCGTTTTCAGACGCCTCTCAATATAAAACATTGTGGAAAATGAAGAAATTGCTTGTCACAAGCAATTTCTTCATTATCCACAATGTATTCTACATCAAAGGTAAAAAACTTAAAGTTTCATAAGCTTTATACTGTCGTCTGCAATTCCATTCAATTTTGACCAGTCTAAAATTTTGCCGTCTGGTAATGGGTTAAGTAATACAGTCAAAGCAACATTTTTAGATAAATTCCCTGTCATAAAAGTACACTGAGAATCGAACTGTAAGAACGATCAATCATGCTTACGAAATGATTACTTTTGAAAGAAATCTGGATTAAGCAGTACTTCAAAATATGACTGCTATGTATTTCTTTAAATTCTCAGTTTGCACAGAAAAAAACTAACACAGCGATATTTTAAAGAAATATGCAAATGTAATCCAAAACTTACATGTATCCGATAACGCAAGCCGTCCGTATATTTGTCAACCGTCTGGTATACATTATTTATTTCACCATTTTATATCGACAGGCGATTTTTCAGAGACAGCGGACAACAAGTATTGGAAACTGAAAACCGACGTAAAAACCTCATCACGCCAGCTTGATTTGATCCAATTAAGAACCCTTCTCGTCATTAACCCGTCACAAGACTGCAAAATTCAAAGTGACTGGAGGTACTCTGAAATGTGTGTGTGTAAATATTGTGAGTAAAATGATATCGTTGGCACCAAATAAGCGAATTATATAGGGTTGGTATCAGTTTGGCAAACGGCAAACACGCTGCTGTCCAAACGAAGGTCTATTCTTGAGAAAATAATGCAATTTTTCCTTTGAATCTACTAAGATAGAATTCCATCAAGACTATAAGGAGTAATGCTTATCAAAATACTTCAGGAAAACTATTGTCTAGTGAATAACTTGGCTTCTTGTAAAAGAAGCATTTCTATGTACAGTCTATGTCAACTGACCAATAGCTGGCCCCGCCCTCTTACTCCTTTGGTCACGCCCATTTACTTGACAGGAAGTCCCGCTTCGATTTTAAACGGCGTTATTTTGCAAATATTATGGTAAGTAGCATGCAACAAAAAAGTAGAATCGTTGGTTGACGACCAAATCGTCGTAAGTACAGCTTGAATAAGCTGTGGTTACGCCGTATAGGTCGCCAAACAACAAGAATGTTTCACACAAAGGGCGGCCAATGTTAAAATTAAATCTTAATTCCGGGCTGAATGAATAATTCGATTGGTCAGTATATTCCTCGATTGACGTTCGCGATTTGTCAGTTTTCTTCTTCAATTCAGCGTGCATACTGCGTCAACCGATGAAAGCCGACAAGCGTCTACGCTCACATGATAAACGTTAAAAAAACTTATAAACCGAGAACTCCTGATAACGAACCGATAGATATTAAAGAGGGACAAGTTAAGTAAGTGGCCGACAGTCAATTTCGTCAATTAAGTTACATTTTATCCCCAGTGAAATATACAGCTTATATATATACACAAGCTATAGGGAGTGGCCAAAGATTAATTTTGACTATACCTGACAAAATTGACATTTGATCATTGACTATAACTTGTATTATAACAACACAGTTGCCAAAGTTGCGATGGTAGAGGTTTTTGTAAGTTTTATCCCTAGAGTGAAATATACAGCTTATTTAATTATGAACAAAATATATTGACTGATTTAAGCTCAATTTTGTCTATACCTATATAGACAAAAGTGACCTATGATCACTCCCTATAACTTGTGTATATATATATAAGCTGTATATTTCACTGGGGATAAAATGTAACTTAAAAACAAAACCTTTACAGTCAAAACATTGGCTACTGTGTTGTTATTACCAATTATGGATGTACAAATTATAGATATCTGTAGATATATATTGAATCAAATAATAAACAAACCGGCTTTTTATGGATATTCATTTAGAAGAAATTTGAATCGGTTGAATCCGTGGGCTACCTTTTTTTTTTACTCCGATTCTTTAGGAAGATTTCGAGTAACAAGCTATTTCTTTATTTTACTCAAAGTTTGCCAAAACTTTTATTCTTTGAGGAGGGAGATATCAGAAATGGGATTACATTTCTCTATACGGAAAAAATAAACATATTGAGCTATTTTCAAACGATTAATGCAAGTAGAGCGATACAGACGACCAAGTATCTCTTGTTTATAGAATGATATGAACATTTGGATATTACCTGTGAAAAAGAGTGGTTTGTGAATACGGACAGAAGTCTTGTATTTGTAAATAATATCAACACTAATTTTCAAGATCTACAACTGAGAAAACAATATAATGGTATGAGATGAAAATTTGTGACAAAATCAGCAATTAGTGGATAAAGACAGCTGGGTCCGTATAACATTTCTTGTTTTCAACTTCTATGAGAAAGAAAATGCATTTGATTAATACTGCTATCGCGTCGGGCATGACATTTGTGACTCGACTCGAAAAAGTGCTGTCATGGAATTTCATTAATTAGATAGTTTGAAAAAGAGATGGGACCTATCTTGGGTTACTTCAATGTTGATATCTTAAAAAAGAATATGTAATATAAAATAATAACTATTCCTCATTCAGGAAACAAAAAAGAAAGACGAAAAAGTTCCATTTTGTCAATTGACTGACCGCTGGCCACGCTCCTCTGAGCTCCGACAGCTAGTTCAACTTCGTAATTAGACTTTTGTTGTGTGGGTACAAGTTTTATGGTCAGTAACATGTATTAAAATGTAAAACGGTTAAATGTCGATCTAAACGTCGTAACTACGGCTTGAAAAATGTTTCAAAATAGGGCATTAGGCATATACTATATCAAATTAAATCCATAGGGAATTCAGTAGATTTAAAAAAAGGACAGTTATCGTGAAAATGATTAAAATAAGTAATGGAAAAGCAAATACCTTTCCCCTATCAAATATTCATGAAGATCTTATAAGAGCCGCTCTAGATAGTCTACCCGTATCGCACTATTTTGAAAGATCGGAAATCTTCGGTAAAAAGGGTTTACACTGACAACGGAAGATAGTAAAGTGACGTAGTAAATACGTTATTATAGTTATTTTGGTGAAACCCAAACGTAACGACGTCGCCCGAGAAATCCCGATGGCGTGCCGATTCCAAAATGGCACATTATTGGTAGACTATCTTATAATCTAAGCACTTAGTGCACGAGGAGCCAAGCTTTTTTCAGTTGGATAATTAGATAATGAATGACTTCACTATTTACCTTTATTTCTGTAATATTGGGTTAAATTTTCAAGGAAGTTTCTGAAACGATCGAAAAGTAAATGGGTAAAATGGACGCTCGGTTGGAGTTCAGTTAAAAATGGTCAGATTTTCAAAACCTTTAAGTAAATTTTGGAACTCATACTGTCTACCAGCACGCAAAAACTATCGTTTGTATGCTTAGAATGGGGTTTAATGCCGTTTTCACAATTTTGAATTATATTATTTCAAAGTTCACTTATTGATGTGCTTCCTGGGTATCACCAGTGCACGGCTGGGGCTCTGGAATGCCATGTCCAAATATATACTCACGTGACCATCGGCGCAACCGAGAGTCGAACCAACTGTTGTCTGCGCATGTCATATTCTCCGAGGTCAGAAAATGCCACCTATCAGAAGATAACGTCGAACCAACAACTTCGACTTCTCTAAGTTTGCGATGCCGTTGCCAAAACCACTTAGCCACGCCGGAACCTTCGAGTCTTTCAGCAGCCATATCGGGCCCTGTACGGTCGAAAATCTAATAATCGAGATAGGACATGCAACCGAGATTTGTACCCACGTGGATATCCTATATAGGTCGTCTAGAAAACGCTTAGGATCCAATATTGGCGATAATATTCCGATTGCGAACGCATACGGTTCCAATATAACCCCTATGATCCTATAATTGTTACATTTAGAACCCATGGTTCATAAACCGTCCATCAAGAATCTATATGGCTCGAAAATAGACATTAGATTTTATTATTTATTATATACCTATAAATGTTTTAGAAAATATATACCTTCCACACAGACAAAATTGGACATGACAGAAAGAAACCAGTAACTACGGTTCCATATAAGGCAAGGCAGTCTCAGATGACGTCAGGTATATACTAAATGGGACATTATGTGACGATACGATACAATCACCTTGTATTTGCTTCTCGCTGCGGAGAAAAATTGGACATTCGACTCGACCTTCGGTCTCGTGAAATATCAAAATTTTCATTCGCAGCTCAAAGCAAATAAAATATGTTTTATCTACATCGTAACATAACACTCCCCATATATTATAAGCAACATGTGGAACATGCATACATGCACAGTTCTAGTCTACCGCCTGAAAGAAGTTTAGACGCCTACGGAGGGGGTATCTACACTTAAATCCTTCAATACTGCAGACGAACATCAACATATATGAACAAAAAAGTAAGCGCACAAACAAAATTATAAACATAGAAAATCAAAGGACTGAAAGTACTGAGAAGTTTGAATGCGCTGAAAGGGTCATAACTGTGGAATTCGGTTCAAATTCATTTATTACTTTCCGAGTAAGCCACCCTCCTTTAAGCTTAAACCAATACTCCCATTCGTGTACATATATGCGTGAATAACGCGCAAAAACATAAATCCACATACAGAAATAAAAAAAATAGCATTGTCATAACACATTCCCAGATAGTGACGCTTTCAAATGACCCTCATAATGAAAACTTTGGAAAACATTGTGAAAATGAAAAAAATGCTTGTTACAAGCAATTTCTTCATTATCCACAATGCTTTCTGTCCAAAAAGACAGGGATTTTAAAGATTTTATCAACTTACAATTGTCGTTTGCTATTTCTTTGAATTTGGACTGGTGTAAAATTTTATCGTGTAGGAATTGGTTATAGCTCATGTCACGCACAGCAAAATCAGAATTTTCAAGGAGAACATTCTCCTTTTGATCAACTGTAATACGTGAACTCCTTTTAGAATCTTGAAAACAGAGAATAACAGCTTCTACAGTAAGAAATCAATGACCTCGATTATTATTTGACCCTCAACTCGGCCAATTCTGTGACGATCATACTAAACTCACGTAGATTTTCACTTCAAGTTTATGAGTAAACGTGGAAATTTGCGGAAATGCGAGGAAACTTGTTTCAGGGTGATCGATTTAAAATACCGGTTTAGACTTAGGAACAAATAATATTTAAAGCGTTGTGAGTAAAATTCAAAAGAAAAAAGACGTGAACGTTATTGTAAAGTTATTGTTTGCACATGGTAGTTTTGTCCTTTTCCTAAAAATTCCTATAATATGATAAAGATAGTATCATTTTTTATCTTCGGCGCCCTCTAGTCGCGCGATTTCCTTATTCGTTATTCGGCTTTAGATCAGCAAAAAATGTTAAGGAAAAAGGCCCAAGCTGAAAGCTAGATGACACTTTATAAAGGTTTGATGTGTTATTAATGATTTAAACTTGTAAATAACGACATAATAAAGCGTAATTATTTAGTAAATAAGTAGAAACCGGAAGTTGATATGTTTACATTCTAATTTTCAAAATCTTCTACTTTCGTGTTGGACCTATTTGATTTTTATTGAGTAAAAGCTGTAAATCCCAAAATTACCGCGTTTGCTTGATGCCTACGATCCCCCTTAATCGCTCTAGAATGTTTTAAAGCACTGGGCGGTGTGATTATTGTAAAAATGCGTTTGCGACCTGAGCCATATTTGTAAGCATTGCCTATCTATGGTGAAATGACTACCACATGTCACTTGAGATCACGTTATTACCACTCAATCCTATATAGGTAGAACTGTATAGAATTGTCTCATTAAGAAGATTCTAATGAGATCCACCGACACAGGATTTTTTTTTTTAAGATCCTTTGTTTTTGGAAAGATAATTTAATGCTAATAGTTTAATAGAAATGGTCGCTGAATAGAGGTGAGTAAGATTAATTGCAAATGTTAAAAAGAGGATCATTTATTTTACAAGTTAAAAAAATTTCTGTCTCCGCATATATTATGGGACTAGCGTAAAACAGTTTAAGATGCAATTGCCTTTGAATCGGAAAGCAGACATGTTTTGTTATTAAGGCCTGCATTCAATACCCAGGAAAAAATAATAAAATAGTTAGTTTCAAATAAGCAAAACTCCTCTTTTCTTAAATCTGTTGTTCGCAATGCATAGATTAATGGTTAAATGGAACACTTTTCTCAATCAAATTGTCTTGTCTGAAAATGACAATAAAACTTTTAGGGCTTCGACAATAAATGACAACTGGATGTTTGAATTCTCAATTCCCATGCGGTACACGTAGTAATTCTCTCCGATATTAATTCAATCCTCGATTCAGATCTCGACAAGGAGCGATGTTGCTTTTAGTGTTACTGATAAATCATTGATTTTCCAGATAAAACATATTATTTTCCATTCTAAAACGTCCCTCGGTTTTTAAACGTTTTATCGGTGCCTTTTCTAATCTCCTTTGACAAGACGGTCGAAACCGAGTTCAATATCATTTTATTTAAATCCGTTATTTATTTTCTCCGCTAACCGGTCTTAAATGCCAAATCCATCTCACCTTCGGCATATATTTGTAAATTCTGGTGACTTCTAGTCAGCTTCTCGGCCAATGGGTTGCCCTTGTGTGGTCCCGTCTCTCTTTTTATCCTCTTATACACTTTCTCTCTCTGTCTCTCTCTGTCTCTCTTCCCCTTCTTCCTAGAAGGAGAAATAACCATAGTATTTTCAATAACGAACAATTCATAAAGAGTGCGAACTGTGTTTTTCTTCGATATTACGTCGTATTCTCGTTGCAGAAAGCCGCGACCATAGCGCAGAGATAGCGTTTATGACTCCTAGTCATCGGATCCCGGGTTCAATCCCAGGCCGCGGTGAATTTCCATTCCGACATTATTTTCCCACCAATGGGTGGATAATCGTAAACCTAAGTGGGATTGGCAGATGAAGGATCTGAAAGGATGTAGTGGTAGTACTGGTGTGAGAAATGCCAGATTTCCACGGTTAGGTATTCCAGCTGCAGCGATATGACTAAAAAACTGTTAAATGTAGCATCTAACCCCAATCAAACAATTAATGGTTTCCAGGGTAAAAGCTTTTTTAAACTTTCATTAGATTCTATTTCGTGTATAGTAATTCTTAAGCTTGAGAGAAATAATATACATGTAGTGTATGCAGACAAGACCTGTTCACTACCAAGTCACGTCGGACATTTCGTTATCAATTTCTTATATTCTTTGCACGTGAAAAGTAAATACTATCTTTTTGAGTTTTAGTGAAGTAATCACAAATCTTAAGGCAAAGGGTTGCTATGTCTTTATTACATGACGTACTGTCAAAGATATCTCGGATGAAAGATTAGGTTGTTTCGATTATCATTCTCTACGATTCCGATCATCAACTCCACATTATTGATAAAACAAAGACCATTACTTGATTTTGCCAAAAATACCGCTTTACCGCTTAATCTTTGCTATTTCAGCTGCCATTGTTACTCGTTAAATGGTCAAACTGGATAGGGGTCGAAAGTAGACTTTTCTTGTCTATGCATTGACAAGTACTTTGGAAAGTTACAGAACTGATTAAAGGCCATCTATTTCTACAAATTCAAAGTAACTAAGAACGTGTCTTTAAAATAAGAAATTAACTGTGAAATTGCAAGGTCCAATCTTAGATATATTTGGTCTGTTTTATGTTAATGGATGATCGTTTCTATCCTTCGGTACTCTTGGGATGTGACTTTACGTGCGCCATTTCAAGACAACACATGTACCTAAAGCCTTTTCTGTTTAAACGATGTCAACACCTTCTGCCATAGCTTTCAGCTACTTTCGACCACAGTGCAGTCCCATCATATGTTTTAAACGATTATTATATAGTATTAATGTGCCGGTCCCTCAATTGAAGTCCGGATGTCTGTTAGTCTGTGGTCATTCTTAATCTTCATAGCAATTTTTTCACATGATATTTTAAGCAGCACAAGTCTATTTTGGCGACTTTGTTCAATTCATTGTTTATATAATTTCATGTCTTATCATGATTCTTCTTGGTCTGATGTATTGACAGCTTTCTTCCCAAACGGGAAAGAACATGTATGCCGGGAGACTTGAGTCCAAGACCTCTCCTGCACCGGGATATTACAGCAGACAACGGTTTGATTATCCGGTCCTTCGGCCCCTTGAATGTTAATAGCAATAACTCCGCTCCTGGGGCGCAAGGTAGAGTGGATAATGGGGCTCCTCCTGCGGTTCTGTACATCCTACACTTTCCATCGGCGGCACCAATAAATGATGACCTGGCCTCTTACGTCCCCCTAATTAAGTATAGTTTTACACTTAGTTTAACTTTTAAGACGCACGTACAATAGGGTCTAATCACTTCGAAACAAATATTCTAGGCATATTTGCGCAATGAGCTAAATACGGGCTGGGTGGGGTATTGGTTCCTCGAACAAACAAACAAACTTACAACCAAACACAATCCTAAAAAAAGGGTAAAAATTGAATGATAATAATTGAAAAAGAATATATCTTTTTAACCTCTTAGGCAATTTTGTTAATCTTGACCAGACCCATTTGTGATTTTTTTTGTTAAGATTTCAATAAATGTCCCCTATGAAATCAAAGGTTCATTGACCAACTAGGAAAGCATATTCAGATCAATCATACATAACGCAATCGTACGCGTAAGGACCTTCGGTGATCACCAGAGTCCACATTGAGCACAGAAAAGCCAACTATATAGTAACATAAGAAGATCCCAAAATCATATTGGCATACATATGCTTTTGGTGGAAAGTTATTACTTAACAATGCACGTATCAAATGTGTATTCATGTTCTTTTCTAAAGCATTATTTGATTGAAGAAGTCAACACCAATATATTCATCAAATTATAACGCTACTCTGACTACTTTTTTGTTCCAATTTTTGTTCCAAGTTCTAATGTCTCAGAACTAAGTTCACATTTCTAAGATCTAATTTCTAATTGCCGATGTCTACGCTACATAATCAGTAATAGACTTTCGTAGAAGGCTAAACTTTGATTAAATGAAAAATTAGTTTAGATTTTTTAAGGAATGAAGAGAAAGCGTTTTGTTTTCATTAAGGTAAATATTTAATCACACGGTATGAATACGCAGGGCATTTGGCTCTAGACCAAACCATGCAGACTGACCAGTTCGTGTAAATACGGTCCTACAAGCAAGAATGAAAGTTTTTACAATTGTTGAACTCTTAAAAATTCATGTATACACAAAATATTAATGCCATATAGATTTGGATAAACCTTTTAAGTTGCTCTGTTTTAAAATTTTCGACCCAATTGGTATAATTTAATTTTTTCTTATCGAGCGATTTTTCTCCTCTTAAAACTATACAAGAAGGGACATTTTAACCTCAAAGCGGAATTCTAATATACTTTACAGAGAACCATTTTATAATGGTGTATCCCAAATATGAAAGTCATATCAATAATAATCTTGAAAGCGAACTCAGAAATTGAGCCCTTTTCTAAACTTAGAACATCTAAGGCCCTTTCCTGTTTTTCAAAATTTTAGACTTCTCCAAATTCAAAGTTAATTTCATTTGAAAAAAAAATCATTCAGTAGGGTAGAAAATATTGTGGGAAAAGAAGAAATTGCTTGTCGCAAGCAATAACATCTTTTTCCACAATGTTCTCCTAAGTATAATCAAAGTACTGAAAGTACTGTAAGCTAGCAAAGCATGGTTGAATTTAGAAAAACTTTCCTTTGTTGGGTACAAAACATTGTGGACATTGAAGAAATTGCTTTCCAAAGCCCTTTTCCAAAAGCGGAATTGATTGGGAATGGGTTAACTAGCGTGCTTTTGACAGAGTTGTCGACAAATTGAATAGAGTTTGCAATATTTCAGAAATACATAAGAGCTACTTTTAATGGCGTAGGCATTTAACGGATTAAGTTGTTAAGCCTCCAATGGCGGTTTGCACTCGTTGAACTTTGAAACGACCTCAAACTTTCGTCTGTTAACTTAAGCTATCAAAGCTGTCGCTTTGCTAGCTAAAAACACAGGAACGTAAATACAGGGATTGAAAAGAAACTCAAGGGCAAAGGGCGATAACACAGCCAACATTGAGTGCGTTTCGATGAGGTGAGCTGAAAACGCGGTACAAATCTCTGCTCTCAAAAGGGTTGGAGATAAAAAACTATGAAAAACTATGTGCATCATGATTGACAGATCAAACGCTTACCGCGCACAATGGCTCCGCTGGCCACGCCAACTGACTCCGATTGCAAAGCCAACTGGCTCCACTGGCCACGCCAACTGACTCCGATTGCCAAGCCAACTGACTCCACTGGCAACGCCAACTGACTCCGATTGCCAAGACAACTGACTCCACTGGCAACGCCAACTGACTCCGATTGCCAAGACAACTGACTCCGCTGGCAACGCCAACTGACTCCGATTGCAAAGCCAACTGACTCTACTGGCCACGCCAACTGACTCTGCTGGCAACGCCAACTGACTCCGATTGCCAAGACAACTGACTCCGCTGGCAACGCCAACTGACTCCGATTGCAAAGCCAACTGACTCTACTGGCCACGCCAACTGACTCCGTTGGCCACGCCAACTGACTCTACTGGCCACGCCAACTGACTCTGCTGGCCATGCCAACTGACTCCGATTGCCAAGCCAACTGACTCCGCTGGCAACGCCAACTGACTCCGATTGCAAAGCCAACTGACTCTACTGGCCACGCCAACTGACTCCGATTGCAAAGCCAACTGACTCTACTGGCCACGCCAACTGACTCTGCTGGCCATGCCAACTGACTCCGATTGCAAAGCCAACTGACTCTTCTGGCCACGCCAACTGACTCTGCTGGCCACGCCAACTGACTCCGATTGCAAAGCCAACTGACTCTACTGGCCACGCCAACTGACTCTGCTGGCCATGCCAACTGACTCCGATTGCAAAGCCAACTGACTCTGCTGGCCATGCCAACTTACTCCGATTGCAAAGCCAACTGACTCTGCTGGCCATGCCAACTGACTCCGATTGCAAAGCCAACTGACTCTACTGGCCGCGCCAACTGACTCTACTGGCCACGCCAACTGACTCTACTGGCCACGCCAACTGACTCTACTGGCCACGCCAACTGACTCCGCTGGCCATGCCCACTGACTCCGCTGGCCATGCCCACTGATTCCGCTGGCCACGCCAAATGACTCCGCTGGCCACGCCAACTGACTCCAATGGCCATGCCAACTAACTCCACTGGCCACGCCAACTGACTCCACTGGCCACGCTAACTGACTCCGCTGGCCCTGCGAACTGACTCCACTGACCATGCCAAATGACTCCACTGGCCATTTGTGACAACTCGGCCCATTCCGCCGAACTACATTCAAAATGTCAGCCCCCATTAAATGCTCACTTCAAATTCTAGATGCCTCTTCTTGGTGCACAGGTAAATAAATATTTTCGCAATTTATCACTAATGTTTTTCTTCTTAATTTTGGGCGACAATAAAAGTTTGATTTCGCCCAAAATGTAGTTTTTATTACAATTCTCCGCTTGCTACTTTTTGGCGATATGATATGGACTTATGCGTACGACGTAGTGGTTTTTAAGTGATATGCCTCCGAAGAAAGGTCAATTTTCGGAAAATATGACATGCGCAGACAACGTATGCACAGTTGTTTACAGACGATTTCTTTTATCAAGTTAAAACGTCATCATTGACGTCATGGTTTTAGGTAAACAAACCTTAACTTGTAGTGGGTCATATTTTAAAATATCGTAACGTAGGCTAATCGGGGCGAATTATTTGATCTTATAATTTCAACCGTCATAATTATTGATGCTTTTGACCCTCGATAATTGTTTTCTTCTTAATTTTGATGAATGCTTTAGGGGAAGATAAAACTTATAGCTAGGGCTATGCGAATCTTGGCAAGACTCACAAAGCGATAAGCAACGGTAAAAAACTTGGAATCTGATAATCATATTTGAGTATCTCAAAGTATTAGGTAAAAGGAATGTCGACTATTTATCATAGTGTTCTCGGACTTCAAACATGAATTAACATTAATTCAAAAGGAAATTCTTCTGGATAAATAGAATGCGTAACAACTATGAATCCTATTTTTTTCGTCATATACATCATTTAGTCTGACATAGCAGCAGATAGAACGCTAGACAAGTGGCTGGACAGTTAGGATTTCAAGAGTATCTCACATTGTCAGTGACGTCATTCCACGTTTACTTTTACATTAATAAGTTTTTATATTAGTTGTTAGCCCTTTCCTGTTTTGAAATTTTTTTGGACCTGCCGTCCAAATTCGATGGTTTTGCAGACGACAATTTTAAGTAGATTTTATTTGAAAATAAACATTTTGTAGGATAAAGAATATTGTGGGAAAAGAAGAAATTGCTTGTAACAAGCAATTTCTTCTTTAACCCCAAAGTTTTCTCAAATATGAAACCACAGGGATTGAGCGAGGGTTCGAATTCCCCTCACTTTTTTTATCAAAGATTTCTTTACGACTCATTTTCTTCTTGTTGCAAATTTTCCGTTTTTATGTCTATTTTTTTTTACATTTTTCTCTTTTGTACATTTTATCTGTTTGCAGACATGACATTACATATCAGTTTTGACTGAAATATTAACGTAAAAGATTGAAAGTGAATTTACAACTTGTAAGCGATTCAAATACGTGACTATTTCTTTTTTTTTAAATGTGACGGGCAATATTGCCCTGGCAATGATGTTTTTAAGATGCTAGTCTTTAAATGATTTGTGAATCCCCCCTCAGGATATGCATGATATTAAATGTCGCAAGTTGTGCTTTCGTAAAAAAAAAATGTTTGAATCCAGAAAAATAATTATTTTTCTTCAAGAAGACTCGAACCCGAACCAACAGGAAAGCATTTAAGGCGCCTTACCCTCAGTACTATCTCCACGAGCGGTCATTTTGGTGTTTCATAGAATATGAGTATCGAAATGAAAAACCATAGGATGACGTCTTTCTTAATACGTTTACAGATGAACAAGTTGTAGTGAGTAATCATTGGTCAATTTTGTCTATACCTGTATAGACAAAATTGACCTTTCATCACTCACTATAACCTTTACATTATACATGTACCTCGTTGAAATATATATTTCTATGTAAACACTAAGGGTCAGATTAGAGCTTCCGTTTTCGCAAAGATAAATGATTACTTTGTCTGGTATCAAAATCAGAAAAAAAAGCGACAAATCTGCTAAGATAAATCGAGATACTATGTAGAAATAATGCAATATTTTGAACCAGCTATTCTTTTCCAGATAAGATTTCGGGAAACTTTTATTTATCGCGATAGTCAGTGCGACAATCTTAATGAGCCCTAACAAAATGCATTTAGGCAAAATTCTGTAATGCTTCATGGATGCAATCGAATCATTCCTTCACATATTTCACCAGAATGTGTTTTCAGCGATCATTCTCTTAGTTTACCACTATTCGGTCGTCACAATTTAATACAAAATTTACTGTAAACTATTTAGTAAAATCAAACTAATTTTTTTTAAGAGACGAAGGGCGTTAGCTTTGATGGCTTAAGTTAACAGTAAAAATTTCGAGGTCTTCTCAAAGTTCAACGAGTGCAAACTGCCACTGGAGGCTTAACCACTAAATCCACTGCATGCATACGCCATAAAAAGCAGTTCAAATGTATTTCAAGAATATTGCAAACTCTATTCAAATGGTAGAGAACTCTTTCAAACGCATGCTTTTTAACCCATTCCATCACCATCGCTCTTTTTAAGTATCCCAAAATAAAAAGCTTTGGAAAATATTGTGTACAATGAAGAAATTGCTTCTTCGTTGGTCACAATGTTTTCCATCCGATAAGGGGAATGTTAAATTCTACCAACTTAAAACTGTCCTATGTAACTATTTTTCAATCTTTACCAGTATAAGATTTTGTAATGGATGAACTCCTGGATTAGTTGACCCTCGTTGATTCGTCATTATTACCTTTGACAAAGAACATTAATTAACTAAACCATGAATTTTCTATCTAACAGTACTTGAATTGTTTTCATGGGGGTATGAACCGAATAAACTAATCACAGTGTATGAATACAGATTCATACATAGTTTTTCGTTTAATTTTATCCTTTATTTCCGCCATACAGGCGAGCAAGATAAGTTTACAAATGATAGCAATGAACATGAAAAACAAATATAAATATAAAAAAATATCAGTCAGACATCACACATACAATCACTGTCATACGTTGTTCATCAACCCTTTCCCTAACAGCAAAAATCAAGCCTGATCCTATTTGAAATGAGACGGTGTCAAGTTTACATGACAAAAACAAAAGCGTGAATACTACAGAAGATCTATAGAATATTTTGCGGAAAAGTTGATTATCAGTATTTTCTTTTTCTTTATGCACTACTTAACTACAGAGTTTTTTTTCTTTAAATGTGTGATGTCAACACCAGGTATTACTTTGAAAAGGCTAACTAAATAACGCATTGACATTTTGCAAACACTCTCTTTCCAATCAACCGGAGAATAGTACTACATACATGTATTGACAGTAATTAAAGAAAGTAGCCACCAAATCCTTATCGCGGCCAGAAAACGAAAAGGGTTGTTCGAAAAAGCCGACTACAAAAAATAGGTGGACGCTTGTCTGATCATTGGTAAGCAATACTTCAGAGGCTTTGATGTGCAAAGTCCCAAGTATCACAATGAACTTGTGTCTCCCCACATCCAAGGCTCTGAGCTAACGCTTGCAACATAATTATAAGCCTTGGTTAGTCGAAAATAAAAATACAAGACTCTCAGTCACAGCTGTAACCCTTTCCAAACATCAAAATTTTAGACTTGTAAATCGAGAGATGTTACATTAGAAACATTGGATGTTGGCAAACATATTATTTGCGTACCAAATAGCACGGAGAACACTAAAATGCCAGATTTGAACTAGCATTTACTCCTTGTGTCTCGGCGTTCTTCCAAGTCCTTTTCTATTAGGGATAGCTAAATTCATGTTGATACTCTGTTGCGGAAAAGGTTAAGACAATAAAACAATGGAAGAAAGAAATACATGTTATAAACAAATGATATAATAGAATTATCAGGATGAACATCTCGTCGCTTTCCATCGAAAACCCCGCATCCGCAGCTTGTTTTAAGCTGCAGATACGAGGCATTCGCCGAAAAGCAGCGATTTATTGAGCATTGAGGAATAAGAAGAAACGATGATAACTATCATCCCCCCCAAGGCACAACGTACTATTAAATTCAGTATTTGTTTGTTAAACTACTTAGTTGCGCTAGGTACAAATGTTTACAGTTTGGACCAGTTTGATAATTTATTGCGTTCGAAGACGTTTTGTACATATCCCAGAGACTGCTTCGAATTGGTAAAACCAAAATTAAAGTGTCTTCTTGCCACTGGTGAGCGTCCAACATAAATTCAAAGCCTGTCAATAAACCTGTTATTTTTAGTTGGCCTGGAAGCTCGATAAATCTAGTAAGAAATGAATCACCATATAAGGTTTGTATGCAGTTAAAAAGACAGTATCTTGCTTGTTTTGTAGAGCTACATTTAAAATAAATATGTTTACATATGGGAATATTAATAAATATTGTTACATTATGTACAATAGCAAGAAAAGGTATCACTTAAACATTTTGCTATTATTTGTATACCATTGTTGCAATACTTTGAAAAGGAAGGAGAGATACGACTTATTTTCCAAAGCATAGCCGATCCGTTTAATTGTGGTTTAAAAGAAAGAAAGTTTCTTAAAGCAGGATCTTGTTGAACTCTGTTCCTCCATGACGAGTTGGCAAAAATACCGATGGCGTTGCTAACAAGAGACTTCCAATGGGCTTTAGAGGGAAAATGGCCAGAATTGACATAACTGATTATTTAATGTTACAATGCATATTTTTCAGTGTTTTTACAATATTAGGAATAAATCCGTACTTAACGGAATCTATCTTGTTATAAAACGAAACAATACGGTAATTGAAAATATTTTTAGAAATATGACTAGAAATTACTCTGCACAGTTGTCCGATAAAAAGTAATTTTCGGTATTCCACTTCTGAAAATATAGGCCTAACACCTACAAGACTTAAGCATATGTCTGTGCGGGTATAATTTGGTAGACTCTGTATGTGTTTTATACAGAACCTATGTGCCTTTTCTAAAATCATTATTTTGGAATCACTGATTTCACCAATTAATTCACAGCCATATAATGATTTTAGGATAACAACAGATTGATAAATTTTAGTTGAAGTACAGGGATTTAATCCGTTGTCATGGAGTCCTTTGTTTGTAAGACTTAGTAAAGTACCTCTGAGTTTTCTACAGATTTCATCCAAAAATAAAGTTGAATTCATTGATTTATGAATGTTAATACCAAGGTGACAATAACTGTATACTTCGTCGATTTGGTTATTTCCAAAATACCAAGCCCGACTATTTGTTGGATTTTTAGACTCATTAAAAACCATAACTGCACTTTTATAAGAAACTCCATTTACGGGAATATTCATGACATATATCAAGCAAACTTTGTAGACCTACTTTTGAAAATGAGATAAGAACCATATCATCTGCCACACTAAAGGAACTGCAATTCAACCCAGCAATACATTTTTACAAATTTTGATACATTTATATGGAAAAAATTTGTGCGCAAGCATACAAAATAGCTACGTGCTCAAAATTTGTTCATGGAAGTATGAATGTTTTTTCGACCAATCAGAACGCTCATTTTTGATAGACGAAAGTAAACATTAAAATATGAAATCAAATGCTATCATATGCATGTACGTCATCGTTTTACAAATCCTAGTGGACATCCTGGCTCCTATTTTAATGTTTTTTATGACTCCTTAAAAGCGACATTATTCTATCAGGAAATCTAAATATCCTTCAAGCAAACAAGAGGCATCATGGCGTAAGATAAAAGGAGTGCGTGTAATGATCGCGATAAATTATTTAGAACTTTTTATGCGACATTAAACAGACAGTCTGAGTATACCATTTAGCAAAGTCATTGACTTAACAAGTAACTGCCGGATCGCAATAAAATATAATTTTGTTTATTACCTTAGTCAAGTAGTACCATTTCAGAGGTTAGTGGGTTCGGTTAGCGATCCGACAATTTTTCTACATTTTGTCACCTATTAACAAAGAAAGTTTCAGTAAACAACAAGGAATATATCTATAAAGAAAATGTTGGCATTGATTAAGACAAGTATTTCATCCTTTTTACGCAATATTTTCTATCCTATTAGGCCATTATTTGAACTTCTCGTTTTACTATCGTCCAAATATTCTTTTAATTTTGAACAGACGGAATTTTTGATGCACGGTAATCGATTCAATGTCTAAAATGGCATAATTTTTTTCTGTGATCTTGGAGTTTGCAATTCGCATCACCTAACAAAACTAACTAGCCTTCATTATAGATGCGATGGTATTGATGTAGTATGTCCCTTAATTTATCCGTTTATTTGAACAAAAAGATGCAACAAGTGTAATCATTAGGTAGTTGGAGTCCGTTTGACTGACTTTCATTTGGGATTACAATTTTGGAGATTTGAAATAAGAAGAAGGATAAACTAAACTTTTCTGATTACATATTTCGGTGGCTTAGAGCAAAAACATAGTATGGCTCTATACAATGTATAGAGCCATACTATGTTTTTGCTCTAAGCCCTCGATTTGCTGATGGCATAAAGAGAAGGACTGTACCAGTTAACCCACTTCCTCACAATGATGCTTTTTGACATAATCAAGAATAAAGAACTTTGGAAAACATTGTGGACAATTTAGAAATTACTTTTTGTAAGCAACTTCTTCATCACCCGCAATGATTTCTATCCAAAAAGTAAGGGGGAAATCATCAACTAAAAATTGTTGTCTACTACATCTTTGATCTTGGACTAGTCTAAAATTTTGTAATCTCGAAATGGGTTCAACAAAATACGTTTAGGGAATTACTTGTGTGCAAACTAATAGAATAGTTCCACACAGAATGCATTTTTTGTGTGGCGAAACAGAAATTTAAAGTGATGATGCGCTGTGTAGGAAACTCTTTCTGTAGTACCAAGAATTAACATGATTCTTGACAAAATTTGGCTGAAGGTGTCGCAATGAAGTCACCTGGTTATTACAGATGCAACAATTATTGCACAGCCTACATTTATTCTACTCATATGATTTTTATCAATCTTCGATTGCGAATTAACCGCAAATTCCCACGTATAATGAATTACTCTACCAATTTGCAATTAATACGGGTGTAAGAATACAATTTCAGTCAAAACTTTGGAACTCTCTATTACTCTAAAATCCATTTTGTAGAGTTAATATCCGGGGTATTTGTATTGTTGTTGTTGTCGTTTTCATCGTGCAGTCCTTATACAAAAGAAGACAGAGGTTATGCTAGAGTCAGTTGGAAAAGTTTACACCGTGGTTTGACTTAGATGAAAACTGGTCGTTATGTGTCCGGTGACAGCGGAGCGAATAATACTTTGTCTGTGTTTAAGTCAAGTATGTGGAAATATACCAATACACATAAACACAAAACTTGCATCAAGTCAAGTCATAGAGGTAATTTTTTACGGAGTATTCCATAGATGCGCTGGCAAGTGCGTCTATAAAACTGACTGTCTATCCGTCGGCTTTAATCGGAACTTAAAACGTTGTGACTTGTATAAAATGAACTTCTCTAGTGTGGCAACAGATGATAAAATAAAAGACAAGGATACATTTTTGCTTGACATTTCGCATTGGCCTAAGGTAATAATTTTTTTCTGTATTCACATTGCCGATCCGATCACCTCGACCACTCTCGATAGATCAGTCGGGAACAAGTCTGCTTTACTTCAGATGAACGAACTGAATGGCATATCTTTGTTGGCATCTATCAGCTCTCCAATCGTTCAAAATATTCGTGTAGTTGTCATTTGGGTATCGATTTAGCCGAGCTGACAGGAAAGAGTGCCGATTGAGAAAAAAAAACAACCTCTGTATAGTTCAAGATTCGTAGGATTGTATATGGGTTCCACATTTCAAAAGTAGATCAGTTATATCAGGGCGGCTGGTGCACCTAACCATGGATTCCTGTCATTTCTCACGCAAATACAACCGCAACATTGTTTCAGTGCTACTAGTTGGTCATCTCACTTTAATGCATTACTTATCATTCTCAAATTGAGAGTCAAATGACGCCGTTGGTCGAGTCGGGTTCGAAGTGAGGATTGAGCTAGGACTATGCTAGCCGAGGTCTGACGCAGAGAATAATTATAAACGGATGACTATCCACATCCATCCCTAACAAGGCAGTTTCACTGAAATATCAAAGAACTCAAGTTTGCCTTAGTTCTTATCAGACACATCAAACAAGAAGCAAATCATGTGTTGATGTCTGAACTACTGGTTGAATATTCTATAGTAATTGTATTCAAACACATCAACATTTTTGGACTGGTCCAAATCGAAAGAAGATACATATGTCAATTTTAATTTGGTGACATTCTAAAATTCAATTTTTTCCGAGTAAAGAAATATTGTAGACATTGAATAAAATGCTTCTATGTCCACAGTGTCTTCCAAAGCTTTTTTCTTGGGTTGGGGGGGGGGGCGCTAAAAAGGAGGGATAGTGTTGGAAGTCGCCAAACCAACATAAATACTTAACATAAATGTCTGATGTCAACAGACATTTTTAAGGGTTAGATAGGTGATTTGATTGATGTTTGATTTTATTGAATTGACAGCTGCAATCCTTCAATTATTTGACTATAAGAAAGGCAAAAAAACAGTTAACACATTTTACCATGTTGCATGCTGGAAAATTTAATAAAAGTCAAAAAAGTACAAATCGGCGATTATTTCCAAAATAAAAACCCAGTGCACATATTTGTAGGTTGGGAAACTTACGAAGACAAAGATTATTAATTAACACCCTTACAATTAATTTGCAAACCCATCTTGAATCAAAATGCGTGCTATTTGTTCGGAGAAAGGCAAACGGTGGACATATTTAAAGCTCAACATAGCGGACACCAGTCACTTACGTCTGCTATCGGCTTAAGATCGAGAAATCAAACTGTTATCGACCGGTGCCTTCCCAAAAAATCTCACGGCGGTAGTTTGATAAACGGGGTATGTATAAACTCTTATATCTTTCAAAGGGTATGGAGTTATTTTTCTGTGCTGTTCGGCAAGCTTATCTTTTTAGGAAGCAGGGTCGTCATTAGCAATTTCAATCTTCTTTCATTTTTATTGGATCGTTCTTTTTTATTAAAACAAATCGACAAATGTTTTGAAAGATTAGTAGCCCTGAATTTATACCGATGGTCCCAATTCTTCGTTCGGCATGTCCTACAACATACCATCACCACAGCCGTCGCCTTGCTGAAAGTTAGAAATCGTATAATGTCTTGTCAAAAGCATTACAACAGCAGGCAGGAGGCAGACTTATTTCTACTGATTTCAGTCGATAAATGAAGACCCTCAAAGGCCTATCGCTTGATAGTCACAGTACGACTTCAAAATGCTACAGGCAGCAACCTGAAAAAAAAAAAAACAAAAAAAAAAAAAACAAAAAACAAAAACAAAAAAAAACCCAACAAATAAAAACAAAAAAAAAATGCAAAACATCGACCGATTGAAGTTACAATTTAACTTCGACATGAACATGAGCTGCTACCTGGCTGCGTCTGAAATGTCCCCTATCCTTCGAGTTTACATTCTTGGCGTGTTCCCAAAACAGTCTCCCTTTTTTGAAATCTTTCATACGAGACTGTTAAATAACGTGTATGTAATTGTATGAGTACTATTTTTTTTTTACTTAGTCGAGGACAGGTGCCTGTTGGAATAAACCGTGTGCAGAAAACACTACATGCTTTCCTGAAGCAGGGTCGTACAGATGTTCGAAAGGTTAGTTTTCTACATTCTGTGTTTCTAATTATCTGTGTGACATCGTCTTCTAGCTAATCCCTTGCCCAACTGAATATCACACAACCATCTATCCTCAACACAAACTTCCCCTACTCTCTCTCTCTCTCTCTCTCTCTCTCCCTCTCTCTCTCTCTCTTTCTCCCCCCCTCTCTCTCTGTTTGTATGTGTCCTCTTTCGTTCTCTCTTCCTAGGTTAAGTTTTTATATATTATAAATGTGACCTCTTTTCTGTCCTTCTAATGGCCAACCTCTCCCTGTCTGTAATTTATAGGTTAAATTCTTAAATCTGACCAACTCTTCCAGTAAATAATATGGCCATTATGTGTCAAACGTCGAACAGAGAGAAAAAAAATCCATTCTGTAATTAATAGTACTTTTTTTTTTATATTTTCTTTATTCTATGTTTTTAAAACTTAAGATACGATCGTGTCCTTACTGCACCCCAACAACAACAACAACTACTACTACTGCTGCATAACGAATTACACATGCCCCCAAAAAATATGAATTGACTTTTACATGATTTGCTAGAAAATAACACAGTCTGAGCAAAATATTTGAAATCAGATCTAATTATTAAGACTGCAAAAACGACTCAATGGTAAAGTGTATGTACTTTTAATTAGCAAATGATAATTTTCAATTATTCGTACGCGGACCAGGAGCTATTTAGAACTACAGACTAAGCCGGGTCAATGGCAATATGCATCTTAATTTTTCACAGAGCACCGACGATATTCTGGTGGTCGTGTTCTCGTAATCTCATCGTCGTGTTGCGATTTCATCGCTGTTTTCTCATTACCATCGTACATCGTTCAAATTTCACAAGTTGGCCCTAACGGTATTCCTTAGAACCCCTTTAGTTTAGTAGGACCCTTTCTCATGTGAAAGCTTTAGGACCACGAGGATCTCATGTTTTCATTTGTTTGATATATTTTCTTTTTCGACTCTCAATATGGTTTTCAGTTTGCTTGTTATCGACCATGGTCCGATAAATATCGCTTTCAAAACATTCATAATTCATTGCCTTTTCATGTTCTGAAAACATAAACAAAAAAGCACTTTTGTTAATTTGCATTCATGGTTATCTAAGTAAAACATTTACTTTTCGAAATACCCCAATGAACAGACACATTTTCTATTTCCAAACAAACAAGTCCATGAAAATTTAATTCGATATTAGTTTCGTCTATCAGACGTCTTTCGGAACTATGAGTCTATCTTTTTGCATACATATTGATGTTATCTACACAATCGACAATAAGCTTTTTAACCCGTTCCTATACAATCCCTCCGTTTTGTAGAAAATGAAGATAATGCTTGTATCAAGCAATTTCTTCAATATCTCTTATGTTTTCTTTCCAACATCTTTTAATTTGGACCAGTCTAAATCTTTTGCTGTGTTGTAATGGGTTATGGTTATACATGATGGGCCGCCGTCATAGCGCAGTTGGTAGCGCGTCGGACTGTCAATCTAGAGGTCCCGGGTTCGATCCCCGACGGTGGCACTCATCCTTTCCGACTATTTGTCTCTCACCAATGGGTCGATAATCGTAGACCTATGTGGGATAGCAGCTGGGGGCTAGGAAAGGATGTAATGGTAGTACTGGTGTGAGAAATACAAGGATTCATTGTTGGGTGTTCCAGCCGCCGCGATATAACTGAAAGATTGTTGAAAGCGGCGTAAAACCACATTCAAACAAACAAATTATACGTGATGTAATCCGTCAAAGCGCCATATGGGATACAAATTATGAAAACACTTCTTCTCTGACAAAATTGGATCGCTAGGGAGTATATTTCGCATCAATTGCACAGTCGACCGTAGCTGGGCAAGGTGTGGTCAGTTTTGGAATGTGGGTTGTTTTAATCTAATCACTGTCCAAGCACCTGAAATAGATAATTTTTTCCTTAACCGATTTCTACACAAGAAAATTATAGATTGGTCCAAACTCAAAGAATTTGCAGACCACAATTTCAAGGTGATGAACTTTTTAAAATCTTTGTCTTTTGGGACAGAAAACATTGTGCATAAAAAAGACAAAACATTTTAAAAATTATAACAACTAAAAACTGTCGTCTTCAATATCTTTGAATTTGGATAAGTCTAAAATTTTGTCGTCTGGTAATGAATGAAAATGTTAGATTATTTAGGACCCAATTCTTAGGTAAAAGCTTATTAACTGCACACAAGCCCTTTGTGCAATAATGAAGAAACTTTATACTTGAGTAAACTAAAGTTAGGGACCGCTGGTCGCGTACACTTAGCTCCAACAGGGTGTTCCAATTCGTTAAAAACGGCGTTTTTTTGAATTATTTATTGTCATTTACGGGTAATCAAAAGGAAAGTGATTGGTTGGCGACCTAAACGTCACTACTACAACTTCAATAAGCTGTAGTTACGTCGCCAAGCAAATAAAAATGATTCATACAAATGTCGTCCAATGTGTGAGTTCAAAGTTCACTTCCGGTCTAAATGGATTATTAAATGAATCTATCTTTTGAATAGCATAGTATTTATTCGACCTATCGCGACAATGAATCAATCGACCAATCAAACGATTCATTTAGCCCGAAATTCGGTTTTTGACAGCCATGTGTATGACACATTTTTGTTGGTTTGGCAACTTAAACGTCGTAACTACAGCTTATTCAAACTGTAGCAACGACGTTTAGGTCCCCAACCAACAATTTTACTGTTTTGTAACAATCTACTTGTCATAAATTTTGCAAAACACACCGTTTAAAATCCAAGCCGAACTTACTGTTGGAGTCATTAGGCTGGACCAAGTGCGCCAGGGGCAAAAAAATTGGTCAATTGTGTGTGTATGTAAGTTCTAAAGTGTTTTTCTCAAACCTTCGAATTGACGAAATAGGATTAATACATCGAAAAATCGTAACTTTTCCGTCTTAACCCTTTACTGTAGATGTTCAAATTGAAACGCTTTGAAGACAACAATTATATGTCAATTTTATTTGAAAAATAATCATTCAGTAAGGTAAAAATATTTTGGATAAGAAAGAAAATGCATGCAATAGCAATATCTTCTTTTTCCACAATATTTTCTTATGTATAAATGCACAGGGACGTAAAGGGTTCGGCTATTTGCTATAGGCGCACATTTATATATCCAATAATTTAGATACAAATGACGGATATCTAGCCACGCCCATTGACAACGATAGGAAGTTCGACGGCGTTTTGGCGAGTTTAGGGGCAAAAGACCCATCGCTGGCCCCGCAAACTGACTCCTGAGGCCCAGTAATTAATTCCGACAGGAAGTCCAGCTTCGATTTTAAAGGGCGTTACTTTCAAAATTTATGGCCAGTAGCATGTAAAAAAAAAAAAAAAAAAGAAAAAAAAGAATTAAAAAAAACCACCACCACCACAAACAACAACAAAAAAATAGAATAGTTGGTTGGCTACTTAAACGTCGTGACTACAGCTTGAATAAGCTGTAGTTACGACGTTTAAATCGCCAAAAACCAACAAAAAAGGGTCTACAAAATGGCGGCCAATGTCGGAGTTCAAAACTAATTTCTCGTCAATAAGAACGATTTTAATGATCGACTGCTTATTTGACTGACAGGCGCGATTTGTCAATTGTCAAGGTCAGTTACTTGAACATTGATATGCGACAAAACGAATGAGGCAAGGTTCTCGAACCAACAGAATCTCCTACATCAAGGTCGGAGTTCAAAGTTCGCTTCCGGTCAAAATAAATCATAAGGTTGGTCGATTGATTGAGTTCTAGACAGTGGGCTGACATTTAATAAAATCTGCAGCTAAACAAACATATTTCGTATTTTGCTAATCAGGGTTTTCTGATGACGACAGGTACATTTATTATAGATACATGTAGTCTAATTGGTGTCGGTCAATCGAGAGAGAGAGTGAGAGAGAGAGAGATAGAGAGAGGGAGGGAGGGAGAGAGAGAGAGAGAGAGAGAGAGAGAGAGAGAGAATAAGAAGAAGAAGAAGAGAGAAGGAGAGAGAGAGAGACAGAGAGAGAGAGAGAGAGAGAGAGAGAGTATGTACGTGTGTGTGTTTTATGAGATTAAATTTGATTAATTATAACAGATGAACCAACTGGTTGTAAGCCTTACGTCCTGCCACAACACGGGATTCTACTTAGTGAGAAAATAAATGTCTACCCTGTAGGGATGTCAATCAATATAGACTGCGACGATCCTTACTACCTATTTGTAGCAGACAAGCGATTCTATTTCACCACAACCTGTCAAACGAACCGACGATGGAATTTGGAGTATACTTGTTATACTGGTATGTTGCGTCTATCTAAAACGAGCGTTCTCATTGGAAAATAATCAAGATTTCGAGCCCTCACCTATTTCGTATGATTGATGTCATTAACCCATTACCAGACGATAAGATTTTAGACTTGTACAAACTGGAAGAAGTTGCAGAAGATAATTTTTAAGGTGATAAAACCTTTAAAATCTTTGTCTATTGGGGTAGAAAAAAAATATGCACAATGAAGAAATTGCTTGTAACAAGCAATTTCTTCATTTACTATATCGTTTTCCAAAGCTTTCATATTCAAAGCGTTTAAAAGCGTCATTGTGTGGGAATAGGACAAGTTATAAGAAATGAAAAGAATACTTTTTATTTTCTTGGAGGTATGAATCCGCTTAGCGTATTCATGCAGTGTGGCTAGTATTTTCGTTTCATACCTCCACGAAAAAAGAAAATTAATAAATAAAATAGTAAAATAAGAAAATACAAAAAATGAAAAAAAAAAATATAAATAATATCTTCTTCTCTTCAATGATTATGTGAGACTTTTAAGTCAAAAAGGAACTCTCCAGGTGTTCGATAGCATAGGTTCTTGTAAAAGAGATGGGCTCTACCAGAGGTCAGTTGGAGATAATGTTTCACAATGAACCTATAATAATGGCGAACAAATAATTCTGCCAACATAGAAAACTCTAGACCCTGGTCAGCCAGCTCAGATCTCTGGGTAGTTTGTTCTCGCATTTTCCTGAAGTTCTCATAGCCTCATAGGTCTGTTTTATTTTGAAATCGTTGTTTTTATTAAAACTCGTCGTCAAATCATGATTTTTTTTCTCATTTTTGTAAACTCAAGTATTTGTAAATCTAGAGAATTGCTCAATCCAACACCAGACAACAAAATTTAGATTGGTAGAAATTGAAAGAAGTTCCAGAAGGAAATCTAAAGTAATAAAGTTCAGCGGAGTTTTTCTCCAATATTAACCCTTTCCTGTTTCTCTAGATTTTAGAACGGCCCAATTTGAAACATTTTGCAGATGACAATGAAAAGTGAGTGCAGTTTGAAACAAAACCATTCTATGTGATAGAAAATAGTGTGATAAAAGAAGAAATTGCTTGTATCAAGCAATTTCTTCTTTTATCACAATATTTTCTTAAATATAAAATTGCATGGGCGTAAAAACCAGTGTTTATACAGGAAAGGGTTAAGACCGTTTCACATCCGGGATATCTACGTTACGGCGATGTGATATTTTAAACGCTCCCTTTTTTGTTTCCCTTAAGTGATTTCGTGCAGAGACTGTACTTTGTTTACCTCTGTTCGTCACTATTTATCGATGTTAAACGGTATTGGACAGAGGAAATACATGTAAATATGGGCGTAACTAGAATATTGAAATCTATACGCACGCAGTCGTAGACCATCAGAGAATATATAAAGGGTAGAAGCTGGTATAATAGAAAAATCTCCCCTCCCCCAACCATATATACGCTCCCCCGGGCAGAGGAAGGGAGCTCTCCATGAGATAATTTTAATAGTTTGATTTGTTTATTTGTTTGAATGGGGTTTTACGCCGCTTTCAACAATCTTTCAGTTATATCACGGCGGCTGGGGCACCTAACAATGGAATCCTGGTATTTCTCACACCATTACTACCATTACACCCCTTCCTAGCCTCCAGCTACTATCCCACATAGGTCTACGATTATCGACGCATTGGTGAGAGACAAATAGTCGAAAAGGATGAGTGCCGCCGTCGGGGATCGAACCCGGTATCGCTAGATTGTCAGCCCCATGCGCTACCAACTGCACTATGACGGCGGCTTAATAGTTTGAACGCTGGTGAAATATCAAAACAGCCTAACTATGGTAGGGCCGTAACAATGATCTCGGGAGAATAAGTACTTGTTGATACTGAAGGTATTATCTTGAAATGAAGAGTAAATGCCTTATCTTGAAATTTAGAATAAATGCACCATCTTGAAATTTAGAGTAAATGCATCATTTTGAAATTTAAAGTAAATGCATTGTCTTGGAATTTAGAATAAATGCGCCATATTGAAATTTAGAGTAGGAGTTCATTAACAAAACTTGGACGATATTACTTTTAACAAATGAAAATCTATATTGGAAGAGGAGACAAATCGGTGTAATTTGAAAGCCTCGTGCCCCTTCCTAATTTCATCTACTCCAAAGTGCTTTATAGCAAAAATATTCTAGGTACTGCATTTATGTATCGCTTTCCCTTTCGTGCAATTTAGACACGTTTGGAAATTGCGACAAAAAGTCATATTAGATTTAATGAATAAATCAAAGTACTCAAAGTACTGTAAGCTAACAAAGCATGATTTTGTTAACGCACTCAAGTGAGCTATAAAAACCTAGAAGATGAACTTGCAATATTCCTGATTCACACAAGAACTACCTTTTTATGGCGAAAGCATTCAATGGATCAAGTGGTTAAGCCTCCTGTGGCAGTTTGCACTCAATGAACTCTGAGAAGACCTCTAAATTTTGTCTATCAAGTTAAGCTAGCAAAAAAGCGAAAATATCCGTATTACATGTGTAATAGAATACAGTTGATTAAATACTAACACAATTTCGTATTTGACCAATCGCGGTCGTCAATTAAAGAATCGGTCAACCCACGAATCCATTCATTTTGACTGGAAGTTAACCCTTGTCATGCTGAATTTAAATCCTGTACAGAATTGTTTTAAAATCAAAGGAATGATAGGAATGAATGGCTCTTATGAAGGTAAATATCTCCTGAATTATTTAAGCCATTCTGACCTAGAGGGCCAAACAGGAGGTGTAGACCAAGATCAGATTGCACTTATGTGCAGGCTGATCTTTGTCTATACCTCCTGGCATAACAGGAATATTCCGGGCACAGCATGACAAGGGTTAACTTTGAGCTCCAACATTGACCGTCATTTCGTGAATCAATTTTGTTGGTTTGTCGACTTAAACGTCATAACTACAGTTTATTCAAGCTGTAGTTACGACATTTAGGTTGACATCCAATCGTTCTACTTTTTTGTTACATGCAATTGCCATGCGATAAGCACATTTAAGAATATAAAGATGTAATATCCAATTTAATCTATTACTAGATGACAATAGAAAATGGACGAAAATTAGAAAATACTTGTCATATAGGGTAAATAGATTGTAAAAATGAATACATTGCTTTTCGCAAGCAATCCTGCCTCTTTTTAGTTTATAGGCTCCCTTTTTCTTGGTCTTGTCAAAATTTGACGTTGTGGTTTATTTAGTTTAACCCTTTCCTGTTTTTCAAAATTTTAGACCATTCCAATTTGAAAGAAGTTACAGACAACAATCAAAAGCTGGTGCAATTTGAAAAGTAACGAACCTACAGGTTAGAAAATATTGACGGAAAAGAAGAAATTGCTTGTAACAAGCAATTTCTTCTTTTCCTACAATGTTTTCTCAAGTATAAATTCACAGGGACGTGAAAACAAAGGATTGTACAGGAAAAAAAAAAAAACCTTTTCGTGACAACATCGGGTGTTATTGGTGACTGTATGGAAATGTAATATCCATTTTTCTATTTTATGATAAAGCTACAGAACTATGTAAGCACCTAATTCTCGAAAGGTTTTATCCGGAACGTGCAGAAATAAACGTGACGTCAGCAGTTTCTGGGTGGATTGCCAATGATGTTTTCCTGAGCTCCAATAAAGGATGGACAACAATAGAAAACGATCGTCTACAATACATACGGGTATTTTAGCTCGGATTTTTACGATTTACACGAAATTTGATCACCTTATATCCAGCGTTCGTCCGTTTTGCATTTTCCGTTAACCCACACACAAAACTGCATGAACGCATTGGTTGCGTAAATCTTGACTTTCGGGTCCCATGGGATAGGCATATATAAAAATCAGACAGGATTTCTCCTCCGAAAACGTTGGTCAATTTCAACAACATTTTGCAGGAATCTCCTTCAAAAATTGCTGGAAGAAATTATTTAAAACTCTGGTGGCCATGAAGTGAATGTGAACTTTTTTGAAAAAATGCAGTAGAATGTTCTTCACTTGACACAGATAAGGGATGGATAATCGTAAACCTGGAGGCTAGGAAAGGATGTAGTAGTAGTAATGGTGTGAGAAATACCAGGAATCCATTGTTATGTGCTCCAGCCGCCGCGATATGACTAAAATACTGTTAAAAGTGGCGTTAAACCCCATACAATCAATCAATCAATCACTTGACACAGAAGGCCAAGAACCTTGATTTTTGGCATGGAGCTCGAGGATCTTTTAGAAATTTGCTAAAACCATGGCCCCCAGGTCCCGAGGTATTCTGGCTTATACAATGTATTGAAATAGATAGGATTTCTTTAAACTACATCTTTTCATCTACCACTGGGGAAACCCAACAGAATTTTGGTAGGAATCTTCGCTAAGTGGTTACCATTAAAACTGTTAAATGAATAATAACATATTAAACACTGTGGTTGTACTGTCAAGAAATTGAAAAAAATGAATATGTCATTGAAATGTTTCTTCTCCTGAATCAGAAGGCCAGAAACCTTGATATTCGGGAACAAACCTGTGGACCGATTGAGAATTGTTAAAATTATGACCTCGGGGGTTCCAGCAGCGGAGCCCCAGGGAAGGGGGAGGGCTTATAAGGAAACAGTGATTTCTTTAAACGACATATCGAACTGCTCGAAATTTGCAGGAATTTACCCCTTCAGAAATTGCTGAAAAAAGAGAATTTGATTCCTGATTCCTAGGGACGGGTTCCAAGAAGGGCTAGTCCTATAGAGAAACAGGGAAAAGTTTCTTTAATTGACATCTTCTCCAAATTTACTCGACCGGTTTCAACCAAACTTGCCATGAATGTTTAACCACGGGGTTGGGGGTGGGGGGAAACAAAGCACCAGAGTGTTAGGCCTTGTTAGAAATATCAGAGGTTATTTTAAAAGACATCTTCTCCTCAACTACTGAGACAACTCAATCACATTCCTTAGATTGACCCTTTTAATTGCTTACTCAATGATACTTCTGTTCTGGTTGCCGGGTGGGAGGGGGACAAAGCGTCATCATTGACCGCTTTAAAAATGACCAATGGTCTCTAGAACAGAGGCACAGTCCATGGCCCTGGTGTTATACTACCCTTTACTAAACGTAAAACAGGATTTCTTAATTGTAAAGATCTTTTGACTAAGGTCAGCACACAATGGCAAGTGACACTCGTGTCTAAAAAGTCTTGCCCTTATCAATATTTATCATATACCAAGTTTGATTAGATTTTACTATAATGGTAAAATTTAAATATGGGCTAAATATAAAATTTATCTTCAACTTTTCATTTGTGTATTTCGATTAATACATCCGACAAGAAAAATAAAATAAAAGTGACGAATGTTAATGATTAAGAGAAATTACCAAAAAGGGGCGATCTAATCACATAGCGATAGAACATTTTCTGTAAGAGATAGCTTGCGACAGGCACAGTTTATTGAAATACGAAATTCTCGTAACTCTGAGAAACATGATTTGATGACAACCACAGCACTTTGCTTCAAATAAAAGATCCATTGTCATCGCATGTCATATTCTCCTAAGATTGACCTGTCTTCGGGACCGTATTACTTATCCAGATTGGGATAAATATTTTTACGTCGTACGCATAACTCCATTATATATCGCCAAAAAGTAGCAAGTGGATAATTGCAATAAAAACTACAATTTTTGAGAAATCGAACTTAATTGTCGCCCAAACTAATTAGACAAATAATTATTTCAAATTGCGAAAGCATTTATGTCCTACTTGTGCTCCAAAACAGGCAACAAGAATATGAAGCGTGGGTTTCATTGGCGCTGACATGTTGAATGTAGTTCGACGGAATCGGCCGAGTTGTCACGAAGGACACTTCCCAGAATGCTTAAATTAGATAGGTCAGTATTTGAAAAAATGCCACCTATCGGAAGATAACGATAAAAGATATAAAAACAAATTGTTGTCGGAAAGCTACCATATTTAAGTACCCCTAGGTTAAAATAAAATGCAGTTACCATTCATCAGTAGCAAAATGACGTAATACTAATACTAAAACTGAAGTTTTATTTAAAATGTATTTCAGATCCGTTTTGACAGCGTTTATCTCATTGGAGGCGTGGTTACAAGAGGCGGGGCTAATGGTAACTGGGTGACATCATATACTGTAACATTTAGCAAGGATTGTAACGCATACAGCTACGTTGTAGAAAACCAAAGTGGTATAGCTAAGGTAAATTGTTACACAGTCTAATCAAAGTCGAGGGGTAAAAGGAGGTTGATTAACAACAACAACTACAACATCAATAACTACTAAAAGACAAAAACAAACACACACACGGGCAAACATCGTGGCTAACATCATCTATTAAGAGTCGAATTGGATCGAGTTTTATTTTCTTTTAATATAAGATTATATTTTTTTTCTTTTTGTCACTCCGAAACCGACTTAACCGATTCCCACACAACGTTTAAGACTGGTCCAAATTGAAAGAAGGTGTAAACGACAATTTTAAGTTAAATGGAATTTAATTTTTTCTTCGTTTTTTATAGGAAAAACGCTGTGGATAATGAAGAAATCATTTGGTACAAGCAATTTCTTGATTTTCCACATTTTTTTCCAAAGGTTTTTTCTTGGGATGCTTTAAAAGGCGGGACTGTGTGGGAATGGTTGATCTTAGTAATTGGTCCTTTTGACTACGAGAGGAAGTTCCGCTTCGATTTTAAACTTTGCAAAGGCACTGAAAGTACTGATGGTCGACATCGCAGTTGGCATAGTACAGTAAAATGCCTTATTTGGTGTAGAAAATAGCATTTTTGATATAGATGATCTGATTAAAGCGAAACGTCTCGCCAAGCCCTGCTGGCTTAATATGTAATAAAATATGTTTTCAATTATAGTGTCCTGCGCATAATCCCTAGTCCTGCAAGGAAAAAAATGTCATTGCTATGCTCAAGTCATTTGTCTCTCACTGAGTTAAACATGATAAATAAATTGGCTATTAAGTTTGCTAAGTAGCTAATGGTCCAAATCTAATGATTCTGTTGTACATATATACATGTCCTGGTGGGAAAAATGACAAGAAGTCATGGTTTGATGCACATATATACATGTCCTGGTGGGAAAAATGACAAGAAGTCATGGTTTGGTGCACATACAAAACCGCGGTATTACTGTTTACAACTGAAAGTGATCTTTAACCAAATTAACTTAGTCAAACTCTTTTAATTTTTCGAGTTGATCCTTTTCCAATTACAGTTCACAAATAATTAAGATACCGTTTTAGAAACTTGAACAATGTTAGATTTGCAATTCATTGGGAATTGTTACTTATAAAGAAAACAGATTTGAGATTCTGTATATCTTAAAACCTTCTGCGACCCAATCGTAGCTTAAAATTCTATTTCAAAATAATATCCAACATCATTAAAACACCTTTGAACACACGTATGCTATACATTTCAATATAGTGTAGTATCAGTGTTCAGTTAGGATCGGAAAAGTACAGGATGTTATCGTCTTGAAATAGCAAACCGAGTCGCAAAGCAACGAGAAGGGTAAGGACGTGTCCCCATTTCTATAGGGGGATTTTAAATTTATAGGGCTTAAAGACGTACTCTGGTTTTGTTTGTTTGTTTGTTTATTTGTATCAGTACTACATGTGTTGTGTAGTGTCAGTGTTCCAGCTAAAATCGGAAAAGTACAGGATGTTATCGTCTTGAACGGTCACCCCGAGTCACAATGCAACGAGAAGGGTAAGGTGATTCCCAAGAATGGAAAAATAGACTCGCCCTTTTTGCTAAAACGCAAGAAAGTTTTTCTTCAAATTGTAGTTGTGCAAACGAATATCATAACTACAACAAGATATCAGTTCTAATTACCATTTGATACTTGACCAACGACCATGTTTGTAACTCACAGACCATTATTGTTTTTTCTTTCTTTTTTATTGTTCTTATTAAAATCAAATCATGTAGGTTTTCGCTTGTTGCAATATAATGAATATGTGAAAATCCTTCATGAGAACATCTGTCATTAGGGGATAATTACTTTAACCAAAGAAAAACAAGCCGAAATTAAATATCCATAATCAAAAAACTGGCCTCGTATTGTTTCCTCTTCTCATTAGTCCACTGATGATCTTTTGACTGGTCCAAATCTAAACTAGACGAAGATAAAATTTCAAAAAGCACTAATCATATATTTATTTAAAAATGCTCCATTAGGCCCACGTTCAGACTTCCTAGACGTATCAAGACATCTTCGGCTTTTTAATTGGTTTTGTGGCGTAAACGACGTAACTACAGCTTATTCAAGCAGTAGTTACGACGTTAAGGTCGTCGACCAACAATTCTACTTTTAATTACATGCTACTGGCCATAAAATGTGCAAAAATATCGCCGTTAAAAATCAAATTGAAACCTCCTGTCGGAGTCAATGGGCGGGGCCAACGGAATAAGTAGTCGGAGCTGACGATTGGTCAATAATCATTTCCTAAAGAAAATGAGTTACGGATTATTTTCTTACAAAATCCAATCTCAGGTAAAGAAGCTCTGCGTGCCATGGCTCGCTGTTTAGAGCAGGAAATCCATAGTCTTAGAGAAGTCGAGGGTTAAGGGTTCGAATTGTGACACCCGTCGCTGGTCGCGAGAGTATATCCAAGAAGCTTGGACAAGATATTTCATGGCTTCATCCTAGCCAATTAAATAAATAAACCCCAGGAAAAACAATGTTTCGAAATATTATGCGACCTGATTACGACGTTCAAAACGTGATTCCACACAGGCCAATTAATTTTAATTGGATTTAACGCCTCTTATATCAATATTTCAGTCATATCGCGGCGGCTGGAGCACCAAATCACATATTCCTGTTTTCCTCACCCCAGTAATGCCACTACTTCCTCTGCTCATCTTTTTCATCTTTGAGACAAATGCCGGAAAGAATATTTGCCGGGGACAGAACCACGGACCTCATAATTGAGTGTCCGACGAGCTACTACTGCGCCTAGGCCGCTACTCAGGTGAAAGACATAGATTTCTTGGTGACTTTCCGCTATAGAAAATAACGATTGTGATGTTAGAAAGAAATTTATTTAGATACAAATTTCCGAAAAAAAAAAAAAAAAAAAACTTCTACGAGGAGAAATAGAAAAAAAGTCTCTGCTACGAACTCAAGCTTTTAGACTTAAGCGGGGTGATGTTTTTTTTTTAACCCAATTCCACACGACAAATTAGTTCAAATTGAAAGATGCTGCAGACTACAATTTACAGTTGTGAACAAAAAAAACCTCTGTGACAGAAAACGGTGTGGATAATGAAGAAATGTGCTTGTAACAATAATTTTGATCCATTGTCCACAATATGGTATTAAGCTTCTTTCTTGAGGGGCATCAAAAAGCGGGATTGTGGCTAGACTGTTACTAGACTTGTAGAATTTATTACAGGAATTTCTTGGTAACACAGACGCTTCCAACAGTGTACAGAACATCTTCGATGCGATAATTCAAACACGATGTTTACGAATCCACCCGACAGACTACCATGGCGGAATATCCATGCGTCTAGAAGTACTTGGTTGCTATCATATATATGCAACCTACTAAAACTACATCATGTAGCAAAGACGTTTAACCCTTTCCTTTCTTTACAAACAATTTTAGGCCAGTCCAAATTCAAAGGTTTAGCAGACGAGAATTTCAAGTGGATTTTATTTGAAAAATAACCATTCAGTAGGGTAGAAAATATTGTGGAAAAAGAAGACATTGCTTCTTACAACCAATTTCTTCTTTTTCCACATTTTTTTCTGAATTATAAAATCGCAGGGACGTAAAACCAAGGATTGGAAGGGAAACGTTAAAGTTATGTGTAAAATTCGGTGATATCAAGATTAAAATGATCATGAAAAAAAAAAAAAAAAAAACCACAAGAAAATAAATCAGTCCTGGCTTCGTCCATCAAGATGCATTCATTTTTATTTCTGAGATCTTTTTTTCATACTTCCATGAACCAATTTTAGTCACGCAACTGTTTTGTATACTTGCGCTAAAAGTAGACCCATAAATCGTTTACTAAAACTAGTACAATATTTGTCTTCTTTTGCTTGACATCACTAAATTAAAAGAAAAAAAGTGATTTTTTCATTTAGATATGAACCCGAAAAAGTTTCAATCACACTTATGTATGAATCAGTGTCGCGTATTCATATAGTGTGATTAAGGTTTTTGGTTCATAACTCAATGAAAAAAATTCTCTTCATTTCTTTACACAATGCCAGCGTTCCACACCATTATCATATCAGTCAATACCGTATCGTTTCTTAACCCATTACCACACAGTACCGATTTTTAAGCACTGATAGGATATATCTATAAATGACATTCAGAGAAAATGAGAACTTCCTTGTTACAAGCTTTTTCGTCTTTTCTAATAACTGTTTTGCCTATTTGGCATTTTTTTCAATTTTAGCATAGTAGAAATGACGTCTGCAACTTGTATTTCGACTAGTCTAAAAAATTGTCTTATTAAGGGTTTATGGCTGAGGAGGAAAGAAGTAAAGGTAAATAGTATGCATGGTATAGCTATCAAAAAAGGACATTAAAAATCAATTGGTCAATCAAATCACTTCATCTGTCCGTCTCCAAAATGTTTACCTTCTAAATGCAAAAAAAAGAAAAAAAGACCAATAGCTGGCCCCGCCCAATTGCTCCGTTAAGCCCGCCCATCGACTCCGTCAGGAAGTTCCTCTTCGAATTAAAACAGCGTTATTTTGCAAAGCTTGTGACCAGTTGCATTTTTTTTTAAAAAGAAGAATGGTTTGTTAACGACCAAAACGTCGTATATACAGCTAAACCCAGATGTGAAGATGTGGTTACGACAATTAAGTCGCCGAGCCAAAACGTCATTCGCATAAAGGGCGGCCAATGTCATTGTTCATAGTTAACTGCCAGTCTAAATGAATGATTTCATTGGTCGATGCGATTTCAATTCGTTTCCTATATTGCCCTTTTTCAAAATAGCCTTAACATTTCAAACAGATTTGAAAACCTGGTTGCAATGGCAACAGAAGTGATATTTAAAAAAAAGAACTCAGTCTAAATGAATGATTTCATTGGTCCATTGATTATTAGATTTACAACCCCGTTGGTCAAATCTTCTTTTAACATTTAAACTTGACTCTTGAAAGGATTAGAGCCTTTGTTCCAGGTGAGCGTAACCGGGTCGTTGGCCCTCTTGTTTGATTATGGTACCATCGTTGGGTTACTTAAATATTGAAACTACACCTTTTTTCAACAGTGATTCGTCAATTTATGTTAAGTTAACCAATAGAATCATTTTCTCTTAACGACGTTATATTGATGATACAATGTCCATGTGTGGTTTGATTGTACCTTCGGCAGATGTACACCAGTTAATGACAGTGGCAATTTTTTAACCCATTACCACACAATGGCGATTTTGGACCCCCCAAGAAAAACAACTTGGAAAACTTTGTGTTAAATGAAGAAATTGCTTGTTACGAGCAATATCTTCATTTTACACCATGTTTTATACACAGAAGTTGAAAGAATATAAGATTTTATAAATGTATAATTTTCATCTTCAACTTTCAAGTAATACCGGTCTAAAATGTTGTTGTATGGTAATGGTTTACCATGGACATTATGCAAGATATTGACCAATATGAGGTCATTTGTGATTCACAAAAAAACGTCTCAGTTCAACGTTATGTTCCTTATAAAAAGTTACCGAAGGTGGTGAAAAAAATGGATGATAAAGTATAAGGTTAATGCAACAACTTCTCTTTCAAGGCAGAATAATTTAATTTTTAGTTTCGTCTATCAAAATCGGGCTATCTGATTGGTCGAAAAAGATTATTCATAACTCCATGAACAAAATTTTGAGCACGCAGTGATTTTGTATGATTCCGCACAAAATAGTCCCATACAAAAAAGTATCAAAATTTGTGAAGTTTTTTGCTTTTTTTCGCTCGATGCTATTAAATTATAAGAAATGAAGAGAATATTTCTGTTTTCATGGAGGTATGAACCTAATCACGCTTATGTATGAACCCGCTTCTCGTATTCATACAGTGTGATTAGTTTTTTCGGTTCATACCTCCATGAAAACAAAAATATTCTCTTCATCTCTTAAATATATAAGAATTATTCAATCTGGCGACTGCTTACAGTTCTGACAGAACATGATTTAATGAGCGTGGCGAATCAGAGACTATTCCTTATAATGATTAAATTGTCAGGACATTGTCTTAGTATGATTGATTGATTGGAATTTTAATTGGAAAATAAGGATAGTCATGTGAGAAAAAATATATTTAGATACAAAATTCCGAAAAAAAATATCGGCGAGGAGTTTGTTGAATGGGGTTTAACGCAACTCTTAACAGTATTTCATTCATGTCGTGGCAGCTGGAGTACCTAACAATGGGTTCCTGGTATTTCTAACACCACTACACCCTTTCCTAGCATCCAGCTGCTATCACACTTAGGTTTACGATTATCCAGCCATTGGTGAGAGACAAATGTCGGATAGGATATGAGCCGCCGCCGGGGATCGAACCTATGTTATCCGATGATTGAAGATTAGGAGTCTTCCGCGTTACCGGCTGCACTATGACGGCGGCGACTAAGTATGGCCTTTAACCAAGAGCTACTTTGAGTTTCGATTTATGGACCAATATCGACAGAGGGAAATAAAGGGGCAGAAAATAGTCGGGAAAAGGTTGTCGGTCATTTTTAATGATAGAATATTTTTTTGGTCGACGAATAAGAGTCTCACGCCAGGAATTGGTGGATTATTTGTCTCGCCCTTTTACTCCGCTGGTCTCGCCAGCTGACTTCACCAGGTAGTTCCACTTTGAGATTTAATGGAGTCACATCGCTGAATTTATGGCCAGGAACATGCTACAAAAAAGTAAAATAGTTGGTTGACTACTTTAACCCTTTTCCGTTTTTGGAAATTTTAGACTGGTCCAAATTGAGAAAGGTTGCAGACGACAATGAAAACTGGACACCATTTGAAATGAAACCATCCTATGTGGTAGAAAATATTGTGGAAAAAGGAGAAATTGCTTGTTACAAGCAATTTCTTCTTTTTTCACAATTTTTTCTCAAGTATAAAATCATAGGAACGTAAAATCCCGTGTTTGAACAGGAAAGGGTTAACGTCGTAACTACAGTTAAATAAGCTGTAGTTGCGACTTTTAAGTGCCAAACCAACAAAAATGATTTACATTAATGCCTGCAAGCATTGGAGTCAATTCAGGTCTATATCACGATTTGATTGGCCGATTGATTCTTTGATTGACAACCGCGATTGGTAAGTTAAATGTTGGAAGTAAACTCCATTTGCCAAATGCTAGCAAGCTTGTTAAAATCAGCATCCTCCTTAACCTATTCACGCGGAAATATGTAGACATCAAGAAGCTCGGTACGATATGTTTGACCATTCGATAATAGTTAATTTAAATGTGATATGTCAAACTTGGCGATCATTTAATAATCGTGAAACAAAGGACTACATGTGTATTATTTGCGAAAAAGCAATCTTCCCCTGTCTAAAAAACAAAATCCCCAATATTCTTCCAATTGGTCGTAGTATGAGATAGGTTTTTACTCTGATCGCTACGTCAAATCGTAACTGCCTTCCTACAAAAAGCGGAAATGAATATATTTAGTTATTCAATGTCAATTAGTACTTAAGTAACTTGGCCATCCTTTGCTATTTCATGTTCTGTCAAAGGAATGCGGAAATTCAATGAATATTTTCATACAATAAAAAACTCTATTGAATTAAAAACGTGTCCGTCAAACATTTTTCCCTCCGTTAACCCATTCGAACGTATTAACGCTTTTGGACGCCCCCACCCCCCAAGAAGGATTATGGGAGAATATTGTTTAAAATGAAAAAAAAAAATGCTTGTAACAAGCAATTTCTTCATTTTACACGGTGTTTTCTAAACACAAATTTGGAATAATCTAAAATGTCATAACTTTTAAGTTGTCGTCTACAACTTCTGTCAATTTGGACTAGTCTAAAATTTGTCGTCTGGTAAAGGGTTAAACTCTTATAGTCATCACATTCTAAAACCGTTCAATGGTCAAAGTTAAAAAGGCATTCATTTAACGTTATCGGGTTTAACATCGCTTTTAACAGAAAGTCGGTTATATCGTTCATACTGATTGGTTCTTATCGTTTTTTGAAGGCTTGGGTTAGAATTTATGGATTTCTGGCCACACCAACTCAGCCCAAACAGGAATTTCCACTTCGACATTAACCCATTCCCAATTGACAAAATTTTAGACTGGTTCAAATTGAAAGGAGTTGGTGACGACAATTTTAAGTTGACGAAATCACAGAGTTTTTCAACTTTCTGGTTGGAAAACATTGTTTAAATTGAAGAAATTGCTTGCAACAAGCAATTTCTTCATTTTACACAATATTTTCCCAATTGTTTTCTTAAGGGGCGTCAAAAAGCGTCACTGTGTGGGAATGGGTTAAACAGCGTTACTTACATAATCCTTGGCCATTAATATGTAGAAAATAAATAAAATTGTTTGCATGAATAAGTTGTAGTTACGGCGTATACGTCACCAATCCAATAAAAGTACTCTACATAAATGTAGGCCAATGTAGGAGTTCAAAGTTCACTTCCAGTCTAATTGAATTATCTAAATGGTTGATCGATCTTTTAGCATCAAACCTCGGTAGTCTGTGTCTTAAACCTCTACAGTAACCAGTAAGATTTCTATGTTTTGGTCGAGTGACCTTGTGAATGAACCGGTGTGACCAAGTTTCGCCTAGTCCAAGATTTAGCCAGAAATACATTCTCATAGATAAGGTGAGAATGACAATAGCCTCGACCGTGAGCTGAGATTCTTTTAGAATAATTGACTTAAACCAATTTTCTATCAAAACAAATATTTTGGCCAATGTTCTGGTTGAGTGAGCACAAAAAATGCCTTCTAGATTGTCGAAAAGGGATTTTAAACTTAAAATTGTGTGTGACCTGAGTGAGGTTTGATCAAGATAAGCTTTTTGACCTATTTTCGGGTTGATTGATCCAAAAACTATGACCTCTGGAATATATACTAGAATTATCCTAAGTTGGCTAAGAGGCCTTATTTGGGACCACAGCTGACTAGGTTATGAACCTATCCGCGTTTTCATTTTCTTCTGAGCAATGAACTAACTCCGGGTCTCTCACCTCCAACCTGGTTTATAAAGAGGTACCGACGAGGTGCTTCGTATCTTAACAGCCGACTAACAAGTCAATCATTGGGGCTTAACCCATTCCCATTAGACTGGTCAAAATTAAAGGGGTTGCAGATGACAATTTCAAGTTGAGAGATTCTAGAGTATCTCTATCATTTTGGTAGAAAACGAGGTTGTTAATAAAGAAATTGCTTTTAACAAACAATTTCTTTATTTTCAACCTTGTTTTAACCAAGTCTTTTTAAAGGGGCGTAAAAATGAGAGATCGTGTGGGAATGGATTAAAGTGCGAAGTCGGTTGAAAATGAAATAAAGTAGACTACTACCGTTAACTTTTATCATCTAAAATAGTTCTGACACAGGTTGATAACATGTTTCGCATGGTGATTTAGTCGTTGATCAATTAACCCATTCCCACACAATCCCTGCTTTTACACCCCCAAGAAAAAAGCTTTGGAAAACATCGTGGACATTTTTCAAGCAATTTCTTCAATGTCCGCAATGTTTTCTACCCTCAGAAGACAAATAATTTTAAAATTCCACCACCTTAATATTTTTGTCTGCATCTACTTTCAATTTTGAATAAACATTTGTTGTTTGGAAATGGTAAAAAATAGTTCCAACGATTTATACGTTACACTAGCTTAACTCGATCATGAATTTATCATCTATGTTCAATTGGATCTCTATTACCGACCGATCCTTTGCACCTTCTTTTTTTACTTAAATTGCCTTCATTCTTGTACCATCGCCGCTGTGCAAGCAAATAATAAAGTTTAATAAAGATTCAGTTACGACATTTTACTCGCGCATCTACGCCATGTTTGTCATTTCTTTATCATGAATATTATGAATATGAGCCTATGTACTTGACGTAGAAATAAAGAATATTATGTTATGTTTGTCAAGGTGATTACGGCTGTATTCATACAAGGAATGCAAGTCGTGTCGATCTAACCCATTCCCATACAGTGACGCTTTTTTAACGCCCCTCAGGAAAAACAATTTTTGAAACATTGTGTAAAATGAAGAAATTGCTTCTTAAAACATAGAAAGTAGAAAAAAATCTAATTTTTTATTAATCTTAAATTGTCGTCTGCAACTCCTTTGAATTTGGACCAGTCTAAAATTTCGTCGTGTGGGAATGGGTTCCATGTTATACGCTAAATTTTCACGGCCAGAGGATAATCATTAGTTATAATAATAATAAAATGATATTCTATAGAAGCCCCTATATATCAGTTTCGCTTACGGTTGAAACTTGTTTGGTTGAAAGAACAATTTAACTTTGCGTTAAAACAACAACAACAAAAACAACAACAAAAGACATAGTATTTAATGGATAAATTGCTTATAAGCTTATAAGCTATTTCTCCTTTTGCCACAGTACCTTCCACTCTATTTGCAACTTACTTTGTTGTTTAAATATAATTTGTAATGTGGTTTGCAACTGTCTTTTTCTATCATCAGTCTACATTTTTTGTCGTCTGTGATGGATTAATACCTCCATTGGTGCTACCCCTTTTCTACGTGCAAGGACGGGTTTTCTATGTTTGTCAAATCCAAAGACTTGAAATTTTCCCGGCAAGAAGAAAATCAAGAAGAGAACTTATTAAGATAAATCTACAAATCATAACCGTTATTTTTGGGGAAGTACCAGTTACTTATATAAAACGACCAAAAACAAAACTACGGGTACATCAATCTAAACAATGCAATTTTTCATAGGTTCATATCCGTCATTTTATTTTTGAACACATTTATTTCCGCATTCCATACATATCCATATTCCATGTCAGAGATTTAGCCGAAGCCTTGTTAACCTGTACCGCAAAATGTTAGCAGACTCAACAGGGGCAAAATGACGCTTTTGGAGACCCCTCAAGAAAAACAATTGGGAAACATTGTGTAGAATGAAGAAATTGCAAAAATTGCTTTTACGAACAATTTCTTCATTTTGCACGTTTTCTACCAAGAAAATTGAAAGAAAAAAAATCAAATTCCATAAACTTTGAATTGACGCATTTTTGTCTTTTTAGGGTAGAAAACATTGTTGATAATGAAAAATACTTGTAACAAGCAATTTCTTAATTTTCCTTAGTGCTTTCGAAAGCTTTTACATTGAGGAGCGCTTAAAAGTGTCATTGTGTTGGAATGGGTTGCTCTATAGTAAATGTTTGTAAAAACATAGTCGACTACGTTGAATTTTAAGGTTTGTATTTTTAAAGTGACATACATAAAGGGTATAGAATTCATCTAAATTACCTTAGTAGAACAATGAAGTATTCCCATGGTCCAGTAGGATCAAGTTACAAGTTCATTCAGTCTTTTCTCTAATTTTTCTGAACTTTAACCCTTTTCCGTTCAAATACGGGATTTTACGTTCCTGTGATTTTATACTCAAGAAAACATTGTGGAGAAAGAAGAAATTGCTTGTAACAAGCAATTTCTCCTTTTTCCACAATATTTTCTACCACATAGGATGGTTTCTTTTCAAATTGCATCAAGTTTTCATTGTCGTCTGCAACCTCTTTCAATTTGGACTAGTCTAAAATTTCCAAAAACAGGAAAGGGTTAAGCCATCACCAGACGACAAAATAAAATAATGGTCTTTATTGCAAGGAATTTCAGACAACAATTTCAACTTGATGAAATTTTGAAAAAAAAATCCAACACTATTTGTCTTTCTGATTTGAAAATATTGTTAGAAAAAGGAAATTACTTGATACACTTGTCTTCACTTCTTTTCACTTGAGGGCGTAAAAAAGAGGCTTGTGCAGGAATGTATTAATATGGTCACAAACTAACTTCAATGGTGTGGCGACCAAAAATGGTCGCCATCGGGAAAAGATAAACCTACAACCATCTTGAAACGTCCTGTTTGCAAGAGAACTGCTACAACCTTGACGATTGTATTTTTTCATGAAATCTGCATTGCATCAACTTTGATTAAAGTAACTGAACTTTTATCCCTTTAGCTTTAACCCATTACCATACGAAAAATATATAGACTGGTCTAAACTGAAAAAAGATGCAGACGACAATTTCAAGTTGGTGAAATTACGATTATCTTTGCCTTTTAGGGTAAAAATTGGAACAATGAAGAAATTACTTTTTCCAGCAGTTACTTCATTGTACACAGTATTTTCCAAACCTTTTTCCTTTGGGCGTCATATAGCGGCGTATTCTGGGAATTTATAGATTTCCAGACTAATTCTTACTAAGACGTCTATTTCTTATTGTAATGGACTGACCTAAAATCTTTGAAAATGTTGCAGTGACTTTAGTAGATATCTACGAAGTCTTATTTATGACTTTTAAGTCGCAAAACTAACAAACACGCTTCAGAAAAACATCTGCCTGACGGAGATCAGGGTTCAAAGTTCACTTCTAGTCTAAATGAAAGATTTGGTGGTCTATTTTTTCTTAGATTGACAGCTGTGATTCATCAATCGCCGAATATACTTGCGTGCGCGAAAGTAAAAATGAGACGAATCATTTCTGCTCTTAGCCTTCAATAGACTTATCGCTGACCACGCCCATTTGACTCCGACAGGAAATCTAACACATAAATTAAAGAGGGGTAGTTTGCAAATTTTGGTCAGTAAAATGTTGGTTGTTGACATAAACACCGTAACTACAGCTTGAATAAGTTGTGATACAGACGATTAAGTTACCAGACCTACAATACAAATGTCAGTCAATGTCGGGGTTCAAAATTCGATTCCAATCTAAGTCGTAATTTCATTGGTCTATCTGTTTTTTTAAATCGCATCTTGTCCGTCAGCTTCAGTTTAGAAATAATACAAAAAAAAACTATCTTAATCATTTTGAAACATGTTGAATTTTTGCAAACAGAAAATAAATGGAATCCTCCCTCCTTTTATTTATTCAAATACGAAGTCAAAGATTTTTTTAATTGTTTACTGCTTTTAGAAAGAGAAATTCATATACGAAGGGAAATCTCAAATTATAAAACTCTTTGAAATTCACCTATTAACACACGATAAGATTTTAGACCAAACCAAATTCAAAGAAGTTGCAGATGACAAATTTAAGTTGATGAAATCTTTACAATCTTCGTCTTTTATGGTAGAAACCATTATAGATTATGAAGAAATTGCTTGTACCAAGCATTTCCTTCATTTTCCAAAATGTTTTTTCAAAGCTTTATTACTAGGGAGTGTTAAAAAGCGTCATTTTGTGGGAAGTAGTTAAACGCTTTGTTTAAAAAAGGGTAATTTATATAATGATATGCTTTGTGAATATTGTAATAAGAACAAAATTTGAAAGTATCAAAATACGCATAAATCTTTTTAGAGTTACGGTTCTGTATTTGAAATAACAGTTCTTTTAGATCTGAGTTGAACAATGTCTATATTAACAGGATATGGTATAATCAAGAGTTTTATCATTTGAAAAGCTATTTTCCCTTCCTATTAGTACTAAGATTTTTGAATGATAAAGAGTTTACCAAACAATGGCAGTGTAGGTAAAATTGTAACATTGTTATTTTCTTTAAAAGACAATTAATTAACACAAACTTTCTTAAGGTAACTGGACTTTCCCTTTAGCAAATGAAAGTCTTAAAATAGCAGACACGAGTATAAATGTCTGCAACATTCCTTATTCGTGCAATACTTTTGTGAAAGTTGTACAACACAGGATTCCGACAGAAAACTCATATTCACGCAAATTTACTGCCCAAAGAGAATTATCTGAAGGAGAAACTGTTAGAATTTACATAATACAAAGTTTGACTTAGTTCTCTTTCAAATATTGATACATTATCTTCAACTAATCTGAAAAGTCAAATTTATTTTTCAAAATGGGTATTCAAATATGTCATATATTCCGTTCGAATGTGTTCATCTTATTCTTGACATTAATTAGTAATTGTTCAACTCATCAACTTAGATGCTGGGAAATTGAGCCTGAAAATCTTTCGGGTATACAAGAAGACCACGAATCTTTCTTAATGCGGCCAGGCTTTTACGAGCCATTTGAGCCAGACGTACAGCAGTACGTTCAAATAAGAAGAACCTCGCTGACATCTCATGACAAGGTATGTAATCACACAATTACCAGGACAGCAGCAGAAATCAACCAACTCAGTAACTGTCCCTGGCACTATGTTTTAAACGAAGACAACAACAGGATACCGGCGTCTCTAATTGAAGCTAAGTGTAACTGTCACGGCAGCATGAGCTGTATCGGTGCTACAAGTGATACCCGATGTGTTCCAATCAAGTATTATGTACGAGTCAAAAGGAAATTCACAAACTGTCTCAATGAGACTGGTGGTATAGAAGCAGTATACAGAACTGTTGCTGAGCCGATTACGGTTGGATGTACATGTGGACTACGGAACCATAGCCACCATGTATAACAACCATTTCGACAACAAGAATTTCCACAATATGCGCAACAACTACTCTCAAATACTCTATGAAGATTAATTTGAAATAGACTGTATCAAAATACCACCTAGTGTTAAAACGCGCTATATATTTTCTTATAATTTATTAAGCTTATAACATTTTATTATTGCTAGTATAGATTGGGTTAGGACTAAGTTGCAATGTGACTGTTTGTAGCCAATAATTATATTCTCTCTTTGAAAAGAGGGGGATAAACTGTTTACCTCTGTCCGTATGTTCTTCTGTCCCTTCGTCCTCAGATATTTTCATTTTTCTTTTTTTTCTAGAGACCAAAGTGGCAGTCAATTGAAATTTATACAGCAGTGTTTCCTATAAAAGACGTACATCGTACTAACTGCATCCAAGCCCATTCGTTATCCACTTTCCGTTACCCGTTATAAACGTTTTTTTTTATTTCGTAACTTTGTAACTTAACCCATTCCAACTCAATCCCTCCTTTTTACGCCCCACAAGAAAAAAGCTTTGGAAAACATTGTGGACAATGAAGAAATTGCTTGTAACAAGCAATTTCTTCATTATCCACAATGTTTTCCATCCCAAAAGACGAAAAATTAAAATTCAATCAACTTGAAATTGTCGTCTGCAGCTTCTTTCAATTTGGACCAGTCTAAAAATTTTTTGTCTTGGATTGGGTTAAAGAGCACATCTTTCGACACGTCTTTCAAGATGACTATGAGTAGCAGTCAACTAAAAAATGGTATGGCCCCTCCTGTAGGGGTCCTACATCGCCCATACCGTTTCCGCTAGTTATCTATTTTCTGTTTAACGACATTATTTATTTCTTGATTTTTTTTGTACATTACTCACTTCGTCCCTTTTTCTCAGTGACTATAACTCATTGCAACTTTATATTTACTGTGGCGCTGGTTTTTTTTTATATTTCCTAAGTTACCCTAATTTACAGTTACAAGGAACTTGTTATGAAGTATAATATAGGAATAAGAGATCTTTCTTACCAAATTCAGGTTTGCATGTAAAACCTAACTTCTGTTTCCGAGCTTCAAACCAAAGAGAAAAGAGTAGGTATGTGCTTTCTGAAGAGCGTGGGTACGTTCTGTGAATAGCAGCTCACACCTTTCACGAAAATTATGATTGATTTAAATATTTAAAGCAGGGAATGTTTGCAAAACTACAGGAATTGCACTTCAGAGCCTTCAAAAACGATTTACCAGAATAATCCAGTCATATTTTTCCTTGGGATTACGTATTTACCACGAATAGAATCGTTCTGGTAAACTTCATTCCTCGTTTTTACGAACGTGATTCATTTAAAACCCTTTATGAAGGTTTTAAATATTTATTAAACTTAATATTTATTTCAAAAGAGTTAACAATTGAAAATTGTTAGGGTGCTCCCTAAATATGTTTATTTGAAATTTTTAAAAACAATGTTCTTGATAACCTCGTTCATTCATTTATAGTTATTGTTGGTTTTTAATTTTTACATAATTTTCAAGCATCTGTGGTGTTTAAGATATGTTGTACATTTGTATGCATGACTGTTTGAAAAAGTTTATTTTCATATTTTTATTAATCTATTTTGTCATTTGAGGCATTATAACTATTCTAGTATACATTATCTTCATTTGTGTCATTTTCTGTATGCAGTGAATCTTCAAAGACTTTTGAAATGTCTGAAGACTTTGTGCTCCTTGCATTAAGCACTAAAAAACATTTTGGCAAGTGTTTGCAATTATGAAATATATTTTTAACAAAAGCATTTAAACCGATCGTTATTTATTTCTATTTATATTTTAATCTAGAAGTGTATCAACATTTTCTTAGCGACGCGGTATTAAAAACTAAAAATATCACGATTTATCGCACGTTCCCCATATTTTCTCTCAGAATCGCTCATTCGTCATTCTTTCGTTCAAGTTAAAGTGCGCTTTGAAACTCATTCAAAACGTCCGAGTATTTTATTCACAAAGACATATCTTTCCGCCTTATCATCGGTTAACATTGTAATATCTAATTGTTATTTCATCGTACGTTTCGCTCAAACTCTTTTTTGTCAATCGCACGCCAAATCAAAAACAATCCAAATTATTTCTTATCACTGTTTCAAACCGTTCCTTACTGTAACAAGATATCTTTATACAGCAGAGTTCGATAAATCTACAATATACACGACTGAATTAAAGTTTTCCCATCTTTTCTTGTTTGGTATTGTGCAGTAAAAATGGTTAATGAAGAGTTTCAAAATGTGTAATTTTATTCCTTTGATTGTCTTGTTAACGAATTCATATTTTTTAAAGCGGCTCTTGAACAGATTTTTATGATATGATAATCAAGGAAAAGTATCTGCTTTTTCCAATAGTTTTAAAAGTCATTTTCCCCAATGACCTAATCGAAAGACAACGCGTTTATGCGATGAATTCCGGTACCATTCGGGTTGTACTTCGTTGACTTATTTGGCGTTACGTAACGCGAGGTATTTTTGCTTCTTTTCTACCTTTTTTTAAATTTATGCACAATAATATTCATCACAAATCCAGCATAGTACTTTCTATCAAATGACTGAATGGATTAAAGTTAGAATTGGGGAAATTGAGAGCAAAATGTTTCACTCATAATCTGTTCAAGAACCGGTTTGATAGTTTTAATTAAAACATCAACAACAAAGTGTATGTAATTTCATTATTTGTAATTATTTTTGTGCTTATATGATTTATACATTTTCATAATTAAAAAAAAATGTTTTCTGTCCTTGTATTGTTTTATTCTCTCGCTTTCTCACTTCACACACAAACAAATAAACAACCAGACACCTCTCCTCCTCCATAACTCGCTTTATTACCCTCGTTCACTTTTTTTCTCTTTCCCTCTTTTTCTAGCTAAGAAGCGTTTACATAATACTACTGGAATCTAGTTATTATATAACGTAAATTGTGTAACGTTTCGAGCTGGTAGACAAACCCTATTCATTCAGAGAAAATGATCCTCGGCCATAAATTAGTCGACCTTGTCTATATGGTGTCTTCCCGATTCTCCCACATTTGAAAATCCAATAATACCTGGTTGGAAGAAGGGGATCTGGGAAAATGTGTGATTACAGTTAGGTTCAAATTGTATTCCACTCGTATAGTGTATAAAAGATCGTGAAATGCCGGTTCGGGCGATTATTCGAATCAAACCAATTAATAAATAAGAATTTCGTATTTAATCTGCCACAAGAAAACGAATAAAATCTAATTGATAACTATGTTTAATTCTGTAATTCTGAAGGGGAAGCAAAAGTGTAACTTAGAAAGCGAAGACGAAAATGAGACATGCAACCACTTCCAAACACTTCAGAACTACAAATCAACTCGAGGGCTGGCACATCCTGATGATAAAATCCATCAAGCACCCACATCCCAATATCAATGTGATTCGTGCTGTACAAGAAGTCGAAGCTATTTCTCTCTCGTATTAGAGAGATACAATTCGCTGCCGAACGAAAATACCTTTCAGGAGAAGGAAGTAACGCCAGATCGGCGAGCGTTTGGCTGATCTCAAAGACCAACTCCTTGAAGAGACTATGACGCTGGTACAATGTGCTGATGTAGCTTCGTATTTGTTGCGTGTGTATAAACATGTGTTGAAAGATTCGGATATAAATAAGGTTTCTTCTTAAAACTACTTAAGAGATGAAGAGAATATTTTTTGTTTTCATGGAGGTATGAACCGAAAAACCTAATCACACTGTATGAATACGCGAAGCGGATTCATACATTGTGTGATTAGGTTTTTCGCTTCATACCTCCATGAAAACAAAAAATATTCTCTTCATTTCTTATAATTTAATTGCATCGAGCGAAAAAAACAACAACTTAACAAATTTTGATACCTTTTTGTAGTGAACTATTTTGTGCGGAAGCATTCAAAATGGCTGCGTACTCAAAATTTTGTTCATGGAGGTATGAATTAAATTTTTCGACCAATCAGATCGCTCGTTTTTGATAGACGAAACTAACAATTAAATTATTGTGCTTTAACGTAAAAAAAGTCTAGTCAATAAAATCTTCAGAAAATAAAGCAATTGAAAATAAACTGTATCTAAATAATTTTGGGGGGTATTAAGATAATAAGATGTCTTTTGCTTTAAGTAAAACAAAAGTCTTCTAGACTTTTTTTGAAATTCTAAAGCCTCGCATCTGAAGATAAGGGGGTTTTGTCCGTTTAAAAAGTTGTTCGTCCGTAATAAGGTAGAATGACCCAGATAGAACATTGCAATTGGTATAAGTTTCTCTGTTATACACGATTCTACACTAATCCCTTTCCACTATTTCTTTGATCACAGAATAACTAGATCGAAACGTTTATTTTTTTAGATATGAACTGGTCATTCTACCTCACTTTATGTTTGTTTCTTAATTATCCCGACTGGCCTCTGGGTGAGTTGTTATCTTTTTCCAAATATTTATTTTTGCGAAATAAGTTTTGCATCAATACAGCATATCGACCGATGACCACCAAGATTTCTTGGCTGCAATTTGAATAAAGCTGTAGTTAAGAGGTTTTGCTCGACCCTCAACGGCATCATGACTTATTTATTCCTGAGAAAGAGATAAAATACTTGGCTAAAAAAAGGTAACTGTCAGAAAGCCTGGTATATGAAATGTTAGAAAGGGGAAATTGCTTGTTATAAGTAACTGTTCCTTTTTTCAAAATGATTTCACTTCCCTTTTACAATCGAAAAATGGACCTTCTACGGCAAAGGTTAACATGGATTCGTGATTTTCTATTTGAAAGGCTCGTGGAATATGATTAAAGAACCTACCAGTAATTTAGCCCCAAGCAGGGATTATCTCAAACCTTACCTGTATCGATTTTCTATCGATATTTTCAAATGTGGGAGAATCGGGAATAAACCGTCTATATATTACCAATTTGACTCTCTGAAGGTTCCCTCAGTATATCATGGCAAATTACCTCCGCTGAAACCGTTATATTACTCTCCCCTGCTTTCGGAGCTGGCAGATAAAGCCTATCTATTCAGAGAAAATGATCCTCAAACCTAAATGGGTTGACCTTGTCTATATATCGCTCATTTGTCTGTCTGGAGGTTTCCCAATTTGCGCATCATGGAAAATTACCTCCCCTTAATCAGTTAAATTATTCTCCCCTACGAGAAGGCTCGTCCTGAGCCTTGGCCTTGGAGATCCGTAGGTAACTCCGGTCTTACAGTGGTGATAATCCCACTGCTGCCACCAAATGTAACGTTCCGTGCTGGTAGACAAAGCCTATCCATTCAGAGAAAAGTATCCTTAACCCTAAATGGGGCGACCTTGTCTATACACCACTCTAAATAGTCACTTGACTCACTGAAATTACACTAATTCTCATATCACGGCAATTTAACCAGTTTTTATATTGAAAATAATTCATATTACTACAATCTTTGTTAATTTGGTGGCATAAAATTGTTAATACATTTAAATTAGACAATTACAGTTCCCAAGAGTACAAAGAAGTTAATGTGCGGTTGCTGATATGATAATATGGTTGCTGAATGTAGCAATATTAGCACATGTAAAACGATCAAAGAGCTGTTACAAAATGCGCTTGTTTCTCCTTTACCCACGCAGTAACGCTTTTTGAAGCTCCCCTTAGGAAAAAGCTTTATAAAATATTAAGGAAAATGAAGAAATTGTTTGTTACAAGCAATATCTTAAGTATCCACAATGTGTTATCCATCAAAGACCAAATAATTTACAATTCCATCAACTTAAAATCGTCATCAACAAAATCTTCCATTTTGGACCAGTCTAAAAATTTGATCGTGTGGTTATGGTTAAAAAAGTAATAATTCGAGAAATTTCTTTAGCTGAATGCTTTGACACCCGATTTTTATGATACAGTGATCATCCTTCATGTCTATAACCATCTGTGCTGCATTTTTTCTTTCCTTACTCTTCCATCGGTCGGTCTATGATTTCATTTTAGTACACTCTATGGACGATAATCATCTATATTGCGCCGCAAACTCATTATGGTAACTTTTTCTGAATCAGTCGGCTCTGTTTGTCTCTCTTTTGTGCATATATTGCAATAACAGTAATGTTATGCTACATACAATATTTGAAATTATTTGAGGGGATAAAACAAACCGACTGGTAATTGAACCTGGTGGGCTCACACGATACAAAATATCCATACTTATGTCTAATTTGAAAGAAGTTACAGACGACAATTAAAAGCGAGAGTAATTTGAAAAGTAACATATATACTGGGTAGAAAATAATGTAGGTAAAGAAGAAATTGCTTGTTTCTAGAAATTTCATCTTTTCCCACAATGTCTTCTCAAGTATAAAATAATAGGAAAGTAAAATCCAAGGCTGTGGTGCTTCTATATTAGGAGGAGACCACTTTAAAGACTGATTCTCATTTTCCCGACACAAAAATGTTCACGGATTTCCTTTCCTTAGCTTGTTAAAAAAATACCGTCTAAGAAAAATTTCATTCAAATTTCGGCCGAATTTTGTTCAAGTTAGTGTTTCGGTGGGAGGAAGTTTTATACAATCACTTTCATAACAGTTCAAAAGCACTTGTGCACAGAGCTATGAAAACACGACAACACCCGCTAAATCAATTGAAATAAGACTATTACGAAATGCGATCAATACACTCAAACGGCTCCGTGCCACAGGAAAAAACTTGTTCAACAAAGGGCCATAAATCCATGAAAAGTAAATGGATCATAGTGTAAATCAAAATATGCACAACTTTGGTTGATATGAGTGCGCTTATGAAATTTCATCCAAATCCGTTTAGTAGTTCAAGAGAAAATGGGTGGATATGATTTTTTATAAAAAAAAATGACGAAATTCCGATAAAAACAAATTGTTAGTAAAAAATAGCATTTACACTTTTTAGCTAGCAAAGCGTTAGCTTTGATAGCTTAAGTTAACAGACAAATTTTGAGGTCTTCTCAAAGTTCAACGAGTGCAAATCGCCACTGGCGGCTTAACCACCAAATCTTTGAAATGCCTACGCCATTAAAATAGTTCTTTTATATTTCAGGAATATTGCAAACTCTGATCAAATTGTAGAGAACTCTGTCAAAAGCATGGTATTTAACCCATTCCCACTCGATTCCGCTTTTTAAGCAACTAGAGAAAAAGCTTTGGAAAACATTGTGGACAATGAAGAAATTGCTTGTAACAAGCAATTTCTTCAATGTCCACAATGTTTTCTACCCAACAAGGGAAAAATTTCTAAATTCAACCATGCTTTGCTAGCTTATAGTACTTTCAGTACTTTGATTTCTTAAAACTGAATGCTTGTGTGAAATTTGAATTGAATCAAACCAGCAGTTTTGGGGAGAATGTACAGACAGGAATTTTAACCAAAGGGCCATTACTTTGTGGAAAATAAATGTAATGAAACCATATCATTTGCACATTTTTACTAGATGCTGAATGCTTTTAAGAAATTTAAATCAAAGCCAACAGGTAGTTAAGGTAACAAGAGCCGTCATAGACAGATAATGCTCTCCGAACATACCGCTGTTACAAAAAGTATAAAACAAATCAGGAAAAGGGTTCGGGCGGACGGACAGACGAAGTGGCGATTATATGCTCGCTCTTCGCCAGGCGTGCTTCATTTTAACGTGTGATTTGAGCTGTGACGTTGACCTTGGAATTATATAAAACTTGTTTTAAATGGCATTTTTATTCATTATAGAGAATAAGTGAGCAAAATCATTTCAAAGTCATTTCACAATTGAAGGAGCTGTGCTCTAGTTTATACTAATTTATTTTAGTTCCATTGCGACGAAAGCTTTGAGCTTATAGAGTCGCTCTCGAACACACAAACCCTGAAAGAGATGCAATGGCTTATCCCCACTGCTACCCACTTCTACAGCTGGGTAGACTGAGGCTGGCTTTTAAGTGTCTTGCCCATGAAAACACCTCGGTGACGGCGGGGCTTGAACCTTTGACCTTCAGATCACGAGTCAAGTACCAATACCACTCGGCCATCGAGCTATGCTCTTCACATCCTGAATTCTAAGGTTTGACCTTGAGCTGTGACCTTAATCTTGGAACTATCTGAATATTTCTTACAAATGAAATATCTACTCATTAAAGAGAACAATTGTGCCAAGTCAAATGCTAATCCACCTATAATGGACCGTATGATGCTCCGGACGTGCTTAATCTTAAAGGGAGGTATCGATGTTTCTGAAACCTAGATAAAAAAAATTACCAAGTGCCGAAAAATAGACTCAAACGATCATTTTATACTTTAAGTTAGGTCAGGTATTGTCTTGGTGGTTATCTAATAGACCTAAAGTGGCTTTTTCTTGTTATATGGGAAAGGTTCAGCGAAATTCAAGGTTATTTTTAGATATCACGGAATTCGGCTGTCGACATCGGATGACCTCATTTGCATATGACCCAGTCAAATGAAGGTAACAAATTTACTAGCGAAACAGCCAACGTCCTAAATAATGTCACATGAAAGGACCGATCTTTACAGACCGGCTAGCGAACAATACTCCTGATAACGTAACGATGATTTGTTTGTCTGTTTGAATGGGGTTTTACGCCGCTTTCAACAATCTTTCAGTTATATCGCGGCGGCTGGAGCACCTAACAATGGAATCCTGATATTTCTCACACCAGTACTACCATTACACCCTTTCCTAGCCTCCAGCTGCTATCCCACATATGTCTACGATTATCGACCCATTGGTGGGAGACAAACAGTCGGAAAGGATGAGTGCCGACGTCGGGGATCGAACCCGGGACCTGACGTAACGATGATGTTGGTTTGATGTAATTTGAACTAGATGCAAGGTTCTAACGGTTATTCGCGCCACGTGAATGCCCTATAATCTTCGTAACTGTCTCGGATTAATCTAAAAATAGATTAATAGCCTACGTAGGTTATTAGGGAAATACCCTGCTTTTTTCTGATAAGCGACCTCATATTTTTGAAAAACTACTTTTCGGCATGTTGTTTTCAAATAGTTTATGAGATGAAATAAAAATAATTAAAATCTGTGACATGAAAAAAACATCGATACCTACCTTTAAGGTTTGACAATGAGCTGTGACCTTGGATCTATCTTGTTTTTTTTTGTTTTTTTTTCAAATGGCACATCTACTCATGATCGAAAACAATTGTGCAAAGTTATGTCAAAATCCAGCCATAATTATAATTGCTATGCTCCGTACATGCTTAAATTTAATGTTTGAATTTGATCTGTGACTCTGACCTCGGGGCTATCTTTTTTCTTATGGCACGCCTATTTATGATAGAGAACAATTTTGCAAATTTATAAAAATCAATCCAAAGTTAAAGGAGCTATGCTCTGGACATGCTTAATTGTTCTAATGCCTGACAATGGGCTGTGACCTTGACCTTGGAGCTATTTGAAAATATCTTTCAAATAGTATAACTTCTCATGGTAGAGAACAATTGTGCCAAGTTATATTGAAATCCTTCAATAATTGAAGGAGCCATACTTTGACAAACTCAATTTTATTGTTTGACCTTAAACTGTGACCTTGACATGGGAACTATCCAAAAACCGGTCACGAAAAAGCGTTGGCGCAATATTATATGGATTTCACATGTGAAGTTTCATCCAATTTGGCCCAAGGGTTGTGGAGAAATCGAGAGGGATGGACGGACAGACGAAGCGGCAGCTACATGCTCGCCTTTCTAGAAGCATACAAATGAGCACACGAGAAATCCTTTTTTCGACGGACTGGTCGACAAGTTGACTGCTATATACCTCTTAGAACAAAGTTTGCTTTTTGTTTTTATATACTTACTGCGAAAATAATTCGCATTTTCACAACAGACCTACTAATAGAAAAATAACTACAATAATTTGAAGTGACACTACAGATATGGAAATTCTAGCACTAAAGTGGATCGTCCATAAAATTTGTCATGAAAGTTTGAGACAACAAACAATGTATCTATACCAGTATTTAGTCAAAGGCACAAATCGAAATTATGTATTCCCGTAGAACGCTTTTCATTTCTTTTCTCGCAAACTTAAGTGGGATTGCAGCTTGGGGCTAGAAAAGAATGTAGTGGTAATACTGGTGTGAGGAATACCAGGAATCCATTGTTGGGTGCTTCAGCCGCCGCGATATGACTGAAATACTGTTAAAAGCGACGTTAAACCCCATTCAATCAATCAACCTATATGAGCCATACCTTAAGTATTTAGCAAAGGAGGATTTGATGGATTTATTGCTTTTTTGAATGGGGTTTATCGGCTTTTTTGGTAACATTTCAGTTATATCGCGCGGCTGGAGCCCCTAACCATAGATTTCTGGTATTGCTCACACCATTACTACCACAACATCCTTTTCGAGCTTACAGCTGTTCACCCCAGTTAGGTCTACGATTATCCACCTATTTGTGGGACACAAAGAGATAGCTGCCGGGGATCGAACCCTTGACCTCATGATTGAGATTGCGTCACTCTACCAACCGTGCTACGACCGCGGCCAGAAAAGAAGATAAGAAGAATAGAAATTCACTTTAGAGCGAGTCTCACAAGGAATATGAATAAAAAAGCAGATTAATTAAATAAAACCATCAGTAACATATGCATATATTAAAATATTAAAAGACAAACCATAAATTGACAAATTGCCGCTATCTATCATAGAATCAGTCGAACAATCAAATCATTTATTTAGACCTGGGAGAATTTTTAATTAAACTTTGTCCGACAACTTTTTGGTTTTGGCGACTTAAACGTCCTAACTACAGCTAATCCAACCTGGAGTAACAATATTCAGGTCACCTACCACCGATTTTACTTGTTTGTTACATGTTTCTTAACGAAAACTTGTGCAAAATAACAACTTTGAATATTAAAGTGGAACTTCCAGTCGGTGTCAGTGGGTTCGGTCAGCGGAGTCAATGGACGGGGCAAGTGATCCGTCAATTGTAGCTTCCGAACCCATCAAATCAGCAAAATGCAACTCTGCTATATTTCAACCATTTTCATATCAACAGTCTGCAATTTGCTCGGTCTATTTACGGATCTCGGCTGTCAACCAAAGAATCAACCAACCATCTTTCTCTCTCTCTCGATTTAGCTCCGTAGGGCTATAATCATGACGTGGTATCTGCAGTGCGTGCGTCCGTCCGTAAACTTTCGTTTTAAAAATCTTCTCCAGAAAGTAATTAACAGATTTCAACGAAAATTCACAGGAATGATCATTAGGTGGCATTTTATCATATTCTTTCAAAGAATTTTGATAGGATGAAAAATATGTTACGATATTTACCTGTATATATGTATATAGATATCGTTACAATACCTGCAAAGAAAGTTAGATCTTTTGCGGGCAAGTTATGTCCGTTAGAGTATATCTGCAAATAATCGACAGTAGAATTGGGCAGTACGTGACACCTCCGATAATCCGAACATCAAACCTTTTCTGCTAAGGTTATATATACATGGATCTCCTGTACTTATATCTCAGATTTTCGGTGATTAAAGAATATTTTGATCTTTTCTCTATTTATCTTATAGTACAGCATACTATTTACATATTTTTTGCGTTTTCTGAACTTTTAAATATCATTATTAACGATACCTTTTGTCCAGATGTGAGGAAAGGATCCATTCAAAGAATACTAGTTTGTTCGGACATTTAAACATCCCAGAATATGTTTCCACTGCGTGCTTACAACACCCTAAGCATACCACTCATGATCATTATTGGCCCATTACAAAATGACAAAATTGTAGACTAGTTCAAAATGAAAGAAGTTATAGACAACAATTTTTAGTGGGTGCAGTTTTAGAGATCTTGTTCTTTTTTCATTGAAAACTTTGTGGATGATGAAGAAATTGCTTGTAACTTTATCTTTATTTCGTGAGAGCTTCCAAAAGCGTCTTTGTGTGGAAATGGGTTAATCAATCTAGGAACGTGGTAAAGTCACGAAGCCTCTGCTAATCGAAACGTAGAAGTTGTGAATACAACAAACGTAACACATGTCTTCTTGTATTTATGTTTTAACAATGCGTGTTGTAATAGTAAATCTTTTCTTTTAAAAGAAAAAAGAATTCTTAATTACTTTCATTCCTTTCTTTTATTTTCAAAAAAACTTTAAACGCTAACCGTGTTTCTAACTACATAATACAATACATAGTACAAACATGCATTGATGGATGTTACGTAGCACAGAAATTTCTAAGAAGGACCAACAGTGATTTCTGAGAAGGACCAACAGTGATTTCTGAGAAGGACCAACAGTGATTTCTGAGAAGGACCAACAGTGATTTCTAAGAAGGACTAACAATTCCTCATTTTGTTCGCAAAATAAATATATTTAGACGTTTGAATAATATTGCTTTTAGAGTTTGATGTTAGAAGAGTTTTAAATTTGTATAGAGAAGGCCAAGTGTAAAAGTATTTCTACGTGTGCCTTTTTCTCAATTCTGAATACTTTGGACTGACCAATAAAAAGTGATATTCGTAATTATTAAACAGTCGTTTTTTAACAGTGACGAGATTTATGTGGCGTGTTGTTTGAATAGTCCAACTATAATGAATCAAACTTCGCGATTCAAACTTTTACCAGACGGCAAAATTTTAAACCGGTCCGAATTGAAAGGAGTTGCAGACGAGAATTTCAAGTTAATGAAATTTTAAATTTTTTTTCAATTTTCTGGGTAGAAAACATTGTGTAAATTGTCACAAGCAATTTCTTAATTTACACGATGTTTTCACAGTTGTTATAGAGGGGCGTCTGAAAGCGTCATGATGAGGGAATGGGTAACTTTCATAACTATTTCAATTGATATAACGAACTCCTCTTAAAGTAGATGTGAGTGAATTAACGGCATGGCAAAATGCTACACACTTAGAGTGCTGGGTAATTCGACATTAACTAGAACAACGGACCAGTTTCAATTCTCATTTCGCTTTAAAATAACTAATGTATCACAACCATCACAACCCCATTTTTCCGCCCGATGAATTTTTGTCTTTGCAACAGATATTGAGGGGTAACATATCGCAGAGTTGAAGACAATTTTCAAGGTACATTTCCATGCTATTTTTTTTGTGTCAGAGTTATTTGCCCTTGAGTCAGTGAAACTGGGTATATTGGCTTTACATTTTCATACGTTTTTTTCGTGAAAATCGTGTTAAAAGATTTTACTTGTCGTAATTTAGACTCATTTTCACACAAGTTGATATGATTTAAACGGCTTTCGTAAAAACTTAATTACATAGTGTAATGTCAAACTGAATAATGCAACAAATTGATTGGCTTCTATAGAAGACTTTCTGAATCGCCAAATTAATTTTTCTCATATCTAAATATTTATAAGACCATACCCTCATATTTCCATGCAAATAAGGGAGACCTTTCGTGTATCATCTTACGGCTTCAACCTCGAAACAAAAGGGCCATTGGCCCTAAAGCGCTCACTTGAGTCGATGACTATAAGATTAAAATATCAAAAGTGACCTTATCTTGAGAACACAAGGTTCTTCTAAGATTTGACCAAGTGAACTATCTTTTGACCCCACGTGCCCCATTCTCAAACTCATCCGAGATCTTAGGCAGACAAACTATTTGACCAAATATCAAGACATTTGAGCCAAATATTACCTCTAGAGTGCACACAAGGTTTTTCTAAGGATTGATCTAGTGACCCAGATTTCAATACAACGCGACCCATTTGCAATCTCGTCCGAGAGCTTATGTAGACAATTAGTTTGATCAAATTCAAAGGCATTGAGCCAAAATTGGGCCTCTAGAGTGCACTAAAGTCTTTTTTTTTGTTAACTAATGACCTTGTTTTTGACCCCAAATGACCCATTTTCGAACTCTTCCGAGATATCATGTAGACACACATCTGACCTAGTTTCAAGACTTTTGAGCAAAAAATTGTTACCTCTAAAGTGAACACAAGGTTAAGGTTGACGACGATCGCCGGAGGATAGTTGAAATTGGGGATATAATGGTTATATAATTAAATTTCTTTGCATTTTAGGGTAGAAAAAATGATGAAAATGAAGCAATTGTTTGTAGCAAGTAATTTCTTCATTGTCCACAATATATTCCAAAGCATATTTTCTGCGGTACGTAAAAATGCGGAACTGTAATGGATCAGGTTAAAACAAAATGATAACCCCTAGTGTCTACAAAAAGCGGGGCTAAATGTCCTGCAAAACTACAGCCACAAGAGAGGCAATTCTAATAAAACTTTCCAAATAGCTAAAGAAATTCCTTTCGGACAGGAAAATGGGTATATGTGAATAAGTGCCTGTCATAAATGATGTCAATGCTGAACAAAGTATGGATTTTTTTGGGGGGGGGGAAGCTTGTAACTAACATTACCAGAAAGTATGGTTTGCTCGTTCTCTTAAAAGGCAACAACCCCACTGTTTTACAGTAATTAATATTGGTTAATGGTATGGTATTTATGATAATGGTATTTAATAAAATCTGCAAAGAACAAACATGTTTCGGTGTTTACTGAATAACGACGTTACTAATACCAATAGTCAGTCAAACATTCCCTTAAACGACACAAATGTTTTCAACAATACCAATGAAGTTTTAAAGGTAAAGAAAGAGAATATATATACAAAAGAAAACAAAAAAATCAGTTCTGTAATTTTCTTAGGCAATTTTTTCCTTTAACAAAGAGCTTACATAACCTTTGCGAAATCAGGAGAGGCGAAAGTAATCCCAATGATTTTCCTTTCAAAAGTTATTTCTTATTACTTTTCTTTTGGCTGTTTAAATTTTCCTTTTTTTAAAAGTATTGACTCAAAGCTTAAACAAACTGTACCTTGTATGCGGTACAATAAGTCTAATCCAAATGCCTCGAGTATACCTAAGTGTTCATATGCCTATATGGTTAAATGTGTACTTTATTGTTTATAAGGGTTTTGTCAATGGTACAAATCCGGGTGAAAACAATTTTTGATATAGGCAATTTGCTATATACAAAAAAAGGAAGAGTATTTACCATCCGAGTGGCGTATCGAATGAGTAATTTTAAATCACTATGTAGTGATTTGAAAGACGACCACAGACCATTTTCTACTTATTCAGTATCAAAATAATGTAAAACATAAGAATTCAACTGTCCCTGAACGAGAACAAAACCACAGCAACATTTTTTCATATTTTGCTTATTTCATTTGCTACATAATTATCATTTTTGTTTTCTTTCAACATATACACATCCATATCAGTTTGAGTCGAAGATGAGATAAGGGGAAAATAATATGAGTAACAATATCAAAATCATCCTAAGATGAATTTTTAAACTAGTATGTAAAGGCTTATAAATACTTGAATTTGAAATTCCATGCTCAGAATTTTTATTATCGTTTCACATCTTCAAAGCAAATACAAATATGAAATTCACGTCCGAGAATGATAGATAAATAAACATCATTCAAATCTGAGCGTAAGTTTATGAACTCTGATAGCTATTACAAGTACATCCCACAGTTATTGGCTCTATCACTTCCTCATATGCATAAACACCGTCCAGACAACCTGTTTTCCGCAGCACACGCATAAAGTATTGGACAGGAAGACAAAAGCTTTGGTACCCAAATCCCAAGCATCTTTTATTTCGTCTACAGTTACATCTAACTTCATGTAGAATCTTTGGTATCCGATTTTTGTCGTAATTCATAACATAATGCCATGGACACGTTGAACAGAAGCTTTCATTTCCAGGGCTGCTTTTGTCTGCTTCTAAATTACCATGATTATAGTTTTGAAGCAACGTTGTGCCATTAAGACACCGCCGGGTGCCGTACAAATGAGTTCGTCTTATTTTCGAATTCCAATCTGTGGATCTCGATAGCGTAAATGACTCTTTTAAAACCGGAATCAAATGGAAAGAGTCGTGTAAAACTCTGGGATACTGCTGCACTCTCGGCAGAGGATATGGTTCCTGACACAATTCGGCTGTCAGAACAAGGACACAAAAACAAAAGAAAAAGATTATCACAGTCAACATTTGTATTCTCGAATATTTAAGCTAGTGTTCCAAGACAAAACTTCTGTAGATTAATTGGGAATATCACATTCTTTTCGCTTTATATAGCCATAAAATTGAAGTAAGAGATTGCACCTATTGTTCTCTATTCCTTTCACTGCATTTGAAAACCCAATAGAATTAATTCAATTGTCAGTTTATTACCCTAATTTCCCCTTTATATTTGGAAAGTTGACAAGGTAAAAATATTTTTATCATAATGTATAGCCAAGACAGTAATCTCCAGGGAATTCAGATGTCGTTCTCCTAAAACCTAAAGGTGTTTACTTGTTTTAATATTACATTACCATTTATTCATGTAAGAAATTAAAAAATCGTTTCTTATCATATGCCAGTTTGAATTTACCGTAGAAACGAACGAACGATTTGTAATTGTACGGTTTCCGGTTCCTTGTCTTTTACGGACTCAGAACTTTATATAATTCATTGAAGGATCACAAGTTTAAAAGGAGAATAGGATTATTATCACAAAGGTGGCATAAATCGTTTTATTTCTAAAAAACAAGAAAAACAACAACATTCTAAGCAGAAAAACAACAACATTCTAAACAAGAGAGCAAAAAAGTTTCTTTTCTGTCAAAATCAAAATGGGGTTTAACGCCTCTTTTAACAGTGCTATCAGTCATAGCGCGACGGCTGGAGCACCTAACAATGAATTCCTGGTGTATCTTGTACCAGTACCGTTATTACATCCTTTCCTAGCCTCCAGCTGCTATCCCACTAAGGTTTACGATTATCCACCAATTGGTGAGAGATAAATGTCGAAAAGTCTGATGCTTCAAAATAGTACCCACATCTCTTTCTCTCTCCCTGAGTCCCTCTTTCTCTCTCTCCCTGTGTATGTCTCTCTCTATGTATCTCTCTTTGTCTCTGTCTGTCTTTCTGTCTGTCTCTCTCTCTCCCCCCTCTCTCTCTCGTCGTAAAAGTACTTATATTCAGAAAAAAACAACACGATTTGCACAAACCAGATTGTTTGTATATTCCTTTGTCATCAAAGCCAAAATGAAGTAAACTTCGAGACATATACTCATGCTATGACCCTACTTTGGCGATGCTTTAATATCACGGTCAGCTAACATCGACTTACTTGCCTTGGGTAAATCTTGAACGCCTATAAAGTTGAGATTACGAAATAAGCATAATAATTGTAACGGTAGTTAACCGTACTTTGCTAGGAGGGAGACATTTTGCGTACCCCAAGGCGCTGGAAATCTGGATTATTCAGGATATAACAAAATATTAAAATCACTATCAATTTACTTAACAACTTACTATTAATAAATATCAGGTAAAAAGTCACTTTTCGATTGCTCCAAAAAAGAAATACGACCAGAAATGCCAATTGAGAAGCATTCTTATGAATCATTAGTTCCCCCTGAAAAGCTTTTTTAGTATATTTCCGCAATTCTATCATCGAATACGATCTTCTTCACTATAGGAGAAAAATGAGTGAAAAAATAATTTTACTACACCGTTATCGTTTCATAATCATTTGCAGATACAGTGTAAAGATTGTTGTCTTAATTGGTTTAAGGACAATGAAAAATGTTAACAATTAAGGAAGGTCAATAACCCATTCTTTCAGACAACTTTTCAACTGAACATGTATGATTTAAACTTTAAAGGTAAGCTTTATTGGTTGAAAGTGTATTGTGTGTTCTTCCCTTTACCAATACTTAATCACTGTCATAGCCGTAGTCTCCGCTGTTCGCTGACAATCCTAAAATTTAGTTTATGTCATAATATATTTGTAAACATCTTATACTAACCACAAATATAATCCAAATATGGAATGCATTATTACTAGTTTAGATCAAGAGGCCAACGGGTGTCATTTTGATAAGTAACTAGATAAAAGTATTCTTTTTTTATCACCCATTCTTCATAATGTTGCATTTTACACCAACAAAAGTAATCATTTTGTTTGGTTATGTTCTTTTTTATAGAATGGAGTTATTATTAGAAACACTATTAGAAAAAAATATCCGTGATCAGTTCATACGAATGGGTTGAAACCTTCTACAACGGTGTTTTCTGATTTGGTGAAAAAAATACAAAAGAATGATGTTTTTTGCAAGACGCTCATATCCTAGTAAATTAGATGAAAAGAGTTTAAGAACAAAGAAAGTATAGGGAACATTTTTGTAACATTGTTATTTTTTAAAGACAATGGGTTGACACAGGCTGTCACAAAGTAGTTGGGCTTTCCCTTTAGGTTGGCGGAAGTCTTAAAACGTTCCATGCAAACCTGGGTATATATATTCGAAAATTTCTATTTTACGTAATACTCCAGTGAAAGTTATGAGAGAAATTGCACATAAATAATTCGAACTAAGAGGTTCATAGTTTGGAAAATCTTTTGACATTTCAAATCGAGATATAAAGCCTGTTGACGAAACCGACACGAAACGTCTCTCGAATCTGGAATCCGGGTGAAAATGGGCTTTCGAAGATGTGACGTTTCTCTCATCAAATGGTTCGTTTTCTTTTGGAAATCTTCATTTTTAAGTTGTACTTCCAATGAGCTCAGTTGCTCGGACATTCGACAAGAGCATTTATTACTCGACCAACAACGGCACGACTTTTTTATGTTAACACCAGGTTTTAACCATTCGTTTGAACCAGAGGTCATGAGGTACGTTCAAATCAGGAGAACATCGCTAACCAATCGGCCTGAAGAAATGGCGTGCAACCGCATTACAACAAATGAATTAACGCAAATCAACCTTCACAGTAATTGTCCCTGGCATTTTGTTTTGAACGAAGACAACAACAGAATACCGTCCTCACTCGTTGAAGCTAAGTGTAACTGCCACGGCGGCAAGAGCTGCGTTGGGGCTTCAGTGGATACCAGATGTCTTCCAATCAAGTATTATGTGCAAGTCAAAAGGAAATTCACAAACTGTCGCAATGAAACTGGTGGTATAGAAGCAGTATATAAAACTGTTACCGAACCGATAACAGTTGGATGTACATGTGGAGTCCCATCACACAGTCGCCGTCGATATTAAAATATTATAAACAACAAGCAAATCCAATGATAACTACAGCTGTATAATCGAAAACAAAATATCGCTAACTTAAAAGAAGAGAAAATGTTTGTTTTGAACAAATCACTTCTTTATATAACATGTCCCATTTTAATTGATTAAATGATGAGTTGGAAGAAATCAAGCTAATTTGACGGCTTTCGAGTTGCCCAGTATTGGATTCATATACATTATCATTTATATTTATGCATTTTGATTCTCTAGTCATATTACACATTTAAAGACTCATAGCGTAATGTCTACATATTTAAATTAGCGGGTATATATTCATATCTGTGTTTGGGAGATAGGACGCGCTTTTGCACTACTGAAAAGTAAACCGATTTCCTTGCTCAAAGGGTAGAGCGTCCACTCATGAGATTTCCAGGTCGATTCCTGGGAGCGGCTATCGATCTTGGATCTATAATCGGCTGAAACATTTGGTGAAAGTATTTTTGATGACTTGTTTTCCAATTTGTAAATGTAGTGTGGTTTATTTTGCATGCATTTGGGCATGTGTTTAACGCCGTGATTGGTCAATTATATAATACTGTTAATTGTCATCTTGTTTATACAGTTTGTCTAGTCTTTTATTCTGAACCATTTTTAATTTCGAGTTTGCATGTATTTATGTACACGATAATCTATCGTATGTAGCCATTATGAGTGATATGTAATTTTCCGATGTCTATTTCTTTACCTTTAGCCCATTGCCACACAATCCCGCTTGTTGAAATCATTGTGCGAAAGGAAGAAATTGCTAGTTACAAACAATTTTTATTACCCTATTTAGTAATTACTATTATCTTTTAAGGTTAACGCACTTTGAATTGTCATCTGCAGATTCTTGCAATTTTGACCAGTCTGAAATTTTGTCTTTTGGTAATGGGTTAAATGATATTCCGAGTGTCAAAATATTTGTTTTGCACACTTGCAAAGAAATTTATCAAAAATAGAATATTTAATCGAAGTTCATCTTGTATATGTATTAGTTAAAGTGATTTTCAGGTAAATTTTTAGAATTCTTTTTAATTTGAACTAAGCAACTGTTTTGGCTATTAACCTGCCTGAAACCTTGTAGCCTGATTCTGTTTTACTTTCAAAAGCACATGATGTTATACAGAATATTCAAATGTGAGATTCTAATTGGTTATATTTGTGTCTTCTCATTTAAACTTGTTATTTGACGTATTTTTTAACTTGAAATTTTGTCGGTTTATTTTTTATAATAAAAGATCTGAAAGGGAATTGATGTGTTGTTGAAATGTAGCATCTTGTTTTTTACCCTTAACATTTAATTATCGAAACGATCATATACAGTTATAATACTGTTTACCTTCTAAATCTGTATAAGATCGTGAGTACTAAAAAGTATACGCCGAAATAAGTATCATTATAACTGACCGAATGATGACTTTTATCAGAAAGCATTTAAGGAATTACTTTTACCCCCTTTTCCAACATGCGTTTCTACGCTCCAAGTATTAAATGCGTGTAACTTAAGTTACTGTCTGTAACTACCAATAAACCTTGCACTTTAATGAGTCGCCTAATTCGCCTGAAAGAATTCCCAGGGCAGCAAAACTATGGGGCCAATTCAGAACCCACGTGGGAGTCTTTATTGGCCCAATCTTAGCTGTCAAAGTTGGATACCAATAGGATATGCACTCTCGATATCTATCGGCACATTGGGCAATCTATAGGATACTATCTTTGAAATATGTCGTACCTATTATGGATAATGATGTGCCCGTTATGGATCAATATGATTCTCATATTATGCCGATTATCCTATTTGCATAATATCAGGGACACATATTAGTATACACATGCAGATTAATGACTCTAACGTCTTCTATATAGGAACTATATTGGCAACGTTTCTTAAAACATTATATTTACTTTTCAAGTATACAGCATATAAATGAAACAAGTTGAGACAACTAGGAAGGAGAACATACCCTTGAATTATTCATTAATATAAAAAATCATCGAACCATTTGTATGATCACACCCATTGCTCTTACAAGAAGTTCAACTTATATTTTAAAAGGAGTTATTTTGTAAAATTTGTGGTATGTAAAATTTACAGACAAAAAATTGATAGGATAAGCTGTAGATACGATTCTTAAATCACAAAACAAACAAAAACTTATTAAATTTATTTTATTTATGTAAGTGCATATCAATGTTAACTTCTGGAATTAATTGACGATTTGATTATCAATACATTTTTATTGAAAACCGCGACCCGCAAAATACCTGGAAGTTCACACAGATTCAGGTTTCAACTTATATGTTGCATATAGTTAAAGGTATGCGACATAAAATGAATAAAAAATAACCCACTAGATATGTTTTTAAATGTGACCTTCACTTTTAAACAAGGGAACTATTGTGATTTGACTTATGACAGTGTCTGTAACTTTGAGAGTAATACAACAGCCATTTGGGTGACCAAGACAAAAGAACAAATTTAATTTGAGCCGAGATCTTGACATAGGTTGTATCTAAACAAAATTTTCGCATAAAACTAGTATTTGTTAACCCTTGTCATGCTGAACTCGGAATATTCTGGTGTTGACAGGAGGTGTAGACCAAGATCAGCCTGCACATAAGTGCAGTCTGATCTTGGTCTACACCTCCTGCCTGTAATTTACCTGTCAGAGCTGTTTATGAAATTTATTTCTAAAAGAAATGTTGATTTATGAACTACAAGTTCTATCAGTGTTTTCAGCCCTTTGATTTTCGGTAAGGTAATTCATTCAGCATGACAAGGGTTAACAGAATAACTGTGCCAATTATTTGATTTTGTAATCTACAGATGGGTTTCGATGAGATATATCATCATGCTAAAACTTGAGAATATAATCTCTTGATCAGGCTTAAAGTAATTTAAGATTAAGTTTTTTGGTTTATCGCTGCAGATGTTTGACCTTGACAAATTACCTTGACCATGTCAATTGACCTTGGTATCAGCAGATGTGCATCGATGAGATCCATTATCATGTCAATCATGGGCATTGATTCTTGAAAAGGCTGAAAGTAATTGTATATGTAAAGGGGGATTTTTTTGTTGTTGCTGATTTTTTTTCCAAAAAGACAAACAGACCGACAGAATGACAGACGGACAGACAGACAAAGGTAAAATATATGTCTCAGATATTTCGATACGGGGACATTGAAATTCAAAATTTTCATGTATGCTTACCTTAACCAATTCTATCAACACCCTTACCAACCTAGTTGGAAAATACTTTTGAGATTTCGATATCACTTAAAGACTTCAGTAATATATAATTTATGAATTAAGAATTAATTAATCGTCTATGGAAAAACAATATCAGATATTATCATTCCATTTAATCCAAAATACTATGAACTTCTTACATAGAAAATCTTATTAACAAATCTTAGAAAATAATAGTGGTGCGGATAGATTATGTGTAAGGTAAACCGGAAACATATATACTATGAAAACATTGCAATCAATACAGGCGACTCAAAAGAATGTGCACTCGAGGTACTTCCTCTCAGGCTCCGATTGCTTGGAACCTAGTCAAAACATTAATCTCTTTAACCAATTACCAAACGATTTATAGACGTATCTTAATTGAAATAAGTTAAAGACAGCAAGTTTACGTTAGTGTAATTTAGAGATTCTTTGTCTCTCTGTGTAGAAAACATTAAGATGAAATCTTCTTGTTACAAGAAATTTCATCATTTCTACAATGTTTTCTCAAGCCTTTTGCTTGACAGGCGTAAAACTTGTTTTTTGTAAGAATGGGTTAATATCATGGTCAAGTTCCATCTGTTGATTTGATAAGCTCGGGATATTGGTCAGGTCGTTGTTTGCTTTAGCATCGTCGACCAACAACTTTGACATTTTGTAAATTCTATGGTATTACTGGACGTATTTTTTTTAAATTCAGAATATATGTTCACTATCAAAGAGCAATCTATCAACAATCGGGATATCTCTTTATGCATATCTGAGCAAATTATGCTTCTTTTTTACATAAAAATCTTATCTTATTGGCCTCTTTCATGTTTAAAATTCAAATTCTTCGATTTAGATTCTTATTTATCAAATGAATTAGTATAAAATGTTTCTATCATCTAATGATTTAATTTTAGATCAAGATTAAAGCGTTTTCATCGGCTGAATATATCCACGAACAAAACTTTGAGTACGCAACTGTTTTGTATGCTTGCGCACAAAGTAGATCGACAGATTTTTACTTCGTTTGGTTTAAACCTATTTATTTTACATCGATTGGGAAACAAGTTCTTCCAACTTAGATTAAACCCTCTCGATTCTTACCTTACTTCGCGTATTCATACAGTGTGATAAAGTGTTTAGGGTCATACCTCAATGAAAATAAAATTCTCTTCTCTTCGTAATATTAGTTTATATTGTCAATTGAGTACTTTGTTCGATACTATTTTTAGTATTCCGATCTGATGGGACTCCCACAAGGGTCGTTCTCCTAATCTGGCGGAGGGGGTAGCCCATGTGCTTTCATGCTCAAGCCGAATTGTTCTTCAACATATCTATGTATATTAGCCGCTGTGTAAAGCTCTTGTTAAGCACGTTGTATGCGCTAGATAGTTTTCGCTAAACCATTCGCATTTTCTAACGGATCGCTTCTTTTATCAACAGACTATTGTAAAGAATTCTTCGTAGCTCATTGCACATGTACAGAAAATCTCGCTTTATGCATTTTCAAAACCGGAAAAGTCTCATGTCCTGTTACATGCAACATCGCGTGTTTTCAGTCAATTAAACGGACGCAATCAATTAATATTGAACAAAAGACCACTGATGATATCTGTTATTAAATGCAAAAGATATAGGAAGTTTAATATACATATGAATTATGAAGGTACGGAATGCTTTACTTTGTTCGAACACTTTTCCATGTTAATAAAGTAATCATAAGTCCGTTAAAAAGACAAAATACGTTTGGATAGAAAGTGAATCTTGTTTATACCCAGCACTTTCATTGCGTTTTCTGTCCTAGGTTTTATTTTACCACTCGTTAGATCCACAGACTCATAAAAGCATTTCTTTTTCAAACGTTATTGTGCTTATTAAAGTTTGAATCCTTGAATGATGACTTATAACTACCAGTGTTTATTGCATTTTGAGGTGAGCCGTCTCACAATCTATAATTTTCGATCTTATCGATAACGTGTTAATAACCAGGATCCTGTATGGGTATTTAATTGTAGAACACTCGTCGAATAAAATCTAAGAGATTCTGATTCTGGATTCAGGTTTTTCTTGGATTTTCTAGACCAGAGGAAGTAAGGGCGCTTTATATATCGAGAAATTCTTTTCAAATACTGTGTTGAATTTCAATAATTGGCCATCAAACATTAATTTGTTAACATTGAAGATGAGCCTGAATGTATTTGATCTACTAGTTTATGTTTTTATCAAGGTTTGATTTTTTTCCTATCAAGAGATGAAAGGATTTTTTCATGGAAGTATGAAACGAAAAAACTAGTTACAATTTATGAAAATGCGAGGTGGTTTCATACACAAGTCTGGTTAGGTTTTTCGTTTCATACCTCTATGAAACAAAATTGATCTCTTAATTTCTTAAGATTTAATGACATCGAGCGAAAAGGCAAATGTCTCAAAAGTTTTGATAAAATTTTATGGAACTTTTTTGTGCGAAAGCATACAAACATCGGTCAATCAGAAACCTCACATTTGATAGAGGAAACTAAAAATTACATAATTTGTAAACAACAAGTGTGTTTACATTACAGAATAATGGTTTATGGCGTATTCTGAACATATAATTATATATTTTCGGCGACCGCTTTGAAGTAAATAATCCGTTAATTGAAAAAAATAGAATGTATTATACTTTGGAATTGATGGATCGCTGCTGTCATTAACCCTTTCCTGGATAAACCCTGTTTTTTACGTCACTGTGATTTTATACTTGAGAAATCATTGTGGAAAAAGGAGAAATTACTTATGATAAGCAATTTCTCCTTTTCCCACAATGTTTTCTACCACATAGGATTGTTTTATTTGGAATTGCATCCAATTTTCATTGTCGTCTGTATCCTTTTGGACCAGTCTAAAATATCAAAAACCAGGAAAGGGTTAAAATGATTGACCAATCAATCCTTCCATTTTAAACGAAAGTGAACACAGTGAACTCCTTATTTGGCCGACATTTTTGTGAAGTATTTTTTGGCGACTTAACCCATTTCCACTCGACAAATGGTGTAGAAAATATTGGAAGAAAAGGTGAAATTGCTTGTTGAAAGCAATTACTCCTTTCCACACAAAGTTCTCAATGATTTGATTTATTCTGGACGTTAAAAGGCGTATTTGATAATGGGTTTTACGTAGTATATACAGCTTATTCATTCTATAGATACCACGTGTAGGTCGCCAAGAAACTGTTCGCCTATTATGGCCACAAATCTTGCAAATTAACGCCGTTTAAATATCGAAGAGGAAATTTCTCTCAAAGACAGTTTGACTGGTTAGCGGAGTAAGTGGGCGGGGCCAGCGATTCGTCAATCTGTAATATATCAGAATCATATTGATCACAAAGTCGTCTTTGTGAGAGTTGTTCATTCATATATACATTCATTTGCTCATCCATAGTTCGTCATTTGATCTATAGAACTGGAACAAGGAAGCGACAGGTGCATGTTACACATTTTAAGATAATGTTCGTCAAGAAAAACAGCGGTTCTAATTGTCATATTTAACTCTTGTCATGCCTGTAATATTCCAGTTTTTGCAGGAGGTATAGACAAAGATCAGTCTGCACATAAGTACAGTCTGATCTTAGTCTACACCACCTACTTGTCCTAGATAAGTCAGACTTGTGTGAGAAATCTAATGTTAAGATAATATAGACCTGCAACTAGTACTTTCACTGCTTTCGGCTCTTTGGTTTCATGCTATTTTGAAAAGGATTTTATTCAGCAAGACAAGGGTTAATACAATGGAAAGGTACATAAAAAATACGAAATTTACTTTCGGAAATAATAATGAACTTTTAACAAGGAATCCTGCCTAAAAGACAATTTATATGAAATTTCATATTTCCAAATTTTAGGATTAACTATCTGTCTGATTCACAAAAATAACAAAGCTCTATATCTGAAAAACTGACAGAGTAGCAACTGTTTTGTATATTTATCCATTACAAAACTAATGAATTGTAGACCAGTCCAAAATTTGAAGACATATTTAGTAGATATTTTTTAAAAAGCTGTATCTTGAGTTGTAAAAAGGAATTTCTTCATTTTCCACAATGCTTTCAAAAGATTTTTTTTTGGGGGGGGGGGGGTATGAATAATGGATCTGATTATGAGACGAGGAAATTAAATTTGTTCCCACTGAGCACCCTAAATATACAATATTGTTTCGTTAAACGAGAACTTAATGAATTGATATATTTCAAAACCCGAATATCACCCTATAACAACGGCTACCAACAATATAATAGTATGGTTCGTTGACGAAACAACGAATTTTGCATATAAAAATCAGAATCACTTCTCTATCCTTAGCTGTTTTTGTAGATCAGAGATGAAATTGTTACTATTATTCTTTGATTGAAGCATTTTAACTGGCTGATTTTTTTTCATATTCCCACGCACAAAATTTTAAGCATGCAACTATTTTGTGTGCCTGCAAACAACGTAGATCCTTTAAATTCTACTCAAAACTAGTAAAAAATTTGTTTTGCTTTGCTTGATGACATTAAATCATAAGAAATGAAGAGAACATTGTTTGTTTTTGTTTTCAATGAGGTAGGGATAAAAACCTAGAAACTCATACTGTGTGATTAAGTTTTATGTTTATACCTCAATGAAAACAAAACAAATTCTCTTCATTTCTTTAACAAATTCTATCTCGTTAGAATATATCCATTAAAACAAACTCCAAACACTACGTTAAACTTCCATTTGACCCTTTTCAAGCTGAATAAAATCTTCTTCAAAACGGCATGAAAATCAAAGGGCTAAAAGCACTGAACAGACTATTTTTAGGTTTATATTTACTTTGGAAATTAAATTTCATATTCAGCCTTGATTTAAAAGGGACAACCAGGTAGTGTAGCCAAAGATCAGACTGCACTTATGTGCAGGCTGATCTTTGTCTTTACCTCCTGCAAAAACAGGAATATTTTGGGTTCAGCATGACAAAGGTAAGGGTCATGTACCAGAGTATTAACTATGTCATGAGAAATACATTTCAAAATTCCAGCGAAAGCCATTCCGGAATTTATTACAAGTATCATTTGTGATTAGCATGTCTAACTGATTGCGTTTTTAGTTAAAATCAAATTGCTATCATTAACATATATAACTCATCGACGTTATCATCATCTTTTTAATATGTACGTATATGTACGTGTATGCCCGTTTGCGTGTGTGTATGTGTGTGTGTGCGTGCTTACATGTGTGCATGTGTATGTAAATACACATATATATGTATGATTTTACGGAACGGTATTTTACATTCTATCTGATTCTCATGCTATCATTAACAGTTGGCTCATCCCTTACCTTATTCGTCATCATCATTTATTAGTACAATTATCTTCTTAAACATTAAGGTCATGATAGATATTATTACCTCTTGAATTGCCATTTATCGTTTCAGAAGGCCTCATTTCAAATAAGCTCTTCATTACATTGTTTTTTGTACGTTAAAGCTCAATGAGCTACCTTCTGTAAAGATTTTATTATTATTATTATTATCAAAATCCTCCTATATTTTGTGTTTGCAGATTACTTTGATGAATTCAGTCGTATCTAGTACTAACACGACGTTACGGAATGGCGAATGCCGAGATGATTTTTCTCTGAATGCAGATGAGTTTTCTAAGTTAATAACACAGCAGACGAGGAGTGTTTTGTTTGGTCCAGCAGACACACGTGTCTTACTAGCAGACAACACGGATACAATCTCTACCAGACGTATTTTTGGCCTTGATATTTGTTGTGGCGCAAAGGGAGGTAAATGTCGCAAGGAACAGAAGAAAAAAATGAAAAAGCAGAAAAAGGAATACAGGAAATTCGGCTATGTTGGCTACGATGGAATAATAAATGCTGTTTGTCAAATGAATTTCGAAATGAATACAGATATAAACAGATTACCAAAAGAAATAGTCGAGGTAAAATGCTCGTGTACCCTGCCATTAAACTTAAAAAAACTCAAAAATCATATCTGCAAGCCTTTGTACCACTACATTCCAGTGTATAGAAAGCAAGGGTGTGATGAGACTGGTGTTGCTCGGTATCAACAATCTTACGAGAAGATTTCTGTGGCATGTATTCTAGTGAAGGAACCAAAAATAAAACGGAAAAAGAAGACAAAGATTGCTTCGCCAAAATAGGTATAGTGACAGATATATTCATTATCGTCGAATCGTCGTTTGGCGAGGAGAATGTCGTAACTACAGCTTGAATAAAGCTGTAAGTACGGCATTCTTCTCGCCTATCGACTATACGACTCATTCCTACAAAATATCGGTAGCTTTTGCAAACAATTCCTTAAAAAATAACTTTTTTAACTATTTGAATGAGCCAAATTTCAAATTCGTCAAGGCTCGTTCGGTAGATAGTCTATGAACAAACATGACTGTGATTTGATAGAGATTAGTTTAATTTATACTTATTTATTTTCATTTCATTGAACAAACGAGTAGTCCCGATTTCGCCTGTCTGTTAACAGATACATAGCGCATTCAAGTTTGGTCGGGATAAAGATAGTTCTCTAAATACCCTTTAGATATTTGTTTTTATGGTTTCAATATCACCTTATATTCTGACACAACCAAGATTGTATATCAAGCCTGTCATTCTTAATAAAATCGTTATTAAAGTCAAAGGACTAAAAGCACTGAAACACCCTCATTTATTTATTGATTCATTTTTTGTTATTATCAATTTATTAAACGATTGTTGCTGTGTAAATGTGCAGACTTATCTACATCTATACCTTCTGTCAAAGCAGATGTATTCCGGGGTCATTATGACAATATCAGTCTAAACCCCTGTCATGTTGAATCATAAATCCTTAACAGAATTGCATTGAAATCAAAATGATGGAAAAAAGACAATTGCATGTTGATATTTATTTTGAAAAACTATAAAAAATGTACAAGCACGTGATGTAGACTAAGATCAGACTGCACATATGTGCAGGCTGATCTTTGTCTATACCTCCTGTCAAAGAAGGAATATTCCGGGATCATCATAAAAATGGTTAAGTGTAGTCATTTTCACTAAAAACTGTTTTAAGGGGAATGGTGTCGTCGATAAATAGGTAGTTATGCGAGATAAGAGATTTCGACATTATGAGAAGGAGCTGCATTATTATCATTGCCATCTAAAGTTAGAATTCAATATAGAATAAAATTCATACTAGTTCAAAAGAAACGTATGTGCAATCTTTTTAGCAGATGACATAATATGGAAACCATACTCATTTCACAGCTTTGTTGTTTTTGTTGTTGTTGTTGTTGTTTTTTCATACAAGTGATCTTATTATTGATGAAATGTTTTCTTTTACCGTACAGTATTCGTTTACATGTAATTTAATGTTTTTTTTAAGTTTTTTATGTATTTTCTTAAAAGTTGTTATCTTTTTGCTTTTGAGTAAAACATTTTACTTTATACTTTAGACATTATGTTATAAATGAAGTTTTGTTAGAAAATAAATGTTAAAATGTTCTGTAATAGCGGATTATGTCATTTTCTTTTTTGGTATGTCGTGTACCACGAGCGCTGTTTTTTTTTTTCATAAATTCATAGATTATAGGGGCTGTTTAGAACACAGAAATAGAAGATTAACTCCTGTGCATCACTTAAAAATCAATTAAAACGGCTTTGCATAAATGTATTTTAGCTAGCAAGCGAAGACTTGGTTAACAGACCAAATTTTGTAATTTTCAAGGGTTGCAAACTGCCAAAGGAGTCTCTATTATAGGCTTTGCAACTGAAGTACTTAAACCCTACGAATTAAAGGTAGTCCCTCGATGCCAAAATTTCGCGGTCATAGTTCGTTTGATAGAATATCGACAAATGCAAATGACCAAGGTTACGTTAATATTTGCGGTAATTCCTTCGGTAAATAAATTTTTATGATATAGGAGGGTATCGAGTCCTATTTAGTGAATACAAAGTGCCTTCGCCACTTCCATGTTTACGTTTTTCTCCGTTTATTATTTTTTACTTAACCCTTTCCCGTTTAGTTTTAATTAACACTAGTTCAAATTGAAAGAGGCTGCAGACGACAACGAAAAGTGTATGCAATTTAGATTTTAACCGTCCTATGCGGTAGAAAATATTGTGGGAGAAGAGGAAATTGCTTGTAACAAGCAATTTCTTCTTTTTCCACATTTTTTCTGAAGTATTAAATCACGGTGAAGTAAAACCCCGGGTTTGTACAGGAAAGGGTTAATATAAGAAAAGAAAAAATGGCCCAATTGACCAATCACAGCTATCAGCAACAGATTTAGTTGACCAATCAAATCATTCGTTTAGACCGAAAGTGACCATTGATCTTCAAACATTGGCCTGCGTTTATGCTTAGCAATTTTGTTGATTTGGCGACTTGAACGTCATTATGAATTAGCTGCAGTTACGACGTTTATGTCGCCAACTAGCGAGTTAACTGTTTTTGTTACATGGTTCTGACTTCTCTCTAAAATATTTAAAAATTATCACCGTTGAATATCGAAGAGTAACTTCCTGTCTGAGTCAGTTGGCGTATTCGGCGGGGTCAGTGGACGGGGCCAGCGTTCCGCCAAGTGATTCGATCCAGATTTGTGTCTATGTTTTGATGTCCCATTTTTTAACGCAAAATGATTCGCCTATTGAAAAAGTAATGGATTGAGTCCGTCCGCTCATCTAGTGTCTTACCTTCCCAAAGTTTTTGTCAAAGGAGTATCTTAGAAAAATTATAAATACTACCAAAATTAGAACTTATGGTGGGTGATTTCTTTAGGAGAAATATAATCTTAAGGAACTACAAGTAATCGCCTTAACATTAATTAAATGAGGACACTTGATTAAGGGGCTAAGAGTATACCTCAACAAAGATACATTTTGCTTTTATATTCGTCGAATTTGTATGATGACACATAGGCTTGGATTCAAGAATTTAAAACAACTTACAAAACATATCTCATTCTATAATTTTAACATGGTGGTGAAGCTGCCATTTTTTAAGGGAACGGATGTTTTGTTAAGCATCACTGGTGCCGTCATGAGAAATGTTTGACTCGTAGGAATACGGAACCATTGATGTTTATCAAAATGATTTATTATAATATTAGCGTTATACTCCGAGGAAGAGTAAAATAGTTGAAAAATCTATCGCTGATTTGGTCACGTCTTAAAATCGATATACACAAGCAGGTTATGAGTGATGTACTCTGTAAAGAGTACTTTGTGTTTTTCTCGTCGATTTCAATTTGTGTTTGTTTACATTTTGAAATCGAGACGATTGCACCCGATTCTTCGCCGGAAATCTTCGCTAATCTTCGGAATTGATTGTTATATGAACAGGTGCTGATGGCTAAACTTTACGATCGGTTTCGTTAACCTTCGTGACTTACCTAATTGTTTGAATGACTAGCGAAAGTTAAAACGTCATTACTGACGTCATAATTTGATGTAATCAAACCTTAAATTGTGGTGGGGCACATTTAAAAAAATATCAATTTCTTTCATGATTTGTAGGCTTACTGCGTATAATTATGTTGACCTTATAATTTCAATCGTTATATTTATTTAACATATTGAGCATAGAGTATGGTTTTCTAGTTAATTTTATACTGTTTTTTGGGGAAGATATGAGTTTAACCAACCAATTTAACCCATTCCTCTACAGTAAAATTTTATATCGGTCCAAATTGGAAGAAGTTGCAGGCGAAAAATTCAAAATATTGTTAAATTTTCAAAATGTAACAAGCAATTTCTTCATTTTCCACATTGTTTCCCCGATCTATTTTCTTGTGGGGATTGTGTGGGAATGGGTTAATCATCCTAAAGGAAGTAGTTCAGATTCATCATAAAACAACTGTGTCACACGTGTATACAATTTTTCAGATTTACTCTATATAGAATTAGATGTCTATTTTTTCGGGAAAATTAACCTTCTTCGTGTAAAATGACGACATGACAAGACCGCCAAATCACATTTCGTCAAGGCTTTACGCGTTATTTTCCCACAAGCCGATCATCCAAGTTGAATTAAACTATAACATAAGATTTAAAAAACCCGTGATATATTTCCGCTGTTACTTTGTTATATATTTCATAAAAGAATAATTTAGTTGTGCGTCATAAAGTCATATCTAAGTTACGTGATATTTAACGTTACGCTACTTAAACCCGATCACGATTCAGTTTAAATTTTCCCTGGGTGCAACCCGTTTTTATGTACAAGGAAGGTATCTATTTCAATGAAGTCAAAAGACTTCCAAAATATATGAAGATTTTTCCTGACAAGATAACGATCAAAGACCTAATTATACAAATTAATTTGGGAAGTGTAGGTTAATTGACTGACACCGGTTTTCAATCAAAAAATTAAAAAAAACACGATATATCAAATCATTCATTAAAACTTTTTCAAATCCAACATTTATATGACACATTTTCTTGGTTTGGCGACCCAAACATCGTAACTACAGCTTATTCAAGCGGTAGGTACTTTTATGTCTCAAACTAAATAGTTTACGTTTTTGATACATGTTCCTGTTGCAGCTTAGTGTGGGTGGCGAGCGATCCGTAAATTAAGGAAAGAATTCATATACATGTACATCGATCTGGTACTATAAGTTAGAGTTAGACTTAATTTTTTCCTATTCAATACCTGGCTTTTACGTCCCTGTGAATTCATAATTCAGAAAATATTGTAGAGAAAGAATATTTTTCCATAATATTTTCTACCCTACTGAATGGGTTTATTTGTTTCAAATTAAATCCTATTAAATTTTTGTCTACAAAACCTTTAAATTCAGACAGGTCTAGAATTGTGCAAAACAGGAAAGGATTAAAGTAACTCTCAGAATACTTGTCCAACAAAAGATATTTTCTAGATAAAAGCATTAACAGATATACACGAACATTCTGTTTAAAGTTTACATTCCAAAGGTATGCAGATTTTTATCTCAATATCTTAAAAAGAACAATGGGACATTCTCACGGCCCAATAAGATCAAGTTAAAAGTTCATTTAGTCTTTCTACAGTCTTTTTTGCTATTATAAATGTTACCAATATGGTTTCGGTTGAAAATAATTTCAATTCCAACCCAATCAATATCTACATGTAATAAATCTTCCCTTGCTTTTTAAATTCGCCAAGGTAGAAGTCATTGTTCCTTGTTATGACTAGATTATTGAATAATAATTATTATTATTCGAAGAAAAGATTGTTTTATTTCAGCTAGAGAGTCTAAAGTTACCAAATCATGCAATTAGCCGTGGTAATAAAATTGAATTTAGCTGCCTGCGTGAATTCCATGTGGTTAGCCTTTGTCATGCTGAATGAAATTCTTGACGGAATATCATTGAAATCAAAGTGTTAAAAGCACTCGATACAATGTTTGACTGCTTGAATGGATTTTAACGCCACTTTTAACAAATTTCAGTCATATTGCGGCGGCTGGAGCACCTAACAATGGAATCCTGGTATTTCTCACACCAGTTCTAACATTACATCCTTTCCTAGCCTCCAGCTGCTATCCCACTTAGGTTTACGATTATCCACCCATTGGTGAGAGACAAATGTCGGAAAGGATATGTGCCGCTGCCGGGGATCGAACCCATGACATCCTATGACAGAAAATTAGGAGTCTGGCCCGTCCTCTAGGAAAAATATTAGGAATATCATTGTGGGTTTTGAAGAAATTGCTCGTCACAATTCTTCATTTCCCACAATATTTTTTACCGAAAGAAATTGTAAATTTCACCAACTTGATATTGTCGTCTTAAAATTCTTTCAAATTGTACTAGTCTGAAATTTATCGTCTGGTTATAGGTTAAATGATGTTCATTCGCATGATATAAAAATACTCTAATATCCAGCAGGACTAGTCTTACGATAGAGAATCTTAAAGAGGCTTTGTAATAGAGAAATGAAGAGGCTCAATGGCATCTCAAATAGAATGAAAATAATTAATTTAGATTGATAAGAAAATACGAACAACTAGAAATTGTTTTGACAAAACACATGTCTCCTCAGCATGGTAAATAACAGAAAGTACCAAACAATAACAATAAACTCTTTAAGCACTAATTGTAATGTAAGCTGCCACAAACTTTACCAACAACACAGCAGTTCTGGAATTAGAAGAGCAAATCTTCTTTTACGGAATACATTTTTAAAACATCAGACTTTTTCGCATCAAATGCGTTTATAAATTGGATATAAAGTCAAATAACTGAAAATGTCGTCAAGAGTCGCCGTAAAATATCTCTAAAAATATCATATTTTGGTGGAGAATACAAGTTTTGTTGTTGCTGTTATAAGTTTTTTCTTATATATCTTTGTAAAATATAGGAATATCCAGAATTATGGTGGCATAGCCACCATAGAACTGCCACTACTTACCTGGTATTTATCACAAATGGCTCCTACGCGATATTTATTACATTTTCGTGAAAGTTTTTGTGTCCGTCATTTATTTATTTATTTTTCTTTTAATTTTTATTGAATTTTTCATGATATTTGCTTACTGTCTGTTAATTTACGAGATATTAAAGTAACGAGAATTTTGTCGTGTTAGTCCTCTGGAAGAACTATCACTACTTACTGTATATTTAACACGTGGAAAATGGTGGATATCATGTTATCTATAATTGTTTTTATAGGAAATTTGTCGTGCTACTTCTCTGGAACTGCCACCACTTACCAGAAGAGGATGGCGGATAACGCACTAGTTTTCAATTTTTCATGTTAACGTGTCCGATAATACGATATCCAACATCTTTTCCTTGTTTCGAGTAAATTCTTCAGTATCAACATTGTTTTCTACACAGAAAGCTGAAAAAATACCAAAAACCATTAACTTTAAATTCCCGTCTGCAACTTCTGTCAATTTGGGTCAGTCTAAAATTTTGCCGTCTGGTAATGGGTAATCTAGTAAGTCATAGCAGTGCTAGAGCACAAACACGGCAAAATTTTCGTTGACTTAATTAGTTGGCATCATCATTTTAGTTCGGTTGTTTTCGTAGAAAACCCGAGGTATTGCTATACCCTTGGTGTCGACGTCGTCGTTGTCGTTGTTGTTGTCGTCGTCGTCGTGCGAAAACTTTGACATTTTGTGATACCTCTGGTTCTACTAAAGGCATTCACATGAAAATCGGCACACTTGTTCACTATCAAAAGAGCAACCTATACTATCAAGGGGTGCGTTTTATCCACTATCCAGCACCCAATAGCCGAGCTCTTGTTTTACTAGTTGTTTATGTGGTAAGTGGTAGCGGTTCAAGAGTATTAACACAACAATTTTCGTGAAAACTTAATTTCATGGTATCTCGACAAATTCGAAATTTTCATTAAAAAATAAGGTGCTATCCGCCATTCTTTTCCTGTCAATCTATCTGGTATGTGGTGACAGTTCTATATCACCATACATAACATAGGGGTATTTTCAACCCAGGATTGACAGTTCAGATTCAGTTAATTCTATCACTATAAGACAATTCTATAGTATACTTTGTCAAGAGGGTGAGTGTCACTTTCCAGCGTTCGATTCTCAGGAATGGTTACCGAGGTTGGCTCTTTCACTTGCGCGAAAACTACATACAAAAGAAATTAGGTCTAACGATGCTGAAGTAGAGGAACCTACATCTTTTTCTTAATTTTCTCTTATTTCATTGCGTGATCTGACAACATAGTATTTTGTATAAGCGCAACTATTCAAATATTTTAATAAAACACCATTCGATATTGCTACATTTCAATTTTGTAAGCTGTAAGTCTTTTGTTTGGGAGACGACTTAAAGAAAAAAATTCTATCAGAACAGCGGTAAGTTTGTTCCGCTAGATGAAATTTCAAATTTGAAGATGGTATTCTTATATCTCTTTTGAGCCAGTCGGAGTCTCACAGGGTTACCTTTTTTATTGCAAAACGTGAATATCAGGATAAAATAAAAGCTTTCCGCGAATTACGAGGCAAGCAGTCGTATTCCCTGATTTAAGTCGCCACCTAAGACAAGCCAAAGGGAAGACTAAGGTACTATTCTGGATAAACCCCTTGCACTCCACGGTACTACACATTTTGTGTCAGCGGATATGTACTATATATGTTGTATATATACGGTTTCAGCTTCTACGAGTCAGCTACAGGCATGTCCTTGTTTTCTATGAAAACTTATTCAAACTGTAGATAGGAAGTTTAGGTTGCCAACCAACCGGTTTACTTCTTGCATGTTCCTGACCATAAGTTTTGCAAAATAACACCGATGAATGACGAAGTAGAACTTCCTTTCGGAGCTGACAGGGCGTTTCCAGCTAACCGCCATCTTCAATCATATCCATAATATAAACGCTGGCTATAAATTTTGCAAAATAACTCCCTTTAAAATCGAAATGGATCTTCCTGTCGGAATTAATGGGCGGGGCCGACAGAGTAAGTGGGCGGAGCCAGCGATTGGTCAATAATATCATATTACTTCATCGCAAAATGAAATTCTAAATGTAGTGCGTAATACAAAGATATGAATCATAGACTTTGCTTTCTAATGTCAGAATTAGCTTATTAATACCCTACTAGCTACCAATTGGAGGAATATATGTTTGCTCGATTACGTCCATCCGTCCGTCACACTTTTATCCGGACCATGTCTTCTAAACCATAAGTGCTAGCAACTTAAAATTTGATACATGTATAGATCACAATGTGTAGAAGTGTCACGTACAATAACCTTTACTCTACCACGCCTATTGTTTGAGTTATTGCCCTTTCTTGTTTTTATCTATACATTTTTGTCCGGACCATATCTCCTAAATCATAAGTGCTTGTAACTTCAAAATTTAAACACTTATAGATCATAATGTCGAGAAGTGTCATGTACAAGAACCGTTACAATCTTGCCCACCTTTATGTGTCAAAATTTGGTTAACCCTTTCCCAAACGGCAAAAATTTAGACTAGGCCAAATTTAAAGCTGCTGCAGACGACAAAATGGATGTTATTTAATAAAGAAATGATGGACATTAAAGTAAAGAAAATAATGAAGAAAAAGGAGAAAATGTTAATTATTAACATTTTCTTCTTTTCTCTCAATGTTGTCCTAAGCTTACTCTTAGAGACGTCAAAACCAGGTCTTCTTTTTGGGAAAGATTTACTGATTTTGTTTTTAATCTGGTGGGGGGGGGGACACCAGTATTATATCCACTTGTTCTTATGGGTATTATTCAGTTGGTAAATAGAAATGTTTAGTAAACCTAAAAGCGCTCGAGAAAATAGTCAAACTCGCAAGTTGCATCTTTGAAAATATCTTTGAAACCCGATGTGCAGCTGCTGCCCCTGTAAGTATTTTGTGGTTGTACAGGTGTGAGAAATGGCCCGGAAGTCATATTTAGATGCAACAGCCATCGCGATATCACTGAATTACTGTTGACAGTGTCGGTAAACCACATATAGTTTATCAGTTAATCTCTGAAAAAACATAAATATAGCAGCTGACCTAGCTCCTATCACTCCTATTATTGCTAGCTTGACAATAATTCTATACACTAAATTTTGGAAAGCCATCCATCAATAGTTTTTTTTTGCATTTTTAGCTCGCAAAGCGTCAGCTTTGATAGCGTAAGTTAACAGACAAAATTTTGAGGTCTTCTCAAAGTTCAACGAGTGCAAACTGCCATTGGAGGCTTAATCACTAAAACAATTGAATGCCTACACCATGAAATATAGTTCTTGTGCATTTCAGGAATATTGCAAACTCTATATCAATATATTAATATTGCAGAGAACTCTATTAAAGGCATGGTGTTAAAGCAATTCCCACTCAATTTCGCTTTTAAAGCGTCTAAGGAAAAAAGCTTTGGAAAACACTGTGGACAATGAAGAAATTGCTTGTCAGATTTGAACCTTCCTAAGATTCTGTCATGTTGTAATGAGTTAACTCCTGGGTTACTTTAACCTCGTTTATTTATCATAATAGCCTTTGGCAAGGAAGATTACTTAACACAATCATGCTTTGCTAGCTTACAGTACTTTCAGTACTTTGATTTCGAAATAAAACCCAACCATTAATTTTCATATGAATAGCTTAAAAACGTTCATTAGTTAATACTTACTTGATACCATAAATACATCCAGCTTTTTTCTTTTGTTCGTTCGTTCAGGGACGAGAAGGATGTACTGTATCGAATTGCTTATTAAGGCGGACTTCTGTAATCTTTAATACCATTCCATGTATACAACCGTTATCATTTGTGTAGCCAATATTCAGAAATTTTTGACAAAAAATGAAGAAAAATAGGCTGAACAAAATAAGGCGTGGCTAAAAAACATGAAACTTATAATTGAAGAACATGAAGCAGATTAATTTGTGATAGATATAATTAAAAGATGATGTTAGCTGACAGGCTTTATTGATTGAATTCCCCATACCTATTGGGAACTACTGATATTCCGGTCTGTAATGTATATAAGAGTCTAAAACATTATAAATCAGAATAAAACTGAATATGAAACAAACATTCATTAATACCATCTTATTATTTTTTTCCACCGAGGTATGTAACCTGGTAAGATTAATTTTTACGATTTTATGATTTTAGCCTATTATTTAGGGACGACGATAATTCAGATTGTATTGAATCTGACAAAGTACGGGCACAAAATTAACAATCGCTTGCCTCGCCCATTGACTCTGACAGGAAGTTCCGCTTTGATTTTTAATGGCGTTATTTTGCAAAATTCAAGACCAAAAGCACGTCAGAAGTTAGTAGAATGGTTGGTTTGCGACCTAAACGTCATAACGACGGCTTGAGTAAGCTGTAGTAACAAAGTTAAAGTCGCCAAACCAACAAAATGGTTAACAAAAATGACAGCCAATGTTGGAGTTCAAACTTCTCTCCCGGTCTAAATGAATAATTTAATTGGTCGATTGTCTCTTTTGATTGACAGCTGCGATTTGTCAATTGATAGACGTTATGATGAGAACTGTTACAAGTAATATCTCATTTTTCCAACAAAGTTTTCCAAGAGTTTTACTTTATTCTGTTAAAACATTGGCAATTGTGTGATAAACGGTAAATAAAAACCTTTTTAAGTAAAAGGTCATATAATTATCGGATCGCTGACACCGCCCTCTGCCAGAAGTTTCACTTCGATATTGACCCTTGTGCCATTGAACATTTTTCTTCGTTTCACTATATTTTAAAACTTTTACATGATTAGATAGAACTTGTGTTCAAAGACTTTTCTCAACAAAACGAGAACACTTCTGTGCAGGCTGATCTTAGTCTACACACCTGTCAAAGCTATTGGCAAAGCAGGAATATTCCGGGAACAGCATGACCTGTAACATGTAACATAAAAGAAAAATGGTTAGTTTGCAACCAAAACGTCGTAATTACAAATTATATAAGCTGTAGTTATGGCGTTAAGGGCGCCAGACCAAGAAAATTGCTTCACACAAATGTCTCTAACAAAACCTTTGTATTTAAACACGTTAATTGTATGATATTTCTTCCACGAAAGAAAGGCGAAATGTATCGCCGTTGTCTGTCTAAAACCCCGTAACTACAGCTTGATTCAAGCTGTAGTTACGAGGTTTTAGAATGACAAGGACGATATGTTATTTACTTAAATCTTGGTTTTTTATATATATTTCATGAAGCTGGTAATTGGACTAGAATGTTGCAACACAAAACAAGCAAAGAACATTTCTTGTATAGAACCGGACCTTTTGACTGATAACGAGTTGATTCAAGCTGTAGTTACGAGGTTTTAGAAAGACAAGGACGATATGTTATTTACTTAAATCTTGGTTTTTTATATATATTTCATGAAGCTGGTAATTGGACTAGAATGTTGCAACACAAAACAAGCAAAGAACATTTCTTGTATAGAACCGGACCTTTTGACTGATAACGAGTGGATTTTCTCTCTATCACGCCAAATCTCTAGTATATCAAACCCTGGTGAGTTTCAAGCCGATTTCGAATCTTCTGTTGGTCACGTGATGAGACACGAACCAAAGTCAGCTTACAAAAATTCTATGTTTAGTTTAACTTGCAAGAATGACAGAAGGGGCCGGAAAAAGAAACGCAAGAAGATACCCCTTCCTAAACCGTTTCCAAAGGAAGCTCTTCTAGCCAATGCTCTTTGTGAATGGACAGTCGAAGAAAATATAGACTTATACAGGCAACCCCATAGCATCATGGAGAATAAATGCAAATGCCGATATACTAGAAATTTCAAGAAGAATTATCTATGTGAAACAGTTGAGATGTATATGAGTGTGTTAAGAAGAGTAGACTGCCTGGACGGTGTTTACAGGTACACGCGAGTCTGGGAACCCTATTCCATCGCTTGTATTGCTGTCAAACTACCCAGCCCTACAAAATTACAGCGAAAAAATAAGCCTGTAGCTTCAGAATAGAACTGTAACGATATCTCGAGGTATGAATAAATAATCATCTTAAAAAAAACAAACTCCAAGATCTTCGTGATGAATTATTTACCTTTATTCCTTAATTATATTAGCCCTTGTCATGCTGAACCCGGAATATTCCTGTTTAGCAGAGGGCATAGACAAAAGTCAGCCTGCACATACGTGCAGTCTGATCTAAGTCTACACCACCTGTCTCTCCCTTTCAGCCGAAGTCGTACTATAACATTAACTTTTAAAACGACAATGAACCATAATCAAGTCGTCCAGAGCTTTAAGTCCTTTGATTTTTAACGTAGTTATAAAGAGAGCATTTTTATTCAGCATGACAGCATTTAAGCCTTGTCATACTGTATAAATTACCTTACTGAAATGCTGTGAAATCAAAGGGCTGAAAGCACTGATGGAACTATTTATTAAAAAATCTATTTTTCTTTAAGAAATCAACTTCATAAACAATTCTGGCAGGGAAAGTACAAGCAGGAGGTGTAGTCTAAGATCAGCCTGCACATAAGTGCAGTCTGATCTTAGTCTACACCTCCTGCCAAAACCGGAATATGATCATGCTGAAGATATGGTTTATATTCAAGCAGTGTATAATTGACCAATCGCGGCTGTCAATTTTATAACAGTCGACCAATGAAACCATTCATTGAGACAAGAAAAGAGTTTTGATCTCCGACATTGGCCGCCATTTTTAATAACTTGATTTGATGGTTTGGCAACTTGTATGTCGTTACTTTAGTTTTTCAAGCTGTAGCTACCACGTTTAGGTCGCTAACCAACTATTTGACCTTTTTGCTAATTGCTACTTGCCATAAATTTCACAAAATAACGTCGTTTAAATCGAAGCGTGAGTTCTTGTTGGAGTCGATGGGCCCAGCAAATGAAAAAAGTTTGCAGGTCTAGCGATTGGTCAGTTTTTTTTATTTCAGAATTAATTTGTGACAGGCTGACCATGTCCTCTGACCTCCAGCAGGAACTTTCTCTACGATATGACCGGCGATTGGTCAATTGGCGACCTAAATGTGCTAACTACAGCTTGACCACCAAACCAACGAAACGCTTCACTTAAATTGCCGAGTTCATAAGTTCGCTTCCGGTTTAACTTGTTGTTGTTGTTGTTGTTGGATGTTTCTTTGATTAGTACTTTGCTATTTTTATTATGTTATTTCTTTATTACTAGGAAGCATTAGTAGAATAATTTGAAAGAAAATGTTTTTATTTGTTATTTCTTTCAAAAGCAATTAGAAAAATAATTCAATGATAGCTCATTATCCGTATAACACAAAAGTGCTTTCTATATAAGTTCGAGGTTTCTATACTTCGACATTCCAGGTTTGCTTTCTATTTAAGTACGAGATTTCTATACAAAACACAGATTTGCTTATTCAAAGTGAAATATCATTGTGTACCACTAGGTGATCCATAAATTAAACACTTGAATGGATCCAGCAGAGGCTATCCAGGGGTTGCATTCCGCAAATAATTATATGAGCCTATGCGTGACATTTCCAACCATTTCGCATGTGCGTGACTCGCACACATTGAGCACCCTGGACAGCCATTCAGGACAATTAGAACATTCGCTGATTGTTTGAAGAAGCTTTGGGTCAGTATCTATCGACAGAGCGCAGAGTGAAGACTCTGATCAGACTGTGCGGATGCACAGGCTGATCTGAGTCTTTTTCGTTGGCGCACGTGTGTAATGGTACGAAATGTCACGCATGCGCTCATATGTAAGATATAATAGCCATTCTAGATTCAGAAAATCCTAAAAGAGCAAAAAGCATAAACCCTGATTAGTACTCGCAGACTGATCAGGATCGACACTTTCTACACTTTACAGTCCAGGAGGGGGAAAGTTTAGGTCTAGGGTTAATGCACTGGACTTCAGTACAGGGGTCCCCATTTCAATGCCTCAATTCTAAAGTAGTTCGCATGAGTCTACTTCTCTATATGAACCCAGTTGATGAGATGGACGTGAAACCCCATAAAATCATTGGATCATCCGAGGAGGTCACTTTTATCCGGACGGGTTTTTAATTACGGGTATTTAATGAAGCCTCAAAAATTGAGGATAAACATCTGACGAATCCCGTATGTACATCAAAAAATTGATCGATTGGTTGACTGGTCGATTGATTGATTGATTTTCAAATCAGTTTGTAAAATCAAAATGCACTTTCCTAAGACATTCGAAGTGAGCTCCGCCTGCTTCCGCAAACATTCGTTCCGATCAAACAATTTCGGAACACCCGGTATTCACCTTTAGGTAAATGTAGCGGACACTGGTGGACCGGCCTGTCTATACTACAACGGGATTGAAAATGGGTCCTGCAAGCAATTCCTTTAGTCTTGGAACAATCAAAAGCTACAGGGGGGACAGATCAGGGCTATATGGGGATGATCTGAGACATCGAGACCAGATTCCTTCGGATATTCCTGTACGTAAAAGATTTATTGGCCGGTGCGTTATCAGTGAGTATTTTGATGACGCGCATACCGGTGTGCGGTCTGCGTTTCTGATAGAAATCAACAAGTTGAGTAAGAACAATTTCTGCGTAAAACTTTCTAGTGACAGAACTACCTTTCGGGATTGGATTTGAAGGACCGGACCTTCCGAATCAAAGAATATCGCATGCAAGAGTTGTGATTTGATATTTTGCAACTATGGCCAATTGCGCGCGCAAATCTCATGTAGCCCAAGTCGTTCACGTAAAATTTCATAGTATTAAACCACCCAACCGAGTGTCATTTTCAAATTACGTCAGAACATCATTGACTTGCAAACTGTAGCATATTTTAAAGGTAGGCATCGATGTTTTTTTTATGTCACAGATTTTAATTATTTTTATTTCCTCTCATAAACTATTTGAAAACAATATGCCGAAAGTAGATTTGCAAAAATATGAGGTCGCTTATCAGAGAAAAGCAGGGTATTTCCCTAATAGCCTACGTAGGCTATTAATCTATTTTTAGATTAATCAGAGACACTTACGAAGATTATATGGCATTCACGTGGCGCGAATAACCGTTAGAACCTTGCATCTAGTTCAAATTACATCAAACCAACGTCATCGTTACGTCATCAGGAGTAATGTTCGCTAGCCGGTCTGTAAAGATCAGTCCTTTCATGTGACATTATTTAGGACGTTGGCTGTTTCGCTAGTAAATTTGTTACCTTCATTTGACTGGGCCATATGCAAATGAGGTCATTCGATGTCGACAGCCGAATTCCGTGATATCTAAAAATAACCTGGATTTCCGCTGAACCTTTCCGATATAACCAATAAAAACCACTTTAGGTCTATTAGATAACCACCAAGACAATACCTGACCTAACTTAAAGTATTAAATGTTCGTTTGAGTCTATTTTTCGGCACTTTGTAATTTTTCTTATCTAGGTTTCAGAAACATCGATACCTCCCTTTAAAGAACTATTCATATAACTTAAAAAAAAAAAAAAAAAAAAAAACAGCCTTAAAGTTAGGTATTGATGGTTTTTTATGTCACAGATTTTGATTATTCTTATTCCCGTTCATATAAACATTCTGAAGGTAGTTTTGCGAAAATCAGAGGTCGTTTATCAGAATAAACCAGGGAATTTCCCTATAAGCCTACGTAGGCCGGTAATCTATCATTAGATTAAATAGAGACAGTTGCAATGAGTATTGTGCTATTCACGTGTTGCTTATTACCGTTTGAATACCGCATTTGGTTTAACTTAGCTCAAACCAACGACATTGTAACGTCAGCAGGAGTTATGTTCGCTAGCCGGTTTCCAATTCTGTAAAGATCATAAAGATCAGTCCCAAACTATGGTAAGCGTTAATACGAGTCATGACACTTACCGTAGTTTTGCGCTAACCATTTCATGTGACATAATTTAGGACGATGGTTGTTTGGCTCCGTTGACTTTGGGTAACTTGCAAATGAGATTATGTCGTGTCGACTACCGATTTCCGTGAAATCTAGAAATAGCCTGTAATTCCGCTCAATATAAAAAGCCGCTTTAAGCTTATCAGATTATCGCAAAGAAATTTAAGTATTAAATGTTCGTTTGGGCGTATTTTTGGCAATCGGCAAATTTTTCTTATATAGGTTTCAGAAACATCGATAACTCCTTTTAATTTCTATAGGCGGAAACCCGAGCTGCTCGAGTCTTACAAAAAAAACTCTGTCCAGACGGGTTTCCCTCTTTATTGAGCGATATATTTTATTATATCCGAGGCCATAGCGCAATTTGTAGCGTGGCGGACTCTTAATCACGGGATCCCGGGTTCGATCCCGGGTCGCGGCCAATTTCGTGTCAGACAGTTGTCTCCCACCAACGGATGGATGATTGTAAAACTAAGAAGGATGAACAGCTTGAGGCTGTAGTGGTAGTACTGGCAGTACTAGAACAAACGAGTAAGAAGCGAGAAAACTTAAATGAGAACAAAAGCAGTTTTAAATCAGACATTTCTGGTCTATTAAGCATTTAAATCCGGTCCCACATGATACAAAAGAGGAAACCGGCTTTAGACGACACTGAAATATGAGAATAAGTTTATGGACCCGATAAGCCCTGACATGTACGCGCTACTGTTATTGTCTCTAAAGGTTCATAAAAATGTATAATTTCGGTTAAGTAAGCTAGTTTTCCGTATCACATGCGTGAAATATTTGCATAGGACGGTATCCAAATTTCGTACAACTTTTATGTCGCCTACAGTTGCGTATCACCCTGGTGTCCGATTTGTGTCATGACAAAATGCAATATGCACATTGACAGGAAACAGGTATTTTTGTGAGCTCATTACTGCTGGGGATAAATGGTCTATTAAAATGACTTTGATAGCTGTTCTTCTAAAAAATGTGTGTTCCGTTTCGGGGCTTCTAATAGGGTATACGCATTTTGAAAATCCAGAAAGAATAGGAAGGTACAATAGGGGATACTGCTTTACTTTCGACGGAGAAGGTGGCTCCTGGCAGAATTGAACAATCGCGGCTGTCAATTATATAACCAGTCAACCAATGAAATCGTTTATTTTGAGAAGAAGTGAGTTTTGAACTCCGATATTGGCCGCTATTTTTGTTAAGCTTTTCTTGTTGGCTTCGCGACTTTAACGTCGTACCTACAGCTTATTAAAGCTGTAGGTACGACAATTAGGTCGCTAAACCAAACATTCTATTATTTTGCTACACGCTACTGGCCAATTTTTTTTTCAAAATAACGCCGTTAAATGTCGAAGCGGAACTTCCTGATGGAGTCAATGGGCGGGGTCAGCGGAATAAGTGGACAGGGCCAGCGATTGGTCAATGCAGCCTAAAGACCATTAACGAAGAGACGCCAGAGAAAAGCGAACACAGCCCTCATTTTCAAAAGTTGATCGAATATTGAGTTGCATATGACAACACAAAACTTTGACAGGATGACAAGGAATATCAATTATTTTAAGATTATAAATCTCTAAAATGGTAGTTAGAGAGTGCAACTATTTCTCTCTCTCTTTCTCTCTCTCTTTCTCTCTCTCTCTCTCTCTCTCTCTCTCTGTCTCTCTCTCTCTCTCTCTCTTGATTTGATTTGATTATCCAATACATCAAATGCAATTATCAATTTCTTATTTTGAAATCCACTTTTATCTTAAATAGTTGACCATTGTATAAAATGGAAGCTATAGTTTCAAATATGAGTTTGTTTATGATGCAGTGTTTATTATTGAATTCAATTCGTGTGTAGCTAAAAAATCGATTCGGCAGAATCATTGCCGTTTGAAATAAGAACGACGATTGAAAATAGAAAAAATTGTGTTTGGTTGAACAAATCACTGAACTGGATATTGACGGATCGCCGACCACGCCTTCTGAACTCGAACAGGAAGTTCAACTTCGATATCGAACCGCATTATTTTGTTAAATTTATGTTCAGTAAAATGTAACAAAGCGTAAATGGTTGGCGATCTAAAGGTCGTAACTGCAGCTTCAATTAGCTTGATATCATGCTTTCAAAACATACTGAATATTGTTTTACATAAGCCATCTTATTGTTTAACCCATTCCCACACAATGACGCTATTGGACACCCCTAGAAAAATAAATTGAAAAAACAATGTGATAAATGCAAAGATTGCTTGTAACAAGCAATACCTTCATTTAACATAATGTTTTCTTAACAGAAAGTTGAAAAAACTAGAATTTCATAAATCTTAAATTGTCGTCAGTGACTCCTTTCAATTTGGATCAGTCTGAAATGTTGCCGTCTGGTAATGAATTAAGTCAATAAAGTGAACAACGGTAACTAACCATTCTTATCGTTAAGATCACGAATTAAGCAGACACATTGTAAAAGTAGTTACCTTTAACCCATTTCTGTTTTGCACAAGTTTATACCTGTCCAAATTCAAGGGCTTGGAGACGAAGATTTAAAGTTGATGTGATTTTGAAATGATTAATCATTCAGTAGAGTATAAACTATTGTGGAAAGAAGAAGATTTGCTTGTTACAAGCAATTTCTTCCTTTTTTACAATGTTTTCTCAATTATAAAATCACAGGGACGTAAAAACCAGGGATCGAACAGGAAATGGGTAATAGGCTATGAGGAAGATACTGTATGTACACAACGACTTCGAAACTATGCCGCGGGTTTTCATGGCGAAGGGGGTATCAATTCTTATTGATCAAAGTTATTCACCTAATTATAAAACAATTATATATAATAGAGGAAGTGCCCTTTGATTATTTGAAATGATAAACTCAATGCAAAACAAAAACTCTATCCGCGTTGTATTGATGTAAACAAAGCATACGGTATTATTGATGGAAATGCTATATGGTGCAGACTTTTTAATTAAGGTGCAAATTATAAAATGTATACTGTCCTAGAGTCAGACTCGATGTATAACGTAAAGTTATGTGTTTAAGCCATATTCCCACCAATGCCACTCCGCCAGGAAGGAAATCAGTTTTAACAATCTATCGTTTATTTTGTCTCAATATGCAAAAGGAGTTCTCTAGAATTTCAACCAAGTTTACATTTTGAGAGCGAGACGACTGCACCCGATTCTTCACCGGAAAGTTCTCTAATCTTCGGCATTGACTATAATATGCACAGGTTCTCTTGAATAAACTTTACGGACGATTTCGTTAATCTCCGTGACCGAAAGGGTTGATTGAACGAATAGTAGAAGACTAAACGTCATCACTAACGTCATAGTTTAATGTAAACAAACCTTAAATTGTGGTGGGTCAAATTCAAAATATCGAAACTTCTTTCGTGCATTGTGGGCTTACCGCGAGGAGTTATTTTGACCTTATAATTTCAATCGTCATATTTATTTATGCTTTTGGGCCTCGAGTATGGTTTTCTTACTAATTTTTTGTTTGGTTTTCGCGGAAGATATGGCTGTAAGCATAGGAATGGTCAATCAGACTTAATTGATAGTAACGTCGGATTATTTTAAGGGGGATACCGTTCCCCCTTTTTTATTATTTTCTCGATGATGTCGAAGTTTATTTTCAAAAAGAATGTATTGAAGGATTGTTTGTAGGCCATATTATAAAACATTTACTACTTTTTTGCAGATGACGCAGTTCTTTTAACCGATGCTAATGAAGGTCTCAAACAACTCTTGAAAAGTCTAGAATTTGCAAGAATAGAAGATGTGGAAAAAACTGAAGTCATAGTCTTCAGAAAAGGGGATATTTTACAAATGGATTATAACTGGGTGTATCCTGGGGAAACTATAGAAATAGGTACTAATTTCAACTACATTGGTTAGGTTTCCACAAGCAGGGAATCATTTAATAGCCACAAAAACTGTAGAGGACAAAGCCCTCATGGGATCACTATTGCATAGGACAAAGAAATACAATTTACCAGTCTATATTTTATTGAATCTTTTCAACATGTACTTTAATAGCTATAATTTTGAAATTTCTGGTTTGATCTGAACGTAAAAATGGAGAGAGTTCATCAGAAATTGTATTCAAGAATACTCAAACGGACTTCTTAGCTCTTCTTTCCGGACTAGGCAGATATCAATAAATTATCGGGAGGCACATCAGAATTATGCAATCTTGGATTAAACTCTACAGCAGTAAAAAATTATTATATACTACATTCAATAGATATACATAAAGAAATATCCAAATTGTTAAGTTAAAGAGGTTAATAATTAGATTTATAGGGAAGTACGGTTATAATCAGAGTCGGTAATAGCGGAACGATTAATACATATCTTATCAGAAAGTCTAAAAGATATTTACATAAGTAATTGGCATAATTAGCAGTTCATCGAATTCCTGTTCTTTACACCTTTTTAATTAAGCCAAAATGAATCATGAAAAGCCACCCTAAAAAAGGAAAATAAAGCAACTGTAACGTATATAAGCAAACTGCGCATTTCTTCTCACGATCTTAGAATGAAAACAGGCCGCTATGAAAACATTGTAAGAAATGAAAGGTGTTGTAACCTTTGCGCGTTTCAAGACTTGGAATATGAATTTTTCTACCATTCAGAAATTAGAAAAAAACATATTCCAAATTACTATTAGTAAGCCAAATATGCAAAAAATTATCGAGCCTTTGAAAATGTCAAATAAAGCATTATTAACAAAGATGTATTCCCAATTGAGAAATGCTTTCCTAATGACACAAAATTCTTGATTATATAGTTTTGATATATCTTAATCAATTAAAGAACAAAAATAACCATTAGAGAAGACCAATTGACATAATTCTTTTAAACTTTGTTTAGACCTTGTGGAGACTGTATTTTGATTGGTTTATGGTTAAATACATATGAGCCTGTGCGTGACATTTCCAACAATTTCGCAGGTGCGTGACTCGCACACATTGAGCACCCTGGACAGCCATTCGGGGCAATTAGAATATTCGCCGAATGTTTAAAGAAGCTTTGGGTCAGTATCTATCTACGGAGCGCAGAGTGAAGACTCTGATCAGACTGTGCAGATGCACAGGCTGATCTGAGTCTTTACTTGGCCCACATGTGTAATGGTTAGAAATGTCACGCACGCGCTCATATATAATTCACTGTCAATGTGCCATAGCTACACGGAAACCTTGCGATATCCGTATGGCGTGTCAACGGGCTACGACGTCCACTCTGTCTTGCTATTTTTGAAATATACCAACTATTTAGCTAGCAAAGCGTCAGCTTTGATAGCTTAAGTTAACAGACAAAATTATAGGTCATCTCGGAGTTCAATGAGAGCAAACTGCCACTGTAAGATTAACCACTTAACCCATTGAATGCCTGCGCCATAAAATGTATTTCTTACGTATTTGAGAAATATTGCAAACTCCGCCCGCAAGTTCATCTCCTAGATATTTCAGCTCATTTAAGGACATCGTGTTCAAAATGAATCTGAGTCTCAAAGAAGTTGCGAGCGACCATTTCAAATTGTTGAAAATTCTTAGATATTTATCTTAATGGGTAGAGAACATTGTCGAAAATGCAGAAATTGCTAGTAACAAGAAATGTCTTCATTTTCCACATTATTTTTCAGAACTATTTTCTCAATGGGCGTCAAAAGGGGGGAGTTGGGGAATGGATTAACTTCTTGGTTACTTTAACCTCTCTTATTTATCATGATAAGCTTTGACAAAGTAGATTAACTTACGAAACCACGCTTTGCTAGCTTACAGTATTCTCAGTACTTTGATTGTTTTATGAGATCGCAAGGTCAAGGACAACCGTAACAGTACACAATGCACAGATAGCTCCTACTTCTATACCGTCATCACGCGATTCTGTATTTACGGTGTGTTTACGGATTTCGTCGTCGGGAAGATAAAGACTATAGGGCTTCGGTAACTATACTTTGATTCAAAATGATAAATCGTCAATGGACCGAAAAGATAGTTTATTGCAAACTCGCCAATATTTGGTTATTAGCCGACTACATGCGTTTTCTTCATTGCCTACAATAATTTCTACACAAACAGTCATTTGATTTTAAATTTCATCAATTAAAATTTATCGTCTGCATATTCGTTTAATGTTTGTGCTTTACGGAATAAGTCGGGGATGGAACTTAACACTTATTTGTATGTATTTGTCAATATCTGTAAAAGTGAATAGGAGAACAATGCTGAAGAAATTTCAACTCCTTAGTAAATGCGAAAATAGTAGAAAACTAGGTTCTTAAACATGGTCCACGTTAAGTTTAAAATTGGAAACAGATGCATCAAAAACTGTTACGTGATATTCAATTTCATCTTTAATTATGAATAAAAAATAATAGACAGAGAACAACATAATCTTTATTTTATAAACAATATAAAAAACATACATATGAAACATACTTATGACCCGTAACACCAAAAAGAACACAAAGGAAACAAATGGTATAGAATTAACAAGATCTGATCAAAGCGGGTCATGACCTCGCAGTCTACATGTGAAAAAAAAGCTGAATAGCGTGACTTGTAGAGAGGCAACATGCTTACCATTTGACCTTGAACTCTGGCCTCGTTACTTCAAAAGCAGTAGGGTTCCTCATCTAACAAATGATTATAAATAATCAAAGATTGGCAGGGATATGATTGAAAAGCTGTCCTGTAGAAAGGCTAAATCTTATAACGAAATACATGTATGTGCTACTGGTTTTGGCCTCACTACGTTAATATCAATAAGGACCCTCGTCTTACCAAGGATAACCCACATACATAGTTTAAAAGAGACCAGGTGTGAACTTTGACTAATTCAGAGGGTGCGAGCTTATCTAATAATTCAAACTCGTGGCCTTTACCCTATTAGAGTGTTACTAAGGGATAACAGGTCAAGGTAATAACATGTATCAAAATGAAAAAAATCAACATATTAAATATAGATAAATCTAAATATGTGTATATATATGGATTAAGGCTTTAATTGTATTCTTTCTGCATCTGGCTATAGGGCAATATCAACAAGGGACTCGCAAAGCAGGGAATCCCCTCGAAATGGGCAAATCAATAACTAACAGATAGTGGGATTGAAAATCAAAATAAAATAGAAGTTTAGTTTCTATGCTAACAACTGCTGCATAACTGACGAGTTTCAATACATATGTAGAAAATGGCACTTGAAGAGAGGACAAAAACATGAAAATCGTTAAAAAGAAATTGTGGCTTCATAGCCTGTATTCCCATTCACTTGAAATCAAACAGGATCCAACAGTATCCAATATCAGTAGAAGCTCTCACACACGGACAAATTCATTAACAAAATTTGACCTCATGACATTGTTTTTAATGTTGTGAAACAATCTCATTCAGGGTAGTCCACATGCAAAATTTGAAAAAAAAAAAAAATTGGATAAAGAAGAATAGAGAATCTCAAAAAAATGACCTTGTCCTTTGCCCTGGTTACCTCTCAATCAATAGCATTCCCACTCGAAATCACTAGAGGATACCAAAATGAAACGTTTGAAAGGGATTAGATGAAAAGAATGACCTATAAAGCGACAACAAGCTGAACTCAAAATTTTACCATGTGATCTTATCCCTTGATCTTGTGGTCCCAATATCAATTGGGATACCATCTCACTGAGGACTATCTACAAGAAAGGTTAGAAAGATATGTATTGAAAATGTGAATAAAAGGAAGGCTAAGACACGGTTTGATCTTGAGGCCTTCACTTTTGACCACTTGACCTCAAAATTAAGAGGTTTGAACAGATATTGGATAAAGGATTTTCAAGAGTATAAGCGATAGACTTACTGGTGGAAGTACACACGGACAGACACATGAATAAAGCCATTACTATTCCGTCTTTCCCCTAAAGTGAGTTGTGAGGATATACATATGTAGACGTTATACTTTGCCTTGGCCTGAAAATTTTGGAATTAACTATTCTGCTATTCCACTATTTCATTAACATTAAAACTGATTTCGAAAGTACTGACGGTATTTTTTTTTTTTTCGCTTTTCGATAAAAAATTGAATGGTGTTAGGCTCGTTAAATCATTTGTATGCGAATGCTTTCGAGATATCCTCTTTGACCCTTGCAACGAGTTATTTTGTTCACTCATTGGCGGCAATGTGTGAATCCTGGTGTTCTATCACGTTATCGGTGGCAGAATACGCAGCGCATCCAACATGTAAGGGCTCCCAAACATGTTCGAATCTTCTTACACCGTGATGACACGATCCACGTCTCAGTGCACTAACATCCATTGAAATAGGCCTACATATATATAGCATGCCATCTCTAAAAACCATGTCATTCTCACAAGTTTGTTCCATTAATCTAGACGGACTTCGAAAGTTGTCAATATTATAAACAAACTTCGGTTTGCATATTGCTGTCGAGTCGTGTTGAACGTAAATTTCCTCTCTTGTAACATTGGTACGATAAAAGCCAGGCTGGGAGTAGGATCCGAATAAAAGAGTTCCGGTTTGGTGTTCTAGAAGTTGAGAATAGTTTGACCATGGTAGACTCGGAAATGTTTCCGGATCGCTACATTGTCTATGTATGTTAAAACCACTGGCAAGGGCTGATATCTGAAGAAGAAAATAGACTCATGGTTAATATTAAATATTTTATATACAGATAAATGCTCAAATATCAATACGATAAGGATAACACCTGTATACTAATCTTTATTTACCATTTTTTTATAACACTTTTCAGTTCAAATCTCAATGCTATTAAATAATTATATTTTAATTATAAAAAAAGACGACAGAGATACTGGTAATAAACATTATAGTCTGAATAAAAAAAGTATAGAATAAAAAATAGGGTAATACGCCAGCAAACACTTGGTTTAGATATCACATTTCTTTGACAAACTGAAAAAAAAGACAATTTTTAAACGATTTTACCACATTGAACGTTTTCGGACTAATTAGCATCACTTACGAACCCATTCCCACACTATGACGCTTTTTGACACCCACAACAAAAATTATGGGAAAATATTGTGTAAAAAAAGAAATTGCTTGTAACAATCAATTTCTTTGTTTCGACAATGGTTTCTACCCAGAATGTAGAAAAAATCTAAAAGTTCATAAATTTTAAATTGTTGTCTACAACTCCTTTCACTTTGGACCATCCTAAAATTTTGCCGTCTATAAATGGGCTAACATAAATGATCACAGGCTTACACGTACCAAAACACAGAATAATCGAAGTTCGTATCGCATTCTGACTGATCGATATATATTTATATAGCATATATTTTAAGTCTTGACTTTAATAAGTTATGATTATCAAATTTCAATCCATCCTTATATAACAACTTGTTCCTTAGAAAGAAAAGAGGCTAAAAATAGCGTTTGATTATGAGATTTTATAAGTTAATTTTCGATAATCAAGATGGGGGTGCTGTGGTTTTTTTAAAACAATGTAATAATCTATTAAAGGAATTCTTTATTAACCCCAGTGTAACCAATAGGTGGAATTTTAATTATTTGATCTTTAGAAATGAGGAAGTACGCGGTAAAATAAAATCTGACCATGATTGTCAATAGTAGAATTAAACTATTTTCACATTAAACCCTCCTTTTTACGTCCCTTAAGAAAATAGTTCTGGATAACAATCTGGAAAATGCAGAAATTGCTTGTTACAAGCAAGTTCTGCATTTTCCACATTGTGTTCTACCCATAGAGAAAAAGACTTTAAAAGAAAGATCAATAATTTGAAAGTGTCGTCTGCAAATTCTGTCGGTTTGGAACGATCTAAAATTGCACTATGTTGGAATAGGTTAAATTCGTCACGTTACCAATACGTGTATTGTAAATAACTATAAATGAATACTTATTTTTCTTCTCGATATATTTTCTCATATAGTATAATTTTATAAAGGAAACGTTATTAAGTGATAAGGTATCCTCTATATCTGTCTATGAAGCTACCAGGTTGCTCCTTATTCGAGTGATAGGTAACACTTCCATATTTGTTTGGTTCGTTTTCTGTAAGCAGGACATACAAACTTTTCAAGTGATTACATCTATCGAGTATACCCTAACTAAACACGCAGCGAGGGCCAAAGCCACACGCAAAAAAAGCTCGATCTTTTTCTTTATAAAAAGTGTGATGTAGTCCAATTTCTTCGTTTCTTCACCAATGATAAATATTGTAAAGATTTTGCACATTACCAGACGACAAAATTTCAGACTAGTCAAAATTCAAAGATGTTGCTGTTGATAGATTTGAGGTGTCGAAATTTTAAATGTTTTGCCTTTTGAGGTAGAAAACATTACGAATAATAAAGAATTTGCTTGTGAAAAGCAGTTGCTACATTTTCAACGATGTTTTTCTTTGGGAGAGGGGGGGGGGGGTCAAAAAGCGTCATTGTCTGGGAATGACCCAATCGACTGCGCTCGGAGAGGGTGTATACATACATTTGGTTAAGCTCCTGTCGAATTTGGACTAATACGAAATAGATTAAATGGCGGAAATTGCAAGTGAACAACATCTCTCAAAAGTTTCGTTGGAGCATGGAAACTAGTCTTCCTTGTAAAACATTAAAGGACCTTCAATCAACACACGAAAATTAACTGAAATCTTCGACTATATTCTCTTGAATTGATCCAATGTTGAAATATTTAAGACTTGACGGCCCTCCAACCCTTTACACCAGATATGATAAGCCCAGGCCTCAAATGTTTCGATGTGAGAACCCTTAGAACACTTGCACACAATGGTCTATCATTATGTTCATATAGACTATAGGTTACCACAAAAATATTGTATAAAGGAGTCACTGAGATGTTTCTTTAGAGATACTTTAGGGTACAACGGAGTGTACGAGTCAACGAGGGAAGTTTCAACACTTTTTTGACAATATTAACTTTTCTTTGGTCGAGGAAAATAAACGTTCGTGGGCAGTCAAAAGTTGGGGTATAAACGTCACCGTAGAAATACTTCCGGGTTCGATGAAATAGATCCAAATGAATATTTCAAATACTTCCTTCGTCCCGGTACTTGTATAACTATGATAATAGAAAGTGATTGAATACTTGCTTATATTTGATCCTGTGCCATTTCTGTTTCATGTGGATTTTTTAACATTTAAATAAGTGAATTTGGTTTTGATTCGGAAACGGTATCTTTTTGAAAACGCGAGTAGATGACAAAACAGATTAAGGCTGCGTCATGTAAAGCATATTACGTGGCAATGACAAAGGATTTAACACCGGAATACTTCGATAGCTAGGAAATACGGGCGTATGTTTTGAAGATGGCAAAAAAGAAATGACTCTGATTTTTTCAACTGTGCAAAAACTAATATGGTATAATACCTATAGACAGTCTGTATTAGTAATGAAGAAGGAATGTTTCGTCGCATGTCTCTTTGACGCGGATACCATGGGCGTACATATGACGTTCATGCTTATATGATTTGTCATCCAAAAATGACCTCCTAAGCCTCTGACATAGTCATGTGTCGCTAATGAATTAAGGATCACATAGGCGGGTTCAAAGCCTGGAGATTCGGATTACATGTTGTGGTAGTACAGGTGTATTCGACCTTGGTTAAGTGGTCGAACTGCCTCAATATAACCGAAATAATGTTGAAGGAGACATTAAAAGTTATATGATGAATCAATGTTTTTAAAGAAGTACATTCCTTGTTGCTTGTGTCAATATCAATACAGTTCTATCATCTATTAACATAGACCTTCAGTTATGGCGTTTAGATCGCCAACCAACTAGTTTACCATTTTGAGGAGATTATTTCTAATAATATCGTAATTTAGCAGAATAATTAATACACAAACATGACTTAAATGAATATCTGTCAATGTAGACCAGCGTTTATGATGATGCTTTGTAATTGACCAAACGCGGCTGTCAATCAAGGAATCAATCGACCAAGCAAATCATTTATTTAGCCCGGACCTGAACTTTCGACTGTGATATTGGCCGCCATATTTGTTAACCTTTTCTGTTCATTTGGCGACTTAAACTTCGTAACTACACTTGTTCAGGCTCTAGTTACAACGTTTAGGTCACCAACCAACCATTTCCTTTTTTGTTACATCTTACTGGCCATAAATTTTGCAAAATAACGCCGTTGAAAATCGAAGCTGAACTTATTGTTGGGGTTTATGGGCGCGACCAAAGGAGTCAGTGGGCGGGGCCAACGATTGGTCACTTAAGCATCTCATGCTCATTTTATTCCGAGGGATTTTAAAAAGAAGCACAAAAGTGTTGAAAATATTATGCAAAAAACGTTTTTGCTTTTAAAAAGTAATTTCTACTTTTCCCACAATGGTCTTTTGGTTTTTCCTTCAACATGTCCTTATGCAGGACTGTATAGTAAAACATAAGGAATTTAAGGCTACCGTTTTTGTTTACATTCTTTCGTTTGTTCGTAGATTGTTCATTCATATAAAACAAGTCGTAATTTTACGTCCGGGTTAGAATTAATTAGTTTAAATACTTTAGTCACGATTATACAAAAGGGGAATATGATCTCTCCTCTTTGTGGGAAAAAGGCCATTGAAAAAAAATAAGAAGATCGTTTCTTCTTTGTCTTCTTTTTTAATACGCGTAACCAATTATCAGACAGCAAATTTTAGCCTGGTCCGAAATGAAAAGTCGCAGACGACAATTACAAGTTGATTTAGTTTAATAAATATTTGTCCTTTTGATTTGAAAAATTGTTGACAATGAAGAAATTGGTTGGCACAAGCAATTTCTTTATTTTCCACAATGTTTTCCAAAGCCTTTTTCTTGGGAGCGTCAAAAAGTATGGTTGGATACGACTTGGTATCGTCTCTAACCGTTATTATCTTCAATTTTTAACTATATCTTCATGTATTCTGTTTATTTATTTATTTCTCAATAATGTAACATGTTCGTGCATCTGGTCCGATATCTGTGTAAAGAACATTTAATTAGTATAAGCCCAAAACTTAAAAGTGTCCCAAACGTTACGTCAGGGATTCGCAGTATAAATAAACATTTTGTACTTTAGGGTTGGCGGTCACTTTGGTTGCTCAGGTAAATTGAAAAAATGGCACTGTTGATATTAAAAGGGTAAAGGTCGAGTTTTAAAATTTCTGGTCGATTTTGTCGTTATTTCAGTTGAGCGCAAAGCGCTAACGGTGATGTATTGTGATCACAATCTGCATGACGTACGTTGTCCGTCGTGTGTCAACAATTTCTTTAAATGACATCTAAGCCAAAACCACAGGGCCAATTTAGAACAAATCTGACCGGAATGTGCCTTCGGTGGCTTCCTTTAGAATAAGTAGAGAAAAATTTTAATTCGTTTGAAACGCTGGTTGCCATGGCAATCAAAATGAAATATATATATATATATAACTAAAATTATCTCCTCCTGACCCAGAAGGCGAAGAGCGTTGATATTCTGCATGACGCATCAGTACATTGACCTCTTTCTGAATTGCTAAAATCATTACCCTAGGGACTCCCATGGACGGAGTCTCAGGGAGTAGTCCGACAAAGAATTTAAGAAGGATATTGAAAAATAAAACTCCTCCAAAACTACTATGCCAATGTCAACAAAAATCATGCCGAAATATTCCTTAGATTGTCCCCTCCAATTACAGCTAAAAGAAGATGAAATCTATTGTAAAACCCAGCTGCCATAGCAACAGAAGTGATATCTAAAAAAAAATTTAAAAAGTTCTCCTACTGACCTGGAGGGTGTATAGCCTTGGTATTGTGGAAGCATCATTACATTAACCTCTTTTAAATGATAAAATCATTACCATCGAGTCTCCCAAGGGCGGAGTCTCGGCGGATGGGCCCATAAAGAATTAAAGAAAATAATAAAACGACAATTCCTTCTTTAAATACAACTCAAAGTTGGGCCAAGTTTGGCTGAAATGCTCCCTATGTTGTCGACTTTCAAATAAGCGAAGAGAAATGAAATTTGTTGAAAACTCTAGTTGCTATAGCACCCTAAGTTAAATTTGAAAAATAGTCTTATCCATACCCAGTTAGCATTGAGCCTTGATAATTTGCATGAGCCATAAGTTCATTTACTTCTTAAAATATCTAAAATCATTACCCTCGAATATTACATGAACATTGCTAGTATTTTTTTTAAATTTTGAATCCCTAGGTACAGAGCCCATATATGTATAAAGTATGGGTAGGTCGACTTCAATCATAACCCTAACCTAACATAAAATTTTACTATTGAAAGAAAAGGGGCATTGTGTTAGGTAAGCGCACTAGGCACCAATAACCCTCTTGTTTACGTGTATCATTATTATTCATTAATGTAATTCAAACAAGGAAATTAACAGACAAAGGGTGGAGCTTATCTCACATAAGAAGTAAAGCAATAACGGGGAAGTAATGCACTTTACAGTCTACCGGATCTGAGTGTCTAAACAGATATTCTGATAAAAACTTTAGTTAAAGCTATAGATATTACAGTGATCGAACAATTTTTTTTGTTTGAAGTTGCGTGTACAAGGGATTTCACGTTTGATTATGGAAAAGGGATTTTAAACGGAATTTTATGAAAGGCCAAATGGAAAGTCCAGTTAGTCGGAAATGACATTTTGGAGTATCCATTTCAGGAATTTTATCACAGCATTTTTTCTATTTTTAGCTAGCAAAGCGTCGGCTTTGATAGCTTAGGTTATCAGATAAAATTTTGAGGTCGTCTCAAAGTTCAACGAGTGCAAACTGCCATTGGAGGCTTAACCACTAAATCCATTGAATGCCTACGCAATAAAAAGTAGTTCTTATGTATTTCAGGAATATTGCAAACTCTGCATGCAAGCTCATCTCCTAGGTATTTTTGCTCACTTAAGCACATCGATTTTCAAAGAAGTTGCAGACGACAATTTCAAATTGTTGAATATTCTAAAATATCTATCCCTTTTGTAACAAGCAATTTCCTCATTTTTCCACATTGTTTTCTACAACTATTTTCTTGAGGGGCGTACAAAGGAGAGATTGTATGGAAATGGGTTAACTCCTTAGTTACCTTTAACCCGTTTCTTTATCATGAAAACGTTTGACCAAGAAGATTACTATACAAAACAATGGTAGCGCGTCGGACTTTCAATCTAGAGGTCCCGGGTTCGATTCCCGACGGCAGCACTCATTCTTTCCGACTATTTGTCTCTCACCAATGGGTCGATAATCGTAGACCTATGTGGGATAGTAGCTGGAGGCTAGGAAAGGATGTAATGGTAATACTGGTGTGAGAAATACCAGGATTCCATTGTTAGGTGCTCCAGCCGCCGCGATATAACTGAAAGATTGTTGAAAGCGGCGTAAAACCCCATTCAAACAAACAAACAAAACAAAACAATGGTTTGCTAGCTTACAGTACTTTCAGTACTTTGATTACAATTGCAGATACGAGACTACAATCAACGGCTAACCGTCACATTCTATTTCGATGGTATATCGTCACAACAAGAATTGTTCCAAATGAACGAATTATACCCCCTTTCAGAATCACTAGTCTCGTTTCTCTCGACGTGTACAGGAAAATTATGAAAATAGCTCGTAATGGTATCGAAATTTTGCATTGCTTGACACGATTAATCCATTCCCAAACAATAAATTTTAGGCTGGTCCAGATTGAGAGAAGCGCTGCAGACAACAATTACAAGTTGGTAGATTTTTTTTCTAACTTGGATAGAAAACATCGTGGAAAATGAAGAAATTTGCTAGATACAAGCAATTTCTTCATTTTCCACAATGTTTTCGAGGGCACATATTCTCAATAAATTCTAAGAAAATTGAGCTCATAAATAGCTTATCATTTAGACGATTCTTATGGAAGTAATTTTGAATGCAAATATGTCCATTTTCAAAAGTGGTTCCTTTTCGAAAAGGAATTCTGACCGCAATCGCGCAATGAAAATGGTCGCTTACTAGAGGTGGTCGCTAGACAAGGTTGACTTGACTTTTACATCTTCTAATGTGTCTGTTGTTACCTCTCAAAATTCTACTACTACTGTATACTATCATCACTGTTTACATCAAGCCTATCACTATTGTTAAACCTGTATAAGAAAGCCACTCATAAAGCCTTTCAAAAGTGACTTTTACACAGGTGGATATCTTATTCAGGTTCATGTATCAGCTGGGTCATTTTGTTGGACTGTTTAAACAAACTATACAGACAAAATGATCCTTGTGCAATATGAATCAGGATTGTATCAGTCATGATATGTGAGAAATAAGAACTGAAGTTAGTGTGTCGTGAATATTCCCTTTAAATAATACAATCTGGAGTAATAGACCTCTGAAAAGCCTCATATTGAAAGATTTTCTTTTATTTCGATTACTGCTGTCTGTGTGAGCTAGATTGAAGTCTTACGCGGGTTCCAGATTAAGTAATTTACGTTTTGTGGGATGTGTTTTTTTTATGTGTGTGTGTGTGTGTGTGTGCGCGCGCGCGCGTGTGTGTGTGTGTGTGTGTGTGTGTGTGTGTGTGTGTGTGTGTGTGTGTGTGTGTGTGTGTGTGTGTGTGTGTGTGTGTGTGTGTGTGTGTGTGTGGAAATATTTGGTGACAATTGACCAATCGCGATGTCAACCAAGGGATATATCGACCAATCAAATTATTCATTCAGCTCAGAATTAACATTTAAACTCCAACATTGACCGCCATTTATGTGAAATATCTTTCTTGTTTGGCGATTTAAATGTCGTAACTACAGCATATTCAAGCTGTAGTTACGACGTTTAGGTCGCCAGCCAACGATTCAACCTTTTTGTTACATGCTACTGACCATCGTTTTTGCAGAATAACGTCGTCTAAAGCGAAGCGGGACTTCCTGTTGGAGTCAGAGGGCTTGTCGAAAGGAGTATGTGGGCTAGGCTAGCGATTGGTCAATTTCACCTCGAAATCCCGATAATCTATCGGAAAGGATTAAAAAATATTCTTTGTTAACTTGGAACAAAAGCAATATTTTCAGTAATAGTAAAAGGGTCTTTTCTGATTTCGTTTCTTTGTTTGTTTCTCTGTTTGTTTGAATGGGGTTTAACGCCACTTTTAACAGTATTTCAGTCATATCGTGGAGGCTGGAGCAACTAACCGTGGGTTTCTGGTATTTCTCACACCAGCACTACCTCTACATCCTTTCCGAGCCTCCTATTAGGTTAACGATTATCCACCGATTAGTAGGGGACAAATGCCCGACCGGAGATCGAACCCGGGACTTCATGATCGCAAAGTCCGACGCGCTACCAGCTATGCTATTGCCGCGACAATTCCTGTTTTCGTAGGCCTATACAAACATAGGAGAAAGTATTGTTATTACACAAGAGGAAGTAGTTAGTTTTACCAGGTGTAGGAATATTTTTGATTCCTGTTTATCGTATGACTCAATTGTTCAAAATTAAAAAAACATTGGAACTGAAATTACACAAGAGGAAATGACAGTCTTTTTGAATTAAAAAAAATGGTACTTTTTTTTAAAAAAATGCAAAGAAAGACTATTAATCGTGGGAGTCATTGACTGATAGGATCGATAAATTAAATAATCAATCGACCAATCAAATTATTCGTTTAAACCGGAAGTAGATTTAAACTCCAACAATTTCAAGATCTATTTCAAGCATATTCCACGTGTAATTACGACCTTAGGTCGCCAACCAACCATCTTAATTTTTTGTTACTTATTGCAAACCATGAAAAGGCGATATAACGCCTTTTACTTTTGAAATTTTAGTTCCTGTTGGGGCTCAGTAGGTGTGGCAAGCTGGGTCAGTTGGTGTGGCAAGCGGGGTCAGTAGGTGTGGCAAGCGGGGTCAGTAGGTGTGGCAAGCGGGGTCAGTAGGTGTGGCAAGCGGGGTCAGTAGGTGTGGCAAGCGGGGTCAGTGGGCGTGGCAAGCGGGGTCAGTTGGTGTGGCAAGCGGGGTCAGTGGGTGTGGCAAGCGGGGTCAGTAGGTGTGGCAAGCGGGGTCAGTAGGTGTGGTAAGCGGGGTCAGTAGGTGTGGCAAGCGGGGTCAGTGGGTGTGGCAAGCGATCCATTGATTTTCGCTGTATAAGTATTTGGCTATGTCTGTAACTTGTAAAAAGCTTTTTATAAAAATGATTAAACATTCTTAATTCTGAGTATACCTCTAAAGAGTGAACACGACACTTAACGAAAAAAATATTTTAACCATTTCCCAGACAATTCCTTGTTATTACGTCCCTGTGATTTTGTGCTTGAGGCAACATTGTGGAAAAAGAAGAAATTACTTGTAATTGGATCGATTATCAACTTGGTTTCTATTGAAATGACATATCGCGACTATCAATCAAAGTTTCAGTTGACCAATCAAATCATTCTATTAGACCGGAGGGAAAATTTGAACTCCGTCAACGGTCGAAATTTAATGGAAGCATATTTTGTTGGTTTTACGACTTAAACATCATAACTACAATTACTTAAAAACGTGAATATGACGTTTAGGTCGACAACCAACCATTTCACTTTTTTGTTTCACATGTCTGGTCATAAATTTCGCAAAAAAAAACGCCGTTTCATATCGAATTGGAACTTCCTAAAGGAGTCAGTTGATACGACCAGTGAAGTAAGTGGGCGGGGCCAGCGATCAATAAATTATCCCGAAGTGAAGTGAATCTATAATCGAGTTAGTCTCTATTTAACCCTTTCCCGTTTTTGAAATTTCAGACTGGTCCAAATTGAAAAGGGATGCAGACGCCAATGAAAATTGGATGCAATTCCAAATAAAACAATCCTATATGGTAGAAAACACTGTGGGAAAAGGAGAAATTGCTTATCATAAGCAATTTCTCCTTTTTCCACAATGTTTTCTCATGTATAAAATCACGGTGACGTAAAATCCCGGGTTTATCCAAGAAAGAGTTAAATCTTAAAACTGAGATAGCCGGTTTGTATAAATTTCATAGCGAAAGGCAATATGGTTAACTTGAGCTGCACCTTGCCGGCCGAGATTGGATTTTGGTGAAGGAGCAATCCGTTTCATTTCCTCCATTTGAAATTTCCGAGAAAACCCTCATTGTCGTCAGAGAGGAACAAACTGTGACTCGGAGAAAAGACACTGAACACAGATCAAAGGAGGAAAAAATCAACGCTGAAAAAACTTCAGATTTGATATGATTGAAATAAATATGCAATATGTAAACAAAATGATAATGCCATATTGAAACATGGAATAAAAATAAAATAAAATATAAATCAAAATAGAACGTGCGCATGAGATGTTGACCAGTTGTCGATGTTTAACCCACTCTCATATAACCCCGGTTTTTACGATCCTCAAGCATAAAAACTTTCTAAAACGTTTTGGAATATAAAGATGATGCTTTTAGCAAGCATTTTTTATCCACAATGATTTCTTCCCAAAAAGAACAATGTCTTTTACAACTTCACCAATTCAAATTTTCGTTTTCAACTTCTTTCAATTTGGACTAGTCCAAAACTGGTTGGTCTTGCAATGGATTAATGAGACATTGATAAACACCCCTAGTCTTGTTTAACTTATTTTATATAAACTCTTGACGAATCGTTTTTTCTATCAAATGATCAATAGACCAACCAGATGATTCACTTACACAGGAAGTAAAATTTGAACTCCATATGTGAGGTACTTTTGTTGGATTGGCGACTTGGAAATCGTAACTAGAACTTATTTGCACTCTAACGCCACGAAGCTCTCTGAGAAAATGTCCGACTTGGAACAAAATTTCTTTAATTTCTTTATTACCTAAACTTAGACACCAATAACGTGAAATTATGCTAAAAATCTCGTAACTATAACTTTAAATGGTAAAGAAATATAATTTTAAAAGCTGTAATTAACCCTTTCCTGTATAATCACTGGTTTTTACGTTCCTGTGATTTTATACTTGAGAAAACATTGAGGGAAAAGAAGAAATTGCTTGTAACAAGCAATTTCTTCTTTTCCACAATATTTTCCACCCTGTTGGCTAGTTACTTTTTCAAACTGCACTCACTTTTAGTTTTCGTCTGCAACTTCTTTCAATTTGGACAAGTCTAAAAATTAGAGAAACAGGAAAGGGTTAAAACATTATGGAAGATCATGTAAATGTATATAATGTTGGCAAGTAGCGACCTATTCATTTAGTATGTCAACCTTACTGCCGATTTCTATAGTCTTACATTTGAAAAATAAAGAGACAACATATTTCAATTTACCTAACTTTACCCATTACCAGACGACAACATTCAAGACTGGTCCAAATTGAAAGAAGTTGCGGACGAAAAGTTTTTGTTGGTGAATTGAAAAAAATCTCTTGTCTTTTGCGGTAGAAAAGATTGTGGATAATGAAAAAATTGTTTGTAACACACAATTTCTTCATTTTCCACAATGTTTTCCGTATTTGTTTTTTTTTTGGGGGGGGGGGCTTAACGAGCGTCATTATTTGGGAATGTATTCATTAGCGGGTCGCAGCTATAAATCAAAAACTCGATTGACCAATAAAATCATTCATTTCGACTGGAAGTGAACTTTCAACTCTATTAATCTATCTTGTTGATTTAAGCTGCAGTAATGACCCTTAGGTCGCCAACCAGCGGTTTTCCTTACATTATGTCCAGGACCACATATCTAACAAAATAAAGCCGTTTTCAAGAGTGTCTTGCGAACTTAGAATGTTAAGTAGAGAGACACATAAGTCATAAAGCCGCCGTCATAGCGCAGTCGGTAACGCGTCAGACTCCAAATCTTCAATAATGGGATGTCATGGGTACGATTTCCGGCGGCGGCACATATTGTTTCCGACATTTGTCTCTCACCAATGGGTGTATAATCGTAAACCTAAGTGGGATAGCAACTGGAGGCTAGGAAAGGATGTAGTGTTAGTACTGGTGTGAGTAATACCAGGAATCCATTGTTAGGTGCTCCAGTCGCCTCGATATAACTGAGATACTGTGAAAAGAGGCTTTAAACCCATTCATTCAGATAAGTCATTACCAGACGACAACATCTTATACTGGTTCAAATTCTGAAAATAGTCGTTGAAGATATTTTAGTAAATATTATTTATAAAATCTTTGTCTTGTTGGGGTAGAAAAAATTGTGGATAATAAAGAAATTGAGTCGATGGGCAGGGCCAAATGAGTCAGAGGATGGGACCAGCGATTGGTCAATTCATAAAAGGTAAAGTGATCAGTCCCGAATATTCATCACGAACTTTGGGGAAAAATTAACGATAAACAGTGCCTTTCTATCATCCATTTGCACCTGTAGGTTTTTCATCTAGATCTTTTTCCGGGAGCGCGCAAGTGCATCCAACAGCAATATACTCGTACGCCTGGTCGTAGTGTCGGTACGTAGCATTTTCTTCACAATGGCCTTTACGTAGAACCTTTACCGGCATTTTCATCTGAGTACACACAGTCGTGTTAGTAACGTCTTTTGAATTAACTTTTTTACCGGACTTATCATAGCAGAATTGACAAGAACACCTTGCTGTTGCCATATAGACTGGAAACCTGTCAGGGTCGACAGTTAGTTCCAGGTACCAAGGACACAGAGGTACGGGTTCCGAATCTTTTATGGTGATATGGTTCTTGCATCGCCTATCCCCCAGTATAAAAGCTCGCTTGGCATTATGTTTGTTCGTATTGTTTGGTCTAATCCCTTCTAACCTTGGATGCATGTAGAACTGTGTAAATATTGAGTAATCTGATCTGTATTCTTCCAACATTTTACGTAAGTGTGATTCTGGTCTGTCTCTACAGGAATCTCCATATCCCATGTGAGGAAAGGTCAACGTTATGAAAATAATCCTCAACAGGTCGCACTATAAAGGAAAAGAAAGGCGATTTATTAACCCCTTTCAGTTTGATTCCTAATTTCTACGTCCTTTTGTTTTTATAATTGAGAAAACTTTATGGAAAAAGAAGAAATTGGTTGTAACAAGCAATAGTAAATATTTGAATAAAATTCCACTTTATTTTGTCGTCTACAAAATGTTTGGAACAGTCTTAAATTAAGAAAAAAAAACAGGAAAGGTTTAAACCCTTTACAAGGGGAAATATTCGTTGCTTGTGTTTGACTCTTAAACCAGGGCTTCGATCCCCAAAACCCGTTTTTACCATGGAAATGTGTCTCAATAGAGGTCAATTTGACCCAATGGGAGAAATTGTCAAGGTTCTACACATAGTGCTTTGATTCCTAATTTTTAAAACGATTTTTATCGCGTTCTGTGACAAAAAAAAAATACAAATTAACCCTTTCCGATTCAATCTCTGATTTTTATGTCCCTGTAAAATGATAGTTGAAAAAACATTGTAGAAAAAAAATTGCTTGTAACAAGCAATTTCTTCTTTTTTCCACATTTTTTTCCCTGCTGTATATTTATTTTTAAAATTTTCACCCATTTTTAATTTTCGCCTGCATAACCTTTGAATTTGGACTCGTCTAAAAAATTCCAAAACAGGACATCGTTTATTCTTTATAAGAGATTAATAAAAATGAATCAAAATAAACAAGAAAATGTTTGATAGCACATCAATCTTGAATATTATCCCCATGTTTGGCTCTTTTTGTTGTTCTGACACCCTTAACAATCCGTTTATGCTATTTTCAATTCATGTTGTCTAACCAAATTCAACTTCATTTATAATTATTCATGTTAAAATTTTTATGTTTTCGATAATATGCTTGAATTGAGTATTCTGTTCGAAAAAGTAAGAACTAAAAGTTGTAAGCAAGAAGGATATGTTATTTTTGTTGCTGTTGTTGCTATTATTATTGTTGTTGTTGTTGTTTTTAAACAACCCAGGTCTTTGAGAATGTTAAAGCTTACATTTTGTTTTTTAATATAAAATATTGTGCTATTTTACTCATTCCAGTTTTCAGCTCTTAACAAGCTTTAAACCGTTTTCAAAATATTTGTCATTCGATCAACAGATCTGAGTTATTAAGGCTTACTTTTTTTTCTTTTCTTGTTTGTGTGTACAGTTATTAATATATTTACCTATTTATGAATTCATATTCTTATTTATCTATTCATTTATTTGTTTTTAATTGATTTATTTCATCATTATTTATCATTTAAAACCTTCTTGTTTGTTGGTTTAATTTTCAACAAGTCGAAATTTTCACTTTTCTTTCTGGACAAGCCATATATGAGCCCGTGCTTGGTATTTCCGACATCATCATCTGTGCCTAAAGTGCAAAATCTGAGCAGCCTGGTCAGTCACTTGGGGCACTTAGAATATTTGTCGGTCGCTTAATCTGTTACCACAAAATGGCGATTTTTTTTACTCCCCTCAAGGTAAAAGCTTGTGAAAAACATTGTCGAAATAAAAAAAATGCTTGTGACAAGCAATTTTTTTCATTTTCCACAATGTTGCCTACACAAAAAAGCAACAAAATTTGGAAATTAAAAAACTGTTGTCTTCAACTTCTTTCATTTTGGATCAGTCTAAAATACCCTGTGGTAGTGGGTTACAGAAGGTAAGGTCAGTAACTTTCTATAGACGCAAAGTGAAGGCTCTGATCAGAAAGTGCGAAAGTACGGGCTGATCTGAGGTTTTACTTAAGCCACATGTGTAATGGTTGAAATTGTAACGGCAAGGCTCATTTCATGAAAAAAGGGCAGTCTTTTCTTATTAAAATGAGAGAAAATATTTCATAAATACATTTTTCTAAAAAATAATATGTTTTTGCAAAACCTACAATAGCGTTTACTCACGAAAAGCATAATTGTGTTGAATATTTTATATCTTTATATATATTCGTTCAGTCTATTCATTCAATTTGTTGAAGCAAGAGTAGAAATTAAGTCTTAAATAACCATTGAAACAGAGTAATGATGATTTCGAAAGAATAGTCGTTCTAAAAATTGATACGAAATCAAATACAATGTAATAAAATCCTTGAAATGATGGAATAGAGTTCTGGTGGGTATGGTATAGTTGCAGTAGTAAGCTGCGTTTTTAATGACGTGAAACGGGTTGGTTTTGACGAGGAGATTTGTGACTGAATACCAGAACATCGTAATTACTACTTTGACAAGTTATTTAATTACAATGATTTTCTAGCCAATCTAATATTATCTTTCGTATGATATTTCATAACGAGTTCACTCCATACAATGTGGTCTAAGTGAAAAAGCAATAAACACACGTTGGACGTGATAGAACCCGAAAGCAATAAATCTTGTAAAAGTGGTTTTTTACTTACCGAAAGCTGCCCTCAAACAAATTCTCACTCCTATATGCGACATATTTAAGAAAGGGATATATGCACATTACTCATATTTTTTTCAGTCTGCGATCAAGACAATTGGCTAATCGCGACTGTTGAATAAGGATTCAACCGACCAATCAATTAATTCATTCAGTCCGGAATTGATCTTTGAACTCTGACATTGGCCGCCTTTCTGTTAGTCTTTTTTTGTTGGTTGCGACTTAAACGAAGTAACCTCAGCTTATTCAAGCTGTAGTTAGGACGTTTAGATCGCCAACCAACAACATCGTTATTTTGTTACATGCTACTGGCTATGATTTATGAAAAAAAAACGCTGGGGGAACTTCCTGACGATGTCAGTGGGCGTGGCTACAGGAGTAAGTGTGTGTGTGGGGGGGGAGCAAGTGGTCAATTTGATCGCTACCCTTCAATGATTGCAATACTCATAATCGAACCCTCTTTACTCTTACTTTCCTAACAATGACTGTTTAAATGCTTACCAAAGAAACTTTGACGTCAGAAATAACGTTTTTAAAAGCATCTATAAACTTCATCTTTTATCCTTTGAAATCATCCATAGCAGTATCGATTATATACGTTTAAAGATAAGAGTTTACCGCGGAATTTACCATAGGGAAGTAAAAAAGACAAAAACATCTTAAAAAAGTACTGGGGTGTGATATTACTGATAATTTGAATATTTAATCACGGTAGACATTTTAATTGAAAGCAGGTTTTTCGAGTCTCAAAGATTCGAAAACTCAAGATTCCAATTTCCTATCGAAGGAGTAAGAAATATGAGTGCGCAATGTCATATAGCAAAAAACAAGGCCATGTTCCAATGCTATATAGAATTTTAGGTTAAAAAGAATTTCTTTTGCAAAGATTTATTGATTGGTTTAGATTGAACGTCACTTTCAAAAGTAGTTCATTTAACCCATTCACAAAAAATAACGATTTTTGACGCCCCTCAAGAAAAGCCACCGGTAAAACATCTAGGAATAAGAAGAAACTGCTTGTACCAAGCAATTTCTTCATTATATACAATGTTTTCTACCCAGAGAGTTAAAAAAAATCTAAAATTTTATAATCTTTAAATTGTTGTCAGTACTTCAAATCAATTTGGACCAGTACAAGATTTTTTTTTTTTTTATCTTGTAATGGGGTAAATCGTGGTATGCATCTAACAACGACTTCTCGTTATTTCTCATACCATCATAACACTGTTAAGTCTTCCCGAACACTGATACTTTTTTACGCCACTCAGGAAAATAATTGGGAAGAAATGTGTAAAATGAAGAAACTGCTTGCGAAAAGCAATCTCTTCAGTTTACACAATGTTTTTTAACCCAGAAATTAAAAAAAAATCTATAATTTTGTAAACTTTAAATTGTGGTCTGCAACTTGTTTTGATTTGGACACGTCTAAAATTTGCCGTCTAGTAATGAGTTAAACCAAACGAAAACCTTCACATTCGCCTAAGGTGCACTTTTTGCCGAGAATGGGTTCGAACTCGTGACAAATGAATTAACCAATTACCAGACGGCAAACGTTGAGACTCGTCCAAATTGAAAGGAGATGCAGACTTCTATTTAAAGTTTTTGAAATTTCAGATTTTTTACACGCATACTGAGGGGTTATTTCAATACTATCGTCAGAGCCAATGTAGACATGCGCGCTACGACAGTATTTCACTTTATCATTTAAAATCCCGATGTTAATATGCAGGACCTTCCAGTTCATCTTGGTTAGAAATTAAACTAGAAATGTGTCAATGACACGGATGTTCCCGCTTAACGTTTAACCTTTTGGTTAGAAAACATTGTGGATAAAAAAATGCTTGTAACATGCAATTTCTTCTTTTTCCACAATGTCTTCCAAAGCTTTGTTACTTGGAGGTCTAAAAGCGTCATTGGGTGGGAATGGGTTAAGTGCTTTTTACATGACCTTCAGCTGTGACCTTGAACTTCGAAGTATCTAACACAACTTTACGCATGACACTAGTACACGTGAAGGATAAAAACTGTCCTAAGTTATTTTAAAGCCATCAATTAATGTAGAAGATATGCTCCAGACAAAAATCAACACAGACACACTGACCCACCCACGCACGCACGCACACACCCACCCTCGCACCCAAGCACACACCCACCCACGCACCTACGCTCGCACTCACGTACTTACAGAGGCAACCCTATATACCCCTAGTCATTACATGACGAGGGCAAAATACTTTTAAGGACAACCCGATGTTTTAAAAAATATAAATAAAATTCAAGTATATGATTTTCGGATATTAACCATCTTTACTTTGCAAGGGTGACACCCAAATAAGTAGTTGGCGCCACTCTTGTCGAGCAAAGATCGACTTTCACTATCTTCTTAAATCTCTCAGTTACACACTGCAAAACACGGTTAAGGATAGCTAGGTTGACATAAAAAAGTTTACGCTATAAGTTCGAACATTCGATTTTCAGTACAGATTATGAGTATTTATAGCTTTATTGCTTTGTTTTGCTTGCATTTTATACCCACCCCAAAAACACTTATTTTCTGAGAAAGCTTGAAAGACCAATTAAGGTCGTTAATAAAAGAATCAATCGATAAATTAAATCAGTTATTTAGACAAGAAGTGAATTCTGAAATCCGACTTTGACCATAATTTATGGTGAGCATTTTTGTTGGTTTGGCGACTTTTAAAAACGTATTCAAGCTGTATCTATGACACCTAGGTTGCTAACCAAGGATTTCTCTTTTATTATATGCTACTGGCCATACTATTTTGAAAAATAACGTCATATTAACCCTTTATATGCTGTATAAAACCCCTTTTAAGAATTGAAATAAATTCAAAGGACTGAGAGCAATGAAAGTTCTTGTTCAATAATCAATATTTCTTTAGAAAATCAATTTCATGACTTCTCTGACAGGAAAAGTACAAGCAGGAGGTGTAGACCAAGATCAGACTGCACTTATGTGCAGGCTGATCTTGGTCAATACCTTTTGCCCTAACCGGAATATTCTGGGCTCAGCATGACAAAGGTTAAATCGCAAGGGAACTTCGAGTCGAATTCAGTCACCCTGGCTAACAGAGTCAATGAGCAGGGCTAGCAATCCGTCAATTTTCTAAAGCCAGCAGCCATTATAAATATTCTTGTCTAACACACACATAGAACCATTACTTATTTGACGTCATGTGGTCGCAAAATATGTCACGTTATTGATTTTTACCTCAGGCCGAAATAATGTTTCTGTAAAATTTAACCCATTCCCACACAGTGACGCTTTTGGACCCCCCCCCCCCAAAAAAGAAAAAATGGGAACACATTGTGTAAAATGAAGAAATCGCTTGTAACAAGCAATTCCTTCATTTTACACAATGTTTTCTACCCAGAAAATTGAAAATTATTTTAAAATTTATAAACCTTAAACTGTCGTCTGCAACTTCTTTCAAATTGACCAGTCTAAAATTTTGCCGTCTGGTAATGGTTTTATATGTGGAGAAAAGAATCTGCCATTGCATTTGAGATAAACTGTTCATAACCTTGTCTATACAAAAAGTTAAAAGCTCAACCCTATTATCCTAGACTAAGTTTAGTACAGCTTGTCTGGAAAAAAAACTCATGGTAGAGCCTATACGTTTGTTTGTTTTGATGTGGTTGTTTCAGTATGTCATAACTTTTACATGTTTTTAGGGTTATCTGCCTCCACAAAAAAGATAACTCGTTTTTAAGTGAACATTTATTCCAAGTTTTAAGTACGTAAACCTGATACATCTAAATTGTGAAAATTTTTGCTTGATGAAGCCTTGGGTGTGTTCATGTTTTGACCATAAACTCAGGTTTGCAGGGTAATTGTTACCGTTAATACGCGCTGAGATTCTGTAAGCTTTATTTCAGCCTCACATTAATTCAAGTTTCACGACCGAAGCTATGATACTTGGAGTACTTTGACACAATATATTGGAGTAAAAGGATACGAATTGAAACTCATTCGTTTTTCATATCATAAACGAAATACTTAATTTCATAAAGATATAAGAGAGTCCTCGTCAAGATACACCCCGCACAGCTATAGAGATTGGACCATGACCATTTCCTGTTTTGTCAAATATTCGACCTGTCCTAATTCAAAAAAGTTTGCAGACGAAAATTTAAAGGCAATTTAATTCGAAAAAAAAAAAAAAAACAAAAAACAACAAACAGTGGGTAGAAAAAAAAAGAAATTGCTTGTTACAAGCAATTTCTTTTTTTTCCACAATATTTTCTCAATTATATGATCATAGGGGCGTAAAACCAGGGTTTGGACTGGAAAAGGTTAAGAATTTCAAGCAAATATCGCTTAAAAGAAATGGACACAAGGAATATTTGACGCGGCCTTTCTTCCTTTGAAGCAGCAGGATAAATAACAATCGGTTCGATTTCCGAAACGTCACATGACAACAACGCTTTTGTGAAAAAAAAAATCATTCGAATCAATAAAGGCAAATAGAAGTTGCTCACATGAAATTTCATACAGTCAATGACGTAGTCGAAAATGACAAAACTCCGATAATATAAGCAATAGGGACAAGCATATATTAATATCTTCCAAGAAATATAGTAGGGGTGCGCTCGAAGCAATATGGGGTACAGACAAACGAATGGACGGACGGACGTAATGGCATACGAGAGAAGATAGAAAAGTCCATCACCTAGGGCGGAATTAGACATCATATAACTTGTTTGTTTGAACGGGGGTTAACGCCGATTTTAACAGTTGTCGGAAAGGAAATGTGCCGCCGCCGGGGATCGAACCCATGACACCTAATTCAAATAAACAAATTGTATTTGGTGATTGCCTCAGTTGTATGGGATGCAAGCTGACTACGCTGATAAATAAATGAAAATACTTGGGTTAAACTGCTTCTCTCTGCCTTAGGCCCATCAAACTTAGATGGTGACGATACCCTGACTTTGGTGGCGTTTATAACTCTAGGCCTAGTTTCTTTGTACAATATCCCTCTTTCGATGTTGTAATTATATATGTTATCTGAAATGCAATAATGTGAGATAACGAAGACGAGCTAGAAGAAAGTACCATGAGAGGATCGCAAGAGCACGATAATCTGTTGCGAGGGTGCAATGACGATATCATAAGTTTTAAGTGACGATAGTATGGGAAAATGAAAGAGAGGTAGAAAGAGCATGATAGTGAGATCGGGAGGGCATCATTGTGAGATCGCGAGGGTATGGCAGTGTAATCCAGAGGGTATGATAGTGAGATCCTGGGGGTATAACAGTGAGAGCATGAGGATATGACAATAAGATCATTATTAAATGTTTTTTACACGGGTTTTTCTATTATAATAAATGAACGCCTCTCTAGGTCGGCATATCATTTCAATACCATAGACGAAATGCAACCAGGCTTCAGAAATGGTTATTCAGCCACTGATAACATTTTGTCTCCAAAGTATGATCCAAAGGTATCTGAGTAAACCAGGAGGGAGATTTTATGTCCTATTTGTAGATTTTAAGAAAGCATTTAATTCTCTCGGCCATCACAAAGTATTTAAATGTTTAAATAAGAAACGCATTCAAGGCAAAATTTTCTCTATCCTAACCTCAATGTATTCAAATTTAATGCTTATGTCAGAACTGATGATGGTTTAACGTCTCCTATAGCATGTAACGTGGGTTTGAAACAAGGCGACTCAACGTCACCAACTATTTTCAATATTTACATAAATGATTTATATTCTTCCCTTAAAAACTGTGAAAGAGAGGTATCTTTATAACCAACCAAAGTCCAGATATATTCTGATTGATGTTTGCAGATGATGTTGCTAACTGCTCTGATACCGTCGTAAACTTACAAACCGAGTTAAAAAATTATCGATGATTTCTGTAAAGAAACAAATATGAATGTGAATTAAGAAAAAAACGAGATAATTGTTTTTCGAAATGGTGGACCCTTAAGAGATTCTGAAAAATGGCAAATTCGGGGAAAGAGTTTAAAAGTAACGTCTTTTTATAAATACATGGGTATTCTTTTTACCCCAACTATCTTGTTCTTTAGCAAAGCGTAAACTTGCAACAGAAGCCAGAAAAGCATTTTTTAATATATATCAATTTCAAAAATCCTTTCGGTAAATTTCCACACAACGAATATTTTAAGATATTTGATACCATGGTTATGCCTATTTTAACTTATGGATCAAAAATCTGGGGTATGGAATTTTCAGAACCAATTGAACAATTACATGCCAAGTATTGTAAAGACTTTTTAGGCTTAAATACTTCTACGAATAACTTAATGGCTTTAGGAGAATGTGGACGCTATCCATTGTCTATTAACTATAATATTAGATTTATAGAATATGGGATCAGATTAATCAAAATGGATCAGCACAGGTATCCAAAAAACTGTCACATTGTGTTAAAAAAGGATAATGATCGAGGCAAAAACAATTGGGTTTCTAAAGTAAGACAATTTCTCTTTAGAAATTGATTTGGTATTGTATGGCTATTCCAAGAGGTTTGAGATGTCCCACTTTTCATTAGAACGCTAAGACAATCATGAAAAGACTGTTGTTTTCATACTGGCATAGTGACATGTTAGGTTCCCCATGACGTGATTTTTATAAAACGTATAAAATGTCTTTTAAATGTGGAGAAATACCTATCGTTAGATTTGGCTTTCAAACAGATGCGCTCCATATCAAGATTCCGTTGTTCAAACCATTAATTAAATATAGAATATGGTTGGCATTTTAATATTAACAGAGAAGATAGATTTTGTACCTTTTGTTTTATCCATAAAGATATTTTGATCTTAGAAGATGAATACCATGCTTTCTTTGTTTGTGAAAAATTTAAAACTATTCGCGATATATATCTTTCCCCCTGGTTAATGTCTAGCCCTGGAAGGGAAATCTATCAAGACTTTTTCAACGTAAAACCCTTCAGTAATTTGTTTCAAAGCTGATTGAAAATATTTGAACTTGTCACATCATTTTAGATTGTAATTGCAATGAATTCATGTTTGTATTTTGGGCCGGAGGCCTTATTAGGTAATCAAAATATATTGTATTGTATATTGACAATGAGATTGCGATGGTATAGTGATAGCACGAGGTTATAACGGTGAGATCGCGAGGGTATGAAATTGAAATGGTGTGGGTATGATAATGAGATCGTGAGTGTATGACAAATGGGATCGCGATAATAAGACAGTGAGATCGATAAGGTATGATATACTGAGGGAAAAAAGTTTAGCAATTTCGTACGTTATAGCCAATTTCTACGGTGTCTAGCTTTCGATCCAAACCATATTTTCACACATCGATCTTTTATGTGTTAGCCACAGTATTTAAAAAAATCAGATGATTTCAAGGTCATACGTGTTTGTTGTACAGCGTCAAATATGGTAGGGGTAGGGAAGTAAAAGTAACACAAAGATTTGATATCTTGTGTGTCCAACCGTTTGCGCCAATAACGGCATCACAGCGTCTTCTCATGATGGAAATGAGCCTATGATTAATGGCCATAGGGATACGACCCCATTCCTGACGCAGAACACGTTGCAGGTCTCTAATATTATTAACGTCATTCCTGTCTCTTACTCTCCTATCCAGATGGTCCCAAAGGTGTTCGATCGCAGAAAGATCCGGTGATTTGGCTGGCCAATCCAACACATCAACATTATAAGTCTGTAAAAGGTCCAACGTGTGCCGAGCGACATGTGGGCGGGCATTATCTTGCTGAAAAAATGGTAGCAAGCCCTTGATGCAAGAACGGCAATACCACTGGCTGGACAATTTCGGTGCAGTATCGAACGGCATTTAAGTTGAATAGCTACCTGAATAGCTACCAAGTCAGTCTTGCCACGGTATGATATACCACCCCAGACCATGACGCTGCCGCCTCCAAAACGGTCATGTTGAATGACGTTGGCGGGATCCATCCTTTCGCCATCACGCCTCCAAACACGTACCCTGCCATCCGCAAACATCAAAATAAAACGGGATTCGTATGTGAATAGGACCTGATTCCACATTCGTCTTGGCCATCGACGGTGTACCCTTGTCAAATTCAATCTTGCATGTCTGTGTGCACGTGTCAAAGGAATGACAACGTAAGGTCGATGTGCGCGTAAATGTGCCGAACGAAGTCTGTTTCTTACAGTACGAGCACAGACTCGTGTTCCCGTTGCATTTCGGACCAAACCGGCTATATGAGTGCTATTGAGGGAGCGATTACGCCGTGAACACGTCACGATGTAATTGTCCTCACGTTGGGTAGTCTTACGTGTCCTGTCTGAACGTGGCCTGTCTTTGACGGTGCCTTATTGACGATACTTTGTTCTAAGTCTTGAAACGGAACTTTGGCTCACGCCAAAATGTTGAGCCACCTCTTTTACCATCATACCACCAGCCAGCATACCGATGGCTACGTTCCGTTGGTCTAAGTTAAGCCCTGAGCGACGTCCCATTTGAATTTTTTTAAATGTGCTAATGAGTTATCTTGTTATTGATGCTAACCAATAAACTGGGATAGATATTGTGAATATAGACCTTACGTACACGTGGGAGCACGTGCAGAACGTGTTTCAGCAAAATTGCGTCAGACAGCCTATAGAAGCGAGGAAAACGTGCTCTTAATGCATAATTAGTAAGTTAGCTTTTAAAAATTGCAAACGAGACTGATTTGATAAGGTTTATACATTTACGTTGAAAAATAATGTAGGTCGAAAAAAATTGCTAAACTTTTTTCACTTAGTATAGTTTGATCGCGAGTGTATAACAGTGAGAGCTTGAAGGTATGACGGTGAGATCACGAGAGTATAACAGTGAGATCGCGAGGGTATGACATTGTCAATCTCGAGAGTATAACAGTGAGATCGCGAGGGTATGACATTGAGATCTCGAGAGTATGGCAGTGAGATCGCAAGGCAAGTCTTGAGGGTATGACGGTGATATCGCAAAGGTATGGCAGTGAGTTCGAGAGGATATGACAGTGAGAACGCGAGGGTATGACAGCGGACTCGTGAGAGTATGAAAGTGGGATCACGAGAGTATGGTAGAGAGATCGGGAGGTAATGACAGTCAGTTCATGAGAGTATGATAGCGAAAGCGAGAGGGTAAGACAGTGAGGTCAATAGGGAATGATAGTGAGTTCACGAGGTAATGATAATGGTATTGCGATGGTATTTTTAGCTCGGCTGTTTCCGGAGAAAACCCGAGGTATTGTGATAGCCTCCATGTCGTCGTCGTCGTTGTCGTCGTTGTTGTTTTAGTCGACGTGCGAAAACTTTGACATTTTGTGATATCTCTTGTTCTACTGAAGGCATTCACTTGAAACTTGGCACATATGTTCACTATCAGAAAAAGAACCTATACTATCAAGGGGGGTAACTCTAGATGTATTTTGTGCGAATTATGCCCCTTTTCGACTTGGATTTTTTATCCACTATCCAAGCACATAACAGCCGAGCGTAGGCACCCGTGGGTGGTGCTCTTGGTTTTTCTTTTTTATGTTTGTATTACAATCTTTGCAAGAGCCTCTTTATGGCAAAGTCAGTTAAAAAACGACTTAAAAGACGTTACAGACGAGCGAAATAAATATAATTCCCCAGAGAAGGGTAAAAACATTGCGAGAGAAGAAGAAAATGCTGGTCACTAGCGAGGTCTTGTTTTCCCATAATGCTTTCTATAGCTATATATGTTGTATGTGGATCAGAATAAGGAATTTGCTGGTAAAGGGTTCAACGAAACACTCGTCTAACGTAAATGAACATATTATGCAAGAATCACTCATTGATTCAAATAAAATCAGAAATTCAGAGGATTGTAAACTGAAATTCAAAACATTTATTACTCACGTATTTGGATTAACGATTATATTCATTGTGATACTACGAAACCAAATGCAATGAATAACATCTTTGATTATTTCTATAGACGTAAGATGATAAATGTTGAGGAAAATAAAGTGTTAACAAATCAGCGTTTATTTCCTGTTGACCACATTAAAATGGCGTTTAATAGGTAACACAGCAACTTGAATGTAATTCGCTGTACCATCTGTGACCCTGCCAATGACATTATTTAAAAAAAAATCAAATCACCAATTGTGTATTTTTAGATATTATATATTCCATTCATCGTCTAGGAAAATAAACCCATAACCAAGCGGAAAAGAATTAAACTAACCAACCCATAGCCTCGACGTTTGAGTACTCAACCAACTGAGCCACTGACCAACCGCGACTTTCATTCAAATAACCAGTCGATCAATGAAATCGTTCATTCAAGCAGAAATGAATATTAAACTCCGACATTGGACTCCATTTTTAGCTCGGTTGTTTTCGGAGAAACCCGAGGTATTATTATCACCTTGGCGTCGTGTGCGTCGGCGGTTGAGGTTGGTGTGACAAACTCTAACCTTGGTCATATCTCTGTTGTTATTGAAGATATCGTCATGAAACTTGGCATGTGTGTTTACCATTGCAAGAGCTATCTAGACTATCAAGGGGGATAACTCTAAAATCATTTTTGTAAGAGTTATGCCTCTTTTTCGACTTAGAATTTTTGCATTATCCATCACCTGCAGTCGAGCGTTTGCACCCGTGGGCGGTGCTCTTGTTTATCTTTGCTACTTTGGCGACTTCAACGTCGTATCTACAGCTAAATCAACCAACGGCCAACCAACTATTTTTGTTTTTGTTACATGCTACTGGCCATTAATTTTGCAAAATAGCGCCGTTTAAAAGCGAAGTGGGACTTCCTGATGGAGTCAATGGGGGGGGGGGTCAAATGAGTAAGTGGGTAGGACCAGTGATTGGTCAATTAGGTTGGTTCTTCGTCAAAAGGGTCTCTATACTGTTTTTGAGCCGCCCGATTTCTTGAAGGTTGTTATCTTATTAGATCAATTGGTTGTTCACGGCCACGCACTGTTTCAGACATACTATGTACGGAACTTTTTTACGCTTCTACTAGAAACAGCTTGGGAAAACATCGTGAAAATTTTAAAAAAAAGTTCTTGTTTCAAGCATTTTCTTCGTAATCCACAGTGTGATCTACCCCAAGAGGCAAATATTTTGATAGTTCCATCAACATTACATTATCGTCTGAAACTTCTTTGAATTTGGACCATTCTAAAATTGTGTCGTCTGGAATAAGTTAAAAGTGGTTAGTGGCATTGAGATTCAAGTGCAATTCATATTATTCATATTACCTATTTACGTGCTAATCATTATATATCTGTGATATGTATTAGCATATTAGCCCTTAACAGTTCAATCCCTTGTTTTACGTCTCTGTTAGTTTATAATTGAGATACGATTCTATAAAAAGAAGAAATTGCTTGCACCAAGTGTTTTAGGTATTGAGATTATAGAATGAATGTTACGGTGTTATTTTGAGAATAAGGCATACATGATGGACATAATGAATTTTCGGTGCTTCTGTGGAAACAAACAATCAAGTATTTCCAAACCTTGAAAGGTTTTGTGCATTTGATATAATATGTGATGACTCTGTGCTTTAATTACCGCCTGCTAACGCCTCTGCAAACTGCTGATAAGACTCCTGATCTTATATCGTGAAATGTAATCCCATTCTTCAAGATGAGCCTTTCTGAGCTCCTGTACAGATGATACACGGAGCGATTTGGTTCCCCTGAGCGCTTATTCCCGCCCAAACCATGACAGAGCCTCTGCCAAACCGATCATGCTCTGCCACTCAAACTGTAGCAAAACGATCACTTGGCAAACCCTAGCGCTTCTACCAGTATAGTCCACACAAAACCTTGACTCTTCTGTAAACGGGACTTGGGCCCAGTCATTCGGGTCCAAGTGACACGATCCCGTACTCATGCTAAACGCATTTGCACGTGACATTGGGTCAACAAAACCCGGATTGCAGGTCGTCTGGCCTCAGGCCAGCAATATGCAACCGATTTCTGGTGGTTTTGGTACTTATGCGTACACGGGTAGCGTTCTGGAAGTCCATACGTAACGTTGTTACGTTGTCAAATCGGTGACGCCAATTCTGAAGAACCAGAAAAGGGTCTTGAACGTCATTTGTTGAACGTGCAACCCCTCATGCAATTGTCTAACATTTCTGTTCGTAATAACCTCTTTGTACATTCTGGACACACTAAGGACATTAGCAACATACCTTTGGGATGACCCAGAATTAGGCATCCTAATGCCCTTATTCACCTCATCTTGACTAAGATGGCGTTTCTAAATGAAAGTCAATCTAAAATTCGTGATAACTTTGTCGAAAGTTCGCTAAATGATACAACGCACACGAAGATACGAAATGACAAAATAAAACACGTTTAGAGGGTTTGTCTTTTCTCGAGATCCTTGTGCGTAGTATACATGTCGAATCGACGTTTTTGCTACAGGGTCATCGAGTCCGAATATTAACCTATCTCTATCTCCTATCTCATCTTTGAGTTTGGACCAATCCTCTTAAAAACAGGTAAAATATTAACAACGATTTAAGTAATGTATGTATATATAACTTTTTTTAATATTTTCCTTTCTACATGTTCTATCGCCTTTACATACCTCTCTCTACAGCATGTTATAGTCGGAGACTGTTTCTACCCTACACGTCTCAATCAAGGATTCTCAACCCTTTATTACTCTATCCTGTATCTGTACGCCCTGAATTGATATGATTTATAGATAACTTTATGGGAAAAGGAGAAATTGCTTCTGACAAGCGATTTGTCCTTTTTTCACAACTTTTTTTTTTACTAAATTTGGCACGTATTTTTCAATTTTATGATACTTTGAAATGTCTCCCCGCAAGTTCTTTCAATTTGATTTAGCTTAATAATGTTGCCGTCTGATAATGGATTTATAAACAACTTTATAAAGGAAGAAAGGTAATGTACAACATTAACATATCTCATTTCTACAAGTTCTTAGCTAATGACTAGTAAATTAAATTTGTCGGTACATGTATGATTTATGAAGTTACACATACAAGCAAGAGTTAAGAAAATTTACAGATGACAATACATGTACTTGAATGTTGATAAATTAACAAAAGAAAGAAATTACATGAAAAAAGCATGAGGCATGAAGTTATCTGATTAAAAGATAAGTTAAGAACAGCTAAACTTTTCCCTAAAGGGCGTCAAACACTTTCATTCAAAAACAACAAATCAACTCTTTCCTATTTTGCAAAATTAGGCCTATCTAAATTGAAAGGTTTTGCAAGCAAAATTTTAAAGTGGGTTCAATTTAAACACTAACCATTCTTTGGGATAGAAAATGTTGTGGGAAAAAGAAGGATTTGCTTCTTACAAGCAACTTTTTCTACAATATTTTCTCAAATATAATTTCAAAGGGACGGACGTAAAGACCAAGGATTGAACATGGATTGAACAGGAAATTATTAATCAATTATCAGATACAAAGCATACAGACAAGTTGAAACACGGAAGTAAATGGCAAAGAAATTTTCACTTACTCAGTAAAGAGCTCAAATTATTTGATTATTATAATAATTTCAACGAGTGCTAAAACTATGGATTGTGCTGTACCTGGAATGTATGAAACGTAACCCATAACCCGACGATAGGATGGAAAATTCAAAGATGTTGCAGACGACATTTCAAATTGCCTTTAATCTGTTAATCAGTGACAAATAAGGAAGAAAACATTATGAGAAAGGGCGAAATTGCTGGTCATAAGCAAATTCTCCTTTTATCACAATATTTTCATGATCATATTTCTTCAGGGGGTCTAAAAGCGGCCTTGTATGATTGCGTATTAAATATCGCGCTCTACAACTTGTGATCATATAGATTTCTTGTATTGATTCGGTTACAACTATCCTGAAATACGCTGTAAAGGCATCAAATGAATGTGTTATAAATCATTAATTAATTTACTGAAATACTATTGATAATGAAATCACAACGAAAATTGGAACAAAATGAAAGAACGTATATAATCGTTGATTCTTATTATCTTTTATTTCACAGATGGTAGATTTGACTTGTCATGGGACAAGATGGACCGAATGGGAACTTTATTAACCCTTTCCTGTTTTAATTTTTTCACACCTGTCCAAATTCAAATGTTTTGCAGATGAAGAAATTATAGTGGATTTAATTTGAAAAATAACCATTCAGTAGGGTAGAAAATCTTGTTGAACAGTTTCTTCTTTTCCCACAATGTTTTCATAAAGTATAAAGGACAAGGCCGTAAAAGCCAATGATTGTACAGGAAAGGGTTAATAAAAACGTTTGAGATGCCTCGATGGCCGAGAAGCAAAAGTGATTGACTGTCGATCTTCAGGTTCAGCCCCATTCTACTCGGTTATATAATTGTACAACAGTCAGTTTATCGTCGGTGTCGTTCTCAAACGTCGTAACTACAGCTTGATTAAAGCTGTAGTTACGACGTTTCAGAACGACAACGACGTTATGTCACCGTCTCTGTCTAGGGCACGTGAAAACATTTGGATTATGAGTTTTCGAGAGCGAATCTATAACGATAATGCAATCGAATTATACTAAATATTCGAGATAGAATCACCATATTAGATTCTGAATATATATATAATCAGAATCTAATATGGTGATATATATAAGCGATTAGTTTTTACCCTGATCAGCTTGCTTTGAGATAAAAAAATCACAAACAACTAATTTACACTTTCAGTCAGGTTTAAATCTCCTTATCAAATAGTAAAACATACACTGATGGATCACCGCTGTCAATCAACTGTTTGATTGGCCAATCAAATCGTTCATTTAGACTGGAGTTGAACTTTGAACATCTAAACTTATGCTAAGCATTTCAACTGTATTTTTTGCCGGCTTAAATGTTTTAACAACAGCTTATCCGAGCTTCAACAGTTTCATTATCCACAATGTTTTCTATCCAAAAAGACGAAATCATCTAAGTCAATCAACTTGAATTGAAATTATCGTCTGCAGCTCCTTTCAATTTGGACCAGTCTAAAATGTATGTGTGTGTGAATTTGCCAAGACAGAGAGTTTACGAGATTGTTTTCTTAATACTTTCCTGAGATCTTAATCTTCTTCAAGTCCATTATACGAAATCAGATTACTAAATTGGCCAAACTAGCCTGGGACATATGTAAGGATGTAATTCAAAATGCACACTGTAAATGTGTCATTAACGTTACGTTATTGTACACTCTTAGTTTGCTTGAACAAATTTAGGTTAATTGCAATGCTGTTCTAAGTGTCTATTCAATGTATAGACACTTTGAACGGTATCGCAATTAACCCTCGATATAATAAGTTTTGTTACCTAGATTTTTTAGCAAACAAATACATTTAAACGTTGATTCTTTAAGTTAAATCACACCATGATATGCACAATAATACAATTTAACATGACATTTCAAACAATCGGACGGATCTCGAGTGTCAGTCAAAGAATCAACCGACCAATCGAATCATTCATTTAAAACGGAAGAGAGCTTTGAACTCCGATATTTGAGGGTTTTTGGGACTTAAACGTCGTAACTAAAGCTTGGTCGCCAACCAACCGTTTTAAGTTTTACAACAAGTTACCGACAATAAATTTTGCAAAATGACGCCGTTTAAATCTGAAGCGGAACTTCCTGTTGAGGCTCGGTGGGCGTTGCTAGCGATCTGTCAATTTTACAAATACGTCAAGTATAGACTAAGATCAGCATGTCAGCCCGATAAGCTCAGTTGGTAGAACACTTAACTTCAAACCTCAATATCACCGGTTCGAGCCCTTGGCTGGCCATATTAACTATCAAAACTAATTGCCTTTCGGATGAGACGTTATATGGGGGCGTCGCTAATATGGGCATGTGCTACGGTAGCGACAATAAATAAACGGAAATACACACACAAGATCAGCATGTTCAACGCAAAGGCTCATCACGGTGGGTTCTGTAGAAAGCAAATGACTCAAAGTTTCTTAACCCTTGTCATACTAAATATCTTTTTTTCAGATTAGTATTAAATTCAAAATGCTGAAAGCACGACTTGTTGTTCAGTTGTCAATACTTCTTTTGAAAATTCAATTCATAAACAACTCTGGTTTCAAAAGGACAGACAGGAGGTGTAGACTAATAGGCAGTCTGATCTTTGAATATTCCGGGTTCAGCATGACAAGGGTTAAGATGCTACGTAATTTATCTGCCCAGAAAACTGCTTCAAAACAAAAACCATCGAAATAAGATGAGAATGTGTCCTGGTCTTTCTATTGGCGGATCCAGCGTAAGAGGTTCGGGCATCTCAGAAGGGTCAAGAGTCCTTCCTCATCGAATTATCCAGGTGACCAAAATAATGAATACTCTAAACTGAAGGAAATTACTGGTAGCATTTCAAAGTCAGTGCTTTTGTGAAAGTATATTATTTGTGTTAAACCATAACCACACAAATTTTTTTAGACCTATCCGATTGAAAAAATTTACAGACCATGATTTCATTTTGGTGGAATCTAGAAAATCTTTGTCACTTAAGGTAGAAAACATTGCGGACATGGAAGAAATTGCTTGTTACAAGCAATTGCCTCGCTGTCTACTGTGTTTTCCAAGGTCTTTCGGGGGGGGGGGGCGTCAAAACGCGTTTTTGTGTGGGAATTGGTTCAGAAAAACCTATGAGAAAGGGCGAAATTGCTTAAGACTATTCCTCTATAAAAATTTCGTAAAAAACAGATATAAAAGTAGCCTTATGTCATATTTTTCAACAAAAGTTATTATTCTTCGGCTTTCCTTCTTCATCTTGTTTAATCCATTCCAACTCAAGCCGTCATTTTTACGCCCCCCAATTAAAGAGCTTTGGAAAAAATTGTGGAAAATGAAGAAATTGCTTGTATCAAGCAATTTCTTCATTATCCACACTGTTTTCTACCCAAAAAGACGAAAAAAAATTAAAATTCCATCAACTTGAAATTGTCGTCTGCAGCTCCTTCCAATTTGGACTGGTCTAAAATTTTGTTGTTTGGGAATGGGTTAATAGATAGTATCTCAAATTGACCAATCGTGGCTGTCAATCAAAGAATCAATCGACCAACCAAATCATTCACTTAGATCGAAAATGAACCTTGAACTCTGAGTTTCGCGTATTCATACAGTGTGATTAGTTTTTCGGTTCATACCTCCATGAAAACAAAAAAAATTCTCTTCATCTCTTAAATACAATCTTCTTTTTTTTACGACCCCATCTAAATTCTTGAAGGAAAACAGCATTTAACAAGCAATTACTTCATTTCCTACAATGTTATCTTCTAAATAGGTACAGGTACAATGAAACAAATCTGCAACTTCTTTCGTGTTGAACTAGTCTAGAATCTCGTAGAGCTGTCAAAAGTTTGGAACACGACATCAAAACTTGGATCCGTTCGATTTTTTTTTTAGATGAACCCATTTCCATAGAAAAAAACACAATTCATCGATATCAATCTTAAAAAAAGTCGATAAACATAACAAATCGGTCGTAGTTTAAAGCTGCCATTTCCATACCAGGTAAGCTTAAAACATCCTTCTGTTATCCACCAAAACGCCATAAAAGGGGTTTTCACGCCTCTTTAGCGGAACGTCATTGACAAAATATCGCAAACTTATTTCGTTCGGTATCTATGACTTTGTGCCCTTGGGTGGGCTGAGTCGATGTGGACTCTCTCTCTCTCTGTAAACGTATCTGAATCCGCCTCTACTCTCTATTGTCCTGATAAACCAGTAGTGACATTTTTTGTACTTTGAATTTTACAAACACAGCCAATGGCAATTTCTTCGTAGGTCTCCTCGTAGGAGAAATTCCTAGTTAGGTTGTCACACACTTTTGTCTTATTTACATACTCCTGGCGTAGCACCTTCACATTTATGTGAATTGGTTTACACTTGGCTTCAGTTTTATTCTTGGGTCTAGTTCTTTCACCATTCATTTCGTAACAGTTTTTACAAGTACATCTTGCTGTCGCCATGTATTCAGGATACCTGTCTGCATCGTATGTGAATATTATATACCAAGGACAGGAAGAGGATAGCATTAGATCGGACGAGTCCTTGTATTTCATTTTTCGATGACATCTCCGAGGTCCATATAAAAAAGTACTAAAGCTTACACTAGGTTTTGTTGGGGGTGTCATGTCTGGAGATAATGACGGATGTATAAAGTAGGGATCAATCGGGTTCCCCCTTACACGGTAATTTCTCAGACGTTCGTGGAGTTCTGTGAAGTTTTTCATGGAACTTTTGTGGCAGCTTCTATTCACAACCTTTTCTTGGCCTTGAATATTTCCCACGATCGAAAGAGTAGTGGCAGTGATCAACAGTATTGTATTTTTCTAAAATGAAAATAAAATGTGTTAGTTTTAAAGATCGGACATGTCAATTCAAAAATGAAAACGATTTATCTTTCAATTCTACTTCAATTCGAAAAAGATCACTACGAGGGATAGCCGAGAAGTTCTAGACTAGAAATTCAGAACGGAATTTTGTTTCAACCAATGATGTTGGGCCTATAAAGTACCGAAGGAGCTATGTTTTCGAGTGAATTTTGCTTTACTTAGCATAGAATATTAGCAATGCGGACAAAATTTACCATGAGATGTCTATATTTAAGAAAACCTGCAGATATCGATCTTTGTTTAAGGATATTGTTATTGTTGTTGCTGCTATCTCAAAGGAATGTTATACAATATTGCAAGAGCTACAGCCAAATTCCTCAAGTTAGCGACAAACCCACTCAAAAGTTGAAGATCGATACCAGCCGATGTTCCATTAGTTTCAAATTATATCTTTGACTTTGTTAAGAGATACGGTCTTCTTACATGACGTCTACGCCATAGTTAGAGTGTTGAATGTTGAATCAACGCGTTTGTTTTCTGTCTCTGTGCATTTCAATGGAATAACCCATTCCCACACGGAGACGCTTTTGGACGCCCCACAAGAAAAAACAATTGGGAAAACATTGTGTAAAAGGAAGAAATGCTTTTGACAAGCAAAAACAACAACAAAAATATTCTATCAACTTATAAATGTCGTCTGCAAATTCTTTCAATTTGGACCAGTTTAAAATTTTGTTTTATGGTAACTGGTTAAAAAACAATAACCTTTATTTCAAACATTGTTAGATCATAGACTTTACTTTAAACCATTAAAATGCGTAATTTCGGATTAAGAACAGCCATTTGTAGGATATCGGATCCTTGCTTTTTAAAATGAGAAGTAAGCCATGATTTAAAAACTAGAAATGTATCATAGACACGGATGCCTCCGCTTAAAAGGTTGTCAAATGACCGTCAGTTGTAACCTTGAACTTGAGAGTATCAAATATAACATTACTCAAGACTCTAGTACTTATCATGGGTAATACAAAATATTTTGAATTCCGTCATTAATATAGAAAATATGATCCGGACAAGATTTTGACACACACACACACACATATACACGGACAGGGGTAACGTTATATTACAATCGCCACTACACGAAGCGGGCATGAAAAAAATAACAGAGAGAAATGAGATCCTCAACCCTTGTCATGCTGAATAAAATCCTCTACAGAATCGCATAAAATTCAAAAGGCTCGCGGCGCTGGATGCACTTATTGTGACTTAATATCTGTCTTTAGATTTATTGCTTGACTAATTCGTTGTGTTTGCACTAATTGTGACTTAAAATCTGTCTTTAGATTTATTGCTTGACTAATTCTGGTTTAAAAGAGACAAGCAGGGTGTGAAGACAAAGATCAGTCTGCACATATGTGCAGGCTGATCTTTGTCTACACCTCCTGCTAAAACAGGAATATTCCGGGTTCAGCATGACAAGGGATAAGATGAACTAGGAACAGTAATTTTTCGCCATATTTCCTTAATCCTAGGAACAGTAAGACAAGGATTAGAATACAAGGGTTTATATTTTGTGGACTTGTTTTATCTTTAGTAACTCTTTCTTGTTCAAGTCCTTGTTTTCACCTTCCTGTGTTTTTACACTTGAGAAAACATCGTGGAAAAAGAAAAAATGCCTGCAACAAGCAATTTGTTTTGTGTCTTTTTTTTTTGACATTATTTTCTACCGAATGATTATTTTCAAATAAAATTAATTTTAAAAAGTCTTTTTAAAAACATTTAGATATGGGCAGGTTTTGCAAAAGTTTAAAGATTTGAAAAATCGAACGAATGGGAAACGTTTTCAATTCGGGTTAGTCTGTCCAAAGCAAACACTTTGACCAGGGTTAATTCTTCCCAAACCTCGGAATAATTTAATTTATAGTTTAGTCTATCAAAATCAGGCGTTCTAATTGGTCGAAAAAAAATATTCATAACTCCATGAACAAAATTTTGTAAGCAGCGATTTTGTATTTTGCTCCGCGTATTCATACAGTGTGATTAGGTTTTTCGATTCATACCTCCATGAAAACAAAAAATATTATCTTCATCTCTTAAATGGTTCCATATTTTCAGATATTGAAGTCAATAATTCCAGAGAATAATAAAACAATATGAAAGAAGGCGTGTGTTTCTGGACAAAGACATCAAGAATAGTCAATATACATTTTAGATATTTTTGCATTATTTTCTCTATCAAATTAATTCCCCAATTCATTCTTAACCCATTACCAGATGATAAAAAAAAATAGACTGGTCCAAATTCAAAGTCATTGCAGACGATGAATTTCAGTTGATATATTTTGTTGTGTTTGTTATTGTTTTACATTTGATGCCGAAAACATTGTGGATAATGAAGAAATCGCTTGTAACAAGAAATTTGTTCATTTCCACATTATTTTCCGAAGTGCTTTTTATTGGGGAAGCGTAATTGTGTGGAAATGGGTCAAATAGCCCACCTGCGAATACCTCCACTGAGCTCCTGTGTGTATACGATGATCTATACAGAAAAAATGTTATGCTTCTAAATTTAGCTTATTTCCGCTTATCTATCAATCATTCTATCAGCCAACGTGACATGTCATACAATAATACCCCAAACTTCTAACTTCTTACATATCTAATCATTTTTACATTAGAGCAAACGTTATACAGGTAACGATTCATTGACTACATAAAACCCCTTTCGTATAATAACCGCGGATGTTCACGCAAGTTAGAAATTGAACGATATAGAAAATGAGAAAATGCTGTTATTCGACATTCTATTTTATTGTTCATTATTATTAATATTTCCCCATTGTTTAATCTCTATGGGAAAATTTTTAATCTTGTACAAATGGTTTGGAAAGACCGATTTAACACTTTCCTGATCAATGCCTGGTTTTGATTTTATTTTTGGAAAACATTGTAGAAAAAGAAGAAATTGCTTGTAACAAACAATTTCTCATTTTCCCATGATATTTTCTACCCTACTGAATGTTTTTTGTTTTTTTTTCCAAATTAAATCCATACTAAATTTTCGTCAGCAAAACCCTTGAATTTGGACATTTTACAAAACAGGGAAGGATTAAGGAAATATGGCGAAAAAAAATCGACCGTCATTTCATCCTACAATATCTAATTGCTTTTTGTTCAAAATTTGTTAAATATTCCATTTCATTTCGTTTTGTCTATCTTTATCGTTTTATTACTTTGAGTTTAAATGTGTCAACTGATTGTCTGGTTTAAGAGAAATCAGGTTGTCTTCAAAATTTGCTTTTGATCATGTTCTGGATATAGAATTCAAGGATCGCGGCTGATAAATCAAGGAAATCGTTCATTAAGACCGGAAGTTAAATTTGAACTCCAACATTGGAAAACATTTATGTGAAGCATTTTTGTTGGTTTAGCGACTTAAACATGGAAAACGAAGATTTTAAATTTGTAGTTACGGTGTCTTAGTCGCTAATTTTCTATTTAACGTTTTGTTTCACGTAATTGACCGTAATTTATTTAAGAGATGAAGAGAATATTTTTTGTTTTTATGGAGGTATGAACCGAAAAGCGGATTCGTACATAGTGTGATTAGGTTTTTCGGTTCATACCTCCATGAAGACAAATTATATTCTCTTCATTTCTTACAATTCAATAGCATCGAGCGAAAAAAAAAAGCTTTACAAATTTTGATACCTTTTTTGTATGGGACTATTTTGTGTGGAAACATACAAAATCGCTGCGTGCTCAAAATTTTGTTCATGGAGTTATGATTTTTTTTCCGACCAATCTGAACGTTCGTTTTTGATAGACGAAACTAAAAATTGAATTATTGCAAAATAACGCCGTTTTATAACAAAATGGGACTTCCTGATGGAGCACAGTGGGCGGGCTCAGTCATTAGTTGGCTTGTTTTCAAATTTAACTACACGCTACAAGGGTTGCGTTTGAAGTTTGGTATTATATAATAACAAAAAGATTCTATCTAGACACATGAATGAATAAAGGGTAATAAATAGGTTTGAAGGTGCTTTCAGAATTTTTAATTATATTACACGTTTTTAGTCAGTTTTTTGGGTTTTTTTTTTTTTTTTTTATTTCATAGATTAAGATCGGCCTATGCAGAAGTTACAAAGAATAATGCTGGAACTTTCCATTATTTCCCCCTCTTCTTTCTTTTCAACCTTTCTTCTTTCCTTCCCTTCTTCCATCGTATTTTACTCTCTCCCTACTTTTCTTTCTTTAAGGAATTATATGACAACCACCTTACCATTTTATGTACAAAGTTTTGGTACGCGCCATGCCGTACAGTGTCACGACACTTAGAGACATAGAATTACATTTTATTGCATCTTTTCAGGGATCAAAGTCAAAAGCATTTATGAATATAAAGTCTTATTCCATGGGCGCTAATTATTTACAGCTACTAACAAATTCCAGTTATTATGTTCATATCTCTAATATCAATAACTTAACCCTTGTCAAGCTGAATCCGGAATATTCCGGTTTTGGTAGGAGGTAAAGACCAAGATCAGCCTGCACATAAGTGCAGTCTGATCTTGGTCTACACCCCCTGCTTGTACTTTACCTGTCAGAGTTATTTATGAAATTGATTTCTAAAGAAATGTTGATTTTTGAACAACAAGTTCTTTCAGTGCTTTCAGCCCTTTGATTTTACACCAATTCAGTAAGGTAATCAATACGCCATGACAAGGGTTAATTTGAATACTGTTTAACCCGTTCTAACACAATCACACTTTTTTACGCACCTCAAGAAAACGTCTTATGAAAAAAGTGTGGAAATGAAGGAATTTCTTTATTATCCTCGATATATTTTACCCTTAAAGACAAATATTTTCAAAATTCCATTACCTAAAAATTGTCGTCTGCAACTTCTATGAATTTGGACCAGTCTATTTTTTGTGTGGGAATGGGCTATCTTATTTCTTATTGATGCCGCTACTGAAGTTTGTGGGTTAGTGTGTATGGAATAAGTTTTTTGTACCTGCGGAAATCGAACTATCTTCTTACGATTTTGAAATCGAACGTTAAATGGTGAAATGATGTAAAAACAATAAGTGGAATTCATCAAATATACCAATCTTTGGAAAAGACAAGAAAGTTTCAATATTAGTGCTGCCAACCCAACCCCCGGTTTACTGTCATAAAAAATCAGTGTAGAACACATGTTAAACAAGAGAAAATTTAATATAAACGCCTTTTCATTCGTATTACTATATTTATCGTAATTATTGTTAATCCAACTTCCACCATCGTTTAAATAATCAGTATTATAAGTAGTAAAGATATATCAGAGTTAACCCATTACCAGACAATATTTTAGACTGATCCAAATTGAAAGCAATTACAGACGATTATTTAAGGTAGATAAGGTAGATAAATATCGAATTTCATATCATTTTCGCCTTTTCTTTCCAGTCTTAGTAGAAATCATTGTGGAAATGAAGAAATTGCTTGTTGCAAGTAATTTCTTCATTTTCCACAGTGTTTTCCAAACTCTCATGTCATGAGATACACCAAAAAGCGGAATCGAATAGGAATGGATTAAAAGAAGTTCATATTAGTATATTTTGTATATTTGTATTCTTATCAGCTATGAATATTATAGCTTTTTAATTTTCATCAAAATATCCGATTTCGACTTTTGATAATCAATTAACGTTACCTTCTCCATTTTTCCTGAATAATCTTTTACATGTATTCTTAAATTTCTTTGATAGTTTCTCGAACTCAGTATTGCATCGAATGACATAACACTGCATCATAAGATATTTATATAGTCATTAAAAGGTGAATTTCCGAATTCAAAAAGTCCATCTGACATCCCGCTACCTGTACTTCGGAAAGCCCGGTCATTAAAGAATAACCCGGGTAGTTATTAATTCATACAACCTACCCTTTAATAATATTTACCCTTTGTTTAAGAAGAAATGGGGAATATGATATCTGGAGAATCATGAACAATAATAAAGATAAATGCATTTACAGAAATGACAAAACTGACATTAATGTAAACACGCAAATTAATAACACTTTACATTCAGACGCGACATTTTTTTACGGCGAAAGATGAAAGTAACACTGATATAAATAGATAACAAATGAATTACAAATAACTTGAAATGCACCAATGTGAGAAATTTGAAGATATATATAAAGTCAATCTTTCGTAGGAAGTACGGAATGGACAATTGTGTTGTTGTTTGTTGTTATTGTTGTTTCGGCGATTTTCTGAACCTAGATTGGTGCAAGTCTATTCTTAATGTCGAATCAGATCTAGTGCAGGTCAAACATGATTGATGTATTTCCAGGAAGAATGTCTCATAACGATGCTCCAATTTAACATTCACGTGAATTACCCTACCTCAAATCAAAAGGTTCAACACTGATCACCCTATACACTCGCATAGTGTAACCAATATGGGTATCCTACAGACTCTTGAAGACTTCTCTTTGCAGAGACGGAAGACATGTTGTAGGTGTAACCTGATAAAGAAGATCCGCCTCGAGACCTTTTTAAACAATCTGATCTTACCCGAGTGTAGAACAGAGTGTCAGTTAGCGAGAATTAGTGAACATAAAACGTTCCTGTTCTTAATTCGGTTATAATTAGCTTGTCTGAAAGAAAATTGAGTAACAGGGTTTCTCTCTCTCTCTCTCTCTCTCCCTCTCTCTCTCTCTCTCTCTCGCTCAGTCTCTAACTTTCTGCTTGTCTGTCAATTTTTCTCTATCTCCCATTGTCTCTGCCCCCTGTCTTTCTGTCTCTGTCTCTCTGTCCATGTCTCTTGCTTTCTTTATATCTTTCTTTCTCTTCCTTTCTCTCACATACATAAACAGTTTTGGTTTTTAAACCCATTCTTTTAGTCAAATATATCAATATTCTGCATGCTGTAGTGACTCTAAGACAAGGATATAAGTAACAACTGTTCACGGGTATGGGAAACGGGTATGGGAAACAAAATCCTTAACCTTTTGCTAGACGGCTTAATTTTTTATTCGTCCAAATTCAAAGTAGTTGCAGAAGACAATTTATGAAATTTAAGATTTATTCATCTTTTTCGATAGAAAACATTGTGGAAAAATTAAGAAATTGATTGTTGCAAGCAATTTCTTCATTTTCCACAATGTGTTCCAATTGATTTTGTAGAGGGGCGTCTAAATGCGTCATTGTGTTAGAATTGGTTAAACCATCGCTGAACGGATCGTAAAACGGGAGTAACAAATCATTTTATCATGTATAAACATCTAATTAGCTAGCTTCTTCGGCAAATAAGATTCGCTTTTAAATCCTTTGTAATACGGAAATGTTGAAATTTAATCCATCATTGACTACGAACAGTTCCGGTCGAAAACCATGTAATGTTTACTCTCATATAGATAATGAATATTACTATCGTTATAATTATTATTATTATCATTATTTTGATATAGTACTATCGATTAGACAAAATCAGATAAACAAAATAAGATGCAGACGGCAGAATTGACGGTCGGGCGAGTTTGATCCTCTTTCCGTCTCTAACACAACGCAGATCTTCCCCTTTTCATTCATTCAAACAATATACTAACAAGTCGTTCGTTCGTTCTTTCTCTCTTTCTTTTTTATGTATTCCTTTTATCCATCTTAATGTACGATTTATTTTTATTTTTGTATTCATGTATTTATTTAATCTCTAAATTCTAAAGAATCTTTAATTTAATTGAGAAAAGTAATTCACGTTGTGTTTTTGTCCTTACCGTTTAGAGGTAATGATACAGGGCATGTTTCAAACTTCGGAATGCGAGTACCTAGCGACTGGAATCAAGTGAAGTAAGGATGAATGGAAGTCATGGTAAGGGGAACATGCACCCGTTACGTAACCGAAAATTTCGTTTTAAGAAAAATCGGAAAATCCATTAAAAGCAATAGAGTTTGCTAAAGTTAGAAGCGTGGGTGTATGCGACTGATAATCGATCGGATGTCGATAGCTTCCTGAACTACGTGTAATTATCAATAAGAACGTGTTCATGTACAATCGAGATTTTGAGAAAAGAACTTGGAAGAAACATGATGTATTGTATGTTTTAGCAAGTGCGTAATATTTCCAACTATTTCACATGTTATTTTAAAGTGGATTGTGGCATGCCTGGGCAGTCACTCAGGGTATTTAGAATATCCGCTACTAGTATGAGTTAGTATCTATCTTTAGAACGCAAGGCGAAGATCGTGTTGATGCACAGGCTGATCTGAGTCTTTACTTGGCGCACATGTGTAATGGCTTGGAATATCATGCCAAAGCTCCTTTATAATGTACAAATAACTGAATAACACCAAACAGAGGACAAAAAAGGGGGCACAAACAAGAGCCCACCATGGGGATGTTAGGAAAAATCGTAGTCGAATTAAAGCGAATTTATTATACAATATAATGCAAATCTCTTCTTTATTTCTTTTACTCAAACACTATACAAGTGTTCCTCGTCAATTGACAAATCGCAGCTATCAATTAAATAATCAGTCGACCAATGAAATCATTGATTGTGACCAGAAATTATTTTTCATCTCCGACATTGATTACCATTTTTGTTAACCTTTTTTTGTTGGTTTGGTGACTTAAATGTCGTAACTACAGCTAAGCAAGGTCGCCAACCAACTGTACTACTTTTCTGTTACATGCCACTGGCCATATACTTTTCGAAATAACGCCGAGAAGGGACTTTCTGTTGGAGTCAATTGGCGGAGCTAACTGTGTCAGTGGGCGGGGCTAACTGTGTCAGTGGGCGGGGCTAACTGTGTCAGTAGGCGGGGCCTACGATTGGTCAATTCATAATACAATGAAACAGGCAGAACAAAAAGAACAAGACTTTACACATCTAACAAATATACAATATATCAAGGTTTTTAGAGTTAATCTTTGTCGTGCCGAATAAAATCTTCTTTAGAATTGCATTAAATTCAAAGGACTGACATTACTAGATGCAAATATGGTAGGTAAGTATGTGTAGTCTGATCTTTGTCTATACCTCCTGTCAAAGCAGGATTATTCCGGGGTCAGCATGACAAGGGTTAATCCTTATTTCTAAGATTCTAGCTATGTGATCACAGAAATACGTTTAGCGCGAAACTCTTGATTAGTATGCATTGCTCTCTTGAAAAGTAACATTGTGGCAAAGAAATTATCTATAAGGGTAGCAAAATTCCGTCGTTTTTGTAATATGTTACACTAAAAATCTACATTGCCACTGCAATATCATAGGTTCGTGTAGATCAAGACCAGACAGCTTTTGGTGCACTACCTGGTCTGTGTCTACACCCTACATTTCTTGTAACGAATTTGGAAGAATGTCTCCATTATTTTACCAGTATACATAGTTTGTAAATATTGTTTGTGGCCAAAGGCAAAAAACTTAGCCGGAAATAAAATGAAATGTTTAAACAACAGATATGACCGGATTTAAAGTTCCCCACAACAGCCAACGATTATTCCCCAAGGTGGTGACATTACCTAGACCACACAAAGGGAGACTATCTATGAACTCTAAGAAGCTGGCAAATTGTAGAAATTGTGAGTACTCCATTTTGAAATAAGACCTCCTTAACCACTTCTTGTATAACCCTAAATTTTAGTAATAGTATTCTGGAAGGCAACATGATAGACCATTCAATTTAACCCTTTCGTATTTTGCAAATTCTTAATATCGTCCAAAATCAAAGATTTTGTAGACAAATTGGATTTGATTTGAAAAATTACCATTCAGTAGGGTAGAAAATATTGGGGGGGGGGGGAAGAAATTGCTTGTTACAGGCAATTTCTTCTTTTTCTACAATGTTTCTCAATTGTACATTCACAGGGACGTAAAGCCAGGGATTGGACTGGAAAGGGTTAACTTTATTTTTCCGTTTTATTTTATTTTTTTCATTATCATAACTCTTATTTCGTTTCGGGAGGGGGGTCGAATCCCTCCCACCCAACACACCAACGTATGATTCTCAAGTGTATTCCCTAGTACTTTGTTCCTACGCAAATGCCATGTGTAATTTACTCGAAAAAATTCCAAGCTGATATAAATGCAAAAAGGAAAGCGATTGGAGATCCCCAGTATGTTGTGTTATCTCTGAAAGTTTTTCTTTTATCGAATACAAGACTGTAAAAACAAGTTCATTGATAGTTTCAAATATTGATACAATATTGATATCAAATCGATTTATAGAAAATGTTTTTTCCCCTTTTGCTTGTTTGCTTGTTATGTAGTGGTAGTTGGGGTGATGATTGTTGTTGTTGTTCTTTTCCTTCGCTTTGACCTTTCTTTCGGAATATTTTAGAACGGATGCGTTTATGTATCGTTGCTACAGCAGCACATGCCAATGTGAGCGACGCCCCCTGAAGACGGTTACTTCTTATTGGGGATAGTGCAAGGATTCAGAACGAAACTGTTGAGAGCCAAGTCTGGTTCTTTCACGAGCTGGGTGGATAGTACCGTTACACTGGTTCTTGGGTTAAAGTCTCGGCCGTATTAGTTTGTTAGTTTGATCAGCTTCGGGATCTAATTCGCAATTTAGAGCGCTCGACTTCTACCCATTCCCAGACAATAAAGTTTTAGACTTGTCCAAATTGAAAGGAGCTGCAGACAACAATTTCAAGTTGATTTAATTTTAATTTTTTCGGCCTTTAGGATAGAAAACATGGTGAGAATGAAGAAATTGCTTGATACAAGCATTTTCTTCATTATGCACGATGTTTCCCGAAGCCTTTTACTTGAGGGGCGTAAAAGGAGGGATTATTTGGGAATGGGTTAAACCCCCTACAGTGAATAATCCATCCATTATATCCATTTTATCGATCGCCGTTGTCAATAAAAAAATCGACCTATCAAATCACCATTCTGAAACTAAAGCAACATCGGTCGACATTTATATGAAGTATTCTTTTGGTTTGATCAAGCTGTAATTACGACGGAAAGGACGCCAACCAATCATCCATCTGTTATTTGTTACTTGTTATTTACCATAGTTTTGCTAAATAACGCCGTTTGATATCGAAATCGGGTGGATAATCGTAAACCTAAGTGGGATAGCAGCTGGAGGCTAGGAAAGGATGTAATGGTAGTACTGGTGGAGAATAACCAGGAATCCATTGTTAGGTGCTTTAGGCGCCGCGATATAACTGAAAATCTGTTAAAAGTGGCTTTAACCCCTATTCAATCAATCAATTATTATCTAAGTAGAACTTCTTGTTGAAGCTCAATGGAGGTTGCCAGCGATCCGTCAATCGTGTATTTTATTTTCACTGTGATAAGTGCCCTTATCACGGTTACACAAAAGTAAGTTAGTTTACTACAAATATTAGGTACAAAATGGCTTCCCATGACGGAAACTAAATGGCTCATCGTTAAGGACAGCAGCTACAGTTCATGTGGTCTTTGTCATTTTTCTACTTACTGTAAATCGGGTTTTGTTAGCGAGGGTTTCATTTCGCGAATATTCGCGAGACAACGAGCTCGCGAATTCAAGAATCTCGGAGAGGTCCGAAGTAGGCCAGGGGCCGACGAAGATCAAATGACAAAATTTTTACCTTTTGCGGCATCATTCCACTTTATTTCATTCCAATGGGAATAGGCGCCTTCTTGGCGTAAAACAACAACAACAACAACAACAAAGAATAAATCAATTTTGAGTACAGGACGAATCTTTAGCAATCAACAAATCAAGCTAATAAAGTATATTGAAAGGAATGGAACAAAATATAGCCTGCCAAATCAGTCCACTTAGTGTATTGAACACAGCTATACAAACATAACAATGGAAAGTAGACGATGTGATAAAATTCTAGATGACGACAATTAGACAACAAAGAGTTAAAAATTTGTAACTGACTCTTTATTGCATAGAACCTTAGAACCTTTCAACAAATTGAAAGCAGACGATGCGAAATGAATCAAATTCAATTTAAAAAAATGCACATGTATGTTTTGACTCGGGATATAATTATTTCGCCTATCACAGTTTGGCAAGACTATTATTGTATTGATAACTCGATGAGTCTGTGCTTCAAGGTATAAACATTATACATTAAACCTCTTTTTCGGCTCTTTCCAAAATTGAATTAAATTTTAATGCATAATTCGCGATCTTAGAACAATTTTAGAAGAGAAATCGTTATACTATGAGAATAGAGAATAGTAAAATAATTTCAAAATGAATTACCAGTAGTCATTCTAGTCATAGGTCGGTATCGAATCGGGATGTAATCGTAGATCGATTTTTTTTTCTTCGCCGATGTATTACGGAAATTACCGAAGTACCATACGGCCGCTCGCGAATTCATTAACTCGCTAATAAGTCTTCGGGTCCTGCTCACGCAAAAAAAAAAAGACCATGCAAAAATTACCCGATATTAGGTCTAAATATTTCATTGATAACCAGATATTTCTAATCTAGTTCAGTAGTTCAATAGACAATCGACAAGGAAGAACATTAATTTGATAATCGGGAAAAACCATTTGCATTTCAGAAAGTCTATGTATTTATTATAGAGTGAAGAAAAATTATGTATATATACCTCACAGACGATAAAATGATAAACTTTGGGACAATATTTGTAAGCATTGTGACATTCTCTACGGAATATAGATAGAAAAAATGCGCTATATCACGCTTCCCCAGAATCTTTCCAAAAATTGGGGCAGCGGTAAATCCAGACAGGTTATCAGCAACATTATTTATTAAGGACTATAGATTACTAACGTCCAGCTAAATAGAATGTTTGACTTGGGACTATTTATGTTTTTGTTAAATTGAATGATATACCATCCGACCAGAATTCCTTGTTTTGCTTCTTCAAACGAAAGACACTGATAATCTTGTATAAACATTTGAAACCTAGCTGGGATCATTTATGAGATATTTTAAATTAATTGCATGACAACAGTTTGGTGTTATAACTTTAAACCTTTTCACTGGCTTTTGGTGAATTTTCTGAAAATCTCGGGAACCCCCCCCCCCCCCCCCTAGACTGAAAAGATCTATACTATATTCAACAGACTTGATTTTTTACAGATCTCCATCTTAACGAATTCACAATCAATATTAACATGGTATTAGTACACAGATGGAATAATCTCTCGAAGTGGTAGTAAACAAAGGGTAATAGGTAGAAAACATCATATAATCTCAAAACTAAGTATAAATGTTACTGTGAGATTTCGTTAACATCACAGATATAATAGTGAGTGATGCGACAAAAACTAGCAATTTTTTCATATTAATTGCCTGTCACATCCACCTCCCATACAGATATGAAATATATCGTCGTTGTCGTTCAAAGACCTCGTAAATACAGCTTGAATAAAACTGTAGTTACGACGTTTTAGAACTACAATGATGAAATTGTACTAAAAATTGAAAAGCACCACTCTTAAGATTGAGCTTATCTTATCCGAGATTTAGGTCTCAAAATATTTTCAATGATTCTTGGATTGTGTCTATTTGATGGTAACTTTGTCCCGAAAATCGTATGACTTAACGAACTTTTGAAGCAATACAATTTCTAGCAAGCTACTATTGTGTATAATTTCGCACAAGGTAGATTCACAAAACAGTACTCAAAACTATTGAAATAGTTGTTTTATTTTCTTAAATCAAAATAAACGAAGGTAGTATTTTTGTCTCATTGCGGTAAAAGCCTATAAACTTAATCAGATTAATGTATGAATCTGCTACGCGTAATATTCTCTTCATTTCTAAATAGACGAATCGCTGGCCTCGCGAACTGACTCCGCTGGCCTCGCCTACTGACTCCGCTGGCCTCACGAACTGACTCCACTGGCCTCGCCTACTGACTCCAAACATAATTTCCACTTCGATATTAATCGTCGTTATTTGATGAATTTATACGCAGTAACATGTAACAAAAAAGTAAATTGGTTGGCGTCCTAAACGTCAATGTAGGACTCCAACCTAAGCTGTAGTTATGGCGTTTAAGTCGTCAAACCAACATAAATGCTTCACAGAAATGTCCACCAATGTCGAAGTTAAAGTTCAATTCCTATTTGAATGAATTATTTTATTGGTTAATTGATAATTTTATGGTAGTCGCGTTTGGTCAATATGATAGTTTTTACAATAGTGATAATGTTAGCAATGACTGTATGGGAAAATTGCCACTGATCAAAACCACAAATTAGAACAATGGTATAGGCAAAGGTAAAATTAGTTCACGTACTTTAAGTTTCAGGATTTAATTCTGAAGGATATGGCGGGCCAGGTAAAAAATGTGTTTACTTCCTCTTGATAACATTGAATTAATATTCCAAAATCACGGGACAACAATAGAACAATATCCAGCAAATGGTGTTAGCGGGAATTACCTGCTCCTACACAAAACTTCTGGCGAACTCATTGGCTCACATTTCAAAAACACATATTGATCAATATTTCCTTTCAATGTGATAGAGTTGGTTTGTGGTTTAACAATTGTATCAAAGGAGCATTCTTTACGAATCAGAATATTCCTAAAATGTAAACCTGTCTAAAATACATCAATAATAATGTAATACAGAAAACTACATCACAATATTTGATTCTTCACAATGAATGTGCACTGTAATCATGAATGAATTCGTACAAAAACCAATGTAGTTACTCTTCCTTATTCTTTATCACAGGTATGTGTCAAATATCACTTATCAATGCACTTTGGGGTCACGAAAACGCATTGTTTAGCCTTTTACCTCATCGAACTTTGACGAAAACGAAGTAAACGTAAAATAAGTGATAAAGCGAGCGACACTGAGGAAATATAAAATTGTTGTCTGTGCTTGTTTGAAATTAAACACTTTGTCAAAAGTTACCAATCCTCCCTTTCAAACTATAACTTAGATAGACATCCTTCACTTTTAATAATTTGAAATTCCCTTGCCTTTGTGGTAAAGGAACTAAAATATTAAAACAAACTACCTTGAAATAAACATGAATGGATGACATTTCGCTTCCGCCTTCCCCTATTGGTTGTTTCGCGGAAACCAGGGTCAAATGTCTCGATTGTTATCAGAAAAGGTGCAAACCGATCGAGGATAGCAAATATTGTTTTATCGCCTAACGAAAAAACAAATGTAGTCCAAAGGTTTAGATAAACCATTATCCGACAGCGAACGGACTGGTACAAACAAATATTCCGTTCGAAAACTAGACAAGTTATATGATGCAATATAGCGTATAGGAAAAAGACGAAAATATTAACGACATCCCATTTCTCCTTTCCTGTAAGTTTTTTTTAGAAATATTTGGTTTTGAAATCAAAGAAACCGTGGCTTGTTCTTGATAATTTTAAAATCATACAATTTCGCGGAATACAAACGTGCATGGACACGACGGGTTGCTGGCATGTACTCTGAGCTACGACAGAAGGTTCCACGTCGATATTTAACGGAGTTATTGTGCAAAATTATGATGGCCTGTTGCATGTATGGAGCAAAAGAATGAAAAAGTTGATTTGCGACTTAATCGTCGTAACTATAGCTTGAAAAAGCTGAAATTAAGACGTTTCAGTCGCTAAGCCAACAAAAAAGGTTAACAAAAACGGCGGCCAATATCGGAGTTGAAAGCTCCTGTCCGGGCTGAATTAATGATTTGATTGGTCGGTATATTCCTTGATTGACAGTTTGATTGGACTAAAATGCCTGCTAGTATACTCATTCTTACCATTGTTCGGCGCGGGAACTTGTAGATCATTATAAGAAGCTGAACAAAAATTTGTCTCTGCGGAGCATGGACCGTAATCACGGGTGCTGGTTTAAATCCTGAAATGCGTCACTATATTGTACTTTACTCTGCCTTTCGTATGCAGAACAAGTGTTTCGCTGATTTTGACCTTCGTTTGCTTACGAACCTGAAATCGAAGATTCTCTGCCAAACATTCATATCACGTAAAGGGAATCAAAAGTGACTTGATAAAATTAGATGTTACGATCTTGAGAGAGTTTTTGGTTTGACTTTTTCCTTGAAGTATATCGATACCTTAAATGACCTCCCCCCTCCCGCTGAAAGTATATTTTCCATAAGGTGAACACACGATGTGGGGGTTATGCATATATCGGCATTGAGCGTGCAACGGTAGTAGCTACATTATTGATAAAGCCGTGGTTGGGACGTTTTCTTCGTCAAACGACGGTATACGATGTGGATCCACTATCATTCGGGGTACTTATCATCGGGCTCATGCTGATTAATGAGTCCCGATTTATAGCTGTTATCTACTTTCAAAGACACTAGCGAGACAACAAAAAAGTATAAAAAAAATCCCTTTGAAAAGGTTATTTACTCATTATCCTCAATGTTTTCTATTCTAAAAGATTAATACTTTTCAAATCTCACAAATTATATAACTTCTTACAGTTCGGGCCAATCTCTACACATGGTGTTATGAAGAATAAAAAGGTAGATGATTCATATGAAAATTGTTCTTGAGTTTTAAAAACCATGTAGGGAAACAACTGATAAGAAACAAAGTACAATCGATCTTGCTCGAGCGACCATCGTAGTTATAACGAAATTCCATAGGACTATTTTCTTGTATAATATCTTACTTACGCGCCGGTAGTGCGTAGGAATACAGGTTATTCTTGATTCCGTGTGAAAATCACCGGCAGTATGAGTGAAGAAGAAAATCAATCGCGAAAATCAAGCCGACAAAACTCTTCTATAGTATACGGCGCAAATGCTTCCTACGATACCACGGACATCAGAGGTGTATTAGCGGACATTGTATCCCGTTTAGATAGACTTGAATACTCTGTTCAACACGCTAAACGTCAGCACACTACCATAACATCTCCACGTGGTTGGCCTAGTTTCAATTGCCTAACCGGGACTTCAATCCCAGGTCCTCTGCAGACAGAGAAGTTCGTGGTCCCAGCCCTCAGGCTGCAGCCAGTGATCATGAAGCCGAATAGCTCCAGGAACAATTTAATTTCATCAGATCATCGCCGGAGCGGATTACCCTGCCGCCGTCCTATAAACTTCACGATTACGGATCAGGCATTAAGCGTGAAGACCAACCATCCTTAAAAATTCTGTCAAAGTGTCAACGATATGTAGAGACTGTCATCAAGTTTCTCGGAACCATCGATTTTAACGGCCCTGTTGATTTAGGACCTATTGCTACTATACTAACTGCTAACTTAAGTATTTGCATGATGAATACGCCGCATTGCTAGTTAAAGGCAGATTTGACAGTAACACGGCTCAACTGTTCCAATCCTTCAGAAAAACATTGGAGGCCATTCACAATGTGAAAATAGCTGCTAAGTTATTAAGCTTAGCGCAGAAACCTGCGTCATCACAGTCTTCAAGGGGTTTTGGTAACCGTAGACATTGCTGTCTTACTCTTATTAGGTTACATTGAACTATGTGATTATATTCCTTACTGTGTTTCACCAGTAGGTTGTGTTAAAAAAAGAGTATCTTTTCGTCTAAGAACAGAATTGAGAACATTAAACGGTGTTTGTTAACCACCAAAAATCAAGTACGAAGACATTAAGTCGATATAGAACTGTGTGAGACCAGGGGACTATAACCTCACAGCTGATTTGAAAAATGGATTTTTCCATGTGCCCGTCAATATAAATGAAACTGATTATTTAGTGTTTAAATCCGAGGACAAGTACTATGGCTTGACAGTTCTTCTCTTTGGTCACTGCTGCTTACCTTAATTCTTTAATAAAATATTGATGCCAGTTATAACCTATCTACTTTTAAAGAGCTTACGTTTGGTGTTATACGTAGATGACTTTATCGTGTTTTCAACATACATATGTACTTATTTATCTACAAGCATAGAGACATCTTTTTAAAGGCTTAGGTTGGTCGATAAATTTTGAAAAATCAGTTTTAATACCTATCCTTTCTAAAACGTTCATTGGGTATATTGTTGATAATACAGGCAATCAGACTATTATTCAGGTCACACCAGATAGAATCAGGAAGGTTAGAAAGGACATAGCGCGTGTTCTTAGAAATCGGTAAGTTACAGCGACAGCCCTTCCTAGAATAGCCGGCCAATGTGTAAATATGTCCAAGTGGATTTTACCGGCAAAGTAATTGTTACGGAACGCCTACAGACTTCTTCAAACTAAAATATCTTGGAGTGACACTCTATGTATAGATAAGTACACCTATAACGACCTAGAATGGTGGTACAGATCTTTAACATAGTGGAATAGGTTAATCGTCGAAAAGAAGCCTATAGATTGCCAATTAGTGACAGATGCTTCAAGTTTTAGGGTGAGCATGGACACATTTTCACAAAGCTCAGGGTTTTTGAAACCGTCGCGTGGCTTATGCCAGTTCAAACTACCGGGAACTGTTAGCAGTGTATTTGGGCTTTATGTCTCTCAGATACATTTTAAGGAACAAACATTACAGATTCTATCAGACAACACCACAGTAGTGGCGTTTGTGAACAAGTTTGGTGGGGCTTCCACAAAGCTAGACTGTCTGGCACGGGACATTCATCTTATGGCCATTGACAACAATGTCTCCGTACAGGCGGCTTATCTGTCAAGGGAATATAACTGGAAAGCCGATCAATTTTCAAGAATGAGCTCTACGTACGAGTGGAAGCTTCATTGAAACCTTCTTCAACTCTTAGATCGCGTATGGGGACACCACCATGTCGACCGCTTTGCATCGTTCATGACAACATATCTTCCAAATTACAAGTCAATGTTATGTAATCCTTTAACATGCGGGTTGAATGCAAACAGACTGTACTGTGAAGAACAATTATGTGAACCCACCTTTCGCGTCAATCCCAAGAGTATTGGATATTGTACAGAAACAAGTGGGAAGGCCAAGTGTGTTACCGAAATCTCCTCAGCATGCTTATAGACCAACCCTTTCAACTCCCAAAATGCCCAAGGACAATGTAGCCATAGGACCGAAGGTCGAACAATTAAAGAATGCTCGTTGGAGACTGTACGCGTGTAGAATATTTGGTCGACCAGATTCCCCTCGTGCAGCAAGACCTTTCCGGGTACTTTTATATTTCTGGTATTTTCATGAATTTCCTGTTTTTATCTCATAAAATAGCTAGAATACAAAAGATAACACCTTTTCAATTCCATATGAAAAAATTCTTTCTATGAACAAATTTAGAGAATAAAGTATGAAAAAAATCATTTTCCCCCAATATCATTTCTAATCTGAGGCATAAAGTGACAGCTAATGGCCAATTTTGCAAAGATAACCCCCAAATCATTTAAACTTTACCCAAATTAAATGAAAATATGTTTTACAATTTTGACACAGAGGTTTTATCCTGTGTACGATTTTATGAAATATGTCGGTAGTTTTACTTATAAAAGAAGCAAAGACCTTTGGTTTAATAGTGACCTTTTTATAGCATCTACAGTTGAAGGGAACTATTAATTAGAAATAACAATTTTGTCATTTTACTACCATTCATGCCTCGACCTTTAGAGTAACATAACAGATTCTTTGCACGAATAGTACATTCATTTAAAAATTGACTTTCATTTGTGACATTGACTTTAAGCATATCCAAACAAAATTTGGAACTGTCAAGGGGAACTACATTACCAAGTTATTTTTAGGTCCATTGATAAATAAAAAAAAATAAAGTTACGCTCATGCTCAAGACAATTTTAAAATACTTGTAACCTTCAGCAGTGACATTGACCTTTAGAGTGTCAAAGGAATATTTTTGCAGGATATTAGTTCTGGTCAGTTGAACAATTTTGGTAAGTTGTTTATTTAAAGTTATGTCATAGATGTAGAAGTGAACTCAGGACATGGTCAGTTTACCAATCGCGATTGTCATACAAGAAATTAATCAACAGTCCAATCAATCAATTCGTTCAGCCCTGAATTGAGCTTTGATCTACGACATTGGCCGTTGTTTTTGTTAAGATTTTTTGTTAGTTTAGCGACCTAAACGTCGTTACTTCACTTTATTCAAGCTGTAGTTAGACGTTTGGTCGCTAACCAACCATATTATTTGTTTATTACATGCCACTGGTCAATCTAGAGGTCCCGGGTTCGATCCCCGACGGGAGCACTCATCTTTTCCGACTATTTGTCTCTCGACAATTATCGATAATCATAGACCTATGTGGGATATCAGCTGGAGGCTAGGAAAGGATGTAGTGGTAGTACTGGTGTGAGAAATACCAGGAATCCATTGTTAGGTGCTCCAGCCACCGCGATATGACTGAAAGATTGTTAAAAGCGGCGTAAAACCCCATTCAAACAAAAAAAATGTTGGGGGGACAAGCATTTTGTTCATATCCTCAATGTTTTCTTCCCCCCCCCCCCCCCAATAAAGAATTTTAAAATTCATCATCACAAAATTGTTGTTTACAACATTTTTCAATTTGGACCTGTGCAAAATATTGGTACCTAATAGGTTATAACAGGTTTATTTGCCCTTTCCCAACAATGTTTTCTTTCTCTCAGGACATTTTTTTTTTTCATTTGATATTGTCAAACAATCATAATTAGCAAATTTTACACTATAAATTTTGTCATGTCCATAATTTTGTTATCTGGTAAAGAGTCAAAGACAAAATTTGGCCGTAATTCAAATCCTGTGACTATCTGGTGACATTCCGTACTGCTGGCCCCAAATTATTGGACCATTTTATTGTCGTTTCCTGGACTATAGTGGACATAAACTGAACATCAACGAGGTCCATATAGGGTAATACCACGGCAATATAATGAGAACTTGATACAAAACCAAATCCATTTTCTCTCAATACAATAAACCTGTGAATAAATCTTCCTTGGATTACTACCCTGGGCTTAGTCATTCAGTAGGTGTTTAGTCATTTTTCAATGGTAAATAATCAAACTGAACAACTAGCTCTTGTGGAGAGTTAACTCATTATAAGAAAGCCAAGTTTTAGACTAGTCCAAATTAATAAGCAGGAGTTGCAGACGACAATTTAAAGTTTGCGAATATTTAAACTTCAACTGATTTTGGTAGAAAACATTGTGTAAAATGAAAAAAAATGTTTTAAGCATTTTTTTCATTTCGCATAATTTTTTCCCAGTTTCTTTTGTATAGGGTGTTTTAAAGCATCACTATGTCAGAATGGGTTAACGTGGAATGGGTTAACCCATTTCCACAAGCCAACTTTTTGACACCCTGCAAAAAAAACTTTGGAAAAGATTGAGGATAGTGGAAAAATTGTGTATTGTAAGTAAATTTCTTCACTGTCCACATTATGTTTTCTATTCAAAAATCAAAGAATTTTATCATTCTATCATCTTGACACTGTCGTGTGCAAAATCTTTGAGATTGTATCAGTCAAAAATTGTTTCAACTGGTAATGGTTTAATCTATGACTAGATGACAAAATTTTAGACTATATATCATAACTTTTAGACTATATATCATAACTTTTAAAGATGTACAATAATTCAACGTGTTTAACCCGTTCCCATCTAATCATAACTTCATTTACTCGAACACGGGAATTCTCGAACACAACGGAATTTCGAACAAGAAACTTAGTCCCCGCAAAAAGTATTCATTATTCATAGTGTTCGACCTCGGAAAACTCGAACACCTCGAATGTCGAACTTTGGAACTCTTTACGAACTACAAATCACTATATATATCATCTTGAACAGACGAACAAAGGGTTGGTTGACAATCAGAAGCTGTTATGTTTAGTTAGTTTTCACACATTCGATATGTTAATCCGTTTATTACACCTTACTGTCAAACGATGCACCGTATATAATAATAACATGTTCCTTGAAAAATACATTTTCCTATCATTTAGGGATAATTATACCAGGTAATTGACTGTTTGCATATTCATCAATAAAAAATCTAAGGTTATTTCAATCGAGATATTTTCGTACCAATTCCCAAACATCTTCGGAATCTGAGTAGTTATTCTACGCCGAGGACAGCAACTATCGACGGCTGCCGATACTTTGAAAAGAAACTTTATGGCACTTGTCGCGCTTGAAATGCATTCTTCCCTTTCCAGATATAGATAAATTAACTTGTTGACAAAATAGGTGTAGGATTTTTAATGTTTAAGTTAAAGAACTGAAATTTGCCAATGAAGCCGCGTACGTAACCGCGATAATTGAAAACGAAGCGAACCTATTATGCTTGTTAAGTGCAATTAATTTTGTCAAATTATATGATTTCTTACAAAAGACGTCGGTAAATTTCTCACGTTAATGTTTGAAAATATCTTTACACATGGTGGATTCTATGAGACTCAAAACAGGTCTAGCAAGTAATTGACCGTATTTTCGGACACTACCTACATCGGACAAATGATATTGCCTTATCTGATTTTCGGCTCAGTCGAACTTCCGAAATCTCGAACAAATTAGCCAGTTCTCGACGTGTTCGAGCCACTGAAGTTTGACTGTAATTGCAGTACTGGTGTGAGAAATACCAGGATTCCGTTGTTAGGTGGTCCAGCCACCGCGATTTAACTGAAAGCGGCGTAAAACACCAATCAAACAAACAAACATGCTACTGGCTAAGAATTTTGTAAAATAACGCCGTTTAAAATCGATTTGTTTGTTTGAATGGGGTTTAACGCCGCTTTCAACAATCTTTCAGTTATATCGCGGCGGCTGGAGCACCTAACAATGGATTCCTGGTATTTCTCGCACCAGTACTACCACTACACCCTTTCCTAGCCTCCAGCTGCTATCCCACATAGGCTTACGATTATCTGCCCATTGGTGGTAGACAAATGTCGGAAAGAGTTTTGCCGCCGTCGGGGATCGAACCCGGGACCCTTTGAATGATAGTCCGACGCGCTACCAACTGTGCTATGACGGCGGCACACCGTTTAAAATCGAAGCGGGACTTTCTATCGGAGTTAGTGGGCGTGGCTAAAGGATTAAGTGGGTGAGACCAGCGAGGGGGAAACTATGCCAAGTTATTTTACAGATGAAAAGAAATATTTTTTGTGTTTTAATGGAGGTATAAAACGAAAAATTAATCAACTTTATGAATATCTCCATGAAAAAAAAAAAAAACAAAAAAAAAAACACATTCTCTTCATTTCTTATATTTTAGTGACATCGAGCAAAAAAAAGCAAATACTTGACAAATTTTGATACTTTTTGTATGGAACTACTTTGTGCCGAAGAATACAAAATAGCTCGATGACAACGACATCCTGATTGCAACCAGGCGACTAAAATGAGTGAAAAAAAAAAAAAAAAAAACATATTCAGCGAATCATTTATAAACAGATAAAAACGAGGCATTTTATATGTTTTAGTTGACAAGTTTATAAATTTCTTATTTTATGAGCATGAACTCGATATACTATTTGTAATATGATAAACATGTTTGCGATATATCGATAAAATAACATATTCCGCGAAACATATAACGCCGATTGCAAAATGACGTCTTTACTTGCATTATGAGATGTATTTTCATGGTACCAAAAAGGCTTTATTATATGATTTAGCTCATATACAGACAAGGATAATATCACCCACGTGATCTAACATCAAACATATTGAAGGAGTTAATTTCGTGCACAAGAAAGAGGTCATGTTATAGAAAGGTGTATCTAACCATGTTAATTTGTAGTGAAGTAAGAATCGAGTCGTGTGTCGTGTTAGAGCTTGATTTAAAAACGGTTTGCACCGTATGAACTGTAGTGATAAAGTAGACAAAAAAGTAGAAACTCATCTGAAAGAAAGACAAATTTAAAAATAGACGCAGTTCAAGTAGTAATTGATTTATCCTTTTATTGCGTCAAAGTAACAATAAATATTTTTATTTTTTACAATTTTTCATTTTACAATAGTTATCAATTTTATTTGGGCGTCTTAACTCTTGTCATTCTAAATAAAATCCCCAACAGAATTCTATTATAACCAAAGGGCTGAAATACTACTTGTAGATTAATATTATTTTGAAAAATTATCTTATGAACAACCCTGGGTTAAAAAAAGACAGGGAAACGAAAAGAAAGATGGTGTAGACAAAGATAAGACTGCACATATGTGCAGGCTGATCTTTGTCCATACCTCCTGCCAAAACCGGAACATTTCGGGATCAGCATGATAAGAGTTAAGTCTGTCCGTCCAAATTTCTGATGCTGTTGTTGGAAAGTAGTTTGTATTTAAATTACCCCTTTATTGCGCATTGTTGGTTTACGACATTGGGCAAACTAGGCGAATACGATGACGGTTTGAATTATTCGAATAATCATGAAATATTGTCGTAAATGATGTCGGTGTTTACAATCCAACAACAACAACAAAAAAATCACATAAATTTCTCTCTAGGCCGCAAAGCTACAGAGCACTACAAATATCAAGGTGTTGGGGATTCAGTATCACTTAGATGTTTACAGAATTCAGTGAAGCTATTGTGTAGGTATTCAAGGTCGAAGCATTCAATCTACATGCAATTCTTAACCATTTGAGACGGTTTTCTGGAACTACTTTCTACGCAAGAATTTAAAGAAATTTCGGACCAATCTTTTTTTAAGAAACGAATTTTCAACGAATCAGATTACAGGAATTTTGATAATCAGCATTTATGACCAGTAGTATGCAACAAAAAAGTAGAATGGTTAGTTGGCGATCTAAACGTCTTAACTACAGCTTGACCAACAACGACAAATGTTGGAGTTCAAAACTCAATAACAGTCTACACCAATGATTTGATTGGGCGTTATGTGATTGTCAGCCGCGATTGGTCAATAAATCGCAATTTTTTGTACTTTGATAATATCGATATTTGTGATCGACTTCTTGACAACTAGATCTAGTTGTTAAAACATACTGACACAATCCCACTTTTTACGATTACAGGATGTGGAAAATGAAGAAATTGCTTGTTACAAGCAAATCCTTCATTTTCACATTGTTATGTAAAATTTTATCGACTTAAAATTATCGTCTATAACTTGATTTAATTTGATTAGTCTATTTGATTCGTCTAAAATTGAGTCGTCCGGTAAAGGGTTAAATGATTGCAAAAAAAAAACCACATAAGAGACATGCTTAGACCTATTTGAATGGATCTAGTAAATGTCGAACAATCAATTTTGTTTGAATGGGGTTTTACGCCGCTTTCAACAATCTTTCAGTTATATGGCGGCGGCTGGAGACCTAACAATGGACTCCTGGTATTTCTCTCACCAGTACTACCATTACTTCCCTTCCTAGCCTCCAGCTGCTATCCCACATAGGTCTACGATTATCGACCCTTTGGTGAGAGACAAATAGTCGGAAAGGAAGAGTGCCGCCGTCGGGGATCGAACCCGGGACCTCTAGATTTACATTCCGACGCGCTACCAACTGCGCTATGACGGCGGCTCGGTCGAACAATCAAGTATTCCTGCAAAAAATCATTCAATCCTAGGATTTGTATGATGTCCTGTCTCTATAAAAGCCATGTTAACCACCCGGTAAAAAAGAAACCCTAATGCAATCTGAAAGAGGGACTATTAGGGGACATCCCTAATAAAACAAATCACCCCAACTTTCAGAGGGGAAGTAATTTCAAGATATGCATAATATATACAGCATTTGCCAATATGAGCGATGCCCTAAGAAGACAGTAAGTTGTTTCAAGGAATAGTACAAGAATAAGCCTGCAGGGCGGAAAGTCACGACGCCCCGTCCGAGATCTCAGTTAAGCCCTTTACCAGACGGCAAAATTTTACACTGGTCCAAACTGAAAGGAGTTGATGACAGCAATTCAAAGTTTATGGAATTTTAGATTTTTCAGCTTTCTTGATAGAAAACATTGTGCAAAATGAAGAAATTGCTTGTTAAAAGCAATTTCTTCATTTTACATAATGTTTTCCGAATTGGTATTTAAAGAGCTGCCAAAAGTGTCACTGTGTGGGAATAGGTTAACGACCTATACGAAAGACAATTAGTTTGGTTAGCTCGGATCTCAAACTCGTTACCTCGAGGTTTGTAGTCGATACGAGTGTTCTACCAGCTACCAAGCTAATCGGACTGACTAAGAATCAAAACTTAATTGACGGAAATAAATCTTATACTAAGCTTCATTATTCAAACGGTTTCATGAATTGCGACCTAGCACCAAAGATACTAACAAATAACCTAGCAAGCAAGGGAATCTGAGAATCTGAACTCACGGAACCCTTGTGGGTCCTAATATAGAAACTTAGCCCATGTTGGAATTAATAATCAACTTGGATACAGTACAACAATCAATCCCTTTTATTTTGGGACAAAATCGGATTTTAACTGTTTTCGCGCCACTTCTTTTCTTTCTGTATTTATGTTTTTGTTCGCATACGTACATTTTGTGTATTTACACAGATTTACTGCTTATTTCATAAAATGGCCTATTTTTTGTATGAATGAGTGCCCCACGTGTTGCCCACATTAGGTCCTAATGCCAATCTTAGAACAATGTGGGTTCTTAATAGGCATGCTAATGCCAATATGGGTAAAAAAAGTTGCCATTATAGGCCCATATGGGATTATGGAATCATATGGGTCCGCAATAGGCAAATTACCCTTATTGTTCCCAGTTGTTTTCCAGATGTGACCCATACAGGTTGCCCACATGCGTCCCATATAAATCCAAGTTGCTCATTCCATCCGGGTCCATATGAATTCCTGCATTGACCACAAATAGGTCCCATATTTTTGCTGGGAACATATCGCTTGGGGGACAAAATAATATAAGTAGAGCTTGAATATATATAACGTTAGTTACGGTGTTCGTATAGCCGTACTACTATATGTGGTTAACTGATAGCCGTTACTACTTGTTTAAACCTGTCACCAGACGCCGAAATTTTAGATTGGTCCAAATTGAAAGGAGTTGCAGACGACAATTTAATGCTGATGAAATTTGGATATTTTTAAAAAACTTTTTGGGTAGAAAAAATTGCAGATAATGAAGAAATAACAAGCAACTTCTTCATTTTACAAAATGTTTTCAAAAGCTTTTTTCTTGGGGGTGACTAAAAGCGTCACTGAGTGGGAATGGGTTGACCCAATGAAACAGAATTTCACTTTTTGACGTCCTGAAAATATATGGTTATGGAATATTTTTGTGAGAAAGGGCTTCTAATCGATTTTTCTTTTTCTCACAATTCTTTCTGCCTTATACTTGTGCTTATTTCCTCGATCATAGCGCACTTTAAAACGCCACCTGTAACTTTTTTTTCTAGTTTGGATCAATCTAACATTTTGCCTCCTGATAATGGGTTGAAGCATTGTGAGAATTAGACTGGTCTTATTAACCCATTCCCACACTATAAAATTTGAGACCATTCCATATTCAAAGAAGTTGCAGACGATAATTTAAAGCTGATGAAATCTTTTAAATCTTTGTCTTTTGAAGTAGAAAACATTGTGGATAATGAAGAAATTGCTTGTAACAATCAATTTCTTCATTTTCCACAATGTTTTCCAAAGTTTCATATTGAAGACCGTTTAAAAGTGGCACTGTGTAGGAATGAGCTAAGAAGGTCTTAAGGTTTTGGTGGATTGCTAGTAACGCCCTATGTTGTCCGACAGCAAGGGCCCCCTAGATATAAAACGGTGATATTTTGCTAGATTTATGATCAGTAAAAAAATTAAACTATTTGTTAGGCGACCTTAGCCTCATAACTACATCTTTAATAAGCTGTAGTTACGACGTTTCAGTTGCCAGACTAACAAAAATGCTCCACATAAATGTAGGCCAATATCAGAGTTAAAAGTTCACTACCAGACAAAATAACTAATTTGATTTGTCAACTGATTCTTTAATTGACAGTCCCACGATCCGTTAATTGTGATCCAATGTGTTCTATTTATGTGATCCATCAGGCGAAGAAAGATCTTCTGACCCTGGTCAGACTGCCAAAGCTTCTGGCTTTTGTGACGGTTTTCTGAATCAAAAATGACCACCCTACTTTGCTATACAATCAATTTCGGAATGCATTTTCTGGTTTTTCTCTCCTTGGCTTCAATCTCCATTTCAAGGAAAGCTCGGAAAGTCCCTTTTCGCCTGACGTATAATGCATTGTAATTTCCCAAAGTGCATTTATGAATCAAATTTTATCACGTTAACGATATCGCGATTTCGTGAAAGGCCGTAGGTTTATCGCTTTGTCAACATGCCCTTGTCTCTTCTTATTCAGTTTTACGGTGGCTCTTTAATTTGAGTACGTTTAAGATGGCGACACACTGGCGAGGGTATTACCTCTTGAAACGAGCTTTTGACTTGATCGAAACCGCAAATTGGGGTACCATCTCTGTAGAGCCAGCATAAATCGCTTTTAAAAATCTAGCAGAATAACAACACTCATTTAACCTATTACATTAATGACGCTTTTTGACCCCCCCCCCCCCCAAAAAAAAAAAAAAAAAAAAAAATTTTAAAACATTTTGTAAAATCAAGAAATTGTTTGCAACAAGCAATTTCCTGATTTTTCACAATGTTTTCTACCGAGAAAGTTGAAAAATTTAGAATTCAATAAATTTTGAATTGTCGTTTTCTACTTCTTTGAATTTGGACCAATCTAAAATTCTGCCGTCTGGTAATGGGTTAAAGTCCCGATAGTGTTTTATCTTTCCACTAGAAACTTGTTACGTTTTTATCAACATCATTTGATTAAAATGCATCAAAGGTTTTATTTTCTTTTTTGAATTTAGAAACATGAAAAGTCAAGTAATTTTTACACGAAGAACAAACAGACATTAGATGTTCGGGTCGAACACATAATTCAAAAGGTTGTTTAAACTGGATTTAAACTGAGAAAAATTACATTTTCCTATAACCAATCCTGTTTTGAAGACTGTAGCTATTTGTTTTTGTTACATTGTCGTGATGAGAAATAAATCCCGAGTTTCTAAAGGATGATCGCTACTGACATTTTTGGTATATTGCTAAATCGGAAATTCGGGCTACGTTATTATCACGCACTTTACCATGGGCAATAGGCGCTGCAATAGCTATGGCCTTAGCGCAGTTGGTAGCGCGTCGGACTGTCAATCTGTTCGATCCCCGTCGGCGTCACTCATCCATTCCGACTATTTGTCTCCCACCAATGGGTCGATAAACGTAGACCTATGTGGAGGGTAGGAAAGGATGTGATGGCGGTACTGGTGTGAACAAGCAATTTCCTGATTTTTCACAATGTTTTCTACCGAGAAAGTTGAAAAATTTAGAATTCAATAAATTTTGAATTGTCGTCTGCTACTTCTTTGAATTTGGACCAATCTAAAATTCTGCCGTCTGGTAATGGGTTAAAGTCCCGATAGTGTTTTATCTTTCCACTAGAAACTTTTTACGTTTTTATCAACATCATTTGATTAAAATGCATCAAAGGTTTTATTTTCTTTTTTGAATTTAGAAACATGAAAAGACAAGAAATTTTACACGAAGAACAAACAGACATTAGATGTTCGGGTCGAACACATAATTCAAAAGGTTGTTTAAACTGGATTTAAACTGAGAAAAATTACATTTTCCTATAACCAATCCTGTTTTGAAGACTGTAGCTATTTGTTTTTGTTACATTGTCGTGATGAGAAATAATTCCCGTGTTTCTAAAGGATGATCGCTACTGACATTTTTGGTATATTGCTAAATCGGAAATTCCGGCTACGTTATTACCAGGCACTTTACCATAGGCAATAGCCGCTGCAATAGCTATGGCCTTAGCGCAGTTGGTAGCGCGTCGGACTATCAATCTAGAGGTCCCGGGTTCGATCCCCGTCGGCGGCACTCATCCATTCCGACTATTTGTCTCCCACCAATGGGTCGATAAACGTAGACCTATGTGGAGGCTAGGAAAGGATGTGATGGCGGTACTGGTGTGAACAAGCAATTTCCTGATTTTTCGAAATGTTTTCTACCGAGAAAGTTGAAAAATTTAGAATTCAATTAATTTTGAATTGTCGTCTGCTACTTCTTTGAATTTGGACCAATCTAAAATTCTGCCGTCTGGTAATGGGTTAAAGTCCCGATAGTGTTTTATCTTTCCACTAGAAACTTTTTACGTTTTTATCATGATATTATATCATGATTAAAATGCATCAAAGGTTTTATTTTCTTTTTTGAATTTAGAAACATGAGAAGTCAAGTAATTTTTACACGAAGAACAAACAGACATTAGATGTTCGGGTCGAACACATAATTCAAAAGGTTGTTTAAACTGGATTTAAACTGAGAAAAATTACATTTTCCTATAACAAATCGTGTTTTGAAGACTGTAGCTATTTGTTTTTGTTACATTGTCGTGATGAGAAATAAATCCCGTGTTTCTTAAGGATGATCGCTACTGACATTTTTGGTATATTGCTTAATCGGAAATTCCGGCTACGTTATTACCAGGCACTTTACCATGGGCAATAGCCGCTGTCATAGCTATGGCCTTAGCGCAGTCGGTAGCGCGTCGGACTGTCAATCTCGAGGTCCCGGGTTCGATCCCCGACGGCGGCACTCATCCATTCCGACTATTTGTCTCCCACCAATGGGTCGATAAACGTAGACCTATGTGGAGGCTAGGAAAGGATGTGATGGCGGTACTGGTGTGAACAAGCAATTTCCTGATTTTTCACAATGTTTTCTACCGAGAATGTTTAAAACATTTAGAATTCAATAAATTTTGAATTGTCGTTTTCTACTTCTTTGAATTTGGACCAATCTAAAATTCTGCCGTCTGGTAATGGGTTAAAGTCCCGATAGTGTTTTATCTTTCCACTAGAAACTTTTTACGTTTTTATCAACATCATTTGATTAAAATGCATCAAAGGTTTTATTTTCTTTTTTGAATTTAGAAACATGAAAAGTCAAGTAATTTTTACACGAAGAACAAACAGACATTAGATGTTCGGGTCGAACACATAATTCAAAAGGTTGTTTAAACTGGATTTAAACTGAGAAAAATTACATTTTCCTATAACCAATCCTGTTTTGAAGACTGTAGCTATTTGTTTTTGTTACATTGTCGTGATGAGAAATAAATCCCGTGTTTCTAAAGGATGATCGCTACTGACATTTTTGGTAAATTGCTAAATCGGAAATTCCGGCTACGTTATTATCACGCACTTTACCATGGGCAATAGCCGCCGTCATAGCTATGGCCTTAGCGCAGTTGGTAGCGCGTCGGACTGTCAATCTGTTCGATCCCCGTCGGCGGCACTCATCCATTCCGACTATTTGTCTCCCACCAATGGGTCGATAAACGTAGACCTATGTAGAGGCTAGGAAAGGATGTGATGGCGGTACAGGTGTGAGAATTACCAGGAATCCATTGTCGCGATATAACAGAAAGATTGTTGAAAGCGGCGTAAAACCCCATTCAAACAAAACCATGGGTAATACATAATTTCACATTACTCCACAACACTCAGCGCCCCGGCCAATCGAAACGGTGAATCTTGATAAACGAAGCAAAAATTATTCCTGTGTAAAATCAGTTATCCTACAGCATAGGGTTAATCTCAGAGAAGATCGATTCTTTGAAGTATTTTGAACCTCTGTTTGGTCTTCAAAGGAAATCTGATATCAGAGAAAATCAGGGTAAAACATTACAACAAATGGAAATTTAAGCTTTTCGGCGATTTTGAGACTTCCGAATGATCCGGTACGTACGACGTTTTCCTGTATTGTTTTCGGCTAACAAAATGCACCGATTTGTTACATAATGCTCCTCCTCCGATGACTGTTCTAAGATTTACGGAATTGGTCGAGCGCTCGGATTGACAGCGAAGTTCACTTAATCACAATCAGAATTCCATCTTCCTAGTCACTTGGCGAGTGAAAATCGAGAAAAAGCTGGAAACTCGCATTTCGTCGGTGCTGTAGCTGTAGTTACGAAATTTTGCTCGCGCACCGGCGATTAATTTATGCAGAAAAAGGTCGTAAGCAATTTCTTCATTGCCAGCAAGGCTATTTTCTTGACGGGCAAAACAGCGGTAATGTGTCGGCAAAGGCTAGGGATCCACGCAAGATCCTATTGGGAAAAAAGCAGGATATAGAGAGTAAATATTTACGAAATATGAATTCAATGATGGACGACATTAAATGCGTCAAGCCCATTGATGGAAGAAAACATTGTTGGAAATGATAACTAGAATCATCGCAAAGCGTACTAAAAAGCCCCACCAGCGCTTTTTCACTCGAGTAGAACAGTTGACCTTTGACCTTCATCACCCCAAAACAATAAGACACCTCCTTGGGTCATGAACAAAACACATAAAGTTTCATAGTCCTAGGTCTTGGCGCACATAAACGGTTTTCAATCAAGGTTCAATTTTGACCTTGACCTTCGAGACCAAAAAACATCAGGGCAAAAACGATTGTATGCTGTTTCAAGGTTGTAGATCTATTGGTTCTTGAGTTAGAACACGGAAACAAGTCTACGCACGGACGGACGGATAGACATGGTGAAACCTATAAACCCCATCTACTTCGTAGGTGGTTGTACAAAAATTGCTTGTCATAAGCTATTTTCTTGTGGTGCGGAAAAAGGGATTGTGTCGGACTAGGCTACAGAACCACCAAAGAACCCAGGAACAAACAAGACAAGGGATAATACGAGGGACGATCAGAAAATATCTTGACTTTTCATGCTCCTCTCTTTCCACGTGCAGCTATATACACATATTATATACATGTATTGGTGAAAACAACATTCACTCGCCAATAACGTGGTTAGTTTATTTTCAATGATAGTTGTGTTTACACATTATTTTGCACTCTGGTATATCATAGGTGTTTCGTCTATCACAGACTCTTTGCTCTATAATTAATGCTCTGTAATTAAGTTTATGGTTGCAGAAGGTGAAAAGCCCCGCCACATTTTTCAACATCTTTCAGAGGCTTAAGAAAGATTTTCTGATAAATGTGCATCACGTTCAACCTTCTACAACTGGGGTTTTCAGCTGAGGCGGTGAGCCAAACAATGGTAGAAAATGTTAAAACTTTTGTCAACAAAAATCGTCGAGTAACTTTGGAAGAGGTAACAAACAAGTTGCACAAGCATCGGCACACTGTACTTAACACGAACAAGGCAAGTGCCAGGTGGGTGCTTAAACAGCTGTCCGCTGATCAAAAGGCAGCCAAAGTAACCAATACTAAAGAACATTCAATTCGTTTAAATCGTGAAGGAAATAAGTTTTTGAACCGCATTATCACTGGATATGAGATGTGGGTTCATCATTCCGAACCCGAGACAAATGCTCAGTCAAAGCAGTGGAAACGAGCTGGAAACGAGCTGGTTCCTCACCCCCTAAAGATTTTAAGCTGCTTCCTTCGGCTGACAAAGTAAAGTATATTGCCTTTGGATTCACGAGGAATGGTTTTCGAGAACGAGTCAAAATTCCGGATATTTTCTGACCGTCCCTCGTATTTACGAAAAAAATATTATTGGCCGACCAAATAAAGGTGCAAAGAATTTGAAATCGAATGCCCAATATAAGGGGACAGCGTCTTTCAAAAGCAATTTCTACATTTTCCAAGGCTATTTCCTTGAGAGGCGTAATAAAGCTGTATTGTCTTGTAAACGGCTGCTTAAGATCCGATGAACAAAGATGACACAAGAGATAGTATTTACGAAATAACAATTTAATGGTGGATGACCAAATAAAGGTGACAAATATGTATAATACACACAAAATGACTTAAAAATATGATGCGAAAAAACTACAGATCAATGGCGCTGTTAAAAGGTTTTATAAGCATTTCAGATCTTTTCATAATTGCACAAATACTTCATATCGTGGATAGGCGAGCAAAATATCGTCAATACAGTTTGAATAAAGCTGTATATACGACTTTTTGGTTGCCCATTTACGATATTATCAACTTATTTCATTTAAACAATCACATGTAACTACAGTTCTATTTAAGCTGTAGTTAAGAAGTACATTAAGTAAATCAAATATCATATCGTCGTTGGGCCTGAAAATGACGCAACTATAGCTTGAATAAAGAAGTAGTTACGACATTTTGCACATCCAACGACAATATCAACAATAAAGCTATAAAGCTAGAGTAAAAAGATTGTAAGCGATTGTTAACAATATATTCACTTACAATGATTTGCATCTGCATTTCAAGAAAGTAATCAAATTTGTATGAAAAAACATGAACTTATTTGAAAACCATATTTAATAATCTATTTTGTGACATGTTACCAAGAAATTTATTACTTGTCACCTGTGAAGCAAAAACGTCTCTATTGAATTCTCTGCAAAGGAGAGCCATGAAATCTTGTATAAAGTCTGTTGCTTTTAATCCATTAGCAGCAGGTTTTTCCAAATATTCTTCAAATTGAAAAAAAGTTGCCAGCATTTCAAAGTGTACTAGAACTGGAAAATATTTGCCAGATATAGTAGAAAAATGTGTAAATAGCAAAAAGCTCTTGTTACAAGCAAACTCTCTTTAAACTCTCTTTCTACTTATATTTTTCTTTACAGTGTCAAACAGCAATTATGTGGTAAAGGATTAATCCATCAGCAAAAGACAAAATATTACAGTTTAGAATTTCAAGAAAAATAAAGACAGTATCTTAAATGTGTCAAATCTTATAGCTTTAACCCATTCCAACACAGTGGAATTTTAGACCGGTCCAAATTGAAAGGAGCTGCAGACCACAATTTGAAGTTGATGGAATTTTAAATTTTTTCGTCTTTTTGGATAGAAAATTGATCCAAGCAATTTCTTCATTTTCCACAATGTTTTCCAAAGCTTTTTCATTGAAGGGCGTAAAAAGGAGGGCTTGTGTTGGAATGGGTTAATTCACTTAGGGTAAAAAAGTATTGGTGTAAAAGAATAAATACAGGTCATTAGTCCTTTTTCTACAATATTTTTTTATATTTTATGTCTTTGGCTTATAAAAATAGGGGACTGAGTCATAATGGTTTTATATTTTAGACTGGTCCAATTCGAAAGATATTGCACACCACAATGAAAAGTGAGTGCAATTTGAAACAAAACCATCCTTTGTGGTAGAAAATAATGTTAGAAAAGGAGAGATTGCTTGTTACAAACGATTCTTCCTTTTTCATAATATTTTCCTTGGTATAAACTCACATACACGTAAAAACCTGTGACTGTACAGGAAAGCGTTAACTTGGAAAATTTTTGACAAAAGAATTCTTGGGAAAGGGAAATAATGATGGTTATTTGGGACCTTTTCACTTCCAACAACATTTAAATGATTGTTCTTTTTGAAGTAGGGATTTTAACAGTAGAAGCTTAGAACAATAGCTGTCAGAGACCAATATACTCCCATGACACAGTCGTGTCAAATAAATTGACTGAAGACTGTTCTCTAGATTCAAGTTTCATTCTTTCATTGATCTCTCTTTGAAAGTTTTATGTTCATTTCTACTTGTCCACACTGTGTTTTATTGGTGGTTTTCTCCCTTAACCCATTACCAGACAGCAAAATGTTAGACTGGTCCAAATTGAAAGGAGTTGCAGACGACAATTTGAAGTTTATGAAATTTTGGATTTTTTCCACTTTTTGAACATTATGTAAAATGAAAAAATTGCTTGGTGGACAGATAAAGCGGCAACTATATGCCCACAATTCGGGGAGCATATAAATGCACATACATAACTCATTTGACATTAATAGGCATAAAGATCTATAAAGTGATAACGTAAAAGTCTATAAATAGCAACTTACACACATTAACAAAACAGAACATAACATAACAATATCACCACATGTAAGGCAAGTACAGAAAGGGAGGTAATCATTTATAAAATCTTGAAATATTCGTACAAATTTCAATACATTTATCAGAGACATTATTTTGGGTATCCAACATCCTTGAGTTACAAGTACATGTTTTCAAATTTTGATAGCCTCAGACACTGTTATGAGATAGGAATTGTAGAAAAAAGAGGCTGATTCCTACAAGCAATTCATTTATATATTCTTTTCCAACAATGTTTTCTTTAACAAAACATATAATTGCACTTTTTGAATTTCTGTCTGGAACCTTTTTAACCCTTGCCTGTTCAATTCCTGGTTTTTACATTCCTATAATTTCATAATAGAGAAGACATTGTAGAAATTTCTTCTTTTTCCACAATTATTTCTACCCTACTGTATGGTTATTTTTCAAATTAAATCCACTTTAAATTTTCATCAGTAAAACCTTTGTATTTGGACAAGTCCAAAACAAGAAAGGGTTAAATAAGGATAATACATAAATCTAGTAATCTGTAAAATGGTTAAGAAGACAGTTAAATTAGTCAAATTATTCTGAAATCCTCAAATAAATGTACATGTTGTTCATCCTCAATTATATAAAATGCAGAAGTGTGCTGACAACTTAACCCATTACCAGACAACAAGATTTTTTCACTGGTCCACTTTGAAAGAGGCTGCAGACAAAAATTTTAATGTTTATGATTTCATTCAATTTTTTTTTGCTAATTAGGTATGGATAGAAAAAATAATGTGAGAATCAACAAACAATCTCTTCATTTTCCTCAATGTTTTACAAACATTCTTTTCTTTAAAGGGGACTAAAAGAGGGGTGGTGTGAGAATGGGAAAATGAAAGCTCCAAAGGCTAACAAATACCAGTGAGGCTCAAGTAATCAAATATTTTGGAGTAATATTTCTATTATTCCAAATGTGTATTGCTACGGATTATATAATATATATAAATGCCTAATTCATTTAAGCTTTGTTCATTGTAAAATGGCAGACTAGATTTTCAAATATGAATTATGCAAATAACCCTGCTATTCTTATGATTCAGCATATCAGTGAAATACAATTTCATGATTTTATGATTAGAAAAAAGAGACCAGTCCCATAAGCTTAATTGGCAGAGCACTTGTCTTCCAACCTCCTGATTACAAGTTCAGTCCCCTGGCTGAAAACCCCAGATTACAGGTTCAGTCCCCTGGCTGAAAACCCCAGATTACACGTTCAGTACCCTGGCTGAAAACCCAAGATTACACGTTCAGTACCCTGGCTGAAAACCAAAGATTACACGTTCAGTTCAGTTCCTAGGCTGACAAAACTAAGAAACTTACTGTCTTTTGAATGAGATGTTAGACTGAGGGATGAGACATTAGACTGAAGGATGAGATATTAGACTGAGGCCCCATGTGAAAAGGAAGAAATTGTTTCTTACAAGCAGATTCCTCATTATCCACAATGTTTTCTTCCCCAAAAGACAAGGATTTTTAAAAATTTCAACAACTTTGAATTGTCGTCTGCAACTTTTTTCAATTTAGACCAGTCTAAAATTTTGATGTGCGGCAATGGGTTAAGGATGTTAAAGAACCAGGCCAAGCTCTCAGCAGTTTAGTACTTTAACCATGTAGGTAGTTACCACTGTTTTGCACAGACGTATCAATTTGGAAGATGAAAGAAATTACTTGTGTAAAAGCCAAAAATCTTTCAAAATAAATAGTTATTCTGCAACCTTAATTTTCAGTTGTGATACTAAATTCTTGTTTTACCTGAATATTTTTAGTTTATATCATTCCTTGAAAAAGGGATTCTAATTTGCTCTCCTAGAAAACATCACATGCATTTAGAAACAAACTTAAAATATCGGAAGAGTCTCTTCAGAAAGTTTTTGGCTTTAATTCATTTTCTATCCTTTTTTTGTTTTATAGGGACAGGTTATGCTGTCGTAAATCAAATCTTTTTTAGATGTACCTTTTTTTTTCAATTTTTTGGGTAGAATATATTTTGGAAATGAAGAAATTGCTTGTTGCAAGCAATATCTTCAAATTTTTCACAATATTTTCCAAATTATTTTTCTGAGGGGCATCAAAAAGTGTCATTGTGTGGGAAATAATTTCTCATTTTTTATGTTTTTTCAAGATGTATTAACTTATGTCCATTGATGAAGATGATAAGAAAGTTTGGTAATCGATTAGGAGACATCCATGCATAATATATGTAAATTTTTGCAAAATGTGTTTTGAAGCTTTAACACAGACATGAAACATAGCACAATAAAATGAAATAATAATTATGCATTTGACTCCTTTAAATTATCAAAATATTCTAATAACTGGTTATAGTTCATGCCCATTGCCTCATAATCCCATTGTGGAACCCCGCCTTCTGACCGAGTCTCTTCTGGTAAAGCTCCACCCATTGCTCCTCCCTCATCTGTCAGGGGATTGGCTGTAATACGAATACTACACTCTGATCCTTTGTAAGTAGATACTGTACTGTTTCTATTACTGTTTGGCGCCGATGGCGGTCCTGTTGTAGATGAGCCACAACTACTTCCTGTACTGACGGGTCGTGAATTGTTTAGATTGCCGTTAAAGTCTTCCTCTGGCATGAGAGTTCTTGACGAGCGTGTATAAACTGAATTCCTTTCAAGCGTAGCACGACCAATCCACACCCAGTCATTGGCATTGCTTATAGCTTCATTTTTAGCCTTTTGTGGCTTTTGTTTGCGTTTATAGCGCACAAAGAACACAATACAGTTTACCATGAACACAGTCATGGCGACACAAAACACAGCAAGCAACACATACATTCCTATTTCTAAGGGAGTTAATCCCTGTGTGGTAGTTTTAGTACGCAGAGGCTCCTGTTTGGCTGCACCAACTTTTTCAACTAATCTTTCAAAATCATCCTTTATTATAACTTTCACACTGTTTTCATCTAAATCATCCTTTTTACCAAACTTTGATTTTGTGGAATCAATTTCTTCATAATGGCTTGGTATTTTTAGAACATAATCTTTCTTTGAATGAGAACCATCCCAGCGATCACTAGGTCGGTTTGTATCAAACTTGGCATCATTCATCAATCGGTCCTGGTACACATCTGGTTTCAGTGAATAATTGACCTCCACAATCATTGTCTCAGTTATGATTGGTTTTGATTTCTTCCTCTGACAGGATTTTCCCAGCTCAAGTGAAAGTTGGAGAAAGTCACCTTTTCCTTCACCTACAAAATACAGTCAATCTTTCTCAAGCTACTACCTCTTACCAGACCGCAAAATTTTAGACTTGTTCAAAATGAAATGGAAATTTATGATATTTTAGAAATTTAAATTTCTGGGTAGAAACATTGAGTAAAATGAAGAAACTGCTTGTTGTAAACAGTTTCTCATTTTGCATACTGTTTTCCTAATCTCAATGAGATGATTCTAATGAGATCCATCTTCATAGACATTGACTGAGGTCTTGTGCATATTTGTCCTGTTTCACAAGACATCAGTACTTAACAAAGAGAATCTATGACAAGGATTAATGAATCTAAGATTTTAATACTGGCTGTTCTTAAAGCATTACCACACAACATGACATTAGACCGATCTAAATTGAAGAAAAGTTTAAGACAACAATATTCTATTCATGAAATTTTACAATTCTTTGTTACAAGCAATGTATTCATTTTCTCAAAAGCCTTTATTTTTAAAGACATAAAAAGCAGGATATATTGGGAATGGGCTTATTCATGCTGTCAGATTATGAATTGGGAAGGGGCTTATTCATGCTGTCCAGCTATGAATTGGGAATGGGCTCATTCATGCTGTCCAGCTATGAATTTGGAATGGGCTTTTTCATGCTGTCAGGCTATGAACTAGAAATGGGCTTATTCATGCTGTCAGGTTATGAATTAGAAATGGGCTTATTCATGCTGTCAGGCTATGAACTAGAAATGGGCTTATTCATGCTGTCAGGTTATGAATTAGAAATGGGCTTATTCATGCTGTCAGGTTATGAATTAGAAATGGGCTTATTCATACTGTCAGGTTATGAATTGGGAATGGGCTTATTCATGCTGTCAGATTATGAATTAGAAATGGGCTTATTCATGCTGTCAGGTTATGAATTAGAAATGGGCTTATTCATGCTGTCAGGTTATGAACTAGAAATGGGCTTATTCATACTGTCAGGTTATGAATTGGGAATGGGCTTATTCATGCTGTCAGATTATGAATTAGAAATGGGCTTATTCATGCTCTCAGGTTATGAACTAGAAATGGGCTTATTCATGCTGTCAGGCTATGAATTGGGAAAGGGCTTATTCATGCAGTCAGATTATGAATAATTCAAAATTACCTCTTTACTCCTCTTTCTAGAAACTGAATAAACTTTAAGAAAAGGAGAAATTACTTGCTTTATCTGTCTGCAACTTTTTTCAATTTAGACCAGTCTAACATTTTGTCATTTTTATGGATTTATAGGTAGAATGATTAGTTAATTACCTGTAGCAACAATATGGGGTTGGAACTGTTGTTTAGATGGAACAACTCCTATAACACTATTGTCAAGAGTAGCTGCTTTCAGAAAGTAATCCTCCGATTCTATATATCTTAGTGGTAAGGACGTCTTGTCTGAGTAGACCAATTCTACCTCCACTATACCTTCCTGTAATAATTCAAATTGTTTATTTGCTTTCTTAAACATGAGCAGATTTTTTACAATCAAACAATCTAAAGCTATATAGCAACAATGCAAATAAGCATATTAACCATAAGAAACATAACACTACTAAACATATTACTTTTGGCTCTTATATGGTTTACACGCAATGAAGCGATTTTTGAGTCAAGAGGTATCTGTATAAACCTTTGTCATGCTGAACTCAAAAAATTCTTGTTTTGGCAGGAGGTCTAGACCAAGATCAGAATGCACATAAGTGCAGTCTGATCTTGGTCTACACTTCCTGCTTGTACTTTTTTCTGCCAGAGTTGTTTATGAAATTGATTTCTAAAAGAAATATTTATTTTTGAACAAGTTCTATCAAAGCTTTCAGTCCTTTGATTTTACAATTCAGTAAGGCAATTTATACAGCATGACAAGTGTTAAAAGGGCTTATCTCTTGTCAAGGAATTTAGCAAGTAAATTAGCAAAACCCCACACAGTGCCGCTTTTTACACCTAACCATCCCCCCTCCTTCAAAAAAAAGCTTTTGAAAATATTTTGGAAAATGAAGAAAATGCCCGTTTCAATAAATTTTTCATTATCCACAATATTTTCTATCATAAAAGACAAAGATTTTTAAAAATCCATCAACTTTGAGTTGTTACCTGTAACTTCTTTCGATTAGGACCAGTCCAAAGTTTTGTTGTCAGGTAATGGGCTAAATAAAGTACTTGAGTCAGCGCAAACAGAAGTCACAAAAATTGGGATTTTCATTTCGTGCCTGTGCACGACATTTCTACCAATTACACATGTGTGCTAAGTAAAGACTCCAATCAGACTGCATCTGCATAGTCTGATCAGCATGTTTGACTGTGCACTATAAATATAGATACTGACCCAAAGTTTCTTTAGACGAACAATGTACATTCTAAATGTCCAGGTTATTAAGTGTCTTCACTTCACGATCATGTGACATGGTTGGAAATATGAAGCACTGGCTCATTTTCAAAATAATACCCACTTTAGGTGACCCTTGGTAAATAGTGTTTTTTTTTCTTAACCCTTTGTTATACAATTCTTAATTTTTACATCCCTCTGATATCATACTTGAGAAAAAATTGTAGGAATTTCCTTTTCTCACACAATATTTTCTATCATACAGGATTGCCACCTTTTGATTTGTATTTGTTTTACATTATTATCTACTACATCTTTAAATTTTGACAAGTCTAAATTTTGACAAACAGTAAAGGATTAATATCAACTTCTGAAACTATTCCTCACAATTTATTTATATATGTCATAACATATTAAAGACATAATTTAAACAGTGAATATGCATTTAATGGGCAATTTTCTTTTTTCTGTGGTCTTTCTTTACTCTGATTCAATCTTTGAGCCACTTTGTTCATCCTAAAAAATAGTTCTTACACCAGAATTTACCACACAAAATGTCTCATTTTAACCTTCTAATTAGCCAAAAATCGAATATAAAGATTTCAATTTGACACACATTTGGTTGGGTTGATCAGGTCATCTGGAAAAAATATATTTTCTGGCCTTAGAAGTTTACCTTTAAGAAAAATAGTGGAAAATAAATCATCAAAGGTCATCAATTTTACAGAAAGCTACATAATTTTGAAGCATATATAAATTAGTCTGACCGAAAAACAAGAGGATCATGATGGTTGTAACTCGCTAATCTGAGTCGCTTTTTAGTTTGGCTTTTTTCTGATAAATAAGTGACCAATAATACAGCTCTACTGGCCTGAATGTATTTATTAAGCATCATCTTTACAATATCTGACAAATATAATCTAGTCACTGAGGTCTTTGTGATATTTCTAGAGTAGAATTTAAAACTTTTTGTTGTTTTACATGTAAACTTCATTACTAAATCAAATGCAGGGCTCGAATTTCAGCTCGCATACTCGCAATTTGTGAGTTAAAAATGAAGATTGCAAGTGATTTTTTCTGCAACTCGAATTTTTTTTGTGGATGAATTAAATTGAACAGCAGAAAAAGATGTCATATTATTTTTTCATCCTTTTTTTGCACTATGATTGTGCTTAACCTTTGAGGCAAGTATCATGGTTTATGCTATTCATTCGGATATTGTTTTGTTTACATTTTTTCCCTATTTCCCGGGATCAGAAAACTGGTGTACTGTAGTGATTTGTTAACTCATCAATTATTAAGAATCCTCTTCTCAGAAACCAATGGATGGAAAAAAGTCATTTTAACATTTCTAAATATCTTTTAAAGAAGGTAAAATTGTCATCAGGTCACTGACCATACCAGAAACAAAGGTCTGTGATCATTTTATCAACTCCCGCAAGATACCGGCAAATATCCCGTATTTTAGTGTTAGCTTCCGAGCTTTATGTTTTGTGTAACTTTTATCGTCTGCATATGGAAATGATTAGGTTTGAAGTATAAAAAAAAGAAACTGAGCCTTCAAATGATTAAGTTTGCAATCCATCACTCAGTCAAATATTCTAACAAGTCAACCTTTGTGACTAGTGAAAAGAATGCATACGTAAATGGATGCTTCTCCGAGATCTAAATATCAATCTCGATCAGAAAATAAATTTCCAAGATGTCAAGTTCACTAACCACTCTCTCCATTATGTGAGTAGGTTTTAACCTTTTTCATGCTGGATGAAATCCCTTTCATAATTACATAAAAACAAAGGATTGAAAGCTTGAGAAGAGCAGCTGTAAGTAACCTCTTTTAATATGAACTAGTCTGAAGTTGTGTTGTCTGGAGATAAATTAATGTTAGATCATCTCGTTTTTTCTTTGAAGATTTTTTCACAATAAAAGAATAACTCATTTAATAATATATGATTTTATTTTTCTGTAGGCAACCCTTTGTAATAACTAATACTAAAATTGCAAGTGAATTTGAATTTTTAAGAGTCGTTTCAAAAGCCACTTGCAAAAAAATGCGAGTCAAATTTTCTGGGAAATTCCAGGCCTGCAAATGAAATGAAAAGCTATCTACGAATTTTCAAAATTTTCACTGTACAACATACATGATTGTATGATCATAAGCAACGATAACAAAAGTCATGTTTTTCAACAGATCAAAATTGCATGAAGGAATCTAGGAATCTGACAAAGAGTCAGCTGAGGATCACTCCGTCTATAGTTGGTTGGAATCCATCAACAGGTGTCTTAGAAGATTTTCGAAATTCTCACAATATATTCAATATATGGAAATTGCCCCTCCCCCCCAACAAGCCATGTCTTTTCATCCGGTCAAATTCAATGAAGAAATCTGATAAAGGGCCATCAAAGGATAATTCCTGAGAAATTCAGTTGAAATCAATCTACTGGTTTCTGAAAAAAAGATCTTTAATGCTTTCACCATACACCATATAATGGAAATAAAACCGTCTATTTAAAGCATGTTTATAATCCAATAGAATATCTTTTAGATAATCTGAAAAACAGTCATCAAAGGATCATCCCTGTGAAATTTGATTGAAATCAATAGGTTGGTTTCTGAGAAAAAAATCATAGGCCTGAACGGCCTGAAATGCAGTCAGGACTGTATGTTAACAATTTGAATGATAGTTGAAGTCATTCTCTGATTTGTCTGTTAAGTTTTCCTTATTATGAAATCACATTTGAAGACTTCTACCTTCCCCCGACAGAATCCCATCCATGTTTTCTCGCCCATAACTTACTTGATCAACAGGGTAATTGTCGAATTCGGACAAAATATACTAAGGATAGTTTAAGGAGCACCACCCTCCGATATTTTGAAAGATAACTGTAGTAACAAGATTTTCACAGAAACCGATGAAATTCAGCGTGCAGAGAATTATTAAATTCTACCCTTACCTTCCCGGTCTATCGGAATTGAATAATCTGTAAGTTTCTACAGGTCTACAAATAGTGGTTCTCTTTCAGTCTGCGCCAACATTTAAAAGCTAGAATTTTCACCCGAGACATGTTTTATTATTAGTGATAGTTGTCAGAATTAATCTAATTGAATTAGCTTTAAACTGACCAAAATATTTCTATCCATAGACAAAAGGGATAAAATCTAAGTATCCCGCATAGCGACATCTCCTTGGAGACCAACGAGTTGTTGAACACCTGGGGTAACTGACGCATTGAGAAAATGTCACGTGGATTGGCCTTCAAATCTCTTTCGCAGTTACTGACTTGGTCTAATTTCTTTACCACAGTAATTTCTTTACCATTGTTAAAAATACGATAACAATAAATCAACAAAGAACTCTATTTTACGAATCGGGAATTTACATCGAGTAGATGCACGTGTACAAAACTGGATCAAACTTTGTAGCTGGTAACTTTTAAAATCCTAAGAATAAAGGTTATAATAATCGAAAAAATCCGAGACAGCCGAATGTCTTGTTTCACTTTCGACTATGTCTAAGATTGACAAATCGATGAACATCGAGGCCTACCATACCAATTTTTAGTTAAATGAAATCCTTAATGATGGCAAGTTCAGGCAGTCAATTAATGATGTCAGAGACATAAGTATACATTATTCTATGTCTCTGATGATGTTAACTTTTGGCATAACGACAAACCCGGAGGATTCCCTCTATCGAGTGGCCTGGATGCAACACTGTTTAAGATGGTATAATAGAAGTACTTGTAGAGGTCGTGACCTAAATAACTGTGCACATTCAGTGATTCGGCTTTTCACAGTCATTCATTATGAATGGGCTTACATTTTCAGATAGTATACTACAAGAAATTATGAATCAATTCACGAGCAAGGAAAAATTTTTCAGGTTGTTGTCAGGTTCCTAGAAGTAAAGAGTGAATTCGGCTATTCCTAGATTACATTCAGTATCCTGACTGCAATAAAATTTAAAGTTTTCACCATATATGGAAATGAACCCTGCCCATGAAAGCCATGTATTTCATCTTACAACAAGGTGCCAAACTGTCACAAGATACGCCCGTCACACTGCTTAATATTAGCTGTGGGTTTGAGTAGGACTGAGGTTATTTTGAATGAATATTTTCTGTCAAACAAAGTATGAAAAACAACAAAGGACAATAACTCAAAATATACGCTAGGTAGAGTTATGGTTCTTGTACACTGCACTCCCACTTGTTGAGCTCTATCCATCCATGAAATTTCATGATTCTAGCTATTATACTTTTAGAGATATACTCCGGACAAGATTCAGGTATAAAAAAAAGGGCAATAACTCAAAAAATAGGCTAGGTAGAGTTATGGTTCTTGTAAACTGCACTCCCACTTGGTGAGCTCTATCCATCCATGAAATTTCATGATTCTAGCTATTATACTTTTAGAGGTATACTCCGGACAAGATTCAAGTATGAAAAACAACAAAGGGCAATAACTCAAAAAATAGGCTAGGTAGAGTTATGGTTCTTGTACACTGCACTCCCAGTTGGTGAGCTCTATCCATCTATGAAATTTCATGATTCTAGCTATTATACTTTTAGAGATATACTCCGGACAAGATTCAAGTATGAAAAACAACAAATGGCAATAACTCAAAAAATAGGCCAGGTAGAGTTATGGTTCTTGTGCACTGCACTCCCCCTTGGTGAGATCTATACACCCATGAAATTTCATGATCCTAGCTTTAATACTTTTAGAGATATACTCCGGACAAGATTCAAGTATGAAAAACAACAAAGGGCAATAACTCAAAAAAAATAGGCTAGGTAGAGTTATGGTTCTTCTCCACTGCACTCCCCCTTGGTGAGATCTATACACCAATGAAATTTCATGATCCTAGCTATTATACTGTTAGAGATATACTCCGGACAAGATTCAAGTATGAAAAACAACAAAGGGCAATAACTCAAAAAATAGGCCAGGTAGAGTTATGATTCTTGTGCACTGCACTTCCCCTTGGTGAGATCTATACACCAATGAAATTTCATGATTCTAGCTATTATACTTTTAGAGATATACTCCGGACAAGATTCAAGTATGAAAATCAACAAAGGGCAATTACTCAAAAAATAGGCCAGGTAGAGTTATGGTTCTTGTGCACTGCACTCCCCCTTGGTAAGATCTATACACCCATGAAGTTTCATGATCCTAGCTATTATACTTTTAGAGATATACTCCTGACAAGATTCAAGTATGAAAAACAATAAAGGGCATTAACTCAAAAAATAGTCCAGGGAGAGTTATGGTTCTTGTGCACTGCACTTCCCCTTGGTGAGCTCTATCCATCCATGAAATTTCATGATTCTAGCTATTATACTTTTAGAGATATACTCTGGACAAGATTCAAGTATGAAAAACAACAAAGGGCAATAACTCAAAAAATAGGCCAGGTAGAGTTATGGTTCTTGTGCACTGCACTCCCCCTTGGTGAGATCTATACACCCATGAAGTTTCATGATCCTAGCTATAATACTTTTAGAGATATACTCCGGACAAGATTCAAGTATGAAAAACAACAAAGGGCAATAACTAAAAAAATAGGCCAGGTAGAGTTATGGTTATTGCGCACTGCACTCCATATTGATAAGAAGAATATAACTGCCAAGTTTAAAGTCAATCGGACTTAGGATGACAGAGTTATGCTCAGGACAAAGAAGTGGACACTGCCCCGACGCCCGGACGACCGGACGCCCGGACAACCGGACGTCCGGACACCACAGGTGATCCCATAATACGTCCCGTCTTCGACGGGCGTATAAAAATTCATTGGAGGAATCTGATAAAGGGTCACACAAGGATAATTCCTGTAAAATTTGGTCCAAATCCGTTGTCTGGTTCCTGAGAAGGTTTTTGAAGCTTTTACCATATATGGAAATTAGCCCAACCTATTAAAGCCATGTTTTTTATCCAATCAAATTTTTTAAGCAATCTTATAAAGGGTCACCCAAGAATAATTTTTTGTTAAATTCTGTTGATGAAATTTGATTTATTTCAACTTTCTGCGTAGAAAACAATGTAGACAAGGTGCCAAATTGTCACAAGATACGCCCATCACACTGCTTAATATTAACTGGGGGTTTGAATAGAACTGATGTTATTTTGAATGAATATTTTTTGTCAAACAAAGTATGAAAAACAACAATGGGCAATAACTCAAAATAAACACTAGGTAGAGTTATGGTTCTTGTACACTGCACTCCCACTTGGTGAGCTCTATCCATCCATGAAGTTTCATGATTCTAGCTATTATACTTTTAGAGATATACTCAGGATAAAGATTCAAGTATGAAAATAACAAAGGGCAATAACTCAAAATATATGCTAGGTAGAGTTATGGTTCTTATACACTGCACTTCCCCTTGGTGAGCTCTATCCATCCATGAAATTTCATGATTCTAGCTATTATACTTTTAGAGATATACTCAGGATAAAGATTCAAGTATGATGAACAACAAAGGACAATAACTCAAAAAATAGGCCAGGTAGAGTTATGGTTCTTGTGCACTGCACTTCCCCTATGTGAGCTCTATCCATCCATGAAGTTTCATGATTCTAGCTATTATACTTTTAGAGATATACTCAGGACAAGATTCAAGTATGAAAAACAACAAAGGACAATAACTCAAAAAATAGGCCAGGTAGAGTTATGGTTCTTGTACACTGCACTCCTACTTGGTGAGCTCAATCCATCCATGAAATTTCATGATTCTAGCTATTATACTTTTAGAGATATACTCAGGACAAGATTCAATTATGAAAAACAAAAAAAGGGCAATAACTCAAAAAATAGGCCAGGTAGAGTTATGGCTTTTGTGCACTGCACTCCCCCTTGGTGAGATCTATACACCGATGAAGTTTCATGATCCTAGCTATAATTCTTTTAGAGATATACTCAGGACAAGATTCAAGTATGAAAAACAACAAAGGGCAATGACTAAAAAAATAGGCCAGGTAGAGTTTCGGTTCTTGTGCACTGCACTCCTACTTGGTGAGTTCTACACATCCATGAAGTTTCATGATCCTAGCTATGATACTTTTAGAAATATACTCCAGACAAGATTCAAGTATGAAAAACAACAAATGGGAAATAACTCAAAAAATAGGCCAGGTAGAGTTATGGTTCTTGTGCACTGCACTCCGTATTGATGAGAAGAATATAACTGCCAAGTTTAAAGTCAATGGGACTTACGGTGACAGAGTTATGCTCCGGACAAAGAAGTGGACACTGCCGGACGCCCAGACGACCGGACGCCCGGACACCACGGGTGATCCCATAATACGTCCCGTCTTCGACGGGCATATAAAAATGGAGAAATGGTTTGCGACAAGCCATTTCTTCATTTTCCACATTGTTTTCTCTTTTATTTTTCTTTGGGGGAGTCTAAAAGCGTCACTGTGTGGGAATGGGTTAAGTAACAAACCTGAAAATTGCTCCTCAGTTTACTATCAATGTATGCTACAGCAACCAGGGCTCCGTCTACATCCATACTGGGTTCCACAAACACTGTCATGCCAGTAACCAGCTTGAGGTTCAGTTTAACAATGGATACTTTGTCATGAGATACTTGGATTTCACGAGCGGCAAGTACATGGCCGTTTCTTGGGGAAAGCAGCTGAAATACACGAAGAAATCAACATTCTATTTTCCACAGCAAAAGAAAACTTCAAGCATTCACAATTTGAAGATAGTTGTCAAGATATAGTTATCTCTGATGGTGCAATGTATCCTCAGAATTGTAGAAAAATGTTATATGTAGGTTGATGAATTTTCTTTTGATTTATTAGTTTTTTGATAGCACTAAGACAAGGACAAAAGTTGACTATAATCAATAGAATAGCATATTGTCAATGAGCAAGCAAAAGGTCGTTGATATAGCTTGAATATAGCTATGTCTATGACAGTTTGCTTGCCCATTAATGATATACTCAACAAAACAGATTTATAACAGTACAGCCTTCTGGCCATTAGTCCAAACACAACAAATAGAAAGTTACTAAATTTTCATACTAGGGCATCTCAAAGTTTACCACTTTTTTATTCATACTCCTAGAATTCTGGGTTCAATGTATCTATTGAACATTGAAATCAACAAGTTAAATGTATATAGTATGTATGTATGCTAGGGGAGATAACCTTTTAACATACCTGAATTTCAGTCCTGCCTTCTTCTCTCCCTTTGATCATGTCACCATGCAGAGTGGCTACTCTTGGATCAGACATTCTCAATCTATTTTTCACAAGATCAGTGACCCGCAAGTAAGCAGCAGGCCCCATATAGAAGTCTGTGTGTTTGGGTGTCTGAATGTAGAACCTTGTGAAGACATTGACGATACACTGCTGTCTGCGTAACTCACAGCTCCTACTCTTCTGTATAACATACTTCTTGTCATAGTATGGATTGAGTGAGCGTTTAGACCTACAATTAAAGTACTTTTATTTTAACACATTACCATACAATGACACATTCTGAAGCCCTGAGGAAAGACAATCATGGAAAAAAATGTAGGAAAAGAAGAAATTGCTTGTTTCAAGCAATTCCTCCTTTTATCACAATGTTTTATACCCTATTAGGCATTTTTTAAAATTATTGTGCAATTTGAAATGGTGTCTGCTACTTCTTTCAATTTGGACCAGTCTAAAATTTTGTTGTCTGACAATGGGTAAACTATGAAACAGTTGATGATCCTCATTCAAGCTAAATAGGCATTCAATATAATGTCTGGGCAATATGAGTGACTCTCATTATACTGTAGATTCCATTAACCAATTCCCAGATAATCCCATTTCTTTACACCCTTATCATGGAAAAAATTTTAAAAAATTTTTTTGGAAAATTGAAGTATTTCTTCATTACCCATAATGTTTTCTAACCCACAAGACTTACAATTTTTCCGTTTCTTTGAATTTTGATCAATCTAAATTTTAGCATCTAGTAACAGATTAACCCATTCCCACTAAATGACATTTTTAGACACCCTCAAGAAATAAAGCTTTGTAAAACATTATGGTAAATGAAGAAATTGCTTGTTACAAGCAATTTCTTCATTATCCACAATGTTTTCTACCCCAAAAGTATTAACAATCCAAAATTTAATAAGTTTTAAATTGACTGTAACTCCTTTCAATTTGGACCAATCTTAGATTTTGCCATCTGGTAATGGGTTAAACATCTATGCTAAAATGAATGATCATCCCCCTTTTCAGATGTAGAGAATTGGCCATTTCCAACAGCAATTTTACAAACCTAAAACACACTAAACACACACACTGTATCATTTTGATTTTAACAACGCAAATTCTGATTCCATCTTCAAAATTTTATACTTAGTAATTCGACGGATCACTGCCTTCTTACCTCTTGCATGGCAATGTGAATAAATTCTATTTTGCATAATATATAGACATGTACATTAACCCTTTCCTGTTTTACAAAATTTTAGACCTGTCCAAATTCAAAGGTTTTACAGACAAAAATTTAAAGTCCATTCAATTTAAAAGAACCATTCAGTAGGGTAGAAAATATTCAGGAAAAAGAAGAATTTGTTTGTTACAAGCAGTTTCTCAATTATAAACTCACGGGGATTGAACAGGAAAGGGTTAAACAACAAGAGGACCATGACAGCCCTATATAACCCATCTCAGAATAATAGCTCAAAGTTTTACAGAGTTTTACAGACTTTTACAGAGAAGTGTTTTAACCCATTCCCACACAATGAGGCATTTTGACGCCCCTTCAGATAAGGAATTGGGAAAACAAGCAAATTCTTCATTTTCCACAATGTTTTATACTCAGAAAGTTGAAATAAATTACATTAACTTTAAATTGTCATTTGGGTGTAGAGGTCCTTGGTTTAATCTTCCGTTTCTCCAGTCATGCGGACAAAACTCTATATTAAGGCCCAATCTCAATATGACCTCAGTAGTTGAATGGAACGTAATACACCCTACAATCAATATTCATGTCTAATCTTAAGTACAGTAGCTGACAACATAGTGTGTGCAGGTTTTATCTATCTCAGAGTACTATTTCAAAGTATTTGGTGGAGGGCCCTACGAAATTGTTTCGAGCAAACTTTGAGAACTGCTGGCTTTCCAGTTTTGAAAATTTTTAAAGATTCTATTTATTTCTGTGCAAAATTTGGGATCCTACACCCTACAGCATTTTATTAACCCTTTTACATTTTTTGAAATTTCAGACTCGTCCAAATTGAGAGAGGTTGCTAACGCCAATGATTGATTGAATGGGGTTTAATGCCTCTTTTAACAGTATTTCAGTCATATCACAGTAGCTGGAGCACCTAATAATGGATTCCTGGTATTTCTCACACCAGTACTACCACTACATCCTTTCTTAGCCTCCAGCTGCTATCCCACTTAGGTTTACGATTATCCACCCATTGGTGAGAGAAAAATGTCGGAAAGAATATGTGCCTCCAAAACAACAATGAAAATTGGATGCAATTTAAAATTAAACCATCATTATAAGGTAATAAATATTGTGGGAAAAGAAGAAATTGCTTGTTATAAGAAATTTCTGCTTTTACCACAATGTTTTTACCAAATAGTCACAGTGATATAAAAACCTGGTTTGTGCAGGAAAGGGTTTAACTAACATAAATAATTTTGAGGTACCTTTATTTAGAATAACAATGCATAGCTCAAAGCAATATTTTAAAGGTCTGGGCCTATTGGTTTTGAGGTAGAAGATTTCCCAATCTATCTAAACCAGGATCCAACAACATGGGGCTTTTTTCATAAAGACACATAATTTAAAGTATTTTGGTTGAAGATCACAATGCACTGCTAAATACATAATTTCAAAGCTAAAGGCCTATTGGTTTCGGACAAATTGGTTTTGGAGCAGATTTTAAACAATTTCTTGCTTTATTAGTTTGTAAAAGATCCATGATACCACATCATAGTGCTTATTTTAAGGACAGAGTAAACCTCTTAAGTATTTTTGTAGGTTTGCATGGCAGTGCTATAACCAAAGTTTCAGTGCTCTAGGCATATTCATTTTGGATTTTTATTACAAAGGTTTTCCTTCTTAATTGCTATATATAATCAGAAATACCTTAACACTGGGCTAAATCTTTGGTTAAAGGTCATTAGGCGATGTAAAATGCATAAATTCAAGGATTTAGGCCTTTCAGTTGAAGGAAGGAAAAGATCTTTTAAGATTTCTTTCCAAGTGGAACCAGAGATATCTGCATAGATTTTAACTCTTTGAACTATTTTGAAGAAGCATGACCTAAGGATCATTTCTGTGAAGTTTTAATCCAATTGTTAGTTTGGGAGAAGACTTCTTTTATAATGGTGAACATACATGAAATATTAGAACTAATTGTTGAAGGTCAAATTTCATTTCTAGTCTAAATGAACAATTTGATTGGTCAATTGATTTCTTAATTGACTGACCATTTCCATCAATTAGAAAGACAGATACCTTTTCAATCCACTTTGAACTTTCCAGTTTCTCACACGACTCAGTTTGGTATCTGACAAATGAATGCTAAGCCTGTCCTCTGGGACCCAGACTGTGATATCCATAAAAGCTGTTGTATGCCCATATTTGGCAATAATAGATACATTGTGAGACCCTCGACTTTCCTTTCCATCTACCATCACCGCAGAACAGTCACTGGCAACCTGTAATATAAGATATAAAGATTATTGTTGAGTACTTACAAACCTTTAATTTTGGTTGTTGTATAATTGTATAGATTAACCCAATCCCTCCATTATACGTCCCTGAAGAAAAAGCTTTGGAAAACATAATGGAAAATGAAAAAAATCGCATGTATAAAACATTTCCTTCATTAACCACCATGTTTTCTTCCCCAAAGATGAAAAAATTTAAAATTCCATCTACTTTAAATTGTCGTCTACAGCTTCTTTCAATTTGGACTGGTCTATAATATGTTGCATGAGAATGGGTTAACCTATTAACACTCTCTACCTTACTAAAATGATCCGTAAGAGTTATATGATAGAATCTTGATCTGATGATTTGCAGACTTACTTGTTTGAATCTAGACCAGTCTAAATTTGTGTTGTCTGGTAATGGGCTAGGAAACGACAATGCTGTTTTGGGGAAACACCATACCCCTGTCACAGCCTATTTTTTTTTTTTTTGGGGGGGGGGAAATGCGACCTTGATAAGTGACCTTGATCTTGTCATATGACCTCAATCTTGTTATCTGCAGATAGGTATCAATGAGATCTATCATCCCACAAAGTATGAACATGGTATCTTGAATATGCTTAAAGTAATTGTAAATGTTTCATTTTTTCGGTTATACAGAAGTTTGACCTTGACAAATGATCTTGACCTTGGCATCTCAAGATGTGTTTCAATAATATCCCACATCATGCCAAATAAAGAGCACTATATCTTGATTATGCTAAAGCAATGTATTGAATAGATCAATCAAAATGCAAAATATGAGCATGGAATCTTGAATAGACTAAAAGTAGTTGTAAATGTTTCATTTTTTGGTTAAGTTTTGCAGAAGTTTGATTTTGACAAATGAACTTGACCTTGGCACATTACCTGAACCTTGGTATCTGCAGACTTGTTCTCATCATACCAAATAATAAGCAATGAATTAGGAATAAGCTTAAAGTAATTGTAAATATTCAGGTTTTTTGATTAAGTTTTGAAGAAGTTTGACCTTGACAAATGACCTTGACCTTGGTAAATGACCTCCACATAGGTCTCTGCAGGCGAAAATTGATCAGATCTATCAGCTTGCCAAATCTGAGCATTGTATTCTAAATAGGCTTAACATAATTGTAAATTTTAATTTGCAGAGAGACTGGCAGAATGACAGACGGAAAACGGTAAAACAATTTGCATTTGATCATTTTTTATGGGAGCATGAAAAAGGGTTTCAATCCTCCAATTTTGTAGATTTCAACACTGATCTCGAGGAAGTAAGCTCACCTTCAAGACATCAACCTCTACAGAATGACATTTTGTTCTGTATGTTACATCCTCATACCTATCTCTATCATCAACAGCATAGATGCTCAGAGGATAGACCTGTTCCGAGCCTGTCAGGACAGCAACATTCACAATCTCACAGACCTGAAATTATACAAAAATTGAAATAAATTAAACCATTCCAACACAATCCTTGCTTTTTAACACTCCTAAAAATACTTCCCTCAACACATTGAAAATTATTGTGGAAAATGAAGAAATTGCTTGTAATAAGTAATTTCATCATTTCCTACAATATTTTCTTCACAAAAGACGGTTTCCTAATAAATCATCAATTAAGCAATTTCTTCATTTCCAATAATATTTTTCGTGCCAAAAGACAAAGTTTCTTCATATTTCATCTACTAAAAATTGTCTTCTGTAATTTCTCTCAATTTGCATTAGACTTAAATTTTGGCATCAGTAGTAATGGGTTATAATAAAAATACCAGAATATAAAATTTCAAACTGGTTCATTGATGAGAGATGTACAGAAAGTAAGTACATTTTAACCCTTTCCTGTTTTACATCATTTTAGACCTGTCAAAATTCAAAGGTTTTGCAGACGATAATGCTAAGGCAATTTTATATGAAAAACAAGTGCATGTTGTATTGCGACGGAATACAGGAGTCCCCCACCAGGTACAAAACATTCTAACAAATGATGAAATTGGTTGCTCCCAAGCAATTTCTCCTTTTTTCACAATGTTCTCAAAAGAATTTTTTCTTCAGCGTATTAAATTTTAGGATCTTCTGGAAATAGATGTATCAATTCCTCCATAATCCATATACCCCTCAAGAGAAAAGCTTAGGAAAACATTGTGAACTAGAGGCACTTAAGCACCTGTATTGTTCCACAGGCATGAATGTACTGATTAAGAAAATTTTTTCATGAACTTAAAATAAACTGAAAATAATGAAAATAAATCTAAATCATTGAAATCTTTGGAGTAATTCTAGAGAACAATTTCAAACTTTTCATTGCTTTTACAAAAGTCAATTAATCAAGTTTTGTAAAATTCATTATGTAAAATTTTCATTGTTTGGACATAACCCACCACCATAATAGCCATGCTTTTCAACATATCAAAATCATATGAAGGAATCTGACAAAAAGTCATTTGGTTATCATTCCTGTGAAATTTGGTTGAAATCCAGCGACAGGTTTCTGAGAAATTTACAAAGTTTTCAGTATATACCATATATGGAAATAAGCCCTGTCCATTAAAGCCATATTTTTCATCCAATCAAAATTCTTTATTATAAACTGTTAAAAGATCACCAATGGATTGATCCGGTCAAATTTGGTTGAAATCCATCCACTGGTTTCTGAGGAGAAGAATTTCGAGATTTTACCTAATATGGAAATTAGCCCTGCCCATTAAAGCCATGTTTTTCATCTGATCAAACTAATTTGAAGCAATTAGATAATTCTTCAACCAACCCATTTCTGTGAAGTTTGGTTGAAATCCATCAATTTGTTTCTGGGAAGAAGATGTTCAAAGCTTTCACCATATATGGAAATAGCCCCACCCATTAAAGCCATGTTTTCAATCCGATCACAATTCTTTTAAGGAATCTGATAGAGGGTCACCCAAGGATCGTTTCTGTGAAATTTGGTTGAAATCTGTTCAGTACTTTCTGAGGAGAAGATTTTAAAAGTAAAAGTTTACAGACCGAAGGATGACCAGATGAATCGTCGCACACAACGCACGCACAGACACAAGGCCATGACAATAGCTCTCTGGCTTTCAGCCAGTGGAGCTAAAAACTAAGAAACTGCTTCTTACAAGCAATTTCTACATTATCCAAATTCTTTTCTATCACAAATGTCATTTTTTTTGAAATTTTACAACCTTCAAATTGGTGTCTGCAACATCATTGAATTTGGACCAGTCTTTAACCTATTCCAACACATTGAAATTTTAGACAAGACCAAATTCAAAGAAGTTGCAGACGACAATTTAAAATTGTTGACAATTTTAAAATGTTTGTCATTTTGGGTAGAAAACATTGTGGATAATGAAGAAATTGCTTGTAACAAGCAATTTCTTCATTGTCCACAATGTTTTCCAAAGCTTTTATATTGAGGGGCGTTTGAAAGCGTCATTGTGTTGGAATGGGTTAATTTTGTCAACTCATACAAATTCAAAGAATTTGTAGACAACTTGTTTTTCCTTGACGAAAAGACTAGACAGGTTGAAAAACTTTGTGCAACAGGAGAGAACTGCTAACACTGTATTTCTACAATTTTTCCATAAAGAAATCTACAAAAGTTGTAATTGATTGGCAAAGATTTCCAATACCTTCTGAAATCTTATTACAAATTTGATGTCACAGGAATACCAAAATTAGCCGATTATTCAAGAATCAGACAATATTGCCAATTACTTTACTCCGTTTTATTTCTCCGGAGCTCACAATTCACGATACTCAACGTGTCTATGATCTGTTCTTTTTCTCCTTTTTCACTCATCTAAGAAATAAATTTGTCTGTTTCAATCTAGGCAGTATCAGTTTTTAAAAGATTTAATTAACTGCTTTATTCAGAAATGGTAAATGAATGCTGTGATGAAGTTCTCAATTGAATACAAGATATAATATATGTGTTTGACATTTCTAACAATTAAACCAATTCCCATTCAATGACCCTTTTAGATGCCCAATAGAAAAAAGAACTTTGGAAAACATCCTGTTACAAGCAATTTCTTCATTATCCACAATGTTTTCTAACCTAACGTAAAAAATAAATCCAACATTTCATAAGCTTTAAATTGTCATCTGCAACCCCTACCAATTTGCACCAGACTAAAATTTTGCCATCTGGGAGTGGGTTAACATTGTGTGCCAAGTAAAGAAGTTGCAGACGCTAATTTTTATTAATGGAATCTTGTAAATCCTTGTCTTTTTGGGTAGAAAACATTGTGGATAATGAAGAAATTGCTTGTAACAAGCAATTTCTTCATTTTCCATCATATTTTCTAAAGCATTCAATCATTAGGGCTGTATAAATACAGGATTCTATGGGAATTGGTAAATGCACTGAATGCACTGAGTGTCCATGTAGGCTGCATAATGCCTCTGCTTCATGTACAAGGGAAATTGTTGAAAATGTCACACACAGGTCCTTGTGTATTTTCGTCTAATATTTACTAACAAAATAAATTCAAATGACATCATAAGCATTGTTTTCCCTCTGTAGAAAGAACAAACCCAGGTAAGCTCAGGCTCTCACTTCTAGGCCCACAAGTTAAAAACCCATCTAGGCAGGCATTCTTTCTGTCGATGGCAAAAGTTTGTCTCTCACACATGAAGGAATGATAAATAAAGGGGGTGAGCAGCTCCTGGTTTGGATAGACGATTCTTCTGGTGTGAGAAATGACAGGAATCAGTGGTAAGGTACACCAGCCTCCAGAAGATAACTGAATTACTCTTGAAAAAAGAGTTAACCCCTACCAGATGAAAATATCTGAGACTGGTCCAAAATCAATGATATTGTAAACCACATTTTTAGTTTATAACATTTTAATTTCATTGTGGTAGAAAACATGTAAGATAATGAAGAAATTGCTTGTTTAAAGCAAATTCTTCATTTTTCATGATTTCCATTTTTTTCTTAGGGTGTATCTAAAAGAGTCATTGTGTGGGAATGGGTTAAACACCATACAATCAACCTCTGTTGAAACCAATCTCATGAGAGTGCCAGTATGGGGTGAAATCTAAAACATTAAGGTTTTTCCATTACCAGTCAACAAACTAGAGGTGCTTGAGCGCCTGTATTGCTCCACAGGCATGAATGTACTGATTAAGCAATTTTTTTCATGAATCAAAAATAAACTGAATATAATGAAAATAAATCTAAATCATTGAAATCTTTGAAATAGTTATGTAAAATTTTCACTGTATACCATATATGGACATAACCCACCACAATAATAGCCCTGTTTTTCAAACAATCAGAAATATATTAAGGAATTTGACAAAAAATCATCTGGTTATCATTCCCGTGAAATTTGGTTTAAATCAATCTACAGGTTTCTGAGAAATTTACAAAGTTTTCAGTATATACCATATATGGAAATTAGCCCTGCCCATTCAAGACATATTTTTCATCCAATCAAAATTCTTTTTTATAATATGATAAAGTGTCACCCAAGAATCAATACTGTCAAATTTGGTTGAAATCCACCTACTGGTTTCTGAGAAGAAGAATTTCAAAGATTTTACCAAATATGGAAATTAGCCCTGCACATTAAAGCCATGTTTTTCATCCGATCAAATATTCTTTTAAGGAATCTGATAGCAGTTCACCATAAGATGATTTCTGTGAAATTTGGATGAAATCCATCCACTGGTTTCTGAGGAGAATTTCAAAGATTTTACCTTATACGAAAATTAGCCCTGCCCATTAAACCCATGTTTTTCATCCAATCAAAATTCTTTGAAGGCTTCTCAAGGAGGCTCACCATAGGATCATTTCTGTGAAATTCCATTGAAATCTATCCACTAGGTTCTAAGAAGAAGATTTCCAAAGCTTTTACCATATATAGCCCCACCCATTAAAGCCATGTTTTCCATCCGATCACAATTCTTTGAAGGAATCTGATAGAAGGTCACCAAAGGATCATTTCTGTGAAATTTGGTTGAAATCCATCCACCAGTTTCTGAGAAGAAAATTTTCAAAGCTTTCACCATATATGAAAATTAGCCTTCCCATGAAAGTCATGTTTTTCATCCGATCAAAATTCTTTGAAGGGATCTGATAGAGGGTCACGCAAGGATCATTTCTGCTTTATTTGGTTGAAATTTGTTCAGTACTTTCTGAGGAGATGATTTTCAAAGTAAAAGTTTACTTACAGACGACTGGATGGACGGACAGATTGAAGGATGGACGCAGGCAAGATGGACACAACGCCATGACAATAGCTCTCTGGCTTTCAGCCAGTGGAGCATTAAATTAGCTCCATATTCAAAGAAGTTGCAGACAATTAATTCAAGTGAGTAGAATTTTAAACGTCTCATGTTTTTTTGGATAGGAAACAATGTGGCACAAGAGCACCACATACGGATGCCAACACTCGGCTGTTCATGTGCTTGATAGTGGGTAAAACTTCCAAGCATAATTGGTTAAAAAAAAGCAATTAAGTTATTCCTTGTTGGTACAGACTGCTCTTTAAATAGTGAATACATATTTCAAGTTTCATGGAAAAATTGTGTTCAGTTAATTGATTAATTGATTGAATGGGGTTTAAACAAGGTTAATGGTCTTTTTGTCAAAAAAAATTCATTAAATTATCTAAAATATCATTAAAGTCGTTTTTATCTTATACAACATAGCATTTACTTGGGTCATGTATTACACCTTACTTAGTTTCATTATTTTAAGTCAATTAGTTCTGGAGCTAAAGCATGGAAACTAAAAAGTCTAGGGATGGATATATGGATCTAAAGACAGCTATTTATGGTGAAACCACTACTTCATAGGTGGAGGTATAAATATAGCTTAATTTTGCTTCAAATATCAAGAAATTAGCCTTGATACTAGTTTTCTTCCTAGAAAACTAGTTAGAATTACAATTTATACAAGGAAATTTGATAAATTAGTGACTACCAGTCTATAGACCAGACAATATTGACAAAAACTTGCCCAATATCAGCTCTTTATATCACCCACAATTCAATGTTATTAAATCAATATACAGAAAAGGCTGAATTTGAATTTTCTGGCTAAGTAATACATTAGGGACACAGCCAAAAACTAGAACAATAACAAAGCAAACACCGTCACTTTTTCAGAGTATAGGTACTTTCAGAAAATGGAACTGTAAAATGATTTTTTTTTTCGATTAGAGAATGGAAACAATTTTAAACAAAGTTCAATTATGACCTTGACGTTTCACTGAAGTAACTCCAAAACAATGGGAAATCTCCTTTGGTCATAGGTCCTAATTGAAAGGATTTGCAATCAACAATGTAATGTTTATACAATTTCAGTTTTTTTTGGAAGGTCATAGATAGGAAACATTGTGGAAAATGAAGAATTTCCGACTTGTATGTTTTTTTCTTGAGAAGTGTCTACAGGAGTCATTGTTTGGGAAAGGCTTAACTATCATTCTGAAGTAAAAATTCTCTTCATGTCTTCAAATAAATATATTTTGAGAAACAAAGTTACCTCACATTCAATCTCAATTAATCTTAATTATCACATTAAATCTATATTTCTAAAGCTGCAATATCTCCATGCTTATGATGTAACTTTAGTAAACAATCTCACATAATGCAATTTCATGCAAAGCGGACTGACTGGCAGAAAATACACTACCTACATGTACCTTTAAGCATCATTAATTTTGCTTTAGAAATTTAATTTCAAAAGAAATACAGGCCCTTTACATGGGTTTGAAGTGCTTGGATTTAAAAGCATTCATTGAAACCAGCCCATTGATTGATTGAATGGGGTTTAACGCTGCTTTTTACAGTATTTCAGTCATATCGCTGCAGCTGGAGCACCTAACAATGGACTCCTGGTATTTATCACATCAGTACTACCACCTCATCCTTTCCTAGCCTCCAGCTGCTATTCCACTTAGGTTTACGATTATCCACCCATTGGTGAGAGACAAATGTCGAAAAGAATATGTGCCGCCGTCAGGGAATCGAACCAAAACCAATTCATATTTAGTGAGTATTTGACTAGGGTTAATATGTTATGATGTAGATCCCCTGGTTTCATTTGACTCATTACCAAAACTTTAGACTGGTTCAAATCGTAATGAGTTGCAGACGACAATTCACAGTTTATGAAATTATAAATATTTTCCAACTTTCTGGGTAGAAAACATTGTGGAAATTTAAAAAATTGTTTGGATCTTGCGTGGAAGTATAAATTAGCTGCATGCTCAAAATTTGGTTCATGGAGGTATGAATATTATTCTTCTGCCAATCAGAATGCTCACAAAACTAAAATTTAAATTATTGCAACATAACCTTTTAGGAGGATTATTTTCTCTTGATAGTGGCTCCATCTGATTTGACAACAGACAATTTTGTTTGTTGCTGACACATCATTACAAACTGTCTGAAAGAGCCAGTCTAATTTCAATACATCAGATACATTTCATCTCACTTATCCCAATACAAGACTGTCAGTCTATAGACAGAATCATCAGGATGCTAATCCAATGTGTGCAAAATTTTGTAATGAAACCCCCAAAACCACACATCTTCAGATTTCTATAAGGTCATTACTATTTTGTCCATCAACTTTGGTATATAACAATTATTTCTCATCTTTAGTTCTTTAGCCCATTCCCCACACAGGGAAGCTTTTGTACACCCCAAAAGAAAAATAATTCGGAAAACATTGCATAAAATAAATCAAAGGACTGAAAGTCCTGAGAGCAGTTTTGCTGGCTTAGCAGTAACCGCGCTCAATAGTGCGAGCATCTATCGTCAAGATGAGTGAGTAAATTGTACAACTAAGTAGGATGAGTCTCGTAAAGGATGTAGTGGTAGTACTGGTGTGTGAGCTACCAGGAAACCATGGTTAGGGTTTCCAGCCGTCCCGATATAATTGAATTACTATCAAAAGTTGCGTTAGAAACCATTCAATCAATCATGACCCTTTTACTGTTTTCCGAAATCACTATTTTGATTTAATCACAACGTTTTCCTTAACATTATTTCATCAGTGCGTGAAAATTGGTGGTTTAGTTGTAAAAGGTTAAATGATAAAATGTAAAGAAATCAAAGCTAACATTCAGTTCTTTTTGCGTTGAGCTTATTATTATATCAATTGAAGTACTACATGTCCGTTTCAAAGAAATAGTCGAATTCGAGAGGCTAAAGGGTGTTTTATTCTGTGGGGTTAAAAAAGTGCTTAAATCTCGACTATAAAAGGGCTGTAGCTTGTTACATTATATTGTGTATACGGGGTGTTAATCTACACAGCCTTGCCAGGTCAAAACTAACAGACAGGATTAACATTTTGTTTACATGTATTCGCTAACTCCACTAACAACTGACCTAGATTCTATCTTGAAACGCGAGGAAGTTTTTTCTCTCATTTAGACAATTCATTAGACAATTTACCATGAATATATCAAGTCGAGGTTTTAAACCATTTTCCCTGATATCCATGACTAAAAGGAGGCTGTTGGCATGCAGCAAGTAAGTTATTTTCTGCATCAGCGATGAAACAAGATGGAGGCGATCACATAGATTTTCACTTCAAGTTTATGAGCATGCGTGGACATGAGCGGAAATGCGTGAAAACTTGTTTCCGGCTGATCGATTTGAAATACCGGTTTTGTCCAACAAAACCGCTAAAAAATTGCTTGTTACATACAATTTCTTTATTTTACCCAATTTCTTTTATCCAGAAAGTTGAAAAATTCTAAAATTCCGTAAATTTTCAATTGTCGTCTGCAACTCCTTTCAATTTGGACCAGTCTAAAAGTTTGTCGTCTGGTAATGGATCAAATTTAACCCTTTCCTGTTTTATGAAATTGTAGACTGGTTCAATTTGAAAGAGGTTGCAGACGACAATGAAAAATGCTTGCAATTTGAAATATGACCATCCTTTGTGAATGAAAAAATTATGGGAAAAGAAGAAATTGCTTGTTACAAGCAATTTCTTCTTTTTCCACAATGTTTTCTCAAGTATAAAATCACAGTGACCTAAAAATGTCCAGGAAGGGGTTAAATAAGGTTTACTGATCAAAGTGATAAAGAGTGTTACAAATTTCTACATTCATAATAGAGGAGATGTGGCAAAGGAAATGCAGCCCAACATTTAAACAATGTTAAATGTAAACATGAACATGCAGCATGTTTGTGGACAAAACCCAGACCCTTAACCCATTACAACACAATCTCTCCTTTATTCACCCCTCAAGAAAAAAGCTTTGGAAAACAATTTTGAAAACAAAGAAATTGCTTAAATCAACTAATTTCTTCATTTTCACAATGTTTTCTATCAATTAAGGCAAACAAATTCAAAATTCAATCACCTTGAAATTGTCGTTTGTAGCTCCTTTCATTTTGGACCAGTCTGAAATTTTGTTGTGTGGGAAGGATTAAAGCATGTTGCTCAGGTATTTGGTAACAGTCTATATCTGTCCTGCTCCTTTGCAAACAAAAGATATAATTTTAAATTAAACATGAAGTCAAACTCTCATCGGACAAGAGGGCCAAGATGGCACTGGATTGTACACCTCAACTCACTTTCTCAAGGCAACTTATCAACCAGACGGTAAAATTCTAGACTTGTTCAAATTGAAAGGGTTGCAGACAACAATTTAAAGTAAATGAAAGTTTAGATTTTTCAACTTTCTGGGTTAAAGCACTGTTAAAAATAAAGAAATTGCTTATTACAAGCAATTTCTTCATTTTGCACAATGCCTTCACAATAGTTTTCCTGAGGGGCGACAGAAAGCTTCACTGTGCGGGAATGGGTAAAACAAGTCAAATTTGATAACAAAAAAAATATTTTCACAAAGTCGCCACCATCAAAGGGGCAGTCCCTAGCACATCAGACTCCCAATCTTCAACTATGGGATGTCATGGGTTCGATCCCTGGCGGCAGCACATATCCTTTCCGACATTTGTCTCTCACCAATGGGTGGATAATCGTAAACCTAGGTGGGATATCAGCTGTAGGCTAGGAAAGGATGTAGTGGTAGTACTGGTGTGAAAAATACCCGGAATCTTTTGTTAGGTGATCCAGCCGCCGCAATATGACTGATATACATATACTGTTAAGAGTGATGTTAAACCTAATCAAACAATCAATCAATTTTCAAAAAGTCAAAAGATTATAAAAGCAAAAGGTTGTGATTGGATGAGTAGGAAACTGATACTGCCACTAAGGCCAGTTTTCACCTCATGTGAGATGAAATGTTTGTTTGTTTGAATAAGGTTTAACATCTCTTTTAATAGTATCAAGCATTAATGTTAAGTTTGAGAGAGATTTAGCTAAAATTGTGACCATATTGGATTTTAATCAAAGGGCCTGAGTATTAGTATGAAAAAGCAATGGACATGAGCAACCAAAAGATATTCAATTCTCTGCTTTGATACCCAGTCTGTTATGTTTGAATAAAATTCATCCAGTTGTTAAGAGAAAATTATGAGCAGACAAGAATTTTTCAACAAAGGGCAATAACTCTGAAATGGCAATTGTTCTACTGATTGATTAAATGGGGTTTAAGCCACTTTTAACAGTATTTCAGTCATATCGTGGTGACTGGAACACCTAACAATGATTCCTGATATTTCTCACACTAGTACTACCAATACAAACTTTCCTAGCCTAGCCTATCCCACTTAGGTTTAAGATTATTCACGCATTGGTGAGAGACAAATGTGGGAAAGGATATGTGCTGCCACCAGGGATCGGACCCATGAAATCCCATTTGAAATGGGATTGGACCATGATACCAAAATGAAATAGAAATATAGAAAAAGTTGTCCCTGGACAAGAAAGACATGATTTTCTAATTGTCTAGAACTAAAATGAACTTGTTGAAAATTACTGTTGATGAATTTTCTCCCCTAACCACAATATTTTCTCCCCTTCAGCATTACCTTAAGGTAATATATCATGAGTGATCTTTCACATCTATTTTGTAAATTGCCTTCATAATGACTTGTTCATTGATAAGTGACATATAATTCATGTATTATCCCATTACCAGATGGAAAAATTTTGGACTGGTCCAAATTGATAGGAGTTGCAGACAACAATTTAAAGTTTATCAAATTTTAGATTTGTTCAACTTTCTGGAGAGAAAACATTGTGTAAAATGAAGAAACTGCTTGTTACAAGCAATTTCTTCTTTTTTCACAAAGTCTTCCCAATTACTTTTCTTCAGGGGCGTCGAAAAGCGGTCCTGTGTGGGAATGGGTTAAACTTGTCCACAAGCAGAAAAGTCAATGTCCCATAAGCTGGGCACCGCAATTCCACATCCCCGAGATGTAAAGCCAAGATAAAAAGAGAAGATAAAGGGTAACAACATGAAAGACAAGCTGCCCTCTGCTACAAGGTTATCTGTCCCTACTTAAATAATTATCAACAACTTGAAAAGATTTTCACGATTACATTTTGGGCGTAATTGAAACATACATCAAAAGGCAATGAACACATTTGTTACACTCATAACATAGCAATTACATATACTGAGACACAATATCTAGCTTTACTCTGTCAACCTCTAAAACCTTGTAACTGCAGCTTATTATTGGATATTACATGAACTTTAATATTTACGGAAACACTTTTTGCTCAATTCCTTTGAAGAGTAGAGGATATAATTATGAGATAGACAAGTGACTGATTCTGTTTTAAATGATGTTAACAATGTTTTTTTCCAGGAGGTGTAAAAAAAGCATGATTAGATGGGAACGGGTTAAACACACTGAATTATTGTACATCTTTGAAAGTTATGATATATAGTCTAAAATTTTGTCATCTAGTCATAGATCAAACCATTACCAGTTGAAACAATTTTTGACTGATACAATCTCAAAGATTTTGCACACGACAGTGTCAAGATGATAGAATGATAAAATTCTATGATTTTTGAATAGAAAACATTGTGGACAGTGAAGAAATATGCTTTTAATACACAATTTTTCCACTATCCACAATGTTTTTCAAAAAAATTTTATGCGGGATGTCAAAGAGCTGGCTTGTGGAAATGGGTTAACCCATTCCACATTAAGCCATTCCGACATAGTGATGCTTTTGAACACCCTAAAGAAAAGAAACTGGGAAAAAATTATGCGAAATGAAAACAAGAGGCCCAGTGGGCCTTAACGGTCACCTGAATAAAAGAGCACAAAGACAAGTGATTTTGTTTGAAAGAATTAGAAAAAGGTTTGGTTTGGTTATTTAAGCTCTGGCATAAACGGTTTATTAGAAGAAGATTTTTAAAGAAGTACCAAAAATTACCCCTTTTTGGCCCCTATTTGGGCCCCTATGACCCCCAGAACCCCTATTTTCACAAACTTGAATTGGCAACCCCCAATGATGCTTTCTACCAAGTTTGGTTGAAATCCCCCCAGTAGTTCTTGAGAAGAAGATGAAATATTTAAAAGTTACCAAAAATTACCCCCTTTTAGTCCCCAATTTAAGGCCCCTTGACCCCCCAGCCTTTTTATTTTCACAAATCCGAATAACCATTACCAAATGGTGCTTTTCACTGAGTTTGTTTGAAATTGGCTTTGTACTTCATCAGAAGAAGATGAAAATGTGAATTTTTTAACATGATGAACTTTGACCTCTGGGTGCGGCCCCATACATGACCCCAGGGGCATGAGTTTCACAATTTATAATATACCTGTCCTAGTTGTCATGCACACAAAATATTTAAGCTCTGGCATTAACGGTTTATTAGAAGAAGATTTTTAAAGAAGTACCAAAAATTACCCCTTTTTGGCCCCTATTTGGGCCCCTATGACCCCCAGAATCCCTATTTTCACAAACTTGAGTTAGCATCCCCCAATGATGCTTTCTACCAAGTTTGGTTGAAATCCGCCCAGTAGTTCTTGAGAAGAAGATGAAAATGTTTAAAAGTTACCAAAAATTACCCCCTTTTGGTCCCCATTTAAGGGCCCCCTGACCCCACAGCCTTTTTATTTTCACAAATCTGAATAACCATTACCAAATGATGCTTTTCACCAAGTTTGTTTGAAATTGGCTTTGTACTTCATCAGAAGAAGATGAAAATGTGAATTTTTAACATGATGAACTTTGACCTCTGGGTGTGGCCCCATACATGACCCCAGGGGCATGAATTTCACAATTTATAATATACCTGTCCTAGTTGTCATGCACACAAAATATTTAAGCTCTGGCATTAACGGTTTATTAGAAGAAGATTTTTAAAGAAGTACCAAAAATTACCCCTTTTTGGCCCCTATTTGGGCCCCTATGACCCCCAGAACCCCTATTTTCACAAACTTGAATTGGCAACCCCCAATGATGCTTTCTACCAAGTTTGGTTGAAATCCCCCCGGTAGTTCTTGAGAAGAAGATGAAATATTTAAAAGTTACCAAAAATTACCCCCTTTTAGTCCCCATTTTAGGGCCCCCTGACCCCACAGCCTTTTTATTTTCACAAATCTGAATAAACATTACCAAAAGACGCTTTTCAACAAGTTTGTTTGAAATTGGCTTTGTACTTCATCAGAAGAAGATGAAAATGTGATTTTTTTAACATGATGAACTTTGACCTCTGGGTGTGGCCCCATACATGACCCCAGGGGCATGAATTTCACAATTTATAATAAACCTGTCCTAGTTGTCATGCACACAAAATATTTAAGCTCTGGCATTAACGGTTTATTAGAAGAAGATTTTTAAAGAAGTACCAAAAATTACCCCTTTTTTGCCCCTATTTGGGCCCCTATGACCCCCAGAACCCCTATTTTCACAAACTTGAATTGGCATCCCCCAATGATGCTTTCTACCAAGTTTGGTTGAAATCCGCCCAGTAGTTCTTGAGAAGAAGATGAAAATGTTTAAAAGTTAACGGACGACGGACGACGCACGACGACGGACAAACGATGATTGCAATAGGTCACCATGACCATTCGGTCAGGTGACCTAAAAATGCTTACAACATTTTCTTCATTTTACACAATATTTCTACCAAAACAAGTTGAAAGTTTGAATATTCACAAACTTTCAATTGTCGTCTGCAACTCCTGCTTATTAATTTGGACTAGTCTAAAACTTGGCTTTCTTATAATGAGTTAACTCTCCACAAGAGCTAGTTGTTCAGTTTGATAATTTACCATTGAAAAATGACTAAACACCTACTGAATGACTAAGCCCAGGGTAGTAATCCAAGGAAGATTTATTCACAGGTTTATTATATTGAGAGAAAATGGATTTGGTTTTGTATCAAGTTCTCATTATATCGCCGTGGTATTACCCTATATGGACCTCATTGATGTTCAGTTTATGTCCACTATAGTCCAGGAAATGACAATAAAATGGTCCAATAATTTGGGGCCAGGAGTACGGAATGTCACCAGATAGTCACAGGATTTGAATTACGGCCAAATTTTGTCTTTGACTCTTTACCAGATAACAAAATTATGGACATGACAAAATTTATAGTGTAAAATTTGCTAATTATGATTGTTTGACAATATCAAATGAAAAAAAAATGTCCTGAGAGAAAGAAAACATTGTTGGGAAAGGGCAAATAAACCTGTTATTACCTATTAGGTACCAATATTTTGCACAGGTCCAAATTGAAAAATGTTGTAAACAACAATTTTATGTTGATGAATTTTTAAAATTCTTTATTTTGGGGGGAAGAAAACATTGAGGATATATAATTATGAACAAAATGCTTGTCCCCAAACATTGTTTAGCATGGATGTTTTCTTGAAGGGCTTAAAAAGAGGAATGGTGTGGGAATGGTTTAAAACATAGGCTTTCTTATGTAACATACTTAGGTAAATGCCTACTGACAAGGTACTAAGTATTATCTGTTGTTTAACCCATCACCAGACAACAAAATTTTAGACTGCTTCAAATTCAAAGTTGTTGCAAATGACAAGTTTTAGTTAGTGTGTTTTTGAAAGCTTTCTTTGGCTTTTTAGGTAGAAAACATTGTGGACAATGAAGAAATTGTTTGTATCAGGCAACTTCTTCATTTTCCACAGTATTTTCATGAGCTTTATTTCTCAGGGTGTCAAAAGTTTGACTGTGTGGAAATGGGATAAATAAAATCTTTGAAATTGAATTATCCCTTTCCTGTACAGTCCCTGATGTTTACATTCCCATGGTTAAACTTAAAGACATTGTAGGAAAAGAAGAAATTTCCGACAATGTATTCTACCATATAGGATAGTAAAATTTTCAATAAACTTCACTTCATATTGTCTAATTGGACAAGTTTAACCCTTGTCATGCTGTATAAATTACCTTACTGCATTGCTGTCAAATCAAAGGGCTGAAAGCACTGATAGAACTTGTTGTTCTAAAATCAATATTTTTTTTTTAGATCAACTTCATAAACAACTTTGACAGGAAAATTACAAGCAGAAGTGTAGACTAAGATCAGCCTGCACATAAGTGCAGTCTGATCTTAGTCTACACCTCCTGCCAAAACCGGAATATTCCGGGGTTCAGCACGACAAGTTTAAAACAGGAATGGGTTAAACAAATCTATAACCTTCTTACAAATTATTCAACAGGCTTATCTCTTTAGCAAAGTGACAGACACCTTCACAGGTTTTGTTTTTGTTAAATGTTATGTATTAAAGCCAAAAAAATAGATTAATTGTTCATTCAGTTTCATCTTTGAAAGATAAAAAATATCAATTAGTCAATAGCATCATTAAAGGTGCAAAATGATCAGTAATCCCAGTAAAAGCATTCATGCTAAAAACATAAAACCTTTTTTTTCTGTTTTTGTCTCATCTAATTTCTGCCGCCATCATAGCGCAGTTAGTAGCACGTCAGACTGTCAATCTAGAGGTCCAGGGTTCGATCCCCGACGGCGGCACTCATCCTTTCTGACTATTTGTCTCCCACCAATGGGTCGATAATCGTAGACCTATGTGGGATAGCAGCTGGAGGCTAGGAAAGGATGTGATGGCGGTACTGGTGTGAGAAAAACCAAGAATCCATTGTTAGGTGCTCCAGCCGCCGGGATATAACTGAAAGATTGTTGAAAGTGGCGTAAAACCCCATTCAAACAAAAAAAACTCATCCAATTTCTTTTATCAGCCTGTTTATCTAACCCATTATCTAGACCAGCCCAATTTCAAAGAAGTTGCAGATTACAAATTTAATTAGTTGATGAAATTTTAAAACTCTCTGTCTTTTGGGTTAGAAAACATTGTGAACAATGAAGGTATTGCTTATAATAAGTAATTTACTTGTTTTCCACAATACTTTTTAAAGCTTTTCTCCTTCAGGGTGTCAATAATGGTCATTGTATGAGAGAAGGGTAAATAAAATATGAATTTTGTAAGTTGAAATGATTGTAGATGTATACTCCTCAAATTCCATTACAATCCCACTATTTATACCTCTAAAGAGGAAAACCTAGGAATATACTATGGAAAATAAGTAATTGCTTGTTACAATCAATTTCTTCTGTATCAACACAATGTTTCTAACCCCAAAACAAATAATTTTTAAATTTTACCAATGATAATTAGTAATCTGCAACTGCTTGGAATTTAGACCAGTCTAATATTCTATTATCTAGTTGAAGGGGTAATTTTAAGTACCTGTTAGTTCCTCCTAAGACAACCAACTAACTTCTAACTCTCTAAAATTAACTGTCCTATGGCCAAAGGCCTGTTTACACATTCACGATTTTTACCTACAGTGCCGCTAAATCGTTGGGTACTGTGGCGATTCATAGTAGAACCATGGTGGATTGTGGTGAATTTTGATGAATAGTGAAACTCTACGTTAGTGCTACAGAAGTTTTAAACTGTCTAAAACATTTGTGGCGAATCCTGGTAGTTATTGAATGTGGCCTTATTCGTAGTTTAACCGTATCGGAATCATGCTTATAAGTATTGACACCATAGCTATATTTGCGGGTATTCGTGAGAGATCATAAACAGTTGTGGAATCTTTGACACCACAAATTTGCATGATTCACCCACAAATTGTGTATGGTTGTCCTACAAATCATTCAGTTTCGCTACAGAGCTCCATGATTTGGCTTGTCACTACCGCCACAAATCGTACTAGTACCATATTGAACCATTACAAGCACCATGAGCATACATTGTGCCACCATGGTTAATCCTTATTCTGTATCATTGCCGCCATGAATCGTCATTGATTCATAGCAATATCTTACAGAGCTCACCAGCTCAGTAAGAAAAGTGTTTATTTGAATGGGGTTTAACACTTTTTGAAGTATTTTGCGTCCAAGTATGGATTCTTGGTATTTCTAACACCAGTACTACCACTACATCCTTTCCAAGCCTCAAGCTGCTCCTCCCACTTAAGATTACACTTAAGTTAGTAAGAATATTTGCCGTAAATGGGATCAAACCCTTGATGTCATGATTGAGAGTTTGACCCTTTACCAAATGCACTGTTTGATGCAGCTCAGTTGGGAAATTGAGTAAGACATGAAACACATGAAGGTCATTTGCTCACAAGTCATAACATCCTAATATTAAAGGATCTTTAACTTGTTACCATCCAATGAGCCATTTTGATGCCCTGAAGAAATACAATTACAGTAAACCTTGTGAGAAAAGTAAAAGTTCATTCAGTAAAAAAATTAAATACTAACTGCAGACCTATGAATTCTGTGAGAAGCTGTTAGTTGATTTCAAGAATTTACTAATCAATGAATTTTAGACTGGTCCAACTTGAAAGAAGTATTCCAAATTGGTGAAATTTAAGAGAGTCTGTCTTTTGGGGTAAAAACATTGTGGATAATCAAGAAATCGCTTGTAACAATGTTTTCCAAAGCTTTTTTCTTGATGGGCGTAAAAGGCTGGATTGTGTGGGAATGGGTTAAGAGAAAGGTTGGTCAAACTCATGTGAAATGATGAGGAGACAAACAAATATCTACATATTTTCTAATCTATTATAGGAAGGCTAAACTCTCAATCAAATTTGTTGTATTAACCTGTTCCCACATGACAGAATTTTAGACTGTTCTGAATTGAAGGAAGTTGCAGACAACATTTCAACATGCAATTTAATTGAAAAATAAATGTCATAAGGAGTAAAAAGCATTGAGAGAAAAGCACCAGCAATTTCTCCTTTTCTCACAATGTTTTGCAAAACTGTATATCTTCAGTGCGTAAAAATGCAGGGAAAAGTGGTAATGGTTTAACCCATTCCAACTCAATCCCTCCTTTTTACGCCCCTCAGGAAAAAAGCTTTGGAAAACATTGTGGATAATGAAGAAATTGCTTGTACCAAGCAATTTCTTCATTATCCACTATGTTTTCTATCCAAAAAGACGAAAAAAATCAAAATTCCATCAACTTGAAATTGTCGTCTGCAGCTTCTTTCAATTCGGACCAGTCTAAAATTTTGCTGTGTTGGAATGGATTAAACAGGAATGATGATACAGTATAATGAAATTGCCGAGAGTTTGTTTTACATTTTCTGTAAAATACATGGCATGTTGTCACGAAAAGCTAGAAACACTGTTTCTTTCCAATATTGATTCATCATTTGAATCAAATGGCCAAGAAATGTTTATCGGAATTCCCGACAATTCAAGCACACTTTTTTCTACCGCAACATTGATTATTGTCCAGTTTATAGGTGGAGCTAGGTCTGTAGGAATTGTTGGTTTTAGCAATTTCCCATCGATCAACATCGGAGAAATGTGTCATTTGTCTTCCGCTACAATTGATCCTTGATTCATTAGCTAACCCCTGACAATAAAGAGTCCCCACATTAACCCTTTATCAAAATTAGATTATATTATACCCTATTCAAAATCAAGAGGTAGCAGCTAGCAATTTTTAAGTGAGTCTACATTAGAAAATCGCAAAGGTTACAAACATAATCGGGAGTATGTTGCCTGTCACTAGCTATTTTTTCTTTTCTTAAAAGGTTTTCCATTATTCTTCTGTTTTGAGAAGTCAAAAAGGGGCCTTTTTAGTCAAAATCTTGTTGACTTAGCCCTTATTTCTCTTGAAAATATTCACAGTTGACAACAAGATAAGCCTACAACCTCTCGTGTCAAATAAGACAAACAGAAAGACAAGTTAATTTGTATTTTTAGATTGACCAATAACTCCCTACAAAAGAATTTTGACCAGTCTAAACGTAAACAAGTTGAAGATGACAATTTCTAGTTGATAAAATTTTAAACATCACTGTGTCTCAAAGGAGAAAAAATGAGGAAAAACGAAGATATTGCTTGTCAACATGCAATTTCTATATATGCCACAAAATTTTCTCTAACTCTCTTCTTGAGCGTCATACAAAAGCAGGATTGAGTGGGAATAAATTAAGTGTTACAAAAATAAAAGTATAAATCCAATTTTTAGGAAACAAGACTTGTTAACACAATTGACAAACCGTTGGCCCCGTCCATTTACTTTGAAAAAGTGGACCCAACTTTTGACTTGGACAGGAAGTTCTACTTCAATTTTAGATGGTGTTAACCCTTGTCATGCTGTATAAATTACCTTACTGAAATGCTGTCAAATCAAAGGACTGAAAGCACTGATTAAACTTGTTGTTCAGAAATCAATATTTTTTTTAGAAATCAACTTCATTTACAAATTCTGGCAGGAAAAGTACAAGCAGGAGGTATAGACTAAGATCAGCCTGCAATTAAGTGCAGGCTGATCTTAGTCTATACCTCCTGCAAAAACCGGAGTATTCTGGGTTCAGCATGACAAGGGTTAAATTTTGCAAAATTTTAGTGATCAGTAGCGTGTAATAAACAAGAGGACCATGATGGTCCTATATCGCTCCACTGAGTATGGTGACTCTAGGCTTTATGATATTAAAAATATATCAAAGCCCTACACATAATTATTTTGGAGAAGATTTTCAATTTAATCCTATTTTTATTGAAGATCCTACCATTTTGAGCTAATTTCCCGAGTACAGTAAATGTTTGAAGTACTTTGGTAGAGGGTCAACAGATGATGATTTATACATAATATCAAAGCTCTAAGCCTAATGGTTTAGAAGAAGATTTTCAAAGATATCCTTCTTTATTCCTTTCTAAAAACTTAGATTGAACAGAAAAAGGCTTTTTTCAGAATATGGTAATTCTATGAAGAATTTTGGCAAAGGGTCAATAGGTTTTAATACACACCAAACCCTTGTCATGCTGAATAAGATCTTTTTCAGAATTGCTTTAAAAACCAAAGAGCTGAAAGCACTAGTAGTACTTTTTCAATTAGTAATACTTTTTCTGGAAATTAATTCCATAAACAACTCTCGTTTGAAAAGGACAGGCAAGAGGTGTAGACTAAGATCAGACTGCACTTATGTGCAGTCCGATCTTTGTCTATACCTCCTGCTGAAACCTAAATATTCTGGGTTCAGCATGACAAGGGTTAAAGCTCTATGCCTCATAGTTTTGGTGTAGAAGATTTTCAAAGATTTCCTCCTTTATTCATATGCAAAATCAGGGATCACAAAGAAACAGGCTGATTTACAAGTTCGGTACTTCTTTGAAGTACTTTGGTAAAGGGTCAATAGACATTGATAAATACAAAATATTTAAGTTATAGGTCTTATGGTTTAGGAGAATATATTTTCTTAAATATATCCTTCTTTAATTCTATGTAAAATCAGGGATCACACAGAAAAGGGCTTATTTTTAGAGTACGGTAATTCTTTGAAGTATTTTGGTACAGGGTGAATAGACATTGATACATACAAAATATTAAGCTCTAGGCCTAATGGTTTGGGAGAAGCAGGTTTTCAAAGATTTCCTTCCTTATAAAATCAGGGATCACACAGAAAATCGCTAATTTTCAAGATACTGTTATTCTTTGAAGTATTTTGATAGAAGGTTTTCTCTATTACCACGAAGTTTTTCATAAAATAAATTAGGGTCCTATAATCAGCAATTTTTCTACCCAGGGATCCATTTCCTTAATCAAATAATTTATTCAACCCATTCCCACACAATCATTTTTTGTCACCCTCAAGAATGGTTTTTGAAAAGGATTTACACAATAAAGAATTTGTTTGTAACAAGCTTTTTGTCAGTATCAATAAAATTTTCTAGCCAAAAACAAAGACTGTCAAAATTTTATCAACTACAAATTGTCCTCTTCAGGTATTTTGAATTTGGACAAGTCTAGAATTTGTCATCTGGTAATCTGTTAAAAGTTCAATGACACACACAAGCATAGGAAAAATATTGTAAGTTAAGTAGGACTACTATAATCCTCATAAATTAAGTTGATGACAGCCACACAGGAAAAGACAGATAAATAGCTAATTAACTTACACTTGATGGTCAAGCTCTTGTTTTGATTCCATATTAAGCTATTTTCTATATTGAGCTTTTGTCTTTATCAAACCTCATTATCTTGACAAGCTCTTAGAGGACCCTTTCTAATGGAGAAGTATAAACTGTTCATAAAAATCAAGGGAACAATTGTAAGTCTTAAAGTGCAGCAATTAAATGGAATTTACAAAAATGTAAGATAATATCAGAGGAATGGACTTACAAATTTTCTCCACTTGTCCAAGGACAAGAAAGATTTGATTTTTTACTTTTCTGTTTGCAAAATGAAGAGATCAATTTTGAGAAAACATTGTCAATGAAGAAACGCTCCGTGTTTTATCTTATGCTGCCCTTAAATTTCTTTTGCTAAATGACCTTAAAAAAATCATACATGCCTGCAAGTAGAAAAGTCCATGTTGGACAAGTAAGGTACAGGAATTCCACATCCCTGGATAAGTAATCACAGTTCAAAGTTTCTCAAACAAAAAGAAAGAGAAAACAAGAGCACCTGCTTAAGGGAGCCAACACTATGCTGCAGGTGAAGCAACAACTGGACAATTGACCTCTGTCTATGACTTTGACCTTTGGTGGAGAAGCCTGCCTCAAGTGCAGCAATTTTGTTCTATAAAGATGTACAGGTGTGTAAAATATTTTGAGAATCATATCTTGGAATCAAGAGATGTAGGCAAGGTCAAAATTGGCTTCTGACCTTCAGGTGGTACCTAGACCATTGAACAGAAGTCTTTATTAAAACCAGCCCACTTGCTCTCAAAAAGATAAGTGTGTACAAATTAGACCAATGGATAAAGAGATATGGGAAGAGTGACATTTTTCTATTATGGCCTTCAGGTGTGACCTAGACCTTTGAGTAGAAGCCTGAATCAAGGTCTGCACCCTTGCTATCCCCAAGATGTATAAGTTAGTATAGATATGTGTCAGAGACATGGATGCCCCAGGTTAAATGTTTGTGACATGACCTTCAGTTGTGACCATGAACTTGGGAGTATCCCACAGAACTTTAAGCATGACACTACTACTCATTATGGGGAATAACTTGAGGGTTAATTGTGAGACTGTTATAAGTGTCTATACAATGTATAGATACTTAGAACAGCATTGCAAGTAAACCTCAAACTGTGCCATTTTTCGTTGTTTTTCTTGAGGGGCGTTTAAAAGTGTCACTGTGTGAGAATGGGTTAAAAAAAGAAGTCTGAACCAAGCAAACTTGCTATCTTCAAGATTGACAAGTTCGTGAAATATTATGAGAATTGTACCATTAGATAAGAGAAATATATCAAGATTTGACCTTGAAAGTAGGAGTCTTGCTCCAGTGCAGAATGCAATGCTTTCAACAAGATGTGCAAGTGTCTAAAATATAATGAGAATTGACTCATAGCATCAAGAGACAATGGGAAGTTATAATCTTCAATTTCAAGTTGCTACTGTTCAGTTTACTCTTCCCTAGGTATTTTGTCTGAATCTGATTCCTGGTGAAACCAAACTAAATATTTTGTCCACAAGTTAAAGATTATATTTAGGACAAAATGTCTATGGTCAACCGAGATAAAAAGAGAGGAAAGGACTGATATCTTTGGCTAGTCTCCCAGTAACCATTTATTACACTGACAACCATAAATCTGATTTATATGGGCTTTTCCCTGATAAGTATAAATACTTGTTTTCTCTCAATTATCCCTTATATAGACTATATCAACGCATTAACATCCAAAGTAGACACAATATCTGTCAGGAATCAGTATCATGCTGAAGAAAGTTTTTCTTTTTAGAATTGCATTAAAACCAAGGCCTGAAAGAACTGGAAGTCAAGTCGTGGGTCAGTGTTTCTTATGGTGGTTAATCTTTCAACCCTTTCCTATACAATCTCTGGTAACAACCAATTTCTTCTTTTTCCACAATATTTTCTAACCTACTGAATGGTTATTTTTCAAATTAAATTCACAAGTCCAAAATTTTGCAAAACAATAAAGGATTAAACTACTATTGAAAGATTGAAAGGCACACAGGTGAGGCAGACTAAGATCAGCCTGCAGATTTGTATGAAAAATAAACAATGTAGTAAAACAGGAACCATTACCTGGCGTTCAGTGTAAAATGAACTCTATCAACCCTTATCATGCTGTATAAATTACCTTACTGAATTGCTGTAAAATCAAAGAGCTGCAATCACTGAAAGAACTTGTTGTTCAAAAATCAATATTTCTTCTAGAAATCAATTTCATAAACAACTCTGGCAGAAAAATAACAAGCAGGAGGTGTACACCAAGATCAGACTGCACTTACATGTAGGCTGACCTTGGTCTACATCTCCTGCCAAAGCCGGAATATTCCGGATTCAGCATGACAAGGGTTAAGAGGAGAATTGCATGGGGTTCACATAAGAATCACCTAATTTTTTTTATAAGGCGGGAATGTTTGAGGCAATGAGATGTTGTTTGATACCAATGACAAGTGCTAAGTATCTTTTTCACAGAGCACAGAATTCTGATACAAATTAGAGAAACCAAACATCAGAGAGATATATTATGTCCCTGAGCTGCCACAGAACCCCTATACTATTCCAAGAGAAACTTTGTTCTGTATAATTACTTTCTTGCATGCACAGATTCATTCCGACAGTTGATAGTTGAATCTCTCTCACTGTGATTTGGGTTAACACTTATCTTTACATTGATCATGGCTTTAACCTATTACTAGACGGTAAAGCTTTAGACACGTCCAAAGTGTAAGGAGTTGAAGACGACAAATTAAAGTTTATGAAATTTTAGTAGAAAACATTGTGTAAAATGAAGAAACAGCTTGTTGAAAAAAGTTTCTTCATTTTACACAATGTTTTCCAAATTGTTTTATTGAGGGGCATCAAAGAGCATCATTTAGTAGGAATGGCTTTAACCCATTCCCACACAAAGATGCCTTTTGACATTCCTCTAGACCAGCAATTGGTAAAAAATGTGAAATCTAAAATTTTATTAACTCTAAATTGTTGTCTGCAACTACTTTCAATTTGGACTAGTCTAAAACTTTGCATGAAGGGAGATAATTCATTACTGAAAACTAGCAATAAGTAAACTCTATTACTTTAATATATTGTTAACTGTGACTGCCTTGCACTAAGCTTTTTACTCTAAATAAAAAGGTAACATCACAGCAAACTTAAAAATCTTCATACTTTTCCCTTTTTTCATTACATTGTATTAACCCTTGTCATGCTGAATATATTCCTGTTTAGAACTGCACTAAAATCACCAAAATCTCAGGAAAAACAAGTTACATTTAATATTCTTTTGAAAATTGATTTTATAAACAATTCTGGCTTGAAAGGTGCAAGCAGGTGATGTAGACAAATATCAGACTACATTTGTGCAGGCTGATCTTTGTCTATACCTCCTGCCAAAACAGAATTATTCCGGGATCAGCATGACAAGGGTGAAGTATAATGCTCTCAAAAGTTCATCATTTTGATATGACTGTTAAATTCAATGTGGCCACCGCCTTGTATACCTAATGGAATTTTGAAACTCTTTGTCTTTTGGAGTAGAAAACAATTTAAAAAATGAATTTGCTTGTAACAAGCAATTTCTTCATTTTCCACAATATTTTCAAAGCTTTTTTCTAGAGGGGTGTAAGAAATGTTTGGGAATGGGTATATGACTTAAAGTGATTCTAACTATATGACACAATACATGTACCACTGAAAGTGATTAATACACCCCCCAACAGCTCCATGTCAAAGAAAAAAATAGTCACTGTACTATAGCCTCTTGTTAGGTTTTTCAAGTGCCTTTTTATTATTTTCTTTAACCCATTACCAGAAGACAAAATTTCAATAAGATTTAATACTTGATCATCAGAATGTGAACGTTTATAGTGTGTAAAAGATACTTTTGGACAAAAGCTGCTCTTTATTATAAGGCAAATACCTTTAAAACTGGAACAAGGCGTTGCTGGTCTTTACTTCGGATATTGATTTGTGAGACGATCTTGGAATCTTGTGAACTCGGGTAGTTTTCACTTGCAACACCATTCAACTGGTATTCGATACTCCAAACAACTCTTCCCATATCCCTGGTGTCGTAAGTTTCTTCTGCAACTTCCATTTGCCATCGAAATACATCCAGAACACTGACAAAACAAAAGAAACATAATTTAGTAATAAACTTATCAATATCAATGGTAGGCAAACAAAACTGCGTAACAAGCCTTTATAAGGTGGTAGAACCTCAATTTACCTTAATACTTCTATTTTTAACCCATTAACAGGCAATCATGCTTTTTGACGCCCTGAAGAAATAATGGTTTAAACTTTAACCAAGTGCTTAAGACAACAAAATTCCACTAAAATGAATGTCACAATAACAAAGCTTTGCCTATGGGATGATAGGAAGGTCACAAATGCCTGTGTAAAGTTTCAGAACAACAGCATATAAGTAGAAACACAGATATGAGACTTGCACATAAAACTTATGTGACACCAACGGCAATAGTCCAACACCCAGGTGACTGGAATAGCCTCCCTCCCCCCTCCAAAATTATTTGAAAAGTCAAGCTAAAAATGAAAACTCTGACCAGACATTGTGAATGTACAGGCTGATCTGAGGCTTTATATGGCGTACAGGTAAATTGTTTGAATTGTCATGCACTGGTTCAATTGTCTTGGTACTTTGCAATATTTATATCTTAAGACATTTGAATATTTGTATGTTTGTATGAATTTTAACAATCATTGCCTTTCTGGGTAGAAAACGATGAGCAAAATGAAGAAATTGCTTTTGACTAAGTGGGATTGTGCAGAAATTGGTTAACATACCACAACACCTATCCTTGTTATAGCACTGCTAACGAAATACATTAATCCATTACCACACAACAAAATTTTGAACTGGTCCAAATTCAAAGATGATGAAAATGACATGTTTTAATTGATTAAATTTTTGAATTCCTCTGTGTTTTGGGTAGAAAACACTATGGAAATTAAGAAATTGCTTTGAACAGTAAGCGTCATTGTGTGGGAATGAGTTCAGGGAAACGTTGCAGGGAAAGGATCATTTGCTTGTATCAAGCCATTCCTTATTTACTAATGTTTTCTTCCTCAAAATTAGTACTAATTAATTTAATAAGCATACTGATATGTTGTCAGAAAATTCTTTGAATTCAGACAAGTCCAAAATTTGTCATTGGCAATGGGCTAACAAGTAAAGGGTTTTTACATCTTTGCACTATGATGTTATCACAATAAAACGGTTGGATAAAAGGGGTTGTATATTTTGAGGAAAACTTATTAAAAGTCTGTTTCAAAGTTCAGACGAGGGATAAAAACCACAGCAAACCACATAAAACCAAGCTGAAATGAAGTGAGCAATTTTGTCTTCTAAAACCAGACCTATTTCATCCTTCCCAAGACTTTATAAATCTAACACATCTTTGTTTCCTTCTTCTTGAAGTTTGTTAATAAAATGCTTAACCTATTTACACACAATTCTGCCTTCTAACAGACCTTTGGACACTTTTTGAAAAAAGAAGAAAGTGCTAGTAATAATTAACCCATTCCCAAACAACAAAATTTTAGACTGGTCATAACTGAAAGATGCTGCAGACGACACTTTCAAGTTCATGGAATTTTATTTTTTTGTCTCTTTTAGACAGCAAACACTGTGGATAATGAAGAAATTCTTAATTTTCCACAATGTTTTCCAAACTTTGTTTCTTGAAGTGCTTGAAAAAGAGGGATTGGGTGGGAGTGTCATCTTCAGCATTTCTCAATTAAGACCAGTTTAGGGTGATGGCATCTTGCAATGGTTTATTACCACTAGAATAATCCCTCAGTCACATTATGATATCATGGCAGAGCTCACTCATACATTTACTACCTGGATATATCAAAAGTTACTGACTGGGGCTTTTTTTGTCAGCCCGATTAGCTCAGTTGGTAGAGCACTTGACTTCAAACCTCAAGATCACGGGTTCGAGCCCTGGGCTGACCATATCTACTAACAAACTAATTGTCTTTCGGATGAGACGTTAAACCGAGGCCCCGTGTGACAATGCTATCCATCGAGCACGTTAAAGAACCAGGCGGGGCTCTCAGTAGTTTCGTCCTGTATCCTTGCACTATCCCCCGTAACAACTAACTGTCTTCTAGGGGTGTCGCTCATATGGGCATGTGCTACCGTAGCGACGATAAACGGAAATACACACATTGCAAGTCTTGCAAAAGGACATGATACCCACCCAACCATTTCCATGAAAATTTAATAAAGGAAAATTATCTGCTTTTCCAATAGTTATTTCAGTCATTTTCATGATAAATGTTCTTTCTGGAGATACTTCGGATTATTTCATTACAACGCGGGTGGGGGAGGTTGCAAGTTTCAGCCAACAATACTTAGTGGAATTTAAATAATCCTTGTCTTTTAGGGTAGAAAACTATGTGAACAAAAGCAATCGCTTCATCTTCCAAAGTATTTTTTTCTTTTCTTTTTTTTAATGAGGGTTGAAAAAAATGGGGATGACTGGGAATGGGTAAATGCTTGTGTCCATGCACATTTTGTGTTATGAAATGAAATGAATCCAGTTCTTATTCCTCAAGTTTCTTTTATAATGTTAATAGTTCATTTTGTCTCAAAGGATTGCTTAAATGGTATAGATTTCCTATTATTGCAGGAAATTGAGCCTCCCATATCAGACGAAAACTGAATAGTAATGACTTCCCTGCTGAGGGCAAGGTGCTATTTCAGACAATTTTCTGGTGTTTTTCTTACATTATAAAGTCAGTTTTTTTGGTCCCCAAATAGCTGTGCTGTTTTAGAGAAGCTGTCTTGATAATTCCTTTACAATTTCTCCAAATATTTTTGCAGAAGAAAGTTTTTTATCTTCAGTCACATCCAAATATTTTTTCTGTTAGCTAATTGTCAAACAATTTTGCTGATTTTTAAGTTACCTTACACTTACTAACAATTGACCAAAGTTTCACTTCCAGTAGAAATGAATGATTTGATTGGTTGACTGATTCTTTGATTGACAGCCGTGATTGGTCATTTGTGTGTAATGCCAGCTTCTTTTTCCTTCTTTGAACAGGTTCCTAAAAAGGATCTGTTCCCAATACCAAAAAGTGTCATTTTATCCCTAAATCAGTAAGAAAATTCCAACTTACAAAAGCCAAGGATCATACCAAATAAACAAGAGGCCCAGTGGGCCTTAACGGTCACCTGAGTAAAAGAGCACCAAGACAAGTGATTTTGTTTGAAAGAATTAGAAAAAGGTTTGGTTGAAATCCCCTCAGTAGTTCTTGAGAAGAAGATGAAAATGTTTAAAAGTTACCAAAAATGACCCCCTTTTCGTCCCCATTTTAGGCACCCCTGACCTCCAGCATTTTATTTTTCACAAATCTGTATAATCAGTACCCAATGATGCTTTTCACCAAGTTAGTATGAAATTGGCTTAGTACTTCATCAGAAGAAGGTGAAAATGTGAATTTTTTAACATGATGAACTTTGACCTCTGGGTGTGGCCCCATACATGACCCCAGGGACATGAATTTCACAATTTATAATATACCTGTCCTAGTTGTCATGCACACAGAATATTTAAGCTCTGGCATTAACGGTTTATTAGAAGAAGATTTTTAAAGAAGTACCAAAAATTACCCCTTTTTGGCCCCTATTTGGGCCCCTTTGACCCCCAGAACCCCTATTTTCACAAACTTGAATTGGCATCCCCCAATGATGCTTTCTACCAAGTTTGGTTGAAATCGGCCCAGTAGTTCTTGAGAAGAAGATGAAATATTTAAAAGTTACCAAAAATTACCCCCTTTTGGTCCCCATTTTAGGGCCCCCTGACCCCACAGCCTTTTCATTTTCACAAATCTGAATAACCATTACCAAATGATGCTTTTCACCAAGTTTGTTTGAAATTTGCTTTGTACTTCATCATCAGAAGATGAAAATGTGAATTTTTTAACATGATGAACTTTGACCTCTGGGTGTGGCCCCATACATGACCCCAGGGGCATGAATTTCACAATTTATAATATACCTGTCCTAGTTGTCATGCACACAAAATATTTAAGCTCTGGCATTAACGATTTATTAGAAGAAGGTTTTTAAAGAAGTACCAAAAATTACCACTTTTTGGCCCCTATTTGGGCCCCTATGACCCCCAGAACCCCTATTTTCACAAACTTGAATTGGCATCCCCCAATGATGCTTTCTACCAAGTTTGGTTGAAATCCGCCCAGTAGTTCTTGAGAAGAAGATGAAAATGTTTAAAAGTTAACGGACGACGCACGACGGACGACGCACGACGGACGACGCACGACGACGGACAAACGATGATTGCAATAGGTCACCATGACCATTCGGTCAGGTGACCTAAAAAGTAAAAACAAGAGGGACATGATGGCCCTAGATGCTCACATGAGATAAAGCAAAAGTTCATGCCTTAGCATTAATTTAAATTTTTCCAAACCATTTATAGCCATATTTTTTTCTTTTTATTCAACTTTACAAAAACATTGCAATTTCAGCTGGACAAATTTGAGTTACTAAATGTCAGTGATAAAATTTCTTTTTTGGTCTAGAGTAAGGATATGCTTGGCCAGTTGTTTTCTTTATTGACAGCAGTGAATGTAAATTAACCCTTTTCTGTTTCACAAAATTTGAGACTTGCCAATATTCAAAGGGGTAGGATATGACATTATAAAGTAAGTACAATTCAAAAAGTAACCTTCTGATATGGTAGCAAATATTGTAAAAATAGAAGTAATTGCTTGTTACAAGCAATTTCTTCTTTTTCTACAATGTTTTCTCAAGTAAAATATCATAGGGATTGAATAGGAAAGGCTTAAACGTCTAGTATCTCCTAGAATTTTAACTTCATAGGATTTTACAGGGGATAAGAGGCAATTTTAAATCACTCCCTCTTAACCCATTATCACACAATTCCGCTTTTATACAGGAAAACAATGTCGAAAATGATTATTACAATTCCTGCATTTTCCACATTGCTAACATGTATACCAAGGGTTTAAAAACAGAGAAATATGAAATTCTGTCATCACGAAAACATCTTCTGCAACTTCATTGAATGTTGACCTGTCTAAGTTTTTGTCACCTGGTTACATAGTATGGGTGAACCCTTTCCCTTTAGACCTGTCCAAATTTAAAGGTTTTGCAGACAGCAATAAGTTGATTTTATTTGAAAAATAATCAATTAGTAGGGTAGAAAATTTTGAGGAAAAACAAGCCATTTCTTCTTTTTCCACGTTTTCTGGGATTGTACATGATAGGGTTAACTAACTCCTAGATGACAAAATTTTATACTGGTCCAAATTCAAAGTTGCAGGCATAAATTTTATTTGATAAAATCTTGTACCTATCTTTAGCATTTTGAGTAAAAAATATTGTTGATAATGAACAAATTACTTCTAACAAACAAATTCTTGATTTTCCACAATGTTTTCATGAGATTTTTTCTTGAGGGACCTAAAAAAGCAGTATTGTGTTAAAAATGTTTAACCCATTCCAACACAATGATGCTTTTGGACGCCCCCCCAAGAAAAAGACTTTTAAAAACATTTAGGAAAATGAAGAAATTCCTTGTTTCAAGCAATTTCTTAATTATCCACAATGTTTTCTACCCCAAAGACAAAGGATTTTATTATTTTAAGAACTAAAATTGTTGTCCACAATTTCTTTCAAAATTTGACCAGTCGAAGAAATTATCATGTAGTAATGGGTTAAAGAACATATCACAGCAGTAAACTGAAGCTCAATTTTCTAGCACTGGGGCCCTGTATGGACATAATTGTATGTTTTGAATTATTCATGAATAAGAAAATGAATGAGAGGCAAAAACATTGGTGAATCCAATGAGAATTGATGATAGGAAGTGAACATAAATACAACCTTGCACATTTATCATTACTTGCTTCATTTTAAGGCGTCTGTGTATTTTTCTTACAGTGAAACTTCATTCAAAAGCGATATAAATGGCTGAATTTGAAATTCTTACTTTCATCTTTAACCCATCACCAGACGACAATATTTTAGACCAGTCCTAATTGAAAGAAGTTGCAGACGACAATTTGATGTGGATGAAATTTAAGAATTTTTCAACTTTCAGGAGAGAAAATATTGTATAAAACTAGACATTGTCGCAAAGTGAACTAATACCCCCCAACACGGCTTGTCCATATACAAGTGCTATCCGCAAAAGGGCCATAACAAAATTGAACTTTTTGAATTAAAGCGTCATAAATCAGTCAAAAATAAATAGACCATGACCAAAATAGGATATGCACATGTCTGACTTATACAAAGTCTTTCTGTGAAATTTGAATCAAACCGTCTGATGGTTGATGGTTGCTGAGAAATTGAGCGGACACCATTTTTCACAAAAGGGCCATAATCCTGTCAAAAAATCACTGGACCGTAACCAAAATTGGTTATGCACATCTCTGCTTGATACTGATTATATCAGTGAAATTTAAATCAAATCCATTCCATGGTTGCTGAGAAATTGCGCGGACACGAAAAAGCGACAGACGGACAAACCGACGGACCGACTAACAAGCTGAGGGGCGTCAAGTGTCATTGCACAGGAACGAGTTAAAGGAATGTGTCAATTTTGAGGCAATGATTGCGCATGAGGGCCCTACATCGCTCACCTGAGATCTATATTTAACAAATTAACATGAAAATGAAACTTCAAATAGGGTCTTATTGTGAGAAGATTAGTAGTACACATAGCAAAGTGCTAACAAGGCTTTTTCTTAACCCATCACCCGATGGCAATTTATTGAATGGTCAAATTAAAAGGAATTGCAGACGACAATTTTAAGTTGAAAAACTTAGAATATTTTTCAACTTTCTGGGTAGAAAACATTGTTTTCAAAGAAGACATTGCTTGTGACTAGCAATTTCTTATTTTTACACCATGTTTTCCCAACTGTTTTTCTTGATGGGCGTCAAACAGCGTCACTGTGAGGGAATGGGATAAGGCTTGTCATTTAGGCTCCTTTTCCCATGTTTTCCAATTGAAACTTCCTATTTTTAATTTGATTCATCCTTATGACCTATCAATCATTCTATCCAATTTTCATCAAGATTGAGCCAAAATTTGAGCACCTAGAGTGTAAACACTTCAATTTTGATGCCACGCCACAGACAATTGACATTCAAGGATCACAAAAGCTTACAATGAGCATGCTGTACCATATAAAAGAGTGAAGTCATTTCAAAGAATGTCTAAATTTGAATATATGTTAACAACAATACAAGACAAGCTAATTCTCCTTTTCCTACGTAACCACATTTCACAGACACATCCAAAAACGGGATTGTGTGTAATTGGGTTGGAGAATCTGTCAATATTATGCATTAAATGCAAAAGTTTTTCAGGAAAATAAGGCATTTTTCTAATAAATGTATACTTAAGTGTACTTAAATAGCATTTTAATTACTTCAGAATTGCATTTGGGCAATCCTATCTCCAATCTCTCACTACAGTACAACCACAAAATTAACTCTTTTAAGCCAATCCTTGTTGTTAGCCTATTATTGAGAGACAAAATTGTTGCACATCGCAATGATTTTTTTAATTGAATGTTTACAGAGCCAGGATTTGTACTCATAGCTCAAGGATTGAAAGCTTAGCTAAATATATACATGGCTTGACAAATAGTACTGTAGGAGAAATGACTAATATTTCTTAAACCTAATTCAATTTTTCAAAAGTTGAGAAGTCCACACAAAAACGAAGTAAATTCAGTTATTTCCAAGTCATAGAAGTTTTTCTGACATTTTTACCAAAGTCATAACTCAATTTGTAGATTTGTGGTTGAAGTTTTCTGTGTGAGGATGTCAACAACAACAGGAGATGTTATCTGATTATGTTGGTATTTGAGAGATTGACATACACAAGAGACTATCCAACCTGAAGCCTAAAACATTTTCTTTCTATCTTGATCCATGACATAATTACCAAACTTCACCTTACCAAGGTAAGTCTCGTTTAATCATCTAATTTGCACAAACAAAGAACAACTGCAATCTGAACCCATAACCAGGCGATGAAATTATGGACTGATCCAAATTCAAAAACTTACAAACAACCATTTTAAATTGATGGAGACTTAACCCATTACCACACAATGAAGCTTTCTGATGCACTGAAGAAATTAAATCATGGAAAAATTTGTTGGAAAAGGAGAGATTGCTTTAACAAGCAATTTCTCCATTTCTCATCATATTTTCTACTCTGTTTGAATTGAAAGAGGTTGCTGACAACAATGAAAATTGGATGAAATGAAATCATCCTATATGGGAGAAAATATTGTGGGAAAAGAAGAAATTGCTTGTTTCTTTTCTCCACAATATTTTCTCAAGTATAAAATCACAGTAACCTAAAACCCCGGGTTTGTACAGGAAAGGATAAATGGTCTCAGTAAAGTTTGAATAAAATCCGTTCAATGGTTGCAGAGAAATTTAGCGGACACGAAAAAGCTACAGACAAACGGACGGACCGACCATTGGACTGACAAGCTGACTCCTATATACCCCCCGAATATAATTTTCAGGGGTATGATAAATTGTTCAGGTTCTCTTATGTTCATTTTTGGAGGATCATAAACAAGAGTGCCATAGTCACAATACCAGTAAAAGAAGCCACATAAAGGTAGCTTTGTAACAGAGGTATAAGAGTTGGAACTCATAGATACACCATGGAGAATAATTTGCAAAGGCAAGAAATTTTGAAGTAAGCTCCCTGTTACTGTGACACAGCCTAAAATGGCATAACCACAACAATTATGGGCAAATTGTCTGGTTGCTAGGAACATTCTGTGAAAATTTCATTCGAATTTGTCGATAACTGAAGTTGGAGATGTGTTACCAAGATGTGGACATACAAACAGACATCAAGACAGACAGACGGAGAAGATGATAGCAATATACATCTATCTCTGATAGCGTATAAAGAGTGTGAAAAAGTGAGAATTAAGTAGTTAAAAATTATGAATTTTACAAGGTTATTGTGCCTAAATGTACTCCTACCCCTTTTCATGCTAAACACAGAATATTCCTGGTTTGGCAGGAGGCATTGACATACCTCAGCCAGCACATAACTATGTGCAGTCTAATCTTTGTCTACACATTCTGCTACTTCCTGTCACGGTTGTTTATAAAATTAATCAAAGATATTGACCTACAACTTCAGGGACAATTAACAACTGTTCATGCTGCATGTGCCCTGTCCAATTGACTTAGCGCTGCCCACTGTCTTATTCCATCTGCCATGCCCAATGACTCCGACAGGAAGTCCGGCTTCTATTTTAAACGGCGTTATTTTGAAAAATTCATGGCTCATAGCATATTGGTTTGTGACCTAAACATCGTAACTACAGCTTAAAAAGTTCTCCTGTTCTAAATGAATGATTTCATTGGTCGACTTGCTATCTAATTGACAGCAATGATTGGTCAATTGACTAATAAACTGGCAATTAATTAATAATCCACCTATTCCTCAGTCTCTCTTTCATTCAGTGCTAGCCACAAACATAAACTTGAATTAACCAATTTCCCCCACAATGACGCTTTTTGACGCCCTTAAAGAAAAATAATTGGGAAAATATTGTGGAAAATGAAGAAATTGCTTGCAATGAGCAATTTCTTCATTCTTCACAATGTTCTCTACCCAGAGAGTTGTTACAATATAAAATTACATGTACTCAATATCATTGTCTACAACTCCTTTTAATTTGGACCAATTCAAAATTTTACAGTCTGGTAATGGGCCAAAGAGACTGGAGGAAAATGATTAATACAATAATGGTCCCTACAAAAACTACTGCGGCCAGTCTAGTGACCTGATTGTAAAGTGACAACTAGCATTATTGTAAAGCCCAGAAAAACAAATTATAATCAAACTGATTTCCCTTGAGAGAAGTGGAACATGAATGATTTCAATGATGTATGTAGTAAAGCTACAATGTTTATTTCAAAGCATGTTTTCACATTTCAACCACTTTAATCCCAGTCATGCTGAACCTGGAATATTCCTGCTTTGTAAGAAGGTATAGACAAAGATCTGCACTCATGTGGAGTCTGATCTTAGTGTACACAAGCTGCTTGTCTCTTCAAAACCAGTTGTTTATAAGATAAATTCTCAAAAGATATATTACCCTACAATTAGGTGATTCCAGACAACACTATAAAGTAAGTAAAATTTAAAGAATAACCATCCTAATTGTGTTAATAGAAGAAATTGCTTGTTACAAGCAATTTCTTCTTTTTCACAATGTATTTTCTAGTATAATATTACAGTCCTAAATTCAGTGATAATGTTCTGGACAGTCGGTTAACGTTTTTTCCTCACATTTTCATGAGGAATTTTTCCCAAATTTGTCACTTTAATTCTTTTGTGATTTGATTGAACTTTAATGACAAATTGCTACACATGTTGAAGAGATATTGGAATTTCTCATTAGAAAATTGACCATCAAATCAGCAAAGTGTATAGTAATTCAGTTGTTTAGTGCCTTCTATTAAAGTAATGTAAAAGTCATGTTTACTACACTGTCTCAGTTCCACCTATAGATTTTGATGGCACAAACCCAAACTTCTATAGCTACTATTGACCTCAGATGTCTGCTGGCAAAAACATAATAAACATAATGATCCCAAATAAATTACAAAACTCTTTCCCTTTCATTTCCATTGTATTTTATATACCAGTTAAACATTGCTGACCTGTAATTCATTTATGTTGATAATAAATGTGACAGTAGTTTTGAACAAGAGTGCCATAGTTCTTGAAAAAACACAAAACATGAATCATTTCTGTCAATTCCTTTTTTTACTTTTTTACTTGCCAGGGGCACAGTTTAATGCCAGTTTAACCCAATACCACATATTTTCGCTTTATAAAGCCTCTAAGAAATATAATTTAGGAAACATTGTGAGAAAGGGAGAAATTGCTTCCAACAAGAATTTTTTCCTTTTCTCACAATATTTTCTTCCTTATTTGGTTATTATTTTTACAAATTGACACACTTTAAAATGTTGTCTACATCTTCTTTCAATTGGGACGGGTCTAAAATTTTGTCATCTGTTAATGGGTCAGCAGGAGCACCTATATAACAGAATTGCTTTGTTTTTTCTCACCAGCTAAAAATATCAAAAGATACAATCGCAGCCAATGAAATTACTACTATGTGCATTTCTGATCACTTGCTCATTGCTGACAGATTGATTGAATAGGGTTTAACGCCACACAATATAATACAGATTGTATATGTTACTAAATTAGCCCAGTAAATAACATAGACGGACAAGCTTCTGGGAAGTGCCAATCATCATCAGACTCAGGGTATATTTTTCCTTATGAGTACCCACAACATTTACAGGTAGCACTCCAAGAACACTACGTTACATTCTTTTCTATGTTTAACCCATTACAAGATGACAGAATTCTAGAATGATCAAAATTCAATTAGACTATCACAAAATGTGATTAAACAAGAGGGCCGTTGGCCCTGGGGGGCTCACCTGAGATAAAGGCTCTTTTTCTTTCAACAGTCTAATTTCATGTTAAGGTTAGGATTATGAAACAAGTGGGCAACAATTACATATAAAGACTATATAATATATGAACCTGGGGATCCAAAAGTCTAAATTCCAAAGTTTTAGTGCTGATTTGATAGAAGGAAAAAACTTTTTCCATGGGTATTGATTTCAGATATAAGAAAGAAGTCTGTGAACTGATGCTTCATGCCTATAACCCCCCCCCCCCCCGGGTCCGCCCCTGGAGACCCGAGGATCATGATTTCAGCAATTTGTAAGAGATCAATAAACTGATGCTTCATGCAAAATATCAAGGCTATGCCTTCTGGGTCAGGAGGAGAAGATTCTTAAAGATTATTTCTAAATTTCACTTTTGTTGACATGGCAACCAAAGTTTCTTACGGATTTCCATTCTTTTAGCTATTTTTGAAGGGGGACCACCTAAGTATCATATCTGCCAAATTTTGTTCAAATCGGCCCAGTGGCCCAGTGGTTTGGGAGGAGATGTCATTTAAAAAATCATTCTTTATTTCTATATAAACCCCACCCCCCATGGGGCTCTCAGCCTTGCCCCTGGGGACCAGAGGATCATGATTTTAGCTATTTTGAAAGAGGTCATTATACTGATGCTTCATGCAAAGTATCAAGGCTCTATGCCTTCTGGGTCAGGAGGAGAAGATTTTTAAAGATTATTTTAAAATTTCACTTTTGTTGCCATGGCAACCAGAGGTTTTAACGGATTTCAATTCTTTTAGCTATTTTTGAAGGGTACCACCTAAGCAACAATTCTGCCAAATTTAGTTCAAATAGGCCCAGTGGTTTGGGAGGAGATGTCATTTAAAAAATCATTCTTTATTTCTATATAAACACCAACCCCCTGAGGCTCCGCCCCTGGGGACCCGAGGATCATGATTTTAGCTTTTTGAAAGAGGTCACTATACTGATGCTTCATGCCAAATATCAAGGCTCTTCGCTTTCTGATTCAGGAGGAGAAGATTTTTAAAGATTATTTTAAAATTTCACTTTTGTTGCCATGGCAACCAGAGTTTTTAACGGATCTCAAATCTTTTAGCTATTTTTGAAGGGGACCACCTAAGCAACAATTCTGTCAAATTAAGTTCAAATTGGCCAAGTGGTTTTGGAGGAGATGTCGTTTAAAGAATTTGTTGACAAAAGGGGATCACAATAGCTCACATGAGCACTACGGGATCAGGTGAGCTAAAAAAACCAAAAGCAGATTCGCTGTCACAATTTTACTTTTATATGGAATACTGTCTTTTTTCAATAAGGGCCATTCCTCCAAGAAAAGTCAACAGACCATAACCAAAACAGAACATGGATATTGAGTGCACATGTGAAATTTGAGTCAAATCCATATATTAGTTGAAGAGAAAGTGAGCAGACAAAATTGAAGAGAAAGTGAGCAGACAAGAACTTGGCTCTTAAAAGTAAATGGTCCACAACCAAATTAAAATATGCTCATTCTGTCTACCAAGTCTATGTGTAAAGTTTGAATCAATCCATGTAGTAGTTCTTGAGAAATTGAGCGGACGAGGAAAAAGCTACAGACAGACAGACAACCAACAAGCTCACTCCGATATACCTCCCAAAACAAAGTTTTCTTGAGGGGATCAAGAGGTTGCAGATAACTGTTTAAAAACTTACCAGATGGCCAAATCTTACAACTAGTTACAAGCAATTCCTTCATTTTACACATTGTTTTCATGATTGTTTTGCTCTGAATGAATATGATTTCTTGGAAAACTTTGTGGGAAAAGGAGAAAATACTTGTAACAAGCAATTTCTAATTTACTTGCAATTACTACCCTAATTGGTATTTATTTGCCAATTTTTATTGAATTTGAAATGTTGTCGAAGACTTCTTTCAATATGAACCAGTCTAAAATGGTCTCAAGGGGTAATGAGTTAAAGAACAACAAGAGAATTATTCAAAATATCTCTCATTGCATGTAGTTTTGGGGGGAAAATCAGCCGAATTGAAATTCAGCAAAAGAAAAAGTCTTAACCCAATACCAGACGGCTAAATTTTAGACTGGCCCAAATTGAAAGAAGTTGCAGACGACAATTTAAAGTTTATGTAATTTTGGATTTTTTCAACCTTCAAGGTAGAAAACATTGTAGAAATTAAAAAGAAATTCTTCATTTCCACAATATTTTCCAAAGCTGTTTTCCTTGGGGGCGTCTAAAAGTGTCACTGAGTGGGAATGGGATAAATCTGTTGGACTCATTTGTTATTTCCAGGTGATATCTATGGTGGGAGATATTACTTTTTTTCACAATCAAGATAATTGTTAAATCAGTCATTTCTGAAACACAGGTGAGAGAAAGCTTGTAATTTGCTAATTAACTTAATCCCACATATCCCTTATTTTGATGCCCTCAAGGAAATAGCTTGGAAAAACATTATGGAAATACGATTTTTCATTTTGACATTGATTTGATCTAAAATTGCAAAATGTCCATCAGCAAATAAAACTGGTGTTAGTTGTATCTTTATATGTAATTCATCTCAAATAATCATTAGAAGATGTGTGAAATAGTGGATTATGATATGAAGGTACTGAAAGAATCGAGAAACCAAGTTGAAGAAGATATCTGTATAATTAATTAACCCACCATGTGGGAGCCTCTCAGTGCCATGATTTTTTTCTCTCTTTGAAATCATATCAAGCTTGTTCTACTCAGAAACAGCTTCAAAGAATACATTGAATCATATACTAGCCTTCCATTTGTAAAGTGTCCCTGGGGCTTTAAATTGTGGTATCAATATTTTTTCATGTCACAGATTTGTATTATTTTTATTCCCTATCATATATATCATTTGAATACAATGATATGAAAAAATGCAGCTGTGAAATCTTTACCTGCGTTTATATGTAAGAAATAGAGTTCCTGTTGTTAAGTTCTGGAAACCAAGTCAGCACAAGGATCAAATCTACAACCTCCAATGTAAAAGTCAAGTGCTCTAACCGGCATTTGAGCTAAAAGGAATTACTCAAATGGGGATACACTTGTATGATCATGAATGAAAAACATAACATGTAACTGTAAACATATTTTGTAATCAAGATTGAGTTGAACCAATAGGGGTAGTGAATTAAGATTGACTAAGGCAATTTTTGTGAAAAATGTCAAAAAATAACAAGAATTGACTATAAATAACCATTGCATACTCAATGCCTATTGAAATTCTTGAATTCAATTGACCTCATTATCCAGTTAATACAGCTCATGATAGCAGCTTAGACTATTATCCAATGAAAAGTACGTAGGATATATTCATTACAAGTAAAAATCCTCCCTAAAATGAAGTACATGCACCGAGCATTTTCAGTCATTCATTCTTCAAAGGGACAACTTTGAAGTTCCTACCATTGTTGAAGAAACTGACAATTTAAAGCTGCTTGATTGTAGCCAGTTAGCTACTCATGCAAACACTTGATTGGTTGTTTTAAAATGATTTCTTTTAAAGTCACAGAGCTAAAGATGATTGGTTTTCAGCTCATACTTGGCTAGCTGATGTTCCTTTGACTCACTGTAATGTTTGATACCATCAATTGGAATTTTGACGACCTCCTCATCGGCAATTAATACTTCTTACTTTCTGCTGACCACAATGTAACATTTCAATAACTTGTATTTTTCTTCACTGCAATAAGAAGCCACTGAAACCGCATTTTCCATCTGCCAACAGTCTTTACAAAAATACAGACAGAATTCCCAGCATTTTTCCTACCCATAACTGGCTTGATCAACGCCGTAATTGCCAATTTAGGACAAAATACACGAAGGATAGTTTTTAGAGCATTGCCCTCTGATCTTAACGAATAGAGGTTTCTGAGTAGTTTTCCATTTGGAATTAGAGCAAGTTTCAAAACCATTTCTTTCTCAATATTTTGTTTGGGAATCTTTCAATCCTCTTCATAGATAAATTAATTGTTGAGATTTGAAAGACTGGGCAACCAATGCCTGTGTTGGGTTTGTAACTTTAATGAAAAGGGAATAATAGCGGACCTTGAAAAAATTCCATTGAAAATACTTGAATTGCAGATTGGTGATTTTAAATGCATTTTTAAGCCAATAATTATTTTCAAAATGCCTTTTTAGTGATTTGCAATATGTTTTAACGCAAAACTCATCTTATCTGTAGCTCTGTGTCACTTGTGACCTTTGGCTGATCAGAATCTAGTAGGCATAGCAATACCAGTCTAAGATATTGGTTACGTAAAAAAAAGTACCAGTCAAGGACATGACCTTTATCATTTGGCTTATTCCTAGATTACAGTAAGTATCCTGACTGCAAAAAAATAGTTTTGCAAAAATCTGGGTTCATTTAAAAAAATGAACTAGGGTATTTCCCAAAAAGCCTACATAAAACATTAATCGATTTTTCTTATTACACCAAGACAGCTGCAGTGAATGTTTGGACGTTTACGTGGTGCGTATAACTGTTGGAATCTCGTATTCAGTTTGAATTCACTCAAACCAATGTCATCGTGACATCATTAGTAGTTATGTTTGTTAGCCGGTTTTCAATTCTGTAAAGATCAGCTCAAAACTGTAGTAAGAGTCAATATAGACACTTACTGTAGTTTTGAGCTTGCCATTTGATGTGATATAATTCAAGACATTGGTTGTTTCCCTTGTCACTTTGTTAACTGCTCTTGAATTTAGATCATTTGCAAACTAGACATTGTCGCAAAGTGGACTAATAACCCACAACAGGGCTTGTCCATATACAAGTGCTATCTGCAAAAGGGCCATAAATCCGTCTAAAATCAATGGACCATAACCAAAATTGGATATGCACATTTGTGACTTATACCGAGTGTTTCTGTAAAATTTGAATCAAATCCGTCCGATGGTTGCTGAGAAATTGAGCGGACACAATTTTTCACCAAAGGGCCATAACTCTGTCAAAAATCAATGGACCGTAACCCAAATAGAATATGCATATCTCTGCTTGATACTGATTATAAGTGAAGTTAAAAAATCAAATCCGTCCAATGGTTGCCCAGAAATTGAGCGGACACGTAAAAGCTACAGACAGCTAGATGGGCGGACAGACCGACCAACCGATTGACCGACAAGCTGACTCCTATACACCCCTAACAAAGTTAAGGGGGGTATAATGAGGTCATACAGTGTCGACAACCAAATGCCGTGATTTCTAAAAATAACATGGATTTTCCCTAAACCTATCCTACTTTTAGCCTATCAGATTAGATTGCAGACAGCATCTGATTCATACTCTAGTATAACATGATCATTTGAGCATATCTTTTGATAATTGTCAATTCACATCAGTCTTGGTTTCAGAAACATCAATACCTCCCTTTACCCTTTCCCATACTATCCCTGATATTTACTTCCCTGTGATATTAAACAATGAGGAAAAAGAAGAAATTGCTTGTAACAAGCATTTATTATCTTTTCCAGCAATATTTATTATTAACAAGCAATTTTTATCTTTTCCAGCAATATTTTCTATTACATAGGATGGCTATTTTTTTAATTTACATCATAATATCGTCTGTTAACCCTTTGAGATTGGACTAGTCTAAAATTTTGAAAAGCAGTATAGTTTAATTAACAGTATAACTTTTATTCATGCACTCATTTCATCATATTGAAAATAATGTGGACTATGAAAAAATAATTTGTTAGTTTCGTCAATCAAAAACGAGGGATCTGATTGATCGAAAAATTTAATTCATACCTCCATGAACAAAATTTTCAGCACGCAGCCATTTTGTATGCTTCCGCATAAAATAGTTCCATACAAAAAGGTATAAACATTTGTAAAGTTGTTGTATTTTTTGCTCGATACTATTAAATTATAAGAAATGAAGAGAATACTTTTTGTTTTCATGAAAGTATGAATCGAAAAAACTAATCACACTTTTGAATTTGGATCAGTCTAAAATGTTGTAGCCTGGTCAAAGGGATTAATGTACATAAAATGACAAAAACAAGTTTGTCATTTATAACATTCATCCTGAATTATGTGAGGGTCATTTCCTGGTCAAATTTTGACTTGGTCCTCAAGTTAGATTCTCACACAGATTAAAACGAAATTAAATTTTTTTGTCCTTCTAGATAGAAATCAAAGTACTGTAAAGTACTGTAAGCTAGCAACCATTGTTTAGTTCCATAATCTTCTTTGTTAACATTATCAAGATAAAGAAACGAGGTTAAAGTAACCAAAGAGTTAACCCATTCCCAAACAATATCTCTTTTTAAAGTCACTCAAGAAAATATTTGTGGAAAACAATGTGGAAATTGAAGAAATTGCTTGTAACTAACATTGTTTTCTACCTAAAGTGATAAATATTTTAGAAATCTTAATGATTTGAAATTGTCGTCTGCAACTTCTTTGAAGATTGATGTGCTTAAGTGAGTTACAATACCTAGTAGACTTGCATGAAGAGTTTGCAATATTCCTGAAATAGATAAAAAGAACTACTTTTCATGGCGAAAACATTTAACAGATATAGTGGTTAAGCCTCCAGTGGCAGCTTGCACTCGTTGAACTTTGAGACTACCTCAAAATTTTGTCTGTTAACTTAAGCTATCAAAGCTGACATGCTAGCCAAAATGATGAAAATGAATAGATTGTTTGTATATACAAGCTGTTTTTCCAAGTATTTTTCATGAGTTGCATAAACCAGAGGCACTTGAGCGCCTATGTTTCCGTCATAGTGCAGTTGGTTAAGCGCATCAGACTCCTGATCTTCAACCTTGGAATGTTATGGCCTTGATCCCTGGCCGCAGTACATATCTTTTCTTGTCTCTCACCAATGGGTGGATAATCGTAACCTCAGTGGGAAAGCAGCTGGAGTCTAGGAAAGGCTGCATTGGTAGTACTTGTGTGAGAAATACCAGGAATCCTTTGTTAGATACTCCAGCTATGGCGATATGACTGAAATACTGTTAAAAGTGGATGGTCCAAATTGAAAGAAACTGAGGACAACAATTTCAAGTTGATGAAATTTTTAAATTTATTGTCTTCTTGGAAAGAAAACATTGTGGATAATGAAAAAATTGCTTGATACAAGCAATTTCTTCATTTTCCACAATGTTTTTCAAAGCTTTTTCCTTCAGGGGTGTTAAAAGGAAGTATTGTGAGGGAATCGGTTAAGAAAAACAAAAAAATGCAATAACATGATTTACGCCAATTTATCCCAGATATTTTCAAAAACTTCCTAATGAATATTTCCCGTATCAAGCTGGTGATTGTTCAAGAGCCTTTTTGCCAAAATGTTGCTACATCTAGTTAATTTATTTGAATGGAGTTTTAACACCACTTAAACAGTATTTCATTCATATTGCCAGGCTGGAGCACCTTACCCTCGATTCCTGGTATTTCTCACTACAGTACAACCACTACATCCTTTCCAAGCCATCAGCTGCTCATCCCACTTAGGTTTACAATTATCCACCCATAAGTGGGAAAAAATGTCCCAAAGGATATTTGATGTGACCAGGGATCGAACCAGGGACCTGTCATTAGGAATCTGACAAGCTACCAACTAGGCTGTGGCCGGGACCCATTGCTGCATCTAGACCTACACCCAAGTCATTTTGCCTTTTCAAGATAGCATCATGAAATAATATGTGAGCCAAGGTCATTATACTGTATGGAAAATCCTTAAGCCTCGACCTAACATGATTGATAATCAATAATGACTGTTAAAGTATGTAATCACGCAGGCACCATTTATAACAACAGTTACAGGGGAAACCTACAGGATATGTTGGGTAAGGAAATTCACAGCTAGCACAGAGACTTAATCCAAACTTTATGAATGTTGTCCATTCAAATCTTTTTTTTTTTTTGACAAGGTATACTTTATTGATATGAATAATTACTTTAAATGAGAGCATCTGAACACATGACTTTTGCATGATATTGATTCTTTTTTTAGATCCAAAGAGGTAAAAATTAAACCTTTGCCATCCTGTTGTGACCTTGTCCTTTAAAACATGTGCCAACTACCATCAAGATGGATATTATGTGTAACATTTCACAAGAATCAGACCATAAGATCCACAGATATGCTAAGGTCAAAATTGACCATTAATCTCTTGCTGTGACCTTTGCCTTTACCATAGGAGCCTGATTCAATTGCAGTAACATTGCTTTTATCAAGATTTACAGGTATGTGAAATATTATGAGAATCAAATTTGGGAAAAGTATGGTAGAGATTTAACAGAATGTCAAAGTTTATATGACAACAATGACAATAAAGCAGATAATGGGAGTACCTTGAAGGGTTTTCCAAAAAATCCAGAGCTATCAAGATGTGTTTGTAATTTAACACCATGCAACAATAACAGCTTTTCTTCAGAAATGTGACCTTGATTAGTGACCTTTATCTTGTCACATGACCTTTATCTAGGCATCTGCAGAAATTTATCAATGAGATCTATCATCAACTTATATATTAACATTGTATCTTAAATAGGTTGAAAAATTTTAAATGTTAAGTTCTTTTATTATTTTTTCAGACAGACATACCATTATTGACAGACAGACAGACAGATGGACAACTGTAAGAAATATGCCCCAAATCTTTCAATGTGGAGGTATACAAATCAAATAATGACCAAATCAATTCACTCATTTATACAGGAAGTAGAATAATGACATTGTAAGTTATACTGAATAGCCATCAAAACAACAGGGGTGTGGAATTCCCATGCCCTACTTGTCCGACACATGCTTTTCTACCTGAGGGGAAGTACATTTTTCGAGGCTTCTTGTATGTGGACAAGTAAATATCGGGGCAAATCTTGGAATGGTACTAAATAGATATAAGAGATTTATGAGTGTAATGTTTGTATCTAAGGCTAGAAAATATTGTTTGTAATGAAGAAAATGCTGAGTTGTAGCATTTTCTTCTTTAAAAATAATGTTTTCTCAAAATTTATCTGTTCTTCATCTTTCCAGGGGCAAGTCCATTTTGATCCTGGACAAGTAAAAAATCACATTTTACTTGTCCATGGACAAGTACATAAAATACGTATTTCCACATCCCTGAACAAGCATCATTAATATTTTGTTTCTCACAAATCAGTAAATGATCAGTACTGTGCCTAGGTGGATGAGTATATGGTGGCTTGGATTGTTGTGGTTGTACTGGTGAGAGACACAACAGGAAGCCATGGTTAGGTTCACAAGCCATGTGATATTACTGATTATACTGTTGAAAGTGACACTAAACCCCATACAATCAATTGATCTCACGGCTTTTATATATAGCATTTTTGTTTAAGATGGACTTTAAAATTGTAGAGATAAGAATGAGCTTTTGTTAGGATGTTTAGGCCAGCCACCGTTGATTCACTGTTTGTCTAATGCCCCTGACAATCTTTTAAATCTAATTTTCATAACAAATTTTGAACAAATACTATCACTTTCAGTGCTTTCAGCCCTATGATTTTCATGCATTTTTGAAAAAGGTTTTTATTCAGCATGACAAGGCTTAAACTGTTTGATACTTCAGGCAGACTGCATTTCTGGAGGTCAATGGGCATGCCAAAAATGATCCATCACTTAACATGTGATGTAAGGGCTAGTTTTAGAACACATTTATCATCTACATAGACAAATCAGCATTGTCAATCGTAAAGTCAACTGACCAATCAAATCATTTCTTTAGTTCATAGACAGCATGTTTATCTCAAACACTTAACATTTGTCAAACCAGACCAAGAATCTTCCCTTTTTGGAAGGAGGTGTAGACAAAGATCAGCCTGTACATATATTCAGTCTGATCTTAGTCTACACCACCTGTTTGTCCTATTGAAGCTAAATAAAGGTATTTATTAAACAGATATACAAAAGAATAATTAATCAACAAAATGTCTGCTTCAAGTGCTTTCAGTCTTTTGATTTTAATGTAATTTTGAAAAGGATTTAATTCATAATGACATGTGTTGAATGAAAACCATATCTCTGCTGGCAACAAAAACATAATTACTACAGTTTATTCAGATGCAGGCATCATATGTAAGTCCTCCAGCAGAATATTTCCTGTACATTTCTCTGGGACCAATAATCTTAATTTCAAAGTGAAAGTGTTTGAACTGGACTTGAAAAGATCCATCAGCTGGCAAAAACTGACAACCAGTCTATGGACTATTTGATAATGTAAGTATTAACCCTTGTCATGCTGTGCCTGGTCTTGGCAGGAGGTATAGACAAAAACCAGCCTGTACAAAAATACAGTCTGATCTTTGTCTTAATCTCCTGCTTGTACTTTTCCTACCAGAGTAGTTTATGAAATTGATTTTAAAAAGAATTATTAATTGTTGAACAACAAGTATTATCAGTGCTCTCAGCCCTTTGATTTTAATGCAATTCCATAAGGGATATCATACAGCATGACAAGGGTTAGTCATCTATAGTTAATTTAGTCTCTGAGAAAAAAAATAAGGACAAAGGATTTGTACACACAGACACATAGATACAAGAAAAGTGTTAAATCTGAGGGAACCTATGATTGTGCTAAAAGCCCTCAAAAAAATACAAAATGACCCCCTTTTACATCAATTCTGGGCCCATTTGGTGGATACTTTTCTCAATATAATAGAAACAAGTCAAAATCTTTAAATCTGTATCCTTTAATAAAGTAAAGACTAGATTATGCTATTTGTTTTTCATGAAGAGAGTCTACTTTTTGCATTCGGCATCTAAACATTTCATCGCCCAGAAAAATTTAATATTTTTATTTACTTTTTTTTTGCTGACATTATAACATTTCATAAGAATATTTATAACTTGTGATGACCCTTATTTCAGCATAATATTATGACCCCCATAAAGGCTGTGGGCCCATCAGGCCCTCTAACATGCAAAGCTAAATAGGACACTGCAAAAACTGACGCATGATGGACACTCCACTGTGACACTTTAATAGTCATAGTAGCCATCAGCCAAGGAACATAAACATGAGAACCATGATGGTCCTATATCGCTCCTCTGAGTATGATGGCTCAAGGCTTTATGATATAATATACAAAATATCAAAGCCCTACACCTAATCATTTTGGAGAAGAAGATTCTTTGAAGATTTTCGCCTTAAATCCTAGGTATAGTCAAGATCCAACCATATTGAGCTTATTTCAAGAGTACGGTAATTCTTGAAAATACCAAAGCTCTACGCCTTATGGTTTAGGAGAAGAATATTTTTAAAGTTTTCTTCTTTATTTCTGTGTAAAATCAGGGATCACACAAAAAGGCCAATTTTCAGAATACAGTAATTATTTGAAGTATTAAGGTAACTTTTTAAGTATTTTGGTAGATGGTCAATAGTTGATGATGCATACCAAATATCAAAGCTCTAGGCCTTATAATTTGTGAGAAGAAGGTTTTTAAAGTGTTTCTTCTTTATTTCTATGTAAAATGAGGGATCTCAAAGAATAGGGCCAATTTTCAGAATATGGTAATCATTTTTTAAGTATTTTGGTAGAGGGTCAATAGATGATGATTTATACCAAATATCAAAGCTCTAGGCCATAAAGTTTGGGAGAAGAAGATTTTTAAAGTTTTTCTTCTTTATTTCTATGTAAAATCGGGGCTCTCAAAGAAAAAAGGCTAATTTTCAAAATATGGTAATCATTTTTTAAGTATTTAGGTAGAGGGTCAATAGATGATGATTTATACCAAATATCAAAGATCTAGGCCAAAAAGTTTGGGAGAAGAAGATTTTTAAAGTTTTCCTTCTTTATTTCTGTGTAAAATCAGTGATCGCACAAAAAAAGGCTAATTTTCAGAATAAGGTAATTATTTAAAGTATTTTGGTAGAGGGTCAATAGATGATGATTTAAACCAAATATCAAAGCTCTAGGCCTTATGGTTTTCGAGAAGAAGATTTTTAAAGTTTTCCTTGTTTATTTCTTTGTAAAATCAGGGATCACACAGAAAAGGGCCAATTTTCAGAATACGGTTACATTTTAAGTATTTTGGTAGAGGGTCAATAGATGATGATTTATACCAAATATCAAAGCTCTAGGCCAAAAAGTTTTGGAGAAAAGATTTTTAAAGTTTTCCTTCTTTATTCTGTGTAAAATCAGGGATCACACAGAAAAGGGCCAATTTTCAGAATACGGTTACTTTTTAAGTATTTTGGTAGAGGGTCAATAGATGTTGATTTATACCAAATATCAAAGCTCTAGGCCAAAAAGTTTTGGAGAAAAGATTTTTAAAGTTTTCCTTCTTTATTTCTTTTTAAAATCAGCGATTGCACAAAAAAAGGCTAATTTTCAGAATATGGTATCTTTTTTTTAGTATTTTGGTAGAGGGTCAATAGATGATGATTAATACCAAATATCAAAGATATAGGCCTTATGGTTTGGAAGAAGAAGATTTTTAAAGTTTTCCTTCTTTATTTCTATGTAAAATCAGGGATCTCAAAGAAAAGGGCCAATTTTCAGAATATGGTATCTTTTTTTTAGTATTTTGGTAGAGGGTAATAGATGATGATTTATACCAAATATCAAAGCTCTAAGCCTTAAAGTTTTGGAGAAAAGATTTTTAAAGTTTTCCTTCTTTATTTCTTTTTAAAATCAGGGAATGCACAGAAAAGGGCTAATTTTCAGAGGACGATTATTCTCTAAAGTATGTAATAGAGGGTCAAAAGATGAGGATTTATACCAAATATCAAAGCTCTAGGCCTAATGGTTTGGGAGAAGAAGATTTTCAAAGTTTTCCTTCTTTATTTCTATGTAAAATCAGCGATCACATTGAAAAGGGCCAATTTTCAGAATACTGTAATTCTTTGAAGTATTTTGGTAGAGGGTCAATAGATGATGATTTATACCAAAGCTCTAGGCCTTAAAGTTTTGGAGGAGAAGATTTTTTAAAGTTTTTCACTCCGTTGCCATGGCAACCAGAGTTCCTACTGGAGTTCAATTCTTTGAAGTATTTAGAAAGAGCATGACTTAAAGATCATTTCTGTGAAGTTTGATTAAAATTCCATATTTAGTTTAGGAGAAGATTTTTTGTAATTGTTAATGGTTTGATAGATGGACGGATGGACAGGTGGACAGATTGACAGATGGACAGATTGACAGACTCTAGACAATGACCGATCACAATAGCTCAGGTGAGCTAAAAATGATATAACCAGCATTCTTTAGTTTTTCATTCACCTGATTTGTTGACTGACCTTTGAATTTGTATAAATCATAATATTCTTTTACCCATAACATAACATAAATTTTCGTTGACTGGTAAAAAATATTCTCCCAACATATCCTCAATGTACTTCATAACTTAGTCAGTGTGCAATTCATTGTAAGTGCATAAGTATTGTTATGCATTAGTTGAATTTTCACCAACCCTGTGAATCAGAACATGCTCATCATCATCGTCATTCTAAAATCTCATAACTACAGCTTGCTTCAAGTTGCAATTACGAGACTTGGAATGACGACAATATACTTGTTTGGACAAAAATTAAGTAAAGGTAGATAGAGTTCAAGCCCAGCAAATTGCAAACCAATCAATAGTTAATCATTCACTTCATAGACAACAAAGAGAAACAAATTACTAGTAAATGTGAAGTGACAGCACGCCCTTTCATGTTTGGAAGCTAAGTTCTTTTATCCCCATTCCATATAATTGGATGTGCACTAAATATGGAAATAGACAAAAGAGCAAAATTGGCTTAGTAACATTGAAATTGTTCACCTGAATCAATAGAAAATTGGACAACCTTACCTAACCCGTAACCACACAATCTCTCATTAACTTTGATGCACTGAAGACAGAGGTTTAGAAACATTTCGGGAAAAAGAGAAACTGCTTGTGCCAAGCAATCTCTCTGTTACTCATTGTGTATTCTATCATATTTTACACAAATTTTCAGCTTACTATCCCTATACAGCACTTACTTTTCAATTTACAAAAACTTTGAATTGTAGAATGCAACTGCTATAAATTTTGACTAGTCTGAAATTTTGTAATCTGGTAATAGGTTAATTGGAAGGCTTTCTGACTTATGAATGTGGTTTTTGTGATGTCTTTTTTCCCCCAAATGCTTTAAGAGACATCAAACAGTAAAGGATATTATTAGGATGGTATTTAAGCTTGTCTTTCATGTCTATATAATATTTTAACCCATTTCCAGATGGCAAAACTCTTGACTGGTCCAAGTTGAAAGAAATTGCAGATGAAAATTTAGCCCATTCCCACACACTGACATTTTTTAACACCCCTTAAGAAAACAATTGATAGAACATTGTGTAAATTCAAGTAATTGCTTGAAAAAAGCGAATTCTTCATTTTACACATCTTTTTCTACCCAGAGAGTTGAATAGACTTTAAATTGTCATCTGCAACTTCTTTCAATTTAGACTGGTCTAAAATTTTGTCGTCTGGTAATGGGTAAACCCATTCCCACACAATCCCTCTACAAACAAGAGGCCCAGTGGGCCTTAACGGTCACCTGAGTAAAAGAGCACCAAGACAAGTGATTTTGTTTGAAAGAATTAGAAAAAGGTTTGGTTGAAATCCCCTCAGTAGTTCTTGAGAAGAAGATGAAAATGTTTAAAAGTTACCAAAATGACCCCCTTTTGGTCCCCATTTTAGGCACCCCTGACCTCCAGCCTTTTAATTTTCACAAATCTGTATAATCAGTACCCAATGATGCTTTTCACCAAGTTAGTTTGAAATTGGCTTTGAACTTCTTCAAAAGAAGGTGAAAATGTGATTTTTTTAACATGATGAACTTTGACCTCTGGGTGTGGCCCCATACATGACCCCAGGGGATTGAATTTCACAATTTATAATATACCTGTCCTAGTTGTCATGCACACAAAATATTTAAGCTCTGGCATTAACGGTTTATTAGAAGAAGATTTTTAAAGAAAAACTAAAAATTACCCCTTTTTGGCCCCTATTTTGGCCCCTTTGACCCCCAGAACCCCTATTTTCACAAACTTGAATTGGCATCCCCCAATGATGCTTTCTACCAAGTTTGGTTGAAATCCGCCCAGTAGTCCTTGAGAAGAAGATGAAATATTTAAAAGTTACCAAAATTACCCCCTTTTGGTCCCCATTGTAGGGCCCCCGGATCCCCTAGACTTTTTATTTTTACAAATCCAATTAACCATTACCAAATGATGCTTTTCACCAAGTTTGTTTGAAATTGACTTTGTACTTCATCAGAAGAAGGTGAAAATGTGATTTTTTTAACATGATGAACTTTGACCTCTGGGTGTGGCCCCATACATGACCCCAGGGGGATGAATTTTACAATTTATAATATACCTGTCCTAGTTGTCATGCACACAAAATATTTAAGCTCTGGCATTAACGGTTTATTAGAAGAAGATTTTTAAAGAAAAACTAAAAATTACCCCTTTTTGGCCCCTATTTGGGCCCCTTTGACCCCCAGAACCCCTATTTTCACAAACTTGAATTGGCATCCCCCAATGATGCTTTCTACCAAGTTTGGTTGAAATCCGCCTAGTAGTTCTTGAGAAGAAGATGAAATATTTAAAAGTTACCAAAAATTACCCCCTTTTGGTCCCCATTGTAGGGCCCCCTGACCCCCTAGCCTTTTTATTTTCACAAATCCAATTAACCATTACCAAATGATGCTTTTCACCAAGTTTGTTTGAAATTGGCTTTGTACTTCATCAGAAGAAGATGAAAATGTGATTTTTTTAACATGATGAACTTTGACCTCTGGGTGTGGCCCCATACATGACCCCAGGGGGATGAATTTTACAATTTATAATATACCTGTCCTAGTTGTCATGCACACAAAATATTTAAGCTCTGGCATTAACGGTTTATTAGAAGAAGATTTTTAAAGAAGTACCAAAAATTACCCCTTTTTGGCCCCTATTTGGGCCCCTTTGACCCCCAGAACCCCTATTTTCACAAACTTGAATTGTCACCCCCAATGATGCTTTCTACCAAGTTTGGTTGAAATCCACCCAATAGTTCTTGAGAAGAAGATGAAATATTTAAAAGTTACCAAAAATTAACCCCTTTTTGTCCCCATTTTAGGGCCCCCTGACCCCCTAGACTTTTTATTTTCACAAATCCAAATAACCATTATCAAATGATGCTTTTCACCAAGTTAGTTTGAAATTGGCTTTGTACTTCATCAGAAGAAGATGAAAATGTGAATTTTTTAACATGATGAACTTTGACCTCTGGGTGTTGCCCCATTCATGACCCCAGGGGGATGAATTTCACAATTTATAATATACCTGTCCTAGTTGTCATGCACACAAAATATTTAAGCTCTGGCATTAACGGTTTATTAGAAGAAGATTTTTAAAGAAGTACCAAAAATTACCCCTTTTTGGCCCCTATTTGGGCCCCTATGACCCCCAGAACCCCTATTTTCACAAACTTGAATTGGCATCCCCCAATGATGCTTTCTACCCAGTTTGGTTGAAATCCGCCCAGTAGTCCTTGAGAAGAAGATGAAATATTTAAAAGTTACCAAAATTACCCCCTTTTGGTCCCCATTGTAGGGCCCCCGGATCCCCTAGACTTTTTATTTTTACAAATCCAATTAACCATTACCAAATGATGCTTTTCACCAAGTTTGTTTGAAATTGACTTTGTACTTCATCAGAAGAAGATGAAAATGTGAATTTTTTAACATGATGAACTTTGACCTCTGGGTGTGGCCCCATACATGACCCCAGGGGGATGAATTTCACAATTTATAATATACCTGTCCTAGTTGTCATGCACACAAAATATTTAAGCTCTGGCATTAACGGTTTATTAGAAGAAGATTTTTAAAGAAGTACCAAAAATTACCCCTTTTTGGCCCCTATTTGGGCCCCTATGACCCCCAGAACCCCTATTTTCACAAACTTGAATTGGCATCCCCCAATGATGCTTTCTACCAAGTTTGGTTGAAATCCGCCCAGTAGTTCTTGAGAAGAAGATGAAAATGTATAAAAGTTAACGGACGACGGACGACGGACGACGCACGACGGACGACGCACGACGACGGACAAACGATGATTGCAATAGGTCACCATGACCATTCGGTCAGGTGACCTAACAAACTTGAATTGGCATCCCCCAATGATGCTTTCTACCAAGTTTGGTTGAAATCCGCCCAGTAGTTCTTGAGAAGAAGATGAAATATTTGAAAGTTACCAAAAATTACCCCCTTTTGGTCCCCATTTTAGGGCCCCCTGACCCCCCCAGCCTTTTTATTTTCACAAATCCAAATAACCATTACCAAATGATGCTTTTCAACAAGTTTGTTTGAAATTGGCTTTGTACTTCATCAGAAGAAGATGAAAATGTGAATTTTTTAACATGATGAACTTTGACCTCTGGGTGTGGCCCCATACATGACCCCAGGGGCATGAATTTCACAATTTATAATATACCTGTCCTAGTTGTCATGCACACCAAATATTTAAGCTCTGGCATTAACGGTTTATTAGAAGAAGATTTTTAAAGAAGTACCAAAAATTACCCCTTTTTGGCCCCTATTTGGGCCCCTATGACCCCCAGAACCCCTATTTTCACAAACTTGAATTGGCATCCCCTAATGATGCTTTCTACCAAGTTTGGTTGAAATCCGCCCAGTAGTTCTTGAGAAGAAGATGAAAATGTATAAAAGTTAACGGACGACGGACGACGGACGACGGACGACGCACGACGGACGACGCACGACGACGGACAAACGATGATCGCAATAGGTCACCATGACCATTCGGTCAGGTGACCTAAAAAGCTTTGGAAACATTGAGGAAAATGAAGAAATTGCTTGTATCAAGCAATTTCTTCATTGTCCACAATGTTTTCCATCCAAAAAGATGAAAAAATCAAAATTCCATCAACTTGAAATGGTTGTCTGCAACTTCTTACAATTTGGATAGGTATAAAATGTTGTTGTGTTGGAATGGGTCAAGGCAAAATTTTCTTTTTTAAGATTGTTAAAAGCTTGTATTTCTTCAGGGCATCAGACAGCATAATTGTGTAGTAATGGGCTAATAATTGTTGGTTACCATGATCTCTAGATATTAAAAATTACCAGACGACAACATTTCAGACTGGTCCAGATTCAATAAAGTTGCAGACCGGTCCAAATTCAATAAAGTTGCAGACCGAATTCTCATCTTTGAAAGCAGGATTGTGTGATAATTGGTTAACCCATTACCACAAGGTAAGATTTTAGACCAGTCTGAATTTAAAGAAGTTGCAGATGATAATTTTAAGTTGATGAAATCCTTAAGATCTTGGTCTTTTTCGGGTGGAAAACAACGTGGATAATGAAGAAATTGCTTGTAACAAGCAATTTCTTCATTTTCAACAATTGTTTTCCAGAGCTTTCATATTGAGGGGCGTTTAAAAGCGTCACTGTGTGATAATTGGTTAAGAGAATGTGACCAAGTCTGCAACACTCTTATTAATTCCTAATTCCAAAGGAATCAATGGAGGTGCTGCTCTTAATTTCAACTTTATACGCCCACCCCATAGCTCCTGTTGCTTGAAGTGATGACCTAATTACTCACCTTTTTGGGTTCTTGTAGATCTTAGCATCCTTCACAAAAGCTGTCACTGTTCCTGTTTTCTGGTGTTCCTTAATATCAACATGTATACTCCACTGACTAGATGGGTCTGTCATACGGGCACCAGTAATACGCAATCCTTGTCGCACTCTTGCACTAAAATATAAATATGACCATGTTTGCTGGCAATGGCTTTCATGTTTATGTAACTATCACTAAATTGAATGTATGTATTGTAGACAACATTTCAAAGTGCATTTAACCCATTCCGACAAAATGACGTTTTTAAACACCCCTCAATATGAAAGCTTTGGAAAACATAGTGGAAAATTAAGAAATATAGCTTGTTGCAAGCAATTTCTTCTTCATCCACAATATTTTCTACCCAAAACGACATAGAGGTTGAAGAATTCATCAACTTTAAGTTATCGTCTGCAACTTCTCTTGACCTTGGACTAGTCTAAAAATTTTACTGTGTGGGAATCAGGGCTCCGGAAATCCGATAAATTGCCGGTCTGGACCGAATTTTGAATTGCCAGACCGATTGGAATCCCAAAAATTACACAAAAATCGGTCCAGAATTTTCATCAAATATCACGTTCAAATATTGATAAACTCGCCCACCATCTCTCAAAATCCACTTGAAACTGAAGTAATTCAAGGGTTTCACACGTTACCTGCAGAATTAAGAAATAAACAAAAGTGCCAAAAATCGATAATAAGTTTACCCGCCGGTCAGTCTAATGCCCATTCCAATGTGGACCTAATTTGCAGTTTCACGCTTGAACGAACTTCGGGTATCGAGTTTTGTTAGAGAATCGGTCTGATTTACACACTTTCCAAGAAGTGGACATCTATCACTGCGTCGATTTAAATTGCCATTACTCGTGAAACTAATATCTTTTAGTTTAACATGGGATGCGTATATAAATCGAGACATGAACAGGCTTCCGTTGCCGTTCGTACAAAGTCAGAATAGCTCAGCACAATGCTTTTATGAAATTAATTTATCACAAGTAAGCGCGTGAGACCGGGTATGAAATTCATAAAAAAAGTCACGTCCTTAATATGTTTTATAGTTTTTCATTCACGCTAAGAAACATAGCCGATAGAATTCAAACAATAACTGGAAATCCGCAGAAAACGGATAATTTAAATATAAACGAAAATGACAGCTTAATTACATCTCTAGTTCTGTAAATAAAATTAAATCTTACTTCATGGGGGGAAAACGTCCGAATAATAAATCGGAAATCAACTACAATAAATAAATGACCGAGATTTGTGAACAAATCTCACTCTAAGAAAATAGTGCAATACATGGGTGACCAACTAGAGTTTGTCTCGTCGGTCTTTTTGATGTATGCATGACTCTGTGATCCCTTCGGATAGAATGGACTTACCTGACATTTTTGTGACGTCAGCTGTGATTTTCCATCAGCAGACGCTCGTGTTGAGAGAAAATCGACATGACTGTGTTAAATTAACAGAACTTTTGATAACTAGCTTATGAAAATGAAAAAGTATGTTCTTACTATAATTAAATCGGCGGTACTCTGTAAAACCAGAAATATTAATGATATGATTTATTTGTCTATCTAATTTTACAACATATTGGAATTTCGTGGAATGTCGTACAATGCCGGAATTGCAATTTATACTCAGCCGAATTTTCAAAGGGTCACCAAATGATCATTCCTGAAAAATTCAGTTGAAATCCATCAATTGGTTTATGTGAAGAAGCTCTTTAAGATTTCACCATATATGGAAATTAGCCCTGCCCATTAAAGCCATGCTTTTCAACTGCTCTTAATTCTTTGCAGGAATCTGATAAAGAATCATTTCTGTGAAATTTGGTTGAATTCTGTTCAATACTTTCTGAGAAGAAGATTTTTAAAGGTTTTACCATATATTGAAATTAGCCCTGCCCATTAAAGTTATATTTTCCATCCGATCACAATTCTTTAACGGAATCTGGTAAAGGGGCACCCACTGATCATTACCCATTACAGCCATGTTTTTCATCCGATCAAAATTCTTTGAAGGTATCTGATAAAGGGTCACCCAAAGATCATTTCTATGAAATTTTGTTGAATCCTGTTCAGTGCTTTCTGAGGAGAAGATTTTTAAAGTAAAAGTTTACAGACAGACACATGCATGCATGATGGACAAAACATCATGACAAAAGCTATCTTTTAGGAAGGAAAAACATTCAAAGAATTTTCCAGACATTTGACTATCAAAAGATAATAATTTAAAGGCTTAACATGTTTGAGTTCAGGAGTAACATGCACCTAATGGGCCCAGTCTTAGTCAAGAGGGGCCTTTTTTGAATTTCATAGCCAGTCATTTGTGCAAAGGCCCCCTCTAGATTGAGCACTGCATGCTACCAGTCTACATGTACCCTTACAAGTCTATCAGTTGTGTGATGATAAGGGTAGAAAATCTTTAATATAAATTCAGTATCACTTTTATGGGTATCCCAGTGGGCTAGTACAATAGTTCTGGTATGTCTATGTTATAAATTTTGCTCGTAAACCTATTCACAAAATATTCCCGAGACAAGTCATGCAGAACAAGTATTTTCCAACTCACTTCACATGTAAAAGTTCAGAAACATCATTTTCTCCTATGTGGTCTGATTTATCTCTTTTGCATAAAACTTTCACAAAATACACATAATTTAGGCCTATTTTGTGTATTAAGGTAAGACAAAGGAGCATCAATGATCTTTACAAAGATTTCAGATTTGTTGACTAAATTTTATGGCTGCTAAATGAAACAATTTACATAGTAAACTACTATCAGTAATGTTACAATGGTTTGTACACTTAACCATGGCTTTTAAAACAACTAAACTGAAAACAACCATTTTTTGGAAGGAAACATTCTGAGAAAAGGAAAGATAGCCTGTTGCAATTAACAAATCACAAGCCCAATGAGCTTCGACAAGAAGTTCCGTTTATATAATATTAACCCTTGTCGTGCTGTATAAATTACCTTACTGAATTGCCGTAAAATCAAAGGCCTGAAAGTACTGATACAACTTGTTGTTCAATACTCAATATTTCTTTTTTTTTTTTAAAAAAATTGATTTTATAAACAACTCTGGCAGGAAAAGTACAAGCAGGAGGTGTAGACTAAGATCAGACTGCACTTATGTGCAGGCTGATCTTGGTCTACACCTCCTGCCGAAACCGGAATATTCCGGGTTCAGCATGACAAGGGTTAAACAGTGTTATTCTGTAAAATCTACCAACCAGTGATATGTAACAAAAAGGTAAAATGGTGGTTGGCGACCTAAACATCATAGCTACAGCAGTGATCTGCTAAGGTTCTGTTTTACACCATAGTCCTCCAAATATCAGCAATGTCTCCAGTTTTTTAAGACCATGGGGGTGGTTTATGTTTCAAAGCCCTTGGAGCTAGATTTTTAGTGTGATCCATCAATTTTGTAAAATTTCCCCAGTTTTTTCAGACCATGGGGACATTTGTCTTCAAAAATCTAGACAGATATCACTGCTACAGATTTTCAAGCTGTAGTTATGATGGATAAGTCAGCAAATCACCGAAAATGCTTCAATAAATGTCAGCCAATGTCAGAGTTCAATGTTCACTTTTGGTCTAAATAAATGAATTGATTGGTTGGTTGATTCCTTGATTCACAGTCATGATCTGCTTTATATATCATCATTATTATAGGTGGTAAACAGCATGGAAAACAGTTGATGAATGACAGCAAGCATTTAATTTATTGTTAGCTCAAAAAAAATCAAAATGAAATTACTGCAGATGGTAGATTTGCTGTGAAAACATTTCTAATTAAGACAATGATAAGATCAGCATTCAAGGAATTTGATCAAACAATGAAGTTTTACATTAAAATGCTACAGGCAAAGACCCTGATTATAATCTATTAACAATTAAACTATTAAATTCTCTTTGGACTCTTGTCTTTCTTAGGTTGGAACTTCTGGCAGTTCTTACCCTCTTATCTAAATCAGAAAAAAAAAACCTCCTATAATTACTAATTACAAATTAACAAATTCCAACATAGCAAAATATTAGACTTGAAAGAAGCTGCAGACGACAATTTCAAGTTGATGTAATTCTGAATTTTTTCAACTTTTCGGACAGAAAACATTGTAGATAATGAAGAAATTGCTTGTTACAAGCAATTTCTTCATTTTCCACAGTGTTTTTGAAAGCTTTTTCTTACGGGCGTAAAAGGAGGGATTGTGGGGGAATGGATTAAAGATAAACTCATGTTACCATCCATTCCTTGTATTTGATAATAATTCAAAATGGAAAATTACTGATTGATTTTGGAGTTTAATGCTACTTTCAACAGTATGTGCTACATTTCTTAGATTGTGCACCTATCCGTGGTTTTACTGTCACAAAACCACACAGTATATTCGGGCCACCAGCTGTTCATTTAAATTAGGCTTACTACTACCTAGTGTTCAATCAACAGAGGTCCATTGAACCAATGGCTCTCAAACATACAAACTGGCCCCTTTTTATACCAAGTTTGGGTTGATAGAGACTAGCCACCATCTTTATCTCTTCATAAACTAAAGTCTATGGAATTACAAGAGCCTAGATTGCTCACCTGAATTTACTTTCTCAAGCCAAAAATAAATAAATAAATAAATAAAATTTATTAATAGTACAGATACAATCACAAAGTTTAAAGGAAACAAGAGGCCCATAGGGCCTTAACAGTCACCTGAGTCCAAAGAGCTCAAGAACAGATAAAAGTCCACCAGATTATGACACATACCAAATATCAAAGCTCCAGGCCTTTTAGTTTGGGAGAAGAAGATTTTTTTAAAAAGTTTTCACTAAACAAGCCTATGTTAAACTTGTGAAATCTTGGAAATGGCTAATTCTGACCCGGGGCCATAATTTATACAATCTAGATAGAGGTCCACCAGATGATGCTATATACCAAAATCAAAGCTCTAGACCCTCCTCCTTGTTAAAAAATTTCACTTTATAAGCCCTTTGTTAAACTTGTGACGTCAGAGAACAGGCTAATAATGACCCTGGGGGCCATAATTTATACTATCTTGATAGAGATTAACCAGAGTATGCTACATACCAAATATCAAAGCTCTAGGCTCTAACGTTTGGGAGAAGAATATTTGTTTAAAGTTTTCACTATATATAAGCCTATGTTAAACATGTGACGTCCAGGAATGGGCTAATTTTGATCCCTGGGCAATAACTTGTACAATCTTGATAAAAATCCACAAGATGATGATACATACCAAATATAAAAACTCTAGGCCTTCTCGTTTGGGAGAAGATTTTTTAAATTTTCACTATGAGCCTATGTTAAATTTCATTGTCCGAGAATAGGCTAAATTTTATCCTGGGGTTATAATTTATACAATATTGATAGAGGTCCACTACCAAATATCAGAGCTGTAGGTTTTTTGGTTAAAAACTTGATAGTCCTTGCCCTAAAGACTTTCAATACCAAATGTGAATCCAATCCGACAGCCGGTTCATGACAAAAATATTTTGTAAGATGTACCTTTTTTGCCCCTTATGGGGCCCCATGGGGAGATAACTCCATGACGTGTAAAAATATGAAGCGTCTTCCCATAAGGATGCTTCCAGCCAAGTTTGGTTGAAATCTGTCCATAGTTCTTAAGAAGAAGTCAAAAATGTAAAAAGTTAACGTACAACGAACACCGACGGAAAAAGCACGATTGCAACGGTCACAAAAAAAAGGCAAAAGGTTTTGATTGGATGAGCAGAAAAAACATATTACCAGTATTTTAAGGCTCCCATTTATTTCATATAAGATGGCATGTCTGCATATTTAATGGGGATCTTCTTGAATTACAACCAATGCAAAGATTGACAGCAAGTTTGAAAAAAAATTATCCAAAATTGAGACCTGAGAGTGGTAACAAGAACATTTTGAATAACGCCCTTTTTCCAAAAATAATTGTCAGATACACATTACAATAAACACATTTTCAGCAAGTTTGAGAAAGACTGAGCCAAACTTGCAGCCTTAAAGTAGAATGGAAACAAGGAAATTGTGATAAAGGCACCTATTCCCTTGATATTAGTCAGAATAAAACTGTAATCTGTAAAGATATTCTAGTAAAGATCTTCGTCAAGATTATAGACACATTTCTGCAAATGTAGAAATATTGAGCCAAAGTATTGACCCGTAATAAGGACATTGTTAAATAGGCCCCCTTTTCAGGCTGAATTCGTACATGACAGACATTCAGCTAACACAAAAGAAATTTTCTGTCATCAGGGACCTGGAATGCACCCATTGTATTTACTTATATTTCCAAATAAAATGAGGGAGCTGATGGCAATTGTAAGGTTGTTAATTTTCAAATGGTGAAATAAGTACTGATATTGTTCACTGGAAGATATTGACTAAAAAATTAACCCTTGTCATTCTGCTCCCAGAATATTCCTGTTTCGACAATAGCTGGGACAGGTGTATAGACTTAGATCAGACTGCAAAGAAGTGCAGTGTGATCTTGGTCTACACTACCTGCTTGTCCTTTTAGTGTTTAGGAAATATGTTAACACAAAGAGGATCTTAATTTGACATAAGTTCAAAGTTATGTCAAGAAAGGATATATATTCAGCAGGACAAGGGTTACAGTTGTCTTGAATCACTGCTAAAAGCTGAAATAAGTTTCTCATTGAGTGAAATGTATTGTGATAACTAAGTACCAGACAGCAAAATTATGGACTGGTCCAAATTGAAAGGAGTTGACGACGGTTATTCAAACTTTATGAAATGTGAATTTTCTTTAACTTTCTAAAATGAAAACATTGTGTAAAATGTAGATATTGCTTGCTGCCAGCAATTCCATCATTTTACACAATGTTTTCTCACTTGTTTTTCAATTAGAGCATCAAAAAGCGTCACTGTGTGGGAATGGGATAATGGAGGTCCCTGCAAATTAAAACTCGATGTAAATAACTGCCATCAAGTACAAATGGGTATAGCTATTAAAATAACAACATTCAAAATGTTTGTCCCCATGTTTGATAAAAACTTTCTAAATAGACTGATCAAAAGTGTCTTGTCAAGGTGAAATCCAATAATCTTGCCTATAAATTAAGGGCAGCATGTTGCCATACCACAATCCAACTTGGTTGTCATGTACCAAAGATACTATTACAACTCTACAGGTTATCCTTTCTTTCCCTTTCTCTCAGCTATGTTTTCAGACAGAAATTATCTGAATCTTTTTAGGCAGAAATCAAGAATTGATTGCCTAATTTAGTGGAAATTTCATTGAATGAGATTTAACCCTTTCAACAGTGATTAGAAGTAAGGATCTGTCAATCTTTCTTTGGAGCTTGGTGTTGTGATATGAAAAAAAAAACCTTTACAATGTTCCCTTTTATCATAAAAAACACAAGGATCATAATTCATGAATAAGACCTGGACCCAAAAACCCAAACTGACATCAAACTTACCGCATAACAAAAACTTGAAGATCTGAATTTTTCTCCAATCGTATTGGAATTTCAAATGAATCTCCTTGATGGAACATTTCCCGTGGAACATCGATCAAAATATCTTGGTCTTTCCATTCATCAAATGAATTTTCATTTTGTACTAAATTCAGCACTGCAATTTCTTGTTTAATTATGCCATTTTCACTCTGATTTGTGCGTGTTTTGACAGGGATAATTGAATTTGAAGCACTAGCACATTCATCATTAAAGTCAATTCCAGTAAATGAATAACTCACTTTAACACTTGTTCCATTACCTGTCCACCATTCTTTATGCAAATCAAGCCCAACAACACAAACTTTGTCTTTTTCATTTAGAATACAATTAGATGATAACTCCTCGCCATTTGCTTCAACAAATACTTGAATGCACCAATATTGACCCGAATTTGAAATTTGTGATTTTGTATGTGGGTGGGCATGTACCAATACTTGAAGCCTAGGAAGTTTTGGTGATATATCCTTTGAAACTATATGCGCACTAACATCCATGTTATAAATGATGCTTCGATGCATCAGTGAATTATTATTTCGATTTCGAGTGTAGACAGCCTCAAGAAGATTTCTTGAAATGGTTTGTTGAGATTCATACGGTCCATTCTGTGCCTTGACTTTATACAAATCAGAGGCTTGGTTTATGATGAAGGTCTTTGAGACTTTGTTCTCATCTGGAATTTCATTTTTGTTGTATGTCTCTCGTAGGAAAAATCCATCATATGGATGCTCTAATGTGATATCTACAGCTTTGGCAATGCCTAGAAGTATATTTAAAAAATACATATAAATTATAACAGAGAATAATGAGAAAAGAATAAATTGCATTGTACAAGCAGTTTTTTGTTTACCAAAAATATTTAATAACAATTTAATGTATATCAATTCTTAACCCATTCTCACAAAATCCAACTTTTTTATGGGTCTTGTGAAAAATAGTATGGAAAACAATTTGAAAAATAAAGAAATGGTTTTTAACAAGCAATTTCTCCATTTCCCACAATGTTTTCAACTAAAAAAGATTTCAATTAACATGAAAATGTTGCCTTTAAATTCTTTTAATTTTGACCAGTCTAAAATCTTGTCATCTGGAAATGGTTTAACAATCTAGGTCATTTTAATTTACATGTACTTACAATTGACCCTTTTACTACAAAGCCAACTTTTAAACTGGTCCAACTTAAATTGGGGTTGTTGATGACAAGTCAATGATGATGCATTCAGTGTGCAGAACTTGAAAAGTAAGATTAGAAAATCTTGCGAGGTTAACCTTTTACTGATTTTCAAAATTAAAGTCTTGTCCTAATTCAAAGGGGTAGTAAACAAAGTTTTTTTTAAGAAGTATGTACAATTTAAAAAATCCTACATGTCTGAAAATATTGTGGAAAAAGAATCTTTTTCCACAATGTTTTCTCAAGTATGATCACAGGGACATAAAAATCAGGATTTTACAGGAAAAGGATTAATCCATTACCAAACGACAAAATTTTAGACTGGTCCAAATTGAAAGGAGTTGCAGACAACAATTTGAAGTTTATGGAATTTTAGATTTTTTTCAACTGTCCTAGTAAAAAACATTGCGGAAATCGAAGAAAGTACTTGTAGCAAGCAATTTCTTTATTTTCTACAATGTTTTCCTGATTGCTTTTCTTAAGGGGCATCAAAGATCGTCAATGTGTGGGAATGGGTTCAAGGAGAAACAGAATGAAGCAATTTCTCCCTTTCACCTGTTGTTTTCTCTAGCTTTTTCTCTTGAATTGCTAAATGTCAGATTATGTGATAATGGTAATCTTTCTTTTGTAATGGATTATTCAATATGCACAGCCATATTTGAGTCACCATAGAAAGTTATAAACAGAAGTGAGAAAAAAGTAGAAGTTTCCACATGCTCTTTCTTAACCCATTCCCACACAATGACACTTTTAGACGCCAGACAAGAAAAACTACTGGAAAAAATTGTGGGAAATGGAGAAATTTTACAAGCTATTTCTTCATTTTCCAAAATGTTTTCTACCCTGAAGGTACAAAAAATATTAAATTTCATAAACTTTACATTGTCATCTGCAACTCCTTTCAATTTGAACTAGTCTAAAATTTTGCGATTTAGTAATGGATTAACCCTTTCCTGTACAATCCTGATTTGTACGTTCCTGTGATATCATACTTGAGAAAATGTGTTGGAAAAAGAAGAAATTGATTGTAACAAGTCTAGTAATAGATTAATCTTTGTTTTGGGCATTGCTCTTGAATCTTTTCATCCAGTAATGTCTTTGGAATCAGAAACTGACAATGTGCATGTCTAACAATACCTTTTGATTGGCAGTAAAATATTAAATTATTGCTCGAAACATATAAAAAGAAAGGATCGATGTGGATCAAAAAATCTTCCCGGCGCGAATGACGCAGACGACAATAAAAGCCATTGGCATATTCGTTCTTGGTGGTATAGTCTACACACGAAGGTGTGAAAAATTGTGTATTCGAAGAACTAGGTCATGTTCTTACCAATTAGTAGATACACAAACCCCAAAATAGGGTCGAGTCTTCGTTTCTTCGGCATCTTATCACTAGCTCTACATCTTCCTGTTTATATTCCGACGAGTGACACCAAAATTCCGCGTAAATAACGGTTTCTCGGATAAATTTCCAATGCAGGTTTCACTTCACATCATCTTCTTTCGCCAGTCAGAATCCTTAATGAATGTAAATATTCATCCGCGTTCAACAGGTGCCCGCGTCTGCATCGGAATTTCAAAAGTATCCAAGTATCTAGTGCCTTCCCCGATATACAATTAGTAAAAACTTATCACAACCATACTGCATCGTTAAGTATATGTTAGGTTAATGCTTCAAGCGATTCCTTTATTTGTAATTATCACGAGGTTTACCATATAAATTTTACTTAATACATATATATTTCTAAGATAGACTACTGCATTTGGACACCGATTCTAACGACTAAGGGAGTTAACCCCCCTGGAATCGAACTTTGTAAAGGCGGGAAAGTTTGAAACGTTTACTCTGCATCGAAATATCCACGTAAACATGTATGATGAGTGATAGCTTCGAATAGACTGTCTAGCGAATATCTTAACCCATTCCCACTCGATGACGCTTTTTTACGCACCAAGAATAAAAACTTTGAAAAACATTCTGGAATATGAAGAAATTCTAAAAAATGTGTGTGAATGGGTTAAATTACATTTCTTTCAAAATGAGAATGAGGTGTTAAACCCCACCCACCCACCCCCTGGAATTGTTTTGTTTGAAACTGCAGTATTTAGTTCAATTTTGAATTGACCATTTCCCTCAATTTCTTGAGCATTTGAGATGATCAGTCCGAAATAATCCGTCAGCTAAAGAAATCTGGCAATTGATTTCACTTGTTTGCACCCTTGGATCAAGGCTGAATAGTTTATGACAATTGTGTATTTCCGATTATTTATCGTCGCTACCGCAGCACATGCCCATATGAGTGACGCCCCTAGAAGACAGTTAGTTGTTAGTCGGGGGATAGTGCAAGGACACAGAACGAAACTACTGAGAGCTATGCCTGGTGCTTTAACGTGCACATTGGATAGAACCGTGTCACGGGGCCTCGGTTTAACGTCTCGTCCTAAAGACAGTTAGTTTGTTATTTTATATGATCAGCCCACGATTCGAGCCCGTGATCTTGAGGTTTGAAGTCAAGTTAATTTTCCAACTGAGCTAAATGGGCTGACAGTTTATGAAATCCAATTTGAATTGCCAACGCAACTTCTTTCAGTTCGGACTGTCGTAAATTTTAGCATCTGGTTATCGCTTTAGATGAGAAGAATTTAGAATTGTGCTTTTTGAGAAGTCTTTGGACTTCTTGTGCAGGGCCATTTTTCACCCATTGTGTACACATTTGGCATCCGTGGCAGAGAATCATCTGGATATACAATATACCGAAATTGAATGCAATACACTTGGGCTCGGAGATTTTTTAGCCTATGGGCATAATTTCTTACAACATAGTACAAAATCATCAAGCAATGATATATGTATATCAAATTTGAATGCCTTAGGCTTTAAATCTTATGAGGATAAGACTTTTGAACTTGCTCTGATTAAGAATTTTACAAAATTTTCATCTCTTGGGTGGGGCTATTTTTGACCCCAGGAGTATAATTTTGGAAAACTTGGTAGAGAACAATGTGGATATACAATATATGAACTATGAATGAATTTTACCATTATTCATTTGGAGGCACACATATTTGAACATCCTGTAGGAAGACTTTTGAACTTGCTCTGATTGAACGTTTAACCAAAATTTAGACCGATGGCGTAGGGCATTTTTGACCCCAGGGACATAATTTTCAATAACATACATGTACTACAAAACCATCTACCGGTAGTTATGTAACATTCCAAATAAGAATGTTGTAGGCCATATTGTTAAGGAGGAGAAGACTTTTGAACTTGCTGTAATTGATTGTTTTCCCAACTTTGGACCTCAGGCGGGGTCATTTATGACCCCATGGGGTAAAATTTTTGAAAGCTTGGTATAGAGCCATGTGATTATGAAATATAAATGCTCTTGGCCATGTAGGTTCCGAAAAAAGTTCCAAAGTTTTACTAAAATTCCCAATTTTCAAATGCCAGGCCACTAGAGTTTTTCACGGAATTTAATTCCTTTAACAACTTTTTTAGAGTTTCACCCAAGGGACATCCCTGCAAAGTTCAAGCTTTATTGGTCTGCTGGTTTTTGAGGAGAAGATTTTTGAAGAAATTGTGGACGGATGGACAGACAGACGGACAGACAACGGACAATGACTGATCCCAATAGCTTACTCGGTGCTGAGTTAAGCAAAGAACCTACAAGTGAATTGCAGGGTAAAAATTGAACTATATGGTTTATAATGTGGAATACTATATTAGATTGTTGGTATGATGAGTTTAACCCTTTCCAATCCGATAAATTTTAGGGTAGAAAACATTGTGGATAATGAAGAAATTGCTTGTAACAAGCAATTTCTTCATTCTCCGCAATGTTTTTCAAAGCTTCCATATTAAGGGGCGTTTAAAAGTGTCATTGTGTGGGAATGAGTTAGTATATGAAATTAGAGGCCCTGAATGTTAAATAATTACTGCATCATTGCTGTTCGAATATTATAACCAATTTCAGAATTATGGAAAGTAATGTTAAACTAGTGATACAGTGAGAAAAATCACCTTAAAATCCAACTATTATATAATGTACATCATGGTTATGCGCTGGACTAGCTCAGTTTGAACAATACCTTCAAAGGCACATCTACTTTTCTGAAATCGACCTATAGATGTAGGAGATATGCTCCAGAAAAGCTCAATTTATGCCAACTATAACTCTTGACCTGTGACCTTGAGGCTATCTTAGAATTTGCTTGAAATGACACATCTACTGTCATGGAGACTTGTGAAATACATTTGTACATCTATAAATGTACGTTTTATGCTCAAGAGAAGCTCAATTTTAACATCTGCCCCTGATCTATGACCTTGATGCTATCTAAAAATATGTTTCAAATGAAATATCTACTCAGAATGGAGAACTACTGTGCTACTTCTTTTAATTCATCAGTAAGTGGAAGTTATACTCCAGACAAGCTCAATTTCTGCCAATTTCAACACTTGGACTTAAAGCTCAAATTAGTTTCAAAAGTCAAATCTACTTATGATTAAGAACAAAATTTATGTGCTAAATTGTTTTGAAATCTACCTATTAATGCAGTATTAAAGATCTGAAGCACATTTAGTCAGCCCGATTAGCTCAGTTTGTAGAGCACTAGACTTCAAACCTCAAGAGCACGGGTTCGTGCCCTGGGCTGACCACATCTACTATCAAACTAATTGTCTTTCTGATGAGAGGTTAAACCGAGGCCTCGTGTGACGGTGCTATCCATCGAGCACGTTGAAGAACCAGGCGGAGCTATCAGGAGTTTCTTCCTGTATCCTTGCACTGTCCCCCGTAACAACTAACTTACTGGGGGCGTCGCTCATATGGGCATGTTCTATGGTAGCCACGATAAATAAACGGAAATACACACTCTGAAGCACACCAGATGGATAGACAATGCCACAACAGTATCCCTCTGCAAAAATGCAGTGATAAAAAGGCATGCTACTAAATAATAACATATTTTTTAACCCTTTCCTGTACAAATCCGGGATTTTATGTAACTATGATTTTATACTCGAGAAAACACTGAAAGACCAAGAAATTACTTATAACGAGCAATTCCTCCTTTTCCCACAATATTTTCTACCACATTTGATGGTTTCATTTCAAATTGAGTCCAATTTTCATTTCCGTCTGCAACTTCTTTCGATTTGGACCAGTCTCAAATTTCAAGAAACGGGAAAGGTTTAACCCTTGTTATGCTGACTAAATTTTGTTTCAGAAATGTAAAATCAAAGGGCCGAAAGCAATAGTAGTACATGGTGTTAGATCATCATTACCATAAACAATTATGGTTTGAAATGGATAGACAGGGGGTGTAGACTAAGATCATATTGCTGATATTTCGGGTTCAGCATGACAATAGTTAAATGTACCCCAGTAAGTTTGAGAGAGTATGCATGGTCTAAGTGTGATTCTATAAAATGTAGCAGAATCTAATCGTTAGTTTTAGGGGAGAACATTTTCAAGCCCCCTAAAGGGACTGTCCCTTTTTCTGTCTATCTATCATTCCACCCTTCCTTCCGCCCAGACCAATTTCTTGACAATCCCTTAGCGATAATGAATAAAACTTTACATCCAAACTCCTTATGATATTATGCCAACTTCATTGTTCCCCGATTTGCAAGTTTAGACCTGTCATGGAATAAAAGGACTTGGTGTTAAATGGAAAATTTTCATTAGCATCGCTATCTTTCTCAACCTATCCCCATAAAATCACACTTTTTGACGCCTCAAAGGAAAAAAAGCTTTGGGGAAAATAGTGGAAAATGACGAAATTGCTTGTTACAAGCAAAAGTATTGACCTTGGTCAGATACTTCAAACAGCACAGCCTAATTAAAGTTTCAACAACTTTGTGTGTGAATGTTCGTTTATTTAACGTCACTACTGAAGAACATGCCAATATGAGCAACATCCTGAGAAGACGGTTAGTTGTTACGGGGATAGTGCAAGGATGCAGGACAAAATTGCTGAGAGCTCTGCTCTCTAAGGTTCTTTAATGTGCTCGATAGGTAGCATCAGCACACATCTCATCCGTTGATATAGTCTGCCCAGGGCTCAAACCCGTGATCTTGAGATTTGAGTGAAGTGCTGCACCAACTGAGCTAAATGGGCTGACTTAACAACTTTTCACTTTCTTTCACTTTTTATATTTATGGAATTACCTCTTTATATAACTATACATTAAATGTTGAAATAATACATTTAAACCATTACCAGATGGCAAATTGAAGACTGGTTCAAAATGAAAGAAATAGCATAAGAAAATTTTCAGCTCGGCTATTTTTGGAGAAAACCCAAGGTATTGCGACAGCCTTGGTGTCGTCGTCATCGTCGTTATTGTCGTCGTCGTGCGAAAACTTAACATTTTGTGACATCTCTAGTTCTACTAAAGTCATTCACTTGGAACTAGGAACACTTGTTCACTATCAAAAGAGCAACCTACACTATCAAGGGGTATAACTCTAGATGCATCTTGTCCACTATCCAGCACCAAGGCGTAGGCACCCGTAGGAGGTGCTCTTGTTAAAATAGCCAACCACAATTTTTTCCAAAGCTTTATTACTGAGGGGGGTCAAAAAGTGGGATCTGTGTGGGAATGGGTTAAAGATCTGTGCTGGGTCTGATGATTTTTTAAATATTTGTTTGTCCCTTTATGCATTTCAAGTCATACATGTGAATTGTCACATGAAACAGGTTGATTGTTTATGCCACTTTCAACAGTATGTACAGCAATGGCTGGTTGATTGTTAATGCCACTTTCAACAATATTTCTGCAGTAATGGCTAGTGCACCTAACCATAGATTCCCATCATTTATCACACCAGTACAACCAAAACATTTGATCCCAGATACAAGTCGACACTACCTATCATCCTAACGGTGAGAGATGTCAATAAATTTTTGTTCAAATGTAGGAAAGAGAGTTGGCCAAGTAGGTGTTTGAACTCACACTCCCAGGGTTGCAAGTTACAGATATAACCAAGCTTTGCTCAAATAAACGAGGCTTCCAGAGATTCTGTAATAGAAATATTTTGCCTTAGAGCAAAAATAGTATGGGTCTATACATTGTATAGACCTATACTCTGTTTTTGCTCTAAGCCTTTGATATACATGTATAATGAAGATTTCTTTTACCTTCATAGGTCAGTCAGGATTGGTTATCCAAAAGTACACAATATACAAAGGCATCTTTTTTATTGTTATAAAGAAAATCATACATACTGTGGTAACATAATAAGTCTTTTAGCAATACTGTTATCAGCATATGTGATTTATTAAAGTGACAGATGGCTAACAACATCAACTCAATATGAACAAACCAATTCAACTTGAATGACATCCCATCCCACACAATCATGCTTTTTGACGCCCATCAAGAGAAGAGCTTTTGCAGACTTTGTGGACAATGTTGTCTGGAAATGGGTTAAACGTATTCAGTGCCATATAGAGAGAAAGTCTCTTCTTTGAATAGTTTTCAAAGAAGTTCTGCACCTAGTAGATACTTCTCAATGATTAAACTTGAGGTGCGTGAGTGCATGTGCAACTCTACCAGCCTGTATTTTTCAATATCGAAGCCAAGATTTGCAGTAATATTATACATACAATATATAGAAAATACAAAAATGTGAATTAATCAGAAATTATGTCAGGAATCTGATCATCAAATTCCCACACAGATCCACTCTTTGATGCCCCTCAAGGAAAAAGCTTTTGAAAACATTGGTATAAGTAATTTCTTCTTGTTCTCAATGTTTTCTACCCGAAATGACGAATATTTTTTTAAATTCCCTACTAAATCTTGTTGTCAGCAACCTCTTTCAATTTCAACCAGTCTAAAATTTTGTTACACAGTGATTGGTTATGGGCTACCAAAGGATCATTTGCGTTTTTTTCAGGATCCCCTGAAATTTGAATAAAGATCAAGCCAGCAGTTTCAGAGAACATTTCCATCGAAGAAGTTTATAGTCAGATGCATGCATGCATGGCCAAACAACAGACATCAGGCCATAAGGGATAACAAAAGCCTACTGGCTTTTGGCCAGTGGAGCAAAATATCAAGTGTTACCACACAATTCCACTTTTTGACATCATGAAGAACAAGAGACAGAATTGCCACAAAATCAAAGTTTCAATGGCTTCATCAAATCCATCAAGTCTCCTTTATGCGTGATACAGCATTGAATCTCAAAACACTGATAATATGCACTAGGTCACATGATGACAAATATTGAAACAGTGAAAATTTCATTAAAATCTGTCAAGAATTATATTAGTAGTTGCACACACAGGGTTAAGTTAACGGCTGTCTAGTTGGAGGACCAATTGCAAGCCATCCACAGCCAACATTCACCAATCTGTTTGGAATTTGGTTAAACTGTTTTTTGAAAACTTTTATTTTATGATAAGAAATTACTTAAAAAATTCTATTTTTTCTTTACTAAAAATTTATTTTCCAGGTTAAGGAAACTTAGAAATGTTGTTTGTAACTTCTTTCAGTTTGGACCCGTCTAAAATTTTGTTTAGCAATGTGTTTACTAAGCCAGCAAAAAAAGCTTGGTCCACATTGTAAAGAACCTTCATGTAAAAAAAGAAGACGCCAGTATCCAGCACTTTCTCCTTTTCATCACTTTTTCTATCCTTTATGCTATCAATTTGTACTGATTTAGTCTCTTACTGTATGTTGTCTTCAACCCCATCTGATAAAGACAAGCCAAATAAACATTAGTCAGGTAGTTACAACACAATCCATTATGCTTGGATATAACAGGCAATTTCCTCTTATTTCACAATGATTTATATAAAAACATCCTTCATTTATCAATTTTAATGCACTTTGAAATGTCATCATAAACTTCTTTCAATTTGAACAAGTCAAGAAGTTTGTGGTTAGGCAGTGGATTATGATATGACTGGTGAAGTAGCCTTAATAACCCATTAACAGACAGCAAAATTTAAGACTGGTCAACATTTGAAGGAGTTGCAGACAACAAGTTTTAAGTTGATGAAATTTTAATTTTTTGTCAACTTTCTGGGTTGAAAACATTGTGTAAAATGAAAAAATTGATGGCAACAAGCAATTTCATTTTCTACAATGTTTTCCAAATTGTTTTTCTTGAGCAGCATCCAAAAGCGTCATTGTGTTAGAATGGGAAGACCTCATCCCCACTCAGCATTTGATTTACTCCTGAGCTCTTCCGCAGTAGGAGGCATTAAGGAAGGAGGTAAGTTTGGAATGTTGGCTAAAAACGGAGGTAATTCATAATGAATGTCTATTATAGAGTTATCCACTTCTCCTTTCTCAGTTTTCTGCCGTTTCTTTCTCTTTTCTAGCCATTCTTCTAGAGTAGGTTCTAAGGCATCAAGTCTTGCTTTTTCATCAGCTCTTGCTTTATCTCTCTCTGCTGTAAATGGAAGTTTGAAAACTTTGATAACTCAGTTATCTGCCGATGCCCTTTACAGATTTTGTTTCAAGTTATAACCAGTTTAGAAAACAAGAGGGCCAGAATGGCCCTAAAATCGCTCACCTGACTAATGTAAGATGATTCAAAATTGAAATTGGCCCAATGGTCACTGAGGAGAAGATGTTTAAAGATTTCAAAGTCAAAAACTGCCCTACCCTTCCAAGCCCTTATTTGGGCATAAATCAAAATTCTAGAACAACTTTTGAAAAGGGTCACTCAAGGAACATTCATACCAAATTTGGTTGAAATTGGCCCAATAGTTACTGAGGAGAAGATGTTTAAAGATTTCAAAGTCAAAAAAGTGCCTGACCCTGCCACGCCCATATTTGGGCATAAATCAAAATTCTAGAACAACTTTTGAAAAGGGTCACCAAAGGAACATTCATGCAAAGTTTGGTTGAAATTGACCCAACTGTTACTGAGGATAAGATGTTTAAAGATTTCAAAGTTAAAGAAACTGCCACGCCCATATTTGGGCATAAATCAAAATTCTGCGAACAACTTTTGAAAAGGGTCACCCAAGGAACATTCATACCAAATTTGGTTGTAATTGGCCCAATAGTTACTGAGGAGAAGATGTTTAAAGATTTCAAAGTCAAAAACTGCCATGCCCATATTTGGGCGTGAAATGAAATTCTGCCAAACAACTTTTGAAAAGGGTCACCCAAGGAACATTCATACCAAGTTTGGTTGAAATTGGCCCAATGGTTCCTGAGGTGTAGATGTTTAAAGATTTCAAAGTCAAAATCTGCCACGCCCGGCCATGCCCATATTTGGGCATAAATCAAAATTCTGCGAACAACTTTTAAAAAGGGTCATCCAAGGAACATTCATGCCAAGTTTGGATGAAATTGGCCCAATGGTTACTGAGGAGAAGATGTTTAAAGATTTCTAAGTAAAAAACTGCCACGCCCTGCCACGCCCATATTTGGGGATAAATCAAAATTCCATGAACAACTTTTGAAAAGGGTCACCCAAGGAACATTCATGCCAAGTTTGGTTGAAATTGGCCCAATGGTTACTGAGGAGAAGATGTTTAAAGATTTCTAAGTCAAAAACTGCCACGCCCTGCCACGCCCATATTTGGGCGTAAATCAAAATTCCACGAACAACTTTTGAAAAGGGTCACCAAAGGAACATTCATGCCAAATTTGGTTGAAATTGGCCCAATGGTTACTGAGGAGAAGATGTTTAAAGATTCCTAAGTCAAAAACTGCCACGCCCTGCCACGCCCATATTTGGGCATAAATCAAAAATCCGCGAGCAACTTTTGAAAAGGGTGACCCAAGGAACATTCATACCAAATTTGGTTGAAATTGGCCCAATGGTTACTGAGGAGAAGATGTTTAAAGATTTCTAAGTTAAAAACTGCCATGCCCTGCCACGCCCATATTTGGGGGTCAATCAAAAATCCGCGAACAACTTTTGAGAAGGGTCACCCAAGGAACATTCCTACCAAGTTTGGTTGAATTCCGCCCAGTGGTTACTGAGGAGAAGATGTTTAAAGAATTGTTGACGACTTCCGACGCACAACGCACGACGGACAAAAGGTGATACCAAAAGCTCACCTTGAGCACGTTGTGCTCAGTTGAGCTAAAAACTATGTCCAATTCCCAGTAACTCTGACAGCTGATCACCTGCCCTCCCTTTGGTGCATGCTATGCTTAGCTCGTATAAAATGCCCTAGGTTTTACTGTATTTCATCTTTGACATTTTTTTTAAGTTTTTTACTCTAGCAGGCAAGTCTGCATTAAGCACAGCGCACTATGCCTTATTCTTATCAAGATGTATAAGTGCATACAATATTTTGAGAATCAAACCTTAGAATCAACACATAGAGGCTGACAATGTAAAAATTTGTCGTTTGACCTTCATGCGACTTTATTCTTTCCAATGGGATCCTAACTTTACTACCTGTGCAAGAAGAAAAACTTCATGTTTATGTATACATAATGAACAAGAGTGCCATAGTCACAATATACCCTGCCACTTTGCTGCTGTTTCACGATAATAATTGTATACACAGTACTTATTTGGCAGAACCAAATTAAAAACATTTGCAAGTTTCATTTAAATCAAGACAAAGAGTAAGGAGGAGTTGCGTTCTCAAGACTGCAATTTCAATAAGCCCCAGATACTAAGTTTTAAGGGGCATAATTCAGGGAAATTAATGAACCATAAAATCCTTGATCCGTGTATATTTACAAATTATGATGATGACATTGACCAAGTTTCATTTAAATCAAGACAAAAAGTTAGGAGGAGTTGCGTTCAAAAGGCTGCAAGTTCAATAAGCCAAAGATACTAAGTTTTAAGGGGGCATAATTCAGGGAAAAATTAATGAACCATAAAATCCTTACTTCATGCACATCTACCAATTTAGCTTATAACATCCACCAAGTTTCATTTAGATCCAGCCAGAAACTTAGGAGGAGTTGCATTCACAAGGCTGCAATTTCAATAAGCCCCCAAGACTAAGTTTTAAGGGGGCATGACTGAGGCAAAAATCAGTGAACCATAAACGCCTTACTTCATGCCCATCTACCAATTATTAAGGTGATAACTTTGACCAAGTTTCAAAAAGATCCAACCAGACACTTAGGAGGGGTTGCAATCACGAGAAAAGTGGACATACATACGGACGGACAGACGGAGAAGATGACGCCAATATACGACCACCTCAGGCAGCATATAAAAATTAACGCAACAAAAATCAGGTTTCTTTTAACAGAAGTTAATCAATTGTAGGTTATTAAGGTCATTTGGACACTGTGAGAATTTTCAATCAGCAAAAATTTTCAATCTAAGCAAGCTGGTGCAAGCCCATAAGAATTTTTTTCTTTCACACTACCCTAAATGGGCGCTACAACCACAATGTAATGTCTCGAAAATCATCAAAGGGCAAAAGGCAGTAACTACAGCTTCTCCAAGTGACTTTTGGGTAGAACATAAAGATAAATTATAAATATACTTAGTTGGAAATGAAGATCCTATGGTTCACAGCATGTACATGTATATTCTGAATAGAGAAAGTCTCAATAAAAGTCTAGGAATACAAGGGACAATTGAAAAGTTCATCTCATCAACACACTAATTGATGTCCATGTAGATAAAGCATTATGATTACTTTGCAGTGGCAGTAAAAATTTCCCTCTCTGTTGCTGAACAGAATTTGAGACTAAACAACAGGCAAAACAGTGGAAACACCTTGGATCATAGCCCCCCAAAAGACCTAGTCAACGGCACCCACAGATGATGGCCACAGTTTTTCTGAGATCTGAAAGGTCTGCAGCTATTGGATTATTTTGAAAAGGTCACACTATAACCGGGAGGTGCTAGACTGACCTAATGAGGCAGTTTCATGAAACAAGAGGATCATGACAGTCCTATATCGCTCCCCTGAGTATGATGGCTCAAGGCGTAATGATATAATATACAAAATAGCAAAGCCCTACACCTAATCATTCTGGAGAAGAAGATTTTTCAAAGATTTTCTTCTTTAATCCTAGGTAAAGTGAAGATCCAACCATATTGAGCCAATTTCAAGAGTGTGGTAATTCTTTGAAGTACTTAAGTAGAGGGTCAATAGGCATTAATACATATCAAATATCAAAGCTCTAGGCCTAATGGTTTAGAATGAGAACTTTTTCTATGATATCCTTCATAACTCCTTTCTGGAATTGCACAGAAAAGGGCTTATTTTCAGGATACAGTAATTCTATGAAGTATTTTGGTAGAGGGTCAATAGGTACTATTACACACTAACTATTAAAGCCCTTGACCTAATGGTTTGGGAGAAGAAGATTTTTAAAGATTTCCTTATTTATTGCTATGTAAAATCAGGGATCAAAAAGAAAAGGGATAATTTTCAGAGAACGGTAATTCTATGAAGTATTTTGGTAGAGGGTCAATAAATGATGATTAATACAAAATATCAAAGCCTTAGGCCTTATGGTTTGGGAGAAGAAGATTTTTAAAGATTTCCTTATTTATTTCTATGTAAAATCAGGGATCACAAAGAAAAGGGCTAATTTTCAGAATACAGTAATTCTTTGAAGTATTTTGGTAGAAGGTTAATAGATGATGATTTGTACCAAATATCAAAGCTCTAGGCCTTATGGTTTGGGAGAAGAAGATTTTTTAAGATTATCTTCTTTATTTCTATGTATAATCAGGGATCACAAAGAAAAGGGCTAATTTTCAGGATATGGTAATTCTTTGAAGTATTTTGGTAGAGGGTCAATAGATGATGATTTGTGCCACATATCTAAGCTCTAGGCCTTACCGCTTTGGAGAAGAAGATTTTTAATTTTTTTTACTCCGTTGCCATGGCAACCAGAGTACTTCATGGATTTCAATTCTTTTAAGTATTTTGAAAGAGCATGACCTAAGGATCATTTCTGTGAAATTTTGTTGCAATTCCATGGTAAGTTTAGGAGGAGAAGATTTTTTTGTAATTGTGAATGGACGGACAGACGACAGACGATGACCGATCACAATAGCTCCCCCAGAGCACATCGTGCTCAGGTGAGCTAAAAATAGGGATTTTGTTCAACATTGAAGATGGAAATTATGGATTTGGTGCAACGTCGAAAATGGCGCTTATGTTCTGGAATAAACATGTGAACCACTTTTATTTTTTTAATCTGTCAACCTGTTCAGGAATTATGATTTATTCTCTATATATTGTATATAAGAAAATAAATCAAAGGGGCATAACTCCTGAAACAGTTGATTAATCATAATGAAAATTGCAGGTGCACAAGTTCCCATTGCAAGGAAGATTTTGGTAAAGTTTCAGCAAAATTAGTTTTGAAATGTTGGAGGAGATGAGAACACATAATTATGTCTACAGACAGACAGACAGATGGACAGACAGACAGACAACCTGATTCCAGTATACTTCCCCATAACTTCATTGTGGGGGGGGGGGGGTATAACTATCAATCAGTGAATTCTTCCCTCTACAGCACTCTAGTCCACTGTTGCCATGGCTGCTATTCACTTATGTGTTTTAAAGCAAGTTGAGTGTCCACCTTAGCACCCTCTGATTGTTACCTATTCCCGAAGATGAAAAAATAACTCAGCTACCAACATTTCCTGATTATCATGTCAAACAAGCTATTGACACATTTTTTAGAGGTCAAGATTATACCTTCTACAGGGAACGTATTCAAATGGTTCAACTTTGGATAATGTGTATCAGCCTACAAGGTAACTACTTTCAAAAATAAATGAAAACATTAAGGCTAAACTTGCTCTACCTGCCTTTGGCCACAGACTTTTCAATCACCCCTCATATTCTTGTTTCAGCTATACCACTATTTGTATCAAATAACACATCTACTTATGATGGGAAACAAGTATCTTGAATTATTTTGAAATCAATGCATAAAATCTAGGAGATTTGCTCTTGACAAGCCCATTTCAAATATTTGACCCTGAGCCGTGACCTTGGAGCTAAATAAAAATTTGTTTAAAATTGTACATCTGCTAATGACGGAGAATAATTGTACATAGATATCTTGAAATCTATTGATAAATATAGGAGTTATGGCCTTGACAAATTTAGACGGCTGATGCACTAACATGTGTGAAATTCTAAGCAATGAATGTGACAAAAATGCATTTGTTTTTTATCATAATATTAAGATTGAGGCTTATATGAAAGGATTTTTACATTTTTAACAAAAATTATAAAGACTTTAAAACTACCTGATGTACCAGTGAAGGTTTAACTGATTCCGACACAACAAAATTTTAGACTGGTCCAAATTGAAAGAAGCTGCAGACACCAATTTCAAGTTAATAAAATTTTATCTTTCTTCGTCTTTTTGGGGTAGAACGCATTGTGGATAATGAAGAAATTGCTTGGTACAAGCAATTTCTTCATTGTCTACAATGTTCTCCAGAGTTTTTTTTGGGGTGTAAAAAGGAGGGATTGTGTGGGAAAGGGTTAAGCACATTTTATTTACCCATTTCTTGCAGTTGTCTTTTTCTATCTGGAGTCATGTGTGAAAATTTGCAGTTGTCCCCATAATCACATGTACCTACAACAAAGATGAGAGAATAATTTTCTATTGTAACTACATGTACATGTTACATAAGCTATGAAAGTGGACCATAATGGCCATACATTGCTCATCTGATCATTAAAGCTTTAGGCTATAGTTTATAGTTTATAGAACTTTGGTAGAATACCATAAGGCAATTCTTTGAAGCGTTCATTCAAAAGTGCTGAGCCCAGTTATATCTTAGGAGAAGTTCAAGATTTAAAGATTTTTTTGTTGTTGCTTTAACCCATTTTGATTCATGCCCCACCCCCCAAGAAAAGAGCTTAGGAAAACATTAGAAAGTGAAGAAATTGCTTGATAAATCAATTTCTTCATTATCCACTATGACTTCTACCCAGATAAACTAAGATTGTTGAAATATCATTAACTTAACCCTTGTCATGCTGTATAAATTACCTTACTGAATTGCTGTAAAATCAAAGGGCTGAAATCACTGATAGAACTTTTTGTTCAAAAATCAATATTTCTTTTAGAAATCAATTTCATAAACAACTCTGGCAGAAAATGAACAAGCAGGAGGTGTGCACCTACATGTGCAGGCTGATCTTGGTCTACACCTCCTGCCTAAAACGGAATATTCCGGGTTCAGCATAACATGGGTTAAAATTGCTGTTTACAACCTGTTTCAATTTGGACCAGTCTAAATTTTGTCATTGGGAATGGGTCAAGTTAACTCATTATCAGACAACACAATTTTAGACTTGTCCAAATTAAAAGTAGTTGCAGACGATTATTTCAAATTCATGAAATTCAAAATTGTTTTTAACTTTCTGGGTAGAAAACATTGTGTACAGTAATTCGAAGAAATTGCTTTTTACTAGTTTTACAAAATGTTTTCCCAATTGTTTATCTTGAGGGGCATCCAAAAGCCTCATTGTGTGGTAATGAGTTAAGCAGTATGGCTGATGTCTACATGACTATGGTACTTTAACCCTTGTCATGCAGAATAAATTCAACAACAGAATTGCATTAAAATAAAGGCTGAAAGCACTGGAGACACTAAATATGGTTTAACCCATTACAGGACAACAAAATCTTAGACTTATCAAAATCAAAGGTGTTGTGAAAGAAATATTTATTTGATGAAATTTGATGAAATTCGATTTTTTTTCTTTCTTTTTTTTTTTCATCTTTTGAAGTAGAAAATATTGTGGATAATGAAGAAATTTGTTGTTAACGGCAGTTTCTTCTTTATCCATGTATCCCAAAGCTTTTTTTCCTTAGAGGCATCAAAAATCATGAGTGTGTGGGAATGGGTTAATAATTACATGCCTTTTGAGAATTGATCTAATAAAAACTCTGGATTAATAGGGACAAGCAGGTAGAGCAGACCAAGATCAAACCATACATATGTGCAGGGTGATCTTTGTTTATATCTCTGCCTAAATATAAATATTTAGATTCAGCATGACAAGGCTTTAGACATCAAGTGTCCATCTAACTTGAAGGACTGACAATTGACCAATTGCTGGCCCGCTCACATACTCCATTGGTCCCCCACCCCACCCCATTGACTCTGACAGGATGTTTCTCTACAATACTTTACAGTGCTATTTTGTAAATTTATGGTCAGTAGCATATTTCAAAAAGTAGAATGGTTAGTTAGTGACCTGAGCATTGTAACTACAGCTTGAATAAGATGTAGTTACAAGGTTTAATTTGCCAAACCAACACAGAAGGTTAACAAAAACGACGGCTCATGTTGGAGTTAAAACTCACTTCTGGTCTAAATGAATGGTTTCATTGGTCGACAGATTATTTGAATGACAGCCGCAATTGGTAAATTAATCTTGTTTTAGCAAGTATTATTATGAAATTCAAAGTTCATTGTAAAAGAATAGTTATAAATGCCTGAAATACCCGATAGAAAACGGTGACATGGAAGCTTTAACTCATCATCTTTCAGGAGGGATGCTGCATCTGTAAAAGATGTACAGATAATCTATTAACCCTGCTCATGCTGAATAAAATCCTCATTTTATTTTTAATAAAATTAAAGGCTTGGAAATACTTGTTAAGGGTCAAAATTCATTTTGAAAATCAATTCAATAAACAACTCTGGGTTGAATGAGACAAACAGAATGTGTAGACTAAGATCAGACGGCACTTATGTGCAGGCTGATCTTTGTCTATAACACCTGCCAAAACAGTAATAATCCGAGTTCAGCATGACAAGGGTTAAGTATACTATCATTGGACCACCAATAATTTATTGGCTAGTAGCAAGGAAGTGAGTGAAATTGTTAGATGTGTTTAAGACCAGAATGTATAGATGATTATTAACTCTTGTCATGCTGAACCCTGAATATTCCAGTTTTGGCAGGAGGAGTAGACTAAGATCAGCCTGCACATAAGTGCAGTCTGATCTTGGTCTACACCTCCTACTTGTACTTTTCCTGCCAGAGTTGTTTATAAATTGATTTCTAGAAGAAATATTGACTTTTAACAAGTCCTATCAGTGCTTTCAGCCCTTTGATGTGACAGCAATTTGGTAAGGTAATTTATACAGCATGACAAGGGTTAAGATTTAGGCACCTAAAATTGAAAATAAATCTACAAATTTACAAGCCTTTAAGTGAATTTATGCATAAAATTGATAGAATCTCTAAACAAGAGCACAGCATGCGGATGCCAACAGTCAGCTTTTCATGAGCTCAATAGTGGGTGAAACGTCTAAATTAAAAACAGGGCAAAATTTGTTCAAAGATGCATTTAGAGTTATCGCTCTTGATGGTACATACCAGTATTAACATTTTCATAGTGAACATATATTCCGAATTTCAAGTGAATGCGTTCAGTTATAATACAAGAGATATTACAAAATGCAAAAGTTTTTGGATGATGACAGGGCTGATGAGGATGCAGGTGCAGACAAAGAAATTGCTATAGCAATGTTCAGGTTTTCAATGAAAAGAGTAATTAATGGAGTATAGGCTTATTGGAAATAAGTTGGTTAAATATGTGTATTAATAACTGTAAGCAAAGATTACAACACAATACAATGATGAGTAATTAAAGGCTCTATGGCTCTTGTAGGGCAAAATTTTTCACCAAAAGGAATCCTAAAATCTTTGTTAAAATTGTATAAAGACACCTCAATCAATAATTTCAGAATGGGTCACAAGCCCCATATGAAAAGCATTGCTGAACAGCAAACAATAATGAATTTCAAAATCATTTTATGCTAGCAACACAAAATCATTTTGAAATTTATTTTCTTTTCAGCGCAGTTTTTAAAAGGGGTTCATAGGGGCTAATTTTCAGTATTTTCATCAGAGTTTGTTTGACTTGTAAACCAGGGTTTTTACCCTCAATACCCTGAAAAATTATGTTTTGAGCCTTACAAATTTCTCCCAAGGGGATCATTATGTCTATAGATCAAAACAGGGTTTTGTTGATTTCTAAATTTTTCAATGATGTATCTTATGCACTATTGAACAGTATACAAATAATTGCTTACATCAAATCTTTACAAAAAAAGTTCTGTTAACCCTTTCCCGTTTTACAAAATTTTAGACCTGTCCAAATTCAAAGGTTTTGCAGATGAAAATAATAAGTGGATTTGATTTGAAAAATAATTATTTAGTGCGGTAGAAAATATTGTAGAAAAAGTAGAAATTGCCTGTTACAAGTAATTTCTTTGTTTTCTACAATGATTTCTCAATAATAAAATCAAAGGGATGTAAAAACTAAGGATTGAACAAGAAAGAGTTAAACTTTTAAACTTATACTGATGATTCACTTTTTTGTTGTATTGACCCCTTCTAAATCAGTTTTGACCCTTAGAAATTTAAGATGAAGGAGTAAAGGGCACCTCAATTTCAAACACAATCACTTAACACTAAACAACAAATAGACACAGTAGAATTCCATTAACACACATGAATACAGTGCAGAAGTGGTCTGCCGTCTCTGCGCAGAATAGGATTTTAGCCTTCTAGCCCAGCTGCAATATCGTAGCAGGGCTTTTTTCCAACTAATTGGGAAGAGGCCTTAGCCTGTTCCTTTTGGGAAATTTTTGCGCGGTTTCAGAAGAAATGGGAAACATAAGTATAATAAAAGAAAGTAATAAAAGTAAGATTTATGCATCATTTACAAGATTCAATGATAAATAACTATATTTAAGGGTCTTATCAGTAATAAAATGAAAAGAAATATTAAACAAAACAAATTTTGAAAAAATAAAACCATATTATGCAAAAATAAGCTGTAATTTTGGGAAATTTCTCTGCTTCTTTGATTTGGGAAGTATCCTTTTATAGGCCCCTGTTAAAGAACAAAAAAAGCCCTGCATAGCCCTCTTTCTAATAATCTGTTGCCTCTCCAACAGTTTATCAGTCAGAATGAGGGCTACAAGGTGACCGGTCAACCCATTTTTAACTCGGCCTAACCTATAACTCAGCCCCAATTTTATATCATATCAATTTGAATATTGATTATTTATGAAGTATAGTTATTACAAATACAAAAGTATTCAATCATCATTCAGTTTTGAGGAAATTTAATTATGCATCAGCTGCAGATTGAAAAGATAGATTGAAATTTAAGTCTTTCATGTTGCACATATTCAAGCAATGATTCGGTATAATAATATTAAAAACACAAAATAATGTATTTTTAAAATAATAAAGATAAACATAGTAAGGTAATACTGCATCATTTGTACAAGACTTAAACATATTCTAAGAATTATGATATATTTTTCTATAGATTATATATTGGGGCCGAGTTGACCGGGTCAAGTAATTCGATGGGCCAATACAATATTTCAGCTAGCTTTAGACTGGAAAACACCATGCAAAAAAGAGAAGCATGCGATTTTAATGGGACTACTGTAGGGCCTAAAATGCAGAGTTGAGCTGTACCAATGGTAGCATGTTTGAGTTTAGAATAAAGTGCACCTTTGGGGAGAGAGTTGGTTCAAGAGGGAGTGCAATTTGAATTTTATATTGTCATTTGCGCAATTTCCCTCTCTACATTGAAAACTGTAGTTTTTCTCAATCTATTATTGATACAAAATTATTTTATCATCACTATCCGGATACTGGCTTAGAACGAACTAGAATGTCCTCAACATTAATTCTTTGAAAGTACATTACCTTTGAATGAATCGTAGTGCTGCTTTCTTAACCTTTGGTGGACACTCCCTTTGAAGTGGTTTTTGCGGTTGACACCGGAATCTGCAAATGATCTATCGCAAAAATCGCAATAATATCTTTTACCCATCGTCTCAAAAAAATTATTGACAACAACAACAAACTTTAACTACAACAACGTTGTGTTTATTCTACGGCGCATGGAAAACCCGTCCTTCTGATAAAACAGAAAAAGAATAAGAATGATCAGATCGCTTTGAAATTGTTTCAGTTTTGATAATTATGCTGTCACAATGGATCTTCCACAAGGATTTAGAGTAGTACCATAAGTGCTATCACAATGAATCTTCTACAAGAGTGTGAAAGTTACAAATATAATTATGCCACCGAGCCACCGTGATAATTGACCATCGCGACTGTCAATCAAGGAATCAACCAACCAATCAAATATCTTATTCAGCCAGGACCTGAGCTTATCAACTTCAACATTGGCCGCCATTTTGTTTACCTTAATTGTTGATTTGGCAACTTAAACATCGTAACTACAGCTTATTCAAGCTGTAATTACGACGTTTAGGTCAAAAACCAACCATTTTACTTTTTGTCACATGCGGCTGGCCATAAATTTTGCAAAATAACACCGTTAAAAATCAAAGCCGAACTTCCTGTCAGAGTAAATGGGCGGAGCTTAGGGAGTCTGTTGGGTAGCCTGCGATTGGTCAATTACCCTTTTAGAAGGTAGATATAGAGGTATTAGGGTCAAAATTCATGGATACACCAAGGAGAACAACTAGCTAGAGAACATATTTTGCATTATGCCCCTATTTTATGACACAGTTCAAAGTTGCAAAACCCCAACAGAATGCCCAGCCTATCAAGTAACACGGAGCATTCTGTGAAAAATTCTTTTCAATTTGTCCATATATGTTAAGGAGATATGTTAACAAGGAGTTTTACATCAAGCCCCCTTTTCTTCTGTGATGCAGCCTAAAATGGCAAAGCCTGGACAATATGAGCAAGGTCATTTGACTAAGAATTGCATTCAAATTCATCCATAAAGGTAGGAGGAGAATTATGTGTTAACAAGATCTGGACAAACGGATGTCAGGACATTCTGACAGACATACAGAAAAAATGATACCAAATTGCCAGTATACACCTACCTTCAGAGGCAAATAAAAAATGCTGATGTAAATAATTATAAGTTTAAGTTACAACAATTTTCGTTTTCATTCTGAAGATCATGGAATTAAAACTGATGACAAAATAGGAAAATGCAAAATTATTGTACTGACACAGGGTTAAAAAGAACATTACTGTTGAAAATTTAATACTGATTAAATCCATAGAGACAAGTACAGGTGTCAAAGTGTTTGGGCTTTTAATATTCAATTCCTACTGAAATAGAAAATAACAATACAGCATGTATTTAAAAGTTTAAATCTTCATCAAAACTGCCTATAACTATAATGCAGATTGATGATCTGCAAATAGAAGCTTGTCTAATAAAAGGTCACATTGTGTGAAATTGTGGTTGAAGCTTCTATAATAAAAGGTCACATTGTGTGAATTATGGTTGACTTAACTAACAAAATTGGTTCTATTAGTTTTCACTTTATACAGTATACAGAAGTTAGCTCTCCCCATAAAAGCTATATGGTATTTTTCATCTGATAAAAATTTCAGATGAAAGTAGTCTGATAGAGGGTAACCAAAAATTTATTCATGTGAAATTTGGTTGAAACTGACCCATTATAGTTTCTGAAGAGGTGATTTTCTAAGTTTTGAATATTTACCTAACCCGCAATTACAAATCAAAAATTCTTTGAAGAAATCAATCAATAGTCATCTAAGGATTACTAGTATTCTAAAATTTGCTTGAAATCCATTCATGAATTTCTGAGCAGAAGATTTTCAACATGTTCACTATATACCAAACATAGACAATAATCCCAACCATAAAGGGTATGTGTTTCATCTTAACATATCTCTTGAATTAATCAAGGAGACGGTCACCGAAGGCTCATTCATCTTAAGCTTGGTTCTAACTGAGCAAGCAGTTTCTGAGATTAGAAAAAGGTATACAGGAGGTCTAACAACAGACACAAAACCACAAGAAATGACCTATCGCAGTTGTTAATCAAAGAAAAAAATCTACGAATTAAATCATTCATTCAGAATGGGAGTGAAGTTTGATCTCTGACGTTGGTCGCTATTTATGTGAAGCATTTTCGTTGGTTTGATGACTTAACCCTTTCCTTTATAATCACTGGTTTTTACGTCCCTGTGTTTTTATACTCAGGGAAACATTGTGGAAAAAGAAGAAATTGCTTGTGACAAGCAATTTCTTCTTTTTCCACAATATTTTCTACCCTACTGAATGATTATTTTCAAAATAAATTCAACTTTGAATTGTCGTCTGCAAAACCTTTGATTTTGGACCAGTCTAAAATTTCAAAAAAAACAGGAAAGGGTTAAACAACGTAACTACAGCTTATTCAAGCTGTAGTAGCCATGTTTGGGTCACTAATCAACCATTCTACTTTCATATTACATGCTACTGGCATTACCGGTAACTTTGTACAAAAAACCCCACTGTTTAACCCATTACCAGGCTTCAAAACTTTAGACTGCTCCAAATAAAAGAAGATGCAGACGACAATACAAGGTTATTGAAATTTTAGATTTGTTCAACCTTCTGGGTGGAAAACATTGTGGAAAATGAAGAAATTGCTTGTAACAAGTAATTTCTTCCTTTACCACAATGTTTTCCAAAGCTTTTTCCTTGGGGGCGTCTAAAAGCATCACTGAGTGGGAATGGGTTAAAATCAAATTGGAGCTTCCTGTAGGAGTCAAAGGATGGGACAAACAGAGTAAGTTGGTTTGACCAGTGATTGGTCAATTGTCTTCAGCCTTCAGCTAATGGAGCTAAACATATTGACAAATGACAAAGACATATCAAACTGTTGAAAGGAATAATTTATTTGCTTCAAAATTCAACAAAATAGTGATAATCAAAGTAACAAACATTCCCCCTTTTTGGTATGCACCTTGAGACTGATTTGTCTTGTAGGGTAGAAAACATTGTGGACATTGAAGAAATTGCTTATCGCAAGCAATTTCCTTAATGTGCACAATGTTTTCCAAAACTTTTTGTTGGGTGCCAAAAGTGGGGTTGAGTTAAGGCGGGATTGATTTGAAAAAATTAAGGTAGCCCCTTGACTTCTGACAACACATTCTTCCATCTAAGTTTGCATAATATATTCATATCATTTAAGACTGGTCTTGGGGTGTCAAAAGAAATAACTTATATTGCCATCAATGAAAACATACTACACGAACATCAGATATCAAAATTCTACCCATTAACCCATTCCCACACAATGATGATTTCTGACGCCCTTAAGAAAAACAATTGGTAAAACATTGTGAAAAATGAAGAAATTGCTTCATTTTCCACAATGTTTTCTAGTCAAAAAGTTTAAAAATTCAAAATTTCATAACCCTTGAATTGCTGTCTTCATTTTCCACAATGTTTTTTACCACAGAAGACAAAGATTTTCAAAATGCATTAATAATACACTGTCATCTGAAACTTTGTTAAATTTGACCAGTCTAAAATTTTGTTATCTGGTAAAGGGTTAAGTTGTCAGAATTCTAAAGCATGAAATAGTATAGTGTATAGAATGAAAAGCCCATTTAACCCTTGTCATGCTGTATAAATTACCTTACCTAATTGCTGTAAAATCAAAGGGCTGAAAGCACTGATAGAATGTGTTGTTCAAAAATCAATATTTCTTTTCATAAACAACTCTGACAGGAGAAGTACAAGCAGGAGGTGTAGACCAAGATCAGACTGCACTTATGTGCAGGCTGATCTTGATTTACATCTCCTGCCAAAACCGGATTCAGCATGACATAGGTTAATTTCCACCTGAACCATCAGTGCCTTTATTAGCCTCCCAGCCTAGATCAATGTTTTGTCTTTGTACTTCATACCAAGGGCTCTAATCAGCAGATGCCTCATATGTCACATCCTATTGGAGCCTGTGTTATGTAATATTTCATTAGACTCAAGGTAGAATTCATTTCTAAAGGAAGTAAGAGTATTTGTGGCAAAATAAAAAAAATGTTTGTTATGGGTTATAAACAGTCACATATCTCTCAACACTTTGACGACAAACTGGACACTTCAGCGGATACGGTAAAGCAACAAGGCATTCAGCACACACACATACATGTCCACAATTCAATAACACAATCTCTCTAGGATTTGTAAGGCACACAACACATGCGTTTTCAACTGGAACATCATTGTTGTCTTCATCTGGTCTAGGTCTCTCCACTGTTGCATTAGCTGGTCTTACATTGCTCCTGTTTTCTCGTAGCCTACGTATTTCCTCAACAATTTCCTCGCGCTCACGATTTTCTTTAAACTTCCTGTATGTTTTCTTTATGATATGAACCAACAGCAAAACTCCAACAAAGCCAGTGAAGTAGCCAGCAATTTTTACCCAAAAAGATTGTTTCTGGTAATGCTTTATGAGCTCTTTTCTTGTCATTGTTGTTAAAATGTACTTCAGACCCCCTGTTGGGTGCCTCAACTCTAATTTCCCCTTTGATACGGCAACCTCACCCAGGCCTCGTATTACAGTGTTGCTTAGCAACATTTTCTCAGTTTCTTGGTAACCCTTGGTAACCTCCCCAGAAATTCTGTCAACAACTCTAGACAGGAATCCACTCCCAGACGGCTCATAATGATCATATGTAACAGTAAGTGTATCCATTAGGAGGTCAGCATCAGATGGACTGTGTATGTGTATATCTTGAGTTTCTCCATCATCAAGTACCCTGCGTAAAACAAATGGGACCATCTGCATTCTATCCTGGATAACTTTTTTGATATCTGTCCTGAAAAACAGAATAACCCATTATTACACAAATTGAAAGGAGTTGAAGACAACAATTTAAAGTTGAAAAAAGTTTAGATCTTTTTAATATTCTGGGTAGAAAAGCAATTACCTTATTTTATACAATGTTTTTCCAATTGTTTTTGTTGAGAGGCATCCAAAAGCGTCATTGTGTGGGAATGGGATAAAGAATCTAGATTACCTTTCCTACCCTGTTGCAGGACAAAATATCTTAACCCATTTCAACACAATCAAATTTCAACTGGTCGAAATTGAAAGAAGCTGCAGACGACAATTTCAAGTTGATGGAATATAAATGTTATTGTCTCTTTGGATATAAAACATTTTGGATAATGAAGAAATTGCTTGATACAAGCAATTTCTTAATTTTCTACAAAGTTTTCCAAGATTTTTTCTTTAGGGGCATAAAAAGGAGAGCTTGTGTGGGAATGGGTTAAATAAGGTCCAAATTTAAAGAAGGTGCAGACGACAATCTAAAGTTTTAAGAACCTTTATCTTTTTGGGAAGAAAACATTGTGGATAATGAAGAAGCTGCTTGTTAAAAGCAATGTCTTCATTTTTCAAGATGATTTCCAGCACATATTTCTTGAAAGGTACAACATTTGTTTGGGATCAGATTAACCTGTAACCAGGCAACAAAATTTTTAGACTGGTCCTAATAAAGAGAATTTGAAAACAACTTTTCACAGTGCAAGCAAATACAGAAACTGCATAACCCATTCCCACATATTGATGCTTTTTGATATCCCTCAAGAAAAACATTTTGAAAAATGAAGAAATTACTTGTTATGAGCTATTTAATCATTTTACACAATATTTTCTATGGAGTTATACCATTTGACCAGTTACTTCCTTTGAAGTCTGGGTAGTCCCAGTCAACATTTGTACACTCTAATGAATAGGGCGATACAATAACAGCTTTAACACCCAATGTCTGTCATCTGATCAAAATTATTGAAGCTTTTACACCTTAATTTTGGACTTGTTAAAGCTCATTGGGAAATTTATTTGAAAGCTGAAGCTGTTTAAAGACAATACTTGTATAATTACAAGCCATTCATACTAATAGGTGTGACTAGCTTTTGTCATCTGGTTAATAGAATAAGAGTATTCTCTTTCTCAAAAGTGGAAGTTTATTTCAAAACAAAAAAATTGAGAAAATCCATAGAGTAAATTATGTATGGTAGTCACTCAAGTTTAAACATTGATTGCAATGTCCACTGTGCTCCAACAGACAGTTCCACTGAAACATTAAGCTGCGTTACCAGTACATTGCAAAACTTATTGTTAATAACATGCAACAAACAAGATGTGTTTGTGAAAGACCATGCCCCTGAAATGGCCTTGGCCTTAATCAATGAGCTTAACCTTACAATCAAAACAATGCAAGGAACCTTTGTCCCTAATAAGAGCAATAAGTGACTTTGACCTTGCTGGATGACCCTGATCTTCAAACCAATTGATGCCCATCAATACAAGGTATCTATATCCGAAATAAGACATATATGTCTTCAATGGTATTTGAATAAGAGTAAGATGTTAAGCTTGTGCATTATGTTTACAATAGACACACAGACATGGTCAAGCCATTCCCATTCAATCCCACTTCCTTACGCATCTCAAGAAAAAGCTTTGGAAAACATTGTGGACAATGAAAAAATTGCTAACAAGCAAGTTCTTCAATTTCCGCAATATTTTCTACCCTACGAGGGTTATATTTTTTAAATGCCACCAACTTGAAATTGTTGACTTTCACTTTCTCAGGCCTCCTAGCAGGCCAAAACAAAAATAACAAAAATAAAGGTTTTTATAAAGGCTCCAATGTATGAAAATAAAGGCCTTTTAGTGTAAAATATGAAAAAATAAAGAGTGAATAAAGGCTATTTTCGTCGAAGTTCTCATTTCTTTATTAAAACCACAGTCATACCAAAGTCATTTTTTGATGTTATATACTGTTTGAATTATGCAATATAATACATACCTTATTTAATGTGTATACCTATTTTCTCTGCATATTTATATCATACATAGCTCCTGTTTTACAGTGTAGGAAAATGCAGAACAAAATCCATTACTTGCTTTAAGCTAGCACGGCAACCAGTCAGAGCAAATATAAAGGTTTTGAGTGAGAATTACAGGCTATTTTGGCGTTTTAAAGGTTTTCTGGGGAAATGTAAAGGTTTTAAAGGTTTGCTCTGAAATTAAAGGTTTTTAAAGGTTTTAAAGGTTTCACTAGGAGGCCTGCTTTCTTTCAATTTGAACAAATCTAAAACTATGTTGTGTTGTAATGGATTAAAATAATATGCCCCTGGTTATATTGATGCAGGGGTATAAAAAAAACAAAATAGTTGGTTGGTGACTTAAATTGGTAGATGCAGCTTGAATAAACTGTAGTTCCACTATTTATGTCAATTTCAAAGTTCACTTCCTGTCTAAATGAATAATTTGATAGGTCGAATGATTCTTTGAAAACCACATTCTGTCAATCGAACTATGTAAAAACTTAAAAACATGATCCCTTTTCCGTCCAAATATGCAGGTTCACAACCTATTGTTGGGAATTTGGGAAAATAGTAAAAGAAAAAGAGAAACTGCTTTTTCTTTTCCACTATAATGTTTTAAATCCAGAGATTAGCAACACCTTTAATTCGGACCAGTCTTAAACCCCTTCATATGATAAGGGCCTAGATTAACCCTTTCCTGTTTTGCAAAATTTTAAACCTGTCCAATTTCAACGGTTTTGCAGATGAAAATATGAAGTTGATTTTGTTTGAAAAATAACCATTTACTAGAGTGGAAAATATTGTGGAAAAAGAAGAAATTGCTTGTAACAAGCAATTTCTTCTTTTTCCACAATGTTTTTTTTCAAATATAAAATCACTGGGATGTAAAAACCAGGGATTAACCAGGTTAAACTAAACATCAAGAGGGTTGTCGGCCATGGGTCACTAACCTGAAAGACATCAGTTAAAATGAATAACTTTCAGAAATTGATCCTAAATAACTAAACATGGTCTTGCCAAATTACCTTAACACAGATAATAATAATAAGTCTAGTCCAAATTTAAAGAAATTGAAAATGACAAATTTTTGGATTTTATATATCTATTTTCATTATTTTTTTTTTCGTCATTTGGGTTTGAAAAAAAATAAAAACTCATTGTCCCAAACCATGACCCTAAAAGAGATTTAAAAAAAATCTTCTAAGTTAAGAATGGGGTCATAATACCACTAAAGTGACTACGACTAAAGTGAATGTCCGAGTAACAAATCTTTTCCTAGGGAATGTATGATGGTCTCAAAAGCAAGTTCAAATTTTCAGAACAATAGTATAAGTAGGTACAGAAATTTAACAGAGATATGGCAGTTGAATATGGTTGCCAAAAGAGCATAAGCAAAGTTTCAGAGCAATAACATAAGTAGAAACATAGATATGAGACTTGCACTTAAAACTGTAACCAAATGTCTAAGGCTAAAAAGGGGTCAAAATTAAACTAAAATGAATGTCAGAGTAACAAATCTGTGCCTGGGGGTTGTTTAGGTGGAGAAAATATTTAAATAAATAGTTGATGGATGGACCACATGTGAAAGACAACAGAAGTAGGCAATCTTAAAGGCATGTGCAAAGTTTCAGATCAATAGCAATAGTAGAAATAGATATTTGAGACTTGCACGTAAAATTTAAACCAAAGCATGTCATCTCAAATGTATACAACCCGGATGACAGGAATAGCACCCCTATTCTTTAAACAATCTAGCTAAAATGAATGCCCTGACATTCCACTGAAGACAGAGAGTTTGAAATTTCTCTTAAAACCCTTTCCCGTTCAAATACGGGATTTTACGTTCCTGTGATCTTATACTTGAGAAAACATTGTGGAAAAAGAAGAAATTGCTTGTAACAAGCAATTTATCCTTTTTCCACAATATTTTCTGCCACATATAATGGTTTCATTTCAAATGGCATCCAGTTGTCAATGTTGACTGCAACCTCTTTCAACTTGGACTAGTCTAAAATTTCCAAAAACAGGAAAGGGTTAAAAGACTCAAATAAAAATTTACTGCTACATACCAAAAATGAAATTTGATGTTTATGTAAAGAGAAATTTCAAACTTTGGACTCCTAATTGGGTGGGGCTTTTATTGACCGCAGCGAACTACTTGGAACAACTCTGCAAAGATCCATCTAGTAATGCAACATTCAAAATTTGAATGCCCTTCACTTTTTAGTTTGAGACAAAAAAAAAATTGAGTTGATGTAATTGAAGGTTTTTTATATCTTTGATGCTGGGCATTATTTACAGAAACTAGATAGAAGTCTATTATATGATTTATACTCCATGCCACATATGCAAGCTCTATGCTTCCTAGCTTGAAAGCATAAGACTAATTTTTCCCTAAAAAATCATACTTTTCTGTTTGCAACCAAAATTCTTTATGGAATTTTAGTGCAAAATCTACACAATTAACCAATTCCCACACAGTGATGCTTTTAAACGACTCTCAATATGAAAGTTTTGGAAAATATTGTGGAAAATTAAGAAATTGCTTGTTACAAGCAATTTCTTCATTATCGACAATGTTTTCTGCCCCAAAAGATAAAGAATTCACCAACTTAAAATTGATGTCTGCATCTTCTTTCAATTTGGACCAGTCTAAGAATTTGCCATTTGGTAATGGGTTAAGAAATGGTATATTTTGTTCTTTGTTCAATGAAAAAAAAAATCCATCCACCAAAATTAAAAGTATGGGGATCTTTGAATCCTGAATCCCCCTGCCAAAAATAAATACTACATTTTTTTTAACAGTTTCATTTATTGACTTACTTAAAGGCCACTGGACCATAATAATAAAAAACAAGAGGGCCAGAATGGCCCTAAAATCGCTCACCTGACTAATGTAAGATGATTCAAAATTGAAATTGGCCCAATGGTTACTGGGGAGAAGATGTTTAAAGATTTCAAAGTCAAAAACTGCCCTACCCTTCCAAGCCCTTATTTGGTCATCAATCATAATTCTAGAACAACTTTTAAAAAGGGTCACTAAAGGAACATTCATACCAAATTTGGTTGAAATTGGCCCAATAGTTACTGAGGAGAAGATGTTTAAAGATTTCAAAGTCAAAAAAGTGCCTGACCCTGCCACGCCCATATTTGGGCATAAATCAAAAATCCGCGAACAACTTTTGAAAAGGGTCACCCAAGGAACATTCATACCAAATTTGGTTGAAATTGGCCCAATGGTTACTGAGGATAAGATGTTTAAAGATTTCAAAGTTAAAAAAACTGCCACGCCCATATTTGGGCATAAATCAAAATTCTGCGAACAACTTTTGAAAAGGGTCACCCAAGGAACATTCATATCAAATTTGGTTGAAATTGGCCCAATGGTTACTGAGGAGAAGATGTTTAAAGATTTCTAAGTCAAAAACTGCCACGCCCTGCCACGCCCATATTTGGGGGTCAATCAAAAATCCGCAAACAACTTTTGAAAAGGGTCACCCAAGGAACATTCATGCCAAGTTTGGTTGAAATTGGCCCAATGGTTACTGAGGAGAAGATGTTTAAAGATTTCTAAGTCAAAAACTGCCACGCCCTGCCACGCCCATATTTGGGCGTAAATCAAAATTCCACGAACCACTTTTGAAAAGGGTGACCCAAGGAACATTCATGCCAAGTTTGGTTGAAATTGGCCCAATGGTTACTGAGGAGAAGATGTTTAAAGATTTCTAAGTCAAAAACTGCCACGCCCTGCCACGCCCATATTTGGGCGTAAATCAAAATTCCACGAAAAATTTTTGCAAAGGGTCACCCAAGGAACATTCATGCCAAATTTGGTTGAAATTGGCCCAATGGTTACTGAGGAGAAGATGTTTAAAGATTTCTAAGTCAAAAACTGCCACGCCCTGCCACGCCCATATTTGGGCGTAAATCAAAATTCCACGAACAACTTTTGAAACATTCATACCAAATTTGGTTGAAATTGGCCCAATGGTTACTGAGGAGAAAATGTTTAAAGATTTCTTAGTTAAAAACTGCCACGCCCTGCCACGCCCATATTTGGGGGTCAATCAAAAATCCGCGAACAACTTTTGAGAAGGGTCACCCAAGGAACATTCCTACCAAGTTTGGTTGAATTCCGCCCAGTGGTTACTGAGGAGAAGATGTTTAAAGAATTGTTGACGACTTCCGACGCACGACGCACGACGGACAAAAGGTGATACCAAAAGCTCACCTTGAGCATGTTGTGCTCAGGTGAGCTAATAAATAACTATAAATTTATAAGACACACTCGATACTGGACGAATAGTTTAGGTGGAGAAAATGCTTAAATGAATTGTTGATAGATGGACCACATGTGACAGTCAACAGACAGTAAGCAATCATAAAAGCTTGCCTTGAGTACTTTGAGATCAGACATACCAAAGAATACAACTGATATTTACCAAATCCCTTGTACAGACTTAGATTTGTGCTCAACCATTGTGAGTTGATGTACAACTCCCACCCTGCCATCTATATAATGACTGACGAGGGCCTGATTGGTTGGCATCACTTCTCCCTCTATGTACGCATATGGAATACATCCTGCTTTAGATTCTTTTATGTTCTTAATGACATCCACATCTAGTTTGACCTTGGGTGCATTCTATAAATACAAAATCAGATGATTTAGCCATTTCACCATACCCCAACAATCAATCTTTTCAAAAGGCCAAGAAAAAGTAGCTATGGAAAAAAATGTGGGAAATGGAGAAATTGCTTGTAATGAGAAATTTCTCATTTCATCATAATGTTTCCCACCCTATTTGGCATTATCAATATTACTATTATTTTTGAATTACACCTACTTTGAAATACTGTGTGCAACTGTTTTCAATTTGGACTAGTCTAAATTAATTTGTCTAGTAAACACTTCAACTTTCAGGCAAAATGAGATAAGGGGGCAATCTACTTAGACTGTTAATTGAAAGTGACAGCCACACAATTAGCCCATTCCCATGGTCTTCCGTGTTTACACCCCTCAACCTAAAAGCTTGAAAAAAATTGTGAATAATGAAGAAATTGGTTTCTACAAGCAATTTCTTCATTATCAAAAATGTTTTCCACCCTACAAGACAAAGAACTTTGAAATCTCATCAACTACACATTACCATTGGCAAAATCTTTTAATTTGGATTAGTCTAATAATTTGTTGTCTGGTAATACTTAAGGATGATCCAGTATATTCTAAAAGGATGCTCTAGATATGAGAAGGTGATGATGGATAAGAGGTTGATGATAGTCATGAGGGGTTGATGATTGATATGAGGGGTAGATAATAGGTATGATGGGTTGATGATAGATATGAGGGGTTGATGATAGATATGAGGAGGTGATGATAGATATGAGGAGGTGGTGATATGATAGGTTGATGATAGATATGAGGGATTAATAATAGATATGAGGGGTTGATGATAGTCATGAGGGGTTGAAGATAAATATGAGGGGTGGATAATAGGCATGATGGGTTGATGATAGATATGAGGAGGTGATGATAGATATGAGGAGGTGATGATATGATGGGTTGATGATATTTATGAGGGGTAAATAATAGATATGATGGTATTTATGAGGGTTTGATAAAAGATATGAGGGTTGGATGATACAAATTAGGGTTTGATGGTAGATATTAGGGGTGGATAAAAGATATGAGGGGTTGATGGTAGATATGAGACATTTATGATAGATATGAGGGATAGAAGATAGATTCTTGGGGTTGATGATAGATATTAGGGGTAGATGATCGATATGAGGGTCAGATAATAGATATTAGGGATTGATTACAGATATGAGAGATTGATGAAAGATATGAGGGATAGATGATAAGATACTTGGGGTTGATGATAGATATTAGTGGTGGATGATGGATATGAGGGGTTGATAATAGATACGAAGGGTTAGTGATAGTTATGAGGGGTTGATGATAGATATGATGGTTGGATGATAGATATGTGGGGAAGATGATTGATATAAGTGGTGGATAATAGATACAAGGGGTTGATGATAGATATAAGGGGTTAAAAATAGATATTAGGGGTTGATTATAGATATGACAGTTGGATGAAAGATATGAGGGGTAGACAATAGATATGAGGGGTGGTTGATAGATATCAGGGGTGGATAATAGATACTAGGGCTGAATGATAGATATGAGGGTCGGATGATAGATATAAGGGTTGGAATACAGATATGAGGAGATGATGATATAGAAAAAGGGACCTGGTGTTGATAGATATGAGGGTTTGATGATAGATATGAGGGGGTGATGATAGTGACAATGGTTATATATGTGAAGCCTAATCTTTTTCTAGACCTCCTGCCAAACAGGAATATTCCTGGTTCAGCATGACATTAAGGGTTAATGGTTGGTATCAATTATTTCCATCATGGACAAATCCTAGAGATATTTAAAGTGAAGAAGTTTCAATCAACCGCTAGCTAAAACGGCTTACTTGTGGAGGCCCAGCTAAAATTAGACAACCTATAAATTACCGAATATATGGTAATAAAAGAATTAACTCTTTCCCACACGATGACACTTTTGGACTCTCCTCTTCGGAAAACCAGGGATAGAGCCTGCAAATTTACCCTTAGGGGCCCAGACAGACAAAATACAATATTCACATTAGGAGTATGGGCATTTTCTCTAAAGATTCAGGAGCACGGCCTACAATTAAGGGGCCATGGGCGCTTGGGTCTGTGAGTCTTCCCTGAAAACATTGTGTAAAATAAAGAAAATGCTTGCAACAAGCTATTTCTGCATTTTACACAATGCTTTCTGCCTAGAAAAATGAAAAAAAAATCTAAAATTTCATTACTTTTAAATTGTTGTCTGCAACTCCTTTTTGCATCTGGTAATGATTTAAAGGAGCTGAACGGTAGTTTAACCCATTACCAGACGGCAAGATGCCTGGTCCAAATTGAAAGGAGTTGAAGAGGACTATCTAAATTTTATGAAATTTAAAAATTCTTCAAATTTCTGGATAGAAAACAATTTCTTCATTTTACACAATGTTTTCCAAAAGAATTTTCTTTCAATTTTTGACATGTCCAAATTCATAGACATGTTCAAATTCAAAGATTTTGCAGACAAAAATTTCAAGTGGATTTAATTTGGAAAATAACGATTTAAAAAAGAGTAGAAAATATTGTGAAACAAAAAAAGAGAAGAAATTGCTTCTTATAAGCAATTTCTTCTTTTCTACAATGTTTCCTCTATTATAAAAACATTGGGGTGAAGAAAAGGGATTGCACAGGCAAGGGTTAAAAAGGTAGTCACTCAATTACTTGCTTAGCTGCGATACTGTAGCCCTCTTTCTGATATTCTGTTGGTGCAGATTATCAGAAAGAGGGCTGCAATAATGAATATTGCAGCTATTACTTTGCTGGGTCAATGAAATTGAGATCTAGATTTCTATTTCAACAATGTAATATTTTATTGAATAGTGAATTACACTTCAGCTTAGCAAGCCTCAGGTTATGTCCCATCATTGAAAATAATGTATCTATCTATCTATCTATATATACTGCCCAACTCCCCTTTTGTGTATTACTGGCAGGTGATAATGTATACTGAAAGAACATCCCAAAAGAGTATTTGTTAAAGTCTTAAAGGCTTTTCCATTCCTTTAGCGATGAACAAGACTAGGCAGTTCAAACACCTTTAATTGATTTTATACATATAAAAATATATAGATATAAATACATTTCAAGAGTAAGTGCAAGTATTTTTTTAAAGACACGTCACATGAATCAAAGGTTTTATATCATGTTTGTTTCAAACTTTGTGAAGGGTAGTTACTAAGGAGTCGATTTACAAAATAAGTAGTACCTTTATATCATCTGCAGTTTCATTCAAACTCTTATACCACTTATTAAGGAAATAAAGTACAGATAGATCAACCCCAAGACCAATAAGAGGGCCAATCGTATCCATGATTTCTTTTCGATAGTAAAATCCTATTTTCGGTTTGAGGAAACTAACTTCCGGTTGGTACAATTAGTTTCCTGACTGTTTACATTTAAATGGTGACTACTAGTAAATATCATTTACAAATCGACTTGTGTCGAATTTAAGTAAATTATCAAAAGACCACGGCGAAATCTTCAAAACGGACTTAAAATACTAAAATTTTATGCTACCGTTTATGTTTTATCCATTGAATAATCAGTGATAGCGCAGATTAGAAGATTGGATTATGTTAGAATTTAGATTATTCCTACAGTATGCGACAACACTTTTCCCTAAATAGACTAGACGATTAAGCCTTCGTAAACGGAATCTGCCGGTAGTTTCACTTTGGGGTCGTCTCGGTAGCTTATGATTTAATTTGGATTTAAAAAAGGTTAGTCGTTTGATTTTTGTTCGAACGAATACTTTCAGCGATTTATTCTCGATAATTTGTTTGCTCTAGAACTTTTCTATCACAATGCAGAAATTGACATTTTCTTTTTAAATTCATTGTCAAGGTTTCATACTGTTCGAGAAGTGTGTCAGCAGTGTTGGGCAAAGCATGATATGTAACTAAAAATAGAAAACGAAAGTTTCAATATCAGAAATAGACGCGTACTTTCCATGTTGCATAATAAACATGTTCTATTTTAGGAATAATATGCAGATGACAAAACTGTACAAAGTTTTATATGCCATCATTGATGAAAACATTGGTATAAAGAGAATTCCTTCTTTTACCAGTCATAACTCAATTTAGCTCTACTGGTTAGAAGAGTAATTACAATGACTAGGTATTCATAAATCTATAAATCAGATTTTTCCCTTTACATTTCTTGTTAACCCTTTCCCGTTTTGCAAAATTTTAGACCTGTCCAAATTCAAAGATTTTGCAGACGGAAATTTCATTTGGATTTTAATTGAAAAATAACCAATCAGAAGGGTAGAAAATATTGTGGAAAGAGAAGAAATTGCTTGTTGCAAGCAATTTCCTCATTTTCCACAATATTTTCACAATTATATATTAACAGGGACATAAAAACCAGATATTGATCAGGGAAGAGTAAAATCTTTCTTCAAGATGGTAGGGTATATTTTCCTCTAGAAATATAGGTTTATCAAAAATATATACTGGGGGAGTGGCAGGGGAAGGGGAGGAACCTAATATAGAGTTTTGTGCAAAATATTTGATCTTGTTTACATGATAATATCCCCAAATTGATGGTTAAGTGCAATACTGTCATAAGCTCCTATATTAGTAAATAGGCACTTACAAACACAGGGACTTATCACAATTGAATTTTTTATACCACAGATATTGATTGGTGAGCTCAAAACAGTTGTAAATACATATATTTTAATAGGCAGTTACAACTGTTTTGATACAGGCTCATTGATACTTTTTTTACATTAGTATCTGGTATAAAAATTTTAATTGTGAAAAGTCCCTGTGTTTACAACAGTTTTGCACTAATCCATAGAAATATGATCAGATGCTCTTTAAGCTTTGGCAAGATTAAGGATCTTGCCTTTCTAAATACATGTATTATGTAATGGTGGTTGTTTTTGAAGACATGACATTTCGATTGCAATGTTTTACGCGTACAACAAACGCCAGATTAAAACATGTTACAAACCAATTAATCAATTACAAAAGTTCTTAATCATCATAATAGGAAACCCAAATCAGTAATTGATTATTGATTGTAATCAATCATCACTGTGTATAACCGTACAAATTGTAAGTGACACCGGCTGTACGCTAAATATATCACTAGTGAGACTAAACAGTTTAACGGGTGGAAATTTTTTAATCGAGTTTTACTTTTTTTGATCGAGGATGGGAATGATTTTTCTCCGGTAAAGTACGTTCTGACGCAGATTGCAAAGAGTTCCACTGGTAAAATGACATTATTGTCTTTAGTTATGAAAACCTCGAGCTCCATTTGATGAAAATGCCCTGAAGATTTAAATAATATCCTCGTGAAAAGAACCACCCTGCCTAGAGCAACTGTACGAACAGTGACCTATGCATGTTTAGTGTCTGTATGATTAGCTCCGAAAGTCTGTACGATTAGTTCTGAAAAAGATAGCCACATTAAGTCAACTGTTAACTGTAAATTTCTTAAATTGGAGACGTTTAGATGCAATATGTTCCATGTGTTTGCATATCGTATTCACAGTTTAAACAAAATTTTACGCAGTGATTCCCTTGTGTTTGGGGTTCACTGAAATTTTACTAGGATTTCTATTTTTGAGGTGTATCTTATTCTCTGAATTTACTTATGTACAGGCATAAAATGCTTATCTCCCATACTAAGTTTCAAAGTATTCAATTAAGCCCAAGTTCTGAAACCTTTATTACTACAGAACTTTATGCGTGCGATCGCAATCATTAGCAGACTTGTACAATGACAAAAACTTTTGACATCAGTTCTTAGATAGGTCTATTGTGTGTTTTGATATAAGCATGCCCATGGTTGCGTTGCCAAGCATATCCCCCCGCATTCTATATTTACCTAAAGGCCCTCAAGATAATATGGTATTGAGCTCCCTGGCAAACCGACGATGGACATGTAATAATCTCAAAGTCAAATGAATGAAGGCCTATTCACCAGGTAAGAGGACCGCATGAAAGACTGGTATTCATGCGAAATATGTTGTCCTCCTGGAAAATAGCGATGATAATAAAAATAATTATTATCATTATTATTATAACTAGTAGTAGTAGTAGTAGTATTGTATGCGGAGCGCGGTTTACATCGACAAGCGTTTGACCAAGTTGTTTCCCTATTTGTACTTACATAGTTTCAGCTGCTACGAAAGGAACACCCAAAAAGTTAATCATATATACCCCTGAAAAACAGTCAGATAGAAGAACTAAAAGAAGCTCTAAAAGATAAATAAACCCCACGAGTTAGCTCGTATAATGGTATTATTATGTGCATATATATTTACAATGGTTTATAGGATCGACATTTGGCATTGTTGGGCTGCAACCCAAAGACTATCCAAATAAACAGGATAGCAGATGAAATCAGCTGCCAGGAATAATATTTTAAACTGTCATTAATCATACAGATTTTTCTGCGATCTCTGTCACTACTGATACTGTATGCATGTCACTAATTCGTACAGTCAATCGGAAGACAGGGTTGCAATTCCTCGGTCTATATGTACCCGGCTATATACAATGCATTGCTGAATAACATGGTATAGGTGTTCAAGAAATAAGCTTTTACTATCCTTCTTTACAGGCTAGGTCACAATTAATGCTCTCAGTTACGCATAATGACTTTGGATTCGTCAGTCTGTCGGATCACATTAAAGAAAAATGAGTGATTCGTTGATTAAAGTATGGATTTTACCAGAAAGTATACTCAATAACACAGAACGACACACAAATGAGAGACAAGTAATATTAGCTCTTTCAAATACCGAAAATCGCATTTAAATCCGTCTTATGGTCTAAAATTTACCTCGATTGAGAAATTTCCAGCCGTTAAACTGTGTAGTCGCACTAGTGATATATTCAGCGTACAGTCGGTGTCACTTCTGATTTGGCTCACTGTATGGTTAAACACAGTGATCATAAGCCCATCAATTTATGCTAGTGTGCTCATATTTACTCATGCACTAATCAGGTGATGACCCTACATCTAGCCTGAAGACGTATAACCTAGAGGCCTTGTGACCTGAACCCATTTTAAAAGAACTTTGACCAAAAACTTTAAATAAAAACTTTATCCAGTCTTATGTTTTCTGAAGGTCCAACATACCTTACATAATCATACACTGATCAGGTGATATGCTTTTACTTGATAGCAAATAAATGATCCCTGTGACATTGGCTTTGACCTTTGACCTACTTGAAAAACTTTAACCAAAAATTTTAACCTTCTTTTTAATAGCTAGCAAAGCATTAGCTTTGCTAGTTTAAGTTTTCACAACAATTTGAGGTCTTCTCAGGGTTCAATGAGTGCAAACTGCCACTGGAGGCTGAGCCACTAAGTCCATTGAATGCTTATGTCATAAAAAGTACCGGTAGTTCTTTGTGTTTCATGAATATTTCAAACTCTGCCTGCAAGTTCATCTCCAAGGTATTTTTAGCTCATTGAGCACATCATGCTTAAAATGAGCCTGACCAGAGTCTTCACTATGCACATTGCTTTGTAATGCCACATGAATTAGCTTTATTCAGATTGTAGAGAACTCATTCAAAAGCATGCTTTTTAACTCCTGGGTAACTTTAACCACCTTTATTTATCATGATAACCTTCGACAAAGAAGACTACTTAACAAAACCATGGTTTGCTAGCTTACAATACTTTGAAGTTTCATTACTTTGATATTTTCTGAATGCTTGTACCTACGACTATCATACTACATTTGTACACTCATCATGTTATAGGCTTTCACTTGACATCAGGTTACTTAACCCTTTCCTGTTTTTTTTTGAAATTTTAGACTGGTCCAAATTGAAAGAGGATGCAGTCGACAATGAAAATTGGATGCAATTCCAAATAAAACCATTCTATGTGGTAGAAAACACTGTGGGAAATGGAGAAATAAGCATTTTCTCCTTTTTCCACAATGTTTTCTCAAGTATAAAATGACAGTGACGTAAAATCCTGGGTTTATCCGGGAAAGGGTTAACCTTTAACCTACTTTTGAAATATCCTGAACCAAAACTTGTACTAAAATGAATGCTTATAACTAGGAACATGATACTTCTGCAATACACTTCTCAGGTGATAGGCAATCTTTTGATACCAATGACCTTGACTCAATGACCTTGTCCTTACCTTTGACTTAATTTAAAAACTATAGCCTAAACCTTTTAACCCATTACTACATGACAAAATTTAAAACTGGTCCAAATTCAAAGACACTGCATACGACAGTTTAAAGGTGATGAAATTTTAAAAGTCTTTGTTTTTAAAGAACATTGGGGTAGAAAACATTTTGAATAATGAAGAAATTGCTTGTAAAAAGCAATTTCTTCATTTTCCACAATGTTTTGCAAAGCTTTTTTCCTTAAGAGGCGTCAAAAAGCAGGATTGTGTGGGAATGGGTTAATTGTTTTAGATTTTCTGAATGCATAGCCTTATACACACGTACCTAGAACCACCATACTTCATGGTATACATTTATCAAGTGATAGATTTACTTTTGACATCAAGATTCTTGACCCTGTCCTTGACCTTTGAAGTAATTTTTGCAAAAAAATTAACAATTAACAAAAAATATACATACATCTATTTCTCTCTAGCTAGGTTTATTATTAACAGCTGAATACACAAAGAGCTAACTAGATCAGCCATTTCATACTCGTCTTGCAGGATCACCATACTATTGTAGCCAGGAAACTTTGCAGTCAGCAATTTTTGTTTATCTTTCTTATCTTCTGTTTCTTTTTGCTGTGCTTAGATGTGGGGTGAAAATGGTAATTGGCATTTTTTTCCAAAACCACATAGTCACACTCATTTTAACGCTAAAGAAGAAAACTTGAGATAACATTAAAGAAAACAAAGAAATTGCTTATAACAAATTGCTTCATCATCAAAAATGTTTCCTACTATTAATCCATTCCCACACAACCCAACATTTTTACACATCCATTGAAAAATGCTCTGGAAAACATTGTGCAAAAAGAAGAAATTGCTTGTAACAAGCAATTTATTCATTATCCACAATGTATTCTACCTCAAAAAAAAAGAATTTTAAAATTTCATCTACTGTGAATTATCATCTGCTACTTCTTTGAATTTGGACCAGTCTGAAATTTTGTTGTGTTGGGAATGCGTCTAAGACACAGAAGTTTCAATTTTCACCAACTTGAAACTGTTGTCTGCAACATCTTTCAATTTGGAAAAGTCTAATTTTTTGTCTTCTAATAATTAGTAAACACATTGCAGGTTGAACAATGTCTCAAAATAAGACTAAGTTGCGGTTCATTACGTATCTATCTCCGGGGATTCCTGTTGAAGTGTTTGAGACAGTAGCTCACTATCTTGAAGAGGTAACAGGTCTGGATTCAAGCCTGATATACGAGTCCCGATATTTGGGTCCACCAGGGGACAAGACTGATCCCTTCACTGCTGATAATGTTGATATAGGTAACACTAAAGCTGTCATTGCAGCTACTTTGTTGTTAAGTTTTTGTTTTCGTTTTTTTTCCTATAGAAATAAGGAATTTACACAAAAATTTGCTATTTAACATGATCCACTTCTCCTGAAAGTCTCAACACTTCTCCCTATTTTGAAAAACTTCTCCCAATTCTCAGACTAGGGAGAAGTGACTTCTCTTTAAATTCTGAGAGTCTGCAGAGCACTGTAATTTTGAAGAAATTATATTTTGGTGGGTCAGCGTGAACAATTGTTACTGCCTTTATGTTTATAGGCAGTTACAAATGTTGTGTACTGACCCATCTATTTAGTATTTGCTTAAAAGTCCATAGTGATACAGTAATATTCAAATTTGCAAAATTAACAAGAGATCACAGATCCATAGGCAGTCTCCAGAAGTAAAAGTAATGGAAAAATTATTCAAAGTTACTTAGACCCTTTCCCAAATAAAACCCCTTTTTATGACCCCCTACAAAAGATTTTGAGAAAAAAAAGGAAAATGACAATACATATAAATGCTTATCATTAACAATTTTATCATTTTCCTTATTGTTTTCTTCAGATTGAAATTGTTGTCTGAAACTTCTTTCAATTTGGACCATTTTAAAATTTTGTTGTCTTGGATTAAATTACTAGACTTTTCCAGTGGATCATTGTTAAGGCACTCATGAAAAACAAATACGGAAATGAAAAAATGCTGACAAAATTTAAGACTGGTACAATTTTAAAGATGTTGTAGACAACATTTTTTAGTTGATGAAATTTTAAAAATCTGTGCCTTTTGGATGAAAAATTTCAAAGTTTGGGAGGGGATAACTTCAAACATTTTAAGATTAGGGCCCTAACTGTAGAATTATGAGATTCTTTTAGTGTGTATGCAAATCCCCTCAAAATATTACAAAGATTTCCTTTCTTGTCAGAATTGTTGGAGGGAGGCCTGATTATAGCTTAACTTTAGATGTACACAGAAAAAGAATTCGACATAATGAAATAAGTACCACTGCCTATATCTGGATGATTATCCCATTACAAGAAAACATAAATTTAGACTAAGCCAAATTCAAAGTTGAAATTAAACCAATGCCATTCATTCACATTTTTACCCCTCTCAAATGAAGAAATTGTTTGAAAAAAAAGCAATTTATTCATTTATGACAATGTTTTCTACACATAAAGACAAAGATTGTTAGAATTTAACAACTTTAAAAACATTTTTGTCCGGCTATGAGTAAAACATGGTCTATCCTGAAAAAAGTGCCATTAGGATAGGGAAAATGGAAAAATTGAACAACAAGGAAAAACAGCTTGTTACTTATAATGTTTTCCTTTCTTGCAAAGTTTTCCAAAAATATTTTTCTTCAATGCATAAAACAGTTCTTATTCCATTCCCACACAATCCCTCTTTTTTATACCCCTCATGAAACAAAACATTGTGGAAAATGAAGAAATTGTTTATTACAAGTTTCATTTTCCACAATGTATTCAGCCATTTTTTTTTAGATTTCATTATTTTTGAATTTTCTTTCTGCAACTTTTTGTTAATTTGGAGCAGTCTAAAATTTTATCATCTGCTAATGGTATAAATGATAAATCAAGCTCAAAGAAGAAAATTTGTAATACAGGTATATAAATTTGACTATGGGTTATTTGTCTGTTCAGTGGTCCATATCCAAATTACATCCTGTTTTAAACTATGTTAGATTGTAAATAGATTTTATATCTTGTTTGAAATATGAAGCTTTCCAAAAAATATTGGCTTGACCCTGCACCAAGTAATGCAACTTTAGAATGAAAGAAAGGATGCCTTTTTAGCTCATCTGTGTAAAACATTCTCAAGGTTAGCTATTGTGACCATCCTTTCGCTTTGTCTGGCACCTATTGTTGGTCATGTGCTTTGTGTTCATAATTTCTTTAACCCATTAACAGACAACAATGTTTTAGACTGGTCCAAACAATTTGCAGCCAACAGTGTATAGTTCATAAAATATTTAAAATCTTTGTCTTTTGTGGTAGAAAACATTGTGAAAAATTAAGGAATTTCTATATAAAGCAATTTCTTCATTTTCCAGAATGTTTTCCAAAGTTTTTTTTTATAAAGGGTATTTAAAACATTTTAAAGTGTTGGATAAGGTCAAATAGCAGAAATTTTGTCCCTCTTTAAGAATTGCTTAACCCTTTCCTGCACAATCACTTGTTTTTACGTCCTATTGATTTTATACTTAAGAAAATATTGTGGGAAAAGAAGAAATTGCTTGTTACAAGCAATTTCTTCTTTTCCCACAATATTTTCTACCCTATAGGTCGGTTGCTTTTCAAATTACATTCACTTTTACTTGTAGTCTGCAACTTCTTTCAATTTGGACTGGTGTAATTTTTTAAAAACAGGAAAGGGTTAAAGACTAGGGTAGCCATGGTTACAGGATTTAAAATTAAGATAAAGCTTTAACAATTTTTCTCCTGAACCATAAGCCCTAGAACCTAGATATTATGCATTGAGCATCAGTTCACAAGCTTCTTTGAAAATTATTAAATTCATTATCATTGAGAGTTACAAAATCAAGAATGATTTACATCTTGTCTTTACAGGTTTTATGGGTGGTACTGAATTTCTCAGACTGGTTGCAAAAAAGAATAAATTTGTGGAACTGTGTGGGGCAGGACCAGTTCATGATCACCCCAAAAATTCTGGACGACCAGTCTACTATGCTGATGTCATCATTAAAGCAGCGAATTCGTGAGTAGAAAAATGAAGCATGGCAGTAATTGAAACACTAATTTGTCAAGACTTAAAGTTCAATTAACCAGACTTTGCTGTTAAGAGGAGCAATTTGTTCTTTAGATCCAATGTTTGTGCATAAAGTCAGTTGTAATTGCTATTATCAGGGTTGCAATTAACCCTTTCCTGGTTTTTGAAATTTTAGACTGGTCCAAATTGAAAGAGGATGCAGATGACAATGAAAATTGGATGCAATTCAAAACAAAACCATCCTATGTGGTAGAAAACACTGTGGGAAAAGGAGAAATTGCTTATTATAAGCAATTTCTCCTTTTTCCACAATGTTTTCTCAAGTATGAAATCACAGTGACTTAAAAACCCGGGTTTATCCAGGAAAGGGTTAAGAGGATTCCACTGTATTGTGAATGAATAGTGGACAGTTTTAAATATAAAATGTGGAGGGGGGACTTCATAAACAAGGCTCTGGTGGGGGTATTTAGTCACCTCCTTTGACAAGTTCTACTTTAACCAATTACCAGATGACAAAATTCAGACTCCTTTTGCCCTTGTCATGCTGAATATTTATCCTCTTTTTACTATATTTTTAAAAAATTACATAATTAAATCAATGTTGTGTTCAAAGATTTTCTTAACACAACGGTAGTGTAGGCTAAGATCAGACTGCACATCTGTGCATGCTGATCTTAGGCTATACACCTGCCAAATCCATTGTCAAATCAGGAATACTCCGGGTTCAGCATGACAAGGGTTAACATAAAATAAGTTGCTTTCGACATTTCAAAGTGTGTTTAAATTTGGAGATAAGTTTAAAAAAAAGGTAGAAAACATCTCGAGGAAGAGAGAAATTGCTTTCTCCCACAAAGTTTTCTATAACTATATTTCTGTAGGGCATCAAGAATCAGGATTTTGTGTTGATTAACTAAAGAGGGTAAGTGGTTAACAATTTAGTGGTACACAATCCTTCTCTCATGTATACAACTGTCTATTTTCACAGGACAAAATTCAAAGAGCTGCATGATCTAAGGGGGCATACCTATGGCTACAGTTCAGAGAGGTCCTCAGCAGGGATGTTACTGATGATTGAACATTTAAAGAAGAATGGATTTGATACATCATTCTTCGGGGATATGCTTGAAACAGGTATGAACTTATCAATCATTATGATCGTGGCTCTGTAGAATGAGAAAAAGCAGATTAAAAAGTCACCATTTTTAACCTATTCCAACTCAATCCCTCCTTTTTACGCCCCTCAAGAAAATAGCTTTTGAAAACATTGTGGAAAATGAAGAAATTGCTTGTATCAAGCAATTTCTTCATTATCCACAATGTTTTCTATCCAAAACGACGAAAAAGTTCAAAATTCCATCAGCTTGAAATTGTCGTCTGCAGCTTCTTTGAATTTGGTCCAGTCTAAAATTTTGCTGTGTTGGAATGGGTTAACTGGAGGTATTCCTAAAGCCATGATCTAAAAGCTTGTCTACATCAGTAGCAGTGGTGTCCCAAAACATTGACAATTTCCTATAGCTTTACTATCACTGTACTTTTTAATCCTTTCCCGTTCAAATACGGGATTTTACGTTCCCGTGATTTTATACTCGAGAAAACATTGTGGAAAAGAAGAAATTGCTTGTTATAAGCAATTTCTCCTTTTTCTACAATATTTTCTACCACATAGGATGGTTTCTTTTCAAATGGCAACCAGTTTTCATTGTCGTCTGCAACCTCTTTCAATTTGGACTAGTCTAAAATTTCCTAAAACGGGAAAGGGTTAATCCTGTCACCTGCTATAAATACTGCCTTATAAAGGGGGGTATGATAAACTTTTTGATATCAGGTCACATGGTCACATGATTAACTTTATTTTGTCTCTTGATCATGTGACCGGCCGGAACTATTTTTACATGGTAGCGGTACTTTTAAAACTTTACTTTTAAACAATAAATATGTAAATCTGTAGCTAATATTTATGTCCAAATGTAAAAATTATACTGGACTCTCAACTTTCATTGGTAATTTATACATCAGTGATATAGAGATGACGTAATACATGACACAGGCGCTGTTAATTTCATGGACGCATACACACAACTTCAGAAAGCAGGATTTTGAAACATTATCTAAGAGGATTTAGATGGACATTATTTGAGTGAGGAGACTTTTAGAAATCGCTGCTAGACATCTGATCTCAAGCTCTGTCCATCCTGTGCTATTCTATAAGGATGGCATTAACTTTGGGTTTGTTTTAGCTGCATAACAATGAACTGGTTAGAAAATCTTCGACACTTTAGTTGAGTGATCAACAAGATAATAAATCTAGGCAATCCATATTCCCCGGCGACGGCAAATATTCTTTCCGACATTTGTCTGTCATCAATGGGTGGATAATCCTAAACCTAAATGGGATAGCAACTGGAGGCTAGGAAAAGATGTAGTGGTAGTACTTGTGTGAGAAATACCAGGAATCCATTGTTAGGTGCTCCAGCCGCCACTATATGACTGAAATACTGTTAAAAGCAGCGTTAAACCCAATTCAATCAATCAATCAATCCATATTTAATAATCAAGGTAGGTCTATGTTATTAAACCCTTGTCATGCTGAACCCGGAATATTCAGGTTTTGGCAGGAGGTGAAGACCAAGATCAGACTGCACTTATATGCAGGCTGATCTTAGTCTATACCTCCTGCTTGTACTTTTCCTGCCAGAGTTGCTTTTGAAGTTGATTTCTAAAAAATAATGATTTTTGAACAACAAGTTCTATCAATGCTTTCAGCCCTTTGATTTTACAGCATTTCAGTAAGGTAATTTATACAGCATGATAAGTGTTAAGGTTTAAGCAGGGTCAGCCATCCATTGTGTTGTTGCTTTAACTTTTGTTTCTGTTTGATTGATTGATTAAATGGGGTTTAACACCACTGTAACGGTATTTCAGCCATATTGTGGCTGGGCAACCTTACCATGGTTTCCTGGTATTTGTTACACCAGCACTACCACAACATCCTTTATGAGCCTTCTGCTGCTAACTCCATTTATTGCTGGGAGACAGATGTTGTAAAGGGTTTCCGCGGCAAGGGATTGATCCGAAGACCCCATGATTAGAAGTCCAATGCACTACCTGAGTACTGTTAAAAGTGGCATCAAACCCAATTTAAACAAAAATTGATTATGGGGAACAAGTGGCTTTTAGAGTCAAGATTTGTTATTTCATATCTTTCGACTATTTACTCATTTTATTACAGGTTCCCACCTGTCATCAATAGAGAAAGTGTTAGAATCCCGTGTAGAAGCAGCTGCCGTAGATTCCACTGTATTATCCAGCTACCTCATGAAATATCCTCATTTAGACGAGAAAATCAAGGTCATTTTATCTCTGGGACCACTACCTATCTACCCTGTAGTTTTTAATAATCGTTTGTCAGGTAAGAAAGCTCTATGTCCAAGTAGACGAAAGATGAGTTGAATTCAAACAAATAATCTTGGTTGGCTACCAAAATGTCTCAACCCATTCCTACAAAATGATGATTTCTGAAGCCTCTCTATCAGAAACAATTGAGCAAAAATTATGGAAAATAAAGAAAATGCTTGTAACACGCAATTTCTTTATTTTCCATGATGTTTTCCACAAAGAAGGTTGAAAAATTCTAGAATGTCATCAACTTTTCATTGTGGTCTGCAACTCCTTTCAATAAGGACCTGTCTAAAAAATTGTATGGGAATGAGATAACCCATTACCATAGACTTGTCCAATTTGAAAGAAGTTGCAGACAACAATTTCATGCTGATGAAATTAAGAAATTCTTCACCTTTTATGCTAGAAAACAGAGTGAACATTGAAGAAATTGCTTGTAACAAGCTATTTCTTCATTGTCAATAATGTTTTCCAAACTTTTTAGTGAGGCGTCAAAAGGTAGGATTGAATGGGAATGAATTAACTTAAGCTGTAGTTAAAATAGTTTGTTAGCCCTCTGAGATGAGTAACAATATTATTCTCAGTTAATTCTAATCGGAAGTATCTACTTTTCAATATAGAGGTTGATTTTCTGAGTGTAAAGTTATACATGTATTTGAAATTTATTTTCTGAGTGTTACAAGATTTCTTTTGAAGTGAGCCAGTGACTAACAATTCCAACAATTTCACACTAAAAACTCGAATCAGACTCAGATCAGACTTACCAGAGTATTCAGTATGGGCTCTGTGGATGGCTATTGAATCATAGCTTCTGTAGACAATCAGTGAATATTCCACATTCACTGTATTGCTGTCAAGCTCATTCAATGTCTTTGGTTTATGGGTAAGTCAAATTGTTGGAAATGGCACAAACTGGCTCTACTGACAGATCACTGGCCCTGCCCACTGACTTCAACAGAAAATTTTGACTTCAATGTTACTCTTTACCATACAATGACGCTTTCTGACGCCTCTCAAGGAAGAGGTTTTGGAAAACATTGTGGTAAATGAAGAAATTGCTTGTTACAAGCAGTTTCTTCATTATCCATGATGTTATTTATCCAAAAGACAGATATTTTTGAAATTTCATCAACTTGAATTAATGGGTAACCCATTACCACACAACAGAATTTAGACTGGTCCAAATTGAAAGAAGTTGCAGATGACTGGAATCAGGTTATCCATCTGTTCCTCTGTCCAGCCGTCCGTGGCATCACTTTGTATCCTTATCTCCTCCAACATTTCCTGACCAATTTTGCTGAATCTTTACTGAAATCTTTCTTGCAAAGCGAAGTTGTGCACCTTCCATTTTCATATTGATTAATCAACTGGTTCAGGAGTTATGCCCCTTTGATGTATTTTCTAATATACAATATATAGAAAATAAATCAATTTTGTGTCCTCATCTCCTCCCACATTTCCAGACCAATTTTTCAGAAACCTCACCAAAATCTTCCTTGAAATGGGACGTTGTGCCCCTGCAATCTTCATTATGATTAATCAACTGTTTCAGGAGTTATGCCCCTTTGATTTATTTTCTTATATACAACAAATAAATCATAACTCCTGATCAGGTTGACAGATTCAAAAAATAAAAGTGGTTCACATGTACAAAGTTGGGGGGGGGGGGTATACTGGAATCCGGTTGTCTATCTGTCTGTCCATCTGTCTATCCATCCATGGACATTATTTTGTGTCCTCATCTCCTCCCACATTTCCAGACCAATTTTTATGAAACTTTACCAAAATCTTCCTTGTTTGTTTGTTTCATAAATCTAAAAAAATGTATGAAACCAGTTACAATGAAGCAGTGAGTTGCTATAATCTGGATAGCAATTAAGAGGAGTCCATTGTACTATATGATACATTTATATTCTATATTTTATTTTCCAGATGATCTCAAGAACAAAGTCACCTCTGCATTACTCAACATATCAAGCCAGCCTAAATGGGGGGAACAGTTGGCCAGTCTAAAACTATCAGGTTTTGTGCCAGTAGATATATCTACATATGATACAGAAAAAGTGCTCCAGGAGTCAAAATTGCAAATCAAAAAGACTTATTATTAGACTAGTTACATCTATTTAGTAGGTCTTTACCATACAATTTGAAACAGTTTAAACTTTAATCCTTTCCCACACAATCCTGGATTTTTAAGAGCTGAAGAAAAATACGTAAACAAAACATTGTAAGAAATGGAAAAAATTCTCATAACAAGCAATTTTTCACATTTCAACCCCTACACATATTTTGAAACATTCTTTGAAATGTCTTCTATAACCTCTTTCATTTTGGACCAGTCTAAATATTTTCTTTGTGGTAACTAGGTTAACCCACAACAAAATCTTAGACAGGTCCAAAATCAAAGATGTTGCATGCCACAAATTTAAGTTTATGAGGTTTGGAATTTGTTTACTTTTTGGGTAAAAAACATTGTGGATAATGAAGAAATTGCTTGTAACAAGCAATTTCTTCATTTATCACAATGTTTTCCAAGGCTTATTTTCCTTAGTTGGTGAAAAGCCTCACTGTGTGGGAATGGGTTAAGACAGTATATATTTTGAAAAAAGGGAGATTTTATAGCATCAAATCATCAGCATTATCATTTATTTTGTAAGCATTTTTTTTCTAAAAGCATTAGAAAAGAACCCTTTTTAACACCCCTCTGTACAATTCCTCAAGAAATAAGACTTAGTAAAACAATGTGAAAAATAAATTGCTGTTGATAAGAAATTTCTACATCCTCCAAAATCTTTTCTATCAAAAACACCGGACAATAATGCCTTTTGATGCCCTTTAGTTTTCATAGAAAACTGTGAGTAAAGGAGAAATTACTTGTCACAAGCAATTTATTCTTTTTTCCCAGTGTTTTCTGCCCTATTTGACACTTATTTTTCAACTTTAATTAGAATTGTCTTCTTGGACCAGTCTAAAAATTTTGTTGTCTGGAAATGGATTGAATTACCATCTGCACCTCCTTTTGACAGTTGAAGCTTTTTTGAAAGCTTTGTGTATGTTATTATTTACCTAAATATGATTCAGGGATTCTTTGTCAAAGGTAAATGACCATCACAATGTAAATTGTAATAGTGTCTTGTCAAAGTTATTGTTAGTGACCACTTCTTTCCTGCACCAAACTCTAAAGGATTGTAAGTGTTCTCCGATTTCTTCCTTGTTAAACCCATTACCAAATGACAAAATTTTAGACAGTTCAAAAATGAAAGAGTCAGCAAACGACAACTCAAAGTATGTGGAAACTAAGAAGTAGCCAAATTAGGTAGAAAATATGAGAAAATGAGAAATTGCTTTTGACACCCTTGAGAAAAATTTCTAAACATCAAAACGGGTTTTATTTCTCTATTTTTCTTCCCCCACATCAAAAAATCGGGGACATATTTTTTTACTGTTGTCCATCTGTCTGTCTGTCCGCAAAATGTAACCAAAAAACTTATCATTGCCAATTACTACCAGCCTATTCAAGATACAATGCTCATATTTGGCATGATGATACATCTCCTTAATATGCATCTCCTTATATTAAGGTCAAGGTCATGTGATAAGGTCAAGGTCACATACCAAGGTCAAATGCCAAAAAAAAACATATATACAAGACAACAATACTTTTCATAGTTAAGTCCTTATGGGGGGCATTGTGTTTCACAAACACATCTTGTTCAATGACGTATCTTATATGCTATTGAAAATTGTAGAAATTGTCTGCTTACTTCATTTATTTACAGGAAAAGGTCAGTTGGTACCTAACCTGCAAATTTCTTTTCTTGATTCACTCTGTTTATTGTTTTGACCCCTCTAGAATTTCATGGTCAAGGACTCAATGAGTCCTCGCTTTTAAATACTGTAAATCTGGTAATTTTCTTCTTATTTGCGCGTGAGCAGGACACAAAGCTTTTTTAGCGAGTTCATGAATTAGCTAGCAGCAGTATGGTATCTCAGTTATTTTTGTAGGTATCTCTGTCATACACTGGCAAAAAAGATTGATATACAATTACAGCCCTATTAGATTTCGACCTATGAATAGAATGATTACTAGAAATCCAAATAATGTTGTCTTTACCTATTTTCTATTCTAATAGTAAAACAATGTCTCTTCTGAAAGTCGTTGTAAGATCACAAAGTATGTGTTAAAGCTAAGTAAAATTTATTTAGGAAAGAGCAATAAAACGGACCAGTCTAAAATACTGTCATCAAAGGTGTGTTCTATAAGTCGAGATAAAAAATTCTACTAAATAAGATTTTTGAGATGATTTTAATGATGATTTTAGCTTGGCTGTTTTTTGAGAAAACCCGAGGTGTTCCTAAAGCCTTGGTGTTATCGTCGTTGTCATTGGCATGTGAAAACTTTGACATTTTGTGATATCTCTGGTTCTGCTAAAGGCATTCACTTTAAACTTGGCACAATTGTTCACTATCAAAAGATCAACCTATACTATCAAGGGGGATAAAACTATCCTGCACCCAAAAGCCAAGTAAAGGCACCGGTAGGCGGTGCTCTTGTTATTAATTGGAGTGATGCTACACTTCCTGTCTGTCCTTTTCAAATAAGAATGGTTTATAGTTTTATTTACAAAAGAAGCAATGTTGATCAAACAATATGTACTAGCAGTGCTTTCTATCCTTTGATTTTAATGAAATTCTGTAAAAAAAAATATTCAGCATGACAAGGGTTAAGAATGCTTTTTCTGAAAAAATTAAATAAGAATCTTAAAGAATTTTGACAAAAAGAACACACCCGTATGAAAGGGTTTATCTTAGATAGGGAAATGTAAGGCTTTCATGTTCTTATATATTCATAAACAAGCAACTATTGAATTTACACTGCATTTGTTATTGTTTGAGTGAAAGTGTAGACCACAGTTAGTATAAGTACCGAAATGCACAGTGCTCATTGTGGTTGAATCACAATAATGAATTGAACAAGGTGTTCTATTTATTTGACATGCACAAAGACTTGGAGGTTCACATACGTCTCGGGCTCTGTCCTCATTTGTTTAACTTGTGCATCCACCTCCCTACCTCTGTGTCTATTTGCTAATAGAATACCCTGTTTTATTAACCCTTGTCATGCTGAACCCGGAATATTCTGGTTTAGGCGGAGGTATAGACAAAGATCAGCCTGCACATTAGTGCAGTCTGATCTTGGTGTACATTTCCTGCTTCTAATTTTCCTGCCAGAGTTGTTTATGAAATTGATTTCTAAAAGAAATGGTGATTTTTGGTTGACAAGTTCTATCAGTGTTTTCAGCCCTTTGATTTTACAGCATATCAGTAAGATAATTTATAAAGCATGACAAGGGTTAATATTCATTTGTAAAGAATGGTTGTAGTCAAGTCTGTAGATAAATGTTTATTTTTGTTAAAAATTTGAAATTATATTTATGAAATATTCAGAGTGCTAATTATAAAGTTGATTATATAAGAAATATTATCATTGCATGAGGTTTTGTAATCCAGTGTCTGTCAACAAAAAGAAATAAGATTTACCATATCTTCTATGCCATTCTAGAAAAAAAAGATTGCCTCAATTGTCATGAAATTTTGTTTGAATATTTGTCTCCATGTTTACTGTTAGGGCCATATTGGGACAACTAGGTCACTGGGCAAATCTTAGAAATGCTTTGTCTACTATCAAGGGGCCGAATTCTGGCATAGATATTCTAATAGAGAATGCTAACTTTAATTCCATGATATCTCAGACAGCCTTTTTTTACACAATACTTACCATAGATATCAAAATGAAGTTACCTGTTGGAGTTAGTGGGCATAGCCAGGGATGTCACGGGGGGGGGGGGGGGGGGCAGCGATTGGTTAATTCGGTCGCAAGGTCTTGTCTTAGTAACACCTTGTGTGAATTATAGAGGCTATATGTTTGGCTTAAAAAATGCCACTAGGTCAGAATGTATGTCTCCATTAGTGGAATTGAATTGAAACTAGGTCTATTGACTAAATCATAGATGGGCCCTAGACGGTACTTTCCTGTGTCCAATTTTCTTAAACCTGGTCAGAATAGATGTCTCCATGCCACTTTAGGCTAATTCTACAAAGTAGGAGGGAGTATATTTGTTTCACTATCTTTGTCTGTCCATCCATTCATCTATTCATCCAACCATAGACATTTGTTTCTATGCTCTTCCTCTAAAACCAATTTAACTTCAACAATAAAAACTTCATACAATTGTTGCTAATGATCCAAGAAAGTGCCCTATTGTTTTGGGGTCACACAGATGAAAGTTCAAGGTTACAATTGAACGTTGATTGAAAACTGTTGCTGTGCTCTAATTGATAAGCCATTTGACCTTGAAAATTTTTACAAATGTTATCAATGACCAAGATGGAATTCTATTGTCTTTTGGTAGCACAAGTCAAAGGTCAACTGTGCTGTTTGATTGACAAATGTGCTTGGGTATAAAACCAAAAGAAAATATGATAACATACTGAAAACACTTGAAAACATTTCTTATAAAAGTAAATACTTGCCAGTTGCTTTTGAAATGAAATTTTATATCTAGAAAGCTGACAATGGGCTCCAAGTGTTGTTATGTTGTCAATTTTAAATCAGAAATCTTAACATTAAAAACATGAGGGGTTGAATGTACATAAAAAATGAGTTATACTGTGATGTGTATGAATATGTGGTTATAATATGTACCATGTTGATCTTTATAATGTCATTGGTGAAGGTTGTTTCTGTTACATTTAAGAGATGAAGAGAATATTTTTTGTTTCCATGGGGGTATGAACTGAAAAAACTAATCACACTGTATGAATATGTTAAGCGAATTCATTCATAAGTGTGATAAGGTTTTTCGGTTCATACCTCCATGAAAACAAAAAATAATCTATTCATTTCTTATAATTTAATAGCATCGAGCAAAAAAGGCAAACACTTTACAAATTTAGATACTTTTTTTAAGGAACTATTTTGTGTGGAAGCATACAAAATAGCTGCGTGCTCAAAATTTTGTTCATGGGGTTATGAATAATTTTTCGGCCGATTAGAAAGCTTGTTTGTGATAGACGAAACTAAAAATTAAATGATATTGCAATATTGATGTGCTTTAACCCATTACCAGACAAAACAATAGTAGACTGGCCAAGTGTCAATGAAGATACAGATGACAAATTTTAGTTGATGAAATTTCAAAAATCTTTATCTTTTGAGAAGGAAACATAGTTGATAATGAAGAAACTACTTTTAAAATATTCCTTAATGTTTTCGAAAGCTTTTTTCTTGAGTTGTGTCAAAAGACATGATAGTGTTGGAATGGGTCAAACCATTACCAGATAACAAAGTTTTTGTCAAAATTGAAAGAGGTTGCAGAAAACAATGTTAAATTTATAACTTTACAAGCATAATGTTGTGGGAAATTAAGAAATTGCTTGTTACAAGAAATCCTGAATTTTTCAAAATTGAAAATCATTTAAAAAAACATATCAGAAAGGATACAAGCATTTTCTTATTTTTTCTTTTTTTTTCTTACCAGGCAAAAGTGTTTTAATTTGAATACTTTTTGCATTGTCATCTGCAATCACTTTCACTTTGGACAAGACTAAAATTGTTTTGCTAGGTAATGGGTTTAACAAGATCTGTAAATCTCCAGATCAATGAATTAGGCAAGTCTAATTTCATACAAAGTTCGACCAATCAAACAGCCATGAGCCCAATAGGAATTGGACATTGTCTGGAAAGAAGAAATGTCTTGTCATAAGTTTTCACACTTATAATATGTTATTACATTGAAGTTCTTTGAACAAATTAATATTAAAAAAGTTATATTTTGAAGTTACTTTAAAGTGTTTTGGCTTATCAGTATACCGCAACCAACCCTTACTTTCTGAACTGCCCTTTAACCCATTCCTGTTTTTGTAAAATATTAAACCTGTCTAAATACAAAGCTTTTGGAGATGAAAATTGAAAGTTGAGTTAATTTGAAAAAATGACCATTTCAGTAAGGTAGAAAATATTGTGGAAAAAGAGGAAATTGCTTGTTACAAGCAATTTTTTCTTTTTAATCAATGTTTTCTCAATTATAAAATTACAGGGACATAAAAACCAGGGATTGAACTGGAAAAGGTTACACCATTACTAGGCGGAAAAATCCTTTTTAAATTGAAAGGAGTTGCACACAACATTTCAAGGTTTATGAAATTTTATATTTTTCAACTTTCTGGATATAAAACATTGTGTAAATGAAGTAATTGGCTTTTTACAAGCAATTTCTTCAATTTTCTCAATGTTTTTCTGATTTCTTTTCTAGAGGGGTGTAAAAAAGCATCATTGTGTGGGAATGGGTTAATATTCAATTTATAAACCACTGCTATCAATCACAAGGTTGATTGACCTATAAAATCATTCATCTAGATGGAAGTTGGAATTTGAACTAGAACATTTTCAGAATTCTTGTTGGTTTGGTGACTTAAACACAGCAACTACAGCTTATCGAAAGCTGTAGTTATGACGTTTAGGTCAATGACCATTTTGCTTTTTAGTTTCAGGCTACTGATCATAAATTTCGCAAAATAATGAGCTTTGCTATCTTAGCCCAATTGGATATCAGTGGAGATCAACAATCATTTTATTGACAAGCAGGTGCTAAAAAGTCCAAAGTGTATAGTCATCTATCATTTAGGTGAAAAATCTCTCTAAATGAGATTTTTGAGATGTCCTACGAACGATTTTTGTTTTGATATCGTCAAGGATACTTGTTAAGCCAACGCTGACTATGCTAAAAATCTTCATTAGAAATTCTTAAGATTCTTTTTTAGTGGCTTAAATATCTTGATCTTTATTTTACAATCCTAAATAAGACTCTTAAGGATCTCGGGAAAAAAAAAACACTGTAGGAGAGCAAAGTAGGACCACGATGGTCCTCTTGGATTTTCCTGGTATTCTAATACCCAGACTTATGTTTTCCAAAAATAGAACTTAGTTACATCCAAACCACAAGAGTGCTAAAAGAATCCTAATTCTTACTTCAATGTCAAATGATTAAACTTGCATTAATTGAGTTAATAGGGACTAAACTGTGTAAAAATAAATAATTCTCAATGTCTTACAGTCCTTTTCAAGGGAATAAAGTTCATTTAAAGAATTGTTAAGTTGGTTTAAAGTCAAAGAGAATTTTCTAGGTTAAGAATTTCACTTATGATCAACTTGTCTTTTATGCAGGGCTGGCCTAAACTATGGTAAATCTATGGCCGTGGCCAGAGCGTAGTTGGTAGTGTGTCATATTCTCAATCATGAGGTCAAGAGTTCGCTCCCAGGTGGTAGCAAATATCCTTTTTCGACACTGTCTCCCACCAGTGGGTGGATAACTTAAGTGGGAAGAACAGTTGGAAGCTTGGAAAGGATGTAGTAGTACTACTGATGTGAGGAATACTATGAATCCATGGTTAGGTGCTCCAGCCTGTGTCATATGACTGAAATACTGTTAAAAGTGGCTTTAAACCCAATTAAAACAAACAGACAAATGTAAATATATATGTTCATGGATGAATTTCCGAATAATGTGGAAAAATTTGTCCCTTAGAAAAGTGCGACATGAAAAAAAGTTCAAGAAGGTACAAGCTAAAGGTCAAGTCAGCTTATTTGGGTTTTGCAAGTTGACCATATAAAGTTAAATCCTAAAATTATTGATTGAATAAAGTGGCTGTTTTCGTTCTTGAATAAAGAAGTTTCAATAAATGATTTTCAAAATTTATTTGCGATCGGAGAAAACAGAGACAACAGTGTCATGTAGTTTCATATCTCCTTATTAACTCATTCCCTCTTTTTAAGGCCCTTAAGACAAAAATTCAGAAAAAACAGTGTGGGACGTGAAAAATTACTCATTACAAGCAATGTTTTCATGTCTAACATTGTTTTTCTTTTTCTTTTTTTTACGTTGAAAGATTCGGTCGGTTTGAAAAATTCGTCTGCAGCTTCCATGAATTTGGATGAGTCTAAAATTTTGTAGTAGGGTAATAGGTTATACTAATTCTATTTTATATTCAGGACCGTTGATCCCATTTATGTCGTGTTCAGTTAGTGTTTGTAATTTGGCAGGATTAATGAATATAAACCTGGGTTTTGGACTTTCAACAACTGTTGAGGTTGGTTTAAAGTCAAAGAGAATTTTCTAGGTTAAGAATTTCACTTATGATCAACTTGTCTTTTATGCAGGGCTGGCCTAAACTATGGTAAATCTATGGCCGTGGCCAGAGCGTAGTTGGTAGTGTGTCATATTCTCAATCATGAGGTCCAGAGTTCGCTCCCAGGTGGTAGCAAATATCCTTTTTCGACATTGTCTCCCACCAATGGGTGGATAACTTAAGTGGGAAGAGCAGCTGGAAGCTTGGAAAGGATGTAGTGGTAGCACTGATGTGAGTAAAACTAGGAATCCATGGTTAGGTGCTCCAGCCTGTGTCATATGACTGAAATACTGTTAAAAGTGGCTTTAAACCCAATTAAAACAAACAGACAAATGTAAATATATATGTTCATGGATGAATTTCCGAATAATATGGAAAAATTTGTCCCTTAGAAAAGTGCGACATGAAAAAAAGTTCAAGAAGGTACAAGCTAAAGGTCAAGTCAGCTTATTTGGGATTTGCAAGTTGACCATATAAAGTTAAATCCTAAAATTATTGATTGAATAAAGATGCTGTTTTCGTTCTTGAATATAGAAGTTTCAATAAATTATTTTCAAAATTTATTTGCGATCGGAGAAAACAGAGACAACAGTTTCATGTAGTTTCATATCTCCTTATTAACTCATTCCCGCTTTTTAAGGCCCTTAAGACAAAAAATCAGAAAAACAGTGTGAGACGTGAAAAAATTACTCATTACAAGCAATGTTTTCATGTCTAACATTGTTTTTTTTTTTTTTTTTTTTTACGTTGAAAGATTCGGTCGGTTTGAAAAATTCGTCTGCAGCTTCCATGAATTTGGATGAGTCTAAAATTTTGTAATAGTGTAATAGGTTATACTAATTCTATTTTATATTCAGGACCGTTGATCCCAATTATGTCGTGTTCAGTTAGTGTTTGTAATTTGGCAGGATTAATGAATATAAACCTGGGTTTTGGACTTTCAACAACTGTTGAGGTTTTTCTAGATGTGTATGCGAGTTCATTGCCACTAAATCTGTAGCATTCCTTGTTGTTTGATGTTTTCAAGCATTCAAATTCTTCTTCTCTCTGGTATTTGAAATCTTCTGTCGACCCATAGGTACTGTAGATTTGTTCTTTGTCAGAGTAAAATGCTTGCCAAATATCATAGATATCGTCAATAACTAAAACATCGTCCTGATGGTGGTAGTCAGGGAGGTGTTCCTTTGCAGGTATTATTTCTATAGAACTCCTGCTACAAGAATAAGTTGATTCTTGTTGATCGACTTCCGACCAATCACTTGTGTATTCAGATACTGAATCTTCTACTGACCTTTCATTATCAGTGATGAATGTGTCCAGGGAATGTTTCGATTCTTGACTCGAGGCTTGTGAGTGGCTAGTTGATACTAAATCGTTAATGGGTACACTTTCTAACTCTGTGTCACTTTTAGAACTACCTCTCTGACTTGATTCCATTCCTTTCCCACAAATGTTGTTCAAGACATCACGTATCTCTGCCAGAATATTATCAACTTCCTCCCTAAGTTGTGCCATTTTCTTTTCCTCGACGTCAAGTTCAAAGTTATCAATGTCTTCCAGATATCGGTCTGTTTTTGCAGTGGTGTTAATGGTATGTTTTACTTTATCATTACCAATGCCTGCCCTGTCTACTGATTTCAATAGCTCTTTACATATTTGGACATCTGCAACTATTTCACTTTCTTTTCTGTAGCGTCCATTAACTTGGTTATTATTTGCATTAGCTTCCACTTCAGTTTCACACAAAACAAAGTTAAACAGTCTTTTATGTCCCTTGGATTTGAAATCGTCAACTTTTTGAAGATCTTTGAAATGATAACTTATGCTATTGTTCATACTAAACTCATTATTCATGAAGTTTTCTTGTTTGTTTTTACCTTTTTGGTTAGATATTTCTTCCTCTGTAAAACTAAGAAGTTGATCCTCGAGTGATTCAGAAATGGAAATATCTGAAATAAAGTGTTCACATGTGTTTCAGTGCTTAACCGACTTTCACGCGATTGCATGTTAGACGTTCCAGAAGAATTGAGGTAAAACCTTGTCAGAACAGGAGACAAATAATTTCTTCTTTTCGACAATGTTTTATTAGTTTTACGACCTTCTTGTATTTCTATTTACCAAACACATTAAGTTGCTTGTGGTTTTAGCTTACTTTAGCGCAAACTGCTCAAAGTGAAAATTATGTGGTTATGTGATGTTCGTCGTATGTTGTCCGTCACCATCATGTACCTTGTGGCTCTCTAGAGATTACAACTTTTGGTCAATGAACATGAAAATTGGTCAGTATATTTGTTTTGGTGAAATTTCGGACAAGTTTAAGAATGAGTTCCTTGAGGTTATAAATTTGGTTACTAGGTCAAATCTTAGAAAATCCTTGTGGGCCCTTTAGCGGCCACGTTTGAAGCTCAACTAGGCTTAGAATTGGTCGGATTGTTTGTCTTGATGAAATCTCGGACCAGATTAAAATTTGGACCCTTGGTGCCAGAGAATAAGTCAATCTTAGAAAAAAACTTTTGGACGCCCTAGAGGCCACATTTGATGCTCCACCAACCGAAAATATGATCAAAATGTTTGTCTTATTTCGGCTTGGAAAAGTATGAAATCGGATCACATCTCATGATCAAATATACAAAGAATCTCGAACCTTTACGTAGAATTTCTATCTCACTACCTGAGATATGCGTGTATGTTTGTATTGCTAGGTCCTGTAGTGCTTTCGGCATATATCGTATAGACTATCCGCGTGAGAAATCTAGAGTTAAATCTTGATTAACCCTTTCCTGTACAAACCCTGGTTTTTAAATTGCTGTGATTTTATACTAGAAACATCATTGTGGGGAAAAAAAGAAACAGGCATTTTTTTTTTTCTTTTTCCACAATATTTTTCACCGTACTAATTGGTTATTTTGAAAATTAAATCCACTTTAAATTGTCGTCTGCAAAATCTTTGAATTTGACAGGTGTAAAATTTTGAAAAATAAAGGGTTAAACATTCATGTCAGAACGCTGTCTGCCACGCCCACTTAGCTCCAGGAAGTTCCACTTAGATATTACTCCCTTGCCATGCTTAATTATAATCCTATATAGCATTGCTTTAAATCAAAGGACTGACGGCACTGGAGGGTCTAAATAAAGGTCAATATTCCTCTTGAAAATTAATTAATTTAACAACTCTGGCTGAAAAAAAGCAAGCAGGAGGTGTAGACCAAGATCAGAGTGCACTTATGTGCAGGCTGATCTTGGTCTTTACCACCTGCCAAAAAGGAATGTTCGGGGTTAAGCATGACAAGGGGTAAGCTGCAGAGGTGCAAAATTTATAGTCATTAACATGTAACAAAAAGGTAAAATGTTTGCTTGGTGACCTAAATGTTGAAACTACAGCTTGAATAATGTTTTTAGTCGTCAAACAAACTGCAAAAAATTCACAAAAATGCCGGCTCACCACTGAGTTCAAAGTTCACTTCCGGTCTAGATGAACTATTTGGTTGTTTGATTGAATATTTGATTGACATGGCAATCCATCAATTTAGGATTGTTGTATGGAATTTATTTGCCTATGTTTTGGCCAAAAGAAAAGTTTTGGATGATTTATCTCTATATCTAACCAGAGGCACTTGATGGCCCGATTCGCCCCACCGGCCATTTTTTTACTTATCATAAAAGTAGTTCAGTTTCCTTAACATAGGGGGCAACTCAATTAAAAGAGGGATTACTTTACACCTGAGCACGAAGTGCTCAAGTGAGCTATTGTGATCACCTTTTGTTCGGCGTCTGTCCATCGTACTTTGTGCGTCGTCCGTCAATAATTTCTTTAAACATCTCCTCCCAAACTAATAGGCCAATTTGAATTAAATTTTGCAGAAATGGTCTTTAGGTGGACCCCTTTAAAGTAGCGAAAAGAATTGAAATCCGTTGAAAACTCTGATTGCCATGGCAACAAAAGTGAAATTTTAAGATAATCTATAAAAAAAATTCTCCTCCTGACCCAGAGGGTGTAGAGCCTTGATATTTTGCATGAAGCATCAGTCTATTGACCTTTTCAAAATAGTTGAAATCATGAGCCTCGGGCCAAAGGGACGGAGTCCAAGTGGGGGGGGTATGATAAAGAATAATTTTTAATTGGCATTTTCACCGAAACCACTGAGCCAATTTGTACCAAACTGGGCAGAAATATTCCTCAGGTGGTCCCCTCTTAAAATAGCTAAAAGAATAAAAAGTCCGTTGAAAACTCTGGTTACCATGGAAACAAAAGTGAAATTTTAAAATAAAATTTTAAAATCTTCTCTTCCTTACCCAGAAGGCTCAAGAGCCAAGATATTTTGCATGAAGCATCAGTATGACCTCTTTCAAAATAGCTAAAATCATGACCCTCGATTCCTCAGTTGCGGAACCCCAGGGGGGTGAGGTTTATATATTAATAAAGAACGATTTTTAAACAGCATCTTCTCCCAAACCATTGGTTTAAATTGTACCAAATTTGTTAAAATTTCCTTAGCTGGTCCCCTCTAAAATTGGCTAAAAGAACTTAAATCCGTTGAAAATTCCAGTTGCCATCGCATCAAATTTTAAAATAATCTTTAAAAATCTTCTCCTAACCAGGAAGCGTAGAGCTTTGATATTTTGCTTGAAACATTAGTATATTGACCTCTTTCAAAATATCTAAAATCATGACCCTCGGATCCCCAAAAATCTTTTCTCCTGACCCTCAAGGCATTTATAGCCTCGATATTTTGCATGAAGCATAACTTCATTGACTTCTTTCTTATTTCTGAAATTATAACCCTTGGATCCGGAGGGAGGAAAAAGTTTTCTCATTCTTTCCAATTAGCCCTTAAGCCCTGGAATTTGTCATTAAGACTTTAGAATAAAAGCCAATCCTCTTTAAACTAGTAAATTTTGTGAGTCAACAGCAATCATTCCTGAGCATTTTGGTCGAAATCCATCGACTGGTTTCTGATGAAAGATTTTCTACTATATCCAATAAATGGAGATTAGCCCCGTCCAAAAAGACCATTTTTTCATCTGATCCATTTTCTTAAGTAACCTGATCAAATGTCACCAAAGAATCATTCCTGTGAAATTTTGTTGAAATCTATCAACTGGTTTCTAAGGAAAGGATTTTCAAAGTTTTCCTACATCCCAATAATGGAAAATAGCCCAAGCCACAAAAACATTTTTTTATCCAATCAATTTTTAAGAATCCTATAAAGGGTCACCCAAGGATCATTCCTGTGAATTTTGGTTGACTTCTGTCCAATACTCTCAGGGGAGAAGGTTTGTAAAAGTTTACGAACGCACGACATACATTCCGCAATGACAATAGCCCGCTAGCTGTCAACTAGTGGGGCTAAAAAGGAATAAAAAAGAATCTCAAAATATCTCACCAGAATCATCCTCGTCTGAACCTATTCTCAATAAGATCTCTTCTTCTAATGGATCAATATCATAGTCATCAGGATCGTGATAATAGTTCCTACTGACAAAACACATTGTTCGGTTAATCCATTCTCACTCGCCCGTTTTTTTTTTTTTTTTTTTTTTTTACTTTTTGAAGAAAAAATACTTTGGTATACATTGTTTTTGAAAATGACTAGCAATTTCACATATTGTTTCCCACTCATGATTTCACAAACATTTTTTTTTTTTTGTCTGTAACTCTTTGAGTTTGGACGAGTCTAATTTTTCTGTAGTCTGTGAGTCGTTCCCCTGACCTGCGTTTGCGTATGCAGTTTAGTGAAACGACTCCCAGATCAGTTATGGGTTACTACGCCTAGTTAACCAGAGTTTTGTCGTTTGTTTTTTGTAGGAAAATATGGTAATGCTTATTACCAGACGGCAAATTTTAGACTGATCCAAATTCAAACAAGTTTCAGACGTAAATTCAAATAACAAAGTAAATTGAAAAAACAAGTTTCATATAAGATGGAAACATTGTGAGAAAAGGAGAATTTGCTTGTCCCAAGCCATCTTTTCTCAAAGTTTTCTATAAGTAAATTTTTTTGGAGTGTCAAAAATCGGGATTGTGTGGTAATGGGTTGAATACATCGTAAACAGTCGACGGATCGCCGCTGTATATAAATGAACCGATTGACCAATCAAATTATTAATTTTGGCAGGGATTAAATGTTCAATTTAGACATTTAAATAAAAATATTATCAATGGTTTTGCGACTTAAACAGACTGACTACAACTCATTCACGCAGTGGGTACGAAATTTTACTCATTCGGACTTTTACGTTTCTGTGATTTTATACTTTAGAAAGCATTGTGGTAAAAGAAGAAATTGCTAGTAACAAGGAAATTTCTTCTTTTCCCACAATATTTTCTACCAAATACGGTGGTTTCATGTAAAATTGCATCCAATTTTCATTATCATCTGTAACCTCTTTTAATTAAGACAAATCTAAAAAGAAAAAAAGCAGGAAAGGGATAAGTCACCCACCAATTTATGGTTGTTGTTGTTGTTGTTTATTCCACTGGCAATTTCGCCGACTAGTGTTGTGTGATATTTCACCACAAGTACCTTGTTGGAGACCATTGAAATAGGTCGACGGTCCGTCTATAGCGACCGAGTATTAGCGACTGTATGTGACAATGTGTTTATTTATCGTCGCTACCGTAGCACATGCCCATATGAGCGACGCCCCCAGAAGACGGTTAGTTGTTACGGGGAATAGTGCAAGGATACAGGACGAAACTGCTGAGAAACTGGTTCTCTAACGTGCTCGATAGATAGCATCGTCACACGTTGCCTCGGTTTAACGTCTCATCCAAGAGACAATTAGTTTGTTTGTTGATATAGTCAAGGTTTGAAGTCAAGTGTTCTACCAACTGAGCTAATCGGGCTGACGTATGTGACAACCACCTGACAATGATCTTAAAAAGTAATGGACCCCGAATGACCCGAGTCCAAATGTTTGGTTTTAGACCCTTTCTTTCCGAAGAGATAAAAATATTTACGATGCCCTATACAGACTAACTTTCATTATTTAGAGTGAAAACATAGGTATCGTATGTATGACTACTCTTTTGACCCTTTCCCAAACGACAAAATTTAAGGCTGGTCTAAATTGAAAGAGGTTGCAGGCGACAATTTTTATGTTGATGAAATCGGTTTCTTTATTTTATGAATTATTATGATTATTGTTTTATTCTTATACTATTATCATTATTAAAAGGATGAAAACACCTTGGAAATTATAATAATGCTTGTAACATGAAATTTCTTCATTGTCCCAAGATTCTTTCTGGGAGGTCTAAAAGTGTTATTTGTGTGAAAATGGGTTAAACCAAACTCAATATTCGTTTACAAATCTCAAACTTAATCCATTACAAAAAATGCTACATTTTACCTGTACGTCTACAACACTTTCAAACATTACGGAAAATTAAGAAATTGCTTGTTATAAGCCATATCATTAGTTACCATATTTCTCTATAAACCAAAAGGGATAAAAGAGATGAATAAATAGAATCAAATTTCACCAAATGAGAAAATTTTGTCTGCAACGTCTTTGAATAAGGAAAAGTCTAAAGTCTATTCACCTGCCAGTAATACCCGAAAGGGGAGTTGGGCAGTATATATATTTATGTATGTATGTATGTATGTATGTATGTATGTATGTATGTATGTATGTATGTATGTATGTATGTATGTATGTATGTATGTATGTATGTATGTATGTATGTATGTATGTATGTATGTATGTATGTATGTATGTATGTATGTATGTATGTATGTATGTATGTATGTATGTATTTATAGATAGATAGATAGATAGATAGATAGATAGATAGATAGATAGATAGATAGATAGATAGATAGATAGATAGATAGATAGATAGATAGATAGATAGATAGATAGATAGATAGATAGATAGATAGATAGATAGATAGATAGATAGATAGATAGATAGATAGATAGATAGATAGATAGATAGATAGATAGATAGATAGATAGATAGATAGATAGATAGATAGATAGATAGATAGATAGATAGATAGATAGATAGATAGATAGATAGATAGATAGATAGATAGATAGATAGATAGATAGATAGATAGATAGATAGATAGATAGATAGATAGATAGATAGATAGATAGATAGATAGATAGATAGATAGATAGATAGATAGATAGATAGATAGATAGATAGATAGATAGATAGATAGATAGATAGATAGATAGATAGATAGATAGATAGATAGATAGATAGATAGATAGATAGATAGATAGATAGATAGATAGATAGATAGATAGATAGATAGATAGATAGATAGATAGATAGATAGATAGATAGATAGATAGATAGATAGATAGATAGATAGATAGATAGATAGATAGATAGATAGATAGATAGATAGATAGATAGATAGATAGATGGATAGAATTGTATCGTCTGGTTACAGGTTAAGAGCCTTTTGTGTGGATATTATCAATAAGAACTTTACGATTCTCTATGAAAAGCATGAATGAAAACGAATTTTCTTTGGATTCAAGATTGAACAAATGTTTTCAATATACAAATACTTAATAATTGTTTAGTGTTATAAGCTACCGAAATTCTTGTTTTTTGGGTTTTTTTTTTTTTTGTTTTTTTTTTAAATCATTATTTTTATCATTTTTATGCACATATCATATCATTTCAGGAGAAATACATAATCAATCCTAGCACGAATCTTGATTAAATATCAACTCAGTACGATACCCTGATGACCTCGTTAAGATTGTCATGTTGACTGAATTTGGATCTCATTGGACCTTTTAATTTAGTGTCCGGAATTGGTATATTTTCGAGTAGTCACATAAACCTTTTGGATCCCTATTAGATAAACAAATTTTATTTCGTGTAACGAGTCTTGATAGAGGCATTTAACTGAAATATTGAATTCCTCGCATTCTGTACAGCATCGAATAACATAATTCGAAAAAAACCGATTTACATTTTGTCAAAAAATGCATTTAACAAAGTGTTTTCAGAGTTTCCATACCTTATATTAGCCATACCATTTCATCGTTTAGATATTCTCAGCAGCAAATAACAGTGATTATTGCTTACAACGTAACGTCAATGACGTTATAAAGCGCGGTATTCTATGACGTCAATTTTACCGCGCTATTCGAGACGAGATATGAACACTTTGATCTTCAGCACTCAGATACAGACCCATTCTATTTCAATGCAAGCTTATAATACTTTACTGTATTGCAAAACTTTACATCTGTCTAAATTCAAAGGTTTCGCGAAAACATTTTAAATTCAGTTTAATAATAATCAGTCAATAGGGTAGAAAACACAGGGACGTAAAACCAGGGACTATAGAGCAATGAGTTAAAATCTACACACAAAACGCGAAACAGTTTCACTGGATGAATAGATATTTTCGCGGCTATTTTCATTTTTGCATAATTTTACGGTATTGCATCGTAAACTGTAAATTCGCAAATATTATATCATTCTGTTGAAAATTGTAAGTTGTAGACAGTTCAAACTGATGCCTTGGTTAACGGATAGCTGGTCATGCCAATAACCTCCATTAAGGCAGTTCATCCCAGACATCAAATAACGTTAATTGGTGGGAAACACAAAATGAACGTATATAGAACTTTGGCGACTTAAACGTCACAAATACGGCTTGAATACTCTATAGCTGTTACGTCGAAGTCCCAACAAATATACTTGACATAAAGTCCGAGGTCAGAGGTGCGTTCTTTTCGTCGAGATTCTTAAGATTCTTATTTAGAATTTTAAGAAAAAGCGTTCTTTAGATTAAGATTTTTAAGCGGCTAAATAAGAATCTTAAGAATTTTTAATGAGGAATTTAAGCGTACTCGGCATTGGCTTAAACGAGTAGCCTTGACGACGTTGAATTTTTCACTCAAAATAACATAAAATTGTTCTTGAAAACGTCTCAAAAATCTTACTTAGCGGGATTTTTTATCTCGACGAAAAGAACGCACCTCAGTATTCCTTTCTGGTCTAAGTGGGTGTTTCGATTTGTCAGTCGATTATTTGACTGAAAGCGGCGATCCACTGTCACTTGATCATTAAGATATTTCTAACTAGAGGCGCATGAGCGCCTGATTCGCTCCACCGGCTTGAATATACTTATCATTCCTGAGAAATTTGGTTGAAAACCATCCTGCAGATTGTAGGTTTTTCACTGTTTACCATATACGGAAATTAGCTAAATCTATTTATGCAATGTTTACGGCCAATCAATTTTTTAGCAATCGAATAAGGGGTCACCAAAGGACCATTCCAGTCAAATTTAGTTGAAATCAATCCAATTGTTTCAGAAAAAAAGATTTGCAAAGCTTTCACATTATATGGAAATAAACCCCCACCCAATAAAGCCATGCTTTTTGTCCTATCAAAATTCTTTGAAGAAATCTTATAAAGGGTCATACAAGGATCGATCCAGTGAAATTAGGTTGAAATTCATCCATTGGTTTCTGAGAAGAAGATTTTCAAAGTTTTCACCATAAATTGAAATAAGCTCCGCCAATTGAAGCCATATTATTCATTCCATTTTCATTCTTTGAAGGAATCTGATAAAGGGTCACCGGAGGTTCATTCCTGTTTAATGTGGTTGAAATCCATCAATTGGTTTCTGAGAAGATTTTTTAAGGTTTCACCATATATGGAAATAAGCCCCGCCTATTAACCCTTTCCTGGTTTTGAAATTTTAGACTGGTCTAAATTGAAAAGGGATGCAGACGACAATGAAAATTGGATGCAATTCCAAATAAAACAATCCTAGGTGGTAGAAAACACTGTGGGAAAAGGAGAAATTGCTTATTATAAGCAATTTCTCCTTTTTCCACAATATTTTCTTAAGTATAAAATCACAATGACGTAAAATCCCGGGTTTATCCAGGAAAGTGTTAAAGCCACGTTTTCATCCGATTGAAATTCTTTGAAGGAATCTGATAAAGGGTCACCCAATAATCATTCCTGTAAAATTTGGTTGAAATCCATCATTTAGTTTCTGAGAAGATATTTTCAAAGACTTCACCATATATGGAAATTAGCCCCATCCTTTTAAGCCATATTTTTCATCCGATCAAAATTCTTTGAAGGAATCTGACAAAAGATCACGAACGGATCATTCCTATAAAATTAGGTTGAAATCCATCATTTGGTTGCTGAGAAGAAGATTCTTCAAGATTTTATGGAAATTAGCCTCGCCCATTAAAGCCATGTTTTTCATCCGATCAAAATTCTTTGAAGGAAACTAATAGATGGTTACCAAAGGATCACTTCTGTATAATTTGGTTGAAATCTGTTCAGTACTTTCTGAGAAGATTTTTAAAGTAAAAGTTAAAAGACGGACACACGACGGACACAACGCCATGACAATAGCTCGCTGGCTTTCAGCCAGTGGAGCTAAAACTCAGACAAAGTCAATGACCTATTTAATCTTTAACTGTCTAGCACTAGCTAGGTAGCTTACGCATTATCATCTAAAATTAATGTTTATTTATTCTTTATTTAAAGCATACTAGCTACACGAACCGGCAACATATTAACATTTTAAGATCAAGCGCCAGTATGGCAATCTGTCTATATAGTCAAGGTAGCAAAATAAAAGAAAATAAAGATTTTCTGAGATATAATGTCATAGAATTGCTCAAACGCGTGATTATTTGATGGATGATCCTATCATTTGAGGAATCATCACGGAATTGGGTGTTACGTTTGTTTGGGTGGTCTGTAATAATTATAAGCATGCAACAGCTAAACTACATTCATTGCGTCAATCATGTCTAAAAACTCAATGTAAGAGGACTCGTAAGTTCACTTTTGTATCAGTAATTGGCTTTCTAATTAATAGTTGTAAAAATGTATACACTTTTAAACCATTCCCACACAATGACTGTCTTAGGTAAAAGTGTCGGAATGTATGGACAAATTACAGTACTTTTGCTCCTTTGAAATTTCACAAAAGGTAGGATAAAGCTATCCTAATATTGCAGGCCTAAATGAAATTAAACAAGTTGTGTTTGTGAAACACTATGCCCCCGAGACAGGAATTATTTAGAAACGGGAAAATGGTTGAAATGTTGACCTTGAACTTGATGAAATGACCTTCCCCAGTTGCGCCTTGTTGAGACTTATCTACATACCAAATAATATTAGCATTGTAACTTAAACAGGGTTTAAGGAAAATGTTTAGTTGGCAGGTTAAGTTTTGCAGACAGACAGACGGACAGACAAACAGACAGACAGACACCAGTAAACCAATATGCCCCCTACCTTATCGATGCAGGGGCATAAAAAGAAAACCTTTTTTCTCCTTCATGTATTTTACTGATGCTTGGCAATATTATTTTAAGCTAACTGACTAACAGATATCTACCTGTACTAAATGACCAATCACAGCTGTCAATCAAATAACCAGTCTACAAATCAAATCGTTCATGTAGACCATAATTGACTTTTCAACTCCAACATTCGCCACCATTTTTGTTAACATCTTTTGTTGGTTTGGCGACTTAAACGTCATAACTACATCCCTTTTCAAGCTGTAGTTACGACTTTTTGGTCGCAAACCAACTATTCTACTTTTTTGCTGCATGCTACTGGCAATAAACTTTGCACAATAACGCTGTTAATATCGAAGTGGGACATCCTGTTGGAGTCTATGGGTGTAGCAAATGGACTAAGTGGGTGGGGCCAGCAATTGGTCAATTGAAGGATTGCAGGACCTAGCCACTGACCTCTTCACCTGTCAGTTCTACTGAGGTAATAACCAATTTACGGTCTAAATATAAGATTTGATTGGCCTATTTTGTTTTTGATTGATCTGTCAATTACCTTTATAATTATTCAATAGATATTTCTTGTACGCTACAGTTAGATAACTTGTAATTAATTTCTTCTTATTTTTTTAACGATTCAACTTTCCTGCATCTTTTAGTTCAGCGCTCAAATATCTGACCACAGATAAAGCAGAAAAATTTGATCGAATGGGGCTTAACACAACTTTTAACAGTACATGTATTTCAGTCATATCACGACGACTTGAGCACCCAAACATTTCTCACACCAGTATTACCACTACATCCTTTCCGAGCCTCAAGCTGCTCATCTGACTTACATTTAGGATTATCAACCCATTTGGGGGTAACAAATGTCGGAAAGAATATTTGCCGCAACCCGGGATCGAACCTGGGACCCAGTGATTAGGAGTCTCACGCGCTACCTACCAACTGTAGAAGAATATGCCTGTACAGCAGATTTATATCTAGATAATATGCCACATACCAACAGACATCCATATCACAACACAAAGCTTTGACAATAGCTCTGATTGTCAAAGCTATTACCAAGTCAAGCTAAAAAATAAGGCAAGATAAAATTTCTGGTACTGTAAAATCCTTTATAAAATATAGACAACATCTAAAATTTACAAATACAATAGGCTAAAATTTGATTGCACAGTCTTCACAGAAAAACAAACAAACAAACAAACAATCTTGTTTCCTAACTAGCATATACAAGACTTAGAGCATAACTATACCGCCTATATTAATATAGGCACTTACAACAGTCTTGAGCTAAGCCCTTGAAATTTAATGTTTCATGATTTATCATTATTTATGAACAGTTTGGCAAAAGGGACAATCTGGTAAATCTCCTGACCTTCTGCATGTATTCTTCTGGCTAAAAAAATAATTAAAACTAAAATGTACCAGTATTGATACCTTCAAAACGAACATAAGAATGGGTACCTCATAAGAATGTGGATATTTCAATATTGCCTATGTCAGTCTCCTTGTAAATCATCAAATCCAGGGTTGATTGCAAAACTATTCTAATTAAGAGATGAAGAGAATATTTTTTGTTCTCATGGAGGTATGAACCGAAAATCCTAATCACACTGTATGAATACGCGAAGCATTGGTAATGCATTGAATGGGAATAACAATATATTCATTTTGAAACAAGGGAAACAACTTTCATGGAAAGAAACTTGAACAAGAGGACCATGATGGTCCTAAATCGCTCCCCTGAGTATGATGGTTCATGGCTTTATGATATAAACAAAATATCAAAGCCCTCTGTCTAATTATTTTGGAGAAGATGTTTAAGGAATTTTCTTTTAATCCTAGGTATATTGATGATCCCACCATATAGCACTAATTTCCTGAATATGGTAATGCTTTGAAGTAAAGACATCAATACATACCAAGTATAAAAGTTCTAGGCCTAGTGGTTATGGAGAAGAAGGTTTTCAAAGATATCATTATTCATTCCTAACTAAAATTAGAAATTGCACAGAAAAGGGCTAATTTTTGTAAGTAATTTGGTAGAGGGTCAATGGCATATGATAATTCTTTGAAGTATTTTGGTAGACTGTCAATATATGATGATATATATCAAAGCTCTAGGCCCTATGGTTTGGGAGAAGAAGATTTTCAAAGATTTCATTCTTTATTTCTATGTAAAATCAGGGATCACAAAGAAAAGGGCTAATTTTCAGAATAAGGTAATTCTTTGAAGTATTTTGGTAGAGGGTCAATAGATGATGATTTGTACCAAATATCAAAGTTCTAGGCCTAATGATTTGGGAGAAGAAGATTTTAAGATTTCCTTCCTTTATTCTATGTAGAATCAGGAATTGCCAAGAAGAAGGCTAATTTTCAGAATAAGGTAATTCTTTGAAGTATTTTGGTAGAGGGTCAATAGATGATAATTTGTACTAAATAGCAAAGCTCTGGGCCTTATGGTTTGGGAAAGAAGATTTTCAAAGATTTCCTTCTTTATTTCTATGTAAAATCAGGGATCCCAAAATAAAGGGCTAATTTTCAGACTAGTAATTCTTTAAAATATTTTGGTAGAGGGTCAACACATGATGATTTGTACCAAATATCAAAGCTCTAGGCCTTATGGTTTGGGAGAAGAAGATTTTAAGATTTCCTTCCTTTATTCTATGTAAAATCAGGGATTGCCCAGAAAAGGGCTAATTTACAGAATACGGTAATTCTTTGAAGTATTTTGGTAGAGGGTCAATACATGATGATTTGTACTAAATAGCAAAGCTCTGGGCCTTATGGTTTGGGAGAAGAAGATTTTCAAAGATTTCCTTCTTTATTTCTATGTAAAATCAGGGATCACAAAGAAAAGGGCTAATTTTCAGAAAAAGGTAATTCTTTGAAGTATTTTGGTAGAGGGTCAATACATAATGATTTGTACCAAATATCAAAGCTCTAGGCCTTATGATTGGGAGAAGAAGATTTTTAAAGTTTTCCTTCTTTTATTCTATGTAAAATCAGGGATTGCCCAGAAAAGGGCGAATTTTCAGAATACGGTAATTCTTTGAAGTATTTTGGTAGAGGGTCAATACATGATGATTTGTACAAAGTATCAAAGCTCTAGGCCTTATGGTTTGGGACAACAAGATTTTTAAATATTTCCTTCTCTATTTCTATGTAAATAGGGATCACAAAGAAAAGGGCTAATTTTCAGAATACAATAATTCTTTGAAGTATTTTGGTAGAGGGTCAATAGATGATGATGTATACCAAATATCAAAGCTCTAGACCTTTTGGTTCGGGAGAAGAAGATTTTTAAAGATTTCCTTCTTTATTTCTATGTAAAATCAGGGATCACTCAGAAAAGGTCTAATTTTCAGAATACTTTAATTCTTTGAAGTTTTTAGGTAGAGGGTCAATAGATGATGATTTGTACCAAATATCTAAGCTTTAAGCCTTACAGCTTGGGAGGAGAAGATTTTTTAAGTTTTTTCACTCCGTTGCCATGGCAACCAGAGTTATTCATGGATTTCAATTCTTTGAAGTATTTTGAAAGAACATGACCTAAGGATCATTTCTGTGAAGTTCTGTTGAAATTCCATGGTTAGTTTAGGAGGAGAAGATATTTTTTGTAATTGTGAACGGACGGATGGACGACGGACGATGACCGATCACAATAGCTCCCCCAGAGCACTTCGTGCTCAGTTGAGCTAAAAAGGAAGTAACTGATATGAACTTAGTTAACAAGTGCAGCATTCATAACCTCCCTTAAATATATCCATTACATCAAAAAATTTCAACATATTTACCCATTGCCAAAAAACAAATTTTACACTTGTTCAAATTCAAGGATGTTGGAGATGACAATTTTTAGTTTATGTAGATTGATTTGGCTTTTGAGGTAGAAAGTCTTGTGGATAATGGGGAAAATTACCTGTACTAGCAATGTCTTCATTTCCACAAAATTTAAAAAAATACTTCTTAGGGGTGTCAAAATGCCGAATTTTGTGGGAATGGGTTGAATCTATCTCAAGGAGTCTATATAATATAATCTAAAGAACATTCATGTATAATTTGGTTGATATCCACTCAATATTTTCTGGGGAGAAAATCTCCAAAGATTTCACAACATGTATGGAAATAAGCCCCTTCCCAATAAAAGCAATGTTTTTATCAGATCAGAATACAGCCAGTAGAAGATATTTACAGTTTTCACTATACATGTATACAATCTATGGAAAATAGTCCTGTTAATATAAGCCATGTTCTTCATCTGATCATCTTTTTTCAAGTTATCTATTAACCCTTGTCATGCTGAACCCGGAATATTACGGTTTTTGGCATGAAGCGTAGACCAACATCAGCCTGCACATAAGTGCAGTCTGATCTTGTTCTACACCTCCTGCTTGTACTTTTAAGCCAGAGTTGTTTATGAAATTGATTTACAAAAGAAATATTGATTTTTGAACAACAAGTTCTATCAGTGCTTTCAGCCCTTTGATTTTGCAGCAATACAGTTAGGTAATTTATACAGCATGACAAGGGTTAAAGGTCACCCAAGAATCGTTTCTGTTAAAAATTTGATTATAATCAAGCAAGTTGTTTTTGGGGAGAAGATTTTCAAAGCTTTCACAATATACCAAGTAGGAAATTAAACCTGCCTATAAAAGTGATGTTTTTATTCCATCAAAATGCCTCGAAGGAATCTGATAATGGAGCACCAAAGGATAACTCAAGATGAACTGAGAACAGCAGTTTCTGAGAAGGTTTTCAAACATTTATGGATGGATACAAGCATGGATGCATGACAGACAAAGACACAACAATTGTTGGTTGGAGACCCAAACTCTACAAGTACTGCTTATTTTAGATGTTTAAATCACCAAACTTATACTTCCAGCATAAATGAACAATTTGATTGGTCTATCAAGTTTTGATTGACAGATAGATCTGTTAATTGCAAGTCATAGAATCTAGTTAATATATCTATATATAAATTAATGTATAATGTACAAAATGTGTAAAATCTTTACAAACAAATACCTCCCAGGTTAACCCATTCCAACACAATAAAATTTCAGGTTGATCCAAATTGAGAGAAGCTGTAGACGTCAATTACAAATTGGTGGAATGTTTAAACTTCTCATCTTTTTGGATAGAAAACATTGTAGTTAATGAAGGAGTTGCTTAATACAAGCAACTTCTTCATTTTCCACAATATTTTCCAAAGTTTTCTCGGGGAGGGCCGTAAAATGCAGGATTGTGTGTAAATCGAATAATTTCAGCAGGTCAAGAATAAAGAATAAGTGAGAAGTCTATATCTATTTTAGGTTTGTGACCCATGACACTTTGATATCTGAAACATATTGGCCCTGGTCAAGCTGCAAGGATTGCCAACTGACCAGTGATGAAACCAGGCCTAGAATCCACAACCCTGGACTTTCCTCAGATTACTAGTCTGTATCCCTACCCATAGAGCGATGCGGCATCTGTAACCTTAGTTTTGAATAAGATGTAGTTACAAGGTTTTGTTAGCACATAAATGATATTTAAGTATTTAGTGCATAGGAACAAACACAGCTGCAGATATTGCCACTGACTTTTACCCATTCCCACTTGACAAAATTTTAGACTGGTCCAAATTCAAAGAATATGCAGACGGCAAATTTAGGTTGATGAAAGTCTAGAATTCTGTCTTTTGGGGTAGGAAACATTGTGGACATTGTAGAAATTGCTTGAAACAAGCAATTTCTTCCATGTCCACTATGTTTTCTAAAGCTATCTTTTTGATTGGTGTAAAAAGGAAGGATTGTGAGGGAATAGGTTAATGTCAAGATTTCGAAATGAGATGATTCGAAATGAGATTATTTCTCTATTATGGGTACTCAATGAAATTCTCTCATAAAGCAATTAGAAGATCACGGCTGTCAATCAAAGAATAATTCAACCAATCAAATAATTTATTTAGCCTTGAAGTAAAATTTGAACTATGCCACTGGCTGTCATTTAAGTGAAGCAGTTTTGTTAGTATGGGGAATTTATATCTCATATCTACAGCTCATTCAAGCTGTTGTTACTATGTCTAAGTTGCCAACAAACCATTTTACCTTCATGTTACTGACCATATATTTTGCAAAAAAACACCGTTTAACCCATTTCCACTTGACAAAATTTTAGACTGGTCCAAATTGAAAGAAGATGCAGACGACAATTTCAAGTTGATGGAATTTTAAATTTTTTCACCTTTTTGATAGAAAACATTGTGGATAATGAAGAAATTGCTTGATACAAGCAATTTCTTCATTTTCCACAATGTTTTCCAAGGCTTTATGCTTGGGATGCGTAAAAAGGAGGGATTGAGTGGGAATGGGTTAATATTAAACTTCCTGTCGAAGATCAGTGGTAGGGGGCCAAGGATCCATCAATCAATGAAATTGTCTTATGAAAACAAATGCAATATGTATCCAAATAATTGACACTTAAAGCTGACCCGCCCACTTACTCCCTAGGCCCCACCCATTAACTCTGACAGGAATATCTACTTTGATTTATAACAGCATTATTTTGGAAAATTCATGGCCAGCACCGTGTAACAAAAAGTAAAATGGTTGGTTGGTGACCTAAACATCATAACTACAGCTTGAATAAGCTGTAGTTATGATGTTTAAGTCGCCAAACCAACAGAAAAGGTTAACAAAAATGGCAGCCAATGTCTGAGTTGAAAGCTCAGGTCTGGGCTTAATAATTGAATTGATTGATTGGTTGATTCCTTGAACGATAGCCATGATTAATCAATTGACATATCGCATAGAATTTTAGATTTGTTCAACTTTCTGGGTAGAAAATATTGGGGAAAATGAAGAAATTGCTTGAAGGAAGCAATTCCTTCATTTTCTAACATGTTTTCTACCCAGTTGTTTTCTTGAGGGCATCAAAAGGTGTCATTGTGTGGGAATAGGTTAAATGATATTTTGATTGACAGAGGGAACGCTTCAACAGAAGTTTCGATAGAAAAACTATTTAGAGCGTGATCACCCCATCTTACCTAAAGCTTTGTGAACTTTCAATACAAGCCCTTTGAAACCACAACTAGAAGCTACATAAACCATGTAAAGAGCAAACAAAAATGTATATGCGTCAACTATAGTATATTCATGTAACCCATTACCAGATGGCAAAATCTTAGACTGATCCATTTGAAAGGAGTTGAAGACGACTATTCCAAGTTGATCAATTTCTTAATTTTTTGCTTTTTGGATAGAAAATATTTGTAGATAATGAAGAAATTTCTTCATTTTCCACAATATTTTCCAAAACATTTTTCTTTAGACCCATAAACAGGGGGGGGGGGGAAAGGTTGGGTTGTGAGGGAATTGGTTAACACAATACCAGATTGAAAATCTGAACTGGTCCAAATGGAAAGGAGTGCCAGACCACAATTTAAAGTTTATGAAATGTTTTCATTTATTTCAACTTCCTGGGTAGAAAAAATTTGGAAAATGAAGAAATTGCTTGTAGCAAGCAATTTCTTCAACCTACAAAATTTATCCTTAATTGATTTTCTTAGAAGGTTTCCATTACATGCCGTCCAAATGCCTCATTGTGTGGAAATCCTAAAGTCACTATGAAACTAGAAATGTGTGAAAGACATGGAGGCCTCACTTAATCATTCTTCAAGGGAAACAACTGTAACAAGTTATTTTAAAATCCATCAATTAATGTAGAAGATAGTGTCAGACAAACTAACTCACCCAGCACCACAAACAAGCGAACGCTCACACACAGACAGAAGTAACTCAATATGCATGATGCCATTAAATAGTAGGGCATAAAAAGTAGACTTTTTAACCCATTAAAAGATGGTAAAATACATAGAATAGCTCAAATTGAAAGATGTTGCAGAAGACAAATTAAAGTTTATGAATTTTTTTAATTTTTTCAACTCTCTGGGTAGAAAACATTGTGGAAAATGGAAAATTGCTTTTGACAAGCAATTTCTTCCTTTTCCACAATGTTTTCCAAAGTTTTTTTCCAGGGCGGGGGGGGGGTCTAAAAGTGTAACTGAGTGAGAATGGGTTAACCCTTGTCATGCTAATCCTGGTATAATCCTGCTTTGACAATGGCTTTGGCAGGTGAATTAGACTAATGTGCAGGCTGATCTATCTCTATACCACCTGCCAAAGCATGAATATTCCGGGTTTAGCCTAACAAGGGTTAATATCAAAACTTTATGTTGCAGCTCAGTGGGTTTGCCAACCAATCAGTCAATTGACAACTTTTTTTAGTTTCTTAGTTTATTAGGCTATAAATCTACATTGAAAATAATACAACCATGAACATTACATATAAAGAATGCTTGAACCCATTACCACACAATACTTTTACACCCTCAAGGAATTAAATCAAAGAAAATATTATGAAAGTAAGAGACAATGCCCACTTCAAAAAATGTCTTCATTTCTCAGTTTACAAAAAATCAACTAGTCCAAAATTTTGGGTTGAGAATATCTATTACTTCTTGATATAAAACTCCTGCTTACATAAGTAAATAGCAATTAACACATTGCTAGATAAGAGGAAGTAATATCAATACAAATTTCATATTTCTCTTTGAAAACCCTACTTTGTTGGTACCCAATGAAATTAACCAATTGCAGCATTTAATCGGAGAGAATAAATCATTTAATCAAATAATTTTATTTCAACCAGAAGTGAACTTTGAACTCCAACATTGGCTGACATTCATGTGTTGGTTTAGCAACTTAAACATCATAACTACAGCTTAATCAAGCGTTAGTTGCACTGTTTAGGTCACCAACCAACCATTTCATTTTTTTGTTATATGGTTCTGGCTTATTTCAAAATAATGCTGTATATATGGAAGCAGAACTTCCTGTTGAAGTCAGTGGGTGTGGCCGGTGGAATAATTGGGCAAGATGAGACATCTGTCAATTGTTTTGATGAAACAACTCAAATGACTACCCACAATATAAGGTTTGATTATGATTAATGAAATTTTTACAATCGTAATCACTTCCTCTACCTGCAGCTCTGAATAATGAAATATATCATGTAACATTGTCTTAACATATTACCAAATGATACCAGTCCAAAGTTGCGAATGAAAAATGCAAGTTGGAGAAATTATAAGTTTCTTAGTTTGTTAGGGTAGTAAACATAGTGGACACTAAAAAATTGCTTTCTGAGAACAATTTCTTCGTTTCCACAATGTTTTCCAAAGTGTAAAAAAGTGGGATTTTGTTTAAATAGGATCCATCATTACCACATTACCGCTTACAGATGCACCTAGATAATCACTTAGGAAAACCTTGTGGAAAATGAAGAAATTAAATGTTAAATATTTTGATTTTCTGGGTAGAAAACCTAATAGGAAACAATGAAATCTATTTAGACAAGTAACTAATCTTATACTTTCTCTTATGCTGATGAGTTGAGTTAATCATGTTTAAGACTAGAGAGCGATGCATTGAATTAGAATCTTGGTATGAAATAAACTATCTATACAAGTTTCATTTCTTTTACCCTTTCATGTTCAATCCCTTGTTTTTACGTCCATGTTATTTTATGATAGAGAAAACATTGTAGAAATAGAAGAAATTCTTTTTACAAGTGTTTTCTTCTTCTTCAACAATATAATCTACTCTACTGAATGATTATTTTTTTTCAAATTAATTAACTCTAAATTTTCGTCTACGGAGCCTTTAAATTTGGATGGGTCTAAAATTTTGCAAAACAGGAAAGGGTTAAAGCAAAATAATTAATTAAAGTGATGGAGTCAAACAAACTCGTTTTCGAATAATGCATATCATTTTCGAATAATGCATATTACGTGGAATAAAGTAATGTAGCTATAAAACAATAATTTATACAAAACAAAGAAAGAGAAAGAAGAGAAAAATTTTGATATGGCAAGTTATCTATTTAAACAAAGGAATAATGATTCTCAACCGCTCTACCCGATGAGCCCTGCTGATTTCCATGACCTTGTTCCCGCATTACATTCTCAATTGACTCAGTCCGCGCACGAATCGAACCACTTATCACAACAATATCTCTGGACACATGCTCTCGATTATCATTCTGTCTGGAATTTATCATAGGATTTGAATTTGACCTTTGACCTTCGAGACCTGGTGACCCCCTGTGAGGGGTCGAAGGTCGATCTAGGGTAACAACATAGTCTGTTAGGGTAACATCGGAGGTTCCACCAGATTCCAGTGGGATGGGATGCACCCTGAATCTCTCTAACATGTCAAACACGGAATTGAACCACAAGTGCTGTACCCTGCATTTCCCATCATTGTTAATTGTCATTCGTAAATGCTGAAAGAAATGGAAAGTAGGTTAACCAATTCCCACATAATCACACTTTCAAAGCCCCTAAAGAAAAAACTTAGGAAAACATTGAAGAAAAATAAAGAAGTTGCTTGTAACAAGCAACTTCTTCATAATTCACAATGTTTTCTACCAAAAAAGACAGACTTTTTCAATTCCATCAATTGAAAATTGTCATCTGCAACTTCTTTGAATTAAGACTAGTATAAAATTTTGTCATCTGGTAATGGGTTTAAGCATCATAATGATAATTTAAATGAACAAGATGACCATATACAAATGCCAATGCTTGCCTATCCAAGTTCTTGATAGTATCTAAAGTTTCTAAGTCGAAAATGGGGCATAATTTATTCCAAAATGCATTTAGAGTTATCCCCCTTGTTGCTATAGATCAAAGATAACAACCTTGCAGTGTCAATACCTCAGGGTTCTATCAAAACAGCAAATCTAAAAATTTCAATTTTCACTTTGAACCATTACCAGATAGCAAAACTTTGGATTGGTCCAAATTGAATGAAGTTGCAGATAACACTTCAAAATGTGCTTAATTTGAAAAATACATTTTGTAATGCCTAATAAGGTAGAAGACATTGTTGTAAAAGGAGACATGACTTGTTACAAGCCATTTATCCTTTTCCTACAATGGTTTCTTAGTATAATTTTACATGAGCGTCAAAATGCGTCATCTTGAGGTAATGAGTTAATCATACTATATGTACCTTTACAATTAGTTCCTTTATTCCATACCACATAATCCATAATCCTTTCAACTCTAGGGAAAATATTACATTATCAACATGTGGACCTTCATTTTACACATTATTTTCTATCCAAAAGAAGGAGATATTTAGAATTCTATTAAATTCATATTATCATCAGCAACTCCTTCAGAATTCAGACAGTTTAAACTTTTGTCAACTTTTATTTGGTTAAATTGTATCTCAACTTTTAGTAATATACATTTGTGAAGCACAATGTCCCCGCTTTACATGAGGTGGGTTTTTTTTTTTGCATTTGACCTTGACCTTATCACATGACTTTGACATGAGGAGATGCGTATTATGGAGATGTATCATCATGCCAAATATGAGCATTGTATCTTGAATAGCCTGGTAGTAATTGGCAATGTTAATTTTTTGGTTAAGTTTTGCAAACAGACAGACAGAGCAACAGATCGACAATTGTAAAACAATTTGCCCCCAATCTTTCGATGTGGGGGCATAAAAAAAGATTTGATTTAATCCGTTCCTTCACAATCACAGCTTTTTGCCACCCCTTAAGAAAACAGCTTAAGAAAACACTGTAGAAAATAAAGAAATTGCTATAATTATCAATTTCTTCATTTCCCACGCTTTCTACCCACAATGATGAAGACTTTTGAAATTTCAACAACTTGTTATTGTCATCTGCATTTTTTTTTTCAAATTTGGATCAGTCTTACGTTTTGTTGTGTGGTAATAGGTTACAGAGAATGAAAAGCAAAGCTTTTTAAAAGAATGATAAGTAAGTTAAAAGTAATAATCAATGCACACTTGTGTAATATTCTATAATTGCGTCAAAGTAAATGTGTTTATCTGGCAACATTCTGTCAGTGTGTCTACTTTTGTTCTTTAACACATTACCAGACAACAAAATTTTAGACATGTCCAAATTGTAAGAAAAGGCAGATGATAACTTTCAGTTGATGGAATTTTATAGAAATATTGTCTTTTTGGCTAGATAATGTTGTGGAACGGAAGATATTGCTTATGACAAGCAATTTCTTCTTTTTCCAAAATGTTTTCCAAAGGATGTCAAACAGCACGAAAAATGGGTTAACCTATTACAAGACAACAAATTATCAGACTGGTTTGCAATTGAAAGAAGTTGCACACAGCCAATTTAAGTTGGTAAAATCAAATTACCAAATAAAGTATTAACGATAATTAACTCTTGTCATGCTGAACCTGGAAAATTTCTATTTTGGAAAGAGATATACACAAAGGTAGACCTGCACATGTGTGTAGTCTGATCTTAATCTACATCGCTTGTTTGTCTCGCTTAAGCAAGAGATATTTTTAAGATAAATTTTCAAAACTATTATCAACCCACTATCAGTGCCTCCGGTGCTATCAGCTGGGCCCTAGCACTTTAATTTTAACCCTTGTCATGCTGAACCTGGAATATCCTGGTTTTGGCAGGAGATGTAGACCAAGATCAGCCTGCACATAAGTGCAGTCTGATCTTGATTTACACCTCCTGCTTGTTATTTTCCTGCCAGAATCGTTTATGAAATTGATTTCTAAAAGAAATTTTGATTTTGAACAAGATATATCAGTGCTTTCAGCTCTTTGATTTTACGGCAATTCAATGAGGTAATTTATACAGAATGACAAGGCTTAAGACAGTTCTATACAGGCTTTGACTTTTATTTAGCATCACAACGGTTAAGATCAAGTTTATCTTACTTTGGCTCTTGCTTGGAAGTTGAATGTTAGGACATATTCTCCTTTTCGTGTCTCACTCTGTCGCACTAAGAACACGCCATGGCCTGCCGTTCCTTGCTGTAATACCAGTTGTGCTGCTTCCAGTCGACTCAGTGTTCCATGGAACCATGGGTACTCTCGGAGATTAATCTCCATTCGTTGATCCCCTCCCTGGTCGTTATCTACAAATTATATTGTACATGATATTGTGTATAACATGTTTACTATAATAATAATAATAATAATAATAACGACTTTATTTAAGGAGGCTACACATTTGGTTGCCCAATCTTCCATGTGGGCCTCTCAAAACATCATATATTACAAACAGTAAATTTTAACAAAACAATTGATATATACAACAATGATACAATATTACTGCAATAGGAAGATATAATCGTCATTCAAGCATTGAAGTTGTAATCATATTCATGCATACACATACCGGTATATACACACATATAAAAAATAGATAAAAGAAATTGCTTCAATTGAGAGAGAATTTGAAATATTTTCAAAGATGCTTTAATATACAACTGACACAGAAACAACAACAACAAAATATATATTCACAACTTTAAAAACTTTAAAACCACTTAGTTCAACAATGTGATATTATTGCCAGGTAATAACAAACAGAAATATGACCTGTTTAAGACAGACCTCCTGGAAACTTCCACTGTAAATAATTTGATTTAAATCTTCCAACTGAGTCTGAGTTTCTTACTGAGAGAGGCAAAGTATTCCATATTTTTGGACCAGAATAATTAAATGACCTACGAAAGATTTCTAATTTTGGTTTTGGTACAAATAAATGTTGTTTTTCTGAAGTTCTCAGTCTAATATTGTGGTTATCTGAAACCTTTAAACATTTTTCTTGAAGGTATTGTGGGGCCTTATCACTCTGAGTGGCTTTGTACATAAGAACTGCCTTTAGAACATCCCCAATAAGGTCCTGATTACAGTTTCCCCATATAGAACAACAATAGTCTAAATGGGACAGAACATATGCATTGAAAAATAGTTTACGAGCATCAAGAATTAGAAATTTTCTGATTCTCAACAAGAGATTTAATAATGAATTGCACTTTTTAACAGTATTTTGGACTTGTATTTTCCAGTTCAACATATTGTCTATGTGAACACCTAGTAGTTTTTCAGTATCAGTATACTCAATGTTCTGGTCATTAAGTTTAATTTGCAAAGTAGGTGATCTTTTTATTTTCGATTGAGTATTCTGAGAAGAAGTTATGTACATGAATTTGGTTTTTTCTGCATTTGGGACCATGGAATTGAACTCACACCACTTTTGAATATACAAAAGCTCTGTCTGAAGTGTGCTGTGTACTTCACCCATAGAAGTTCCTACAACAGTAATTGAGGTATCATCAGCAAACATGTCTGCTTTTGCATTAACAAGGTGCAGAGGTAGGTCATTTATATAAATGACAAAGAGAAGAGGACTTAATACTGAACCCTGGGGGACTCCAGAAAAAATGTATTCAGCATCTGATAAATTTCCGGATATGCTCACTCTCTGCAATCTGTCCTTTAAGTAAGACTCAAACCACTTGAGGGCCTTAGAAGACATTCTATAACTCTGAAGTTTTTCAAGTAACATTGTATGATTTACTAAGTCAAAAGCTTTTGAAAGATCAAGAAATAAAGCCCCAACAAGCTTATTGTCATTGATTGCAGATATCCAATTGTCAACTGTGGCTATGAGAGCAGTTTCACATGAATGATTGGCTCTGAATCCAGACTGACAAGAATATAAAAGATTTTTAGCTTCAAGAAAATATTTCAAGTTATTTGAGACATGCTTTTCAATAATTTTAGAGATGATTGGTAATATAGAAATAGGTCGATAATTGTTTCTATCATGTTTTGAACCCTTTTTATGAAGTGGAGTAACCTTTGCCACTTTAAATTGTTTTGGGAATTTACTATTTCAAATACTTAAATTCATAATTTTGACAAGAGGCTTACAAATTACATTTGAGCTAATTTTAAGAAATCTAGGGCTAAGGCCATCAAGCCCTGTTGCTTTTGTTGCATCAAGAATTTCTAGTTGCTTTTAAACTTCATTTTCAGAAATTTGAGGAATTTCAAAACAGGCATCATTATCAAGTTTGGAATTCACATGATTTTTAATTACAGCTTTGTAATCTGCATGTAATTGTGCTACCCTTGGTGTTTTATTGAAGATGTTGATAAAGAACGAATTAAAATAATCTGCTGCAGCTTTTGCATCTGATATTGGAGAACCATTGTCATCATGAATTAAGGTGGACTGGCGAATTTTCTGCTTTCCTGATAGACCTTTCCAAAGTTTTTTTGGGTTCCTTTTGCTATTATTTATCATATCATTGTAATAATTTGATTTAGCCTCTTCAATTTTTGACTTCACCTGGTTTCTCAAGACTTTATAATGATCAGTATCCTTATTTTGTTTTGCTTCATTACGTTTAAGAATAGCTGAGGATTTTCCTCACTAAACCAATCTGGCTGATATAAATATTTAACCCGCTTATGCTTTATAGGTGCATGTGAATCCAAAACTTTTAAAAACATTTGTGTAAATGTATCCAGAGCATCATCTGGATCATCATAGATATCTAGAATAGACCAAGGCTGTTTTTCCAGCTCAGAAATAAAATCAGATTTGTTGAATTTCTTTAGACTTCTAAACGTGATTATAGTGTGCATGGGCTTTTTCTCATCTTTGATGTTAGGAAGTCTAGAAAATCTTACAGGATAATGGTCACTTATTGATAAAATTGGTACAGTGACATTTACAATTTTTTCTGGTTGATTAGAATAGACATGGTCTATGATCGAAGATGACCTAGAAGTTACCCTTGTCGGAACATTGACTAGTTGATAGAGATGAAAGGTGTCTATAATTTTATTCCATGAAGTATTGTTTGTAGTTTGATAAGTAAAATCATAATTGAAATCGCCAAATAATATTATTTCCTTATCTTCAGTGTAGATGTTTTCAAGAATTAATTCTAATTTAGTATTCCAATTTTGAAGAGAAGAGGGCGGCCTATAAATATATCCAATTATAAATGGTTTTTGTCTGTGTAATTTTACTTCAATCCAAATGGCTTCAATATTTTCCTGTTCTAGGTCTGACCTTTGCACACATGGTAAACTGTCCTTCACATATAATATAACTCCTCCCCCATTTGATGCCCGGTCTCTATGAAAAAATTGAAAGCCTGGAAGTTCAAACTCATTATCACTAAATTTTTCATTCAAAAATGTTTCTCCTAAACCTAGAATATCAATTTGATTATTTTCATTTAAATGGTGTTTAATCTCATCAAACTTAGGGTATAAATAGTGTATGTTGAGATGCATAAAATGAAGTTCCTGCTTAAAATTACTTTTGTTTTTACTTGGTTGGTCTTGAAGTTTTCACTTTTTATTATTCCTATCACAACAACTTATGTTGTTTCTTTTTCTAATGGGATGATTTTGATAAACTTTGGACCAAGTACATGTATTTTTTATACAGTTTTTCTCCTGTAAAGTACCATCATAATGGGGTTTTAATGCAGACATAGATAAAACTTCATGAGCACTCAAACATTGACATTCAGTAAGATTACATTCCGTACATAATTTGAAAGAAGCATAAATGAGTTCTTCACAAATGTGGCATTATCTTCTTTGCCAGAACATCAGTCATAAAGGTGACAAAATTTCTGCTTATGACCATCTCTTTGACACAATAAGCATTTAACAGGCTTGCCATGGAGACAAATCTCTGTTGTGTGGTTTTGCTCTCCACCGTATCGACAATATTGGTGAGCACTACTTCTAAGAATGCTCACTTTACTGTCTATATTGTGGAGAAAAGACAATGTACCCCTGTTATTGAGATGTACCTGATCCTTGTAGAAAAGATACCAGTTAACATTGTTTGCTGTTTGCTGACTAGTATTGCTTTGAAAATCAAAGAAAAACCTATCCTGACTAATAAAACTGATGTTATGGTATTTACATAGGTCTCTTAGTCTTTTGTTAAAGTTTGTTGGGTTTACATTAAAACAGGGTAGAACTGCTGAAATAAAGATACAACACCCTGGTTCAATCTTATCCTTAAGATCAAAAAGAAGTCTATCATATTGTTCTTCCACTGACCTCACACTTTGACCATTGCTTAGATTGTTACCACCTACATGTATAACTATCTTATTGTAAGGCTTCAAGTCCATACTATCCAAAGGTCAAAAATTTTCAAATTTTGTCAACTTAAATTTATTGTCATCTGCAATTTTTTGGAATTTGGAATTAAAAATAGCAGAATAAAAACCAGGGATTATACAGAAAAGGTTTAAACCGAAAAATTTGCAGATGTTTTAATTTCAAGTTGATAAAACTTAAATTATCTCTGTTTTTCTGCAAGTAAATCAATGTGGAAAATGACAAAATTGCTTGTTCAAAGCAAATTCTTAATTTTCCACTTTATTTTCCAGAATATTTTTCCTTAGATGCATAAAAAATCAAGATAGTAAAGGAATGGATAAAAATCAAATTACCTCCATAACCAGAATTAAATTCTCCTGATAATCTGTTGGCCCCCGCCACGGCCCCTGCAGGACTACCACCCCCTGGACGAGGGGGTATTTCTGGGGGGTTACTGGCTATGCTACCATGGGAGGAACTTCTGTGAGGTGAACCTGGAAAGTATCACATCCTTGTAAGTTATTGTAAAATAACATACCTCTGTAGTGCAAAATCATCTGGTATTTCAACATAGCAAATATGAATGTCTTAGGCTTTTTATTTTAGGAGTACAAGACTTTCCAACTTGCTCTTTTTGAGCTTTTTCAAAAATGATCATCTCCTGGGTATGGCTAGGCCCCAGGAGAATAATTTTGAAGAACATGGTAGAGAACCATGTGGGTATGCTATATGTGAAATATGAATGCATTATACCATTATTCATTGGGAGGAACAGATATCTGAACATCCTGTATTTGAGCATTTTTCAAAACTTTTAGAATCTAAGGGCAAGTAGCATAATCCCTAAAAGCATGGTAGATAACTATTGGTCTATGCTACATTAAAAAATCAATACTTAAGGCCTTATACATGTAGTTAAGAGGAAGATTCTTTATAACTTCCTCATATTGAAAAAAATTCAAAACTTTGGACTCCAGTTGTAGGGCCTTTTTTACCCCAGAGGCATAATTTCTAATAACATACAACAAAACCATCTAGTTATGTTACAAGCCAAATATGAATGTCCTAGGTCATATATAGTTAATAAGGAGGGGACTTTTGAACTTGCTTTAATTGAGGGGTTTTCCGGTTTTTGACCTCAGGGGCAAGGCAATTATTTTTACCCCAGGGGCAAAATTCTAAGTAACATACTAAAAAGAACCATCTAGGTATGTTACATGCCAAATATGAATGTGCTAGACCCTATATTTTACATGGAGAAGTCTTCTGAACTTGCTCTAGTTGGACATTTTTCCCAACTTTGGACCTCAGGGGCCTGCCAGGCCATTTATGACAAAATAAATTTTGAAAACTTGCTACAGAACAATGTGATTTTGCTATACATTGTAAATAAAATATAAATCCCCTTGACCTTGTAGATTAACTCAAATTTCCAATCTACAAATGCCACGGCAACTAGTTTTTCACAGAATGAAATACTTTATTAACTTTTGTAGAGCTTCACCAAATGAACATCCCTGCAAAAATTCATCTAGATTAGTCAAGTTGTTTTGGAGAAGAAGATTTACTAACAAATTGTGGACTTTCATTTCCAAATTCATGGCACTTTATTTTCATTTCATAGTGCAGAAATTTAATACTTCTTCTGATAAAGTAAAAGACAGCAGAAAAATGTTATGCAGAAATTAAACCGCCTTGTTTTGGAAAACAAGAGGACCACAATGGTCCTTTATCAATCCCCTGAGTATGATGGTTTATGACTTTATGATATATACAAAATAACAAAGCCCTATGTCTAATTATTTTGGAGAAGATGCTTGAGGATTTTCTCTTTAATCCTAAGCATATTGATGATCCCACCAGCCGTCGTCATAACGCAGTTGGTAGCGCGTCGGACTGTCAATCTAGAGGTCCCGGGTTCGATCCTCGACGACGGCACTCATCCTTTCCGACTATTTGACTCTCACTAATGGGTCGATAATCGTAGACCTATGTGGGCTAGCAGCTGGAGGCTAGGAAGGGATGTAATGGTGTTACTGGTGTGAGAAATACCAGGATTCCATTGCTAGGTGCTCCAGCCGTCGCGATATAACTGACAGATTGTTGAAAGCGGCGTAAAACCCCATACAAACAAACAAAATCTTCTTTCTTAGTTTATACAAAATCTAAAATTTTTGACAGTGATCATAATAATCTGTGCTTAAAAAATACTAGATTTTTCCCAAAGCTGACTCATACCCCCACCAGCCTTTTGTCACTCAAGTAACACTGTCTACATTTGACCTGCATTACCCCAAAACAAAAGGCCAACTCAATGGGGCATTGATAACATGTGTATAGAGTTTCAAGGTCCAAGGTCAAATGGCTTATGAATTGGAGCACAAAAACGTTTTTCAATCAAAGTTCAATTGTGCTTGACCTTTAACCTACATGACCAAAAAAGGAACACTTTCATGGCTCAGTGGCAACAATTGCATCAAGTTCCAAGTTTGGAGGTCAGTTGGTTCTTGAGTTAGAGCACAGAAACAGAAAGGTCTACACACGGACAGAGGGACAAACAGACATGGTGAACCAATATACTCCCTCTATTTCGTAGATGAGGGGTTTAAAACCTTTAATGGTAACAAGTTGAATGTATTGCTAAATACAATTTTCCTTAATCCATTACCCAATATGTGTACCACAAAATTGTAGGCTGATCCAAATTGAAAGATGTTGCAGATGACAGTTTCAAGTTGGCAAAATTAAAAAAAGAGGATCATGATCGTCCTAAATCGGTAACCTGAATCATCTGCTTTTAAAAAGATGTAACTGGAGCCAAATAATTACAACAAGCGTCATGAAGAATGATCAAAAATCGATTGATTGAATGGGGTTTAATGCCACTTTTACAGAATTTCAGTCAACTGGAGCACCTAACAATGGATTCCTTGTATCTCTTACACCAGTACTACCACTACATCCTTTCCTAGCCTCTAACTGCTATCCAACTTAGGTTTACGATTATCCACCTATAATTGATTCAAAACTGTGGCCCCTTTTCCCATGTTTTTCAATAGAACCTTCCAATAATCAATAGCGTGCATCCTTATAACCTTACAATTATTCTGGCCAAGTTTCATGAAGACTGAGCCAAAATTGTAGCCTCTCGATGTAATCAAAGGAATTGTCATTAAGCTCCCTTTTCCTGTGTTTTCCAGTAAACCTACCCATAATCAATAGGGTTCATCTTTATGACATAAAAATTATTCTGATCAAGTTGCATGAAGATTGAGCCAAAATTGTGGCCTCTAGCGGGTAATAAAAGAAATTGTCACTAAGGTCCCTTTTCCTGTGTTTTCCAATAGAACCCGCCCATAATCAATAGGCTTCATCCTTATGACATTACAATTATTCTGGCCAAGTCTCATGAAGATTGGGTCAAAACTGTGACCTCTTGAGTGAAAACACTTCAACTGTTGGAACGGCATGATTCAAGGCATCTTAGCCTTTTGTACCATAAACATTGTTGAAAATGCAAAAAATGCTTGTAACAAGCAAATTCTCCTTTATCCACAATTACTTTCTAGGCATTTTCCTTCAGGGTTATGTAAAAGGGTGGTTGAGTGTGAATAGGCTTATTTTATCCCTTTACCTAGTCAAAGAAAGAACAGAATAGAGAACTCTAAAATGCACTCACCCCTTTCCAAATGTGTTGATCCAGAAGGTGCAGAGGGTAGACGAGGTCGCCTGAAAATACGATTGAATTTTTTCAGCATTGCAATCACTAGTTTAATAATATTGAAAAAGAATGTCAACACAGTAAGATGCTTCCAGTTTAAATGGCACAAAGGTTCCTATTAACAGATTTCTACGTAACTGTCAATAAAGGACAGTCTATTACCTTTCTTGGAATTAACCCATTTCCACACAATGATGCTTTTGGATGCCCCTCAACAACACAATTGGGAAAACAAGCAATTTCTTCATTTTCCACTGTTTTATATTCAGAAAGTTGAAAAAATCTAAAATTTCATAAAATTTTAAATATTGTGAGCAACTCTTTTCAATTTGGACCAGTCCAAAATTTTGCCATCTGGTAACAGGTTAAATCTTCTCCTAAAGTTTGTTTGTTTGTATGGTGTTTTACGCCACTTTCAACAATCTTTCAGTTATATCGCGGCGGCTGGAGCACCTAACAATGGATTCCTGGTATTTCTCACACCAGTACCACCATCACATCCTTTCCTAGCCTCCAGCTGCTATCCCACATAGGTCTACGATTATCAACCCATTGGTGGGAGACAAATAGTCGGAAAGGATGAGTGCCGCCGTCGGGGATCGAACCCTGGACCTCTAGAATGACAGTCCGACGCGCTACCAACTGCACCATGACGGCGGCTTTCTCCTAAAGTATCAGATAACAAACAGGTATATAGTTTAATCAAAGATCAGACTGCATGTTTATGCAACCTGATCTCTGTCTAAATATCAATGGTTTAGTGCATAGATATTGTAAGTTTCCATTCAATGTAAGACACTTACAAGGTTTTTGGCACTATCCCATCAATATGCTATCTGTTAATAATGGAATATTATTGGATCAGCTGGGCATCATCAGAATCTTGCCAATGAGATGATTCTAATGAGTTCCAACAATATAGGATTTAGTTTCGATTTTACTTTAAGCAATATGCATTCAGTTCTGCAGAGCTTTTGCTTTAAAAGGGGATTTTGATTATGGTCATTTAACGGACGTGGTCTGATAATAGAAGTGGTCGCTTGAGCAAGATCCACTATAGATGAAGTAAATTGGTAAAGATTGACTATAACCCCTGCATAGTATGTATTAATTTGAAACATTGCGGAAAGACAATTACAAATGGTAACCACAGCATAATGTTTGATGTAAAATACTGAAATATCAAATATCTCTAGAAATCTGTGATGATCCATTTACCCATTCCCACATGAGAAAATTTAGACTTGTCCAAATTGAAAGATAACATTGCAGACGACAATTTCAAGTGACAATATTTTAAACATCTTTGTCTTTCTGGGTACAAACATTGTAGAAAATGAAGAAATTGCTTATAACAAACAACAGTGTTTTACAAAGCTTTTTTATTCTTGAGGAGCTTCAAAGAGCAGGATTGTGTGGGAATGAGCTCATAGATCACAAAATTTAGGTCTAGATTGGCAATATTACCGGTAGTTCACCTTAGCAGAATACATTTCAATGTCTTACAGGATTGAAAAATATGTGCTGAATTGGGTAGAAAGCATTGTGGTAAAAGAACAAAATGTTTTTAACAAGCAATTCATCCTTTTGTCACTATATTTTCTAAAGATTTTCTGAAACCTTGCCTTGAGTGATATTGGAAAATAAGCAATTTATAGAAATCTTACTTTTTCAAAAATCAATTCAACTTACAGGGGATCAAAGACAAATGAGCGCATGCGTGACATTTCCAACCATTTCACATGTGCGCCAGGTAAAGGCTCAGATCAGCCTGTGCATCCACACAGTCTCATCGTAGTCTTCACTCTGCACTCTGTACATAGATGCTGACACAAAGCTTCTTTAAACAATCATCGAATGTTCTAATTGCCCCAAATGGCTGTCCAGGGTGCTCAATGTGTGCGAGTCATAATGCGAAATGGTTGGAAATGTCACGCATAGGCTCAAATAAAAGCTTACAGGGTGATCATGAATAATTAATTGGAATTCAATTTCATTTTCAACACTTGAGCAAATCATTTAAGTCTTACTACAAAAAGAAGAAATACAGCTATTTGGGTTAATAATAGTACATAAAATATTTATACCATATAACTAGAGAAAATATTTTTTCTTACAAAATAACTATACCATATAATTAGACAAAATAATTTTTCTGTACACGTGTTTTATTTCAAACATTTTGCATGTAATGTTTGACTGTAAATTTAAAATGTTCGAATATTATCACAAACGTCAGAGATAAATTTGCTTAAATCATATCAAATGTATGTGTAGAATGTTTGTCTGCAAGTTTAAAAAGGTTCAAATATTATATTGTTCAGTTTAAAGGATGTAACATGAGTAAACATTTTGAAGGTAATGTTTGAACACAAAGTATCAAACTGTTCCTTAAAAATTGTCAAATGTGAATGAATTAAAAGGAAAATTAAAAAGCTTGAACATTAAATTGTATTGATAACATAATGTCAAATGTGCAGAACTTTTTTAGAGAACATATAAAATTATCAAATATTATATTGACAGTTAAGATTATGTCAAATTTGTAAACAGTTTTAGGGTCATATTGGATTTTCAAATATATTGTTCTGTTGAAATTATGTCAAAATTAATTAGTAGACACATTCTACTGACACTGTTTCTGTCTATAAAAAGTTTAGTTTTAACTAAACTTTTACTGCTTTGAAAATGTACTTGAAACAGAGAAAAAGGGTAACTCGATCAATACAGATGCAAGACCTTTATATTTTATTCAGGTAACATTTTCTGGAAAAGTGAAGGCAATGTATTAGCACTACATCACTAATTATCAAATTTTCCAGTTGATAATGATAGTCACATCAGATATGGTGAAAGGTTACTGGAACTCTTTACCCATTCCCATACAACAAATCCCACACAATAACGCTTTTGGATGCCCCTCAAGAAAGAAATTGGGAAAACATTGTGTAAAATGAAGAAACACTTGCAACAAGCAGTTTCTTCATTTTACACCTGCCCAGATAGATGGAACAAAAGCACCACCTACGGGTGCCTACGCTCGGCTGTTGGGTGCTGGATAGTGGACAAAATGCATCTAGAGTTATCCCCCTTGATAGTATAGGTTGCACTTTTGATAGTGAATAACTGTGCCAAGTTTCAAGTGAATGCCTTTAGTAGAACCAGAGATATCATAAAATGTCAAAGTTTATGCATGACGACACCAAGGCTATAGCAATACCCCGGATTTTCTCAGAAAACAGCCGAGCTAAAACTCTATAATTTCATCAATTTCAACCTGTTCCCAAATGACAAAATGTTAGACTGTTCTAAATTGAAAAAGATGGAAGACAACATAACAAAGTGGCTTTTACAAGCAATTTCATCATTAACCAGTGATTTCAACTCCCTTACATTTTTAAAATTCTATTAACTTGAAATTATCTCCTGCAATATCTTTGAATTTGTACCAATCTAAAATTTTGTTTTCTGGTAACCAGTTTAAATCCCTATGGAATTGGTATTCAAGGTCTTGATCTAATTTCGCTCTTTTTCTTACCCTACATAGTGGACTAGCATGAGAATTTTCTTGATAAGACAACCAAATAAGACAAAATGTTTGACCAAATACATGTACGAACCATTAACACAAGCATCTTTTATCAGTCATTATAAAGTTTTTAATGGTAAGATCGAGCTACTGACAAATGCCCAGTCCAAAAGGAAAGAAATTGCATACAACAAATCAAAATGTGGTGAACTTGATACACTATAAGTACAAAACAGAAACCATTGTGGGAAATTGAGAAATTGCTTGTAACAAGCAATTTTCCTTTATCTGACAAAGATTTCCAAAGTTATTTTTCTTGAACACATAAAAATGTGAACTTTGTGGGAACAAGTTAATCTATTACCACACAATCCTGTATTTTCACACATTGAAGAAATAAAGCTGACAGAACATTGAAAAACATTGAAAAAAAGAAAAGAGCCGTCGGAGACAGCTTATGCTCCCTCAATAAGGCTTTTGTCACAAAACTGTATGCCATTATAAGAAAAAACTTCTTATTGAATGCAACTATTATTTGAGAGTTCAGTTCACAAGAAATTTGACAAACATTGAAGGAATCTGTTTGGCTTCACAGGCCTGATTCTAGTAAAATTCAATATCATTATCTGGTAAAGGGTTAAATATTTTACCTTGACCATCAAAGTTATCAATGAAAAATGTCTCAATACAAAAAAAGAAGACTCTAAGTCTTGCAGAAACAATAGACAAATTTATTTTAGAGTAGGAAATATACAAAATGTAAATCTACATGGTGTTAAGCCCCCTTTTAGCATGGTAAGGTTCATTGGGTGAAAAATTGAAATAAACATTACCTAGGGCACTTCATTAACAACATTTATGTAAAGTAATAAGAAATTTTGGCAATTTGTAAAGGAGGTATATTTGAAAATTAATGAACTTGACAAATTGACCTTGACCAATGACCTTGAACTTAGTACCAACAGCAAGTCCATGTCATAAGCAATGCACATGTAAAATATGACGGCTATATCACTTACCATTGTATACTTATGGGCGGTGTTAAAGTTAGAATTTTCAAAATGTTGACTTGACAGATGACCTTGAACCTAATACCAACAGAAAGGTAATGACATAAGCAATGCACATGTGAAATGTGAAGGCTATATCACTAACCATTTTAAACTTATAGACAATGTTAAAGTTAAGATTTTCAAACTTTTGACCTCTAGAAATGACCTTAATCTTAACAGATGATCTTGAACTTAGTACCAACATGAAGGTCATGTCATAAGCAATGCACATGTGAAATATGAAAGTTATATCACTTACCATTGTTAACATATGGACAATGTAAAAGTTGAAAAAAATTGAAATTGTGACCTTGAGAAACGACCTTGACCTCAACAGATGACCTTGATCTTAATACCAACAAAAAGGTTTTGTCATAAGCAATGCACATGTTGTATGAAGGCTATATCACTTACCATTGTAAACTAATAGACAAAATTAAAGTAAGGATTTTCAAAATTCTGACCTTGACACATGACCTTGAATTTGACTTAAGACCTTGAACTTAGTTCCAACAAAAGGGTTTGCCACTAGCAATGTACATGTGAAATATGAAGACTATATCTGTAACCAATCAAAAGTTATGGCCAATATAAGTTTTTGCAGGACTAAAAGAGAGCTTATGTAAAGCTAATGATATTAAGGCCCCATTTCACTTGACATGTTTTTTTAAACGTAAAATTTTGATAGTTTAAGGTCAAGAGGATCTGATCTGCTACTCAAATATGAAATTTCATAAAATTCTGACTATTAGACTTCGAGAAACTGGCAAAAAACTAATTTTAATATTAAGGCCCTTTTTCCATGACGCAGCCTTGAATTGAGAAAATAAAAAAAAATCTCTTGGAAATTTCTAGGAAGATTATATATGATCCAATTAGGCCCAGGGGCTCCTGAGATATGATGTCCGACCTCTTTCAATTTTGATCAGTCAAGCATTTCAAAAAGCGGGAAAGGATTAAGCATAACCTCTCACCTTCTTTGTTTAAAACGTACAAGTTTGCTTAGCAGATACACATGTAATGGACCAAATTCATTGTTGCATTTATAAATGTTACTGATGTGAAAAATGACAGTTAGCCATGGTTGGGTGCACCTACCAATCGCGTTTTTACTGAAATACTACTGAAAGTCAGGTTGAATCAAATTCACTTGATCGCAATCAAGTAGCCTCAAGATCAATACTTCTTTTACTCTTCCAAGATTATCCTTTTCCGAAGACATTCCACAAATAATCAAGATATCATTTAAGAAACTTGGACAATATTGGATTAGCAATATTCATTGAAATTTATCACCTGTTAAGAAACAAATGAGAGATTTGGTATATCTTATAAACCTTCCAGGATCCAGTAGAAGGTTAGCCCATTCCCACACAAACATGTCTTTTTACACCCTTTGAGAATTGCATTAAATAAAATATGTTGAGAAAAGGAGTAATTGCTCTTTTCACAATGTTTTCTATCCTATCTGGGCCATAGTTTTCAATCTCAAAGCAATTTGAATTGCCTTCTGTAACTAGTCCAAAATTTGTCATTTGGTACAGAAGCTCGATTTTAATAACCAAACTTTTTATCTGCTAAGTATCATGCATTAATTTTCAACACTGATTTAGTAAAATTGATTGCTATCGAAATATAAAAGGAAGAATCGATAGATGTTGAGCTGACTAAATCTCGTAAGATCAGCAAGGCAAGAATAAATTGGGAGTTGAGGGATGGATTTATAGACTTTAAACTACTGTTTTTTTCTATCCAGTCCTACGACGACTCTGAAATTTTCTTAAAGAATGGTGTCAGGCTCTATCATCATTCCCCCTTTTTTAGCCGTACACACCGGTATAATTGGTAATTGATGCTTTGTTTATAACTGTGAAATCTGTGTACGGGCATGTGCTAAAAAGTGCTCCCTCAATAAGGTATCGAGCGTTGTTATTGGTTGACTTGCTGGTATGAGCTACGCTTTACACATCTTCTGGTCATTATAAGTTGAATTTACTCCTCGGTAATCATGTTGATCTAATCAAACTAAGGTGATATTTAAAGGGTAGTCACTAGTTTTGAAAATATAAGTAGCTACCATGGAACATAGTAACATCTTGATGGAATTTCAAAACTGGGTAACACTGATGGACGCATTATGGAGTCCATCAAAAGTATGCCTAGCAGATTAATGGTTCTTGTACATTACACTTCTCTACATCTATAAGTGTACCAAGTTTGAATTGGATAGCATGTAAGGTCTAGGAGATTTGACCAGACAATAATGCAAGTTTAAAAACAACAAAGGGCAATAACTCCAAAAATGGTGTGGCGGATTAACGGTTCATATACGTGAAATTTCTCTACACTGTGATCTATTATTGTACAAAATTTGAAGTTGGTAGTACGCTAGGTTAAGAAGATATGTTACGGACAAACAATGTTAAAGTAAAAACAACAAAGGGCAATAACTCAAAAAGTGGGATACAATGATACAGTAATGGTTTTTGTACACAACACTTCTCCACATTGTGATCTATAAGCGTATTAAGTTTGAAGTTGCTAGCGCTTATGGTTTAGGAGATATGGTCCGCACAAAAGAGTGATGGACAGACAGACGGAATAGTTCAAACCTATAGTCCCCCAACCGGTATCCAGTGGGGAACTTAACCCATTCCCACACAACAAATTTTTAGACTGGTCCAAATTGAAAGAAGTTGCAGACGACAATTTCAAGTTGATGGAATTTTAATTTTTTTCGTCTTTTTAGGTAGAAAACATTGTGGATAATGAAGAAATTGCTTGATACAAGCAATTTCTTCATTTTCCGCAATGTTTTCCAAAGCTCTATAATTGAGGCGCGTAAAAAGGAGGGCTTGAGTGGGAATGGGTTAAAAGGGCCTTAATGACAATTTCCTTGTTTACATTGTGAGAGCCATAACTATGGCTCAATCTAGATAAAACTTGTGTGTTAGGTAATAAGGATGAACTCTATTGAAAATGGGAGGGTTCTATCAACCCATTAAATCCATTAAATTTCATCATTGTTGTCTGCAACTTCTTTCAATTTGGGCCAGTCTAAAATTTTATAATCTAGTAAAAAGGTTTTCTGAAGCTCTACCCATTCATCACCATCATACATACCCAATAGGATCGAGGTTGCTGTCATCATCAGGGTCAGTGGGTGGTTCTGGGGATATACATGTCTTCAACAACATCAACCATGAGTTCAATTCTTCTAATGTTGGTGCTTCGATGACATACTCTATTTTCCCTTGGCCCTATAATATACAAAGTATTGGACAGCTTTTATCATTTTGGGCAACTTTCAGCATGTATATACAGTCTTGATTATTTTACTAAAGGACTCAGAGCTCCAGAGGGACCTTGTGACTCTGTCCTGACTTGTCCTGGCTACACATATTACTTGGAAATCTGTCCATTTAAACTGTGCTTACCATGTAACATGATAGCTTGACTATAGGATATAAAACCAAATTATTTTGTAAGATATATGGTCAGGGGGCAAATCTTCGGTGGAGACCTATACATCCTAACCACAGCTTGAATAAAGAATGTTTTTTAAACCAATTGATTTTCTATCAAGGAATCAGATAATAGAGATAGCTAATTAACCCATTCCCACACAATGACGCTTTTTGACATCCCTTGATAAACTAGAGGCGCTTGAGCATCTGATTCGCTCCATCGGCCTGAATTGACTTATCATTACTGAGAAAGTTGGTTGAAAACCATCCTGCAGTTTGCTATAAAGGAATCTGACAAAGAGTCACCAAAGGATCATTTTGAGAAATTTTGTTGAAAACTTAAAAATCGCTTATAATCTTATCAGATAACAGGTTTTCAGTTTTCCATATACGAAAATTAGCCCAATCCATTTAAGCAATGTTTACAGCCAATCATTCCTTTTTTTAGCAATCTAATAAGAGGTCAGCTGAGGATCATTCCAGTGAAATTTGGTTGATATCCATCCAAAAGTTTTTGAGGAGAAGATTTTCAAAGCTTTCATCATTAAAGCCAAATTTTCTGTCCTATCAAAATTTTTTCCCAATGATAATTCCTGTAAAATTTGATTGAAATCCATCAATTGGTTTCTTAGAAGAAGTTTTTCAAAGATTTCACCATACCAGTATATGGAAATTAGCCCATTAAAGCCATGTTATTCACTTGACCTTAATTCTATGAAGGAGTCTGATTAAGGGTCACCCAATGATCATTCCTGTAAAATTTGGTTGAAATCCACAACTTGGTTTCTGAGGAGAAGATTTTTTTCATCATATATGGAAATTAGCCTCACCCAAAAAAGCCAGGTTTTTCACCCGATAAAAATTCCTTTAAGGAATCTGATAAAGGGTCACCCAAGGATCATTTCCCTACAATCTGGTTGAATTCTGTTCAGTACTTTCTGAGGAGAAGATTTTTAAAGTAAAAGGTTACAGATAGACACACACTCACAACGGACACTATGTATTGACAATAGTTTGCTGCCTTTGGAGCTAAAAAGTTTGAGAAAACATTGTGGATAACGAAGTAATTGTTACAAGCAATATCTTCATTAGCCATGATGCTTTCTACCCTACAAGACAAAGATTTATAGAATTCTGCCAATTTAAGATTGTTGTCTGGAAATTTTTTCAATTTGGACCAGTCTAAAATCCCTTCATGTGTGAAAAGGTTAAGGAGCATTCTTACACAATTCGGTTCAAATCAATCAAGCATTTTCTGAGCAGAGATTCAAAGTTTTCATTATGGGAATAAGCTCCTTCATAAAAGCCATGTTTTAGACCTTTCTAAGATTTTGTCATCTAGTAATAGGTTAACTGGGTGTAATTATTCAGTTCTATTTCTGTCACAAAGGAAACAAGCTGAAAATTTTTCCCTTTGTCATCAAATATATAGACTGGAAATTAGAAAACCATGATGCAAACTTATCAATTAGAGATTCTCTTTGATTATTAATATTGGTTTATTATTCCTGACATTTAACCATATAAATCATGACTTTGAAATCTAAGTAAGTAATAGGGCAAAGAAGAACACATCTTTCTTTTTCATGAAAAAATCTAGCGTGTTAGTATTTTAAACTTCCAACTAATTTCTTTTGTATTGTAATTACATTTATTCAGTTCAGTCTCTACTAATGTAGTCTTTCGTAACCAATTACAACAGAATCTAAGGTTTTTTTTCTACATTAACCCTTTCCTGTTTTGCAAATTTTACAGACCTGTCCAAATTCAAAGGATTTCCAGACCACAATATAAAATTGATTTATTTGAAAACTATCATTCAATAGGGTAGAAAATATTGTGAAAAATGAAGAAATCGCTTGTTACAAGCAAGTTCTTCTGTATCCACATTGTTTTCATGAGTATAAAAACACAGGGAATTAAAAACAAGAGACTGAAAGGGAGAGGGTTAAAAAATGCAGTTATATAACTCTTGCCATGCTAAACCTGGAATATTCCTATTTTTTGGCAGGTCCTATAGACCAAGATCAGCCTGCACATATGTTCATTCTGATCCTAGTCTACACCACCTCCTTGTCCCTCTTAAGCAAGAGTTACTATCTAAAAAGATAATTTTGAAATGAATATGAACCAACAATTGATTCCAGTGTTTTCAACCCTTTGATCTATAAATAAAATTCTGTAAAGAATTTTAATCTGCATGACAAGGGTTATAAGAGAAAATTGGCTAAAAGACAGCACAACTTTCCATAATACCATTAATGTTTCTAACTCATTCACACATAATGAAGCTTTTTGACAAAAGAATGCATATTCTGGCCATACCCTCAGGTAAAATTGGAAAATTTGTATTTCAAATTAGAGTTTTATGAATAAATAATACTTACCTGGTATGACAATGAGGATTCTCTTTTCTCAATCCGCTTTAGACCTTACCCAACCGGAAGTGAACTTTTTTACTCTATCACCGTTTAGCTTACTTCCATGTTTACCTCGTGTCAACTTCAGTTTCTTTTCTGGCGAAAGTGTTCGCCCTAAAGAACTATGAATGACAAGAGGGGAAGGAGGGAGGGTAGCGGTCATACCAGGTAAGTATTATTTATTCATAAAACTCTAATTTGAAATACAAATTTTCCAATTTTATTTCATAAATAAACTTACCTGGTATGACAATGAGGATTACTGTAGATTCCACAGCAGTATTTGAGGAGGTGGGTGTCTTTCATCCCAATCTGTCCTCATTGTCTACCTCAATCAGTTTATATACACAATATAACTTGGTCTATGCAAAACCCAATTTTCTATTGGGAAAACATAAATCATACACCTTAGTAGATACATTCTACTGTGAATCAAGTGCCTTACACTGTACATTATCATACAACATACAAAGTCTGAAATTCCTTATTTCTATCAAAACAGTTCTCTCCAAAAATCCGCAAGAAGAGAGTAACCCCCTGTACACCGGTGTTTTCTACACCTTCATAAAATCTATGTTGATAGGTTTCAGATAGTGTTTTGTGAATGTGGTCTCCCTTGACCAGTCTGCCGATTCCATAATCTGTTGCAAAGAGGCACCTTTGAAAAAGGCCCAAGAAGGTCCAATACTTCGAGTAGAATGTCCTTTCACATTACCAGGCCTTTTATCATTTTTCTTGTAACAAAATTTTACTGTATCCACTAACCATCTAGCAATAGTCTGAGCAGTAACTGGACGATTTGGCTTTTGATACGACAGAAACAATTTGCAAACATCTTGTCCCTTTTTTGAGTGTCTAAAAGGTTCTGTCTTTTTAAGATAGTATGTTAATGCCCTTTTTGGATCTAGTTTCCTATTGTCTGATAATGCTGGTATAAAAATGTTCCTGTCAACATGATTTGGCCTATCCTGCTTAGATAACCCAGTTCTAATAAAAGTAACTCCCTTTTTCTGGACATTAACAAAGCCTTCACCAAGCTGTAAAGACTGTAAATCACCGCACCTTCTGAAGGTAGTAATGGCTATCAGGAAACAAGTCTTCCATGTTAAATATTTCAAAGATGCCCTCCGCAATGGTTCAAATGGTTCTTCTTTGAGGCATTCTAAAACAAGAAGAAGATTCCATTCAGGAACTAGTTTCTTTACTGGTGGACGTTCATTGAAAACTGCCCTCAATAAGCGTATAACTAGAGGATGTTGCCCTACAGCAAAATTATCCACCGGTTCTAAAACTGAAGATAGCATTGACCGATAGCCATTTAGAGTCCTGTATTTCAGTCCCTTATGAAACATACATGTCAGAAAATCTGCACAATCTTTCAAAGAGGCAAGATAGGGATCAATTTCCCTTTCAGCACACCAGCTATGGAATTTTCTAAATTTAGCTTTATAATCTCTCTGGGTTCCCTGTCTCCAAGATTTTGACATGAGTTTTCTAGTTGGCTCTGAAAAGCCTTTTGCAGAGATTCGTCTGTCGATAACAGCCATGCAGTCAGATGAAGGGATTCGGGATGTGGATGGGATATCCTCCCGTTGCACTGAGTCAGAACATTCTGACTGCATGGGATTTTCAATGGTAATGCTATCAGTAGTTTCAGAAGTAGAGGGTAATAATGCTGCCGTGGCCACAGTGGCGCAACTAGTATGATTTTGCAATTGAAGTTTTGGAGGTGATACAGGACCCTTGGAATAAGCTGAAGTGGTGGAAACGCATACACAAACATGTTCTGCCATGCTATTGACAGAGCATCTAGAGCATAGGCTTGTGGATGCGGGGTCCATGAGCAGAACAGAAGGGTCTTTTTGTTGTTGAAAGTTGCAAAGAGATCCACAGTTGGTTGACCCCAGGTCATAAAGATTTTCTGAACTACTGTGCTGCTCAGTGACCATTCTGTTGCTCGTATTTGCTTGCGGCTTAGAGCATCGGCCAAAAAATTTTCTTTGCTCATTATATAGGCTGCTTTCAGATTGATCTGATTTGTTATGGCTAATTCCCACAGTTCTATTGTTAGCCCGCACAGCTGTCTTGACCTTGTCCCCCCTTGGCCATTTATGTACTGGCAAACAGTCGTATTGTCTGACCTTACCATGACATTTTTGCCCCTCAATTGAGACAGGAAATGCCGTAAACTCAGGGTTACTGCCATCATTTCCAAGCAATTGAAGTGGAACATTTTCTGAAGATTGGTCCATTTGCCTTGACATGTCAGATTGTTCAAATGATCCCCCCAGCCCCAAGTGCTGCTTGCATCTGTGGTCAGAGTGACTAAAAATGACTGCTTTTGCAAAGATCTGCCCTTTGCTACATTCTGATCCTGTAACCACCACTGAAGATGGGATTTTAGCTCTGCTGTAACAAGAATTGCTGAGAACATAAGCATCCTTGCCGGACTCCAGTTCTGCAGCAAATGGAGTTGAATGGGTCTCATGTACAATCTCGCATTCGGAATGAGTTCTAGACATGACGCAATTAGTCCCAAAAGAATAATGAATTGTTTTGCAGTGCAATTGCCCTTGCAAATGATTTTGGTTGCTGACTTTATCTTCTCTATCCTTTCTTGAGAAGGAAAGACCCGACCTTTGCTCAGATCGAAAAAACTTCCCAAATAAATTATTTGTTGTACTGGAATTAGTTGGGATTTTGACTTGTTTACTACAAAGCCTAATCGGTGAAGGAGACTGAGAATTGTAGCTCGATCTTTTAGTAAAAGACCTTTTTTACTGTTCACCGTCAGCCAATCGTCTAGATAGCTTGCTAGACGAACATTGAATTTTCGAAGAAATGCCACTACAACTGATGTAATTTTGACAAAAACCCTTGGGGCACTCGTAGGGCCGAAACAAAGGACCCTGAACTGATAAACAGTCCCTTAAAATTGAAACCTGAGGTACTGACGGTATTCTTGAAAAATCTTTATGTGGAAATAAGCATCTTTCAAATCGATGGTTATTCCCCAGTCTCCTTTTCCAACAACGTTTATAACTTTTGATAGTGTGTCCATCTTGAAATGTTGTTTGCGGAGATATCTGTTGAGGGGTTTTAGGTTTATTACAGGCCTTAAATCCCCCGTCTTTTTTGGCACCAGAAAAAGTGTGCTGTAAAAACCTGAGTGAATTTGAGAAGGGGGGACAACCTCTATTGCATTTTTCTCCAGAAGATTGTTGATCTCCTGTTTTATAAATACTTGATTCTTCAGAGGGACATTTGTAGCTTTCACTCCCTGAAACGGAGGTTTTCCCAAAAACTCGAGTTTGTACCCTGTTTTGATAGTATCTAAAACCCATTTGTCCGAGGTTATTTTTTTTCCCATTCGCGAAAAAAGTGGGATAACCTCCCCCCAACAGGTATCTCCGGGTGATTTGCTATGATACTAACATAGTCATTTTCCATCTGTTTTAGCCAGCTTTCCTCTACCTGAGGTTGTGGCAGCAGGCTTTCTGAAGGAGTTGTTGTAACCTCTTTTATATCTAGAATAGTAGGAGTTTTGTCTACTCTCATTTCTATTATCCCTTGGCAACTTTGGGATCCGAAAATTATTCCAATTATTTGCTGCAGGTTTTTCTGAGCTCTGCTCAAATGCAGGCCTCTTACTATAGTCATGTTGATAGCTTGAGGATTTACGTTTAAGACCCTTTTTCAAATCTGGCAAAAGTTCCTCCACATGTTTCATTTTTTCCTTACGAGATTTCAATAATGTTTCAAGTTCTGACCCAAAAACGCCTTCACCAGTCAGTGGTAAATTTGAAAATTCCATGCTTTCATTCTGTTCATAGAGAGCTGTGTCAGTCATAGTGACAGCTCGGCGTGATATGTGGTGAAAGGTGCCCGACCTGCCAATTTGGTCCAAGCACTTTGTCGACATTGCAAAAATGTCTTTAACCTGCTGAATAGACTTTTCTTTCTCAAAAGTGTCCGATTGTAATGACTGCAACAAATTACCCAGGCTTTGTTGTATGTACATTTGAACCACAAGACCTAAACGAGCTGCTTGTTGACCCTTGTAATTTATCTTCTCCACCATTTTGGCTGGTTGAGAGAACAAACACTTAGACTTGCTTTTATTAAAAGCTGCTTTACTACCATATCTCTTTGTGAGACATACCTCTATAATGGGATCTAACGAAGGAACTTGTAGAGTTTCTTCAAAAGAACTATCTAACGGAAAAGCATCAGACGTCTCCTCCGAAAATGCAGTCAGAAAATTTGGCTCTTTACACCTGTAGCTTGATGAAATGACATCTATTTGAGATTTGTCCAAGATAATACCCTCAGTTTTCTTGTCTTTTTTAATGATGGCATCATCCCCAAACATATCATATAAATCATTTTTCTGCTCCTTTGTAAGTTTGTCTTCTCTCTCTGTGAGATTATTATTGCTGTCAACCACTTCCTCACATTCACCCTCTTCTGGGGCAATTTGACCACAAGCAAAAATAGATACATTGTCATTGGGTTCTGAATCACTCTCTCACTCAAAATGTCTTCTCTTTGGATTTCTACCTCGAGAGGCTTGTGTTTCTGTAGAATGGTTATGTCCCACTTTGTCATTAATACAGGTTTGTCCTGCATTAGAATTTTTTTCCATGAACTCCCTGAACATGTTTTCAAAAGCTGTAAAATGCTTGTCAAGTTCATTATATCTTGACCTACGAGGCTTCTTTTTCTTCTTAGAGGTAGGCGAATGAAAAGTAGAGTCCGACAAACTCGAAGCATTGCCACGTGTTTTGCTAGAAACTTCAGGAGGCGACATGTTTGCCATGTCTTCCGAGTCCGATAACCTAGACCCTTCCGTCAATTTATTTGACGCCATAGTCTCAACGAGTGTTTTATACACAACAATAGTAAAAACTAAAGTCAATAACAACTGTATGAAGATTGAATTCATCTGTATTAGGTCTCCAAAGCGTACGTGCGAACACTTTCGCAAGAAAAGAAAAACTGAGGTTGACACGAGGTAAACACGGAAGTAAGCTGAACGGTGATAGAGTAAAAAAGTTCACTTCCGGTTGGGTAAGGTCTAAAGCGGATTGAGAAAAGAGAATCCTCATTGTCATACCAGGTAAGTTTATTTATGAAATAAAATCAAATCCACAAGGAGTTTATAGAAATGTCTCCATGATGACCAACGTAGATGGAAATTTACTTAGAGTGTACTTGATTATAGCCGGTTTGGTAACCAAGCCGTCACAGCATCTTGGACCATTTCTTTGGGAGTCACTTGATTAATAACATGCCGGGCAAAAATCAAGCGGGCCCGTGGACATCAGACTCGATTTTGTCAAATATTGCCATTCGGTCGAATTTATGTAAACCAGGTTTAGGGACAGAATTCACCCGAAATTTCATGGCCCGTCTTCAAGCTAGCAGTGGATACAGAAGGGAGCGTCAAATTTGCATTCTAAATACGCATGAAATGACATCCATCCTACAAACATCGATTGTTACCGATTGATTTCGCTAGAGTTCGGTCCCTTTTCAATGACGTCACATGTGTTGTCTGTAAACATCAACTAGTAGAAACGAAACAGGGAATTTCTTAAAAGATGCAACTCTGCTTTAAGTTTCACTGCATTTGTACTGTTATTTTTATTTACGCAAGTGCTATTCATGGCGTATGTACTTGGATATCTATGATGTGACCGGAGACGGTCTCGGAATAATCCATTTTCAATTTTATATACCCAAAACATTTCAAACAGTCTGTTTTCTGACATTCTACAAATCAGACATTTTCAAATCCTGAGAGATTTGTAAATAACAATTACAAAATGTATCCACCCAAATTTGGAAAATAATAGTATTTAAGGAGCGGGACTATTGTTGTGGGTAAAGGGGAAAATTATGCAAGAAACAAATTTCTCAAGAAACACTTCCTTTATCACATTGTTTTCTCTAGTTACACTAAATGTGACATGAAATTTAGGGACTATAAGTAAAGATTGGAAAAGAATGTACTGTAGGCTTGATGTATCCTTTTTAACCCTTGTCATGCTGTATATAATCCCTTACAGAATTGCCATAAAATCAAAGGTCTGAGAGCACTGAAAGTACTTGTTTAATAATCAATATTTCTTTTGAAAGTCAATTTCATAACTTCTTTGACAGGGAAAGTACCAGCAGGTGATGTAGACCAAGATCAGACTGCACTTATGTGCAGGCTGATCTTTGTCTATACCTCCTGCCCAAACCCGTAATATTCCGGGTTCAGCATGACAAAGGTTAACTTCATCTCTTTTTTTTTTGGGGGGGGGGGGTATGGTAGAGGGTGAAAAAAAATCCTTGATTTTAAAATCTTCCTGAAATTGAAACTTGGAATTGAAAAAATCCTGAAATTGGTCCTTATTGAGAGTACTGAATAATGTCTAAGTTCAAGTGGAGATAATTCTTGCACCTGGGGGAATTAAGACTTCAAAATTGCTTCTTGCAAAACTTCAACATGTGGTTAATGTTTGTAAAAAGTTTCAATGGTATTGAAGCAATACTGAAGGAGGAGTTTGCATCACAAAATAGGTAGTATAATTCGCTGTTTATGTCAACAAAGCATAAACAATGTCTTAAGTTCAAGGGGAAATAATTCTTGGACCTCCGGGAATCAAGACTTCAAAATTGCTTCTTGCAAAATTTCAACATGTGGTTAATGTTTGTATAAAGTTTCAATGGTATTGAAGCAAAACTGAAGGAGGAGTATGCAACAGAAAATTGGTAGTAAAATTAGCTCTATATGTCAACAAAGTATAAATTATATCCAAGTTCAAGGAGATAATTCTTGAACCAGGTGGAATTAAGACTTCAAATTGCTTCTAGCAAAACTTCAACATGTGGTTAATGTTTGTATAAAGTTTCAATGGTATTGAAGCAATACTGAAGGAGGAGTTCGCAACACAAAATTGGTAGTATAATTAGCTGTATATGTCTACAATGCATAAATAATATCTTGAACAAGGGGGGTTCAAGACTTCAGAATTGTGTCTTGCAAAGCTTCAACATGTGGTTATTGTTTGTATAAAGCTGCAAAACTGAAGGAGGAGTTCGCGACACAAAATTGGTAGAGCATAAATAATGTCTTAGTTCAAGGGGAGATAATTCTTGAATCAGGGGGAATCAAGACTTCAAAATTGCGTCTTGCAAAGCTTCAACATGTGGTTAATGTTTGCTTAAACTTTCAATTGTATTGAAGCAAAACTGATGGACACACAGACACACGGACAGACAGGCTGATTCCAGTATACCCCCGCAAAACGAATGAATTTTTTCATTTTCCACAATGTTTTAACCTAGACAGTTGAAAAAATATAAAATTTCACCAGAAAATTAATGTTAAAACCCATGTGTATTTTCCTTTTGTCCTACAGGCTATATTCTGGTTAAAACTAGAGGCGCTTGAGCGCCTGTATCGCTCCCCAGGCATGATTTTACTGATTAAGCAAATGATGGTTTCAGGAATTCATTATAAACCGAATCATATTCACCATTAGAAATCATCTTTTTGAATTTTGACTGGTCTATAATGTTGTTGTGTTGAAATGGGTTTTAACATTAAGTGTTGAGTTAATTCAGTTGTTTGAAATGTAAATATGAGAGTACTATTGCAATATCTATCTTTTGGTTTTCTAATAACATATTATGTATGCAGATACCTGAACCTGTGCAGTAACGTATTAAAGGATCAAGGTTAGTAATAAACCTCAGATGAAAAAGTCATGAAATTCCAATGAAGATGTGTTTAGAGTGACCATCTTTGCTTTAGAGTTTTTAACCTATAACCAGATGGCCAAATTTTAGACTGGTCCAAATTGAAAGGAGTTACAGATGTTAATTTACAATTTGTTTTCAACTTTCTGTGTAAAAAACATTGTGGAAAATGAGGAAATTGCTTAATTTTACACATTTGTTTCCAATATTGTTTTTCTGAAGGGGCATCAAAAAGTGTCAGTGTGTGGGAATGGGTTAAGCTATAAGCTTGAACCTTTCCTGTACAAACACAGGATTTTACATCACTTAGATTTTATTTTTTAGGAAAATATTGTGGAAAAAGGAGAAATTGCTTGTCCACCACATTGTATGGTTTCATATCAAATTGCATCCAATTTTGTTGTTGTCTGCATCCTCTTTCAATTTTGACCAGTCTAGAATTTCAAGAAACCAGAAAGGGTTAAAAACAACATTTATTACAATGTCAGGTTTGATTGAAAGGTTAAGTACAAGTATCTGCATTTGCATTTAACCCATTCCCACTTTGGAAACATTGTAGACAATGAAGAAATTGCTTGTAACAAAACAATTCCATCAATGTTTATCATGTTTTCTACCCTACAAGGTGAAGATTTTCTAAATTCCAGCAATTTGAAATTATGATATGCAACTTCTTTTAATCTGAACCAGTCTAAGATTTTGTCGTGATGTGATGGGTTAAAGGGTCAATTTTAACTTGTAACAAGCAGTTTCTGCATTGTCCACAATATTTTTTTTTTTTATTCTAAAAGGCAAAGATTTTCTTCATTCCAACAATTTGAGACTGTTTTTCATCTGAACCAGTCTAATATTATGTTGTCTGATAATGGGTTAAAATATATAATCCACATTTCCCTTGATAAAAATAAGCTTTTGTCTTCCATATCCAAGAGTGGTAACCAACACCACGAAACCCTACTTTCTACCTCTTTCTAACAACCTTGCATCTCATTGATCTATTTTTAGAACTGCAAAGAGGAACACCCTTTCTATATGTGTGCAGACCTTTAACATGCAATCCAGTTTCTGTGGAGTAATCTTAGTTACAACAGTCTCCTTGAAAATTGGGTGTTAATCTATATATAGATATATATACATACACAAAAACCCTGAAGTATCAGAAACTCAGTATGAAATTTTAATCCCTTTAACACAGTTCACACTACTAAGATGATTGTAAAAATCTGCCATTCAAGTATGGTGGTTTAAAGAAATTCACTGGATACCATTTATGGAAATAAGCTACAACAATAAAAGCCATATTTTCAACGAATCAAAATTAAAATTGATGGAATCTGAAAAGAAATCACCAGATCATTCCAGTGAAATTTGGTTGATATCCATCAACTGGCTGATTACAAAAAGATTTTCAAAGCTTTAAACATATATTGAAACTAGCCCCTCCCATTAAAGCCATTTTCATCATTCAATCAAAATTCTTTGAAGGAATCTTATAAAGGGTCATCCATTGAGCATTCCTGTAAAATTTGGTTAAAATCTATCAATTTGTTTCTATGAAGAAGAATTTTAAAGATTTCCCCATATGTTGAAATTAACCCCGCCCATTAAAGCCATATTTTTCATCCAATCTTAATACTTTGAAGGAATCTGATAAAGGGTCTCCGATTGATCATTCCTGTAAAATTTGATTAAAATCCATCCTCTGGTTTCTGAGAAGAAGATTTTTAAAGGTTTCACCATATATGGAAATAGCCCTGCCCTTTAAAGCAATATTTTTTGTCCAATTAAAAATCTTTGAAGAAATCTGATAAAGGGTCACCCAAGGATCATTTCTGTGAAATTTGGTTGAATTCTGTTCAGTACTTTCTGAGGAGAAGATTTTTAAAGTAAAAGTTTACTGACGAATAGACGCACAGACACATGCATGACTGACACAACGCCATGACAATAGCTCGCTGGCTTTCAGCCAGAGGAGCTATAAATGTAAACTTTAACCCATTTCAATTGACAAATTTTAGACTGGTCCACATTCAAAGAAGTTGTATACAACACGTTTTTGTTGAAGAAATTTCAAAAACCTATCTTTCGGGATAGAAAACATTGTGGATAATGAAGAAATTGCTTGTAACAAACAATTTCTTCCATTTTCTACAATGTTTACATCATTTTCTTCCTTGGGGACATCCAAAGCGTCATTGTGTCAGAATGGGTTAAACCATTGACAAGCTGAATCCAGAATATTGTAGCGTTGGCAAGATGTTGGGCTAACATTATATGTAGTGACTAATCTTAGTGTACACCACATATTTGATGTTTTAGGCCAAAGCTGTCTTTAAGAATTAATGAACAAAAGAAAAATTCACCATTAATCAGGGCCTTTCACTGCTTTCGACCCTTTGATATAATGTGATTCTACACAAGCATTTTATTACAAATTACAAGGGTTAAAACTGAACTTCTGCAAAGCTATAATTGATGAAATTGTAAGGGAAATAAAGCCAAAATGATAATTTATTAGGTTTTCAATAATTATCTCCCCTATAAAGTTGATAAAAAAAATCAATCTTGATTAATTGAATAAATGGGGTTTTAACACCACTTTTAACAGTATATCAGTCTTATCTCTGTGGCTACAGCACCTAACCATGGTTTCCTGGTATTTCTCGCACCATTTCTACCACTACACAACCTTTCTGAGCCAGGATCCAGCTACTCATCTCACTTAATAGATGTACAATTATCCAACCCAATTTAACCCGTCATGCCAAACCCAGAATATTCCTGTTTTGGCAAGAGGTCTAGACAAAGATCAGACTGCACATATGTGGAGGCTGATCTTTCGTCTAGACCTCCTGATTGTATCTTTAAAGCTAGATTTATTCTTAACATTATTTTTCAAAAAAATATTATTAACCCACATTAAGTGCTTTCTGGGCTTTCAGCCCTGTGATTTTAATGCAGTTTTGTAGAGGATTTTTTTCAGCATGACAAGCGTTAATCTTGAAAAATGATTTTAATCTTGCCAGATATAAGCAGACACATCAACCCATTACAAGATGCTTTTCTTTTAGTCCAAATTCAAAGCCACTGTAAATACATTAATATATCAAAAAAGTTATTTACACTTAGCAAAATACCCTATTTATATTTTCCAAATCTACCCGTCTTCACTATGTCTAAATGTGGAACCTTGTAGTTAGCTCCTGTACCAGATGACAAAATTTCGACGGATCCAAATTGAAAGGAGTTGCAGAGGACAACTTAAAATGCATGAAATTTTAGGGGTTTTTACTTTCCCACCAGAAGATATTGTGAAAAATGAAGAAATTGCTTGACCCATTTCCACTCATTGACGCTTTTAGACGCCCCTAAGAACAAAAAGCTTTTGAAAACATTGTGGAAAAAGAAGAAATTGCTTGTTACAAGCAATTTCTTCATTTTCTGTTTTCTACCCAGAAAGTTGAAAAAATCCAAAATTTCATAAACTTTAAAATTGTCAATTGCAACTCCTTTCAATTTGGACCAGTCTAAAATCTTGCCGTCTGGTAATGGGTAAAGGGGCGTCCAAAAGCGTCACTGTGTGGCAATGGGTTAAAACAAAACCACTATATTTGCTTGTTGGACTCCATTAAGGTTTAACCCATTCCTACACAATCCTGCTTTTTTTCTCCGCTAAAGGAAGAGGCTTTTGAAAACATTGTGAAAAAAAAGAAATTACTTGTTAAAGCAATTTCTTCATTTTCTGCCATGTTCTGCCATGTTTTCTACAGTAGAAGACAAAGATTATTAAAATTCAGTCAAATTAAAATTGTCGTCTGCAACTTCTTTCTATTTGGACCAGTGTAAACTTTTGTCATGTGGGAATGAGTTAAAAGGTCCCTCAAGCAAAAAGGCTTCGAAAACTTTGTGGAAAATTGAAAAATATTAATTGTTGAAAGCAATTTCTTCATTATAATCCAAAGTGTTTTGCCCAAAATAACAAAGATTTGGAAATTTCAGTATTAATTGTTGTCTACAACTTATTTTAGATTTAGATGGTCAGAAATTAGGTTGTCTTGTATTATGTACATATTAACCCCTGTCATGCTGAATTAAAGTCATCCACAGAAATGCATTAAAATCAAAGGGCTGACAGCACTGTAAGGCCTGATTGAGGGCCAATATTTCTTTTTAATTTTTTTTTATAACGGGCAACCAGGAGGTATAGACCAAGATCAGAATACACTTATGTGCAGGCTGATCTTTGTCTTTACCTCCTGCAAAGACAGGAATATTCCGAGTTCAGCATGTCAAGGCTTAAAACACATAGTCAGTTTTGAACTGGTCCGAGTTTGAAAAAGTAGCAGTTAATATCTAAAATTCTAGCTTTATTCCTGCACGATCCCAAATAGGATAAAAATAGGAAAACATTGTGGAAAATGTAGAATTTACTGATACTTTATATTCCACAATGTTTTCAACCCAGAAATTTGGCAAAAAAACACCTTTCATCAACTTTGAATTATCTTCTCCTTTCAATTTGGACCAGTCTAAAATTTTGTCATCTGGGAATGGGTTAAACAAGATTAAGGATGAACAAAAAGAAACTGCTGGTTACCAGGATTCTTTTCCCGTATTCTAATATTTCATTTCTTCATCATGAAAATGTGTGACAATGAGTTGTGATGTGTCCAGATTTTTTATCTTTAGTTTCTGATTCACACATAGGCTGATTCAAACTTTTGCGAGACCCTCTCACACGTTTCTGAAGTAGGACTATACATTTTGAAGAATATATAATTACTGTGTTTTTTTCCTAACTTTACCCTCGTCCATTTGAGACCATTTAAGATGTATGATAAGAAGCATAATGCTGTTTTTGCTTATTACATAATTCTTAAATAGTTTGCAAAAATGTATGATTTTTTAACTTAAAGAAACAACACAACAAAACTCGAGAAAGGTCTTAATTCAAAGTGGTTGCAAAAAAAACCCAAAAAGCATTTAAATCAAAGGATACTGTATAGCACATATCTTTTTGCAGGGTTTTTATCTCTGCTATATCTGCGGTCAATGACGGTTCCACAGAATTAAAATCCGCAAAAAATCAACACAACGTGTATATAAGGTTGTTGTTCCCGTTCAATAATGGGTCCTGGATAAACATGTCTCATGTTCATTAAGACGTTTATGTGGTACTTTCCTCTTAAGTAAAGCCCAATTTTATAGTAATTGTGTTGTTGTTTGTCAACTAAAATTGCTTAACCACAGCCTTATTTCAGCTATAGTTACAAAATTTTGTTTACCTACCAATAATTATCTAACAGATTTGACTTATTAGTAACAGTTTGACTCATCTTTCTTTTCACACTTACCTATATATATATTGTTTCCCATGTCACGTGTTTACAGATTAATTGTTTTAGATAATCCCTTTTCAGCTATAAAAAATTTAGCCAAGTCTTACATGGTACCACTCATAAATGGAAATACACAAACGGTTCTAGTATTTTAGAGTAGGCAGACAATATTAAATTTCATTTAATATATGGCACTTAATTTTTTTTATATCATAGCTCAGAAATTGAATCATCCTCCTGGTAAGGCAAATGACCACAAAATATTATGCAGAAAATTCAACATACCTGACTTTTGGGAAAGAAATACAGAATTTGGACTCCACCGAAATGAAGTGCGACACAGCAAGTCATATCGGATAAAAACATTTTGAGAAAAGTAACTAGAGGCGCTTAAGAGCCTGTATCGCTCCACAGGCATGAATGTATTGATTAAGCAAATGTTTTCATTAATTACAAATAAACTTAATATAATGAAAATAAATCCAAATCAATAAAATCTTTAAAAGAGTTTTAGAGAACCACTTCATACTTTTCATTATTTTTACAAAAGTCAAGTCATGTAAAATTCATTATGTAAAATGTTCACTGTATACCATATATGGACATAACCCATCACCATAATAGCCAAGTTTTTCAACCAATCAAAATTATAAATAGGGATCTGACAATCAGTCATCTGGTTATCATTCCTGTGAAATTTGGATGAAATCCATCAACAGGTCTCAGAGAAATTTACAAAGTTTCCAGTATATACCATATATGGAAATAAGCCCTGCCCACTAAAGCCGTATTTTTCATCTGATCACAATTCTTTTTCATAGTTAGATAAAAAGTCATCCAAGAATCAATCTGGGCAAATTTGGTTGAAATCCGTTCACTGGTTTCTGAGAAGAATTACAAAGATTTTACCATATATGGATATAGCCCCGCCCATTAAATCCATGTTTTTCATTTGATCAAAATTCTTTGAAGGAATCTGATAGAGGTTCACGCAAGGATCATATCTGTGAAATTTGGTTGAAATCTATCAACCTGTTTCTGAGAAGAAGATTTTCAAAGCTTTTACCATATATGGAAATTAGCCCCGTCCATTTAATCCATGTTTTCCATCCGATCAGAATTCTTTGAAGGAATCTGATAAAGGTTCACCCAAGAATCATTCAAGTAAATTTGGTTGAAATCCATCCACCGGTTTCTGAGAAGAAGAATTTCAAAGCTTTCACCATATATGGAAATTAGCCCTGCCAATTTAAGCAATGTTTTTCATCCTATCAAATTTCTTTGAAGGATTCTGATAGAGGGTCACACAAGGATCATTTCTGTGAATTTTGATTGAAATCCATCCACCAGTCTCTGAGAAGAAGATTTTCAAAGTTTTCACCATATATAGACTAAGCCCCTCTCATTTAAACCATGTTTTTTCATCCTATCAAATTCTTTGAAGGAATCTGATAGAGGGTCAACCAAGGATAATTTCTGTGAATTTTGGTTGAATTCTGTTCAATACTTTCTGAGGAGAAGATTTTCAAAGTAAAAGTTTACAGATGGACGAGTGACTGGACAGCTGCACCCATGCACACATGCACAACGGACTCATTGCAATGACAATAGCTCTCTTGCTTTCAGCCAGTAGAGCTAAAAATTGCTTGAAATAAGCAATTTCTCCTTTCTAACACAGGGTTTGCGCTGCCGATCGCCATTGTCGCCAAATGCGACGAAAATAAAATTCTGGCGCAAGTTTTTTTCATTTGGCGAAAATTCGTGGCGCCAAAAAAAAAAAGAAAAGTTTTTGATATACATACTTTACTTTGACTAATCTCTGGAAATCGAGTCCGAGGGCCAAGTGTGTCTAATTGCTCAAGGGCTTGTATATTGGGTCAATTATGTCATCGAGTCTGACACAAGACTAACACATCACCAAATTTAATTACAGTTCTGATTGACAGCCAATCAGATGAATAAATTGTGCTCATTGGTCGGCGAGTCGTATTGATTTTTGTTGTGGGCATGACTTAGTATTATGGAGGAGCCGATGAAACTATCACATAATCAATCAGAAGACCTCAATTATCACGCACAAATAGGATTTCTATAAGAAAAATGTAATTAAACTGGCCGCCATTTGCCTTTTCCTGATGAATACAATTGCCGAATTCTGGCATATTTTCGTATATTTCTGCTGACAGTTTCAGTCCGTTTCTAATCTCGGCACCGCTACCGTTATTCCTTGCTAAAACACTGAATCATCATTTATGGGTCATATCATGATGAACTGTTGATAGAAACAGTGGTAGTTTGTCAAAATTTGACAGAAATTTCAAAAGTTATACTGTCCCAAAAGCAGACGAACCATTTATTTTTTGTTCATTCGTACCCAAGAATGTTCAATCTTAAACCTATTTTTTTTAAATTACAGAAGTCTACATTATTTCATTATTAAATCAAGCATATTTTACTAGGTTAATTACTATTTCCTTCTCTCTGTTTTTTTCTCATCAAAGTCTCAATTTTTCTAATCAAAGTACTGAAAGCACTGATTAAAGATGAGTAAAAATCAATGTAGGCATATGACTAAGCTACATTCATTAAAGACAAAAGAACAAACGAATTGCCATATTAAAAACCTGTTTAATATGCACATTATCTATTTAACAGCATATAAGTTAAGAAAATAACAGTGCAGTTAAGAAATGCTCGAGCTTAGCCCCAAGTCCTCAATTTGGCCCCAACTTTTTCCATTTGGCCCCAACTTTTTTGATTTGGCGAAAGTGATGGCGACAACTTTTTTCAAGCCAGAGCTAACCCTGTAACAATGTATTCCGAAACAATATTTCTCCACAGGTTCAAGAGCTATGGGTAAAAGAAATTGTAAAGTATTATTATTTAAATGACAGAGTACTTATAGTTTACCCATTCCCATACACTCTTTCCACGCCCCCTCAAGATAAAGGATTTGAAAAAATTGTGGAATATGAACAAGCAATATATTAATTATCCATAATATTTTCTGTCACAAAAGACAAAGATTTTTAAAATTTAATTTAATTCAAATTTTGATGAGAGATAATAATTATATTACAGTATCCTCAAGCCAAATATGAACATAATACTTATCTTGAATAGGTTTGTAGTAATCTATAATGCTAAGTTTTACCAAGAATCTTAGGGGAAAATGGTTAAAATGTTGACACTGACTTTGGATATGACCAGGAAGCCTCATACCAAATATGCACCTTGTATATGAATGGAATAAAGTAAAAGAAATGTTGAGTAGTTCGTTAAGTTATGCAGTTATGCAGACTGGTGGAAAGACATGCCTGAGTTTTGGATGCAGGGGGGGGGGGGGGGGGGGATAAAAACTGATCCTTTAGCTAGGAAACATTTTGAGCACAAGTTTGACAGAGCCAAAATTGATCTAAAACCAGATGTATTTATGAAACACAATATCCCCGCACAGGACTAAACATTTGACCTTGGTATTTGACCTTGACCTTATCACATGACCTTGACATTGACATGAGGAGATGCATATTATGGAGATGTATCATCATGCCAAATATGGGAATTGTATCTTGAATAGGCTGGTAGTAATTGGCAATGTTACGTTTTTTGGTTAAGTTTTCCAGACATGCAGACAGACTGACAATGGAAATACCATTTGCCCCCCGTTTTTCATTGCAACCTGGGCATAAAAATTGGTTTTGTTCAAAATCCAAACTTCCTGATAAACTCATAATACAATGCAAAGTATATGAACTGTGGTAATTTGTTCAACAAAATATTTACTTAGGGTTAAAACATGATTTTAATCCTTTACTGCACCGTCCCTTATTTTTACGTTCATGTGATTATATCAGTCTGCAAAATACTGTGAAAAAAAAAGAAATTACTTGTCACAAGAAATTCTTTTTTCTCACACTATTTTCTACACATAGAATTATACTAAATTTCATTGTTGTCTTTCAAATCGAACAGTCTCAAATTGTAAAAACAGGAAAGGGTTAAAATGATAATAATGGACCTGTTTTGTTCATTCAGGCATTAAATTGTTTGTTTTTAAATTTATAAATATTTCCCAATGAACAATAAAAGGAAAAAACTTTCAAAAGCTCTGTAAACCATAGTTTTAACCCATTCCAACACAGCAAAAATTTAGACTGGTCTAAATTGAAAGAAGCTGCAGACGACAATTTCAAGTTGATGGAATTTTTATTTTTTTCGTCTTTTTTGATAGGAAAAATTGTGGATAATGAAGAAATTGCTTGATACAAGCAATTTCTTCATTTTCCACAATGTTTTCCAAAGCTTTTTTCCTGAGGGGCGTAAAAAGGAGGGATTGAGTTGGAATGGGTTAACCAATTTGATACAAGCAATTTCTTCATATTATCCACCATATTTTCAAAAGCCTTTGTCTTGAGGGGTGTAAAAAGAGGGCTTATGTGAGAATCGTTTAACCCTTTCCTGGATAAACCTGGGATTTTAAATTGCTGTGATTTTGCACTTCTGAAAACATTGTGGAAAAAGCAATTTCTCCTTTTTCCACAATGTTTTCTACCACATAGGATGGTTTAAGTTCAAATTGCATCCAATTTTCATTGTCATCAGCAACCTCTTTCAATTTGGACCAGTCTAAAATTTCAAAAATAGGAAAGGGTTAAGCTAATTTTTTAAGTTTATAATTGACAGATCGCTGACCAAACCCACTGACCTCCTACAGTAAGTTCAATTTGGATCTCAAACAGAAATATTTTGCAAAATTTATAGTAATATTTAACAAACAAAATATGAAACGGTTGGGTGGCAACCATAACACTGTAATTACAGCATGAATTAGCTGTAGGTATGACATTTAAATTACCAAACCAAGATATCTACTATAAATGTAGTTCAATGTTCACTTCCAGTCAAAATGATTGATTGGTCAATCTATTTTTTTGGTTGACAGTTGCAATCTGTCAAATGTTTTTTCAGAAGTTGCTGATCTAACAGTAAGTGAATTTTAGACAGATTATTTGGACAAGGTCTTCAGCTAAATATTTTTCTACTGTAGCAAGAGTGGTCAGGTCATACTAATAAAACAGTTGATGTTTCATGAATACCAAACTAGTTGTTTACTACCCTAAGGATATTTGACATTTTTTCATACTAGCCGATCCTTTACTTATGTATAGACACTTAAGGTTGACCTTACCTTCTGACAAAAACCAATGTACCTAATGCATATGTGACCGAGGGTTGTTTTCCTGATCACGCTAATAGAGTTGATTTGAGTTGGGGAATTCTCCTTTTAACGCAATGTTTATCAAACTCGCTTGGCATGAGAGTATATAGATATAAATAATTAAGTCCAATGTTGGTTTCTATATATTTCTTTTAATCAAGTGGAACACATTTTGTTGCATGAAATTATTACAATTAGACAAGCACTGATCTACTGACAAAGTTTTAAGTTATTTCATATTTTTGTTCTATATTCTAAAGTCTAAATTAAAGTCTAAAAATCTCATCTCTAAAAAATTCTGAAAAAGTTGGTATATATAAAGGTAAGACATTATCATAAGCCTAACCAATTAAACGCAAGATTCAAAGATTATAGAATTTGACCAATGAAAATTTGAGACATAAGAATATACATCAAAGACAAACAAGGAAATTCTGATCAAACTTGGAATGTCAAACTTTCACACCTGATCAAAATCAATCAAAGTTTGCCTAGTCACTGATTTCAGTTAATCACTAAGCAATCAGTTTGGAAAAACAGTAAGTCAGCTCAGTCTTGACCTGAGGATTAGGATCTAATTCTCATTCTGGCATGTTCTTTTTAATTTGAAAATAATGTTTTTACTGGTTAATAACCAATCAATAAAGGCATTTTGGAATTCTCTGAGAAGAAATTGATTTTGTTGACAAATTTGAGACTTTTGGATTTCATACTTATTTGTGCAATTTATGCATTACAAAATGTTATGTAAGAAGGTGCAACACAAAATTTCTCTTTTTGTTGCATTGTTACACTTTCCACCTCCTTGAAAAATGATTGTCCTCAATCATATTCTAATTAAAAGAAATACAGTAACAAATCATGATTATTCATCAAATGAAATATACCATTCATACAATCAAAGAGTTTTTCACTCATGACCTGGCCAGGGTTTATCTATCATCACACATATATCCATCTTCTTCCATACAGTTAATAATTAACAAATTCAATTACATAGATATGTGTATGTATACAGAGGCAAAGCATTGACTTTCAATTTTCTTATAAAATGACATGGATCTGTAAGATAACTTGTTCAATTTAAATAAGAAAAATTGCTATTGTACAAGTATACAACATAATGCAACATAAAGAAAGAGAAATGCAATTAACAATTTTTTGAATTGAAATCCTCTTAAACACATACATAATGAAAACCCTTTTTAGTTGTTAAATAGGGTTGGGCCTTAACACAAATACTTTTGTTTTTATTTGTAAGCTTTGAATTTAAATTGAAAGGGCCCATGACATTAGACTAATTCGTAGCTAGTCTTGTCCATGTTACATTTAGTAACTACACACATGCAACTTAGGTTTGTATAACCTTATGGTGTGGAAGAGATTTATATGAGTACATCTTGACTGGTAAATTATCTCACACTTCATGAATAGTATTTGTACAGATGCAACTTAAGTTTTTAAACCTGGTGTGGAAAGATTAAATATTAATTATTTTGACTTGTTCTTAATCTCACACTCCATGAATAGTTTTTTGTTTATTCATTTCATTTTACATTTGTTTGGGGTACAACCTCTTTTGTGAGTAGACCATCATGAGTAATATGAAACTTGAATATAGTCTATCACTTACTGCCCCTATTATACTTAAAGTAACTGATTTCAATATACTTTTAGTTAACACTATCAGCTACATATTTTATTTGTGTTTTGCTCCTTTTGAGCTGTAATATGTTTTCTTTCTTTTCTTTTCTTTTTTTTTTTTTTTTTTTGATATACATATTCATATTTCATATGAAGTTTTTGAGCTACATTTCATATATGAGATTTTCTGAATTTATTTATTTATTTTCAAATTGTATTCTAATTTTCATGACATTTTGCAACAAGCAAGGTTGAGGCAAATTGCCATGCCAACAATGTTTTGTTAAAGCTCAGATTTTCTAACAATTTTCAGTTCTTACCATATTGATAATTGTCTTTATATTCTGGTTGCTTGGTAAGCTGAAATTGTCAACATTCATTGTGATCTACTGCCTCACTATGAGCATCCAAACAGTTGAAAGGAACTAACATCGAGTAAGAAGAAAAGGCTTTTTTTTTTTTATTGTTTCCTTCAATCAGACCAGAAGCTACACTTTAATATAGAAAATTTTTGTAATGAATATGTTGAATACTTAAGATGAAGATATAATTCACAGATTTTGTTTTTCAGTAAAGGTTTTTTTTTTTGTTTAAATTTTGTTTGTTTTAGCACATTTAAATATTTTGCCTTGTTGATTAATTTTGGCTCTGATTCTGTACAAGAATTGTCTGACATATTTGAGTGGTGCTTGGTTGAAAGGTAACCATATTGGTTCCCGTGAATTTTGTGTGAAAACTTTGAAATAAGTTGTTTCCAAAGGGTTATTTAAATCGCTTGTAAAGACTGCTCGGACCATTTTGGCTTCTTCCGGAGTTCCATTGTCATGAAGAGCTGTTGTAGTTTGCCACAAAGAAATGCCAGTATCTTGTAGACAATCAAAAAGTTTATTCATGTATGGCTGTAGTCTACGTTTTCTTAGAGATATGGGAAATGGGATGGAATTAGTATAAGTTGTACCTTCAAATGGAGAATGCTCAATAAGTTTTTGATTGGAAAGATCAAAAGTTTCCATGTAACCAACAACATATGGTGGATTTTCATCTCTGTTCTTGCATTCACGATGAAGTGTTGGTAAATCGTCAAAGAATCTGTTTTTTTTCACCAAGGGTCGCTTTCGTTTTCTACCATTCATTGTTCTGTGTATGTGATACTCACGAATGAAGACATCTGGTATGGTGCTTGCATATTCCCAAGTGCTTGGTTTTTTGTTTTCTTTCCATTTTATTCTATAGTAAAGTGTGTTGTTGCTCCGTTTTGATTGAATGATTTTGTCTATGTCATCTACTGGGAATTTTTGTGGTTTGGATGTTGTTGCATTTGGTGCAGAGTCTGGTGTTTGTTCTTGGTCTGAAGGGTCTGTTGTTGTGGTAGGTTTTGTGCCTTGTTTTGAGTGTGAGCTATTGTTTTGTGGAGTTTTATCTGCTTGATTTGGTTGTGTATGTGTATTTGGAATTGTTGATGTGTCATTTTGGTTATTTGTATCATTATTTTGCTGCGTTACTTTTGATTTCTTAATTCTTGCTTTGAATTTCATATCGAGAGGGTGTTTGCCTTTGCTCTGAGGATTTGTATTTGTTGGTGCATTTGGATCAGGAGCTGCTTGAGTATTTTGTGTGTTTTGGGGCGGTAATAGATCATCTGGTATGTGGTCTGCATTAAGTGGTTGTGTTATGTGTTCATAGCCAGGTGGTGGATTGGTGGGTCTATCATTGAGATCAAAGTATGGTTTCAGTCTGGTGGCATTTACAAGAACTTTTACCTCTTTATTATCTCCACATCTTCTGAGCTTGTATGTGTTGTGTGGGCCAAGATAGACTATGTAGTATGGACCTACCCATTTTCTGTGGAGTTTAGGAGCCATACCCACTGGTACTTTGGTACAGTATAGCCACACTCGGTCTGCTGGTCTATACTTTGGCTCTTGGGTCCTTTTGTCATACTGCTCTTTATATTTGTCTTGGGCTTTTTTAATGTTTTCTGCAGCTATTTTTCGGGCTATTTCAAGATTTTGGAGGACATTAGAAAGATGAGCTTTAAAGTTAGCAGAAAGAGTAGATTTGGGCGTAAGAGAGGTGTCAATTGGCAGCCTCATTTCACGTCCAAAGAGCAGGAAGAATGGAGAGTGCTGAGTGGACTGAGTTGCAGGGGTCATACGATAAGCCATCATGATAGAAGGAAGAAGATCTGGCCAATCGTCCTGCTGTCCTTTACAGTAAAGACGCAAAGATTGAAGGATAACGCTGTTCATACGTTCTACAGCTCCATTCAGTAATGGCCTATATGAACTTGTATAGAATCGTGTTATCTGAAATAGTTCACAGAGAGCTTTAACAAGTTTAGAAAGAAATTGTTGTCCTCTATCAGAGACAAGGACATTTGGAGCACCATACCGACAAATTACCTCCTTGAATAGTATGGCTGCTACCTCTGTGGCCTCTTGTGTACGTAGTGGAAAGGCTTCGCTCCATTTGGAATAAGAGTCCACAACAAGAAGGACATATTTGTATTTGTCCTTAGTTGTCGGTAGGCCTCCAAGAATGTCAATGTGCCATCTTTGAAAGACATCAACTACTGGCAAAGGTTGAAGTGGAGGTGGCTTACCATGCACGTCACGCTTCACCCTTTGGCATTGATCACATGATCTAATGTAAGTTTCACAATCACGAAACATTGAAGGCCAGTAGTATTTTTGTCTCAAAGCTGCATATGTGCGCTCAAAGCCCTGGTGCATACCACCTGCTAAACTGTCATGATATGACTTTAAGACGTCATCACGCAGTATTGAAGGAACACATATTTGAGTGATGATTTTCTGATCTTTTGGGATGCCTTTAGTTCTGGGTGAGTAAATATGTAGAAGAACTCCATGTTCCGATAATTCATATTGATCAGATTCAGCAACTACTAGTTTTGATTGTTTTGGATCATCTGGTAACTCTTGTTGTAATTTGTATTTCATAATATCTTTGTAAAATTCATCACCTCTTTGGAGGAAAATTAAGTCTATATTAGGTTTTATAGGTAAGTTTTGTTCATTGTTTGTGTTTGTATTTATATTGTCATTATTGTTATTATTTACATTATTACTTATGTCAGTATTGTGTTGTGTCAGTGCTGTCTCAGTGCTGGTAGTGGCAGGTGCCACAGATGCATAGTGATCAGTCTCATGACTATAGATTAAAGTCACTGCTGTCAGTTGCAAAGACTGGTTGTCAGAGATCTGACAGACTGGTACAGACTCATCTGTACCCCGATCACCTTTCTCACTGTCTACAGGCTGGTAGACACGACGTGAGAGTCCATCTGCATTACCATTAGCACTTGATGCCTTATGGACAATCTCGAAATTGTAACCTTGTAAGGTTAGGGCCCATCTTCCGAGACGACCTTGACAGTTCTTTATGTGTTTAAGCCACTTTACAGAAACGTTGTCTGTATACACTGTAAAGAAGTTGTTAGCAAGATAGGGTCTAAAGTGTTTAACCGCCTCTATCAGTGCTAAACCTTCCTTATCTGTAATATGCCATTTTAGTTCATGGCCATGCAATGTTCTACCGCCATATGCTATTGGATGCTCTGCTCCGTTTTTATCACATTGTGATAGAACATAACCCATAGAATGATCTGAACTGTCTGTTGCCAGTATAAAAGGGCGATCAAAATTTGGGAAAGCCAATATGGGTGGAGATGTTAGTGCTTTTTTTAATGTTTTGAATGCATTTTCACATTCTGGTGTCCACTTGAACTTAGTATCTTTCTTTAATAGTGCATTTAATGGATGTGCTATTTGTGCATATGATTTTATGAATTTTCTGTAGTATGAGGTCATGCCGAGAAATGACTTTACTTGTTTGGCCGATTTTGGTTGTGGATATTCATCTATTGCTTTGGTCTTGGCGGGATTAACCTTTATGCCATTTTTCGAAATAATGTGACCTAAGTACTCAATTTCTGTAGCAGCAAACCTACATTTGGAGGGCTGAAGGGTCAAATTTGCTGATCTTAGATTAGCAAAGACCTGGGTAAGGTGGTCCAAATGGTCATCAAAGTTTCTGCTGAAAACCAAAATGTCATCAATGTAGACAAGGGCAATTTTCCAATTAAGATTTTTTAGTACTTTAGTCATGAGATTTTGGAAAGTAATAGGTGAATTCATGAGACCAAAAGGTAGCCTAGTCCAAGAATAAACAGACTGGTGGGTAACAAATGCAGCTTTATGGGCAGTTTCAGGGTCAAGGGGAACTTGCCAAAACCCGGACTTTAGGTCAAGAACTGAGAAAACTTCTGCATTTGCATCGGCTATTGTGTCGAATACATCTGCTAAATGGGGTATAGGAAAGGACATAGGTTCTGTGACCTTATTCAATTCTCGATAATCGACACAAAATCTGAATTCACCTGACTTTTTCTTAATAAGGCAAATTGGGCTATTCCAAGGGGAGTCTGACTCAGTTATGAAGCCATTCTCTAGCATGTCCTTAACCTGACGCTCAGTTTCTCGTCGCATTTCAGGATTTTGTCTATATGGTGCTTTCTTAATTGGTTTAGCATTGCCTGTTTCAATTCTGTGTGAAAATAAATTTGTAAGTCCTAATTCTGAGAAGTCTTTTGCAAATGATTGTCTATTTTTACCAATAAAGATCATTAAGTTGCGTTTTTGGGTATTGGTGAGATCAGAGTCGTTAAGGTTTATTCCAAGATCTTCAGCTATTGTTATATACTCATCATCAGTTAGGTTGTTAGTTTCTACTGAGTTAAGAGTTTCAGAATTTTGAGACATTAGGGTGTCAAGATCAGATATTTGCGTTATGTTAGCATTGTAAGCACTAGTTAAGACAGAGACTCTCTTGTTACATTTAAGAAAGATAGGTAAGGCAGTAGGGTTCATCAGGCGATAGTGTATTTTGCCATCAGTAACTCTTGAAAGACACTTGCCTCCGACAAGCTCATCCTTTACAAGAGATTGAGGCGGTTCACACAATACAACATCACCATCACAGAACTTGTTAGTTTTCAGAGGAAGAATGTATTCAGAGTGAGGAGGAATTACATGTGAACTAAAGGTCTTGCCAAAGTCAGTTATTGATTCTTCTTGTGATATTAGACAGATGTGAATAGGTTCAGAGTTGGGTTTAGAAAGAGAGATAGTATTAGAGTGAAAATTGAGCTGTATCCCTTCCTTAGCCATGAAATCCCGACCTAGAATTATAGGCTCGTGCAGGTTAGGAAAGACATGAAAGGTATGCTTAAAAGGGAAGCCATCAAGAAGAAATGAAAGAGTTAATGTTCCTAGCACAGAATGGATCTCACCACATACACCATATACATGTGTAATTTTAGCACTTTGATATTGGGGATTTTTAAATAATTTGTCTATAACATGTTTGTTAATGCATGAGATGCCTGCACCTGAATCAAACAGTGTACAAAATTGCCTTGACTCTATTTGTATATATGCTTTGCATGTTTTGTCCAAAGATGTTACCAATGAAACTGTGGGCTTAATATTACAGCAAGATTCTGTTATTTTAGCACAATTTTGCTTTGAGCATTTCCAGGAAGCCTGTTGTTGAGTAGCCATGTTCAATAAATTATGATTAGATTTAAAAAAAATTTAAAGTATGAGAAATTAGGATTTGTAAGTGAATGTAACAAATTACCGTTATGATAATATTCAAATTGTATTATTTAAGTGTGAGGAAATTTAGCATAGATGTATATTGTATATTTAAATGTAAAAGAATAAATTACTGGTTTCAGTTGAATTTGCTCTGATTAAAAGAGTAAAAGGTAAATAGAAAGATCAACTGTTTGGATACAAACAATAAAACAATATAGCACTAAAATGTTGAAATTTCACTTACCCCTGCTTTCAGGTCATAAGGTAGCTCATCAGTTTACTGGTGAAAGTAAAACAGAATAAATTACACTTAAATTTTAAATTCTGAATATCAAAGATTTTTATTCATTGTCCATAGAGTTGGGTTTGGAAGGTCGTCTGGCACATCAGTACGCAGTCAGGTTGGTTGGCTACCGGTTATGGTCTGGCACATAAGCATGTGGTAAAGGATTGGTCCCTTGTATCGGTCCCTGGTTAAGGATAAGCTCCTGGTATGGTAACGTCTAGTAAAGGGTTTTGATAGTCTCAGCATATAAGTTGGAATTGTTCACTTCTTACACTGTTTTGATTATAATGAATTCTGCTTACTTGTTTCTTATTTGTGTCACACAGTAAATGTTCAGCTTTGTATCTGTATATGTATATATATCTTCAACTGGTTCACACTATTTGCACAATGTCACCAAATGTACATTTCATTCACAATATTCTTGGATCATCTACCCCTGGATTCTGACACCACAAGAAAGCTGTGACCGAGGGTTGTTTTCCTGATCACGCTAATAGAGTTGATTTGAGTTGGGGAATTCTCCTTTTAACGCAATGTTTATCAAACTCGCTTGGCATGAGAGTATATAGATATAAATAATTAAGTCCAATGTTGGTTTCTATATATTTCTTTTAATCAAGTGGAACACATTTTGTTGCATGAAATTATTACAATTAGACAAGCACTGATCTACTGACAAAGTTTTAAGTTATTTCATATTTTTGTTCTATATTCTAAAGTCTAAATTAAAGTCTAAAAATCTCATCTCTAAAAAATTCTGAAAAAGTTGGTATATATAAAGGTAAGACGTTATCATAAGCCTAACCAATTAAACGCAAGATTCAAAGATTATAGAATTTGACCAATGAAAATTTGAGACATAAGAATATACATCAAAGACAAACAAGGAAATTCTGATCAAACTTGGAATGTCAAACTTTCACACCTGATCAAAATCAATCAAAGTTTGCCTAGTCACTGATTTCAGTTAATCACTAAGCAATCAGTTTGGAAAAACAGTAAGTCAGCTCAGTCTTGACCTGAGGATTAGGATCTAATTCTCATTCTGGCATGTTCTTTTTAATTTGAAAATAATGTTTTTACTGGTTAATAACCAATCAATAAAGGCATTTTGGAATTCTCTGAGAAGAAATTGATTTTGTTGACAAATTTGAGACTTTTGGATTTCATACTTATTTGTGCAATTTATGCATTACAAAATGTTATGTAAGAAGGTGCAACACAAAATTTCTCTTTTTGTTGCATTGTTACACATAATTGACCAGTCTCTGGCCCTGCCCTCTTACTCCCTTGGCCTCGCTAATTGACTCTGACAGGAAGTTCCGCATCAATTTTTGTCCCTTTCCTGTTCAAATACGGGATTTTACGTTCCAACGATTTTATACTTGAGAAAACATTGTGGACAAGCAATTTCTCCTTTTTCCACAAAATTTTCTACAACATAGGATGGTTTCATTTCAGATTGCATCCAGTTTTCATTGTCGTCTGCAACCTCTTTCAATTTGGACCAGTCTAAAATTTCCACAAACAGGAAAGGGTTAACAGTGTTATTTTACCAAAATTTATGGCTAGTAGCATGTAAACAAGAGGGCCAGTGGCCCTCAGGCGCTCAACTCAGATAAGGCTCTTTTTCTTCAAAACTAATACTAACTGGGTCTGGAGAAGACCTCCTTTAAAATTGGACTAAAATTAACTTACATTGCCATGGCAATTAATGCCTTCAACAGATTTTAAATCTGTTAGCAATTATTAAAAGGGGCCAACCTAAGGGAAATTTCTGCCAAATATGCTTAAAGTTGCCCTCTTCATTTCTATTTAGGCCCAATGACCCTGTAGCTCTGAAATTTAAACAATCTTGAAAGAGGTCAATGTACTGATGTTTCATGCAAAATATCAAGATTCTACAACCTTTAGGTCAGAAGGGTTTTTTACAAGTCAGGAGGATATGATTTTTAAAGATTTTTTTTTTTAAATTTCAGTTTTGTTGCCATGGCAGCCAGAGTTTTTTAATGGATTTCAAATCTTTTAGTAAATCTTCAAAGGCACCACCTAAGGAATATTTCTGACAAATTTGTTTAAAATTGGCCCAGTGGTTTGGGAGATGTTGTTTTAAAATTGTTGACACACGACAGATGACAAACGATGCAGGCTGGACAGAGGACGATGAAATTATCTCACCATGAGCACTTCATGCTCTGGTGAGCTGAAAAATATTAGAATGGTTGTTTGGTGATCCGAATAAGCTGTAGTTATGATGTTTAAGTTTCCAAACCAACAAAAAAGCTTAATTAAAATAGTTTCTGAGACTAAAATGACTGATTTCATTGGTTGACTATTCATTTTATTGACAGCTGTGATTGGTCAATTCAAGCTCTAGTAAATAGGTTCTGGTCCTCCAATAGAGATATTAAAAAAAACCTCTGATTTGTGTTTATCATCTCAAAGATTCATTTGAAGGTAAGGAGATAATAGTCTCACAAGAGCTTACATTTGTCTGTATGTCTTTCAGTAAGACAATTTTGTCTGGAGCTTACAACCTTTAACCCTTTACCGAACAGCCGAATGGCATAAAATAACATTATAAATCATCCCTAAATTTGAAATAATTGCCCTTATTCTTAAAATGTATATAAAAAGCTTTTTGTGTTAACAAAATTACAAATATTCGAATTTGAAGATCAAATTCAAATATTCGCGGAGGTTAAGAATATTCGTTCCCTTCCATATTTTGGAGTTTGATGCCATTTCCAGTTGTATTACAATTGTCTCACTGTGACTGCTGCACCTAACCATGGCATCCAGTGGTTTCTCACACCAGTAAATCTATAGCATTTGATCTAAGCCTCCAGCTGCTCATTCCACCTAAAGGTCCAATACTTATCTTTGGCCAATTGGTGAGAGAAGAATGAAACACATTGTAATGACTTACGTAAAATGTCAGAAGAAATGTTGGTAAAGCCTGGGTTTGAGCTTATGACACAAGAATTGAGAGTACAGCTCATTAAAGGACTAATGATAGCTTAACCCATTACCAGACAACAAAATTTTAGACTTGCCCAAATTGAAAGAAAGTTACAAACAACAATTTTAAGTTGATGAAATCTTTAAAATCTTTGATATTTGGGTCAGAAAATATTGAGGATAATGAAGAAATTGCTTGTAACAAGCAATTTCTTCATTTTCCACAATGGTTTCCAAAGTTTTCATATTGAGAGGCTTTTAAAAGCATCACTGAGTGGGAATGGGTTAACAGGCTCATAAGGAATGTGCTGAACCCACTGCTACCCTATTTTACATCTGGGTAGACTTGGCCTGGCTATAAAGTGTCTTGCCCATGAACTCACCCAGGTAATGGTTGGCTCATACCCGTTACTTCCAGATCACCTGTAGATCACTCTTACCACTCGGCCACAGAGGCAGTTGATATCTAATCCATTCCGACACAACAAAATTTAAGACTGGTCTATATTGAAATACAATGTATCTGCAGACGACAATTCCCAGTTGATGGAATTTTGATTTTTTCATCATTATGGATAGAAATAATTGTGGATAATGAAGACATTGCTAGATACAAGAAATTTCTTCATTATTCACAATGTTTTCGAGAGCTTTTTTCTAGGAGGCTACAGAAAGTGTCCTTGCACGGGAATTGGTTAACAGGGACATTTTGTAATTCAATGTCAAAGTTTTTTTGAAAGTAGAGACCAACATTGAGAAAGCCAGAACTTACAAAACCAATGCCATAGTACACTCATTATCTAAGGTTTACCTGAGAACAATAGAGCTATAAACTAATGTCTTTACTTACCTTTAAAACAAATGAATGCTCTCGGTCTGGCATCTCTAATGCTGTTGTAACACGAACTTCTGATATTAGGAAACAAAACAAACCTGTCTTTGGTTTCACCGACTGAAATGATAAAGAAATACTCTGTAACTACAGTCGCCCCTCGTTATCTCAAAATTGGAATCTCTTATTCCTGGATGTTCGAGTCTGCACTCAATTCATTCTTATTTCATATAAAATTGAATGTTAATCCTTGTCATGCTGCATAAAAGCCTTGCCTGAAATTGCACCAAAATAGAAGGCCTGCTGAACTAGAAAATTTACTGTTTTGGCAGGAAGCAAAGGATCAGCCTTCACATGCAGTCTGATTTTAGTCCACACCACCTATCTAAGGTAAGCCTCTGGTTGTTTATGAGATTAAATAATTAACCTTAGAAATATTGACCCACTTTTTGGGTTTTGAAGGTTTTATTCAGCAGAAGAAAGATTGAAGCCAGTACTCAATCTAGCTTTGCATTTTAGGGGAGTCAAATGAAAAACTCTATATTGAAAAAGAATCAAAGGACTGAAAGTCCTGAGAGCGGTTTTTGCTGGTTTATCAGTAACCGCGCTCAATAATACAAGCATATTTCATCAATATGAGTGAGTAAATCGTACACCTAAGTAGGAGGAGCAGCTGGAGTCTCGCTAAGGATGTAGTGGTAGTATTGGTGTGTGAACTACCAGGAATCCATGGTTAGGAGCTCCAGCCGCCCCGATATAAGTGAAATACTATCAAAGTTGCGTTAAAGCCTATTCAATCAATCATAACTGTTTACCGAAACCGCTATTTTGAATTAATCGCAAAGTTTTCTTCTTAAGTGCGTGAAAATTTGTGGTTGGGTGGTAAAAGGTTAAATGATTAAAGGTCAAGAAATGAAAGCTAACATTCATTTTTTTACGTTGAGCATATTATTATCACAATTGAAGTAGTTACGTTTCAAAGATTTAGTCGAATTCGAGGGGCTAGAGGGTGTTTTATTCGATGGGGTTAATAGGCGCTTCAATCGCCTCTATAACAGGGTTGTAACGTGTTACATATGCTGTGTATACGGGGTGTAAATTTGCCCAGCCCTGCCACTAAAATCACTAACAGACAGTTTACATGTATTCGCCTACTTCACCAACCACTGACCTAGATTCTATCTTGAAACGCGAGGAAATTATTTCTCTCGTTTTGACAATTCATTAGACAATTTACAAAGGATATATTAAGTTTTAAACCATTTTCCTGGTTATTCATGACTAAAAGGAGGCTGTTGGCATTCAACAAGTAAGTTATTTTCTTCATCAGCTATGAAACAAGATGGAGGCGATCACATAGATTTTCACTTCACGTTTATGAGCATGCGTGGAAATGAGCGGGAATGTGTGAGAACTTGTTTCCGGTTGATCGATATGAAATACCGGTTTTTCCTAAAAAAACCGCTAAAAATAGCTCAAGGCAAGCAAATTGTTCTTTGTCGGCAATGACAACCATCCTAAAGACTAAGACAAATAGTTTTCAAATTTCACAAGCTTAAAATTGCCATTTACCTTTTCTTTGAATTTGGACCTACAATCTAAAATTTGGTAATCTGGTAAAGGGTTAAAAGGTAATGATAAACAAATCATCAGTCTAGAAAAGGTACAAGGGAAACAACAGCCAATTATGCAACTTAGTTCATCAAAGCAACAGAATAAATAATTTCCCTTTAACCAATTCCCACTCAGTGACGCTTTTAAATGCCCCTCAATATGAAAGCTTTGGAAAACATTGTGGAAAATGAAGAAATTGCTTGTTATAAGCGATTTCTACATTTCCACAATGTTTTCTGCCCAAAAAGACAAAGATTTTAAAGATTTCATCAACTTAAAATTGTCGTCTGCAACTTCTTTCAATTTGGACCAGCCTAAATTTTATTGTCTGGTAATGGGCTAAAAGTCTTACAAAATATGCCAATGTAGTCTACAATTTAACCCTTGTCATGCTGTATAAATTACCTTTCTGAAATTCTCCCAAATCAAAGGGCTGAAAGCACTGATAGAACTTGTTGTTCAAAAATCAATATTTCTTTTAGGAAATAAACTTCATAAACAACTCTGGCAGGAAAATTACATGCAGATGGTGTAGACTAAGATCAACCTGCACATATGTGCAGTCTGATCTTAGTCTACACCTCCTGCCAAAACCGGAATATTCCGGATTCAGCATGACAAGGATTAATCCTGCAGTGTGTGGTATTATTTTGTTCAATGCAAGCTAGTTCAGAACTATAAAAATCTTGAAAGATTATCTTAAAAAAAAAATAAAGTCTTCCTATTGCGAAAACCGAAATTTGATAAATGTAACTTTCTTATCACAAAAACAAACAAATTAATCTCCCTATTTGTGTTACGCATTTTTTCACAACGAAAAAAATATTATTCAACAGTCCATATGCAACCAGTATCAAGTGAGCATCTAGGGTACTGTACAAAACTGCTTGCTTAACACATTCCTACACAATAAAACTTTAATCCAGTCCAAATTCAAAGAAGTTGCAGACGATAATTTTAAGTTGATGAAACCTTTAAATCTTTGTCTCCTTGGGAAGAAAACATTGTGGATAATAAAGTAATTGCTTGTAACAAGCAATTTCTTCATTTTCTCCAATGTTTTCCAAAGCTTTCATTTTGAGGGGCGTTTAAAAGTGCCATTGTGTGGGAATGGGTTAACCCAAAGCCATACAACAAAATTTAAGAATGGTCAAAATTCATTGAAGTGGCAGAGCACAATTTCAAGTTGATTTAATTTCCACAAGAGGGTTAAGATGGCCCTAGACTGCAGATCTAAATTTACTTTCTCCAGCAAACTCTTCAACCCAAACATGATATAAATATTTTCCCAAAGTTGAATAAATATACAGGCAAAAGGTTGTGATTGTCCCTTTCACATTTACTTAATATTGTGAATTGAATAGTCCGTTCATCTTTCTACTCTAGCACGTGATAAAGGTGTTTTAAAATTTTAACCAGACGCCAAGTCTTACAATTTACAGCATTACTGGATTTGTTTTGTTACATCAGCTTACTTTTTTAGAAGAAGAAAATTCATTTTGCTATCTCTTATATACAGCAAGAGGGCCTAAATGGTACTGAATAGCTCACCTGAGAAATAATTCATGATTTCTCTAAGTCTGATAGGGCCAGCCCTACCAAGCCAGCTGCACATTCTTTTACATTCTTACCCAAATCAAGATTTCATAATAAAATTTTCAAAACATTCACCAAAAGATCATTCCTGCCCAGATAAGCCATTATTGGCCTAGTAATTTAGGAGGAGGAGAATTATTTCATGCTTTCATGAAGTCTGATAACCCCTCCTGCCATGCCCTATTTTCAGGTTTTCATGACCAAATTTTGAAAAGGGTTACCCAAGAAACACTCTTAGAAAGTTTTATCTGAATTCGGCTCAGGGGTTTTGGAAGAGAAGATTTTGATGGAATTATTCCAGGATTTCTCTATGTTTGATATGCCCAGCCCTGCAAAGGCAACAATCTTTTGTAAATCAAAATTTTCATTAACAAGTTTTGAAATGGGTCACAAAAGGAACATTCCTGCAAAGTTTGGTCCAAATTGACTGTTCAGTTTAGGAGGAGCGTTTTAGAGGGTGCTAGATATAGACGAATCATGCATAATGGGTGATGGATAGAGTGATCCTTAAAGCTTTCCTTGAGTATGTTGTGCTCAGATCAGCTTAAAAACAAGAGCTTCTCAGAGCGGCGCATATATGCCCGAAGGGGCTTGTCAGTAACGGTTAAACCTTGCTTTGTCAGCTATGTTAGCTTGAATGATAGCTCATGCATTTTATCATTAGAAAGATCTTGTTTCCTGAATAATATTTATAGACTTGAGAAACATGACAGCTTTCAAAACCATTGTTAAATTTAAAACCATTGCCATGAAAAATGTAGGATAAGATGTGCTTACAAGACATTAAGTGTTTTTCGTTCAATTTAAGGGCAGATAATTCATGATAATTCAAAAAAGACTGGAGCAATTTGAATTTCGAAAGTCTTATGCACAACTAGATATCATAGGGAGAAACTGAGCAAAGTTTCAGCTCATTCTCATTGATAGTTTAAGAGGAGTTGCGCACACAAAAAATTGCTAGCAGACAGACAGACAGACAGACAGATGGATTGATGGACAGACAGACGAACAGACAGACTAAAATCATAGAGATACATTGTGGCCAGTTTCTGTTAAATTCTATGTGAATTGTAGGAGTTTTGTACAAAATTAAAGGTAAATTGAAGATATTTTGTTAAGTCAAGGGCAGATAATTCAGGAACAACTTGACATTTCAAACAAATTCTAGTCCTAAGGACAAGAAGACATCACACAAAGTCATTGTAGCAAGTTTCAGCTCATTCCCATTCAGAGGGTAGGAGAAGTTGTGCTAACAAGAAATACAGGTTTTCATTCAATTCAAGGGCAGATAATTCAAGATAACTCAAGAATGACTGGAGTGATTCCAATTTCAAAGGTCTTATGCACAACTAGACATCATAGGGAGTAATTATGCCAAGTTTCAGCTCATTCCCATTGATAGTTTAGGAGGAGTTGCGCACACAATAAACAGTGATTTTCGTTCCATTCAAGGGCAAATAGTTCAAGATAACTCAAGAATGACTGGAGCGATTTGAATTTCAAAGGTCTTATGCACAACAAGACATCATTGGGAGAAATAGTGCCAAGTTTCAGCTCATTCCCATTGAAGTTATAGGAGGAGTTGCGCACACAATAAACAGTGATTTTTGTTCAATGCAAGGGCAGATAATTCATTTTAACTCAAGAATGACTGGAGCAATTTGAATTTCAAAGGTCTTATGCACAACTAGACATTATGAGGTGTAATTGTGCCAAGTTTCAGCTCATTCCCATTGATAGTTTAGGAGGACTTGCGCACACAATAAACAGTGATTTTCGTTCAATTCAAGGGCATATAATTCATTATAACTCAAGAATGACTGGAGTGATTCCAATTTCAAAGGTCTTATGCACAACTAGACATCATGGGGAGTAATTGTGCCAAGTTTCAGCTCATTCCAATTGATAGTTTAGGAGGAGTTGTGCACACACAAAATTGCTCATGGATGGACAGACGGACAGACAGACAGATGGACGGACAGACGACCAGGGCCATTACATAATACGACCCTTTGGGCGTATAACAATCCAATATGTTTAATTAAATACTATAAATAAATGTTCAGAGAGGAAAATGGAAGCACTGGTAAAAATGAAACTTTAATGATAATTTCAGGAAATTTCTTCCTTTTATTTTGGAAAATGCAGGTGAATGATTCAATAATTATTTTACATGAAATTCATATGTACGATTGATTAAGTGGTTTCATGATTAAATCATAAAAAGTAGTGAAGTGCATATATAACAAATGTTTTCATGGAAACCTGATGCAGTAGATTTTTCAAGCATCTATTCATTAAACCTTTCCTGTTTTACAAAATTTTAGACCTGTCCTAATTCAAAGGTTTTGCAGACGAAAAATTAATGTGGATTTAATTTGAAAAATAACCATTCGGTAGGATAGGAAATATTGTGATGAAGACCGTAGTAGAAAAATATTCAAGACATAATCAAAATATATGATGAATCATTCATGAAGTTTTCCGATATACATGAATTTCACAGTGGAAGGTACATACACATATCGACAAATGAGTTGTGTCCATAAAAAGCACTTTGCCTAATGATTTGAGAGGTAAAAAGAAAAGATTTTTATTGTGTTTTTTAGCTCACCTGAGCACAACTTGTTAATGTTGCACTTTTGAGGTTGTGTGATATCAGTCATCCTTGGTGCATCTACTTTTACCAGCATTGTGAACACTATAGCAGGAAACATTTTTGCTCTTTAAACCTGACTGGAGAGGCCTCTGAGTGTTTGTATCAGACTGTATTGCTTCAAGCTTATTGGTATTTTCAGGAATTCAATGTAAACTGAATCATCTTTGCCATATGTGGCAAATAAATCTAGTCACTGATATTTTTGAAGTAGTTCTAAGGACAGGAAGCATTTCAAACTTTTCTTTGTTATACAAAAGTCAAGACAAGTTATGTTAAATTCATTTACTAAGTCAGATAAAAAAGTATTAACAAAATTTTCACTGCGTATACCATAGTACAGGTATGCACATAAGCCATGCCCATAAAGCCATGTTTGTCACCAATCAAAATTACATGAAAGATTCTGACAAAGAGCCAAATGAGGATCTTTCCTGTGAAATTTTATTGAAGATTCTCAAAGATAACAGTATATACCACATTAACAAATAACTCCCCTCAAAGGGCCATATTTTTCATCGGTTCAATCTTTGAAGAAAAATTAATAAAGTCTCAAAAGGATAGTTCCTGTGTTTGGTTGAAATGAATCTACTGATCTCTGAGAATTGTTTTTTTTTTTAGTTTTAAATTTTTTACTATATATGGAAATAAACCCACCAAATAAAGATATATTTTTCATCCAATCAAAATACTTTCAAGGAACTTGATAAAGAGTCACCAAGGGATCATTTCTGTGAAATTTGGTTGAAATCCATCCACGGGTTTCTGAGAAAAAATGATATATGGAAATTAGCCTCCCCTATAATAAAGCCATGTTTTTCATCCTACCAAATTTCTTAAAGAAGAGCTTCAAACTTTTCATGATATATGGAAATTAGCCCAGCCCATTCAAGCCATGTTTTCATCCAAACAAAATTGTTTGAAGGGTTACTCTGGCAAGAAGTTTTTCAAAAATTTACTATATATGGAAATCAGCCCTGTCCATTAAAGCCATGTTTATCATCAGATCAAAATTCTTGAAGGAATCTAATAAAGGGTCATCCAGGGAACATTCCTGTGAAGTTTGGTCATATTCTGATCAGTACTGCCTGAGGAGAGAAGATTTTTAAAGTAAAAGTTTAAGGGCATGCACATACAGATGGACACACAATGGATACAAAGCCAATTTGGCAATAGCTTGCTGGCTTTCAGTAGAAAACACAAGATGCTTCATTCTAGGTCTACCAAATTCTTAGCAAGGACCCTTATGACCTGACTTTAGAGTCCCTGGAATCTCAATTTGTTAATGTTTTACTTAAAACCCTATAAAAACTGTAAGAATATTCTACCGGTGCTCAGTTCCAATCAAAGACCACAATATGTGGAATGTACCTAGTAGCCAATTGTGCTTTGAATGCCAAATAGAATAGAAATAGAATAGAAAAGAATATTTACATGATATAGAAAATAAACCTGATATATATCTAGCAGATTCGAATTGAAATATGTGCTATGCGAAGGGAAAATGGGCAAGTTTTAATCTGTTTGAATTGGTAGTGCATATTTTAAATCATTTATGTTTCTTTAACTTTTGATGATTCAATATCAAATGAAATAGGACATCTTAGAAGCACTTTACCCATCACCAGACATCAAGGTTTTGACTGATCCAAATTGAAAGGAGTTGCAGAGGAAAAATTCAGTGTATGAAATTTTAGATTTTTCAACTTTCTGGGTAGAAAAAATAGGGGAAAACTACGAAAATAGCATGTTGCAAGCAATTTCTTTATTTCACACAATGTATTCCTGAATTATGTTTCTTGAAAGGTGTCATTATAAATGTGTCATTGTTTTGGAATGAGTTTAAAGTAACTTTAGCATGATGAATCACTCACTGTTGGTGTCTGTAATCAAATTTATTTCTGTCATAGAAACTTGATAAGTTCTCTTATAACTTTTATAAACAATTTCTGTTCTAAAAACGAAATAAAACAGGTGCTAGAAACACTGCTTTTTGTTAACCCATTATAAGACTTGAAAAATTTAGGTTAGTATAGAAAGTAACGTGCAGATCAGGGTTTTCGTTTGACCCGAGACCTCGGGTTTTGACGCACAGAAATTCAAAAAGAAGCAATTTTGACGCTCGGAATTTTGTCACTGTGCGTCTTTTTGACCCGCGAAAATTAGCAGCCGTGCGTCAAGGGTCATCATAAGTGTGCCAAAATTATTGGAAAATAGTTAATTGATTATGAAAATATACACCCCTATCAAGGATAACACCAAGCTTGATTGGTAATTAACACACTCAGTGAGGGACATGCATTGGCGATCGTAATTGACACCTCTGTAATTAATGATGAAATCCGTTTTCAGACTATTAATCCCACTGAAATTTACTTATTTGCTATCTCTTTTATAAAAAGCTCAGAGAATGTGATCAAGCAGTAAAATGAAACCAAAGAATATGTTGTCCAAGGAATGTCATTGGTTTTCGTGCATAAAATCGGCACTTCTTTTTATGAAAAATAGAAATAATTTTTTCCTCTTAGTACTCTTGAGATTTTCTAAAACTGATTCAAACTAATAATATATATATAAATACTGAAGTTTCCCTAAAATTCATCTTATATTGTAAATAGAAAACTGTCAGATTGGAGGAATGTTTCAATCTGAGACAGAGTTTATCCTAAGGCACCATTGCTAAAAAAAATATAAACACTTTTAAGGCACCATTGCTGAAAAAATATAAACACCTTTAAAGCGCCATTGCTAAATAAGTTATAAACTTTTTTTTTCTAAATTGCTCGGGGGGGGAGAGACATATTGCATTTTGACTCTTGGGATTTCAATTTTGACTCTTGGAAATTTTGGCCAAAGGGTCAATGACTCTTGACTTTTGGGAACTAATGAAAACCCTGGTGCAGATTATGATTTCAAGTTGATATTATTTCAAATATCTCTGTCATTCTTTCTTGTTACAAACAATTTCTCCATTTTCCACATTGTTCTCATGAAGCTCTTTCTTGAGGGACATCAAATGAATTAAAAGTCAGACTGTCATTCAAGTTACTCAATAGCTCCTGACTAAAAATACCAGCAGATTCTTAACCCTTGTCATGCTGAATAAAATCTTTCAGAATTTCATTAAAATCAAAAGCTGAAAGTACTGGTAGTACTTGTTCAATTAAGAGATGAAGATAATATTTTTTGTTTTCATGGAGGTATGAACCGAAAAACCTAATCACACTGTATGAATACGCGAAGTGGATTCATACATTGTGTGATTAGGTTTTTCGGTTCATACCTCCATGAAAACAAAAAATATTATCTTCATTTCTTATAATTTAATAGCATCGAGCGAAAAATGCAACAACTTAACAAATTTTGATACCTTTTTGTAGTGAACTATTTTGTGCGGAAGCATTCAAAATGGCTGCGTACTCAAAGGTTTGTTCATGGAGGTATGAATTAAATTTTTCTACCAATCAGATCGCTCGTTTTTGATAGACGAAACTAACAATTGAATTATTGGTCAAACATCTTTGGAAAAATTAAAATTTCATGAGCAACTCTGGTTTGAAAAGAAAATGCAGGAGGTGTAGACAAAGATAAGACTGCACTTATGTGCAGGCTGATCTCGTCTACACCTCCTACCAAAACTGGAATGTTCTGGGTTCAGCATGGCAAGGGTTAAAATATGCATTTAGCTGTCTAAAATCAAAGAAGAGGGCCATTAGACCTGGAGGCGCTCAAAAATAGAAAAAAGAGATATATGCTCTTTTTCCTTCAATAGTCAAGTTTAATGTTAAGGCTAGAATTATGATTTTTCAATGGATTTCAACTGTTTTAGCCATTTTCGAAGGGGGCCACTCAATGAACATTTCTGCCTAATTTGGTTGAAATTGGCCTTAGGGTTTGGGAGGAAATCAATGTTGTTTAAAAAGCCTTCTTTGTTTCTATACAGAAACACACACATCCCCCAGGGCTCCACCCCTGGGGACCAAAGGATAATGATCTTAGCTATTTTGAAAGAAGTAAATACACTGATGTTGAATGCAAAATATCAAAGCTCTGTGCTTTCTTGGGCAGGAGAAGAAGATTTTAAAGAATTTCTTTTAATTCTTAATTTCACCTTGTTGCCATGGCAACATGAGTTTTCAACAGATTTCAATTCTTAAGCAATATTTGAAGGGGACCACATTAGGAACATTTCTGCCAAATTTTGTTTGAATTTCCTTAATGGTTTGGGAAGAAATGTCATTTAAAAATCCTTGTTTGTATATCATAGATCCCTCCAAACTTGGGGTTCTTCCCCTTGGGTAATGATCTTTAAGCTAATTTGAAAGAGGTCAATACACTGATGATTCATGCAATATATCATGAGGTTCTAGGTCTTCTAGGTCAGGAGAAGACGATTTTTAAAGTTTTTTTTTTATTTTCACATTTGTTCCCATAGCAACCAGAGTATTCAACAGATTAAAATTCTTTAACCTATTTTTATTTATTTTTTTTTGTTTGAATGGGGTTTAATGAGGCTATCAACAATTTTTTAGTCATATTGTGCCGCTGGAGCACTTAACCAATGGATTCTAGGTATATCTCGCACCAGTAGTACCATCACCTCCAGCTATCCCACTTAGGTTAAGAATTATCCCACCATTCATTGGTGAGAGAGAAATGTGGGAAAGGATATGTGCCACCATCGTGGATGAAACCCAGGACACCCTATGATTGAAGATTCGGAGTCTGATGTGCTACCAGCAGCGATATGACGGAGGCAGCTATTTTTGAAGGGGCCACCTTAGGAACATATCTGCTGAATTTGGTTGAAGTTGGCCCTGTGGTTTGGGAGGAGATGTTGTTAAAGAGATTGTTGACAGGCGCCAGAAGGATATTGGATTAAGGGTGATCACAATAGCTCACAGTCATGAGCATTTTGTGCTCAGATGAGCTAAAAAAAAGAGTCAACTCTTAGGAAAGAAAAGGATGCCTTTTGTAAAATGAAAAATTATGTTATACAAGGAGAAAACTACTGCAAAATGCTTTTATTAAGTTGTTTCATTTGGGCTGGTAGAAATTTACAGAAGCCTGGACAGCAAACCAATTACCTGGGGGCAAAATTAAAGACTGGTCCAAACTGATGTTTGTTTAGAAGAAATTCCTAAATTCTTTCATTTTTCTCAAGTCAAGTTATGTAAAATTCATTTGTCAAGTCAGATGAAAGATATAATCTAAATTTCCAGAACTTTAAATATATGGACATAAGCCGCATACCACCATAAAAGGTTAAGCCAAAGTTTTTTAAACAAAACAAAATTATATGAATGAATCTGACAGAGGCATCTCTCGGATCATATCTGTGAAATGTGGTTGAAATCCATCTACAAGTTTCTGAGAAGTTTTTTCAGTATATATCATATATGGAAGTTAGCCCTGCTCTTAAAAGCCTCATTTTTCACCCTTTCCTGTTTAATACCTTTTTTAATACGTCCCTGTGAGTGTATAATTGAGATAACATTGTAGAAAAGAAGAAATTGCTTGTAACAAGCAATTTCTTTTTTTTCTTCATTATTTTCTACCCCACTACTGGTAAATGGTTATTTTTCAAATTAAATCTATTAAATTTTTGTTTACAAGACCATTCAATTTGGACAGGACTAAAATTAAGCAAAATAGGAAAAAGGTTAAATAATCTGAAAACGGTTCACCCAAGAATCTCAAATTGCAAATTTGGTTTAATCATTCTACTGGTTTCTGAGAAGATTTTCAAAGCTTATATCATATTTGATTTTATCAAATTCCCATTAAAGCCAAGTTTTTCATCAGGTCAAAATTCTTTGAAGGAATCTGATAAAGGTCACCCAATGATCATTCTTGTAAAATGTGGTTGAAATCAAACCACTGGTTTCTGAGAAGAAGATTTTTAAAGGTTTCACCAATTACGGAAATTAACCCACCCATGAAACTGTTTTTCTTCCTATCAAAATTATTTGAAGGAATCTGATAAAGGGTCACGCAGGATCATTTGTGTAAAATTTGATTGAAATCTGTTCAATAATTTCTGAAGAGAAGATTTTTAAAGTAATAGTTTACGGATGGACAGACACTCGACGGACACCACCATGTGACAATGGCCCTATGGTTTTGGTGCAGTGCAGCTAAAAATAGGCATAAAGCACCTAGACATTTTGTTGAGGCCGCACTAAAATTAAATGTCATATGATTGAGGATTGGATTTAACTTCCTGATCAAGGAAGTTTCAAATCACTATGTAATAAATTCCTGATAAAGCATTATCAAAACACAACATGTAACAGACCTGAAGTCTTTAACCCATTACAATGAAATCCCACTTTTTTTAAATCCCTTTGTAAAATCAGAAAATGTCGGAAAGGATCTGTGCCGCCACTGGGGATCACCTATCCTTTCCTATACATGTCTCTCACCAATGGGTGGATAATACTAAACCTAAGTGGGATAGCATCTGGAGGCTAGGAGGATGGTAGGACTGGTGCATGACAGAATCCATTGTTAGGTGCTCCAGCCGCATTATGACTAAAAAAATGTTAAAAGTAGCATTAAACTTCATTCAAACCAACAAACAAACTATAATAACGCATCAATTTGAAATTTCGAAAAAGTAAATTTATATAAGAGAAAAAATTCATACAGTGGAATGGAGAGACTGAAAAAAAGGGAATTTTTCCCCAAATATCTATCAAAATGATCCTTCAAATTTCTCCACCTCATATCCAACTTTACCTTATTTGTTTTATACAACATCTAAGTTTGCATTCCTGTAAACAGTTAAGCTAATATGGTGCACCCTCAACCCATTTACACACAATGATGCTTTTTGACACCCCTCAAGAAAAACATTTGTGAAACCATTGTGTAGAAATGAAGAAATTGCTTGAAACAAGCAATTTCATTTTCCAAAATGTTTCTTTCCAGAAAGCTAAAAAAACTAAAATTCCATAAACTTAAAATTTTTGGTACATGTACCCCTAAAAAAATGTAAACCCAGTGGGAAAGCTGGTAATTATCATGGCTGCTGGTGCTAGTCTAAACTGCACTTTTGATTAGCATTTGACCATTAAAGTGTCAACTCAAATGTGGAGGCTTCAAAATCAGTTATGATCCATTTGTTTGTTTGTTTGTATGGGGTTTTACGCCGCTTTCAACAATCTTCAGTTATATCGCGGCGGCTGGAGCACCTAACAATAGAATCCTGGTATTTCTCACACCAGTACTACCATTACACCCTTTCCTAGCCTCCAGCTGCTATCCCACATAGGTCTACGATTATCGACCCATTGGTGAGAGACAAATAGTCGGAAAGGATGAGTGCCACTGTCGGGACAGTTTTGATCCATGAACATCCATGATCAAGGAGTTAATAACTCTTCAACTTAAAATGCTAGCATTAGTCTAATATTGGAATTTGTAATATATCTTAACCCTTGTCATGCTGAATTAAAGCCTTTGAAGAATTGTATTAAAATGAAAAGGCTGAAAGCGCTAGAAGCACTAATTGTGGATTAATATTTATTTTGAAAATTCATACTATGATTACCGGGTAATTCTGGCTTAATAGGGACATGTAGGTGGTGTAGACAAAGATCAGACTGCACTTATATCATTATGCAGTCTGATCTTTGTCTATACCTCCTAACCAAACAGGAATATTCCGGTATCAGCATGACAAGGGTTAATGTACTTTCAGAATAGAATCAACTCTTGTCTAGAATAGTGAATTTTTTTCTGTTATTAAATGGAGTATCCGGCTCGTGCTATTACTTGAAATCGAGGAGTGATTGGCTCCTTAACTGTGGAACTCTTAAGGGTCAAAACTGATTCTGAATTGGTCAAAACAAAAAGAGTGAATTATGAGCGTAAATCTGAAGGTTTTAGTCCTAACAGATAAGATACAACACTGAAAAATTGAGGCATAAAAAAACTGTTTCACCCTTAAGAAATTTGTCCAAAAATAACCCACTTGTGAGCAATTTCAATGGTTCCCTACAGGATATTTCAGACTTTTTAGCCCTGGTATATGACTCAAACGAGTACTGATACCACTCATACTGATCCAAGGTTCTATTTGGCAACTCAACAAATTGTGAAAATACTTGATCAATTATTATTTACTGAAAGACATCAAACCATGTATCATGAATCAAAAGTTAACCCTTTCCCGTTTTTTTGAAATTCTAGACTGGTCCAAATTAAACAGGTTTCAGACAACAATGAAAACTGGATGCAATTTTAATTGAAACCATCCTATGTGGTAGAAAATATTGTGGGAAAAGGAGAAATTGCCTGTCACAAGCAATTTCTTCTTATCATTCACAATGTTTTCTCAAGTGTCAATTCACAGTGACGTAAAATCCCGGGTTTGTACAGGAAAGGGTTAATTAACTTAGAAATCTCATTTCATATATTCTGATAGTAAGATTTACTATGAAATGTGACCGGCTGATCCTAGATTCCCTCATAATCTGTTCTGCACTGTTTGTCATGTTTGATAAATGATTTGATGCCAATGTGCTTCCTGTGGAATGCACAAATTGTTTCGAGGGTTTTCTATTTTCATTGACCAGGGATTTAGCCAGCCTTACAAATATGGGTTCCAAAGTACACAATAGTCTGGATCATTGGGGTGGAACATAATAGTTTGGAAACCCCTGGTCATACCAACTTTAACTTTTTTAGTACTTTCCTTAATCTTTAAGTCTTATTATAGGCCATTTCCCCTTATCTAGTAATGATTTCTGTCCTATGGCACTTATTTTACAAATACAACCATTTACCAACTTTATATTGTCATCTGCATCTTCTTTGGACCAGTCTAAAAAGACAACAAACTGGGTCTAATTCTTAAGAATGACATTGATATTACCTAATGCATCATGACTCAGAGGCAGTATTTCTTCAATTACTGTTTAACAAAATTTCAGACTGGTCCAATTTCAAAGAATTTGCAAGGACAATTTCAAATTGATTCAATTTTAAATATCTCTGCCATTCAAGAAAGAAAAAAAGGTGAACAAGAGCCATGTCGGACATGGCCATCCCCCGCCGTAAAAGCTTGATAGTAAACTGAAGCCAATTAGATTTAGGCTTCTTGTGTACTGCATTTCTTCTCAATGAGTTCGATAATAGCTATTATATTTTCAGAGATATGCCCTGGACAAAATTTAAGTCTTTAAAACAACAAAGGGAAATAACTCCAAATTATGCAAGCAAGAGTTGTGGTTCTTGTACACTGCACTTCTCCTCAACGAGATCTATCCACCTATGAAGTTTTAAGTTAATAGCTATTATACTTTCAGAGATATGCCCCGGACATAATCTTTTCTTTAAAACAACAAAGGACAATAACTCCAAAATTATGCAAGCAAGAGTTGTGGTTCTTGTGCATTGCACTTCTCCTCAATGAGATCTATTGACCTATGAAGTTTTAAGTTGATAGCAATTATACTTTAAGAGCTATGCTCCGGACAAGTTTAGTGACAGAAGGACGGAAGGACGGATTGATGGACAAAGAACATTACTATATCCCCTTCGCCGAAACAGCGGGGGATAGAAAAGAAATTATTACTTGTAACAAGCAATTTTTTCTCTTTCCAAACTATTTCCTGTTAGGCAGTAAAAGGAGATTGTGTAAGACGTTAAAGGGTAAAGAAACATAGAAAGTCCTCAAGGGACAACATTTCATCTTCCGAATATTTGACCTTATGCTGTGACCTTGGAGGTATCAGATGTTTTTCTTAATCTTAAACTTAGCTGGCAACTATTCCGTGTATATCTATGTGAAAATAAGTATTTCATAATAGGGATGTAAAAATTGCAAGACAGTATTTGCTAGTAACGAACACATTTTCTTCATTTCACAACCTTTTTCATAAGCACATTTTGAAAGCATTGAAAAACATTGTGGAGAATGAAGAAATTGCTTGTTGCAAGAAATTTCTTCATTATCCACAATGTTTCCTACCCCATAAGACAAATATTTTAAAGGTCTCAGCATTTTTAAATTTTCCTCTACAACTTCTTTGAATTTGGACTGGTCTAAACTTTATCAATGGGTTAATTATGGAAAAATATTAATACCTTGGGCGGAGTGTAGAACTCTAGAAGAAAACTTCCATCAGTCTGTACAAGAACTAGTCGCGTCTTTTCCCATCTTGATTTCCCCTTCGAATCTTCCCCGGTTAACACAGCAACTATCCCATCTTTTTTAATTGATTCAGGTGGATGTTGTAATGCTACTTTGTGTTTGTCTTTTTGATGACGCTTGTTACGTTTAACAAGTTTTTGTTCATTTGCAAGTTTTTCTTTTACATAACTTTCTGACGAGCCTGAAGCAAGTTCAACCTCGTCAGAATTTTGTTTACCTCTATATTTCATTTTGCGAATAGAAAATCTTTTGAATATACTCCCTTTATTTCGTCCAATTCCAAAGGATGGGCTAGCAGTTAAATCTGCAATATTTTGAGGTTCCTGATCAGAATATTCCTCAGCAAGACTAGCCTGATCATCCTCATCCATGTGATTTCTTTGGTCTGCATGGATTCTGGACGCGTCAAAACCATTGTGTGCACAGTTATCTGTTGCTGTCAGGTGGGAATTGTTTGGTGTAAAGGATCCATCTGGCCCCTGAATGTGAATAGTGTCCCGGGGCCAGGGTTGAATCTGCTTTCCATCTGGGGCAAGGGATTGGAGATTCAGCCCCTTTTCAAAGTGATCTAGAAATAACTCAACAAATTTTCGGGCGAATTCTATTGGCTGTTTGTGCCCGGTTTCATTCACGTTGTTGTTTTTCCAAAAAATAAGGAAGCTAGAGAGAAAATTGTCAGCTGCTGTTTTCGCGTGCTTATCACAAAAACTGACCCACGGATGAGGGAATACCCTCGGAATTGAATTGTTATTTATCGTCTCCATGTCTTTTTCGACATCTTTTCGACTTTGAACTTATATCCAAATAAAAAAAAGTGAACACTACGTGATAATCTGACAGTCCAATTTGAACCCGGAAGACAACAATGTATTATGCGCAATTGATGTGCGCGAAAATATGCCAGATAGTATAGAACACCTGTCGAACTGAGTGCAATGACGTTATCATGTCGTCTGCACCAAAACACTACACAGGGTGACCAGATGTCAATTACAAACGCTATTGTATGTTTAACGCAACTTTCAACATTTCTAACCAGCTTTTTGTTAAATCTCTCTGTACATATCTGCGGGTGTTTTCTACGTAAACTGGTAGCCCGCCCACACCACTGTTTGTGAGAGTTTGACAGATCTAAGGATAGTAACCCTGTCAATTTTCTAACTGACGGGTCGTGATGTCGATCAAAAATCGTAAAAATCTACAGGACGAACAAACCAAACCGGAATTTAGACAGGTAGTAAAATTTTAAGCTCCAAAGTTGGTCGGTATTCACGATCCAGAAACCCTTTTTTGTTGGTTTGGCAGCGTTGTAACTACAGCATGTTCAATCAGTAGTTAAGACGCACAGGTCGACAACCAACTATTCTATTTTATTGTTATACGGAGCTGGTAATGAGCTTGCAAAATAAAGAAGTCGACCTTCTTGTCGGAAGAAGCGACGCGTCAAAAAAAGTTAGAATATTGAAAGATAATCAATAATACAATAAATGATTTAATTTAATCTTTAAGAGATCAGAGAGTGGGTTGTATATGTGTAGAATTAGTCTGTGCATTATGTGCAATTAACCCATTCCCACACATTCCCTCCTTTATACGCCCCAAGAAAAAAGCTTTGGAAAACATGTGGAAAATGAAGAAATTGCTTGTTACAATCAATTTCTTAATTATCCACAATGTTTTCCATCCCAAAAGATGAAAGAAAATTTAAATTTCATCAAATAGAAATTGTCGTCTGCAGCTTCTTTCTTGGACAAGTCTAAAATTTTGCTGTGTGGGAATTGGTTAATGCATAGTGCTGACTGTTTATTCTTAATTCTTTCCCACACAGTCCGCCCTTTTTACGCGCCTCAAGATTGATTGATTGAATGGGGTTTATCGCCGCTTTTAACAGTATTTCAGTCATATCGCGGGGGCTTGAGCACCTAACAATTGATTCATGGTATTTCTCAGTACTACCACTACATAATTTCCTAGCCTCCAGCTGCAATCCCACTTAGATTTACGATCATCCACCCTTGGTGAGAGACATAACGCGCATCAAGAAAAAAGCTTCGGAAAACATTGTGTAAATGAAGCCTTTGAAATTGCTTGTCTCAAGCAATCTCTTTATTATTTACGATGTTTTCTATTCAAAAAGACGAAACAATTTCAAATTCCATAAACTTGAAATCGTCTTCTGCAACTTATTTCAATTTGGACAAGTCTAAATTTTTTGTGTGTGGAAACATGTAAGATAACGAACGATTCTGAATCCTATACTCCAATGTTCCCTGGTGTGGTTCCGTGTCATGATTAGATATATGCTCCGACAGTTGGATTAGTGTCGACACAAAGTATTAACTTCGACGACCGTATATCATCTCGCAAAAATTAGCGTCATTGCCCAAAAAGAGTGCCCTCTGTTCTCTTATGTACAAAAGTTGAATTAAATGGAACATGAACACGAGAAAGAAAACGAATTTGCACAATAATTCTGAAATCCGTGCAAAAATATAAAAATAAAGATTCTAACAAGCTGAATTTGTACCCACTTAAACGTTTGACGTTAACCTGTGACATTGACGCTACAAAAAAAAAAATGTTTCAATATTGATTCCTTATAAAGAACAGCCATGTCTAATTGTATCATATCAACCTAAACGTATGGTATTTAAACCTTGACCTTCGACCTTGAAGTATCCGAGGTCAAACGGCATACCCGCCAAGGATAAAAAAGCATCTGTAGAAAATTTATTTTTGACCTGACCAAAGACGTAGGAGTTTGTTCTGGACAAGTTCAAAGTATTTAACTGACTTTTACCTGTGACCTTAAGAGTATAAAAAAACCTTTACGTGACATATCTACTACCATCCACACGGGAACACTGGGCTAAATTACTAGTATTCTCTAATCTATAAAAAAAAAAAAAAAAAAAAAATGATAGATATGCCACAAGCTTATTTTCATCATTGTACCTTCAACTGGAACCTAACCAAAAATACGTTTCAAATGATCATGAACTCATGATGGGGAAAAGACTGTGTCAAATATTTGAAAACCATCCTAGTTGGAGATTATGGACGTCTGATGACGAAGACGAACGGACGGACAAGGCAAAATTAACATCCCTCCCTATCGACGTAGGATTAAAAGACGGTGTTGCTGTACTTGCGTTTGTCAACGAATTCTGGTTCATTGATTTTGACAAGTCATAGACCCAAGATATGTTTACTTGTAATAATTGCGTAAGTAAATGTAATGTTGGTTTATTGACAAATCGTTGACCTCGCCCACTTAGCTACAGAAAGTTCGATTTTGCTATTAAAAGGCGGTATTTGCAAAATTTATGGTCAGAAACATACGATAAAAAATAAAATGGTCTGTTGATGACCTAAACGTCGTAACTACAGCATGCATAAGCTGTAGTTACGAACTATAAGTCGACAAACCAACAAAAAAGATTCATATAAATGGCGATCAAAATCGGAGTTCAAAGTTCAATTCCGATCTAATTGGGTCCACTCCACTCCGGAATTACTTCCGGGTGGTTGTACCCTAAAGTAGTCCATTAAGAAAATTTGATCTCCTCCTTTTGTCATGCTGTTTCAACTTTTAATCAACAGCAAGTTGCTTGATGTTAGGTTCTGCAGAGTGAGAGATCACTGCTGCATGTCATGCATGTGATTCAAAGCTTTAATCAGGGAACTATTTCCTTATAGAAACTGACATTTGAAGGTGGTACCCTACAAGATTTTCACTTCCGAGCCTAAACAATTTCATGGGTTGATGTGCAGAATGAAGATTTGCGAAAAACTTTATCCCTAATGATACCATTTTCCTGGCCTGTAATTCAAGATCAAAGACTGCTCTTTAAGACGGACTAAGATTTAAGGCCCAACGAAACTTTTGGGAGGAGCTACAGATTGTGAAAGTGGGCCCTTTTTGCTCTTTATTTAATGAGGCAAAAACGGACAGGAGTGTAACCAATTGTATACTTTGATTGGTTTATCTATTTTTCGATTGACATCGTCATCAGTCAATTTGATTCAGGACTTTAATGATGGTTGTTTCGTAAATAAAAGACATGTACATGTAATTTGAACAGTCCCCTATTTTTTCGGATAGCCAGGAGAAAGGGAATTCGCCGGCTAACGTATATTCTGCAAGGACTTGTCCTAGCCTTTGAAATTTTAAAGCCGATGACTTATTGACCATGAAGCTCTTGGCGTCAAAACTGATTTTGAAGGGGTCAAAAAAAGAGCTAATGACGGTATAGAAGGTTTAAATGACTAATCGCGGCTGTCAATCAAATAACCAGTTATGATTGATTGATTGGGGTTTAATGCCACTTTTAAAAGGATTTTAGTCATATCGCGGGGGCTGGAGCACCAAACGATGGAATCCTGGTACATTTTGTATTTCTCACACGAGTACTACCACTACTTCCTTCCCTAGCCTCCAGCTGCTATCCTATTTAGGTTAACGATTATACACCCATTGGGGAGAGACAAATGTCGGAAAGGACATGAGCCGCCGCCGGAGATCGAACCTAATTAGGAGTCTGACGCGCTACCAACTGCGCTATGACGACGGAAAATACCCAGTTAAACAATTAACCAAATAAATAATTAATGTACACCAGAATAGAGTTTTGATCTCCGACCTTTTCTGTTCGTTTGGCGACCTAAACGCCGTAACTACAGCTTATTCTAACTATAGTTACGACGGTTTAGGTCGCAAACCAACTCTTCTAGTTTTTGTAACATGCCACTGGCCATACATTTTTCAAATAAGGAAGCTTAAAATCGAAACGGGACATTATGTCGGAGTCAATGGGCGGGGCTCGAAATAAGAGGGCGGGACTAGTGATTGGTTAATTCTTAATAGTATATACTATTAAACTTTGAAAATTTGAGAGATAATACCCTGGTTTGATCCTCAGAAATTTAGAGCCTTATGCGAAATTTGTAAGGGTCAGAATAAGATATTTTTAGAATTTTGAGGATCAAAACCCATGGTATACAAAACACAAGTCTATCCCGTAAAGCAAATGTCTGAAAAAAAGATTGGGTCCGACAGAGGTCAACCGGACGTCGCATTCCGAAAATAAAGTTATACATCAAGGTAGAAAGGTCATTCTAGATTCAGAAAATCCCCAAAGAGTAATACGTTTCAAACCTGATTAGTTTGCGTTTGTCGCATTATTTTTACATGAAAATGCTCACTGTAAAGCCTTGGTGCCGGATAATTTCGCACTGCCCAGGAGCCACTTTCTTGCATGTTTTCACATGGCACCCCAAAATTATTAACCACAATTCCCTTCAATTTAAGCCCATTAGGAGATAGTTCACGAAAGCACCATGGAAAATGCAGAAATTGCTTGTCACAAGTAATCCCTGCATTTCCACTTTGTTTTCTACCAAGAATGACAAAATATTTGAATTCCTATCAGCTTGAAATGGTCGTTTTCCACTTCTTTGAATTTGAACCAGTCTACTTTTTGTCGACGATGTATATTTTCTGCTCTGAACATATTATATGATTTTTTCCAATAAAGTCAGTCAACTTGTATCTTTTGGTTTTATGAATGAGTTATATTTTGTACAAGGGATTACAGTGTCGACATTGTTTTGATATTGGAATGACACCTACATCAGGTTGAATAAAAGATTGGGTGTAAATGGTGCACTCCTGTCCTTGACGTGTCACATCCTGGAATGAATTTATGAATGGATTATTAGTGAATGGATCTTTTAAGAATGGATGTTATTGTGAGATGTTTTAAGGTGTTTTGGTTAAACACAAGGTCATTAAACAATTACCAAACGAGAAGAAATTTAGACGCGCCCAAATTGATAGAAAATGCAGACGACAATGCCAAGTCGATGAAATTCATAGAAATCTTTATATTTTTGCAGCAGAAAATAGTTTGGATAATGAAGAAATTGCTTGTCATAAGCAATTTATTCATTTTTCTCAATGTTTTCAAAAGCCCTTTGCCTGTGGGCGTCAAAAAGCAGAATAGTTTAGGAATGGGTTATGGTTTTTTTTTTCAATGTTATTTCCGGAAAATTTTGTTTATCAACGAAACGCTTATTTTTTCCTCATTCTTTATTCACTCAAAAAATTAAGATTATTTTTAGAAAGACTGTTCCAAAATATTGATAAATTGTAGGAGACATGACCCTTTCATGTCCGATATCTGGTTTTTACGTCCTGTGTTTTTATACTTCAGAAAACATTTTAAATTGTCGCCTGCGAAACCTTAGAATTTAGAACGGTCTAAAATTTTGCAATACAGTAAAGGGTTAAGTTATTACCATCTGACAGATTTCACAGTGATCAAAGTTAAAAGAAGCTGCAGACGACATTAAGAATTGCAACATAAATTGAAAATAACTGAAAAACTTGTGGCAGAAAAACATAGTGAGTGCTTTCTCAGTTTGCTGCAATGTATTTTCTACAACTGCTTTTCTTCAGCGCGCAATAATGCTGAATTGTGTGGTTATAGGTTTTAAATGGGCCTTACAGCAGAATTTGGACCCCATTCAAATAATTTCACTGACATTGCCTAAATTTGACCAATGGTCATAAGCTTAAATCGAGAAGCATTTTCGGCTCGCACAAGGGCTAAAAAGTTGAGGATATTCATACCAATCAGTCTAATTTTGATAATAAATAAGCAGGGAATACTGAATGAGTGTTCACGAAGTATTTTTTTTTTGAACGAGTCGCATATAAAAAACAAGAAGGCCATTGGCCCTAAAGGGCTCACCTGAGTCAGTGACAACATAAGGTCGTAAAGGCACAAGTAACCTAATATTCTTACTCAATGTAAGACTACATAAAATCTCTGTCTTTGATATATCATGGAGAAATAACATTTAAACCAAGTTTTAAATTTCTTTAGCAATAAGTGTAACCTCTACGATGTATATAAACTTATGCAAAAGTATTACCTAGTGACTTCCTTTTTGAACAAGCATGACCCAAAATAAAAGTGTTTGAAATATCAAAGAGAAAAGCATGAAGGGATGTCAACCAATAATTAAGTTTCTAGAGCGCGTACAAAGTATTCTGAGATTTGAAATAGTGACCTACTTTTTGACCTCAATTGACTAATAAAGAATTTGACCGAGGTATTATGAAAACAAACATCGTAACATTTAAGGCAAAAATATGCCCTATAGAATAACAGAGTATAAGATTTGGTTTAGTGACCCTGTTTTGACCCCCAGTTGATCCAATATGGAACTTGGCTGAGGTTTCATGAAGTTAAAAATTCTGACCAAAAAATGAAGCATATGAGGCAAAAAATAAAATGCCTATCAGAGTGCACACAAGGGTTGTATACGGTTTGACAAAGAGACATAGTTTTTGATCCCAGTTGACAAAATATTGAACTTGTCTTTTGTTTTACGGAGATAAACGTTCTGAGCAAATATTGTGGCATTTGAGACAAAGATGTAACCTCTAGAGTGCACACAATATGTTAAAGAACTACGGATTCAGGACACAGCATGGTGAAAATTGATTTCATTGAGCACGTTGTTTCCAGGTATAACAAGAGAGCCATAATGGCCCTTGATCGCTCACCTGAGATACTGAAAAGGTTCATGTATTGGCAATCTTTTAACTACCCCCCCCCCCCCATAGAAAAAAATAATAAATGACCATATTGCTTTCGTTTTATTCAATTCGACTTCCTTTCTGAATTCAATTATCTCTCTTAAATTCTTGACTGAAATTGGGTAAAGTGGACAACAACCTTTCTCAGAGAACTTATGTTAGTATCTTTTTAGGAAAGTTTTCCTTGAAACCCATAAAGATGATCACAACATAGGCATATATAAATCACATCATCACAACCTCAAGTATTTTGGTTGATGACAATGAGGCAATGCTACATAAAAAATTGAAAGCTCTAGGCTTTAAGATTTCAGAGAGACTTTCTTAGAACTCATAAGAAATCCCCCTTGATTGCTATAGCAACCAGAGTCATTCCTAGATTCCTTTCATCTTCATTTTTTTGTGTTTTTTTATACCTATATATAAAGAACATAATCAAGAAATCATTTTTGTAAAGTTCAATTGAAATCAGTTTATTAGATTAGGTGATGATTTTCAAAAGAATTTGTTCCTATGTAAATTCAATATACCCACAGCATAGGGCTTTGATACTAGTAAAATACATTACCATAACATAAAGTGTTTCGGTAGATGACCATGAGATGGGGCTAAATATAGGGATTTGAAAGCTAAAGGCCTTCAGAAGTTGTTTTAAGAATACAATAGAAATTCCTTTAGGTTGCCATAGCAACTAGAGTTATCAACCGATTAGGATTCCTTGAAGTATTTGGAAGGCCGGCACCCAAAGATCATTTCTGTAAAATTTTACTTTAATCTGAAGATAGGAGCAGAGGATGTTTGTAGAATGTGTTCTGTATGTCTATGTAAATTCCAAATACCCTCAATATTGGGCCAAAGCAACCGGAGTTATCAACAAATTAGAAATCCTTGAAGTATATTGGTAGACAATCACCGAAAGACAGTTTCTGTAAAAATTTCATTGAAGTCTGAGCGTTAGTATAGGAGGAGATGATTTTCATAGAATTTGTCCTTTATTTCTATGTATACTCCAAGTATACGATATAGAAATAAACCACATCCCAATAACCTGAAGTATTTTTGTAGAGGACCATAAGACGATGCAACATACAAAATTTGAAAGCTCTATGCCTTACAATCGAGGAAGAGGATCTTAAAAGAATCTCTTATGAATTCCTTCCGGTTGCCATAGCAACCGTAGTTATCAACCGATTACAATTCCTTGAAGTATTTTTGGAAGGCCATCACCCAAGGATCATTTCTGTACAATTTCATTGAAATCTGGTGAATCGTTTTGGAGGAGAAACTTTTAATGATTTGTTCACAGACGAACGGACGAACGATGGACCACCATTGATCACAATAGCTCCCCAGAGCACTTCGTGCCCAGTTGAGCTAATAAATAAAGGTCTTTGCAGAGTTCGATATACTATCTATAATGTCCGCAACATACATCTTTTACGATAATTCTCGAAATTTATCGATTGAAAATAGTCCTCGATTTATAATGACGCCCTTTATAGAGTGGAGATATTAACGGTAAATAGATCACTGACGCCGTTTTCGCGGTAGTGAAAGACGTTACCATATAACGTGTTTCTTATTAGTAGTTATTCAACTAGTGTAAAATCACCCATGTAATGTAAAAATATTTCACCCTCACACGGTACGTCATACTTTATACAAGCCTATATTTGCTCGTAAATGACAGTTCTAGTTCAGAGAATGGATAATGTATGCTTTTCTGCTGAAAAGACAAAGATAACAGAGAACAATATTATTTCATATTCCGTGAAAATGTGATGCTATTATAGTAAAATCGCGACAGCTAGTAAAATAACTAGGGCTTCGTTTTTCTCGCAAAACTGACCGACCGCGGATGTCAACCAAAGAATAATAAATTTAGACGGTAAAGACGTTTACTTTGAACATCGACCGATATTTATGAGGAGCAGTTTTGTTGTTTTGGGAACTAAAACGTCGTAACTACACCTTATACAAGTTCTAGTTGCGACGTTTAAGTCGCAAATTAATAATTCTATTCATTCAATCATTTTTTTGTTATATGGTACTGGCCAATAAGTTTTTTTTCATTATATCCTGGAACTTCCTGTCAAAGTGGGCGTAACCTGCGACCAGTCAATTACAACAATAATCTTCAAACATTTCAAATATTACTATTTTCCCATTGTTGAAATGCAATTGATCGATCGCCACTGTCAATTAAGGACTCTATAGACTAATCAAATCATTCATTCATCCCGAAATTGAGAATTAAACCCCATCAACCATATTATTCTTTTAATTAAATGTTACTGGCTATAAATTTTGGTTAAAATAGGGCAGTTTTAATCGAAGGGGAACTTCCTGTCGGAGTCAATGGATGGGGCCAACGAAGTAAGTGGGCCGGTCAATTGACGTATGTCTCGATGACCTTCGTCTAATGTCGGAAAAAATGATGGCCTACCTAATTTTCGAACCCGAAACTTCATGATCAGTTGCACTGTGAGTTTTACTGGCAGAGCTAACTGGTTCGACATAACATTTTTTTTTAAAAAAAAGTTCAACGATTTCACTACCCATGCATTGACATGGGTTCACTATTATCAATGCTATACAGTCACAAAAGGACCGCATGCGGATGCCAACGCTAGGCGGCAGCGCTTTACAACCTAGAAGACGTGTTTAAATACAATATCTCAGGCCGATAGAGCATTGCTGTAAAGGTCTTGTCACTGTGAAATATGGGGTCCTGGGCGCCGGTATAAGTTTTAATAAGAATTTTCGTAACTTTGTAACTTTACGTTTACGACAAAACTTATGTAAATCCTGAGTGGTTTTAACTTAACTTGCAGTATATCGTAAACGTAGGTTCATTTATGTCGTATTAAAAAGGCACTTACGATTAAAATTTGAACGTACGCAAAAGTACAACACAAAAACATTCGTAAGGACTTTAATAAAACAGCAGCCTGAAGTACTATGGTTGTAGAACTATAAGAAAATGTCGAGCTTTTTGGACAATGACGACGCGAACGCAGACGACGTCAGTGCTTAGGTTTTCTCAGACATCAGCCGAGTTAAAAAATAAGTCCCGACTGACTCTACTGAAAATGCCTTGAATCGCGTAAGGATTGTTTTGTGCATTTCGCAGCTGCCCGGAGCCGATATACGTGGATAGGTACAGTTTATCCCATTCCCACAGTGAAAAACAATATGGAAAACATTGTGTGCAAATGAAGAAATTGTTTGTAACAAGCTATTTCTTCATTGTCTTTAATGTTTTCTATCCCAGAAAAATGGAACAAATCTGAAATTTCATACACTTGTCGTCTGCAACTCCTTTCAATTAGACCAGTCTTAGAATTTTCCGTCTGGTAACAAGTTAAATCAACTTAGGTTATGATGCTTTGGACGCCCACAGACAAATTTTTACTACATTGTATTTCTTTTACAGTAACATATTCACATAGACTCGTTCATATATAAAGCGATTGCAGACGACAGAACAAAGATGGTTTAAATTGAAAACTTAGGGCCATATCAGGTAGAAAATATTGAGAAAAGGAGGAATTGCTTTTTACAAGCAATTTCTTATTTTCTCACAATATTCTCCGAGCTACATTTCTTTGGTGCGTAAAAACGAGGGATTGTATAGTCATGAGTTAATTGGAAATCCTACTGTTATTATTATCTTAAAGCATGCCTGACCGCAAATGCACGTCATCACGAGAAGCATTACAATCTAATACCATATCAACGGTGGTGTACTAAACATCGCAAGTACAGCTTGAATATGCGGTTGTTGGGACGTTTTGACAGCTAAAAGGTGATATGATTGAAATCCATTTTAGAGTAACCACTCCTAGTTAATAGCGGGACTTACGTAAGTTTGCACCAAACACATGTGCAAAGTTTTATCAATACTATCCTACGTTAAGGCTGACAAAAAGATTGCAAACTTCGACAAAATGTTTCGCCGCTGTGCATTGTGGAAACTGAAAAAATGCTTGCCAAAAGGCATTTAAAAAATCGTCGACTAGAAAATTGTCGTCTCAAATATGGATCAGATTAAAATCTTGTCATCTGGTAATGGTTAAATTACGGCGATGCCCGATAGTGTTGGGTCATCCTAACATCCCAAACACAGCCTAGCTGGCACAGTATTATTTTTAACACAAGATTGCTTGAGCTTATACAGAATAATTGTTCAGGCACGGGCAAAAGGTCTCTAATTTTGACAATTAACTGTGACCCTTCCATTTTTCGCAACATGAATTCATCCGACTTACCTGGTCACAAATCAAATGGACTGAAGGCCCTAAATGTTACCAATGATGCTGATTGAATAATGATTTCATTATTCATTAATAATGGGAATAAATCTAAAACAGAGTAACATTCTCAGCTTTAGGGGAATGTAACTGTATCATATGTTAATCTAGAAAGGCTTTAAGTTTAACATTTCCACCCATTTCCGCTTTTTAACGCCCATCAGGAAAAGAAGCTTGAGAAAGTGTGGAAAGTGAAGAAATTTCTTATAAAAGCACTTTCTTTATTTCCCAAAATGTTTCCTACCAAGATTTTTAACTTCATCAACTTGATATTATCATCTGCAACTTCATTCAATTTGGACCAGTCTAAAATTCTGTCCTCTGGTTTTCAAAAACACTTTAGTATGCTGCATAACTCAATCCACTCCCCCTTTCGAGCTAGGGGCAGAAATGGCTAAAGGATGAGGTAATATTTCATTTACGCAAAAGCCAACCAATTCCTTCTGCAAATGAAAGCTGTTTTGCTCAAAATGAAAATAAACAAGATGTGTTTGTTAAACACCATGCAGACAAAACAGCCTTTTTCTCAAAAATGTGACCTTGATAAGTAACCTTGATCTTCATAGACAAATTTGACCTTAAAACGAACCTATACCTATCAATGCAAGGAACCTAAATCCCAAACACAAGCCATGTATTTGAAAAAGTGATTGAATAACAGCAAAACTTTAAGTTTTGTGTTCAGTTTACAAAACTTGTGACCTTAATAAGTGACCTTGACCTTCATAGATGACCCTGATCTTACAACCAACTCATGTCTATCAATGTAAGGAACCCACGTCCCAAATATGAGTGATGTATCTGCAAAAGTCTTTTGATCCCAGAATATTCCTTCTTTGACAATTGCTTTGGCAGGTGTATAGACTAAGATCAGCCTGCACAAACATGCAGTCTGATCTTAGCCTACACCATCTGCTTACTGCTGTTGTTTTTCCAGAATTCATTTACCACAAGTTCCGTCTAATTATGTCAAAGTTTTCAAGTATAGTAAAAAGAGGAAAAATATTCAGCAGGATAAGGGTCAAGTTTTTGCATAAAGTTTACAATTTAGGGATGGACAGACAGACTGACAGACAGACATCTGTAAAACAATGTGCACCCAATCTTGGCGATCTTTTTACAATTACATATAAATATGACCACAGGTAAAAAACATACAAAGAAAATAACATGTATTAAATTTTATTTAGATCAAATTCAAATTCAGCTCTAAGTCTAAGTGATAATATGCATCTGAGAAACAGCACATTCCAGTACATTTTTGAATTTTCATTTTTGAATTATGACGTTTAATTTCAAATATCGAATAATATTTTTGGAATAAAAAACTAAGGCGCTTAAGCACCTGTATTGCTCAACAGGCCTTAGTGTACTTAGTGCAAAAACATCATAAGTGTCCATACAAAGTATAGACACTTATGATGTTTTTATTCTAAGCTATTGAAATGTTGTTTCCAGGAATTCAATATAGACTGAATCATATTCACCATGTGTCGCAAATAAATTTTGTCAAGGAAATCTTTTAATATTTCAAACTTTCATTGTCTTACAAAAGTCATTTCATTTACTGAGTCTGATGAAAACAAACTTTATTCACTGTATTCCATATCCAACAAAAGCCAGGACCATAGAATCTATGTTTTCAACCAATCAAAATTAATTGATGGAATCCGAAATAGGAGTTGCCAGAGGATCATTTCAGTGAAATTTAGTTGAAATCTATCCACTAATTTCTAAGAAAAAGATTTTCATATATGGAAATTAGCCTTGCACATTCAAGCATTGTTTTCCATCTGATCAAAATTCTTGAAGGAATCTGATAAAGGGTCACCGAAGGACCATTCTTGTGAAAATTGGTTGAACTTTGTTCAGTACTTTCTGTGGAGAAGTTTTGGTGACTTTAACATTTTAACTACAGCTTGAATAAAATTCAATCCGTAGTTACGACAATTGAGTTGCCAAACCAATAATATACTTTACATAGATCTTGATATACATAAAAGTAAAATGGTCAGTTAGCGGCCTGAATGTCCACAATTTGAATACGCTGTATTAACCCTTTCCCACTCAAGAAAATTTTAGACTGATCCAAATTTAAAGGAGTTGCAAACAACATTTTAAAGTTCAAGAAATTTTAGATTTTTTAAACTTTCTGAATAGAAAACACTCTTCATTTTACACAATGTTTTCTGAATTGTTTTTCTTGAGGGGCGTCCAAAAGCGTCATTGTGTGGGAATGGGTTAATGGCATTTAAGTTGCCAAACCAACAGAAAAGTGAAATATAAATGTCAACCAATGTTAGAGTTTGAAGTTCTCTTCTTGTCTAAATGAATGATATGAATAGTCAGGGGTCCACACTAACAGTGTCCCGGGATCCCGAGGATCCCTGAATGTTGGAAGGGACCCCAGCTATATCAGGCTTGGGGATTCCGTCAGGATTTTACAATATTTCTCAAGAACAAGAGATCTTAATGTATCAACTAATGCTCCTGATTTTTTGATTGCTTGTTTTTGTAGAAAACATTGTGGATAATGAAGAAATTGCTTGTAACAAGTAATTTCTTCATTTTCCACAATGTTTTCCAAGGTTTTATTTCAAGTTGGGCTCAGAAGGACAGGATTGCTTGTGAATGATTTAATGTAAATCAAGGAGGGATCCCTGATTATCTGGAGGGAACCCTGAAGTAATAACTAGGGATTCGTGTGTCGACCCCTGTTAGTCCATCAATCTCTTGATTGACAGCCACAATCTGTTGATTCAGGCAGGCAAATCTCTCTTACTAGTAGGATATGACATGACAAACTGTATGACACCACATGGTAAAATTTTAGACCAGTCCAAATTCAAAGAAGTTGCAGAAGGCAATTTTACTTTGATGAAATCTTTAAAATCTTTGTCTTTTGGGATAGACAACATTGTTGATAATGAGGAAATTGCTTGTAACAAGCAATTTCTTCATTTTCAACAATGTTTTCCAAAGCTTTCAGATTAAAAGGCGTTTAAAAGCTCATTGTGTGGGAATGGGTTAAACAAACTAAAACAACATGGTTGGTCTGCTCAAAATAGTTATAACTGCCTATATAGTTATAGGCAGTTACAACTGTTTCATACTGACCAATCAAACTACAGTTTTTAACCAAGGTCAAGTATATAGGTCGAAGTCCACTCGCTTAGACGAGTACCATTGAGACTGTGTTCCAACTTTTCTACAATAAACCCCTTTTTCGAAGAACCCATCCTCTGACCATTCTAACATCTGGGTACTGCTATAAGGACCATGGATTTCTGCATCCTCTTTTTCCTCCCATCGATACTCCCACATTACTTCTGTAGAATCAGGTGATTTAGAGTCTGAAATGAAGGGAATATTTTCATGAAACCAACTATGACACACGAATTTAACCTTACTAGACAACTGGTCCAAATAAAACAAATTTATACAGAAAATGCAAGAATGGTTACAGCTCCCTACTTATGTTTAAATTTGAGGAGTCAATAACTCCTCGACCATAAGATTCCAGGCTTAAAGCTGATTTTGAAGGCTACAAACAACAAGAGGACCATTGGCCCTTGTACGCTCACCCAAGATAAAGAAAAGGGTTTCAATAGTTAAATTTGATGTTAAAGGGAGGTATCGATGTTTCTGAAACCTAGATAAGAAAAATTACCTAGTGCCGAAAAATCGACTCAAACGAACATTTGATACTTTAAGTTAGGTCAGGTATTGTCTTGGTGGTTATCTAATAGACCTAAAGTGGCTTTTCCTTGTTATATCGGAAAGGTTCAGCGGAATTTCAGGTTATTTTTAGATATCATGGAATTCGGCTGTCGACATCGGATGACCTCATTTGCATATGACCTAGTCAAATGAAGGTAACAAATTTACTAGCAAAACAGCCAACGTCCTAAATCATGTCACATGAAAGGATTGATCTTTACAGACCGGCTAGCGAATATTACTCCTGATGACGTAACGATGATGTTGGTTTGATGTAGTTTGAACTATATGCAAGGTTCTAACAGTTATTCGCACCACGTGAATGCCCTATAATCTTCGTAGCTGACTCGGATTAATCTAAAAATAGATTAATAGCCTACGTAGGCTATTAGGGAAATACCCTGCATTTTTCTGATAAGCGACCTCATATTTTTGCAAAACTACTTTCGGCATATTGTTTTCAAATAGTTTATGAGAGGAAATAAAAATAATTAAAATCTGTGACATGAAAAACATCGATACCAACCTTTAAGACTAGGATTATGATACAAGTGGTCAGAACCATATTTTATACAAACATGTATATTGGCTCCATACTTGGGGATCAAAAAGTCAAAATTCTAGCAATGTTCATTTAGTTTTTGTGTAAGAGGTGCACCTAAGGTATATTTCTGCCATACTTGGTTCAAATTGGCCCAATGGTTTGGGAAGAGATGTCATCTTAAAACTATTCATTTGTCTATACAGGCTCTGCCCCTGGCGACCTGACAGTAATAATGTTAACAATTAAGGAAGAGGTCATAAAACTGATGTTCATGCAAAATATCAAGGCCTCTATGTCTTCTGGCTCACGAGGATAAGACAGTTAACCCATTCCAACACAGCAAAATTTTAGACAGGTCCAAATTGAAAAAAGCTGCAGACGACAATTTCAAGTTGATGGAATTTTGAATTTTTTCATCTTTATGGATAGAAAACATTGTGGATAATGAAGAAATTGCTTGATACAAGCAATTTCTTCATTTTCCACAATGTTTTCCAAAGTCTTTTACTTGAGGGGAGTAAAAAGGAGGGATTGAGTTGGAATGGGTTAAAGATCTTGTTAAAATTTTGTCACCATAGCAACCAAAGTTTTCAAAGGATTTCTGTTCTTTTAGCTATTGTGAAAGAAAACCACTATTGAGCATTTCTGTCCTATTTGGTTAAAATTGGCCAAATGGTGTGGGAGGAGATGTGCTTTAAAAATCCTTCTTTATTACTATATAGAAACACACCTCTGGGTTCTGCCCCTGGGGACCAAAGAGTAATTATTTTATTCCCTTAAGAAAGAAGTCAATATACTGATGTGTCAACAAAATATCAAGCCTCTAGACCTTCTGGGTCAGGAGATGAAGACTTTTAAAGATATATTTAAAATTTCACTTTTGTTGCCATGGCAACCACAGATTTTTTATTCTTTCAGCTATTTATACAGGGAGGCATATTTGTTTGGAATTGGCTTGATGGTTCTGGAGATGATGTTTAAAAAAGTTCTTTGTATCTTAATAGAACACAAGAATCCCCTGGGGAACAGAGGATCATGATTTTTGCAATTTTGAAGGAGGTGGATATACTAATGTTTCATGTAAAATATCAAGGCTCTAGGCCTTCTGGTTCAGGAGGAGAAGATTTTTAGAGATTTTTTAATTTTCACTTCTGTTGCCATGGCAACATGAGTTTAAATGGATTTTGATTCTTTTAGCTTTTCATAAAGGGGGCCACCTTAAGAATTTTTCTGCCAAATTTGGTTCAAATTGTCCCATTGGTTTGGGAGGAGATGTTGTTTAACCATTCGAACTCAAGCCCTCCTTTTTACGCCCCTCAAGAAAAAAGCTTTGGAAAACATTGTGGAAAATGAAGAAATTGCTTGTATCAAGCAATTTCTTCATTATCCACAATGTTTTCTACCCCCAAATACTGGCAAATTTTAAAATTCTATCAAATTTAAATTGTCGTCTGCAGCTTCTTTCAATTTGGACCAGTCTAAAATTTTCTTGTGTTGGAATGGGTTAAGGAAATTGCTGTCGGGCGACAGACAATGCATGACGCATGGATGCTGGACAAAATGTGATCACAATAGCCCAATTGAGCATTCGATGTTACAAGCAGATTCTTAACTTTACACAATCTTTTCCCAATTGTTTCTTTCTTGAGAGGGGTTCAAAAGAGTGGGAATGTTGGAATGGGTAAACTAAGGTGTCATTATTAAGATACAAAATGTATACACAATAATAGTTTCTTTTTAAAGCTTTAAATTGTACAACACAAAAATCTTTAAGAATTCAATTTCTTAACAGAACACCCAAAGAATATTCATGCAAACTATGTGATAGTTGATGCACAATTTAATTGATAGATCCCTTTCCATGTCCACTGACCTCCAACACTAAGAGATCAAACACAATCAGTTTGCATGATTTATGATCAGGAACATGAACCAGAAAGTAATTTGCTTGTAACAAAAATGCTTGATATTAATTCTGTAATCATCTTTCATTTGATTGTTTAATCAGTTTTTGATGGACACAGGCCATTTGTCAATTGCAATAAGACAAACCTTTATCCCTTTTTAGTCCCCTACCAGCAAAGTTGAAGGGGACTATAGGTTTGCGCTCCGTCAGTCTGTCTGTTCATCCGTCAGTCAGTCTGTCAGTCAAGACATATCAGTTTTCCAGACTTTTTTCCTAACCCTGGGAGATATTGAGCTGATTATTGGTAAGTGAGTCCACGTCAATGAGTTACATAACAAGTTCCAGTTTGGTTCCAGTTGATTAATTTTTATGGAAGATACAGATGCTGGACATAACCAGGAAATTTCTGTTTTCAGGACTTTTTTTTTTACCCTTGGAGATATTAAGCCGATTTCAGCATCAATGAGTTACAGAACAAGTTTAAGTTTGGTTCCCGTCCATAGATTTTTGAAGAAGATACAGATGCTGGACTTGGAAAATTACCAAGAAATTTCAGTTTTCCGGATATTTTTTCTAAACCCTTTGCAATATGAAGGTAGTTTTTGGTTTGTGAGTTCGCATTAATGAGTTACAGAACAAGTTTAAGTTTGGTTCCAGTCCTTTAATTTTTGGGGAAGATATGGATGCTGGACTCGGATATTTACCAAGAAATTTCATTTTTCTGGTCTTTTTTTCTAAACGTTTGCAGGTACTGAGCTTATTTTTGATAATTGAGTCAATATTAGTTACAGAACCAGTTTAAGTTTTGTTCCAGTCTTTTGAATTTTGAGGAAGATATGGATGCTAGACTTGGGAAATTACAGTTTTTCAGACTTTTTTTCTTATCACTTGCAGGTATTGAGCTGATTTTTGTATGTGAATGATGAGTTTCAGAACGAGTTTAAATTCTTATCCAGTCCATTGATTTTTGAGCAAGATATTTGGCAAACAACAAAAAGAGACGCCTATTTTTTTTGTTTGTGTGTATGTTTAAGAATTGCTCATAAAATATGATACATCTGTAATATTTTACCACCCCAAAAAAGATACGGCTTTCTGGATATACATAAAGCTGGTAGGGGACTTTGTATTGCCATGCAATATTTCCGAATGCTTGTTTATATTGGAAATCATGCCACAAGTAAGGGGCAGGTAACCAACATTTCATATTGAATGACCACACAGTAAGATTAACACTTTTCTATTCAATCCTTTCTTTTTACGTCACTGTTTTTTATACCCAATAAAACAATGTGGAGAAAGAATGTTTAATATTAAATAAAATATTATCTAACATACTGAATGATTATTTTTCATATAAATTTGATTTTTATATTGTCTGAAAAACCTTTGAATTTGGACAGGTGAAAAGCAGGGCGTACTAAGGACAAAAATTTCTTTTAGCCATTTTGGAAATTCTTTAGCCAATTTGGCTTAACTTAAGCCAACTTCTTAGCCATGCAGAAATGTTTAAAATTTATAAAGATTTTTCTGTAAGGATTATTTTTTCAAATTTTCTATCAAAATATTTTTCTATAGTTAAAGATTTCTTTTATTTGTTTTTTATTTCAAGTAAATTAATCCAACCCATTCCAACACAATCCTGCTTTTTTAGCTCCTCTAAAACAAAAGGACCATAAAATATTTAGGACAAAGAAGAAATCACTTGTGACAAGCAATTTCTTCAATGTCCACAATGTTTTGTACCATTCTTTAATTCAACCAATTTAAATGATTGTATGCAAATTCAACCAATTTAGACCGGTCAAAAATTTTGTCTTGTAATGGGTTAAACAAAATTTCCTAAGTATGTAGAAAAACAAGAGCATCGCCCACGGGTGCCAACGCTCGGCTGCAGGTGCTGGATAATGCAAAAATTCTAAGTCTAATAGGGGACATAACTCTTACAAAAACACTTTTAGAGTTATCCCCCTTGATAGCCTAGATAGCTCTTGTGATGGTCAAATACACATGCCAAGTTTCATGAGGATATATTTAATAACAACAGAGATATGACCAAAGTCAAAGTTTGTCACCCCAACGCACAGGACGCCAAGGTGATGACAATACCTCGGGTTTCTCCAAAAACAGCTGTGCTAAAATTTGATTTTGAAATAGTCCAATTAAAGCACCACATTTTGCTGGCATTGGTATCTTTTACAGTAAGTAACTCTAACAATTCCATTCTTATTTTTAGTAACAAATAAAGTAAATTTCCTTTTTCATTTCCATAATTCGTCAGTAGGTTGAATAAAAGAATTAAATGGAGAAATTGGATTTTTAGGTTCATATTTTAACCCATTCCAACTCAATCCCTCCTTTTTACACCCCTCAAGAAAAAAACTTTGGAAAACATTGTGGATAATGAAGAAATTGCTTGTATCAAGCAATTTCTTCATTATCCACAATTTTTTCTATCCAAAAAGACGCAAAAATTCAAAATTCCATCAACTTGAAATTGTCGTCTGCAGCTTCTTTCAATTAGGACCAGTCTAAAATTTCGCTGTGTTGGAATGGGTTGAACTAGTGACCTGATTATGGGTTCAATGGCCCAATCGTAGCAAAGCAGGTATACATTCGGCAATCATCTTTTACCTGTCAATCAAGGTAACAAAAAAAAAGGTGTTGAGGCGTGAAAGGGATTTCCTCATGTCCATCTGATAATTACTTTACCCACCAGTCCCATCTTCAGTTGTTTTTCAATTGTCTATAGAAATATTATCTGACAACACTTTGCCTCCCTATAGCCAGCATTATCACCAATCAAAAAATTCTTTAGCCATTTTCTGGAAATTTTAGCCATTGGCGAAAATGGTGATTGCCAGTGTGAGAACTGTTTTGCAAAACAGTAAAGGGTTAAGTGACTGTTGTACACACAGAAAATCATTAATAAACCTATTAGTCAACAAAATTTTAGACTTGTTGAAGTTGAAAGTCAAAGAAGTTGCTGATGACAATTTTAAGTTCATGAAATATGATTCGTAACACTTTTAGGGTGGAAAATATTGCAGAATGAAGAAATTGCTTGTAACCAACAATTTCTTCATTCCACACGATGTTTTCCCAGTTATTTTTCTAGAGTGGCATCAAAGGGGAATTGGTTAAAAAACATTTATAATATCATCAGATAATCCAATCAGAGGTCAATACTATTGATATGGACAAGATGATCCCTTTTACATAAAGGGTTTCATGAGGGATTTTACATTCAAACAGAAGTCTTCTACCTTTTATTTCTTCTTTTGGGCCTTCAGAACTGTCATCTTGTTTCTTCCCAGTTTCTGTATTTCCTTTAGCTGTCTCTTTTTTATCAAAGTCATCTGCAAACATGTCCAATGCATCATCATCATCAATATTTTCAGGAACTTTAACTCTGTCACTTTTCTCATCAAATTGCTTTAGTTCATAGTTCAATTTTTCATATGTCATTTCATAAATGTCCATGTTTCCTGTTTGCAAGACTTGGTCAGCAAGACCTGTTAGTTTAAGCATATCTTCCTTATTTTTAGCTGCCTGCCTGTCATCCTCTGTCTCTTCCTTCTTCTGTTTCTTTGCTTGCCATCTTTGACTGCTAGACATGGGTTTACCTTTGTTGCCACCCAATCTCCGTAAAGCTTTAGCTATTGATTCTCCAGGTTGAACAAACTTGACCATTTCCCTACAATATTAAAGACAAGATAATGTGTCATACAATTTATACTTCATAACTGCAAGTTTTTCAGAAATTTGAGCTTGATAGATGACCTTAACCCTTGTCATGCTGAACCCAGAATATTCCGAATTTGGCAGGAGGTGTAGACTAAGATCTAAGGGGGCATCACAAAGAATCATTGTGTGGGAATGGGTCAACATGAATTTGAAGATGCATTAAAAAGTTAAGGTTTATAATTATGTTTTAGACGGATTTGTTTGTTTGAATGGGGTTTTACGCCGCTTTCAACAATCTTTTGGTTATATCGTGGCGGCTGGAGCACCTAACAATGGATTCCTGGTATTTCTCACACCAGTACCGCCATCACATCGTTTCCTAGCCTCCAGCTGCTATCCCACATAGGTCTACGATTATTGACCCATTGGTGGGAGACAAATAGTCGGAAAGGATGAGTGCCGCCGTCGGGGATCGAACCCGGGACCTCTAGAATTACAATCCGACGCGCTACCAACTGCGCTATGACGGCGGCTGTTTTAGACAGAACAGACATGCATCATCGGTAAATGGATAATGGTTAAAAATATACCCATAATCTTAAATGATGCATTAGACATGTTTTTGCAGATGATTTTGATAAACAAGAGGGTCAGAATGGCCCTAAATTGCTCACCTTAATAATTGATTAAAAAAAAACTTGAAAGAACACAGGCATGTTTTTGACCTTGATCTGTAACATTGAGTTTATCTGAAAATTTCTTCCAAATGGCACATCTACTCAAGATTATCTTGCTCCCTACAAGTAGGCTTGAAGAAAAGAAAGTAATTACAGGAAAACCCCTCCTTACAACCACCCCCGAAATACGGGCACCCCACTATTACAACCAAATTTTTAAAGAACGAAATTTTTTATTCTTTATTTCAATGGTCGCGAACCCCTCTAAAACGGGCACCCCGCTATTCCGAATTACGACCACTAAATTCAGTACCAACTATAGCTGATACACTATTTTGAACCCCACTTAAACGACCAATAACTTCACACATTGAGACCGACCACCCGAATTTCACACTTGATAAGAGCGACTCTATTTGGATACAAATGTATTGTCAATACAATATCGGATTTTTGATTATGTGATATCGAACCCTTCTTACAATAGGCATTATTTCTATTAAATAGATAAAAGTGGCCGATCACTTTTAGAAATTATAGCTTGTATGATTTTTAATTGTTATTTGAATATGTCATGGGTTTTGACGTGAATAATTAAGTCGAAAATGAAAAAGTATCCGAGATTAGTTTTTTACGGCTTTCCGAACAGTTAATTAGCAATTAAATTTTTATTTCAACTTAATTGATGTTTGGTATTTGCATTATAGAAGATATGATATCAACAGTTTGACCCTTTGAACCTGTACTCATGTATAAATAATCTGAGGTCAGAATTCTGAATCAGATGAAGAAGAGAGAAAGCAGAACTTATCAAAGATTGTAAATTTGAAAATGACATAAGATTCTACTGCAATAGATGTTTTTATAGTTTATTTTTTGTATGTATAGTATAAATATTCAAATAACAAAGATAAAATAAACATGAATTACTTGACAACAAACAGCCAAACCTCAGTATTACGACCATCCCGCTATCAAGACCACTTTCAGAAAGTACCGCAAGTGGTCGTATTAGAGGGGTTTTACTGTGTAATCTTAAAAGTTGTCCTGTTTGTTGTTTCTCACTAGTTGCCCACCTCACTCATACCGCTATTGTTTTGCACATTTGTGGGAGTAAAAGGTCACAAGGAGTGAGCCAAATGTCTAATGACAGTTGACAAAGTCGTTTTTAACAATGTTTCAGTCATATTGCGGAGCTTTTAACATTTGATTCCTGGTATTTCTCGCACCAGTGTTACCCTTCATCCTTTACTAGCCTCCAGCTTCAATGGCATTAATATTCAAAAATTTCTTAAAACAAAGTAGCCAAGTGGATATGGAGGAGATGATTACAAATTTTTTCAAAAGTAAATTCAGCCTCGCCCTGCCACACCCATATTTGGGGGTGTCAATTAGAATTTACGAACAAGTTTTGAGAAGGGTCATCAAAGGAATATTAATGCCAAGATTGGTTTAATTTGACCCTGTGGTTACTGAGGAGAAGATGTTATAGGATTTCTATGTCGAAAAAAAGCCCCACCCTAACACGCCCATATTTAGGGGTCAATCAAATTATCACAAACAAGTTTTGAGAAATGTCCCTCAGTAGAATTCATACCAAGTTTGATTGAAATTGTCCCACTGGTTTGGGAGGAGAAGATTTTTAAAGATTTCAAAATAAAAAATGAGCCTCGCCCTGCCATCCTAAATTTCACAAACAAGTTCTAAGAAGGGTCACACAAGGAAGATTCATGCCAAGTTTGGTGGAAATTGGCCAAATGGTTATTGAGGAGAAGAGGTGTAAAGATTTTACAGTCAAAATATGCCCGCCCTGCCATGCCCATATTGGGGGTCAATCAAAATTTCCCAAACACTTTTTGAGAAGGGTCACCTAGGGAATATTTCTGCCAAGTTTGGTTGAAATAGACAAAGTGGTTACTGAGGAGAAGACCTTTAAAGAATTGTTGACTTCCAACGGATGACGCACGAAGGACAAAAGGTAATCACAAAAGCTCACCTTGAGCACTTTGTGGTTAGGGTGAGCTAAAAAGAAACAGCTAAAAGAAATACTGAAAATGAAAAGAAACTAGATGATAGTTCTGAAGGCTCAAAAGAAACAGTTAAAAACACTTCTGCTTGGATGTAAAATCCCTCTTGTTACCCTTCAAGTAAAAGGGGTCATCTTGTTCATATCATATGTATTGAACTTGGACTGGACTATCTGATAATATCACAAATGTTTTGGTGATAAATGATTTTCTGTTTGTGCTGTAGGATGCCAGATAGTGAACAAGGGGCCAAAGAGGATCTGCACCACTCCAATGGCACTTTTCAACCAACAAAATTAAAAGTGTATTAATATTTGATTGTTTTGAAAATGTAGTGGTTAGGACAAATCAAATGCCAAGGTCACATGAAAAACTAGAGGCTCTTGAGTGCCTGTATCGCTCCACAGGTAAGAATAATTAAGCAAATTTTTTCATGAATTCAATGTAAACTGAATATAAGGAAAATAAATCTAAGTCACTGAAATCATTCAAACAGTTCTAGCAAAGCATTTCAAACTTTTTTACAACAGTCAAGTTAAGTTATGTATAATTCATTTACTCAGTCAAATGAAAAGGTATTAATAAAATTTCAAAATTTTCACTGTCTACCATGTATGGACATAAGCCACCACCATAATAGCCAAGCTTTTCAACCAAGCAAAATCACATGAAGGAATCTGGCAAACACAGTCATCTGAGGATCATTCCTGTGAAATTAAGTTGAAATCCATCAAAAGACAATTTTTTGATATACCATGTATGGAAATAAGCCGGGTTCATTAAAGCCATATTTTTCATCCGTTCAACATTCTTGACCTGATAAAGGGTCACAAAACGATCAATTTGGTAAAATTTGGTTTTAATCCATCAACTGGTTAAAGCCATGTTTTCATTTGATCAAAAATTCTCTGACGGAATCTGCTTAGGGTCACCAAAGGATCATATCTGTGAAATTCGGTTGAAATCCAACGACTGGTTTCTGAGAAGATGATTTTCAAAGCTTTCACCATATATGCCCATTAAAGCCAGGTTTTTCAGCTGATCAAATTTCTATGAAGGAGTCCAATAAAAGTTGACCCAAGGAACATTCCTGTAAAGTTTGGTTGAAATCCATCTAATTGTTTGTGATAAGAAGATTTTCAAAGCCTTCATATATATGGAAATTAGCACCGCCCATTAAAGAAATGTTTTTCATCCAATTAAAATTCTTTGAAGAAATCTAATAAAGAGTCACCCAAGGATCATTCCCCTCAAATTTGGTTGAAATCCATCCATTGGTTTATGAGAAGAAGGTTTTCAAAGCTTTTACCATATATGGAAATTAGCCCCACCCATTAAAGACATGTTTTTCATCCGGTCAAAATTCTTTGAAGGAATCTGATAAAGGGTCACCCAAGGATCATTTCTGTGAAATTCTGTTGAATTCTGTTCAGTACTTTCTGGTGAAGATTTCTAAAGTAAAAGTTTACGGACGGACAGATGGACAGACACACGACGGACACAACGCCATGATAATAGCTGCTGGCTTTCAGCCAGTGGAGCTAAAAATCAAAGGTTAGACATGATGCTAGATGAAGTGCAATATCCTTTCAACAATTAGCATCAACATTGTATAATTGTATACAATAAATCACAAAAATGGAAGAGGATAAAATGTGATCTTCACATGATGCCTGATAAAAGGAAATATCCTTTCAACAACTGAAGAATGATATTAAATAAAACATTATGTGAAAAGAAAACAAGATGTGTTTGTGATACACTATGCACCCGAAACAGGAATTCTTTAGAAATGGGAAAAGGGTTAGAATTTTGACCTTGACCTTGATGAAATGACCTTCCCCAGTTGCACCTTGTTGAGACCTATCTAAATACCAAATATTAGCATTGTAACTTAATCAGGGTTGAAGTTATAGGAAAATGTTTAGCTGGCAGGTTAAGTTTTGCAGACAAACAGACAGACGGACAGACAGACAAACGGACGCTGGTAAAACAAAATGCTCAAATCAAGCAAATTCTTCTTTTCTCAAAATAGTTTCTACCCAAATTTGTCCCTTAGTTTTCAATTTCAAAGTATTTTGATATGTTGTCTGTAGTCTCTTTCAATATGGGCCAGTCCAAAATATTTTTTGTGGTAATGGGATACAATATTGATGGGGGGAAACATTTATAATCATACCCATAAATGTGTTTCAGGTCTAATTTTTGTGGTTCTTCGTCACTTGATTCATCGTCTTGCTGTAACTTCTTTTCATCTACTTGTTTTATTGCCTGCCAGTCTATACTGTCTATCCATTCATCTCGGATTTCTGGCTGTATGAAAAGGACAGTTTGAGGGGACTATTCTAAACAAGACGCCCAAAATGGCCCTAAATTGCTCAGTGAGTATTATTTCATAATGTCTGTATGACTGATTAGACAAGCCCTACAACACCTACAATTTTTCACAAATACACATTTCATTAATAAATTTTCAAAAGAGCCACCCAAAGATCATTCCGTCCCAGTATGGTACAAATTGCCTTAGTGGTTTAGGAGCAGAAGATTTTTAAAGAATTATTTCATGATTTCTCTATCGCTGATAAGCCCAGCCCTGCCAGGCCCCCCTTTTTTTTTACAAATCAATTCTCCACAAACAAGTTTTGGAACTCTTTTTAAACAAGAGGGCCAAAATGGTCCTAAATTGCTCACCTGAGAATGATTTGAAGTAAGCCCTACCTGCCATGCAGGTGATTTTTAAAGAATAACTCCCTGAGTATGGTAGGCCTCATATTTTTTTTTCGAATTAAAATTTCATTTACAAGTTTTCTTAAGGGCCACTTCAGAAACCTTCCTGACAAATTGGTCCAAATTGGCCAAATGGTTAAAGAGGAGACACTTTTTAAGGAATTATTTCATGATCTCTCTAAGTCTGATAAGCCCATCCAGCCACTCCCTGTTTTATCAAAAATCAAAATTTCACAGCAAAATTTTGAAAAGGTTCACATATGGAACATTCCTGCCAAATTTGGATAAGATCAGCCAAATGTTTAAGGAGGAGAAGATTTTTTAAAGAATTATTCAATGATTTCTGTAAGTTTGATAAGCTTGGCCCTACCACGCCCACATTTATTTTAACCAATCAAAATTTTAAGACCAACTTTTGAAAAGGGTCACCCAAAGAACATTTCTACCAAGTTTGGTCCAAATTGGCACAGTGATTTAGAAGTAGATGATTTTTAAAGAATCATTCAATGATTTCCCTAGGTCTGATAATCAAGGCCCTGCCATGCCCACACTTTTTTGCAATTCCAAATTTCAAGAACAAATTTTGACAAATCATTTAAGGAATATTCCTGTAAAACTTCGTCCAAATTGGCCAAATAGTTTAGGAAAAGATTTTTTAGAGGATTATTCCATGATTTCTTTAAATCTGATAAGCCTAGGGTCACCTAAGGAACATTCCTGCCAAGTTTGGTCCAAATAGGTCTAGTGGTTTGGGAGCAGAAGATGTTCAAAGAAATTTTTGACAACAGACGACACCTTTGAAAGAAGGACGTTGGACTGAGTGATCCTAAAAGCTCCTGTTGAGCATCTTGTCCCTAGGAAAGCTAAAAATTATTTCATGATTTCTTCAAGTCCAACAAGCCTTGCCCTGTCAGGCCCATATTTTTTCGTGAATCAACATTTCATAAAGTTCTAGAAAGGGCCACACTAGGAACATTCATGCAAAGTTGGTGTGGTTTAGGAAAAGATTTTAAAGAATAATTTCATGATTTCTTCAGAATTTTAAAGAAATGTTGACGACTTCCGACGGACAACACACAGCGGACACAGGGTGATCACAAAGCTCTCTTTGAGCTAGCTCAATGTGCTCAGGTGAGCTAAAAATCTAGTTACTAAACAGATGAAGAGAATATTTTTTGTTTTCATTGAGATAAGAGCCTAAAAACTTGAGTCACACTATAGGCAATGTGAAGCCTTTGGAAACTGAAAAATAAAGTTTTAAAGCCAGGGAAAAATAACAGATCTCATAATCCTTTACAATTATTTCAAATGAAGTAAAGCTTTTGAAGTTTAGAAGTTACAAGTGATTCATTATTTTCCAGAATATTTCTTCAGCATGTCTATTCCAATTGTGAAGGAAATATGCATTCTGTAACTTCTTTCAATTTTGACACGCCTAAAAATTTCATCATATAGTCACAGTTATGGTTCAAATCTCTTCACTATACAAATGTATCGGATAGTGAGATAATGCAAATAGCCTCACCAATTCCAACACAATCCATTACCACACAACAAAATTTTAGAGTAGTTCAAATTGAAAGAAGCTGTAGACAACAATTTGAAATTTTAATATTTTGTCTTTTTGGATAGAAAACATTGTGGATAATGAAGAAATTGCTTGTAACAAGCAATTTCTTCATTCTCTATAATGTTTTCTAAAGTTTAACAGAGCTCTGCAGACTCTCAGAATTTGGGGAGAAGTGACTTCTCCTTATTCTGAGAATTGGGAAAAGTTTTTCAAAATAGGGAGAAGTGGTGAGACTTTCAGGAGAAGTGGGTCGCCTTTATTTGAGTGTATTCCTTATTTCTTTTTGGAAATTAAAATAACTTTACAACCAAGTAGATTCATGTTTTGTTTTATATAGTGTGTTGATGCTACATTTACATATGCCAATTTCAAAAACTAAAATTTTGCTAGATTTACTCATGACGCTTCGATTTAAATTAAATGTCCTTGAGTATTTGAAATGCATGGAACTTGTGCAAGTTGCAATTTTTGATACGTGGACCTGTCCTACATGCACTTCGGGGTATATATATAGTGGGTAGGCGGGAATTTGCAATCATTCTGAAGCAGACGATTTTTCTAGCAGCAGAGAGCTGAATTTTTGGTACATGCCGTAACATGCGTTATTTTCTTGGGTGCATTGGCCTAAAGCTAGTAAGTTGAATTATTATTTTGCAAATTGATTTCTTCATAATTTGAATTGTTAAATTGAATTTTGAATACTTTCGCTAGTAATTTAAGGTTTTATATCATTACAAAATGGTTATTCTACTTCACTGAAATTGAAATTCTATTTTGCTGTAGTTGCTTTCTGTTACGTCATTCTGCCTTGTTGTAATTAATTTGAAACAATGTTAGACAACTGGTTTAATGAATAACTGTGTTTTAATGCATTTTCAACAATTTATTCAATGTTTCACAGAATTTAGAGATAGATTATTTTCTTTGTAAACCATGAATATTTACGATAGTTTAGCATTAACATTACATTCCTATAGGCATTGTCACATTTAAACTTGCCATTAGTTGGTAAAATGGCGTATGTGCATTAACGATAGAAGCGTTAATGATACTTACGTATTAGCAGGTTTATGCAACAATGGTGTATGTGAGGTATGAACTGATGCCATAATGCCGTAAGTGCATTAGAAATTGATGCAATAGTAACGTATGTGTACTTGATTGATGCAATAATGCCGTATGTATGTAAGAATTTGATGTTGCTACGTTGTTTATGTGTTAGCATTTGTTTGTATGTATTGTTTCAGTAAATCACGACCAACCGGAAAACTGCCTAGTTACTTGTTTCTTGCCTAGTTACTTGTCTACTTTCATGGGGTTGTGCATTGAAGCCGCCTGCACATAGTGTGCAATTAAAATAACAAGGTGCAAAATTGTCACAAGATACGCCCGTCACACTGCTTAATATTAACTGGGGGTTTGAATAGAACTGAGGTTATTTTGAATGAATATTTTTTGTCAAACAAAGTATGAAAAACAACAAAGGACAATAACTCAAAATATACGCTAGGTAGAGTTATGGTTCTTGTACACTGCACTCCCACTTGGTGAGCTATATCCATCCATGAAGTTTCATGATTCTAGCTATTATACTTTTAGAGATATAATCCAAAAACAAGATTCAAGTATGAAAAACAACAAAGGGCAATAACTAAAAAAATAGGCTAGGTAGAGTTATGGTTCTTGTACACTGCAGTCCCACTTGGTGAGCTCTATCCATCCATGAAATTTCATGATTCTAGCTATTATACTTTTAGAGATATACTCCGGACAAGATTCAAGTAAGAAAAACAACAAAGGGCAATAACTAAAAAAGAGGCCAGGTAGAGTTATGGTTCTTGTGCACTGCACTCCTACTTGGTGACATCTAACACCCATGAAGTTTCATGATCCTAGCTATAATACTTTTAAAGATATACTCTGGACAAGATTCAAGTATGAAAAACAACAAAGGGCAATAACTCAAAAAAGGCTAGGTAGAGTTATGGATCTTGTACACTGCACTCCCACTTGGTGAGCTCTATCCATCCATGAAATTTCATGATTCTAGCTATTATACTTTTAGAGATATACTCCGGACAAGATTCAAGTATGAAAAACAACAAAGCGCAATAACTAAATCAAAGGACTGAAAGTCCTGAGAGCGGTTTTGCTGGCTTATCAGTAACCGCGCTCAATAATGTCAACATGTATCATCAAGATGGGTAAATAAATCGTACACCTAAGGGGGCAGAGCATCTGGATGATCGATAAGGATGTAGTGGTAATACTGATGTGAGGACTACTTGGAATCAAAGATTAGGAGCTCCAGCTGCCCCGATATAACTGAAACACTATTAAAAGTTGCGTTAAAACCCCGTTTGATTAATCATGACCCTTTACTGTTTACCGAAATCGATATTTTTATTTAATTACAGCGGTTTCTTTAATATTATTTCATCAGTGCGTGAAAACGTGTGGTTGTGTGGTAAAAGGTTAAATGATAAAAAGTAAAGCAACTAAAGTTAACATTCAATTCTTTTCGTTTTGAGCATATTATTATTTCGTACTACAAGTTCGTTTCAAAGATATAGTCAAATTAGAGAGGTAAAAGGGTGTTTTATTCGGTGGGGTTAAATAGGTGCTTGAATCGCGATCATAACAGTGTTGTACCTTGTAGCATATACTGCGTACATGGGGTGTAAATTTGCTCAGTCCTGCCAGGTCAAAACTGACAGAGTTCGGAGTTTATTGACTTCACTAACCACTGACCTAGATTCTATCTTGAAACGCGAGGAGATTATTTCTCTCATTTGCACAGTTCATTAGACAAGTTACTATGGATATACTAAGTCGAATTTTTAAACCATTTTCCTTGATATTCATGACTAAAAGGAGGCTGTTGGTAAGTAAGTTATTTTCTTCATCAGCGATGAAACAAGATGGAGGCAATCACATAGATTTTCACTTATGAGCATGCGTGGAAATGAGTAGGAAATTCATGAAAACTTGTTTCCGCTTGATCGATGTGAAATACCGGTTTTGTCCTACAAAACCGCTAAAAAATTGGCTAGGTAGAGTTATGGTTCTTGTACACTGCACTCCTACTTGGTGAGCTCTATACATCCATGAAATTTCATGATTCTAGCTATTATACTTTTAGAGATATACTCCGGACAAGATTCAAGTATGAAAAACAACAAAGGGCAATAACTCAAAAAAGGCTAGGTAGAGTTATGGTTCTTGTACACTGCACTCCTACTTGGTGAGCTCTATACATCCATGAAACTTCATGATTCTAGCTATTTTACTTTTAGAGATATACTCTGGACAAGATTCAAGAATGAAAAACAACAAAGGGCAATGACTAAAAAAATAGGCCAGGTAGAGTTATCAGGGTTTTCCATGACGCAAAATTCGTGCGTCATTGTTGCAATTTCAGAACAAATGACCTGTAAAAATTTTACCTGTGCGTCATAAATGACGCAAGTTTTAACACCTTATTCTTTATGAATAGAATCGTCGGTAAAGGCCAAAATGTTGAAATAAATCCTTCAGAAATCTGAGTTACAACAATCAATCAAATTAGCGACTGTCGGTAATTTGGGTTTCCAACATTTTTTTATAGCAATATCCTGTTCTATTTTTAGTTGACAGATAAAATATGTAGACGGGTGTTAGTGATTTTTATCAAATTCAGACTCGGTTTCCGGTGATAAAACATATCGTTTACCTGACAACTAGAAAATGTAAAAATGTCGCATCAAACAAAGATGTCGAAATTCCTCTCGTCTGCATCGGGCAGTCATGGCAATCAGACTACCAAAGAGAGCACTGATAGCGATTCTGATGATGAATCCCGTCTTCGATAAAGACCCAAAGGTCTTTCAGTCAGAAATGGTTAAAAACCTTCAGTTGGCTTAAAATTGCCGATGGTGAAATGCTGTGTGACCCGTGTATTAAAACGAAAAAATCTAATCCTTTCACTACTTGCTGTACGAACTTTCGTTTTTCATGTCTCCTTTGTTATTTCTTAAATTCTTGTAGTCTCTAGCAGTCTTTCAGATTTGACCCCCTAAATTGGAGAAAAGACCCCCAGTTCTGAAGGCATAGGGGTCACAATGACCCCCAAATTCTCATGCCAATGGAAAACCCTGAGTTATGGTTCTTGTGCATTGCACTCCTACTTGGTGAGGTCTATACACACATGAAGTTTCATGATCCTAGCTTTAATACTTAAAAAGATATATTCCGGACAAGATTCAAGTATGAAAAACAACAAAGGGCAATAACTAAAAAAATAGGCTAGGTAGAGTTATGGTTCTTGTATACTGCACTCCCACTTAGTGAGTTCTATCCATCCATGAAATTTCATGATTCTAGCTGTTATACTTTTAGAGATATACTCCGGACAAGATTCAAGTATGAAAAACAACAAAGGGCAATAACTCAAAAAATAGGCAAGGTAGAGTTATGGTTTTTGTACACTGCACTCCCCCTTGGTGAGATCTATACACCCATGAAGTTTCATGATCCTAGCTATAATACTTTAAGAGATATACTCTGGACAAGATTCAAGTATGAAAACAACTTAAGTTAATAACTCAAAAAAGAGGCTAGGTAGAGTTATGGTTCTTGTACACTGCACTCCTACTTGGTGAGCTCTATCCATCCATGAAATTTCATGATTCTAGCTTTTTTACTCTTAGAAATATATTCCAGACAAGATTCAGGTATGAAAAACAACAAAGGGCAATAACTCAAAAAATAGGCTAGGTAGAGTTATGGTTCTTCTAATCTATACATTAAAAAAGGGTTCATTATGACCGAGTTGCAGTAAGTAAAGGGTATAAAAGCTGAATACACAGACTGCATAAAGAAGGTTTAAAAATATACAGTCGAATCTGTATACAGCACCCAGTCAAGGGAGAGGGCCAAATTGGCTGCTGCTCACAGATTGGCTGCTGTTCACAGTATCCATAGGGCGGCCATTTTGCCATACCTTTATTTGGCATATTTGATTAGCTCATTAACATAACACAAAACTTTAGACTACTCCAAATTCTAAGATGTTCTAAGCTTCCATTTTAAGTGTCTTTTAGAAAAAGAAAAGGCAATTTGTACCATTTAAGATAGGAAATATTGTGACAGAAGTGAAAATATCTTGTTATAAGTAAAGTGTAAGAAGGCATGTAAAACTCACAAAATTTGAACATAGTTCATTTTGCCATATATTGTGTCCATAAACCATTTGTAACACAAATCATCAATGTTTTCAAATGAGACATTTTTTTGACACGCTTTGAAGAAGGATCACCATTTTCATATTCCTCGAAAATTTCTCGTTTACGTTTTGCTACATTTTGAACCTACATACGACCTACACCGAACTCTCTAACAATAATCCTAGAAGAACGTCCAGATTCAAGCATGCAAACAACTTTCATACGATCCACTAGAAAGAGGAACCTACGTTTAGAGAGCGACATTATAGCTAGAATTGACAGCAATAGCAAGTTTTCATCCATTTTAAAGACCCCAAGAAATCAATTTGCTACATGTGTAAACAACCTGTATTGCTCAAGTTCATTTTTATTTAAAAGAGACTTGACAACTCAAAAAATTCCCTATCCTTTAATCAATAATTATCACTCAAATCACATGTTTTGTAAGATGACCGTTGTTTAGGTGCGATTTACTGTTGGCAATAGACCAATTAATGTGACCGCTGGCCACAATTCAGGAGATCACCCTATTCACAGTGCAATTAAAGAAGGAATTTGCACAGGGGGAACTTGAGTGGCCGCTGTCGGCAGATTGGCCACTGTGCATAGTTGGCCGCTAACACAGATTTGACTGTATATTTGAAACTATGTTACCACGGAATAATTTGCTCAAGGTTTTTGGATTACATGTCATTGAATGGATTAATTACAAAACACAAGGTAAGTGAAATTTAATTTCTGGAGAGAAATCTAACAATGTAACTTATGAAAAGATCGTAGAAGCTTTAAATTGTTTGTCTAATTTTTTTTACATTTGTTAAATTAAGGTAGGTAACTAGAATTGAATGATTTTATTGAAAAAAATTTTTTTTCTCTCTGTAGTTTTACGGAAAAAATCAGTTTTCATCACCAGATTTTATTTTGTTACCAATGAATTTTGAACGCTGGCAAATGACATGGTGTTTGTTATAACCTCCGCCATTATTCTCACTGCCTGAAAGCACTCAACGATTTCCGTACATTGATAAAATAGACATAATTTGCCACAGAAATAATTGAATCATCGGAAGGGAAAGGGTTTGATATCAAAAAGTTCCTCTAATATAATAGCCTTATGCCGACTGGATACAATGGCTTGCAACCATCCAATCAGCTAGGGTGCAAATAAAGCACGCATGTCTCCTATCAATACACGCTTAATTTATAATATGGGCTTCCGATCAGCAGTTGTATAATTGATTTACTGTCCCTTAATTTGATTGCCTCTAGGCAAAATGTGAATATAGCCTATAATCACGGGCGACTTCCTGTATTCTCTAGGCGACTTTGACTTCGCTTTGATCAGCAGCTCCCGCAAAGTTTTATGAAGTCAGGCGACTTCTTCGCCTGAGTCACCCACTCTGCAGAGCCCTGTTTAATATTGAGGGGCGCGATTAAATTCTAGACTTATCCAATTTCAAAGATTTAGCGGATACAATTTTAACAGTCTTTTGTCTTTTGGAATAGAAAACATTGTGGATGTAAAGAAAATGATTTATACAAGCAATTCCTTCATTTCCACAATGTTTTCCTTAGGTTTTTCTTGAGGGGCATCAAAAGGTTTGGAAAACAAAGTGGAAAATGAAGACACTGCTTGTTACAATTAGTTCTTCATTATCAGCATTGTTTTCTACCTCAAAAGATGAAGTTGGTCCTGCAACTAAAAATTGTTGTCTGCAAGGTAAATTTGCATCATTCTAAATGTCTGACCTTAGGACGCTGGTAGATGCCCCTTAGGAAAAAGGCTTTGGAAAACATTGAGAAAATGAAGACTTTTCTTGTCACAAGCAATTTCTTCATTTTTTACAATGTTTTCTAACCAGAAACTTTAAGAAATCAAAAATTTCATACACTTTACATTACTGTCTGCAACTCATTTGAATTTCGACCAGTCTAAAATTTTGTTTTTGTGGTAATGGGTTAAAGAAGATGGTTATCTATACATATTAAGCTCCCACATACCCCTTTCTTGTCAAAGATGTACATTCCAGCTTTATCAAAATGGCCCTCTTCCATCTCCTCATTCATGTTGAATGGTGTTATCTTTATACCATCGTCAAAATCAACAGTTCCATCCTCCTGACCTATGTAAAATACATTATTTCTTTTGAAATGGTATATGCTGTCAAAATGGCCAAGGATATGGATATTAATACAACAATGGCAATAACATGGATCTGGTAAAGACATGTTGATCTAATTTCGAATTGTTAAAGAATCTTTAATTTGTTTTCGGGTTTTTTGCAAAACATATCACTTGGAATTGAATAATTTGAAAAGGTGCTGCCATGCAAAATGTGATTCATTGAACCGGCGTATACTTTGTTGCAAAATCACTGATTAACCAAAATCCAGCCTCTCATAATCTAAAGTTTTGAAGTTTACGTCACCATCTGGCAAAATGCTTCAAGCTTTCAGCATTTAGAATGTGTTTATCCGACAAAGTTTGTCATGTACCTAATGATCTTTAAGGGTTGATAGGAAATTGAATTCCATAAAAATGGTGTCAGTGACAATAAAAAAAACAAAGCAAATAAACAAAAGTTCAGGACCATAACTGATATTCTAGGTGTAAACTAGTTCTAATAATACAAATTAATAAGGAAAGTTGAATAAAATTTATAAAAACAGCATTTAAAGCAATAAAAAGTGACTTACAAACACCTTTCTCTATTTGCGTTCAACTGAAGTTACCGTTGCACCGCGAGAAAATAAATTTATTCATATATGTAGAGGAAGACCCAAAGAACAATATAGGAGCCTTGAATTTAGCAAACACATATCATACAATACACATTCTCAATTTGAAACTGACCAATTTCTATAAGGTGAATTGCAAATGGCAGACAAAATGTTAGTTTACATCTACTATTCCCAGCCAAAACAATGTTTCATTGATGAATTGAAAATAGAACAGACTATAAGGTATGGTGGCCCAGGCTTTCTCCAATAGAAAACAATTAGTTTTGAATTTCTCATAGCATTTTACAAATGGGGAAAAATATGAAATACTCAATGCTCAATAATCAATTCCTCTCACGTTATTTCAAATAAAATACCTAAAACGGTTAGAAACTTCAGGAAAAAAGGGTATGGTATCTTTTGACCACCATACGCAACAAAATGCCAAACTGATATCTTGTGAAAACTTCCGGAAACATGTACGTTTAGCGTAAATGCACCACAAAAGGCATAATGTCTGGGTTTAATTTCAATTGTACAAAATTATCTGGTCAAAATGTATTAATTTTACCAAAACAGACTAATATTCAACCAAAAATACCTCGATCTGTCTTTACATGTCGATTTTTTCCTGCTTTTAGTTGGTTCTCGGAACTTCCGGGAGTGCCTTAGAACACCCAAAAAATGTGTTCACTATGATTAATGTAGGTCGATATCAATTAATTATTTGAAGAATATTTATTTAATAATTCAAGTTCAATATCTTTTTGACAGTATTGTAAAACCAAAATCTTCAGCCAAACAGTAGACTGTTCGCTTTAAATAACACATTAAAAATTATAGACTGGAAACTTACACTAATTTAAGTCGGACTGGGTAACACGGCCCCTTTATCAGTGATTAAATAATAAATGTGTATTAAGTTTTGATACCTGCAAAAAGTATCAATAATAAATATCTTTATTGAAATGCGCTTTAATTACATGAACATTTATCAAATTTTTCACAACCGACCTAAAATATAAACATGTTATCGTGATGGCTTAGTAAGAAATACTTTCACCAACAGGTTTATGGCATATTTTCCAAAGAGTAAAAAGACTCGATCAAATTAAAACAAACGAAGCACATACGATATTTCCTTTTACCTATATCAGTTGACTTCGGTTAAAAATCGACCTTAACAGGAAGTTGTTAAAATAATGTGATATCTCCCGATTTCATCGTATTCTCCCGATATTCCATTTGCCCTCACGATTGAACGATCCGGAAACAAATTGTCCTGATCTGTAGAAAAATTGAGGTGAATAAAACGGGGGTCAAAGAGATCGTAAAAAAATGAAGAAATAAAAGTCCTTATAGTTTACTATACTGTTATGTCCGTCAAAGTTTACCCAACAGACTATTTATGGGTGGCCTTTTCTGTTAGTTGGGCGTCTTATTATACATCTTACAATTTAGATCATTGCATGATGATTTCAATGGTCGTTCTTAGTGCATAATAGTTTTTTTACAACAATCAAGTTAATGGACTAAATTGAAGTTATAAAAAAAAATCGATCAACTTTAGACCATGCTTAGCCGCATTAGCAGCTTATTTAAGAATCTATGCTGCAAGTTATTTCTGTATAGACACCAAACTTTTGAAAGTTTTTTTTCTACTGTAATATCAAATGAAATAATAGTTTTGCGTTTTATTATCAATACTTGAAGGAGAATGAACGAATGAATGAATCATCAACAGCTGTCATTTAGTACGCTAAATACAATTAAAATATCTATGTTATATTAAATTCAAAGTAATAAAACTCAAAAGCAACGAAAACAATGTTTGGGTCCCCCCAACTGCAATTTACAATTTATTTACCTTATACTCTTAGTTGCTATAATGTAACAATATTTTTGCAGTCATCAGTTAAATGGAATGTGAACATATTGTTGCAAAACTTTTACGGTTTTTTGGTTATTTGGGGAAGCTTGCATATTTCAAAAATAGAAGAGATCACAATGCTAACTAAATTTCGGAATAGGAAGACTGGTTTGCAAAGACAAAATGTTTTGTATTGCAGCTGTATTCAAAATACTGAGTATACTCTACATTCACTACAATGTATATCATGATTTAAAGGTTTACCTGACAAATTAAGTCATTGGATGGCAGAGTTTTAATTAAGTTTGGATAACTCCAATTTCGACTTCAAAGGACAAGGGCACTTCCTAACCCCTTTCAATCTTTTAAATAGAATAACAGAATTATATGAAGGAAAATATAATGTATCACCCAAAATACTGTCGGAAATTAATATCTTATCACAAGCCATTTTGTCTTTACTCACAATGCCCTTTTATGTGTTGTTATATTAATTCATTATTGAAAAAATTAATATATTAAATATCAAATGCGCGGAAGTGTGTGTATATTATATCATGATATTCATATATTGTAATTGTATTGTAATTTTTTTCAGAACTGCAACTTCCTTGTATTTAGATTAAATATGAACATACCATTTAATCGTATACTTTTAAGAGGTAGAATTTAGTGCGGGAGAGTTGTTTTTTGTTTTTGTTTTTGTTCCTTGATTGATTTTGTTCGGGAGGCAATTGGTCCTACAATCGATTTAATTGCATTGATATTATTGTTATTTTTTTTTTACTGTTCGTTCTATGTGTCATTTCGGTTCTTTTTAGGCTTCAGTTTGCTAATTTATAACATAATTTATCCTCAACAAGAGAAAATTAAATAAATGATAGGAAATGAATATTTCAAATGCAACACATTCTTCTGTATTACTCATGTGCCAAAAACTTAACAAACGAAAGTATTTAAGAGTTAATTCCTTCTTTGCTTTTGTATACTTTTGGCATTTTTATACCTATTTAATATTTTTCTATGTCACTTTTACCAACATATGAGCATCTTATGTCCAGCCTTTTTTTCCACATTTAAATTGAATTTAAGGCCGCTCTGTCATATTACAGCAAAGTTCACTAGTTCATGTTTTATCTGTGAATCCCCGGTACAGATTATCAGAAAGAGGGCTACGATATCGCAGCTAGTTGGCTGGGGCTCCTAAGTGCCTTGCTCGAGGCCGTTTGGCGACCTATTCTTGTACTGGTTATATCCAAGACGCAAATCAAGAAGATAAAGTAAACTTGGCTGTTAATTGGAAGCTTTGTTAAAATTATTAAACTATTCTGAAATCAATTTTGAACGTTTCGTACCATAACCATTTCGTACCAGTCATTTTGTACCATAGCATTGGTAATTTCGTACCATGGTATTGGTTGTTTCGTTCCATGATGTGACTATTTCATACCATGTAGTCATTTCTCACCATACGTCAAACATTTCGTACCATGTTTAGAAAAAAGAAATATTATATTATTTGAATAGTAAAATAGCGCATTCAAAATTAATAAAATAAGAAAATATTTTATTACGTATTTGCTTTATCTTATTTACTGATCATTAAACAAGTGAAAATCAATTAAGACAGTCTATTCAGACAAACGGATATTTGACGTTACTGTATCGACAAATTACTTTTTGTGTTCATTAGAAGAGAATAAGTAGATAATCAGAACGGTATTTATGTCAAATTTGTATCATGGTTTACCGAATAATGTGACAAAGTAACCATGAACGAATTGCCACGCAAAAAGATTCAAGACAGTTCCATATTAAAAAAAATTGCAAACCACAATTTCACGTGGACGGCATTTTTAAAATATTTTTCTTTTGGAGAAGAAAACATTGTGATAATGAAGAAATTGCTTGCCACTAGCAATGGTTTCCTAAGTAATTTTCCTGGTGGGGTGTATAAAAGTGGGACATACAATTGAACGCCAATCTAATCATAATTGAGCAATCAGCAATCGTTCACCCTTCCACAATTAGATGTTAACTAATCTTAGCTCACACGATCAAACAATGCCAAACAATCTATCAAATTCTCTGAAATTGATTGATTCGTTTATTTGTGGTACGAGATGGTACTAAATGAATTATTCTTTGGTACGAAATGACCAACGCATGGTACAAAATTACCATTGTATATTTCTAAATAACCGTAGAAATTATGGTACGAAATGGTTATGGCACGAAATGACTGTATACCTTTAAATTGTTCTAAAAACAATTTAAATTGGTGGATTGGGTTTTGTAATGCGTCAATAAAATCGAAAATATAAATTTTGCTCAAACATTATAAGTATATTGTAAGTTATGGCATGTTGATCGTATATTTCCCGGCGATCGTTTTCAATACAGGCCGAGAAGACCGACGGGCCGAGATTACCACTGATAAAGTAATGCCTCCCAGTCTAATTCTTACGCGTAGTGATATGTTAATTTCAAAGCGGCGAAAATAAAAATTCTCACGGTTACAGCTCGCCTACAGACTGATTAAATTTCCATGTTTTAAAGATAAAGAACTTGAGATCAAGGTAATTGTTATGCTTTGAATGAAGTGTAAACATCCTCGAACGTTACGCTAGTTACCCTTTTGGTTGTCAACGAATATGATCGTTGTAGTCATCCCAAAGGTTTTTGTTTACATTTTTTGTTGCTGTCAAAAATGGCAGCCATGCCTCATTGGAAAAGAATAGGTGGTTTTGCAGGGTTAGCTCTGGCTTGAAAAAAGTTGTCGCCATCACTTTTGCCAAATTAAAAAAGTTGGGGCCAAATGGAAAAAGTTGGGGCCAAATTGAGGAGTTGGGGCCAAGGTCGAGCATTTCTTAACTGCACTGTTATTTTCTTAACTTATATGCTGTTGAATAGAAAATGTGCATATTAAACAGGATTTTATATGGCAATTTGTTTGTTGTTTTGTCTTTAATGAATGTAGCTAAGTCATACACCTACATTGATTTTTACTCATCTTTAATCAGTGCTTTCAGTACTTTGATTAGAAAATCGAGACTTTGATGATAAAAAAAGAGAGAAGGAAATAGTAATAAACCTAGTAAAATATGCTTGATTTAATAATAAAATAATGTAGACTTCTGTTATTTAAAAAAAATCGGTTTAAGGTTGAACATTCTTGGGTACGAATGAACAAAAAAGAAATGGTTCGTCTGCTTTTGGGACAGTATAACTTTTGAAGTTTCTGTCAAATTTTGACAAACTACCACTGTTTCTATCAACAGTTCATCAGAATATCCTTCTAATGACCCATAAATGATGATTCAGTGTTTTAGCAAGGAATCGCGGTAGCGGTGCCGAGATTAGAAACTGACTGAATCTGTCAGCAGAAATATACGAAAATATGCCCGAATTCGGCAATTGTATTCATCAGGAAAAGGCAAATGGCAGCCTGTTTAATTACACTTTTATTATAGAAACCCTTTTTATGGGTGATAATTGAGGTCTTCTGATTGATTATGTGATAGTTTCATCGGCTCCTCCATAATACTAAGTCATGCCCACAACAAAAAATCAATACGACTCGCTGACCAATGAGCGCATTTTATTCATCTGATTGGCTCTCAATCAGAACTGTAATTAAATTAGGTGATGTGTTAGTCTTGTGTCAGACTCGATGATATAATTGACCCGATATACAAGCCCTCAAGCAATTAGACACACTTGGCCCTCGGACTTAACTTCCGGAGATTAGTCAAAGTAAAAGTATGTATAACAAAAACTTTTCTTTTTTTGGCGCCACAAACTTTCGCCAAATGAAAAAAACTTGCGCCAGAATTTTATTTTTGTCGCATTTGGCGACAATGGCGATCGGCAGCGCAAACCCTGGTTTTGGAATGAAATATATCGGAACTTAGTGGTCTTTAAATAAAACCAGGTCTCGTAAATTGTTCTCTAGATATTTAAATCCATGTTTGCATTCTTTGGGCTCAAATGCATCGGTACATTTTTCTAACCGATGTAAATAGAAAATGGCACTTTTCCCCTCTCTTTATTATCAGAATAACTCTACTTGCTTGAATTTTAGATAGTGAAAGGTATTTTTAGTACTTTTGGGTCTATTTCATTGTTTTGTTACAAGTTGGTACATTCCAATATCTTTCTTTACCCTTTTTTCAAAATTTACATTTTCACATATTTCGGCCATTTTTATTTATGATCAAGCCTTAAACAAAAATTTCAGTTGATACTTTTGGGCTGGATTCAGAGGTCAGTTATAGATAATGGGGTTGTTTGACCAATTTGGGACCCGTTTGACGGTGGGCAGGTTTGACAATAAAACATATGACTACATTCGAGAAAATGGATTGTTTTCCAAAATAAGATAAGGGTGCTTTAGTTGAATAATCATTCAACTTGTATGACTCTGATTTTTTTGTAAGAGTTTTTAGTCGCTGAGGAAAGGGTAGTGAACAGGTAAATATGAGTGGCTCTTATTTTTTTGTAAGAGTTTTTAGTCGCTGAGGAAAGGGTAGTGAACAGGTGAATATGTCCGAACTTATAGCTATCCGAATACTATTACAATTTACCCTCGATGTCATCTTGATCAAGTTCCTCTTCTTTGTCATTATCTTCTTCATCGCTGTCGAGAGAATGCTTCTCCTTAAATCTTCTTGAACTATCTGAGGTTGTTCCGTCGCCATCCTCACCGAGTTTTCGTTTTGACATCGTTGGTACTTTGAAGATTTTTCCAGCAACGGAAAGTTTATTTTACGGACAATAAAGCCCGTATTACTTAGACTGGATACCACATCGTAAGATCAGAAAGCTGTCTCCAGAACGCATATACTATATAATTATTGAGAAAGTCAGATATATTGAATAATTGAACCATGAATTAAAGATAAAGTCCAATGGTAAACTCTCTAGAGTTATGTTATTAAAAGCAGTAAACTTTCTGGAGTTATGTTTCACAAAGTCAAACAACAACAATAGAAAATCTGAAAGATAAAAGCAATCAACTTACTAATGGCGATTAAACTATAGCACACGTCTTTGACGAATATTTTGCAAGTTTATTTAAAGAACAACATCTTATTTGAAGACAAGAAATACCAAACCACATGAGGCAAATCTAAAATTACAGAAAAAAACAGATACAAAACGCTATAGAAGAGATAAACCCGAAAAAAGTAAGAGCCCTAACAACATACCTCCAAAATAACAGTTTAATATAAAATGAACTTCTACAGAATCTTGCTATTTGATATAGATTTATGAAAGGGCAATCTTGTACTCTTCAACTATCGGACATTTTTGAAGATTGGACAAGCGCACTGGATACTGATAATGAGCTGGGTGATATATTTTTCGACTTTAGAAAGGCATTTGATACTATTTCTCCCTCAACTTAACGGTGAAAAAATATGGTATGAAAGGGAACGTTTTATACTGGATTCAAGACTGTCTTCAAAAAAGAACCCAAACTATCATATGATAATTGGAACTCTTCTTACATCAACGACCTTCTTGAATTAGCAGAAGCTGCTATGAAGCCGATAAACATGTGCTTACTCTGTTACTAGCAATTCAAATGGTCACAACAACATACAGGAGGCAACAAACAGTGTTTAAGGTCTTAGGATTTGGGACCCGGACTTCATCGTCTACATATTGGCTTGAACTACCCAGCTAACAACTTTCCCTTTCCTGTACAATCACCGATTTTTTTGTTCTTTTTGTGGAAAATGAAAGAAATTGTTTTCATAAGAAGTTTCTTCCTTTACCACATTATTTATATCATATAGGAAGTTTACTTTTTTAATTCTGCTTACTGTATAGTGTTGTCTGCATCCCATTTGCATTTGGAAAAGTCTAAAATTTTGAAAAGCAGTAAAGAGTTCAATAATATAAAGACAAGAATACACCATTACCTGTCAAAAGTATAACAAAATAAAAAGACATCGGTGTAGCAGTATATAAAAAATTCATTTTCTTTTCTAACATTACAACAAAGAATGAACACGGCTAGCAAAATCTAGGAATCTTCTTTAGAACTTTCACATACTTTGACAGAACCATCTTTATCAAACCATACAAATCTATGATTAGGCCTCACTTAAAATATATTAGCTCTGTAAAGTCAACTTACTTGTACAACATAAAATCTCAATTGAAAGACTACAACAAAGAGCAACGAGGTCTACAAAAAGTCTACAACACCTCTCGCATACTGAACGTTCAAGAGAACTAGGTTTACCAACTTGGAATAAGATTGAGATCGGACATGATCCCAGTCGTAAAGATTTTACATGGATATGCTATATCAAAAATATAAAATAAACTTCTACAATTATCAAATTCAAATACAAGAGGAAATGCATACAGGCTATTTAAGATGAATACAAATACAGAACTAAGCAGATACATTCAGCATCAAAGTAATTGATCGTTTGAATTCGCCTCCATATGAAGTTGTAGCTGCTCCCAGCATTTACTATTTTAACCCATTAAACAATTGAGCAATATTTTCAAAACTTAAGCACTAGGTCGCATTAAATGCTATCTTTTCAAAACAATTACATGGATGAATAGCAACATGCTGAAATTAAAACTTGACAAAACAGAAGCAATGCTTTTTCATCTGAAAATAACAAAAAAAAAATGTAGAAAACCAAATAATTTACGTTGGTGATTCAAACATATAGCCGAAGAAATGTATTAGAAATCTTGGTGCATTTTTCACACAACGCATGGACATTAAGAAGCACGTGAATACGCATTGTAAATCAACCTGCTTTCAGTTGAGGAATATTGGGCGCATTCAAAACTTTCTCAGTGTAAATGCATCAAAAATTTTAATTAATTAGTAACACATAGATGAGACTATCGTTACTCTCTACTTGTAGGAATCTAAAAATTAAATGTTGATAGGCTTCAATGAATTAAAAATACAGGAGTAAGAATCATTACAGTGTCCGTACGTCATGAGCACATAACCCAAATTCTGAAGGACCTTTATTGGCTCTCAATATGTATGCGTATTAAATACAAGTAGTAATTTACTTTTACAGGGCCTTGTAAGATCTGAGCTCCGATTTTTTCTAGATTTACTTCAAGTGTACATACCTGCTCGTGTTCTTTGTTCTAGTGATGAACTCTTACTTGTTGTAACGGGAAATAGAACTGTTCGATTTGGTTACCGAAGTTTCGGACACGCTGCACCATACCTTTGGAATGCTCGATCGGTTCGAGAATGCTCGATTTTACTGTGTCCTTATTATCTATGCGTTTCGTTTACTTTAACCCATTCCATTACAATTTAAGCCTTCTTTTTACGCATCTAAATAACTTTTGAAAACACTGTAGGAAATACTTATTTCAAGCAATTTCTTCATTATCCACAATGTTTTCTATCCAAAGAGAGAAAAACATTAAAAAAAATCCACCATCTTAAAATTATCGTCTGCAGCTTCTTTGAATTTGGACCAGTCTAAAATGTTGTTGTGTGGGAATGAGTTAAGGGAAAGCCTTTTAACCAAAAGTTCTGTTCATACCTTCTGAATTTTTTTCATGGTTTTGTGGTATCTTGTAAATTTGTTTAGGCCCCTATTTAATTCCGGATTTGTAAATTTAATTCTACGTCTTGACATATTGTATTTATGTAAGCACTGTATTCGCTTTGTAAAGCGCCTTTGAACATATTTTACATGAAAAAGTCCCTAAAAATGGTATAATGATGGTAATAACAGTTTCCATACAATCACGCCTTTTTATGCCCTAAAGAGAAAATGCCTTAGAAAACATTGTGGAAAAATGAAGAAATTGCCTGTTATAGCAATTCTTTATTATCAACAATGTTTTCTTCCTCTGGAGATAAAGAATTTTGAACTTCCGTCTACATTAGATACATATCAGAGTAATGAAAATTTGTCCGGATAGTTTTACTATGACCTTTAACATATGTGTAAAGTATGGAAGCGAACGCGGGAATAGTTAGTTGTTACACCAAACACTTTATTTAATCAAAGCGCCGAAAGCGCTGAAAGCCTGAGATATGTATACAGGAGATGTAAAAGCTAGGCAGAAAAAGTTTGATGGTCGAATTATCGGAGGTGCCACTTTTTACCAAAATCTACTGTCGATTATGCGCAGATCTGCCAATTTGTTCGCTAGGGGACACAACCTGCCCACAATAATGTTCATCCAGTTAGGTATTGTAACGATATATTTACATGTAAATATCGTTAAATATTTTTCACCCGATCAAAATGATTTGAAGGGATTTGATAAAGGCCACCCAAGGATCCTTCCTGTGAACTTTGGTTGAGTTTGTTTGAATTATGTTCAGTATTTTCTGAGAAGATTTTTAAAGTAAAAGTTGACGGACGGACGGACGAGGGAAAACACATCATGACAAAAGCTCGTTGGCTTTCAGCCAGTGGAGCTAGCGAGAGAGAGTCAGAGAGCGAGAGAGATGGGGGAATGGAGCGTGTAGCCAGGTTCGAACTAGAAGGCTCTTGGGTGCGATGTGAGAATTCTACAACACAGACCAATTTCGTTATGTAAAATTGCACTTTATAATCTCCAGATAAAGAGAGCGAGAGAGGGCGGGCGGTCGTTTACCAGGTTAACATGATTATGTACACATCTCAAAAGCGGTATGTAGACGTTGCATCATTTGGGTAGAATTCGGAGGTAAAATATATAGACATTAAGTTCGAGCACGACCAAACTGTTTTCAGACAGTACGAATATGATCCTATGAATGACCAATTAATTTGTTAAACAAAACATTCCAATCGTGCGTAAAACCGACAGCTTCGCTTATCAGCTTTATACAGCAACTTCGTCTAACCGGACCGTTTTAACATTGTTACTCTAGAATAAGTAATATTATTTTGGTATGAAACAAACACCTTATTTTTTTTAACAATATGTTATGATTATATATGTTTAATAACTCAATATATTATGTATCTCCTGTCTTTCCATTCACTCGTCAACTCGTCAAGTTTTGATAATTTTGCCAAATTCAGAACACTCACAAGAAAGCACTGTACATCAAGCCGACAGCTTTCAATGAGTCATATCTCGCCTTCGTCCTTCTCGCCTCAATCGGGCGTATTAATTTATGGTCAGATCCGATCTATTTTTCATGCGACAGAAGATCATATTGATTGCGGTAGATGTTTTTACATTATGTTTTCACATTAAACTCTGTATGGTTTTGAATCTTTAGCATTGTAACTTAAGCCTCAGATTGCTTACGCAATCTCGGGCTAAAAACTTGCTATAATCCACCTGAATAAATTTCCTAGTGATGAATAATTGAGTGTCATTTCGCATGATACTAATTAAAAGTCCTAAAACAAAAATACATGATAAGTGACCATAGCTGATAATTTCTTAAAACTCACAAATGTTTTGATTTTAAAGGTTTCCGTTTGTAAACAAATGATATTTTATCCTTGGACGAACAGACGATAAGAACACTGTTATCCCATTGAAGGTCTGTTTAGGGTGTGGGTAAAGTAATGGAGTAGTTTGCATGTTCGCCCGTGTGTATGTCCTTAACACTCTTGTAACCTAATTGCATGTCGTAACTACTTCAAGTCTCTTTCAAACTGTACATGTTGCATGGTAGCCTTTCGTTAGACGATAAACGCTCTCGGTTGTTAACCCTTGGTGCTGAATTAAATATTCTCCAAAAATTGTGTGAAAATCATAGGACTGAAAGCATAGAAAGCACTAGATTTGGGTTGATACTTGTGTAAAATATTAAAGGAATAAATAATACTGCCTTGATAGGGACAAGCAGGAGATATGGATAAAGATCAGACTGCACATATTTGCAGGCTGATCTTTGTCTAGGTCTCCTGCCAAAACAGTAATATTCCGGGTTCACTAGTTTTGGGTTGATAATTATATAAAAAATTAAAGGAATAAATAATACTGGCTTGATAGGGACAGGCAGGAAGTATGGATAAAGATCAGACTGCCCAAACAGGAACACTACGGGCTCAGCAAGACAAAGGTTAAGATTGCCATATCAAAGGGTAAGGTCACGCGGTCAAAATTTGCAAGCTTGTGGCCTTCTACTGACCACATTTTGTACTCGGCTTCTTACAAATGTAACAAAATTAACATATGGGAAGAAATTGGTGACACAATGAACTCTATTGTCTTAGAGGTAGCCAGGTCAAATGTTGCTCCTCTATAGGTCACAATCTCTTCCGAACTTTGCATGTGGTTGGTCAGTGGGGAGACGAGGACCCCTAATAACTTCAACTCGGTTTCGAAGTCAAGATTTAAATTGTGTTAAAAGATTGAGGCCTCTCCTTATACATCGTCAGCCAAGCTAGCTGAGTTTGTAGACCACCCGACTTCAAAGCTCGAGGTAATGAGTTCTAGCCCAGGGCTGATCCAACTAACATACTAGTTGCCTTTTGGATCGTCATTAACCCCAAGTGAGGTTGATATACCTACGTTGCCGATGAGATAAGGCACCCTGTTGTTGTCTAGTAAATTTGATTTTAAGGGAAACAAAGCAATTTTAGATTGTAGACTGGTACCACTGTCGACTTTAACAAAAAGCCGACAGGTATACACCGATTTTCGGTACATACACGGAAAGCCTGGCCCGTTAGGCTTTTTCCTTACTTAATTCGAAAACGAGGCTTACGCATGCGCAGCTAATTTTGTGGAAAAATTTGGACACGCCGCGGGATTGCCATCTAGTACGATAAAAAATCCTACTTTTGTATTTTTTAAGCATTCAGTTTTAATGTTAAAACATCTTCACATGATCAATCGAATTTGTGTGCGAGAAAAACCTTGGAAAGTAAAATATATAAGGTACTCCGCGTTCCGCTTCAGCCATATTGTTTACAAACAATGGACCAGCCAATCAGATTCGATGTTTGGGTATACGTCATTAAATGCCCATCAGCCAATCTCTATATGCAGTCGTTTGGGATCTACCTGTCGGCTTTGTTAAAGTCGACGGCGGTACCGGTCTATTTTAGATTGATGCTTTTCAAGCTTTTGGCCTCTCTATAGGTCAATGGGGTGTCCTGCTTTACGGAACTCTTGTTATAATTGTTTTGACCAAAGAAAACCACCACCATTGTATTGAAACTCGTTGTTCCACATATCTGATTCAGTTCAGGCTCTTCAGTACACTAAGACCACGCCGAACTACAGCGGTCACTTGAGAGTAAGTCCTAGCTACTTTCGGATTTTGTTAGGTCTTTTATTTGTACAGTTTGAAACTACAGTTTGTCACTGAAAGTGAATTGACATCCCACTAGCTCTTTCATACTAACACGGCTCCTGTTTCCAAAAATAATTATATTATAGTAAAAAATGTTAAAGTTTGAGTAACATCATTTTCAGATAGGAAGAGTCGATATTTTACTTGTAAGACTTCAACATGAAATCAATATATTATTAAAGTTCCACGTCAAGCGAAGCAAATCTGATGGAGGAGTTTGGGACACACGATTACTATTTTTTTTTGTACAGAGAGGAAAACATTTCTGAGTTCAAGCGACGATAATTGACCAATCGCGTCTGTCAATCAAACAACCAATCGACCAATGAAATCGTTCTTTTAGACCAGAAATGAGTTTTGAACTCCAACATTGGCCGCATTTTTTGTTAAGCATTTTGTTAGTTTGGAGATTTAAAAGTCGTAACTGCTGCTTATACAAGCTGTATACAGTTACTACGTTTAAGTTGCAAACCAACCATTGTACCTTTTTATTAGATGCTTCTGGCCTTAAATTTTGAGAAAAGCACGCCGTTTAAAATGGAAGCGGAACTTCCAGAGGAGTCAATGGGCGAGACCAATGGAGTCAGTGGGCGGGTCCAGCGATTGGTCAATTCCCCAACCAGGGGGAGGTGGCACTTCGCGTCTACCACAGCTTCAACAAATGACAAATGTACTTATAAAGTTTCAAAACAAATGTAGCAAAACTAAAGAGGGATGTTTGCGGCACAAACTTAACAGTAAATAAGTACACATGTACATAAACGTGTCTAGAAAAACTAAATGAGGAGTTTGCCACACAAACTTAACAGTAAATGTGTACACATGTACATATAAATATGTCTTGCAAAACTAAAGGGGGGTGTTTGCGGCACAAACTTAACAGTAAATATGTTCACATGCACATATTAACGTGTCTAGCAAAACTTAATGAGGAACTTGCAACACAAAATTAACAGTAAATATGTACACATGTACATATAAACGTGTCTAGAAAAACTAAATGAGGAGCTCGCGACACAAACTTAACAGTAAATATGTACACATAGACATATAAACATGTCTTACAAAACTAAAGGGGGATGTTTGCGACACAAACTTAACAGTATCTATGTACACATATACATATAAACATGTCTGGTAAAACTAAATGAGGAGCTTGCGACACAAAATTTATAGTAAATATTCAAACGTGTACATTTAAACATGTCTATGCCCAAACGGAGACATTTGATTGGAAATGGAAGTCGACACTTCTACTTCGCTTCCTTGGCGTTACATGTACCCCATGGCTCTGCCCCCAATGACCCCAGAAGCATGAAGTCAACAATTTTCATCTGATTCTCAATGCTAAAATTCAAGGTTCTCCCAGCAATTTTTAAAACGAAGTCATTTATTAAAACCTCCTACAAAATTTGGTTTTAATTATCAAGGTAAAATGGAGATGTCCCGTAGAAATAGTTTTACTTCTCTGAGCTCTGAGGACCCAAGAGTCATAATATAAGCAATTTTGTTATAGGCTGACCGTTGATGAACTGATGCCCCATGAGAAATATCAAGGTTTTCGGTCTTATGGTTCTAGAAGAAGACTTTCAAAGTTTTAATCTTATTTTTCCTTTTTCGTTTGAGGACGGATTTTGTTTTAGAAATGATTGAAATCGGGGCACCTAAGGTATATTTCCACCAAATTTAGTTGATTTTTTTTACATCGGTTTGGAACAAATGTCGCTTAAAAGAACTGTGAACGCACGACGAAAAGAGAGTAATCTCCACAGTGATCCCCTTGAGAAAATTGTGCTCAGGTGAGTCAAAATAGGTGAAGAGGAAACAAAAGACAAACCTGGTAAAATGGTTAAAATTGACTTGTGGAAAATCACATTTATGTTTATATTTAGTGAAAGATCTGTTATAATCGCAATAGTATTAGAAATCGACGTGGGAAAAGGTGAATGTTTTAAACACACAAATTGACAGAACGTCTCTTTCCAATCGAATCATTCGTGCATACGGAAAGTAAACTTAAACTCCGACATTTATGTCAAGCAGTTTTGTTAGTTTTTAGCGACATAAAGGTCGTAGCTACAGCTTATAGTTGCAGCGTTTATATCGCCGACAAACGATTTGCATTTAATTTTACGCCCATGACTTCATATTTTACAAAACATGCTCATTATTAACTGAGTCGAACCGCAATTTCGGAGGTCATTCTTTTAAAAAACCAACAACCAAATTCATCCATTGACTAGTTAATGGGTGAATTCGGTCGTGTGTTTTCTGAAAGATTCCACATGAATGACTGTGGGAAAATAACGTAGGTTTAAGTTATATCAATTATTAGCACAGTATACACTATGTTTTAATAACTGTCAATGTCATTCTGTCTACATATAGATAAGTAAATTCCTATAACCGCATTGCTTCCATTCCTGCTGTAAATTCTTGTTATTAATTTGTTTACGAGCATAGTGAAATTGGTTGATTGAATAGGGTTTAAAGCCACTTTTTACAATATTTCAGTCATATCACGGCGGCAAGAGCACCTAACCATGGATTCCTGGTATCACACCAGATCTATCATTATATCCTTTCCAAGCCGCTAGCTGATCTTCCCACAACGGTTTACGATTATCCATCCATTGATTGGAGGCAACTGTCAGGAAGGGTATTCGCCGCGACCGAGGATCGAACCCGGGACCCAATGACTACGAATCCTATGCGCTACGCTATGGCTGCGGTCGAGTATAGTGAGAAGGAAAGTGCTTCGATTTTTATCAATTCATATGCATATATACACCTACCACGCCTACTTACCTCCCACAGACGGCTAAAATAAATGATTTGACTTGTCAATCGATTGTGTGACAACAGCGATAGGTCATCTGTGCACACCATTATTTGTTGATTTTTTCACTTTATTGTAAAAGATGTGTTAAACTAAAAGAAATGTGAAAAATGACACAAGGTACCCTCAGAACTACCCTCATTTATTTTAAAATAATCCATATTATAAAAAAGGAAGCGTGTATGGTTTTGGAAATGTACGTGACCAAGCAAAGCGAAATTCACTCCATTTATTAAAACAAAGCTTTACAATCTAGTTTACAGTAATAGGAGCGTAGCTGTTGAACTAATCAGGCCGCTAATGATGCACCATCATATCTTCATTGTTATGTTTGTATAAATTCATCTATTTCCATAATTAACATGTGAATGGCATCAACCTATAAACAAAACCCTGGAAAAAATATATAGTTGCGTTAATCTTACCATATCAGACCACAGAATGTCAAACATGAACATACAAAAAAAAACTTTTTGACGACGGCAAGACACCACAAGGCACCGAAAGCAGTCTAGACACAAGCGCCCAGCCCAGACAGTATCTTTTTTAAGTATTGTAGGTTAAAAATGTCTATTGCTTCCATTTAAACGTAGAACTCTGAAATCAGGTCTTAGTAACCATTTCTTAGATCTTAGAAATTAGATCTTAGATCCCACGCCCGGTAATCTCGGGCTCCATCTCTTTTTGGAGAACAGTATAAAAAGAAGACAATGATACTTCCGATATGGAGCCAAAGACCGGAACTGAACAGAAAAGGTAAGAAAAACATTGCACCTCGCGTACAATTTGATCTCCTATTAACCTATGATGCATTTTCCCAAAACGTCCAGAGTTTCATACCACATAGAATGATTATATTATCCGTTGGCGATGATAGATTTCAAATATGATTCCGTTTGTGAATAGAAACTTGAATCAAAGTTTTGACATCGGACCGGATCAAACACGAAAATGCGTGTTGAAATCGTTCAATTCCATGCTATCAACAGTTCTGAAAGATTTAAGTGGCGTTGAGTGTGAAATGAATGATAACGTGTTGATATGAAATAATGTATCAACAAAGAACTGCCTTTTCCTACCTCATCTAACGAATTTTCTAAGATGAGAAGGAGACTAGAATTCGGTGCGGGAGACAAGATTCAGAGGGAGAGGCGATGCATATAAAAGAATACAGTGAATGAATTTCTAGGACTGTAACTTTATGAATATTACAGGACACCTTTTCTTTCCCTTTCACACAGTAATTATGTCTCTCAGACTCTCTAGAACAGCCATATTTATATAAAAGTCGCAAGAATCGAGTTACACAACTCACCAATAAATTAGTAAAGAACCCGCGCTTTGAGCTTATTACATACAGTCACAACTCTGCTACACACTGGTCTATTTTCTGCTGACTTGTGTTAACTTTGAGATCACACATGAAGTGTTTTGGCAAATCAAAGAACATTATTTCAAAAGTCTTTATAACAGATACGGCCGAAAGTTTATCTAGCACTATTATAACGGCAATCATTTGCAGGGTCATGTCAAAAACAAATGACATTCATTTTATCTCATAAGTCATTATTCAATAGGCCCTAAAATCCAACAAATTTTTGAAGTGATACCTATCGTGATAAATTTACTGGTATTTCAAATTTACTGCCATCATTCCCGTATTATCATTTCCTCATAATTAATAAAGAAGACGTATAATGTGGCCGAAAACAAACTCATTCATTCATTTATCAGCATGGAAAGTCACGTGGTCTTAGTCAGATAGAAAATATCGTGCAGCAGTATATGTGAAATAGACACTCGCTGTAAGTCGCATTCATTTTCCATTTATCACGCCATCGTTTTCTAACCTATAATATATCTAATGTCAGAATGAAACGAAAGATTATGAAGACACCAAACGTTGTACTATTTCCTTTTAGTAATTTCAAAATACTATATTCGTGTTGTTTTGATTTAGCCTTGGCGATTTTCTCTATCACTATAACTGGATTATTGGTATTTGGTAACGGTGGTGCTAAAGAAAAATAAAAGAAAGAGTTAAAATTGTCTAGAGAAAATTATCTAGTCATTCTCTTGAAATATCGACACTTTGTGCGTGACATATTAACTTGGTCATTTTTTTTTTTTCAATATTTTTTGGGTTCTTTCAACAGTTAAGAGTCGGCAATCAAAGTTGACTCGTGTGAATAACTGTATCCTAAAACCAAAAGGATTTAACAAACAAATTTCAACATTAGATCAATAAACCCTCGTAACTTCAGCTTCTCCAAACTTCTTTAAAAAGGGGTGGGTGTTAATTATAGGCTACAGATGACGGAAAATGGGGGGTGGGGGCCGAAGATTTACTTCGACTGCAAAGAGCAAAACAAAACCAAAGGTGTTTCATTAATGGAATGATTTTACAGTATACATTGTATACAGTTAGTAACATCGTGAAATTGACAAACACATCGATCAAAAGCATGAAAAATCACTCACATAACGCTCCAATCATTCATTCCAAACGCTCACTCAAACCATTAAAACGCTCAAAATAGTTCAAAAACATTTAAAAACCGTCCAAAATGAGCAGCATTTCATTCAAATCGATAACAATTTTCCACAATTTTTATTTGTTGCTGTGGGGTTTTAAGCGTCAGGCTGGTATATGAAGACACATAAACACAAAATCGTGTTTATTTTAGTAAAGGGTGGTAATAAATATCGCAAATTACGTCCGATTCGGACGAAATTAGCTATCTTGGATTGCATCCCTTTAATTTCATTCAAAACACGCACCTCCCACTCATTCAATTTCATTCCGAAATCATCAAAAAATTATCAATTGCACGGTGTTATTAACTGTAGCAGTGAAGTTTTTGATCATTTGACATAATCTAGGATACAGCGCCCTCTATATATAAAGAAAAAAACTTTAAGCAAATCAATTATCTAAGCATCGAACCATCACAAAAGTTGAACATATGATTGAGAACAGTTATATTCGCCCTCAATTGAATTCATTGTGGCATTGATTTGTTTGGGATTGGGTTTATTACGGACTATAAGTTTTCAGAAACACATACAAAAAAGGTCGGATTTGACGTCCGAAGACGGGGCTGGGGTTAAATAAGAGTATGAGGTAGTGTTGGGCAATCGGTAGCTGCGATATCGTAGCCCTCTTTCTGATAATCTGCTGGCGAGGGCTACGACACCCCCTCTTCGCTCTTTGTTGCAGTGCCCGGAGTGATTCACTCCGGGCACTTTGGGGTCGATTATTGTAAGTTGTGTTAATAGTGCAAACACAAGTTTAATACCAAAACTGACCTTAACCATTTATCTATCCATGTAAATAAATGTTAATCTAAAAAAAGTCGGATATTTTATGCATTTAAGTCTCAATTTGCTCCACCATCGAAAACTCAAAGTTTTTCGGCCATTTTGAATCAAATGTCAGCCATTTTTGCTGTTTGACAGCGAGATCTCTTGAGATCTCGGGTTTCCCGCCAAAATGACAGCAAATGAGAATTTTTTGAAAACAGGACAGTTCTGATAGAAAATAAGAAAAAAAAATGTATGGAAGTAATTCAAGAGTTAACTGAATATGATAAATAAAATAAAGATATTGAAGATTCAGTATCTTTGAAAATGAAATTTTATCAATGGTAGGAAAAAAACAGATACTATGATTTTTTACGAGCACCTGTTTTGATAGCATGACAATAGTAAACAACGTGACGTAATAACAGATCACATGACCAACCAAATGTCATGGCCGCCAAACTTAGGAAATATTTTATAAACTCAAAAGAAACCGGTACTAAACGATTAATACGATTGATATTCTTATTATTTTGCTAGAATTTGTCCACAATATTAACGTATTTAAGGAATTCATCCATAGATAGTCGCTTAACACAAAACATACAATATTAGGACTTGCAACAAAGCGCAAAGAAGGTGGGAGTCGTAGCCCTCGCCAGCAGATTATCAGAAAGAGGGCTACGATATCGCAGCTAGGCAATCGGTTTCAAATCATAAGCGATCATCGGCCCACCACTAGTATAGGGGTCTATTAGAAGTTTCACAGTACATTTATATATGCATTGCCTCTCCCTCTGAATCTTGTCTCCCGCACCGCATCCTGGCCTCCATCTCGTCTAAGAAAATCCGTTAAAAGGGATAGGAAAAGGCAGTTCTTTGTGGACACATTATTTCATATCAACACGTTATCATTCATTTCACAGTCATCGCCACTTAAATCTTTCAGAACTGTTGATAGCATGGATTTGAACGATTTCAACACGCATTTTCGTGTTTGATCCGGTCCGATGTCAAAACTTTGATTCAAGTTTCTATTCACAAACGGATTTTTTTTTTAAATCGATCACCGCCAACGGATAATATACTCATTTCTATGTGGTATGAAACTCTTGACGTTTTGGGAAAATGCATAATAGGTTTATAGGAGATCAAATTGTACGCGAGGTGCAATGTTTTTCTTACCTTTTCTGTTCAGTTCCGGTCCTTGGCTCCATATCGGAAGTATCATTGTCTCCTTTTTATACTGTTCTCCAAAAAGAGATGGAGCCCGAGATTACCGGGCGTGGATCCTACACAGTAGGACTTAGAATTGATATGAAAGTGCTGAGAGTATCGTTAACATTTTGTTATTAAGACCCAATTTCTTGAGTTATAAGTATAAATGACAATAATAGGCTCCGTAAATTATACCAAGCATCTCTTTCAACTTAAAAATAGATTGATTAATTGAATGGGGTTTAACGCAGCTTTTTAACAATATTTCAGTCGTATCGCTGGAGCACCTAACAATGGATTCCTTGCATTTTTCACACCAGTACTACCACTACATCCTTTCCTAGCCTCCAGCTGCTACCCCACTTAAGTTTACGATTATCTATACAATTGTGAGAGAATGTCGGAAAGGATATGTGCCGTTGACGGGGATCGATCTCATGACATCCCATGATTTGGAGTCTGATGCGCTACCAACTGCGCTATGACGGTGGCTCTAAGGGGTTGATATTATGATCACAGAGGCATTTGTGAGAGACAAATATCGAAAAGGATATGTGCCGCTGCCGGGGATCGAACATCCCATTATTGAAGATAAGGAGTCTGACGCTCTACCGACTAGGCTATGACGGCGGTAACTTAAAATAGACCAAAGGATTGATGTTAGAACTGAGATATTAGAACTTAGAAAGAAGATAATGGAACTTAGACCTTAGATATTAGAACTTAGGAAGAAGATAATAGAACTCAGAACTTAAATATTAGAACTAAGATATTAGAAACTAGATAAAAGAACTTAGAAATTAAATTTTAGAACTTAAATATTAAAAATTACAATTTACTACTTAGATTTAAGAATTTACACTATAGACTTTAGATTTTTTATTTCTTTCTTTAAGCTAGCAAAGCGTCAGCTTTGATAGCTAAAGTTAACAGACAAAATTTTGAAGTTTTCTCAAAGTTCAACGAGTGCAAACTGCCACTGGAGGTTTAGCCACTTAATCCATTGAATGCCTACGCCATAAAAAGTAGTTCTTATATATTTTAGGAATATTGCAAGCTCTATTCAAATTGTAGAAATCGCTCTAAAGAGCATGCTTTTTATCCTATTCCCACTCAAATTCGCTTTTTAAACACCTCACAAAGAATAGTTTGGAAAACATTGTGGAACAAGCGATTTCTTCATTGTCCACAATGTTTTCTCCTCAACAAGGGAAATATTTTCTAAATTCAACCAACTTGAAATGGTTGTTTGCCACTTCTTTCAATTTGAACCAGTCCAAGACTTTGTCATGTTGTCATATGTTAACTCCTGGGTTACATGCTAACCTTTGACAAAGAATATTACTAAACAAAACAAGCTTTGCTAGCTTACAGTACTTTCAGTACTTTGATTTTTTATACGCTCTAAGTTAAAATAAATCGTAAGGACATACTTTTAGCTAAAAATTGTAAGTAGAACAATTTATAGGTCATATTTATATATTTACACTGTATTATAACTTATCATCGCAGATAGATATATTAAAGGGCTGTCAGACACCGTGGCTTGCCGGGAGAATCGTGACAAAACGTGGTAGGACGGAACAAAACGGGATAAACATGCAGCAACCGTGAAGCGATCGTAATAAAACGCAGCGTAACCGCGCCAGAACGTGGCGCAATCTGAAAGGAGCATTGCATGCCGGGAAAATAAATGATTCCCGTTCCAATACGGACCACCTCCAAGTTTTGTTACGTTCTGTCACGTAATGTTACGTTAACCCCGTTTCAAGACGACCTGTTACGTTTCCGATCTGCGCCGTGGCTGTCGTTGCACATTTTTTGACAATTAAAAAATCTAGCACGGCATCCCCGACAGTCACGGCCTATCACGTTTGTCCATCCCGTCGCCCGACTATGTCTCACAGCCATCCCGTTTTGTCCACGGTGGCCTGAAACGGGCCAAACCGCCGGGAACATAGTGTGAACGTATCATTAGTTATTCAAATATTTTGTATGAGTCGTAATACAGATTAATTTCAAGAGAGTTACTCATTAGATTAATTTAAAAAAAAACCAAAAAACAACAAGTCAGTTTATACCTCTCTTCACAGACAAAATGTGATAGTCGGTCACAAGGGTAGGCATTCCATTCGAAGTTATGTCCTCCGTCCATCGTCATACACTGGGTACCCTGGATATTGTCGGAAATACCGTAGGCCCATCTGTAAAAGACCGAACTAGATTAGATCATAATGGTGCTTTACAAAATTTCTTTGGGCATTTATTTTATCAGTTAGTATAACAAGGGGCCACTTAAAAATCATGTATGCATTACGAGGGTGAGATAAAACAATTACATTCAATCGCTTCTTAAGAAGTAATTTGACGAACCAATTTTTCTTGTGTATGGACAGTGAACAATAGCCTATGTTCTAGTTTGATAAATTCGTCGGAGACAATAATCACTTAAATACAAGATAAACAAACTTGAAAGGTTTAGTACAAAGTACAAGTCCTCTATTTGAGCGTTTAACCCATTACCAAACGTCAGATTTTAGACTGATCAGAATTAAGAGGTTCCAGATGTCAAGTCAAAGTGTGCTAAAATTGAATAAGTACCAAACAGGATAGAAAGCATTTTGTAAAAAGGGGAAAACAAGGAAAAATGGCTTGACACAAAGCTACATGTATTTTCTTCAGCACGTAAATATGCGGGAATAAGTACATGTAGTTTACCAACCTATTAACTGAAATTCTATGTCCTGATATCCACGTGGGATAGTTTCTTCCTGTCTTTCTCCCTCCTATCCAAAACACGGCGTCACGATATCGAACTGAATGATAAAAGAGAACTATATATAAACATTACATAATAAATGAAATAAGTAAACAGAAATCTATCTACAAAACGGAACATTTTATCGGAGTACTAAGGGCAGTTATAAAATCGAAACACTGAAGGTATTGAGGAACCATTTTTTCCAACATAAAGGTTTTCTGAAAGAATTAATTCAACGAAAAAGGACATGACATAGTCGGTTGGATAATATTGTACATTTGTTCGATTTTTCCTTGACACAGTACTTAATTGCAGTACATTGCTTTTTTTCATTACTAGACAGCCAATTTTTAGACTGAAATCATTAAAGTTAATGATTTTTCTTAAAAAATAAACCTTTTGGGTTGAAAACATTGTTGAAAATTATTTTTCACAATGTATTCCTAATTCTTTTTCTTGGGGGGGGGGGGGCGTCTAAAATGGTTATTGTGTGGGAAGGGGTCAAGTCATTGCCTAATGGCCAAAATTTTCATACTAATACAGCAAGACTAGTAAATAGTGTGTTTGTGTGCGAGTTCTTGTGGAGATGTAATTAAGTAATTATTTTTTCTTGGATTATGGATTTTGTTTATTTTCACAAAGTTATATTAAACTTTTAAATAGTCATTCGAAACACACCAAAGTAACTCGTATTTCGGGGGGGGGGATTATTTAGGATGTGCTGTAGCTTTGTAGTCTGTTTGGGACTTTTCGTTGGACCATAATGTTACCTCTCATTGACTCCAAATAGTTCTCCAGAAACTGGGCTTCACCATTTGTATCTGGCACCGCTAACTGTCCCTTTCTTGCAGCGCAAAAGTTCTGTCATTAAAAAAGATACTCCAGGATTATCGACGTCGTAGTTGACATGGGAAGACCAGGATTTTTTAACCAATTCCCAGACGACAAAACTCTTTTGACTGGCCCGAATTGAAAGAAGCTACAGACGACATCTTCAAGTTTATGGAGTGCTAGTTTTATTTTATTTTATTTATTTATTTTTTTTTTTTATCTTTTTGGATAGAAGTCAATGTGGATAATGAAGGAATTGCCTCATTTTCCACAATGTTTTCTAAAAAATGTCTTCAGGGGAGTTAAAAGGTGAATTTGTATGAGAATGGCTTAATTAAGTAGGATGGAATCGAACCGAAAATGTATTCGTTTTATGATATTCGTCGGTTGGTGAGCAACACGTCGTAAAACAGCTTGAACAAATTGGCAACTACGACATTTTAATGAAATACATAATACAATAATATCCCTTCTGTGTGTTTTTGGGTTTTTTTTTTCATGTCTCTCTCTCTCTCTCTATTTTGTTGTTGTTGTTGTTGTTGTTTCTTCAGATCATAGTCCGCCATTTTTAGCTAGCAAGCGTAAGCTTTGAAAGCTTAAGTTAACAGATAAAGGAGTGCAAACTGCCACTGGAGGCTTAACCACAAAATCCATTGCCTACGCCATTAAAATAGTTCCTACGTATTTCATAAATATTGCAAACTCTGCATGCAAGTTTATCTTCTAGCTTTCATTCGTGAACATCTACAAAAAAGTGCACGGATTTTTTTATAAATATACTCTCGATCACTTTACCTTTGACTTTACTTGACTCTATGGAATCTCCCTATAGTCCAAATAATAAGAAATCTTAATAAACCAAACGTTTGACGGTATTTCATTGAGGTAAAAATCAATACTTGCTCATTCCTCAAAACTTGTAAGAGTAAAATAAAAGTATGCTCTTTCTTTGAATGGCGAGCTTGTCCTAATTTAACGATACAATACAAAGCCAAATATCGGAGAGCAGCGTAGATGGGACATGCTCACCAGTTTAGCTCTTTCTTAGAATAATGGTGTGCACAGATTTGCAAATAGTATTCACATTTCTACTATACTGGTTAGAAATAATCAACAAAAAAATAATAATGATAATATCAACAACGACAAAATCATTTTATTCACGAAAAAGAATAATTTCACTTCAATTCATTTTTTCACCGAAATTCATCCAACCGAAATTAGTAATGGTATTTCATTAAGCGTTAGTTCTAAAGCAAACTTTTAACAACAAAATTCTAGACTGGTCTGTTTTGAAAGATGTTGCAGACGACAACTTAGAGTTGGTCAGCTTTTAAAATGTTTTGTCTTTTGGTTTGGAAAAAAATGTGGATAATGAAGAAATTGCTTGTGACAAGCAGTGTCATCAATATGATAAACGTTTCATACCTCTCAAGACGAAGATCTTTTAATTCTATCAACTAATAAAACTCTGCAATAGGTATAAATTTGAACCAGTCTATAATTGTATCGTCTGGTAATGGGTTAAACGACGACTAAACAAACCTGTGCATCTTGCCATGTCTCTTTATCTTTGAAAACCACATAACATTTCCTGTCATTACCTGGATCACATACTGTATCCCTAGAGCTCAATAAATCTGTAAAAAGCCAAATTCTTATAGATGTATAATTTCTTACTCTTCTTCTTTTTTTCTTTTTTTTTTTTTTTTCCTTCAGAAAATCATTAACAATTGCGAAAACGATATATGTCTCAATATCTAGGAGAACAAGTCTCCTGAATTCAAGTCAGTTGTAGAATAACTTACAGGGAACTATTCCGTTTTCCATACAGGAAAATTGTAAGAAAATGGCACATAGCTCTTCCCAAGAAATTGCAACTGAGTATGAATTCTGATATGAAATGATCCCTTTTATCATTTACTTATAACGTCATTTTTAATATAACCCTCATCGCGCAGCTAGCTTTACTTCCTTTTCCGAAAAATACCTAGGGTAGAGAAATTGTCCCTCACGGACCGAAATACAATAAAATGCTATCCTTTTTGCTCCTACGTTATAAACAGAGTATCAATTTGTCGGATTAAATCGTTAGATTCAGTCTTGATATTATATGGTCCAATCAGAGGTCACCTTGATCTTTGTTTTACATGCCCGGACTTTCCCCATTCAAAATGTGACAGATGGCGGGAAATTTTATTAGTTCTCTGTAACCGGAAGGTAGATCTTTACGTTTTCGACCGCATCTACGGTAAATATGCTATAGAAAAGAGAGAGTAAATATGGAATTACAGTTTAAACGGAACAAAATTGCGACGAGCATGCCTTCTAATGGTTCTTAACCCGACTTATGTATTTCCGTTTTACTTAACCAATATTCCCAAACAATCCTACATAATCATGCTTGTTTAAACCCTTAAAAAGGAAACTATAGAAAACATTGTGGCAAACAAAGAAATTGGTTGCTAAAAGTAATATCTTCATTTTCAACATTGTTTTTTTTACATCAGAAGACAAATATTTTTAAATTGTCTTCAGCAACATCTTTCGATTTTACCCAGTTTTGCCTGATGGTAATCGGTTAAAATAAATATTTCTAATTTATAGTGATTTTTTTTATCACAATGATGCATGTACGAAGCGGAGTAAGAAGAATATCACCTTTTTCGCAGTTATCTCCCGTGTATCTCGATGTACAATTACATTTATACATGTTTATCATTTCAATACAGTATCCTCCATTTTGACATGGGTGACTGTCACATTCCAGTATATCTATAAAATAGATTTTGAGTTTGAATCGTTAAACATGAAAGGAAAATCAGGCATTTTGAAGAAATCATAAATTTCAACTCCAGTCTACTCAGGTAAATAATAGACTTAAAATTTACACTGAATTGCCTTGCTAGATTAACGCGAGACAAAATCAAACCCATCGAACTTAACTTAGTAAGCGCTAGCAAGCATATTACATTGGCCATTCTTTTATTCAATAATTTTTTTAATGTAAGTGAACGGTATCAGCAAGAGCCAGAAGCTAATAAGTAATATTTATCCTATCACCTGCCATAATACTGCCTTACAAAGGGAGGGGGGCGGATATGATAAACTCGTTGATAACAAGTCACATGGTCACGTGATTGACTTTATCATGTTACTTGATAACGTGACCGGCCGGAAATACTTTTACATGGTCACGTGATTGACTTGATAACGTGACAGACCAGAAGAACTTTTACAGTGTTTGGGGTATTTCTAAAATATTTTTGCCCAGATAAAAACATTATAAACCCGACTCTAATCTTTCATCGGTAGCGTTATAAATCGGTGATGTATAGATGACGTAACACATGACACAGTTCTTGTTTATTACCAGAGGCAAACACACAAAATCAGAAGGGTCGTTATCTTCCGATAGGTGGCATTTTTCAAATAATGACCTATCTGATTTGAGCATTCTGGGTAGTGTCACTCGTGACAACTCGGTCGATTCCGTCCAACTACATTCAAAATGTCAGTGTCCATGTAATGCACGCTTCGAATTCATGATGCCTTTTCTCGGAGCACAGGTAAAACATAAATGCTTTCGTAATCTAAAATAATTATTTTTCAAATTAATTAAGGGCGACAGTTAAGTTTTATTTCCCCACAATTGTAGTTTTTATTTCAATTATTCTCTTGCTACTTTTTAGCGATATAATATGGAGTTATGCGTACGGCGTAGTAATATTTATCCCAATCTGGATAAGTGATACGGTCCCGAAGACATGTCAATCTTCGGAGAATATGACATGCGCAGACAATGCAGAAAGGTATGATTTTGAAATATTTTCTTGGTTCATTTGGCGTAGATACTATTTGAATAGGGAGACATTTAGTATCTAATCTCAAGCACTGTCCATCCTGAGATATTCTTGACTAGCTGCATAACAACGGACTCGTCAGAATACCTTCACTACTAAAGTTGGGTGGTCGACAAGATAGTAATTCTAGAATAATCAAGGTAAGACTCTGCTGTTTAAGGATTTAGATGTTCTTGTTGGATTCCTTCTTATTCGGGCCTCGGAAATGAAATTTTACGATCTTTTTCTGAAGGACAACTCCCACACACTTCCGGAACAAATCATTTTCGGCGAAGGAGGTTAACTTACATTTACTTTTTGTGGACATTTTTAATTGATTTTTAAAATTGCTAAAAGGATAAATAGAATAGATGGTTGGTATCTAGTAATGGAAAAGTTCATCGTCCTCGGCTTCGGAATTTATCCGGTTCGCCTTTGGGCTCACCATATAAATTCCTACGCTTATCCCCGATAAACTTTTCCATATCAAAACACTATCTAATTTCAATTCATACTTTCATTCATAGATAGAAATAATTAAATAGATAAGCTTAGATCCATTACCATCGCAATGCTTCCCCGTAGTCCCAGCCACACAAGAACATGTATACCCATTAATATGCTCGTTACATGTTCCACCGTTTTGACATGGGTTGCTGGAACACTCCAAAATGTCTGCAAAGTAATGTGAAAAAGCAGTTGTTTGACAACAAGGACTATAAACTATCACTATTTCTTGAATACAAACATGGAAATAAATGTATAATATATTCCTGACTGATCTACAATTTTTACTTAGCGAACAAGACTTGGATTGAGCATGAACGAAATCACTCATTTGGTTGGTATTTTGATCATGTGGGATTTAAAACAACTTCCCACAGTATTTCAGCCATATCGCGGAGGATGCTTAATCTTATATTGGCACCCTGTTGTTCGCTATACAAATACATCCACATCATTCAATCAGGCCCTGTAGCTTAAGCGAACCAAATTGACCATACCTACTGGTGAGAGACAAATCACGTACACTTAACCCATTCCCACTCAACGAAATATTAGACTCGTCCACACTGAGAGCAGCTGATTATTACAAGTCGATGGATTTTTTTCCGCGTTTTTTGGATAGAAAAAAGTGTGGATAATGAAGAAATTGCTTGATACAAGCAATTTCTTCATTTTCCACAATATTTTCAAAGCTTTTTTTGAAGGACGTTAAAATGAGGGATTGTGTTGGAATGGGTTAGTGTTTCTACTCAATATTTCTAGTGCGTCATTGGTCATGCCTTTTTTTAGAATTGGAATGTCAGAGGGTCCGGTATTCGAACGCATGATTTCAGCTGATGGAGCTAACTGGAATAGGGGCTAAATCTACCCATTAACCCTTTACTGTTCGATCTCTGTTTTTTTTACATCCCAGTGTGCTTATACTTGAGAAAAGCATTGTGGGAAAAGATGAAATTGTTTGTAACAAGCGAATTCGTCTTTTTGCACAATATTTTCTACCATATTTGATGATTATTTTTCCAATAAAATCGACTTTAAATTGTCGTCTGCAAATTTTTCAAATTCGGACAGGTCTGAAATATTGCAAAACAGTAAAGGGTTACATAATGCCTACGTTACCAGACCAACCTCACTTTTACGCATTTGAGGAAAACGGAAAACGTTGCGAGAAAGGAAAAATTGATTATTATGAAAGATTTCTCATTTCCTTACAATTTTTACCAACCAATTTAGCAGGTTTTTTTTTTCAAATTTAACTTACTAATTTGGCCCTTATTTTACAAAATATATGTAGCCTTTGAACAACTGTCTGCAACCTGTTTTAATTTGGACTGAGAAAACATTATAGAAAAAGAAGAAATTGCTTGTAATAAGCAATTTCTTCTTTTTCAACAATATTTTCTACCCTACTAAATGTTGTTTGTGTTTTTTTTTTTCAAAATTATTCCACTTTAAATTTTCGTCTGCAAAAACTTTGAGTTTGGACAGGTCTAAAAATTTTCAAAAAAAGGAGAAGTTGATCAGCACAATAAATACTCACCGTCACAATTGACCCCGGTCGTACCAAGAGGACAGTTACATTTGTACTCGTCAAGTGATTCTTCAACACATGTCCCGCCATTTTTACAGGGCGAGCTCAGACATTCTTGAATATCTGAATAAGGAAAAGAAGATTTAAATATCTAGAACTACGCACAAAGAGGGAATAATTTTTTATATTAGATTTAAACTTTTCAAAAATTCTGAATTAACCCTATGTTGTTGATACTGATTGGAATAAAAGAGTACCTAACATAAAGGTATGGTTGAGTAAAAATTACTAGGAAAGTAGCCCTAAGCACAAATTGCATCCGATAATCGGGATAGGAGGAAGTTTAAAATCATACATGTACATGTATATCACATATCTTATTCCGATTACCTTCACATATTGGCTGTGTTGTTCCAGGCGGGCATAAACATCTGTATGTGTTCAACTTGGGTTCTTGACAAACTCCACCATTTTGACACGGGTTACTTTCGCACTCTTGGATATCTGATATAAGAAAAAATCTTTTATGTAAGCTTTGGATGATCTTTATTATCATATTATTATTACTATTATTATATTATCATTATTTTTTACCGTTATAAACAAGTTATCAGGATATGCTTAGTGAAATTGATGCAAAAGGGTCCCATTAAAATGCTACTGTAGTATACATATGCGATTTCAAATATTTAGGAAATGTAAGAAATGAAGATAATTATTTTTTTCATTGAGGTATAAATCTAAAGAGTTAATAACAGTGTTTTAGGCCCATACCTCAATCAAAATGATAAAAGGGTCTATTAATTTCTAATTATGTAATGTCATTATGCAAAATAAGGCAATTTTTTCTTCTAGTTTTGAGTAAATTTTATAGATGTACTTTGTGCGCAAGCATACAAAATAGTTGCGAGCTCAGAATTTTATTGGTGGAAGAATGAAAAGGGACGGGGGGGGGGATAAGCCAATCCACAACGCTTGAATTTTGGTAAATGAAACTAGAATTTAATTATTAATCAATACTGGTTTAGACTGGCTACCTGTAACGTAATGGGGACACAAACTAGCTACGATCAACCACATGCTGTTGAAATAAGTAGGCATTAGGTAAATGATCTTGATTCAAAAATAGGTAGGTAACTTGACAGTAAATTTTCTTTTATCGCAATTTTAGAGGACCCCTTAAATCTGTGTTGGGGAATTTAAATGCAAAATGATTCAGCCATTCTCGTACATTCTCTACTGTACGCCCCTGTGGTATTATACTTGAGTAGATATTTTTGAAAAAAGAAAAATTGCACATTATAAGCAATTTCTTCTTCTTTTCTCACAATATTTTATATCATAAAGGATGGTTACATTTTTGAAATGTACTCACTATATATATGATATCGTCTGCTGCCCCTTTTAATTTAGGCAAGTCATCATTTTGAAAAAAAAAAAAGAAAAATAGATGTAAATGGTTAACAGCGACAAATACCTCGACCATTTCCTTCGAAACGATCCGAGCTTAACCGTCGTCATGCTGAACCCGGAATATTCCTGTTTTGGCAAGAGGTATCCATAGAGATCAACCTGTACATATGTGTGTGATCTTAGTCTACACCATCTTTTAATCCATTTCACGACAAAAATAGTAATGAAACAATTCTTTAAAAGAAATACTGACCATCGTTAATGCTTCCAGCGCTTTCAACGCTTTGATTTTAACACAATTTCTAAACAAGGTTTCAGTTCAATATGACAATGGTTAAAATACCGTTACAACATTCCCCCGTCGTTCCTGGTGGACAATGACAAACGCCCCCGTAGAAATCTCCTCCATTACGACAAAATGCGTTACATCTTTCTCTCTCTATGTTACCATCTCTGTAACAGTGCCTCACTCGAAACCCACCAGCACATGGTTTTGAACACGATGACCACCCAGCCCAGCTATAGCCACTATAACACAGATTTCCGAAGACTGGAAAGGTGAAATATAAGCCGAGGTTTACGAATATTTCTTTATAGATCTTTCCTGTACAAAGCCGGGATTTTCATGACTGTGATTTTATACTCGAAAAAACATTGTGGAAAAGGAGACATTGCTTTTGATAAGCAATTTCTCCTTTTCCAAAATATTTTCCACCAGATAGGCTGGTTTCATTTCAAATTACGTCCAACTCTTGATGTCGTCTGCAACCTCTCTCAATTTGGACCAGTCTAAAATTTCAAATAAAACAAAACAAAAACAACAACAACAAAAAAAAAAAAAAAAGAAACCCGAACGAGTTAAGGATGAATACAAGATCTGACAAACGACAAAACAAATCAACAATGGTCGTCGAATCATGATTATATAGATGTTGCCTTATTGACCAATAGCGGCTGTCAACGAATCATCCATCTGGACCGGAAATGAGTCTCAGCATTGGCCGACATTTTGTGAAGCATTTTAGTTGGTTTGGCGACAAACACGTGGTCATTGCAGCTTAAACAAGCTGTATTTTCGACGTTTAAGTCGCGCAAACCAACTATTTAACTTCTTATTGCATGTTACTGGATGTAAATTTTTTGAAATAACGCGGTTCAATAGGAAAGTGGTACTTCCTATTGGAGTCAGTGGAGTAGGCCAGCGGAGTCAGTGGTCGTCGGTTTAAACTACGTAGGATATGTTGAATGTACGCATTATCTTAACCCTTTCCTGTACAATCCCTGGTTTTTACGTCCCTGAGATTTTATAATTGGGAAAATATTGTAGAAAAAGAAGAAATTGCTTGTAACAAGCAATTTCCTCTTTTTCCACAATATTTTCTACACTACTCAGTGGTTATTTCTCAGATTAAATCCACTTTAAATCTATATCTGCAAAACCGTTGAATTTGGACAGGTCTAAAATTTTGCAAAACGGGAAAGGGTTAATTCCCCTTTCTGCTTGCGTGGATCTAGAAATCTTTGTGGGGGAGAGGGGTATATCCCAACCGACAATGCACTCTTTTCATGATATTTGTCAGTGAGCAAAATGTCGCAACCTTCACTTGACCAAAGCTGTGGCTACGAAATTTAGTTGACAATGGTTTTCTAGATTTCCAGATTTTTTTTATTCTTATTACCATAACTGGACCCCTTCTCTCCCCTATTTAGATCCACGTATAAACTACATAATCATATTCGACGGAAAAGGATTTACGTAGATTTATTATTATAATTATAAATGTTTCTTTAACAGTTTCTGGATCGGGATTGCACATTTCAAGAATCAATTCTATAGTAAGGTGGAATAACCTTTCTTTGTTCAGAAAATCTGTCAAAAGTTTGCCACCTGGTCAGAGTGTGCAATCCGCATAGCCAGACTGGGATCAGATCGCCCCCTCTGCTAAGAATGGTCCTGTACACGGGACGGGTTACCTCTAGAAATTATTTGCTCCACTTGGCGAACATATAAAATCTCGACTGTTGTTCTATCGCACAACGTGCTTTGTTGTATATAAATTAACCAATTTTTTTAGACTGATCCAAATTCAAAGATATTGCAGACGATGACTTGTATTTGACGAACTTTTACACATCTTTGTCTTTTGGCTATAGCAATCATTGTGAATAGTGAAGAAATTGCTTCTAACAAGCATTTTTTTTCCATTTTACACGATGTTTTCCAAATCTTTTATCTTAAAGGGCGTAAAAACCGGGATCGACTGAGAAAGGGTCAAGGCATAATCCTATGGTATTTTTAAATCACCGAATCTACTTGCCTGTAGCAAAATATCGAATATCAAAACTAACTTACCAGTCTGAATGCAAGCACAAAATAAAAGTAATTTGATCATGGTTCCAACCTGCTGGGTCTTATAACTTGCAATATTCGTTGACGTGAAGACTAGACAGGGAAGTCGAATGGACGAAATAGTATTTTAAGAACATAGTTGCCATGAGCTGGAAATATTTAGCAATGTTATCTTTTATAATGCAAGCCAGATTAATTAAGTTGGGCTCTTTGAAAAGGGAGTACCGTGCCCGGTCTTCTTAGCTTATCTGTTTTAGAACAAACGTTATTTTGACATCAACCTGTCGTCTTCGGTGTAATTGTAATTGGCGGGTTGCTTAACCGATCCCTGACAGGAAGCTTGACTTAGATATTAAACGCCGTAATTTTGCAGTGTTTATGGCCAGTAACATACAACAAAATCGTGATTTGGTTGATGGTATACATAAATGTTAGAGTACAAAGTTCTTTTCCGGTCTAAATTAATGATACGATTGGTCAGTCGCTTTTTTTATTGAAAGCAGCGAATCTTCAGTTTTAGGCGTAGGTGTAGTCTGAGTGACAAATTTAAACCTTTGTCTTATCTCTGTTATTATATTTACCTGAAACTTGGCATGTTTGTTCATTTTCGAAATAGCAGCTAACATAACCAAGAGAGATCATTCGAAATGATTTTTGTAAAGATTATATCCCACCCATTTAATTATAAAATTAAAACATAATGATGAATCGAAAGTAAAATTTAGGTACAAATTTCATGAAAGTAGATTTTTTTAACTTATTGTGTTCATTTTTATTCGCGTTGATTCTCAACGTGACGTCACATAAGCATTAAATGATGTTGCCTAAAATACTTTATTTAGAATCGATCTTTGTCAAACTTTGTGGACAGCACAGTCTTACTGGAGTCCGATTTTTTGTTTCACAGAATGTTGAAAGGTAATTCTATCTTACTACACCGTATTCTAATGACACGTATGTTACAACCCGTTTGTAATAAAACCCTATTTTGTAATAATTTACTACAAAACGAGTCAGGAGACCATTATTACAATTCGGGTAGATAGTAACAACCGGAAATGTAATAAAACCCCAAAGGAAATAAAACATAATTTATGTGCATTTCAACAAAAACACATGCCAAATTATTCCTAAATGGGTTTGAGCGAAATTATTACAGTTCGGGTAGACCTAGCCTGTCTCCCAGGCTGTAATAAAGTGTGAGTTTGAGATAAACTAAGGTACACCAAACATGTGTTACAATTCAATCTCTGAAATTACCTCCCTTTTGTCTCACAAACTGACATCACTGATCAGTCAAACAGAGAGATAGAAACTAGTGAGAGATAAAAAAACTTTGCAATTAAAAGTGTACATATCTAACAAATAAATATCAGTGAGACTGGGGGCGAGTCTAGGGTAGGCCGTTACGAGCCATTTTGTAATAAAAACACCGAATCGTAATAAAACGTTATGTATCCAACAAATAGAAAACAACAACAACAACAAAACTTATCAATCTTCCTATAATCGGTCAAGTTAAATGCATTAGAATTGAACCTCACAATCATAAAACTGATCTTAAAGGTATTGTGATTTAATAAAATTTATACTGTTGTTTTCAACTCTTTTGTAGCAAGTTAGATAATTACAACCAAATACAAATGTATCTAATAAACCCCAAATTGTAATAAGATATATCTAAAGTGCATTTAAACAAAATCACCTTCCAAATTATTACAAAATAGGTTTTGATAATATTTACAATTCGGGTAGACCGTTATAACACATTTTGTAGTTATAAAACATTATGTGTGTTATTAAAAGAAAAAAATATACCAATCTTCCTGCAATCGGCCAAGTTAAATGTATTCGCATTGAACCTCAGAATCAAACGATTGCTCTTACAGCTATTAAATTATTACAAAAGGGTTTAGGATAAAAATGTTATAGCTCAGGTAGACCGTTACAAGCCATTATGTAATAAAAACCCAAATTGTAATAAAATGTTCTGCATCAATTAAAGGTTGTGGGAGATATGTTCGTCTTTTACACCCTGGCTGGTCTTGCCCACTGGTGGAGAATATAACCTTATTTCAGAGACAACTAGGAATCTGATAGCTTATATTTATAGCTCGAACCACGATGTAACTGCTTCGAAATCACAGAGTGATCGTCTATCAATGAACATCTAATTTCCTAGATCTTACGCAAATTGAAAATGTGTGAGGTGACTTCTTCAAAGGATTTCCAAGGACCATTCCAAACTCTGAGGATAGGTTCGTTACAGTAAAGCAGTTTCCGTCGGTGGTTCTTTCACAACTTTAGTCAAACTCTTTTATTTCATGAACGCTCACATGGTGGACGTCAGTTTAATGAATACAAATAACAAAACGAATTAAAGACAATAGAAGTAAAGCAGTATTATCTAGTAAAGGGAGACAACCATAATCTATGAGGGGAACTTGTGATCGATGTACGTAAAGTATTACTGCCGATACTCGATAAGGTGGAACGTAACAGAATTTCAACGACTTTTTAATAACTCTACCTCCGGACAAAGGGGACATTATTCTATTTTCTCAAGTAAGGTGTCTAGCACTACGGTGCCTAGTTTACAAGATCTATCAAAAAACGCAAACTCTTGCTTTTCCAAAAACAGATGGCTAAAGCACACATGTACTTCAATACTATTGTATATGCAACGTTTAGGGCCGAATAACGTATGTTATCGTCATATAGCCGAGTATCGTGATTATAACTTACAGGCAATCACTTGAGTGCAGCAGAAAGATCAGGGGCTCCACATATAAAGTCGTTTTTACAACACTTGTTTTCATTTATGTTCCCTAAAAGGATGGATTGGCTAATCTGAGATAAGTTCGACAAAGCCATACCATAGTCTCACTAATGGTTAATTTTATGAGACCCGACAGAGTTTTTACCACTTGACAGCTTGCTAATTAACGTTCAAAGGAAACACGCACGTTTCGAAGAAATCAGTCTAGCACATGGTCCGGCCTCTAAATGCCGGTTTTAATTATTATTGGTATTTGTGAAGAGAAAGACGAAATGACGTTTGTTATCACGTTCATGATCAATTGATTTAACAGGAAAAAACGAAGATAATCTAAAGGCTAGAAAAGGATGTAATGGTGGTACTTGTGAGAGTAAGCCAGGAATCAATTGTTAAGTGCTCCAGCCGCCACGATATTACTGAAAAACTGTTAACAGCAGCGATAAACCCAATTCATAGAAACAAAAGATAATCTAAATGTGTAAACTGTCTTTTGTCGTATAACATATTATTGTTATATTTAAATATTGATTATTTTTCTTAATCATTGTTATTATTAACGTAATATTAGGCCTACGATTACATATACTATTATTATTATCATTAATTTTAGGTGGTAAGCCTACACAGGTTTAAATGGAGATAACCAGACAGAGTTGCAGACGGTAGTCTTTCATATCTGGAAAGTTATGAGATTAAAGTGATATGGAATTACATCCTTTAAATTGCAACGTTTGTTCTGTCTTCTTTTTCACGAGGATTTTTTTTTTTTTTGGGGGGGGGGGGTAACTGCTCCAACCTTTAGAGATGAAGAGAATATATTTTGTTTTCATGGAGGTGTGAACTGAAAAACTAATGAATTGTCAGCCCGATTAGCTCAGTCGGTAGAGCACTTGACTTCAAACCTCAAGATCATGGGCTCGAGCCTTAGGCTGATCATATCAACTAACAAACCAATTGTCTTTCGGGTGAGACTAAAACCGAGGCCCCGTGTGACGGTGCTATCCACCGAGCACGTTAAAGAACCAGGCGGGCCTCTCATCAGTTTCGTCCTGTTTCCTTGCACTATCCTCCGTAACAACTAACCGTCTTCTGGGGGCGTCGCTCATATGGGCATGTGCGTGCTACGGTAGCGACGATAAAAAACGGAAATACACACTCCATTTATACCGTCTCGATAACAAAAAACATTCCCTTCATTTCTTATAATCAAGCAAAGGAGCAAAAACTTAACAAATTTATACTTTTTTGTATAGGAGTAAAATAGCTGAGTGCTCAAAATTTTGTTCATTGGGGTGTGAATTAGTTTTTTCGGTCAATCAAAACGTTGATAGATGAATTGATTGATTTATTTATTTGGCTTTAACACTGCTTTTAACAGTTTTCAATCAATCGCTGCGGCTGGAGGACCTAACAATGGATTTCCTGTATTTCTCACACCAGTACAACCACTACATCCTTTCCTAGCCTCTAGCTGCTATCCAACTTAGGTTAACGATTATCCACAAATGTCGAAAAGGATATATGCCGCCGCCGGGGATCGAATCCTTGACATCCCGTGATTGAAGATTTGGAGCCCGAGCAGAAAATTTGAATAACAGTGTCGTCCATAAATTCACCTCCTGCACTTCGAATTGACCAATCGCGGCTGTCAATCAAATAATCAGTCGACCAATTAAATCATTCATTTAGACTGGACGTTCAGTTAGAACTCTGACATTGGTCGCCATTTTGGAGAATCATTTTTTTGGTTTGGCGATTTAAACGTCGTAGCTACAGCTTATTTAAGCAGTAGTCACGTCGTTTAGGTCACCAATCAACCATTTTATTTATTTGTTACATGCTACTGGCCATAGTTTTAGCAAAAATAACGCCGTTGAAATCGAAGCTGAACCTCCTGTTGGAGTCATAGTGCGGGGCCAAATGAGTCAGTGGGCGGGGTCAGCGATTGGTCAATTATTCAAAAGGTTCATCGGCAAGCAATATGTTCCTATCTAAAACTGTTGTTAGATTAATTGAATTTAACACCTCCTTTTGTAATCCAAATTGTAAATTTCAACTCCTTCTGTATTTCTTTTCTAACTCTGCTTTCAAATTGTTTGTAAATGGAAGTTTTATGTCATAAAAATAAACAATAAGTTATTGTAGAAAAACTAAGAAAATTTCTGATTATTTATTCCTATATATCGACGGTGTTCTACCGAAACCTCGTAACTACAGCCTGGAATAAGCTGTAGTTACGAGGTTTTGAGTAGAACATCGTCGATATGTACATGTATATATGATAGAACAGAAATAAGGGTTTTCAAATCAATAAGAAAGATGGTGTACAGTACGTGCATGTGGTTAGAGAAATTCCAATACACAGTGTGTAACTATTTATGAAACACACTCATGGATTATAGACTGCCGGGGAATGTAATAGTAAGATTTTCATCTTTATTTAGATTTATTTACCCATGATTACACTATTTTCGAAGTTTAGAGCAACGTCTTAAGGCGAGTGTAAATCGAATTAAAAGCGCATTGTATGGTTGAAAACTGAGAGAAATTAACCCATTCCTACATAATCCATCCTCTTTAGGCCGCCAAGAAAAACTTTGGAAAACACCAAGCAGTTTGAACAAAGCAATTTCTTCATTATCCAAAATGCTTTCTATCAAAAAAAGTCGATTTTTTTTTTCAAAATTCAACCTATTCAAAATTGTTGTCGGCAGCTTCTTTGAGCTTGGACCGGTCTAAAATTCTGTTGTGCGGGAATAGGTTAAGACGTTTGTTACTACTAAGTTTCTCCTTCTTTTTCCACAAAGCTTTCTGTGGGCGACAAACAAAGACTGCGTGTTAAGTGGTCTTGTTATTCAGTGTCATAAAATCTTGTTTGCTCGGGAAAGGGGGGGGGGGGTTGCCATTAACCCGGTTCCGTTCCCCTTGTTTCAAGCAATTTCATATGTATCCACGCAATGTTCTAAAAACGACATATAGATAATAGTTAAAACCAATCAAGTCAAAGGTTTTTCACCAAGTCCAGATTTAAAGAAGTTGAAATTGAATTTTAAGTACCGTCGAGTACCATAATGTGTAGGAAACATCGAGAAAATGAGAACGCTTGAGTTTTCACATAGTCTCCCTTTCTCACATCTCATTCCACATATCCACACATATATCAGGAGTGTATCAAATTAAGGATTGGGTAATAATGGGTAAAACAAGTAGATTACAAATGACATATTTACAAATGACATATTTACAAATGACATATAACGGAATAAGCTTAAATTACGACGTACAAGTCGCCAACCCAAACTTCACTTCCAGTCTAAATGAACAGTTTGATTGGTCGATTGATTCTTTGATCATAAACAGCGATCTGTCATTTTGACATTATAGACTATCCGTATTTAATTGAGGGATCGCCACTGTCATTAAAATCGTTAGACCAATCAAATTATCCATTTAGACCAGAAATCCGATATATTTCGGGACTGATGTGAATCATTTGCCAGTTTGAAGATTTAAACGTCGTATACAACTTATTCGAGCTGTAGTTACGGCGTTTGGGTCACCAGCTAACATTTCATTTATTTAAATGCATGTGACTGACCATATTTTTTGCGAAATAACGCTTCGTCGAACGTCTTATCGGAGGCAGTGGTTGTGGCTAGCTATCCACCAATCATATATCGGAAAGGTATCAACGACCTATAAGTTTGTCAGTCCATTAGATCAGGTTGTAGAGCACTCAAATTCAAACCTATAGGGTTCGAGGGTTCGATCCCTTGGCTGACAAACTAACCACATCAAACTGAACTTTGTGTGGTGTCCGTTGGATGATCAAGAGGTAGAGCGTCGGCTTCCCGATCAATAGGTCCTGAGTTCGAAAAACGTGCGCGGCTATAGTTCTTTCAATGACCCACACATTTGGTTCAGGTACTGCAATAGAAAAAAATATGCTATTTGTCAAAATATATTTACATCTTATAAAAGGGACGAAAAGGGATGAAAATAGATCGAGAAATGTTTTGATTTTAAATTAGTTTCATAAGTATTGCAGTGTTCCAAATAAGAAGGGTAAATTCGAAAATCGTTATATTTATTAAGAGACCTAATGTTGTGGGCTGTCAGTTTAACCAACTCGACTAGACTAATGAGGACAAATGATACAAGTTTTAACCCATTCCCACACAGTTACTCTTTTAAAACCTCCTTAATATGAAAGCTTTGGGAAACAACTGTGGAAAATTTTAAAAATATGCTTGTTACAAGCAAATTCCTCATTATCCACGATGCTTTCTGCCCAAAAAAGACAAAGATTATTAAGATTTCATTAACTTAGAATTGTCATCTGCAAATTCTTTGAATTTGGGCTGACACTGGTCTAAAGTTTTATCATGTAGGAATCGGTTAAGGATGTATTATGAGCGAGAAGAGCCCGTATGGCCTTTATGGGCCTCTTTTTTCAAAGTTGGACATTACTTGTAAATATTCTTATATTGAATTTGGTTAACACCGTCATTTTGGACCCGTAATCGACGGACCCCGTTGCCAATCAAAGATTCAATTGACCAATCAAATTATTCATTTATACCGGAAGTGAACTTTAAACTATGCAGGTATGGGATAAAGCTTATTTTATTTTATCTCATTCAGGAGTTTTAGGGTCAAGTAGCTTGAACGATAGTAAAGTAACACGGTAAGTGTATATGCAGAGATAACTGGATATTACCTGGTCAAGGTAAGCCATTAATGTTTTACGTAATACGATTATTTTAATAGTCCCGCCAACACACGCTTTGAGCCACGCCCACTGACTCCAACAAGAAGTCCCGCTTCGACTTCAAACGACGTTATTTTGCAAAATTCGTGGCCAGTAGCATGTCACAAAAAAGGAGTATGAGCTGTACGTAGTTACGACGTCTAAGTCGCCAAAGCAACAAAAATGGTAAGCGAAAATTTCGACCGATGTTGGAGATCAAAACTCATCTCTGGTCTTAATAAATGATTCCATTGGTCGACTGGTTATTTGATTGACAGTCGCGATTGGTCAGTTACCTTCTATCAAAAATGTGTGCTTCAAGTGAAAGTTTCAATCGCCGGGGGAAACTAACAGGATTTACCCCTCCTTGTAAAATAGAAAGAAAGAAAGAAAAAAAAGATAAAATGAAATAAATCCACTTTTGTCCGGTATGCACAATGGGCCCTAGATATTTCGACACTCTACCAAAACATCGTTGAATCATTTTTCTTATGCCCTTGTATGATGAGTTATTACAGTTCAACCACTAGACAACCAATAAGATTAGTTTCCGGATGTTTAAACACTTAACCCTTGTCATGCTGAACCCGTAGTATTCATGTTTCGGCAGGAAGAATGGTCAAAGATTAGCCTTCAAATATGTGCAGTCTGATCTTATTCTACAACACCTGTTTGTCCCCTTATAGTCAGAGTTGTCTATAAAAGTTATATTTTAAAAGAAAGTTTTGCCCACAACAAGGCCTTTCAGTGCTTTCGGCCCTTTGATTTTTATGCAATTTTAAAAGACGGATTTTATTCAGCATGACAATGGTTAAACAGAGTACGATCTTTGTGGGGACCACACACGCTATCAGTATTATTGTCAATAATTTGTATTGACAAGGTACGGGTAAAAATGATGTATTGAGTCATTATTATTGCCATGGATTTTGCTAGTTCTTTGGTCCCTTTAGACAGGTCTGAGGAAGTTACAGACGACTTTACAGAGTGACTGTCATTTGAAATACAAACATCAAATAGCATAGCAATCATTGTTGGAGTAATGAAAATTGCTTATAACAACGTTTTAATTCTTTTGCAACATTTTACTTAATTATATGATTGCATAAAAAGACGACTAGCAATAGTCTGAGGTGCTCGGATGACAGACGGTAGAAAAGACGGAAGTTGTAGGCTTGCTACTATCAAACAAGCCAACAGTACAATCTATACACATATGCGTGATTGATTGATTGCTGAATGAGGTTTAACGCAACTTTAACAGTATTTCAGTCATATCGCGGCGGCTGGAGGCCTAACAATGGATTCCTGGTATTTTTCACACCAGAACTACCACTACACCCTTTCCTAAACTCCAGCTACTATCCCACCTACGATTATCCACCCATTGGTGAGAGACAAATGTCGGAAAGGATATGTGCCGCCGCCGGGGATCGAACCCACGACATCCCATGATTGAAGACTGGCAGTCTGATGCGCTACCGACTGCGCAATTACGGCGGCTCAGATATGCGTGAAGCAAAGAAACTTTTCAACCTTTAGGTCAGCAGTTCTTTATATATATTGTAATAACGGATCATCATCAGTCACATTGCGTTTGTAGACTGCATAGGCATGGAAACTCTGACAAAATGTGCGGATGCACAGGCTGATCGGTGTCTCAGCATGGCACAAATGTTGAAAAACACCTACATAAGACTCGCATATCTTATCTGGTGGTTTGAAAGGTGGATTTTGTGAAAAAATTCAAGAACAGACCTTGCCATTCGAAACTTGCACTGAGGAAAGTCCATCCCCGCTATGTAACAAAGTTCTTCATTTAATGCTATTAGTCCTACTTAGCCGGTTCTCACACAATCGCTCTTTCTTTATGCCCCTAAAGAAAAAAAACTTTGGAAAACATTGTTGAAAATGAAGAAATTGCTTGCAATGTCTTCATTATCAACAATGTTTTCAACCCCAAAAGGCAAATTTTCCAAAATATCATCTAATTAAAATAATTGTCTACAGCATCCTTCAATTCAGACCAGTCCAAAAAATCGTTTGGTAATGGGTAAATTCAAGTATTGTAAGGATAATTGAATGGTCTCTTTTCACACGACGCGCCAGTCTTCACATAATACACACAACAAATAAAACGACACAAGTATTGAAATCAAACTTACAGAGTTAAGAACCGTCGAGCAAAAAGGTACACTCTTGATGTTCCGTTAAACAAATACAGGAAAACTGATTTGATACAAAAGAGCTTGATTTTTAAAAAATGATAATAATTTATCAAGCTATAAGGGTAATTCTATACTCTGAAAATCGTCAGAGGGTAAAAATCGTTCCTTGTCCTTGCCAGCTTGTGAATACTGGCCAGGATCGAAACTCTTCGTACTTACAGGCGGGTTTTTATGTCATATGGATCACATGCGCAGTAAAAAAAAAAAAAAAAAAAAGCTCGCTGCCTGCAAACTTTAACTCTTTCCTGTTTTTTTTAAATTTTAGACTGGTCAAAATTCAAAGAGATTGCAGACAACAATAAAAATTGGATGCAATTTAAAATGAAATCATTCTATGAGGTAGAAAATAATGTTGGAAAAGAAGAAATTGCTTGTGACAGGCAATTTCTTTTTTTTCCACAATACCTTGTCAAATATAAAATTGCAGCCACGAAAAATGCCGGGTTTGTACAGGAAATGGTTAAAGTCTGCATGGTCTTGATGAAATGCGATCGTAATTCTTATTCATTTTTAGCTAGTGAAGCGTCAGCTTTGATAGCTCAAGTTAACAGACAAAATTTTGAGGTCGTCTAAGAGTTCAACAAGTGCAATTTTCCACTGGAGGCTAAACCACTAAATCCATTGAATGCCTACTCCACAAAAAGTAGTTCTTGTGTATCTCAAGAATGTTACAAAATCTTTTTAAATTGTAGTGAACGCTTTCAAAAGTATGCTATCTGACCTATTCCCACTCAATTCCGCTTTTTTAGCATCCCAAGAAAAATGCTTTGGAAAACATTTTGGACATTGAAGAAATTGCTTGTTTTCTATCGAATTCCATCCTCCAGAAATTGTCATCTGCCACTTCTCTCAATTTGATCCAGATTTTGTCATCACGTAATGGTTAATCCCTGGGTTATTTTAACTTCGTTTATATATCATGATAACCTTGGACAAAAATGAGTACTTTACAAATCCATGCTTTGCTAGCTTACAGTGCTTTCAGTACTTTGATTAATGTATGTTAATTGCCAAAATATCGCTCGTTCGTTATAAAGATGCCTTATTAACGCATTACCAGATGGCAAAATTTTAAACTTTACCAAATTGAAAAGAGTTATAGGTGACATTTTAAAGTTTATGAAATTTCAGATTTTTTTTAACTTTCTGTGTAGAAAACAAGCAATTTCTTCACTTTACAAAATATTTTACAAGGTTTTTTTTAGAATTAAATTGCACTTCTTTTGAGTTAATCAATTTCAAACGAGTTATTTACGAAACATCGTGTGAAAAAGAGAGAATGCTAGTAAAGTTTTCAAAGCCCTGTTTTACTAAGGCCCTTAAATCTGCAGATTGTAAATTAAGGGTTTAACGCAATTAAAGTCATGTTTAACCATTTATTTGGTGCAAATTTACAAATGTGCTCGTGTCGTTTCTATTTAAGAGGCTAAAGACAGTTTTATTGATTTCCAATATGGCTTTAGAGGGGTTTGAAACGATCGCAGGAAAATGGATGCTGGTGAAAAATGAAGGCTTCGACGAGTATCTGGCGGCCATGGGTACGTGATTTACAGATTTAAGAATTATATTTCATATGAGTTCTGTATATGGTTATAACCGTTACCAGACGACAATTCATAATTTATTTCAAATACAAAGAGGGGTAGACGACTATTGAACAATCGTAGCTGCCAATCAAATACGCAGTCGACCAATGAAATTATTCCTTTGGACTGAAAATTCAGTTTTAACTCCGACATTGGCAGCCATTTGGTGAATCAATTTTCTTTGTTTGGTGACTTAAACGGCGTAACTACAGCATATTCAAGCTGTAGTTACGGCGTTTAGGCTGCCAGCCACCGCTTTTACTTATTTGTAACATGCTACTGGCCATAAGTTTAGCAAAATAACGCCGTTAAAAATCGAAGCGGAACTGACTGTCGACGGGCGGGTCAAAAGGAGTTAGCGGGCGGCGCAAGCGATTGATCAATTTAAGGAGATTGCTAGCCATTATTTTTGTATAAAACAGTGTGGGAAAATGAAAAACTATTTTTGTGACAATTAAGGGGTCGCTTGCCACACCCACTGAGCCCCAACAGAAAGTCCCACTTCGATATATTAAGCAATGTTATTTAAACCTTACTTGTCGTCTGCAACTTCTTTCAATTGGAACCAGTCTAATTTTTTGTCGGTAGGATTGGTTTAACACAATTTCAAATGGATTTAAAAATTCAAGAAAAGAGGAAACGGGCGACATGTATTATTGTCTGCAACTTCTTTCAATTTTGACCAGTCTAAAATATTTTAGTGTGAGAATGGTTTAAAACAGTAAAACGTGCGATAAAAAGGAAAACATGAGGGTGGTTGCTATGTTTCAAGTAGAGATAAGTATCGTCTTTCATTTATTTGTGACAGATGGGTTACTTGAGTGTGCAAGTCTATTGATTAACGGACCTCATTGTCGGCGAAATCTGATTACATTCCTTTTCAATATATTACCTGAATCATCATGGAAATCGGCGCTACACGTCATTTTAATTCGGGGCTTTTTAAGAGCGTACCTAATCTCACAGAGAAGCAATGATGAAGCTATAGTTAGATAGTTTGACTGGCGAGCTTAATTGCGTCTGCCAGTTCTAACGTAATGAGTCTTCAAACCTCTTCCCCTCCTTATCCACTGGGCAAACTTCGACCATAACTCGCATGAAATGTTCCTTTTGTTAACCCATTCCCACACAACAAAGTTTTAGATCGGTCAAAATTGAAAGAAGTTACAGACGACAGTTTCAAGTTGATTGAATTTGAAATTTATAGTTTTTTTTTTATATAGAAACCATTGTTGATAATGAAGAAATTGCTTGATACAAGCAATTTCTTCATTTTCCACAATGTTTTCCAAAACTTTTTCTTACGTTGCGTAACAAAGGGGGATTGGGTGGAAACGGGTTAACTTCGATTCTTTCCCCCTATTGCTCAAAATTATGAAGGTGGTTGTCACAGCCTTAAGGATATTATACAAATATACAAATATCATAAGAGTTTGTCCTGGTATCAAGTGTAATCTATTTAGGCTGAAAACTAGGATGTCGTGATTATTCGTACTTTCATGGCCTTTGGGGAAATGCACGAATCCTTTACTCCTTTGAAACGTTTGTGATTTAAAAAAACACAAAAAACAACAACAAAAATAACCATACCCACAAAACATGAAAATGAAATCTCCCAAATGATTACTTAGTGTTGAAAAATTTATAACTAATTTTGACATGAAGTCATTTTCTAAGTGTAAGTTCTACGTATCTATTGATTATGCAAACAAATTGTAATATCGTCGGTTTACTTTTAAACCTCGCGATAAAAGATTGATTAAAGCTGTAAATACGAGGTTTCTAGAACTAAATCAACAACATCAATATTCGAAAGTATCATTCTCCGAGAAATCAGTTGCACGACGTTTACAGCGAGAGACCGTTTCTGTCGTACAGTAACCAGCTAAAACTTCTGCATTATATAGCATTTTTGGTACTTTGGCGACTTAAACGTCGTAACTACAGCTTATTTAAGCTGTAGTAACGGCGTTTAGGTCTCCAACAACAATTTTACGTTTTCGTTACATATAAGTGGCCATAGATTTGCAGAATAACGTTTTTTTTGTATCGAAATTGAACTTCCTGTCGGGGTTAATAGGTACGGGCAACGGAGTTTGGGGAGGGGGGAGGGGGCAGGGCAGCGATTGCTTAATATGCATTGCCCCCGATCTAAATATTTCAGGTGTAGGCTACATCAAACGTAAGATTGCCGGGGCTGTCTCGACCACCATGGAGGTACTGAAAGAAGGTGATAATAAGATACGAATTATAACGAAGGGACCAAAAGATATGGATACGACCATTACAGTGGACGAGGAAAAAGAGGAAAACGATCCCTTTGATAACAAAATGGTGGTACGTTACCCAATCTAATTGAAACGCATAAAAGATATCTGTTTTAGTTGAGTTGAGAGACGTTATCGTTGTACTTACAGTTTTTAAGAGCTGTAGAGACGACGTTTATGTAGCCAACCAACGATTTGTTTGTTGAACTTAAAGATTATTAGAGCTGTAAAGACGACGTTAATGTAGCCAACCAACGATTAGATCATTGTATTTAAAGTTTATTTGATCTGTAGAGACGACATTTATGTAGCCAACCAACGATTTCTTTGTTAAACTTAAAGTTTATCAGAGCTATAGAGACGACGTTTATGTAGCCAACCAACGATTAGTTTGTTGTACTTAAGGTTTTTTAGAGCTGTAGAGACGACGTTTATGTAGCCAACCAACGATTAGTTTGTTAGACTTAAAGTTTATTAGAGCTGTAGAGACGACGTTAATGTAGCCAACCGACGATTAGTTTGTTGTACTTAAGGTTTATTAGAGCTAGAGACGACGTTTATGTAGCCAACCAACAATAAGATCGTTGTATTTAAAGTTTATTTGATCTGTAGAGACGATTTTATGTAGCAAACCAGCGATTAGTTTGTTGTACTTAAAGTTTATAAGAGCTGTAGAGACGACGTTTATGAAGCCAACCAACATTTTGTTTGTTCTACTTAAAATTTATTAGAGCTGTAGAGACGAATTACGGACGTTTCGTACCATAACCATTTCGTACCAGTCGTTTCGTACCATGATATTGGTCATTTCGTACCATGGTATTTGTTGTTTCGTACCATGCTGTGACCATTTCGTACCATGTTGTGGTCATTTCGTACCATACCATGTTTATAAAAAAAAATCTTATATCATTTGAATAGTAAAATAACGCTTTCAACATTTATAAAATATTTTTATTTTCTATTTTCTTGATCTAATTTATCGATCATTAAACAAGTTGAAATAAATTAAGACAGTCCATTCATGCAAACGGAGAGTTGATGATACAGTATTAGCGTATCAGCACATTACTTTTTTCTAACAGGGGGGTTGTGTTCATTAGAAGAAAATTAGTCGGGAATCGGAATTGTATTTCCGTCAATAATTTGACAAAGTAACCATTAGCCAATTGCATCACAACGATACTTAAGGCAGGTCCAAATATAAAGAAATTTGCAGACCACAATTTCATGAGGACGGATTTTTTTTAAATATTTGTCTTTAGGAGAAGAAAACATTGTGATAATTATTGCTTGTCTCCAGCAATGTTTTCCTAAGTTTTTTCTTGATGGGTGTAAAAAAGTGGGACAGTCAAATGAAAGGCAAATACCAATCTAATCATAATTAAGCAATCAACAATCGTTCACCTTCCACAATTAGATCTTAAATGATCTTACCTAACACGTCACAAACAATGACAATCAATCTAATTATCAAATTCTTTGAACTTGTTTGAGTGGTTTATTTGTGGTACGAGATGGTACGAAATGACTAATTATTTGGTACGAAATGACCAACGCATGGTACGAAATAACCATTGTATGGTACGAAATAACCATAGAAATTATGGTACGAAATGGTTATGGTACGAAATGACTGTATACCGTAGAGACGACGTTTATGTAGCCAACCAACAATCAGTTTGTTAAACTTTAAGTTTATTAGAGCTGTAGAGACGACGTATATGTAGCCAACCAACAATCAGTTTGTTAAACTTAAAGTTTATTAGAGCTGTAGAGACGACGTTTATGTAGCCAACCAACGATTAGTTTGTTGAACTTAAAGTTTATTAGAGCTGTAGAGACGACGTTTATGTAGCCAACCAACGATTAGTTTGTTAAACTTAAAGTTTATTAGAGCTGTAGAGACGACGTTAATGTAGCCAACCAACGATTAGTTTGTTGTACTTAAGGTTTATTAGAGCTAGAGAGACGACGTTTATGTAGCCAACCAACAATAAGATCGTTGTATTTAAAGTTTATTTGATCTGTAGAGACGATGTTATGTAGCAAACCAGCGATTAGTTTGTTGTACTTAAAGTTTATAAGAGCTGTAGAGACGACGTTTATGAAGCCAACCAACATTTTGTTTGTTCTACTTAAAATTTATTAGAGCTGTAGAGACGACGTTAATGTAGCCAACCAACAATAAGATCGTTGTATTTAAAGTTTATTTGATCTGTAGAGACGACGTTTATGTAGCCAACCAACAATCAGTTTGTTTAACTTAAAATTTATTAGAGCTGTAGAGACGACGTATATGTAGCCAACCAACAATCAGTTTGTTAAACTTTAAGTTTATTAGAGCTGTAGAGACGACGTTTATGTAGCCAACCAACAATCAGTTTGTTAAACTTAAAGTTTACTAGAGCTGTAGAGACGACGTTTATGTAGCCAACCATCGATTAGTTTGTTGTACTTAAAGTTTATTAGAGCTGTAGAGACGACGTTTATGTAGCCAACCAACAATCAGTTTGTTAAACTTAAAGTTTATTAGAGCTGTAGAGACGACGTTTATGTAGCCAACCAACGATTAGTTTGTTGTACTTAAGGTTTTTTAGAGCTGTAGAGACGACGTTTATGTAGCCAACCAACAATCAGTTTGTTAAACTTAAAGTTTATAAGAGCTGTAGAGACGACGTTTATGTAGCCAACCAACGATTTGTTTGTTGAACTTAAAGTTTATTAGAGCTGTAGTGACGACGTTTATGTAGCCAACCAACAATAAGATCGTTGTATTTAAAGTTTATATGATCTGTAGAGACGACGTTTATGTAGCCAATTAATAGTCATTTTGTTAAACTTAAAATTTATCAGAGCTGTAGAGACGACATTCATGTAGCCAACCAACGATTAGTTTTGAAACCTTGTCCGTTAATTGACCAATCGCTGGCCCCGCCCACTTACTCCTTTGGTCCCGCCCAGTGACTCTGACAGGAAGTTCCTATTCGATCTTTCAAGGCGTTATTTTGCAAAATTCATCGCCAATGGTGTGTAACAAAAAGGAAGAACGGTTGGTTTGCGACATAATTGTCGTAACTACAGCTTGAATAAGCTGAGTTACGACGTTTAAGTCGCCAATCCAACAAAAAAGCTTAACAAAAATGCGGACAATTATGGAGTTCAAGCTTCGCTCCCGATCAATATACGATTTCATGTCGAATGATTCTTTGATCGATAGTCGCGATTAATCAGTTGCCGATCGACATTTCGTTTTTCCTGAACCATCTGGCAACTTGGTCTATTATTCTCTAAATACTTGTATAGATTAGTTTGCAACATTGATACACTCGTATGCATTCCCGATTATTGTTCTTGCTGACCGTGTATCGCCTTTGTTGGTCACCGGCTAAATGAAATAACAACAGCAACAACAACCAAATTTAGTACGGCCGCACAACTTGTTAGCTGGAAATTGTTAGATATTACAGCTACTGATAAACTGTTATCCATTCAGGCGTCGATTATGCGACATCAAAATTTGCGCAAATTGATTTCAATTTTTTCCATTGTATAGAATCTGGCGCGTGTACTGTTGTTACACGACTAAATTTTCATTCCAGTTTGTTTGCATCAAATTTGATGCTGAAAAAAAAACCCAAAGGAAAGGATTAATTGGAGATTGAAAATCATTAAGTAACCAAGTCCTTCAAATGAAAAGTGTCAAGGGCCGCTTCTTCCATATTTGTTCCATTATCTACATGCGTTATCGCTCTTGAAAGCGGACAAAACGTGTTTTTGAGAATCAAGTTTTCCCTAATAGAATTTGACAAAATGTCCCATTATGAAGAAATGGTAACTCGAGGGATCTGTGCAATACAGCTTTGTACGGCTGCTCTGTAATTGCAGTAGACGGACAAACCCACCTTTAAAACGCATCCACCCCCAATCATGAGGTCCTGGGTTTTATCCCAGGTCGCGGTAAAATATCCTTTCTGACATTTGTCTCCCACGAATGGATAATCGTTAACCTAAGAGGTATGAGCAGCTTGAGGCTCGGAAAAGATGTTTTGGTAGTACTAGCGTGAGGAAGCTCCAGCCGCAAGAAAATGATGACTGAAATTTTGTCAAAAGTTGCCTTGTACCCCATCCAATCGATCAATTGAAATACCACCATCAGCCTAAAAAAAACATCAAAAAAATGTCTCATTCACAAATTACTACGGATTGAAACATTGAACCAGAATCTGTATGTAACAGTCACTTCATAAAAATGTTACGTAAGATTGTGATTTGATGATGAAGAACTGCTGATTCTTGTCATGATTTAAATCCTTTTAGTAATCAATTTTAACTTATCAAGACTGTCACTGTCAAAGTTCATATATCGTCGTTGTAATTCTCAAACCTCGTAACTACAGCTTCATTTAAGCTGTAGTTACGGGGTTTTAGAATAAATACGACGATATATCAAGTGGGTCATTACGACTGTTTAGTCTGATACATGAACTTTCATAAGGCATTCTCCTTTGAATAAGAGCCGCCGTCATAGCGCAGTTGGTAGCGCATCAGACTCCCAAATTTTAATCATTGGGGGTGTCATGGAATTGATCCCCAGCGGCGACACATATCCTTTCCGACATTTGTCTCTCACCAATTGGTGGATATTCTTAAACCTTAGTGGGGTAGCAGCTGGAGTCTAGGAAAGGATGTGAGTCACTATGCAAATCTGCAGCCACTATGAGATGTATTGGTCTCTTTCGTAATTGACCAATCGCGGCTGTCAATCAAAAATCAACCAACCAATCAAATCATCAGCCCGGAATTAAGCTTTGAACTCCAACATTGGCCACCATATTGTAAAACGTTTTTTGTTGGTTAAGCGACTTAAACCTCGTAACTACAGCTAATTGAAGCTGTAGTTACGACATTTATGTCGCCAACCAACTATTCTACTTATTTGTAATATGCTACTGGCCATAAATTTCGCAAAATAACGCCCTACAAAATTGCAGCGGAACTTACGTCGGAGTCAAAGGAGGGACCAAAGTTGTTAGTGGGCGTGATCAGCGATTGGTCAATTCTGTAAACATCTGTTTCATGTCAAGGCTAAAGTAACATGGGATGCGGTTGCCAAGGTGATGAGAACAGAGGCCAATCCCGTAGGAGATTCGAAAGGCAAGAAATCCATAGTAGAACGAAAGGTCGTAGGGGACAACGAATTGTTAATGGTGAAGTGCTTTCTTTTTTATTGTTATGGGTTAATTGTCGCTTTCAACAATGTCTAGTTATATCGATGCGAATTTATATTTCTTCTCATTACTTTTTTGCCGTTTATGCAGAAATTAAAGCACGTGACTGACTTAGGTAAGTTAGAATAGGGATGGATCGGTTGGTTTTTTTTGTTTGATGTGTACTCTCTCTCTTTTCTCTTCCCCCCCTCCCCCCCTTTCTTTCATCCTCCTATCCTCCCATCCTCCCTCCCAACCTCCCTCCCATCCACTCTCCCTCCCTTTCTTTATCCCTCCTGTCTTTCTTTTTTCTTCACCCCCTCTCTATCTCTCTCTTTCTCCCCCTCTCTCCTCTCATTCTCTCTCTAGCTCACACACACAAAGATACAAAAATGAGAAATTTTTAATTATCGAATTCTGACTTGGGCGTCAAAAATCATTGTAAGATCAAAGAGATGAAGAGAGTAGTTTTAGTTTCCATCTAGGTATGAAACGAACATTCTATTTCATTGTATAAATCAGCGAGGTCGATTCTTGGCTTGAAATCCTGTCCTTATCTTACGATATACAATATCGGTAGGCAACGTGGATGGAACAGGTTCACCATTCTAAGTCAATTCATTCAGAAGTATGTTAAGTTTTACATTTCAAACCTCAATAAAAGCAAAAAAAGTATTTTCTCCATTTGGCATAATTAGAATTAAAAAAAAATAAATAAAATAAAAAAACTCAAAACATTTTCTTCAAATAATGAGTCATTTTAGCTCACCTAAGCACACTGTGCTGAAGGTGGGCTATTGTGATCGGTAAATGCCCGGCATCCGTCTGTCCCTCATTACACAATTATTAAAAAACTTCTCCTCCTAAACCATAAGGCCTAGAGCTTTGATATTTGGTACATATCACCTACCGACCCTCTACTAAAAAACTTCAAAGAATTTCTGTACACTGAAATTAGACCTTTTCTGTGCGATCCCTGATTTTACAAAGGAAATCTTTGAAAATCTTCTCCTTCCATACCATAAGGCCTAGAGCTTTGATATTTGGTATGTATCATCTTCTACCAAAATATTTCAAAAACATTGCCATGTCATGAACATTAGCCCTTTTCAGTGCGATCCCTGAGAAGAAGATTTTCAAAGAAATAAAGAAGGAAATCTTTGAAAATCTTCTTTTTCCAAAACCTTAGGCCTAGAGCTTTAATATTGTGTATGTATGAATGTCTATTGACTCTCTACCAAAAGACTTCAAAGAATTACTGTACTCTGAAAATTAGCACTTTTCTGTGGCATCCCTGATATTACATAGGAAATCTTTGAATTTCTTCTTTCTACCATTAGGCCTAAAGCTTTCATATTTGGTATGTATTATCAATGGATACATGTACCTGCACTCTGAGAATAAGTCCTTTTCTGTGCGATCTCTGATTTTACAAGGAATAAAGAAGGAAATCTTTGAAAATCTTCTCCCAAACCATAAGGCCTAGGGCCTTGATAATTGGTGTGTATGAACACCTTATGACCCTATGCCAAAATCCTTCAAAGAATAAGCGTATTCTACAAAGTAGCCCTTTTCTGTGCCATCCCTGAGTTTACAAAAGAATAAGGAAGGAAATCCTTGAAAACCCTCTCCTCCCAAACCATAAGGCCAAGAGCTTTTATATGTGGTATGTGTTAATGTCATTTGGCTCAAGCTGTGTCTTTTTTATACAAAAAAAGTACTGTTAATTGCATATGCCACAGGTGAACGATTAAGGACCATCATGGTCTTCTTGGTTAAGGAACTTTTCTTTGCGTTATAATACGAAATAGCTCGGCCATCATTTGTTTTCGAGTTTTTCAGCCTATCAGGGTGTTGGTATTTTATTGACAAAACTTAATGAAGTTGATAATATTTACATATCCCTCTTTTTCTTGTTTCAGGAAGTAAGTTTACCAAACGACAACATAGTTTGTAAAAGGTATTTCAAGCGATATGATAGCTGAAACTTCAGAGTAAAAATGTGCAATGCGATTGTTTTTAGAATTTTAGTACATTGTATTTTGTATGGTGTACCATTTTGGTCGTAATGAAGTGGTGAATAACCCCCTTGAAAAAAAAAAACAGTTGCAATTTTTACGAAAGGAAGAACACATGATAATAGAGATCAAGTTTTGTAAAAAGAACGTCTCTTCATCTTCTACATATACATGTAACTTGAATAGTGAGTCGTTAACCTATTCCTAGACGACAACATTTTAGACTGGTCCAAATTCAAAGATGTTTCAGACGACATTTTTGGTTGTTGAAATTTTAAAGATCTTTGTTATTAGGGGTAGAAATTTTGGATAATGAAGAAATTGCATGTTATTCAGAATTTCTTCATTTTCCACAATTTTGTCGAAAGTGTTTTTTTTTTCAGTTGTGGGCGTATAAAAACAAAACGTGATCATGAGGGAATGGAATAACTACTGTACATACACAGTTGTATATCTTCCGAGTTAAAAGTTTTGCAACAGTTATATTAACCAATTCCCACCAAATCCCTCTTTTTTACTCCCCTCAAGAATAAGGCTTTAAAAATATAGTGGACAATGAAGAAATTGCTTGTTACAAGCAATTTCTTCATTGCCCACATATTTTTTTACTATTAAAGATAAAGATTCTAGAATTCAACCAGCCCCAATTTGTCATCTTCAAATTCTTTCAATTTGGACAGGTCTAAAATTTTGCCGTCTGTACTGGGTTAATGTGGGTCTGATAAATCCTCACACGGTCATCATTTAATCCTGTACCGAAGTACAGATATTAGACTTGTCCAAATTGAATAAAATTTGAGATGACATTAAAAGCCAGGGTAAATCGAGAAGTAAGTACAATATGAACATAGTCATAGGTACATGTATTTATACAACTGATAATAATAGATAGTTTCTAACCCCTTTCCTGCTGAATATATATCCATTCTTCAAACAATTTTAAACTTTTGTCAAATTTAGATCTACTTTGTGCTCAAATATTTCTTCAACCTTAAAAGAACAAGCAGGCAGTGTAGACTAAAGTAAGATCAGACTGCGCGTCTGTGCAGGCTGATCTTAGTGTATAACCTGTCACAGCTTTTGTCAAAACAGGAACATTCCGAGATCAGCATGCCAGTGGTTAAGACATATATGTGCAAAATATCGTAATTTCGCAGCGTTTTCATTTTAATTGTAAATTATTGATTACAGAAAACATCCTGTTTTTTATCGGCGAGTTTAGATTATTATTTTTTTTAATAATCTATTTTTGTGACATCCAGCTGAAAAAATAATGAAAAATTCTTTAGGGATACGGCATCAAGTTCCAGATCCCGGCAGATTTTCTGCTGCATTTAATTTACAAATACATTTTTTCTTTAAGAAAAAATCACCTTCTTGTGATAATTAACCAATCGCGATGTCAATCAAGGAATAAACCGACCAATCAAATAATTCATTCAGCCCGGACCTGAGATTATCAACTCCGACATTTTTGTTTACATTTATTGTTGGTTTAGCGACTTAAGCGTCGTAACTACAGCTTATTCAAGCTGTAGTTACGACGTTTAGGTCACCAACCAACCATTCTACTTTTTTTTGTTACATGTCGGTTACTGGCCATAAATTTAGCAAAATAACGCTGTTAAAAATCGAAGCAGAACTTCCTGTTGGAGTTAATGGGCGGGGCCAAATGAGTCAGTTGGCGTGGTCAGCGATTGGTCAATTATGTGGATGCGCCGGGTTTGTGTGTGTGGGTGGAATGGAGGGTATCAAAAACTTGTTCTCTTTTTTGCATTTTTAATGGAGACCTTTAGTTCGTTTCGTTCCACTTACAAATGAAGTCTATTTCAACTATGTCTACCGTTTACACCCATTTCTGACTTTAGAGGCACACCATACATTGTCATTTACATCAACTAGTCTCTTGTAATGTCGTCGGTACGCGACAAAATATCTTAACTATAGCCTTATCCCATTCCCACACAATCCCGCTTTTTATGCTCCTCCAGAAGAATAATTTAGAAGGTATTGTGGAAAATGATGAAATTGCTTGTTTCAAGCAATTTCTTCGTGATTCTTTGATTTCTACCAAAGAAACAAAGAATTTCAAACTTCTAATAACTTGCGATTGTCATCTGCAAAATCTTTGAATTTGGACCCTTCTAAAATTTTGTCATGTGGGAATGGGTTAAAAAAATGTAGGGACGGCATTTTCTCGCGTACCGACGAAGTGAGTATTACAACTGTAATTAATGTTCCTTTTGGCGACCAACACTTTGTAACCACAGCTTTGTTTAAACTCCAGTCGCACTTTGTTCTCTTTCACAATTTTTTCTATTTTACGGAATATTGCATTTCGGCTTGTAACACTAATTGGACTGTAATAAGACATTACATCGACGGGGTGAAAGTAGGACTGAATGCTTAAATTTGGAAAGCATGACTTAAAAAATTGCCTTTGGTATTTTTTAAGCGAATATGCGGTAAAGCGATAGAAAAGCCACTCCACATTTTGAACCCTGCAAACAATGATGTGAAATTGTCGGGATGCGCTTTCTGCTTTGATGTGTATTCATGGTCCAAATCTTCTGAGAGTGAATCTTTGCGTGTGACGGATCGATTAACGTCCGTTGACGGACAAAACCTCGTAATTACAGCTTATTCAATCTGTGATTGCGAGTTTCAGGTCGCCTGGTCTATTAATGATATGTCAAAAGCATTTGAACGTTGTCATTCCTTGCATTATCCAATATTCAACATATCTGTGATCAAAGAAAGGTAATTAGACTGTCTCAATAAATGTGAAAGTGATCTCCCTTGTTATTTTCATTTTCCCGACAACATACTCTGAAAATTGCTGTCGATCCATCGGCAGTTTAAATCCTAGTCTTCGTCGACGTTCTATATGATTTTGACTGGTCATGTTAAAATACGTCCAGATGCGATTGATAGCCTGTGTCGGGCAAAGAGTTAGTAAGGGAAACGTCAAAATCTATCTGGTTATCACACAATCGTGCGTTTTACGCTCTAAATCCATTCCCACACATTGACGCTTTTTGACGCTACCGAAGAAAAACAATTAAGAACATATTGTGTAAAATGAAGAAATTGCTTATTACAAGCAATTTCTTCATTCTACACAATGTTTTCTATCTAGAAAGTTGAAAAATCTGAAATTTCATTAACTTAAAACTGTGCAACTCCTTTCAATTTAGACCAGTCTAAATTTTTAACATCTTGTAAAGGGTTAAGACAAATGCGTAGAGCAGTGTTCACGAGAAGGGAGAAATTTCAGTTGCTTGCTAAAATCTCTGCTTTTGTCCTATTTCCACTCAATTACTTTTTGGATTGACGCCTGCAAATTATTTCAATTTGGACTTGTCTAAAATTTTGTCTTCTGGCAATGACTTAAGAACATACAATACCGTATAGATGGACGAATTCCTGTTCCCATTATATGAGTCAAATAGCCTTAACCCATTCCCACAAATTCCCGTCTACGCCACCAAGAGAAAAATATTGTTACAAGCAATTTCTTCATTATCCACAATGTTTTCTACACCAAAAGACAAATATTTTTAAAATTTCACCAGCTAAAATTTTTCGTCTGCAACATCTTTGAACTAGTATAAAGTTTTGTTCTCTGGAAATGAGTTAAATTGCATCTAAAAATGACAAAGCATTTTACGGTACGAAGATAAGCCCGTTGTAATTGATATCGATACTACATATAAATTAAAGCCCTTCTTAAGCAGTTTTTTTCATTTTACGAAAATATTTTTCGCAATTCCAACTTAATTCTCTTCTTACTTACCGATCGCAACTAATAATCAAGTAATAACTTGACCAACCAAAGCATTCATTTAGACCGGGAGTAAACTTTGAGTTCCAGCAATGGTTGACATTGATGTGAATCATTTTTGTAGGATTTGGCGACCTAGCCCTTTCCTGATTAATCTCTGGTTTTTAACGTCCCTGGGTATTCATAATTTAGAAAACATTGTTGAAAAATATGAAATTGCTTATAACGGGTAATTTCTTCTTTTTACATAATATTTTCTACCCTAATGAAAGGTTGTTTTTCAAATAAAATCAAATTATAATTTTCGTCTGCAGAACCTTTATATTTGGACAAGTCTAAAATTTTGAAAAGCGGGAGAAGGTTTAAGCTTATTCAAGCTGCAGTTACGATGCCAATTAGTTACTATTTAGTTAAATGTTACTGACAATAAAATTTGGAAAATAAAGCTGTTTTATATCGATCATATATAGATTTGGCCTAAATTACATCTTAACTATTAACAAAGCTGACGGGTTGATGCATTTATGCAAATTTTAAAGAGCTATTATGTCGAAATCAAAATATTTTATTCCTCTATGTCTCCAGACTATCTTTTGTATTCTTATTTGCCGTTGTAGTAATCTAAATATCAATGATTCCTAATTTATTTCAGATTTATTAGTTTATTTTTAATAATATTTAGCAGACACTGCAGGCGAGAGCCGGGCTGCACATATTGCTTTTCCTCGGTCCTTAATGCCCCTATCAGACTACGACACCGATTCCCACGAATTGTCACGAATTGATAAAATTTAGGATTCGTGGAGTTTCGGGAACTTTCTTGCCTCTACGTAATGACTTACGAATCTGTAACGACATAGATACGATAGCTACGATTTCATTACGATTACACGAATGTATTGGGGGAATACGGCACGAAAGTTTGGGAATCAATTACGAATCAGTTAAGAATATGCCGACAGAATATACGAATAAAAGAAAATTCGTGATTGTTCTTGACAATTCTTGATATTTTCTGTCAAGATAGTTATAAAAAGCCATGTACCCCTGCTTGTCAGTCACTTTCAACATGAATGTGCATCGAAGTAGAGTCGTACTTTTGGCTTTGCAAATGGAGTATCACCATCAGCCGCTGATAGCTAGAAGGCGACTTCTCCAAAGAATGAGGAGAAGAGACCGTGGTTGGTGGATTCGTCCATGGTTGACACCAACTAGAAGAGTAGAATTTGGACACTACAGCAAACTAATGCAGGAGCTGAAGGTGGAAGATGAAAATGCTTTTGTGAACTATGTGCGAATGCCACCCCACCTATTTGACGAGTTATTGAACAGGATTAGCCCTGTCATTCAGAGAAGGGACACCCGCTTGAGACCAGCTTTGGACGCCGGCTTGAAATTGGCCCTCACTCTCAGACACCTGGCTACAGGAGACCGCTATCACACACTACAGTACGACTTTCGATGTGGCTACAGTTCAGTGGTATCGACTGTGCAAGAAGTGTGTCAGGCCATCGTTCAGGAGCTGAAGGGTGAGGTCATGCCCCTGCCAAGGACTAAAGAGGACTGGAAGGCCATTGCTCAAAAGTTCCAAGACCGGTGGAATGTTCCTCATGCACTGGGAGCATTGGATGGCAAACATATAGCCATAAGGAAACTTCCAAACTCAGGCAGCGTCTTTTACAATTACAAAGGTTTCTTCTCTGTGGTGTTGTTGGCTCTGGTGGACGCAGAGTATAAGTTCATCTGGATTGACACTGGCGGAGAAGATCACCAATCCGACGCACAACTATTTGGCGCATCAGACCTGAAAGCGTCCATTGATGACAATTCCATAAACTTCCCGGACAGCGAGCCTCTTCCAAATGACGACAGAGATACACCTTACTTCATCCTGGGAGATGATGCCTTTCCACTTAGGACTTTCCTTATGAAACCCTATTCGAAGAGGAATCTGGACAATGACACACTTGTAGCCAACTACAGATTTTCCAGGGGCAGACGTGTCGTTGAAAATGGTTTTGGTATACTGGCAAACCGATGGCGATGTTTCTTGGGCACCCTGGAACAAGGACCTGATGTTGCGCGATTACTGGTAGAGACAGGAGTTATCCTCCATAACTTACTCAGGATCAGATTTCCAGCTATTGGGAATGCAGATGCGGACAGGGAGGATGAAGATCACAACATCGTCCCCGGAGCCTGGAGGGCAAACATATACGTGGAGGAGATACCCCAGCCACAGGCACCAAACAGAGACAATCGCGAGGGCAAAGTAATGAGAGACTATCTTAAGGCCTACTTCAACAGTGACGCAGGTTCAGTCCCCTGGCAAGAGAGACTAGCAGGAGTAAAAGCATAGTTGAATGTGGACTGGTTTATTTGTACCATACAACTGAAAGACATGGAACACCAAATTAAATGATTTGAGAAAAATTATTTGTTTGAGAAAATGCAAGTGTTTGCCTTTTACAAAATCATAGCGGTATGCAGGATTTTAATGTCGGAGGCATGGTATACGATGGATACCCTTGCAAATATGATATCAAGTCACAGTTTGTTACCATAGCAACTAAAATGCTTAGTTTTCTGTTCACTGATAACTCTCTTTGAGAGTTATCAGTGAACAGAAAACTGAGCATTTTGGTTGCTATGGTAGCAGAGCCATGGCATAATATCCTATTTGCAAGGGTATCCATCGTATACCATTCCCGAATTAGTTACGAATACCTACGAATGCATCCGAATCGAATAAGATTCAGTTACGATGTCTAGGAATGCACTACGACTTTGTTACGAATTAACTGCGAATTTTTGTTATCTGGAGTTCGTGACCAAAATTTTGAACAGTTCAAAATTTTTGCCACGAATTCCCGACTGACCCACGAACTGCAAGAACTTGCTACGAACCATAAGAATCAGTTAAGAACTTCACGAATCGATTACGTTTCAGCTACGAATCCAAAAAGTTGTCAATTCGTGGCGATTCGTGGGTTCGGTGTCGTAGTGTGATAGGGGCATAACTCATTGATTGTTAGTCTTTAAACAATGTATTATGATCAATATTTTCATACGATAAATAGGTTGTCTAGGGACAACATGCTGAGCCCATTGATTTGTACAGAGAATGTGGTGCACAGTATGTTATTTTTTTTAAAGATCCGACCAAGTAACATTCTTTCTGAAAAGACATGACCCATATTGAAATTCGGCTGAGGTATCAATCAGAAAAACATTCTGACCAAGTATGATTAACACTGGACAAAAAAATGCAGCTTACAGACTGCACACAATTTTTGAAATAAGATTTGACCTTATGACCTACTTTCAAGATAGAAACGTTCCATATTGAAACTTGATACAGATTTCATTAATAGAAACATTCTCTCCAACTTGCATAAACAACAGACAGAAATGTGGCATAATGAGTGCACAAAGTTTTTTTTTCTCTAAAGATTAACCTAATGACCTACTGTCAGGACAGATGTGACCAAGTTTTACAATTGGCCCAGATATCATTTAGACATATTTTCTGAGCAAGTATCATGCACATGGGATAGAAAATAAAAGTGCTTAACCCATTACCACTCAAGCAATTTTGGTCTTTCCCAATGAAAAGGATTTGTAGACGACAAACTCATAACTGTAAAAAAATTGCACCTATTTGTCTGATGGGATAGAAAACATTGTGGGAAAGGAGAAATTGCACATTTTGTGCAATTTCGCCTTTTGACACAATGTTTGTCCACACTTTTCATAGTAGAGTCGTAAAACAAGGGATTGAGTGCGAATGGTTTAAGTGTTAACAAGGTGAAATATGGCATTTATTTATTTCTTTCAAATTCAAAAGCATATAAATCTAGACTTACTGGTCTGATCAGGCTGAAAATCAAAACCCATGAAAGATTTTATGATCATTTACATTTAGATGAAGTATTATTGGAATTAGTGATAAACTAAGGCACTATAGTGTTAACAAAGTAAAATGTGGTGTTTTTTTTTCAAATTCCAATGGAAGATAACTCTGGACTTAGTAGTTCGACCGGGCTGAAAATCAGATTTGTCCAAGATTTTATGGTTATTTACATTATATTTTATGTTATTGAAGACATAAACTCAAAGATAGCTATCATATGATGTAAGCACTCATCAAGAAGAACTTTGCAAATTTATTTACAATTTGATCCATTAATGTATAAGTTGTGCTGAGGACAAAGTCATTTTTTGTACTTTCAGCTGTGACTTTGACCTTGGACATATCACAACAAACCTTTCGCATGACACTAGCACTCATCAAAAAGATTTGCTGTGCCAAATTATTTTCAAATCCATCCATAAATGTAGAATTTAAGCTGCGGACAATATCAATTTTTGCGTTTCTTCTTTAGCTATGACCTTGGACGTATCACAACGAATCTTTCGCTTGACACGTGTACTCATCAAGAAGATCAACTGTGCCCAGTTGTTTCAAATCCATCCAATAATGAAGTTATGCTCCGGACAAGGTCAATTTCGTTGTTTGACCTTCAGCTGTGACCTGAATTTTGGAGGTTTCACATCAAACATTTCGCGTGACCCTAGAACTCATCAAGAAGAACAACTGTGCTATGTAATTGTCAAATCTATTCATTAATGTAGAAGTTATACATCGGACAAAATTTCGGACGGACGCACACACGCGCATTTATGGATGCATGCACTTACCCGCACATACACTAACAACACGTGAAACTGTGACAACTATGTCTCGCTGACCGCACACGGGCTGGACAGAAATCAATCATTCATCAAATTCTGCGAACTTATTCTTTATATAAACGCACGAAAAATGTTGTGCAGTGGACAACATGAATTAGCTTATCTGTCTTCCCCTCATATTGTATTACATGCTCTCTCTCCCATCTATCCATAACCTTGCGCCGACCCCCACTCTACCCTCACACTCTATGCATCAACGGAAATTTATATGTGACCCCTTGTTGTACGTTGTATGTACCTGGGTGAATAAAAGAATAGTTCAGTTCAGTACTAAATTATTACTAGGGCCTCTTCTTCCTTAGAGAATGGACCTCTGCCATTACATTCAACAGAGATTGTTCAAAATAATTGTTGATATGTTGCGAAAGATTTGGCCAAAACCGTGACTAGGAAAGTTTCACCAAGATCCCTTTCCCTTGATACCAAATGCAATATCACCATACTCCAAAGGGATGCTCCCAATGAAAAAATACATAGAACCATTTACACAGCAAGATTTTGAAAGATAGAGCTAAGGTAACATTTGAACTGTTGTATATGACAGACATCAAATTTCACAATCAGCAGGTGAACTAAGGTGAGTTTATCCCTTTGCTGGTTTTCAAAATTTTGGATTTGTCAAAATTCAAAGGGGGTAGCACATTGTAAAGTGAGTACAATTCAAAAAGTCACCATCCTAATTTATTGAAAATTTCTGGGGAAAAAATGTTTGATACAGGCAATTTCTTCTTTTCCACAATGTTTTCTCAACAACATAAAAAAATAGGGATGGTAAAGGAAAGGATTAAAAATCAATTTCTTTTTCCCCCACACTGTTGCTCTCAATTCATGACCACTTGAATTGATTGATTGATTGAATGGGGTTTAATGCCACTTTTAACAGTATTTCAGTCTTATCACGGAGGCTTGAGTACTTAACCATGCATTCCTGGTATTTCTCACACCAGCATCACCACTACATCCTTCCCTAGCCTCCAGCTCCTCATCCCACTTATGATTATCCACCCATTGCCAGGATTCATGACAACTTAAAATGACAGATGTAACTTCTTACAACTTTAATGAGTGAAAAGATTTTCATCCTGCAAAGTGTTAGACCTAGGATTAATTGGTATAGGCCCGAGATTTTGATTTGTAAAAATAAATAAATAATTGCAGTCACTGTTTATTACATGTTTAATCAAAGTCTAAATCAAAGTTTTGTCAATAATGGCAAGATGCATCAATGCTAATCACTGTATATATTTGTCAAATACATATCATTAGTAATTTTCACACTTAATTCAGTTAAATATTATCATTATAACAATATAGCATGCATTAATTTTCAAATTGTCTGGTTAGTACCACCACAAATCCATAACAGCAGATTTCTGTGTTGATTTCACAGATTGGCTGTATACACATCTATATACATGTACTTGTACAAACTAATTGACCAATCAAGGTTGTCAATCAGAGAATCAATCAACCTATCAAATCATTCATTTAGACAGGAAGTAAACTTAGCTCCAATATGGTCCAATATTTTTTTTCCTTTCACACAACAGCTCCATAATCACGGTGGTTGTTTTAATCAAAGTATTGCAACTACTGCACTTGTCAACATTATTGTTACAAGCGATTTCTTTATCCACTATGTTTTCTATCCCAAAAGATGAAAAAAATTGAAATTCCATCAACTTCAAATTGTCGTCTGCAGCTTCTTTCAATTTGGACCAGTCTAAAATTTTGTCGTGTGGGAATGGATTAATTTGGATGTTATAAATGTTGTCGAGTGGTATTTCGTTAACCCATGACCAGATTGCATCATTCAAGCCTGGTATGAATTGGAAGAGGTTTGCAGACAACATATAAGAGACACCAGAACAAAAAAAGGCCTCATGGGATTAGAAAACAGATAAGAGGGCCTTGATGGTCCTGGATAGCTATACTGAGATACTGCACATTTTTTTTTTCTCAACTTGACTTCCTTTAAATACAATTGTCTCTTTTAAATTCTCAATTGAAATTGTGTACAGTAGACAACAACCTGTCTTTACCCTTTCAACTTTTACAAAATTTCAGATGTGTCCAAATTCAAAGGTTTTACAAATGACAAATTAATGTTGTTTTATTTGAAAAATAATCATTCTGTGGTATAGAAAATTTTGTGGAAAAGTAGAAATTGCTTGTTAAAGCAATATCTACTTTTTCCATCCCCGGAGGCGACTTTTAACGCCACTTTTAACAGTATTTCAGTCATATTGCAGCTGCTGGAGCTCCTAACAAAGGATTCCTGGTATTTCTCACACCAGTACTACCACTACATCCTTTCCTAGCCACCAGCTGCTATCCCTCATAGGTTTACGACTATCCACCGATTGGTGAGAGAAAAATGTCAGAAAGGATATGTGCTGCTGGGTGGTTTAACAGGAGAAGATTCTTAAAGAATTCAATCAATTCAAAAGAAAATTGCTTTGATTACCAACTGCATTTCCTTGAAGCATTTGACTAACAGACAGAAAATGGACAAATGGAATTCAAAATAGATCCCAAGAGTACTTCAAGCTCAGATGAAGTTAACAAGAAAGCCGTTTGCCCTGGTGCGCTCACCTGAAATAAAGGCTCATTTTCTTTCAACAGTCTAAATTCATGTTAACATAGGGATTATGATATAAGCGGGCCATACTCTATGCATATATAGACTATGTACCTCGTGATCCTAAAGTATAAATAACAAATTCCAAGGCTTAAGGGCAAATTTGAAAGAAGGAGAAACTTTTTTCCTACCTCTGGATCCATTGGTTATACTTTAAGAAGTAAGAAAGATGCCTTATGCCTATAACAACCCCCCTGGGGCTAAGCCCCTTGGGACCCAAGGATCATGATTTTAGCTACTTTGAAATTGGGCTATATACTGATGCTTCATTAAAAAATATCAAGGCTCTATGCTTTCTGGGTCAGGAGAAGAAGATTTTTAAAGATTATTTTAAAATTTCACTTTTGTTGCCATTTTTGTAACAGATTTCAATTCTTTTAGCTTTTGAAAGGAGACCACATAAAGAAAATTCTGCCGAATTTGGTTTAAATTGGCCAAGTGGTTTTCGTTGGAGATGTTGAATTAAGTTGTTCTTTATTTCTATTTAAACCCCACCCCCTGGGGCTCCGCCCCTGGTGACCCAAGGGTCATGATTTTAGCTATTTTGAAATTGGCCTATATCGTGATGCTTCATGCAAAATATCAAGGCTCTATGCCTTCTGGATCAGGAGGAGAACATTTTAAAAATTACTTTAAAATTTCACTTATGTTGCCATGGCAACTTTTTAACAGATTTCAATTCTTTTAGCTATTTTGAAAGGGGCCACCTAAGGAACAATTCTGCCAAATTTGGTTCAAATTAGCCCAGTGGTTTGGGAGGAGACCTTTAATTAAATTGTTCTTTATTTCTATTTAAACCCACCCCCTGGAGCTCCACCCCTGGTGACACAAGGATCATAATTTTAGCTAGTTTGAAATTGGCCTATATACTGATGCTTCATGCAAGATATCAAGGCTATACGCCTTCTGGGTCAGGAGGAGAACATTTTAAAGATTATATTAAAATTTCACTTTTGTTGCCATGGCAACTTTTAACAGATTTCAATTCTTTTAGCTATTTTGAAAGCAGACCACCTAAGGGACATTTCTTCCAAATATGGTTGAAATTGGCCCAATGGTTTGGGAGGAGATGTCGTTTAAAGGATTGTTGACGGAGAATGCAGGCCAGGCGGATGCTCGACAAAAGGTGATCACAATAGCTTAAAAAAGAGTAAATGCTTGTAACGAATACTCTCCCTTTTCCACAGTCTGCATAGATTTCAGTATTGTGTGGTAATATGTTACTTAAAAACTTCTAACAGATCTTTTCTTACTTCCCCACATGAGATTCTAGGGACAGCTGTAAATTGATCAAACAAGAACAGGTAAAAATAAAATATACATTGTATATCTCTATTTTGCATGTGAGAGAGATATTCCGTCTTTTTAATGAACCCATTCCCATGCAGTAATACTTTAGACTGATCCAAAATTGAAAGGAGTTGCAAACAACAATATAAGGTTTGTGAAATATGAATTTATTCAACTTTATGAGTGTAAAACATTGTGTAAAAGGAAAAAAATACTTGCAACAAATTGCTTTACCAATGGATTTTCTTTAGTGCATCAAAAAGTGACATTGTGATGGAATGGGTCAACCCATTACCAGATGGCAAAATTTTAGACTGGTCATAATTGGAAGAAGTTGCAGACAACAATTTTTGAAAGGTTTAAGAAATTTTGAATTTTTTCAACTTTCTGGGTAAAGAACATTGTGTAAAATGAAGAACTTGCTTGTAACAAGCAATTTCTTTATTTTCCACAATGTTTTCTAAAGGCTTTTTTCTTGGGGGTGTTTAAAAGCTTCACTGAGTGGGAATGGGTTAAACAGTCAGCCTTAATAAATTTAGCAAAATAAATGCAGCAGTGTTCCCTCAAACCACATAAACAATAATACTTATCGAAACAAAAAAAGCTGTTTTAATAACAGCAAAGTCTGCTGATGTATGAACTTGAAATTTGCTATTGACCTTGTCATATGGCTTGAGATTTACAAGCATTAACAATGCTTTCAAAATAAAAGCCCAATGTTTGGCAGATATAATATTCTTTCCCTTTTTTTCAATCAATAACAAAAGCTTATTAAACTATTCCCACTCACTCACTCACAAAAAAATTTGGAAAACATTGTGGCAAATGATGAAATTGATTGTGAAAAGATGTTTCTTGATTTCTATAATGTTTCCTAACCTAAAATTTTGTTGTGTAGGATTAGAGTAAGAAGTCATTACTATGAAATATGATACTTTTAGTAGTTTAGTCATTTTGTATTTGTAAGGTGAAAGCAAACTGATGTTTTCTCAAGTTCTTTTCTTGAGGGGCGTAAAAAGGAGGGCTTATGTGGGATTGGGTTATACTTATTCATGAATAAAAGAAGAGACCATTCTGTGCCAGATGTACAGAAGTAATATAACATGCCATGTATTTTTTTCAAATACAGTGTAATTATAGTCAGCCAGATTTACATAGTCTAATTTCCATCTGTTTCAACAGAATTATTGTTTCTGACACTGACACAAATAGTTTGGGGAACAAAAGTGGAGAATCTTATTCAATACATCAACACTCTATTTGGAAAATCCTCAGGAGCTATCTTTAGTACCTCACATATGGTGGTAATCAAGACTTTGTGCATGTATTATGCATGTAGAGGATTCTGCCTTCATTGATCCTTTCCAGGTCAATCCCTGAGCTTTATGTCCCTGCAATTTTATATTTGAAAAAGCATTGTACAAAAAGGAGAAATTGCATCAATGTTTGTGACAAGCAATTTTTTCTTTTTCCACAATATTTTCTACCCTACTGATTGTGTAATTTTCAAATTAAATCAACCTTAAATTTTTGTCTGCAAAACCTTTGAACTTGGACAAGTCTAAGCTTTTGAAAAACAGGAAAAGATTAATGCTTGTATATGTGTAGTGTCATATTGGCGCTTCTTTTCATAAAACTGTGATTATTAACATCACTGCTTCATTGAAACTGACCATTTACATAATTGTTAAACTGGCTTGTTGTAGGTAATGTCATTATAGTTTGAGCTAATGCCAATTAGCATATTTGTATATGTAGATCTCATTTATTTGCAAAAAAAGAGATAGATAGATAAAGTGGCAGATCTACAATATAAAAGATGACAAACCCAACTCAATCTTTTGAGCAGAAACAGACAAATCTTGATTTCAAATTGGAGCACTATTATTGCCTTTAAAGCGTATAGTGTAAGTAAATTAAATATCATCATATTTCATGTTCACTAATTGATTTTCAATACACTGACATTTACGCCATAATAATGATTTTGCTTGGAACAAGAGTGGTCTTTTAACAAGTTTCATCAATAGTTTTATTCTACAGATTGAATTGTGTTTGGATATTCAAAATAAGTCCCTGCAACATATAGTTTTGGAAGAAGTGAAAGAAGATATTCTTTAACATATTATTACTATAACTTTCTCTTATCCTAAACTTCGTTAAGGATACAAAAGTCTATGGTGGGCAACAATAACCTCATAACTACAGCTTGAATAAAGCTGAAATTTCCAGGGTTTGGTTGCTCACTGACAAAATGCATTTATCAACAAATGGCATAAGTGTAAGAGTTGCAGAGAGTGATGTTTCCAAGAAATTTGATAAGTGACCACACAATCCAAACATTTTCAAGCACTGAAGCCCTTGAGCAACTGAATTACTCCATCAGCCTGAAATTCCTTATGATTTAGGTATTTTAGTGTTCTGTAAGACTGGAGGCAACTCATTTTTGAAAAATATACCTTTCATGCAATTTACTTTAAAGGGGACAACTCTCTTTTATGCAACCAATATTTTCAGTTATAGCAGTATCAATTTTTTCCCCTGCATCTCTATTTGATCTCTACCTGAAACGAGCCAAATCCTCAAAAGCAGTATCATTAAATCTATTACAAGCAATTTCTTCATTGTCCTCAATGTTTTCTACCCAAAAGACAAAGATCTTAAAGATTTCATCTACTTAAAATTGTCCTCTTTAACTTGTTTGAATCTGGACAAGTCTAAAATTTTGCCATTTGGTAATGGGTTGACCCATTCTCACATAATGACACTTTTGTTCGCCCTTCAAGAAAAATAATTGGGAAAACATTGTGTAAAACGAAGAAATTGCTTGTAACAAGCAATTTCTTCCTTTTAAAAATGTTTTCTATCCAGAAATTTGAAAAAATCTAAAATGGCAAAGATTTTAAATTGCCTTTTTGCAACTCCTTTCAATTAGGACCAGACTAAGATTACCCATGTGGTAAAGGGTTAAAGTAACAGATTACAGACAGCCTCACACATGGTCTCACAACAGACAAAACACCATGACGATAGGTTCTAGCCAGTGAATCTGAAAATAGTTTCAGAATCAATAATCAAATCAAAAAGAAATTTGAATTGCTGGCTGCAACTTCTTAGAATTTGGACCAGTCTAAAATTTTGTAATCAGGTAATGGGTTAAAGCAACTCCCACTTGGTCAACAAAGAGCTCCTACAAATTATACCTCGTAGACATTTCTCACAAATCTCACTCTCTGCAGTCTGAATATCAAAACTAAGTTAAGTAACTACATTTAGGTCTGTATGTGTGATGGAGAGGAATGTTCACTTGCTGATTCTTGATCTGTGTCTGAAATCTCATCATTTGGAAGTTCTGACTTTTCATAGACCTGATTCACTTCAGCGACAACGTCAATAGTCTTCACTGGTAAGGGCAGTTCTGACGGAACTAGATCTTGTATTCCATGTTTTCGTAGAAGACCTCTCAATGTTTCAATTTCAGATTCCTGAGCGGCACAGTACTCTCGATATTTTTTAAGTTCTTGTTCACATGCATCACGTAATCTTTTCTCTCGCTGAAGTTTTTTCTCTGCTTGTTTTTTCACTGATAGAACAATACCTGAAATAAATTATGAATTCTTGTCTACCAAACATCATACATACATGGTTATTTAATCCATTACCTCAAAATATTGCTTTTTTATTGCCCACTTTGGAAAAAAGGCTTTGAAAATCATTGTTGAAAATAAAGAAATTGCTTGTTACAAAATTTTTTCCCAAATGTTTTCTAACCCAAAAGACAAAGATTTAAAGATTTCATCAACTTTAAATTGCTGACTGCAATTTCTTGGAATTTTGACAGGGAAATAGATCAAGCTGTAGTTTTGATGTTTTAATAGAACAACAACAATATAAACCATAAAACTACACTATATTCTTCTAGAATATGCAATACATAAGTTCCACCAATAGTCTTTTTGAGATGATTGTAACCAACACTAGATACATATTCATTTGAAAATAAAAGATATTCACATCTTTTCTTGAGCTTGCATCTAGCCTTGGGTAATAATTATCTTGTCAACTTCCAATGGCTACCTAATAGACTGGTTGATTTGGGTCAAACTCATTCCCATACAATGACGCTTTCATACGCCACAAAAAAATGAAGCTTTAGAAAACATTGTAGAAAATGAAGAAGTTACTTATCACAAGCAAGTTCATCATCATCCACATTGTTTTCTACCTCAAGAGGAAAATGAAATTAAAATCTAATCACCTAAAGTTTGTTATCTGCAAAAATTTTGAATTTGGACCAGTCTAAAATGTTGTTATCTGATAATGGGTTAACACCTACTACAGTAATATTACACCAGTCTAACTGAAACACTCCAAGCCTCTAGCTGCTCACCCAACTTAGGCTAACTAGTAATCATTTCCCTATTGGTGAATTGCCTATTCGTAAAATACATGTTAAAATATATTTGTTTTTTAACCCTTTCCATTTTTTTTTTTAAATTTTAGACTGATCCAAATTGAAAGAGTTTGTATATGACAATGAAAATTGGATGCAAATTGAAATAAAATCATCTTGTGCGGTAGAAAATATTGTGGGAAAAGAAGAAATAGCTTGTCACAAGCAATTTCTTCTTTTACCACAATGTTTTCTCAATTATAAAATCACAGGGAACGCAAAAAACAAAGATTGAATTCTGTGTGAATTGGTTAAGCCAGCATGCAATCTTTATCTGGAAAATTTAGAGCTTCAAGCATAGCAAAGCTTCAATCTTGGATTTCTGGATATCAGTAATAGCCTACTTTAACCCATTCCAACTCAATCCCTCCTTTTTACGCCCCTCGAGAAAAAAGCTTTGGAAAACATTGTGGAAAATGAAGAAATTGCTTGTATCAAGCAATTTCTTCATTATCCACAATGTTTTCTATCTAAAAAGATGAAAAAATTCAAAATTCCATCAACTTGAAATTGTCGTCTGCACATTCTTTCAATTTGGACCAGTCTAAAATTTTGCTGAGTTGGAATGGGTTAACTTCCTGTATAACACCTACCGTTCAAAATTCTTGTTATTCTCCAAAGTCGTAGTATGATTAATAATCCAGCACCACTCTCTGGTCCTTCGTTGTTACGGTACAAAATATCCAGCACTAGTGAAACAATGACAACAACTGCATCAAACAACTCTAGTTTTTCCCTGAAAAATCCCAGTCGTAAGACACAAATGCGAACAATTATTTCAACAACAAATATTCCGAGAATGCCAATACTTGTATAATGTAACACATGAGGTGCAATCGACTCACTGACTTCTTTCGGAAACACTAAATCTAACAGAAGTTCTGTTATGACAAGAAGGCTGTCAAATATCACAAGGCATACAATAGCAATCTGGAATTTGCTTGAATGAATAATGTAGCGTAACTTTTCATTGCAGTTCCGAAACTGTGGCCTTGTTTCATCAGAATCTGTAGTAATGGAGCTAGAAGAGTCATCCTTCTCAATGACCTTTTCAAGGTCATCTTGCAGTTTGTGGAATCCCTCCATTTGTATCTGAAATCAAAATACATTGTAAACAAATTACACAACCTTTTACTTCAACTGGCACTACAATCAGGTGCTAAACTTTGTACCATTAAGCTATATGAGGCTGCATAGTAAAAAAGTCTAAGCAAAGATTATAGAAGATGATTATCACTGTTTGTTTCAGTAAAAGATCAACTCATCTTTCATTTAGTGATAAAAAACAAAGAAATATGAAAAGATATATATTTTCATAGGTGGCGGAAGTGAGCAAAGATATAGATATTGTTGTTAAACCCATATCCAGACAATCCAGCATTTTTGCGCGTCGGAAGAAATGTAGCTATTGAAAGCATTGTGAGAAAAAAAGAAATTGCTTGTAAAAGCAATTTCTTCTTATCTCACAATGTTTTCTACCTTATTTGGCCCTAATCTTTTACTTTCAACCAACTTTGTTTTGTTGTCAGCAACCTTTTTGAATTTGGACCAGTCTAAGAATTTGTTGTTTTGGACTGGGTTAAGAAAAGAAAGATTTATTAAACTCAAATGTAAAGGAAACAATAAATCTATTTCATTTAACCATTATATGTTTTGATTGATTAATTGAATGGGGTTTCACACCACTTTTATGAATATTTCAGTCATATTGCAGTGGCAGGAGAACCTAACCATTGATTCCTGGTATTTCTCACAACAGTACTACTACTACATCCTTTCATAATGCTTTCCAAAGTTTTTTTCTTGAGGGACATCAAAAAGCCAGATTCTGTGAGGATGGGTTAAAGAAAATTAATGTTAGGCTTAATGACATTAACTATGTAAATTTAAATAGTATCCATGCTGTATTATACAAAATATTGAGGAATATAAGAATTTGTTTGTTATAAGCAATTTCTTATTTTTCCAAAATGTTTTTTTTTAAGTATGATATCACAGGGACATAATAATCGAAGATACTAAGCGAAAGTGTTAACCCATTCCCACTCAATGACGTATTTGGACGCCCCTCAAGAAAAATGTTTTGTAAAACATTGTGGAAAATGTTTGTTACAAGCAATTTCTTCATTTTCCACAATGTTTGCTACCCCAAAACACTGATATATTTAAAATTTTCTAACATAGATATTTTCAGCTGCAACTTCTTTGAATTTGGAACAGTCTAAACTTTTGTATTGGGTAATGGGTCAATAAAGGAAATGTACAATATTTTACTAGAATAAATGTTTTCATAATCATGCTGGTTCCTTATAATGTCATGTTCAAGTTAAACATCTTCAATGGAAGCCAGTACACTTGTTGTAATAACATCCATTGATTCCTGTAAAATAGGACAGCTGCGCAACCTTGTATATAGGCCTATAGGCTAATATACAGATATTAAATTGTAAGTTGTTGACCTATTCCCACAAAATCCCACTTTTGCTATTGAAAACATTGTGGATAAAAGAAGATAGTGCTTGTTACAAGCCATTTATTCATTTTCAACAATGTTTTCTACCACAAAAGTCAGAACAATTGAGAATTACAGCAAATTGAAGATGTTGCCTCTTACTTTCTTTAAATTTTGGTCCAGTTGACTTTTTTTTTTTTTTCTTTTGTTTTGGGTTAGCAGTTCAATTTGACAGTGTCTTTTCTCCAACAGAAAGGAAGATATCGTTGTCAAAAATTCATTATTGTAAAATACGAGACTGGGTATCGTAGACGAGAGAATTTGCAGAGAATGGAAACTTATCCGCTATTTTTGCCAAACGAAAGTTGACCATTTTATATATCTTCCAATAATTGCCCGAGACTAAACAGTTGATAGTTGAGGGAACACGAAAACCCATGACGGATGTCTTTGTTACGCCCCTCGAAGCTCTTCGACTCCGAATCATTTTACTTGCCTTCATTTTGCTTGCACAGCCTAGGGCCGATTTTCAAGTAAAATTAAGGGACCAATGCACACTTTTGTAGTAGTTTCTTCATTAAACTGTACTTAAAAACAAATTCTATCGCATCGCCTTTGTTGTTGTTTTTGTAGACATCTCGTAAAACTTCTCGTACACGGCGCAATTAATTGAGGCCCTGGAAGGAGACACACTCAGTGAGCCACTATGTCACGTTATTTATTACTTAGAAAGGGTAAACAAATAAGCAATGAAACAAACGAAACCAAAGGAGCGCTTATAGATACGTCTGCCAAAGGCCATGGATCTTGGTATATTGTGTTAGGGGAACCCAAAAAGTAGTTTGCAAGATAACGCAGATGTTGATGCTCGTCATTACGGTTTGGCAGTAATAGTAACTGCTTTACTATCATACTTAGGAAAATAAACCCGTTCCCGTTTTTATTTTAAAAAAAACTTTAGACTTGTCCAAATTGAAAGAGGTTGCAGACAACAATGAAAAATACTCGACTGATGAAGCATTAAAAAAGTGATGGGCTGCTTGTTGCAGGATTAAATTATTATTATAATTATTATTTTCATTTTTATTTTTTTTTTTCAGAAAGTGGCATTCTGTAATGCTTTTCGATGGATTATTATGGTTGTTTGTGGAATATCATTCGATAATTTCACCGAAAATCGATGAAATGATTAAAATGATAAGCTCATAGTTTTGGTAGATTAAGCCCTGTTTTTTTCTGCAGTAGGATACAAAACGCCATCTACTCGGGACCAAAGGGCACCAATGACGCAATCAAGTTGCCTTCACGGTATTTCACGTGTAAAATGACGCACTGGTCACATTATGTCTTTTTTGCATTAAAGAAAAAGAATAATCAATTGTCTTTTGTGTAAGATCGGTTTATCTTTCATTTTGCAAGTTTTGATCCACCACTTATGAAGATATAGTTTTGACTGTCTCGGTGACCATGTGGTATAGGTAGGATACAGTCGAACCTGTCGTATGCAGCCAGCCAAGGGACAGGGCAAAATTGCCACATACGACAGTTGGCTGCTTCACACAGATCAGTTCTTTTGTTCTTTTTTTTCTGTAACCCCGTCGACAAGGAGTAGTCATTATAAAAGGACATGTCTTCTTATCAGAATGCCATATAAAATGTACACAATACAAAATAGAGAAGTATTTTAATTACACCTATACCTATGTATTCTGAACAAAGTATTTTCCATTTATGTTTTAATTTGCCAAACCCCGAACTTGAAAGCGACGACCGACCGGGATCAAGATACACATGTACTTTACTTGATCTGAAGGTCATGGGTGTGAGCCTCACCGTCACTGGGTTGTGTTGATGGGCAAACCACTTAATAGCCAGCCAGTGCACAGTCTAATCAGCTGTAAAACTGGGTAGCAGTGGGTTCGTTCCACTGCGTCTCTTACTGGAACTTGAATACATCTGGATTGTGAGTGTTCGAGGGCAATTGTCTAAGCTTAAAGCTTTCGTGGCAATCGAGTTAAAATAGATTAGACTAAACTAAAATGTAGCCTTTATTGTTCACTCAATGGAAGGTAAATAATAAAAAAACTTGTCCAAAATGAAATGATGCAGAAATTTTTAATTCAACAATGACTTCCACTTGCGTCAGAGACTTTTCAAACTGAGATACTGCAAATAAGCACGAGAGCCTCGGACGTTATCTAGCCAATCAAATGCATAGTTGATATGGCAAGTTGCTTGGCTACCTAGTGAACAAACAGTGACGTGTAAGTTAAAGGTGAAAGAGCGATTTAATAAGCCCAATTGAATATTTTTGGCTAAACCCCTAAACCCTCCATTTAGTATAAACTAAGATATAACTTTCGTTGTTCACTCAATGGAAGATAAATCGATCTTACACTTAAACAAAGAATTATCCCTTTTTCCCACATTTGAGAAATGTGGGGAAAAAAGATATATTCAACGAGTCATAAATACTACTACAACGAGATGGTGTTGTTGTACTACATGTATGTAGAAACGTTTCGGATTACTGACGTCACCGTGACGCCAAGACGTGTCCTGGGTTGACCAAAACGTCTTTGTAAAGACGGGGATATTTGCTATATTTTTCTTAACAATTTAATTTAAACTTTTCAATTCTTCTCAATTTACTGGCTCTATGACATCTATGGATTTATTTACATCGCACCAGAAGATAAGCTGCTATGAAGACACATAAAAAACACTTTTTTGCACAGCCTTCATGTTATAAATCAGTAACAAATCAATCAATAAGTTTAATTTAGAACATGTTAATGATATCATATCTCCACTGAACTTTATACAATATAATCTCAAAGATGAAGAATTTTAATACGGACAAAGTCGACACCCAATTCATAGGCTCTTGTCGGTACCGGGCAAAACGGTGTTGTCTTCATGATTAATTGATTTTATTTGGTTAAAAGTGTAAAGGTTCGTTTCAGTCGCAACAATTTTCTTTGTTTGTCCCCTCGGCTATATATCTTGTATGTATGTATGTATTTCCGTTTATTTATCGTCGCTACCGTAGCACATGCCCATATGAGCGACGCCCCTAGAAGACGGTTAGTTGTTACGGGGGATAGTGCAAGGATACAGGACGAAACAGCTGCGAGCTCCGCCTGGTTCTTTAACGTGCTCGGTGGATAGCACCGTCACACGGGGCCTTGGTTTAACGTCTCATCCGAAAGACAATTCGTTAATATATCTTGTAAATGGTGACGTTTATATATAACATCAGTCGAGCTGCCATGTCGAAGGTCCGAGGGTTTCGGAGATCGACGATCCGTTAATTGATCTTTAAAGATACAAAATCGCCAGCCAGTTTCCGCTATTCATCTTGAGGTTAACACCTCTCTTGCTTGTCAGGAATTGCCTTTTTGTTTAATTTATATCAATTTATTTTTAGTCCGATTGCGACGAAAGCTTTATGCCGCTCTCAAATACCCGCCTGTTTTCACGTCTCTAAAAGAGAGATAGTTGTTTAAAACAGCGTCTACCCAAGAGATAGTTGAACTGAGGCTGGCTATTAAGTGTCTCAACACATCCGGTGACGTCAGGGCTCGAACCTGTGATCTTCGGATCAGAAATCCACCAAGTGTTTTTGTTTGGCGAAGAAATGACGACATTACTGGTTACATTGCTGGTTACAAGTATGTTTTCTAAATCATTTTTCTCGAAGTCGTGAAAGCGGGATTGTGTTGGAACGGGCTAACAGTTACTGATCCTACTCTATATGAAAGTGAAAGCGGATCTGGGAAGGACATTAAAACCTTAATAAGAATACATCTCGGTCCATTTTTCGTAAGCAGTAACACGTTTCTTCCAGGTATCAAGTAAGGCTTATCTAAAGGTTTCTGCAGTGAGTAACCCAGATCTATTTGTTTTAACCCATTATCACACAGCAAAAATTTAGACTGGTCATAATTCAAAGATGTCGGATACGAATATTTCAAGTTAACAGATTCTTAGTTTTTTTTAGGTAGAAAACAAGGTTGAAAAGGTAGAAATTGCTTGTAACAAGCAATTTCTTCCTTTTCAACCGTGTTTTCTTCAAGTCTTTTCTTGAGGGGCGTTAAACGGTGGCATTTTGTGGGAATGGGTGAAAGGATTTCGATGCCGTTTGGACTAAGGGCACTTAGATTCAGGGTTATGTACAAGAGCACTGCTTTCCGCCAAAGACGATTTCACTATCTTGTATACATAGCCAACGTCTTTGTAAAAATACCAGTAGTAGCTACTCGACCTTGGCAGAAATTATTTACACAGTGACTAAATTTTGTATGTTGTAAGAATTTAATGGATCCAAATGCACATTGCGAATGTTGGAAATCCCACATTATGATGACAAAACAATAACGAACGCTTCCCACTTAATTCACTCTGAAAGCAGGACAGGGCAGGTTTTCTGTAACCTCCGTTACATATCAAGTACATGCACGTCTACAACCTGAGCATTCGCCAGTCTGATTAGCTCAGTTTGTGGAGCTTTGAAAGTCCACTTGATTTCGAGAAAGCGAGTTCGAGCTCCGGGCTGATCTAACTAGGCCACCGTCAAAGCGCAGTTGGTAGCTCGTCGGACTGTCAATTTAGAGGTCCCGGGTTCGATCCCCGACGGCGGCACTCATCCTTTCCGACTATTTGTCTCCCACTAATGGGTCGATAATCGTAGACCTATGTGGGACAGCAGCTGGAGGCTAAGAAAGGATGTGATGGCGGTACTGGTGTGAGAAATACCAGAAATCCGTTGTTAGGTGCTCCAGCCGCCGCGATATAACTGAAAGATTGTTGAAAGCGGGGTAAAACCCCATTCAAACAAACAAACTTACCTAACAAACAACCTAATTCATCTTTCGGAACAGACTTACTCCCATTACCAGATGACAAGTTTTAGACTGGTCCTTATTGGAAGGAGTTGTAGAAGACAATTTAAAGTTAAAGAAATTTTGATTTTTTCATCTTTCTTTATATAAAACAATGAGTAAAATGGAGAAATTATTTGTTGCAAGCAATTTCTTCATTTTACTAAATGATTTCCCAATTGATTTTCTCGAGGGGCGTCAAAAAGCGTCATTGAATGGGATGGGTTGAACGGAGATCCATGTGATGGTGCTATACATGGGGCGCGTTAACCCATTACCAAACAACAAAATTATAGACTGGTCTAAATTGGTAGAATTTTCAGACGACATTTCAAAGTGCAACTGAATTGAAAAATTGCCATGTCTAGTGGAAAACTTTGTAAACGCTTGTCACATCTAAAATTTCCCCTTTTCTCATAATATTTTCCAAAGCTTTATTTCTCCAGCGCGAAAAAATGTGGGATTAAGTTGTTATGGGTCAAAGAATCATAACTCTTGTAGTATATCTTGCAATACCCCGGTTAACAACTAAAAGTGGTGTGGGAGCGTCCCTTATATGGGCAAAACGCTTCGACAGCAACGATAAATCAACGAAAACAATTACCCCCCCCCCCCCGCATACGGTAGAGCACATTTCAAAAGGGAAGGTCGCTTGCTAAAGTAATTCATTTTTTCTTCCAAACGTCTCCTTATAAGCTACGTAATTTCTCGTGATCGTGACAAACGACGCCTTCATGGGAAAAGGGCTTTTCTCTACGAGGACTGTTCTGTGCATGCACAAAGGGGTAAGGGTCTACGTTTTGACCTAGTTTAACCTATTCCCAGACGATAAAATTTTAGACCGGTCCATATCCAATGAAGTTACAGACGACAATTTTAAGTGGGTGACATTTTTAAAAAAACCTTTGTCTTTAAGGGGTAGAAAACATTGTAGATAATAAAGAAATTGCTTGTTAGAAATAATTTCTTCATTTTCCACGATACGTTTCAAAGCGTTTTTCTTGGGATTCGCCAAAAAGCTTGATAGTGGGGGAGTGGGTTAAACTGCTCGGAAAATGCGCGAGCTCGGCAGGTGACAAGGGTCGAAATTCTTCGTTTTCGTCCATTTTCCCCAAGCGAGAGGGTTTAGCGCTAAAACAACAATAGTATCTAAAATAGACTTAGTCTGACCCGTCACTTTATGAATAAGAACCAAAGGACAAATCAAACCGTCCATATAGACCGGAATGAATGTTGGTGGCCGTCATTTATGTCAAACATTTTTATTGGTTTTGCGACTTAAACCTCGTATCTGCAACTTTTTCATGACGGTGTACTGAATAATCACATTCTTGGGACAAGTTTTTCTCAGTTCAAGGTTGTCGCATAGCAAACAGTCGTCTGAAAGCCGAGTTAGATGTAGATGTTATTTGAATGTTTTTGAACTGATCACCTTCCATGGCCTCTATAGCGGAAGGTACCGAAATACAAACGGAAACCAGCGAGTATACTCGTTTATTTCCGACTGGGGTATTTTCAAAACTATTTTTAGAATTTGACAGCAACGACAGGTGACCGAAAATACACGACATTCCGCAAACAAACCCCGGAAGAGAAGGGGTACTGTCGTGTGTGTGTGACGAATACGCTTTTAATGATTTATTATCAGTGATTTACAGATAAAATGTTTTTAAATAGAAACCACAAATATTGATTTTCGACATGGATTTCATTGAAAGACTGCGCATTGCATGGCACACTGAATTTGGAAAAGATTTGCCAGCAGATTTCGTCGCTCGAGCGGAATGTGAAAAATTAACCTCGAAAAATACCTCGGGCGATTTGTTAAACAGACTGTCAGCTATTTTTGAGGATTGTAAAAGTGTTATTTATGACTTAAGGACTAAACTGAGAGAAGAGGAGTTCTTTTACGAGACTCTTAGACAAGAAATTGAAATACAACGGACCAAACACAGTGGTAATCAGGAAATGGATCTAGGGGCTGTGTATGCACAAGTTAATAAACCAGGAAAATGTAAACAAACTGACTCACCCGTGCAAAATGATCAACATTTAAGTGAAGTTGGGATGGATTTGACATCAACCTGTCAATATGATCGAGAGTATGAAGATATTGATGTCTCATCAGTGCCTGACCAAACTAACACGACCAATAAACCTTTAATTGTCAAAAGGGAATCACTTTCTGGTCAGAAAAAGATTAACGTTAGAGGTTCGGTTAAAGACAAAATAAAGATATTTGAAATCAGTGAATCATCATCAAGTGATGAGAGTGATGCCGCAGATGGGGATTATGAACAGTTAGCTCCAAAATCGTCACCTATTTTGACAGCCCCTCCCCCTGTCTCTAATGCCAACAATACCCTAGAGAGGCAGGATGACAAAGTCACATCTATGTTTAGAAAGAGGCAACAGCATAACTCCTATGAAGAAATAGCTCTGCCCTTTTTAAATCAGGCTGGTCCTGATAAACCCCAGGAATCTAAGAGTTTTGCAGAAGATAAAGAAACCTTGCATGATCCAAATATTGTAGACACATCTCAAGTTGACAAAAGTAAGCCAGGGAACAAAAAAACCCTGCATGTAGGTTCTCTGTCTCAGTCCAGTAAAATACCACCGCCAATACCAGCAAGGAATTATAGAAACAAGGAAGATTATGAAGATAGGAAGAAGGAAACTGTGCCATCCCCCACATTCAGTGATAATTTACCAAGTTTGTCAGGCTCATTGAAACATCAGACAAGCCAAGGATTTGAATCAAAACCCTGTGATAGTCATAGAAAAGATGAGACTGTGAACACTGGGACCAGACTCAGTGATACAGACCCTGGAGGTGAATATTGTTCTCTCAGTGATGTAATGTCATTGAAAAAAGAACCAGGAAAGCATATAACACTTGTAAAAGTGACAAGTAATGGTTCTGATAAAAATGACGAGGTAAAAAAACAGCCACTTGGAGAAAGGAGGAGCTTTAAAGTTTTAAGTGTTAAACATTCAAAGGAATTATCCAAGTCCACTGACAATCTAAGTATGAACAACACTGTCAGTGTGCAGTCTAGTGCATACAAGGAAGCTAAATCAACCGAGGATTTATGCTCGAGTGCATTTTATGATGATGTATATATACCTGATGAAAGTGACACAAATAATGCAGACATGAAGAAGTTATTCGAACATAAAACACATGATACCTGGCAGGTTCAACAGGATTCTGATAATCTAGTCACTGGACAGAGGTTTAAATCTTTGTCCAGCAGCAGTTCAGAAGGTGAAGAGGATTTAATGAAAACAGTCCATGTGCCAATAGAAATAGTGAAAGATGAAAGTAATATTGTCAACAAACAAGACAAATCAATTGTAAGTGAGGGAATGAAGGTTACCAACAGGCGAAATTACAGAAAAAATGTGCCAGATTATGAGCAATGGAATTTCCAAACTTTACTTACGAAAACCGGAATAAGTGTTGCAGAAAATGAAAATTTCACTGACACTGCTAGTGAGGATGATAATATATATGACAATGTTGGAGAACGACAGGAAAATGTTTCTGGACACAGTGATGACTCAGGGGTATCAGAAACAACCACCCCTGATGATAATCGAGTAGGCGAACATCTTCGTGTAGACAGCATCAATGGCAGTCCAAATCTTCGTAAATCAAATTTCACTTCAAGTACCAGCTCAAGAGTTTCAACTACATGTAAGTTTCATACTGCTTTCAGCGTTTATCAGACCCTATTCATTTATTATTATATATAAAACTTAGTGTTTATTTTAACTCATTACCAGATAATGATTTTTTAGATCGTTCCAAATTCAAAGATGTTGCAGACAACGATTGTTACTTGATGACATTTTGAAAATACTTGTCTTTTGGCGTAAAAAACAAAAAAAAAGCATAAATAATTCAAGGTTGAGTCAGTCTGTGTAAGGTCCTATCAACCCTTTCCCACACAGTGAAATGTTAGACCGGTCAAAATTCAAAGAAATTGCAGATGACAATTTCAAATTGTTGAATTTTTTAAAACTTTGTCTCTCTCAGTAGAAAACAATTGTGGAATGCAGAAATTGTCTGAAACAAGCAATTTCTTCATTTTCCACATTGTTTTCCAGTACCATTTTTTTAGGGGTGTAAAAAGGAGGGATTCTGTGGAAATGGGTTAACACATTACCACTCAATAATGCCAAAACAGCTGGGAAATTATTGTGTAAAATGAAGCATTTGTTTGCTACAAGCAATTTCTTCATTGTCCACAATGTTTTCTACCCAGAATGTTGAAAAAATATACAATTGCATAAACGTCAAATTATCATCTGAAAAACACTTGTGTTTTGGACTAGTCTAAAATTTCTCGTCTGTTAAGGAAGCATGTTGAGTCTCTTATCTAGGTAGTCAAATGATGAGTAAATAAAGTGTAAGGGTTTCCTCTGCCTAACCCTTTACAATATGTACTTGAAACCACACATATTTGTAATAACTCTGGCTTACCATTAACAGAATAAAACCGTTAGGATTTGAATCAGGGACCTCTCTGTCTTGAAGCAAGCACTCTACCACATGGCTATAAAAGCTAGCTTGTAGAGCAAGGCAGTATAAGCTCCCCTTATACATACCCTCTACACATGATGATCCTGAGGAAATTCTTTTTAGAAACTTTGACAATTTCAACACTTTTGAATGGATAGTGATATGGTCTAGATAATCCTTCTATGGATCCCTAGGGCTTGCGTTAGCCTTTAGAATTTAACCCTTGTCATGCTGAACAGGAATATTCCTGTTTTGGCAGGAGGCATAGACAAGGATCAACCTGCACAAACATGCAGTCTGATCTTGGTCTACATCACCTGCTTGTCCCTATTGAGCAGGTGTGGTTCATAAAATTAATTGTCTAAAGAAATATTAGTTCACTGTGAGAGCTTCCAGTGCTTACAGTCCTTTGATTTAAATGTATCTTTTTGAAACAGATTTGATTTGGCATGACAAGGGTTAAGAGTCACTACAAACTCTACAAAATCCAATGTGTCAAAACTTATTTTTGTCAGAGCAAAATAGTAGGAAGGGCAAATCATAAACTATCTGAATACGAAAGTTCAACCCATTCCCACACAATTATGCTTTTTGATGCCCATCAAGAAAAAGAATTAAGTGGAAAAAATGTGCAAAATGAAGAAATGGTTGCAACAAGCAATTTTTTCTGCAATATACCTATAATAGCAAAATGAAGGCACCATTCCTGATTTTTCCGAAAAGCCTAATTTTGTTACCTTCCCCCCTCCCCCCCCCCCCAACTATACCGTGTCCCAACAATTTTTCACAGTTGTTTTGCTTCAATGGTTTGTCGAATCAATCAATCAATTTATCTTCCCACGAAGATGTTGTCAATTGTATACATTTTCAGAATCACAACAAATAATTCTGACTTTCTAATACCTCAGGTAAGAATGATAATTTGAAAAGTGATGCTTATCAAATTTTAACATCATATCGGTATGTATATCTTCAGTGGCAAATGGCCAAATTTAGATCAATTAAATGGATGGTTAAAACAAATATATTTATATATATATTATCTAGTAATGGGCTAATATAAATTATGCATTAAGCTGTATGACTAAGTGTATATATTTACCTTGACCGGTCTAGACCATGAATAAATCGTAACTGGTTAATGACATAACTGTAGTAAGTCATGAACAATACATATTAACCCATTACCACAAGACAAAATTTTAGACAGGTCCAAATTGAAAGAAGTTGCAGGCCACAATAAAAAACTAATATAATTCTTAATTTATCTGTCCTTTTGGGTAGAAAACATTATGGATAATGAATGTTTGCTTGTTACAAGCAATTTCTTCATTTTCCACAATGTTTTCCAAAGCTTATTCTTAATGAGCATAAAAATGTGGGTTTAAAAGGGAACACGTTATGTAGTGCCAACTCCCTAGCAGTGAAACTGCTGTTTGAAAAGATGTTACATTCCACTTGTCCTAGGATTGATTGATTGACAGGGGTTTAACGCCGTTTTTAACAGTATTTCAGTCATATCGAGGAGGCTGGAGCACCTAACAATGGATTCCTGTTATTTCTCACACCAGTACTACCTCTACATCCTTTCCTAGCTGCCAGCTGCTATCCCACTAAGGTTTACAATAATTCACCCATTGGTGAGACACAAATGTCGGAAAGAATATGTGCCGCTGCTGGGGATTGAACCCATGACATCCCATGGTTGAAGATGAGGAGGAAACAAAACCTTATTGTGTATTTTGTTAAACAATTCCCAGACAACAAAAGTTTTGGCTAAACCGTATTGAATGAAGTTGCAGATGACAATTTTGTGTTTATGAAAATTTGAAAATCCTTGTCTTTGTGGGAAGAAAACAATGTGGTAAATTCAGACATTGCTTGGTATAAGCAATTTTTTTGTTTCAACTATGTTTTCCTGTTTCAACTAAATTTTCTTAAGCTGTTTTCTTCAGGGGAGAGTGTGTGGGAAAGGGTTAAATATCTCCCACTGATGTATGAGTGTTAAAAAGAGTGCAGGAAATTAATTATCACAAGGTTGCTAATTTGATATGGGGTTAATGGACATTCAATGTATATCATATAGGATACAAAACCACTTAATCGTAGATACACTGTATAATTATGTCGTGTTGTACGTCTTCTCATGAGGGTTATGCTTCAATGATTACTTAATGTGGTGACATGTTGTGACCGCATACCATGGTTGGCTAAAAGATACACGATAAAACAACACAGAAAAATTGTTTAACCCTTGTTATGATCTATCTCAAGATTTTTATAAATCAACAGATGATTTAACCCATTCCCACACAATGATGCTTTTGGGCACCCCTCAAGGGTTATAAGCAATTTCTTCATTCTACACAATGTTTTTGATCCAGAAAAGTGTAAAAATCTAAAATTTAATGATCTTGAAATTGTTGTCTATAACTTCACTCAATTTGGAAAGTCTAAAATTTTGCCGTCTGGTAATGGGTTAAGTTCACACTAACTTTTCATTACCAGCTGTCTTGCAATATATTTTAGCCAACAGTAAAATGTGAAAATACACATGTATGACAGGTGGATTAATCATTACAAAGTATTTAACGCATAATACCAGTCGACAAAATTTTAGGCTGTTCCAAATTGAAAGAGTAGCTTTCAAACAACAGTTGAGTCACTTGAGTGGATTATATTGTTGGGCAATTGGTTTCAAATCATAACCAAATCATAATCGATTGACAGTTTTTAATTGGAAGAATAAATCAACTAATGATCAATTACATAATGCTATGGCATCACCACTACTGCTTGATAGTCATTTTTTTTTTTTTACAATTTATGCAATGATACTTATACCATTTGTTTTAAAGGTAGGTATCGATGTTTTTTTCATGTCACAGATTTTAATTATATTCATTTCCTCTCATAAAATATTTGAATACAATATGCCGAAAAGTAGTTTTGCAAAAATATGAGGTCGCTTATCAGAAAAAAGCAGGGTATTTCCCTAATAGCCTACGTAGGCTATTAAGCTATTTTTAGATTTATCCGAGACAGTTACGAAAATTAAAGGACATTCACGTGGGGCGAATAACCGTTAGAACCTTGCATTTAGTTCAAATTGCATCAAGCTAACGTCATCAGGAGTAATGTTCGCTAGCCGGTCTGTAAAGATCAGTCCTTTCATGTGACATAATTTAGGACGTTGGCTGTTTCGCTAGTAAATTTGTTACCTTCATTTGAATGGGTCATATGCAAATGATGTCATTCGACGTCGTCCGTGATATCTAAAAATAACCTGGAATTCCGCTGAACCTTTACTATATAACCACAAAAAGCCACTTTAGGTCTATTAGATAACCACAAAGACAATACCTGACCTAACTGAAAGTATAAAATGTTCGTTTGAGTCTATTTTTCGGCACTTGGTAATTTTTCTTATCTAGGTTTCAGACAGGGTTTTCATTAGTACCCAAAAGCCAAGAGTCATTGACCCTTGAGCCAAAATTTTCAAGAGTCAAAATTAAGATCCCAATAGTCAAATTGCGATAACCCCCCCCCCCTAGCAGCAAATTAGAAAAAAAAAATAATAATAATAATAACAGTTAAAAAAAATAAAATGTTTTTAGCAGTGGTGCCACAGAATAAACCATGTCTCAGATTGGAACATTTCTCCAAACTGAAAGTATTCTATTTTGGATAAATTTTGGGTAAAGTTTAGTATTCATGCATATATTATTAATTTTGAATCAGTTTTAGAAAATCTCAAGAGTACTAAGAGGATCAAACTATTCTTAATTTTAATAAAAAGAAGTGCCGATTTTATCCACGAAAACCAATGACATTTCTTTTAGCAACATTTTCTTGGGTTTCATTTTACTTCTTTATTATATTTTGTATTTTTTTTTTATAAAAGTATTAGCAAATAAGTAAATTTCAGTAGGATTAGAATTCTGAAAAGGGGTTTCATCATTAATTTCACAGGTGTCATGTACCTATCAATTACGATCGTCGATGCATGTCTATCACTCGAGAGTGTTAATTACCAATTAAGCTTGTTGTTATCCTTGATAGGGGTGTATATTTTCATAGTCAATTAACTATTTTCCAATAATTTGGCACACTTATGATGACCCTTGACGCATGGCTGCTAATTTTCGAGAGTCAATATGACGCGCAGTGACAAATTTTCGAGCGTCAAAATTGCTTCTTTTTGAATTTCTGTGCGTCAAAACCCAAGGTCCCGGGTCAAACGAAAACCCTGTCAGAAACATCGATACCTCCCTTTAAGCCTTGTGAGCTTTGATTTTGAAGCTTTTGATTATGTATTTTGATGGAGACCTGGTTTATTCTCAAGGTGGAGTTAAAATGACTTACGTAACCTAGCTAGAATATTATTACTAGAGAACAAGAAGTGAACAAGACCAAATTAGTGACATATAATTGGTTTTCCTGTTGACCTAACATATGTACCTTCATATCAAGCAGTGAATGCAATCCATCTATAAAACTCATATTTAAGTTTAGATCCTGCATCTTCCTCCCACTAATCAATTATAAAACTTATAGCCAGTAGAGTCATTCTGCAATGGAGGTAAATTCTAAAATTATGACACATTATGGTTGCAGTGTTTTGCATATTTACCAAAAATCAGATTAAAATGTTTCACAAACTAATTAATTGATTGTGAAACTTCTTAGTCTATTTTCGTTATCAGAAGCCCAAACCAACTGATTATCGATTATGATCGATCATCAACCCATCACTAGTGGATTGGTACATTTTTAACTATAAAATTAATTTGGTAATAATTGAATGATTTGCCTCATAGCAGTGGTACCTGTACCAATAGACATAAAACAGTGGTGTACAAACACTGATTACGACCACTTGTCCCGAGACGGACAAGTGACATAATTTTCTATTTTGCCAGAATTAAAATGGACTTGCCGCAAAAATTTAAAAGATTTAAAACAATCTAAAAAGATCTAAAAACATTACACATTATGTTCGCAATGTTTTGCATATTTACCAAAAGTTAGATACAAAGCAATTAATCGATTATGAAATTTCTTAGGCGATTTAAGTGGCCTTGGAAAATTTTCTTGTTCTTATGTTGAAAAGCTAATGTTTGACAATTTTGTTAGGGATGAGAAACTGACATCCTGACATAAAATATTGTAGATCTTTTTATATCGGCCTTTTTTCCCTGATCCCTGAAATTATGAAGGTACATATTGATGAAGCATTTATAACATGTATTTTTGTCCCTCTATCTGGAAAGTATGTATGTTTCAAATTACATTCTGTTCTTCACAGTCATGATCAAGGTATAGAAAAAAAAGCGACAGGAAACTTTAACCCGTTCCCACACAATTCCCGTTTTTTGACACCTCTCTAGAAAAAGGCTCTGGAAAACATTGTAGAAAATTGATTGTAAATTGTAAAAAGCAATTTCTTCATTAACCACTAAGTTATCTAAACCAAAAGAAGAAAAGATTTTTAAAATCTCATCAACCAAAAATTGTTGTCTGTAATATCTTTGAATTTTAATCAGTCTAAAATTTGTTGTTTAGCAGCCAGGTTAAGAACCATAGCATATTTGCATACCTTGTGTAGATTTACCTAGAGTTAAATTTATGTGGGACAAAAATTGTTAAAATCAATTCCAGGCATGTATTTAACGTTCCTTGAATCAGAGAACAACATGTAATTAATGCTGCAGACATTTACTTAACAACCTCCCTTAACTCATTCCCACACAAACCTGGTTACTGACTTTCCTAAAGAAAAATAGCTTTGGAAAAAATCATGGAAAAGGAAAAAAATTGTTTTTTACATGCAATTTCTTCATTATCCACAATGTTTTCTACAAAAACCCTTTTTTTCAAATTCCACAAGCTAGAAGTTGTTGTATGGAACTAAATTCTATCAATTTCGATCAATCTAAGAATTTTTTGTCTAGTAATGGATTATCCCTCATGTTGAATAAAATACCTCTTTTGAAAAGAATTAAAATCAAAGGACTGAAAGCACTAGATATGGTTCAATATTTCTTTGAAAATGTATTACATACTAAATTTTTGTCAAACAGGTGGGGTAGAAAAAGATCAGAGTGCACTTATGTGCAGGCTGATCTTTGCCTACACCTCCTGCTAAAACAGGAATATTCCAGATTCAGCATGACAAGGGTTAACATGCTGCTGAAAATTTACCCATCTTGTACAGACAATTTGAGTGGTAAAATGACTCAGACAGTACAAACTGATCTTTCAACTTTCTTTGCCTGACTGCCAGCAATATTTTGGGATGATTAGCATTTATAGCAGCATTTGATTTAATTGACCAATGTGAACTTATAGCGCTTTAAGTATATTAACCCTTGTTGTGCTGAAATAATCCTTGTTTAGAATAACATTGAAATCAAAGGGTTGAAAGCACTTGAGACACTAGTTATTGGTCAGCATTTCTTTTGCAAATTAATTTCAAATACAATTCTGGATTGAACTGGACAAACAGAAATGTATAAAAAGCTCAAATTGCACATATGTGCAGGCTGATCTTTGTCTATTTGTCTATATCTCCTGCCAAAACGGGAATATTCCAGGTTCAGCATAACTTGTCCAGTTTTTTGGTTATTCATTGGCTAAGTAGACCAAGATTATTAAGCTTAAAAATTGCTTAGATTATACTTGGTACATAATATTATGGCATTTATTTTTTAATATAAATTAACTTTGTTTTGTCACCAGCAATTACAGCATTCAATTTAGACGAGTCTAAAATTTTATAGTTTGGAATGGGTTAGATATATAGTATTGATGCTTTCAAATGTTTTAATTCAAATTAGCAGCGATTGTCTATGATGATATCATTGATACACCTTGCGCAAAGCATAGCACACAAATCACAAAACGTAGGTCTAAGGACAAACTTTACATACTAGTAATAAATTCATTGCATTATACTTTGATTACCTTTTTTACCCATTCCCAAACAATGACACTTTTGGAGGCCTCTCAAAAAAAAATGCTTTAGAAAACATTGTGGAAAATGAAGAAATTGCTTGTTACAAGCAATTTCTTCATTTTCCACAATGTTTTCTACCCAGAAAGTTGAAAAAATCAGAATTTTCATAAACTTTAATTTGTCATCTGCAACTGCTTTCAATTTGGACCAGTCTAAAATTTTACCATCTGGTAATGGGTTAATTGAATTTTAAATGAAGCTTCTATACCATTGCTGCTCTGCCGTTATAGCGCAGTTGGTAGCGCGTCGGACTGTCAATCTAGAGGTCCTGGGTTCGATCCCCAACGGCGGCACTCATCCTTTCCGATTATTTGTTTCTCACCAATGGGTTGATAATCGTAGACCTATGTTGGATAGCAGATGGAGGCTAGGAAAGGATGTAATGGTAGTACTGGTGTGAGAAATACCAGGATTCCATTGTTAGGTGCTCCAGCCGCCGCGATATAACTGAAAGATTGTTGAAAGCGGTGTAAAACCCCATTCAAACAAACAAATCATATGGATGTGTTTGTTTGTCCTAGCTCTTTTCGGAGGTGAGACACACTTGAATATGCACAATGATTGTTTCTAATATTAGTAACAAATCTCTTAACCCTTTCCTGTACCAACCTGGGATTTTATGTCACTGCGATTTCAGACTTGAGAAAACATTGTGGAAAAGGAAGAAATTGCTTGTGACAAGCAATTTCTTCTTTTCCAACAATATTTTCTACCACATAGGATGGTTTCATTTCAAATTGCATCGAATTTTCATTTTCTTCTGCATCCTCTCTCAATTTGGACCAGTCTAAATTTTCCAAAAACAGGAAAGGGTTATACAATCGCTGCTATAACAAAAATTGTTTTTTACATTTCAATTTTATTATTTTGGTTAACAAAATGTAAGACTCCTCCCCCCACCCCTCTAAAAATTTTCCTCAATATAATTCTTAGCCCATTCCCACACAACACACTTCAATATGAAAGATATGGAAAAGATTGTGGGAAATGAAGTAATTGCTTGTTACAAGCAATTTCTTCATTTTACACAATATTTTCTACCCCAAAAGGCAAAGATTTTAAAGTTTTCATCAACTTAAAATTGTTGTCTGCAACTTCTTTGAATTTGGACTGGTCTAAAATTTTATTGTGTGGGAATGGGTTAAGGATAATAAAAACGAAGGATTATGTGGGAATGAGTTAAGATTTAGTGTCAATTAACCCATTCCTACACACCAAGAATGAAAACAAATGTGAAAACAATTAGTACAGAGTAAAATTAAGAATTTGCTTGCAACAAGTAATTAGAAACATTTTACACCATGTTTTCTACCCAGTTGAAATAATCTAAGACTATACAAACCTTAGATTGCTTGTGTGGGAATGAGTTAAGACTGCATGCCTGTCTCAGAGTCGGGTATATCTCAAAATTTCATTTGCTACAAAACAAAGGAAATGTACCTCACATATATTATCTGAATTGAAATACAATTTACATAATTAATGATGACGAGATTGTATTTTTAAAACATATAAATGGAAACAGGATCCTTTTCAGCATCATTTAAATTTCTAAAGTACAACACACCTTATTACATGGTCTATAGGATTTACGTCATTTTGTTTATTTACCTTAGTAGTATCATGCAAGGAAAGTCAATATTTTTGCTCACACCCTGTTGAGTGATTTTAAACCATAGTGCAAACCATTTCAAAATCAACTTAGGAATTTTCAGGACTATTTATTATCACAAGGATGGAATAATATCACATGAAAATAGACCATATAGAAATTTAATCACAGGGAGGGATCTATCACATGAAAATTGACCTCCCATGAATTTAAACATTAGGGGAGGGAATCTGTCACATGAAAATAGATCATCCAGGAATCTAGGAATTTAATCCATAAATTGTTTTTCAAAATTTTGTTCTTGTCCAACTTAAGAGAAGTTGCAGACAACAATTAATAGGAAGTGAGTGCAATATGAAATGTGACCTAAGCAAGTACATGTATTATGGGAATAGAAGAAATTGCTTATTGCAAGAATTTTCTTCTTTTCCCAAAATGTTTTCTCAAATATAATACCACATGGTCAAAAAAGCAGGGCTAATTGTACAGAAAAGGGTTAATCACAGGGAGGGATCTATCACATGTCAATATATAATCTAGCTGCACGGCTAGTCAGACGAATGAGGTTCATTCTTTTCAATCTAATAGACACACCCTTTTTTGTCACTGGATACAATTGAAAGATGTTGAACCTCGGATTTCTTTTCCAACAAAACTAGCTAAGCATGCTCTATATGTGAATTTTATACATATGAAATGTCAAAAATTTAATGCCCAGAACTAGGATGTTTGTCCATTTAGGAAAACTTGTGTTAGTCCAGCCTATAAAATTGTCCTGTAACCTTTAAATTGGCCTATTTAATCAAGCCAATACCAGACAACAAAATTTTAGACTGGTCTGAATTCAGGGATTTTGTAGACAAGAAATTTTAGTTTATGACATTTTGAATTTTGTAACTTTGTGGGTACAAAGCCTTTTTTTCTTTGTTGGGTCAAAAAGCACCATTGTATGGGAACTGGTTCTATATTTGAGATAATTATATCTACTCATAGTCAAGACAGGGGTGTGATATTTTCATATCCGATTTGTTGAACATGGGGTTTCCATCTTGCTGACAAGTACAATTTTCTAGGGGACAAGTAATGCCAGGGCAAATCTTGGAATGGTACAAAATAGATCTCAAATATTTATTATCCTTATGCTCATTATTGAAGGGTAGAAAAAATTGTTGTTAGTGAAGAAAATGCAGGGTTCCAGCATTTTCTTCATTTTTACAACAATGTTTTCTCAAAATTTATCTAATCACTTTTATGCAGGCACTTAGGGGTTATTTTGATTCTGGACAAGAAGAAAAATCATGCCTTACTTGTACAGGGACAAGTGGAGAACAGCTGTATTTTAAGATCAACAATGTATACTATATTGAAATCGATATATGCAGATATTTAAGAATGTACTGGCCAGCAGACAAACTAAGACCTTCAGCTTTGACATTTATCATACCTGCTTCTGGCAAGATATTGAGATTAATTTCATTTAATCATATTGAATTTTTTTCATTGCAATATCTCTATATTGTAGTTCTTTGGGAAGTGATTATATAAATCTGCAGACTTGGAATTTAATCCATATCTTGAGGGAAGTAAAAAAGAGGAATTGTGTGGATTGATTGATTGAATGAGGTTTAACGCCTTATTTAACAGTATTTCAGTCATATTGCTGTGGCAGGAGCACCTAACCATGGATTTCTGGTATTTCCACACCAGTACTACCACTACATCCTTTTTGAGCCTCCAGCTGCTCATCCCACTTAGGTTGTCTATTTTCCACCCATTGGTGGGAGACAAATGTCAGAAAGGATATTTGTTACAACTGGGGATCTAAGCGGCGACCCCTTGACTAGGAATCTTGCGCACTACCACTGTGCTATGGCTGCAACAGGAATTATGTGGAAAGGGTTGAAGCGAAGGATGATGTTTATGTATATGATATTTGGAAATCAAAGGTCAAGTACCCTACAGCTCTTATAAGGGCAAAACTGATTTACCCATTTATGATCAAACACATTTATACCCAGTGTGTGGTTTTCATCAATCAGTCACACTCACCCAACAACATGAATTTCACAATATCTACCAAAATGTAAAAATCTTTACTTTTGAAATGGATGAAGTAAAATCATTTTACAATTTCTGCCCAAAATGTATTAATCTTTACTTTAAATTGGCATATTATTTTGAACGTACAGATATGGACTGACTTTAGTGACATTAACCCATTCCCACTCAGTGACACCTATAAACATCCAGAAGGAAAAAGCTTTGGAAAACAATATGGAAAATGAAGAAATTGCTTGTTACAAGCAATTTTGTCACTTTCCACAATGTTTTTCTACCCAGAAAGTTGAAAAAAATCTGAAATTTCATTAACTTAAAGTTGTCGTCTGCAACTTCTTACAATTTGGGCCAGTCTAAAATTTCACTATGTAGGAATGGGTTAACCATATTGAAGAAAAGTAAAATATGCAGATTAATTCTTGTCATGCTGAACCTGGAATAATGTGGATTTGGCAGGAGGTGTAGACCAAGATCAGCCTGAACATAAGTGCAGTCTGATCTTAGTCTAAACTCCTTGCTTGTAGTTTTCTTGCCACTACTGAGTTGTTTATGAAATTGATTTCTAAAACAAATATTGATTTTGTTCTATCAGTGCTTTCAGCCCTTTGATTTACAGCTATTCAATAAGGTGATTTATACAGCATGACAAGGGTTAAAACCCATTACTAGACAACTATCCTTTAGACTGGTCCATATTTTAAGAAGCTGGGATGTGGAAATACCGATTTTCTCTTCTCGTCCATGGACAAGTAAAATGTGATTTTCTACTTGTCCAGGATCAAAATGGACTTGCCTGTGAAAAGATGAAGAACAGATAAACTTTGAAAAAAACATTATTTTTAAAGAAGAAAATGCTGGAACACAGCATTTTCTTCTTTAAAAACAATATTTTCTAGCCTTAGATACAAACATTACACTTATAAATCTCTTCTATCTATTCAGTACCATTCCAAGATTTGCCCTGATATTTACTTGTCCACAGACAAGCAGCCTCACAAAATGTACTTGCCCACAGGTAGAAAAGCCCATGTCAGACAAGTCGGGCATGGGAATTCCACACCCCTGCTAAAGATGAAAGTTTTAAGTTTATGGGATTATAAAAATCTCATGTCTTTAAGGATAAAAAACAAAGTGGATATTAAAGAAATTGTTTGTAACAAGAAATCGCCAAAGCTTTTTAAAAAAAGCAATATAAATTAGTGGGAATGGGTTGAAGCTGTTTCGACCAAATTCATTAACCCTTTCCAGTTCAATCCCCGGATTTTATGTCTCTGTAAATCTATAATTTAGAAAATATTGTAGAAAAAGAAGAAGTAGCTTGTAACAAGCTATTTCATTTTTTCCACAAAATTTTCTACCCTTCTAAATGGTTATTTTTCAAATTACTTTCGCTACTAGTTTTTGCTGCAAAACCTTTGAGTTTAGAAAAGTCTAAAATTTCAACAATTTGATAAGGGTTAAAACACAATAAATTTCATGATATATTCCATAGATCAGTCTTCCAGGAAAGTCAAAAAGGCTCTTGAACTCATTCCAACACATTGACTCTTTCTGACTCCCCTTAAGAAAAGCAATTTAGAAAACATTGTGTAAAATGAAGAAATTGCTTGTGACAATGTTTTCTATCCAGAATGTGAAAAAATCTTAAATTTCATAAACTTTAAATTTTCGTCTGTATATAACTCCTTTCAGTTTGGACCAGTCTAAAAGATTGCCATCTGGTAATGGGTTGTTTTACCCTTGTCATGCTGAATTTTGAATCCTGAAAATTTTCATTAAAATTAAAGGGCTGAAATCACTGGAGGCTTCAATTGTAGATTTATATTACTTTTGAAAATTTATCTTAGTAACAATTCTGGCTTAAAAGGGACAAGCAGGTGGTGTAGACTAAGATCAGACTGCACATATGTTCAGAGTACAGCATGACAATGATTAAATGATGAATAAGATGTCAGGAACCTTGTTTAACTCATTATCAGACAGCAAAATTTTAGACTGCTCCAAAATTAAATGAAGTTAAAGACAACAACTCAAATTGCACTTAAACTGGAAACTAAGTGCCAAATAATTTAGGAAATATTGTGAGAAAAGGAGAAATTGCTTGTTACAATTAGTTTCCAGTTTCTATTATCGTAATAAGTTCTATAGGGTTTTACAAAAGGTCATTGTGTCAGCCCAATTTACCAAACAAAATTATTCACTAGACCAAATTCAAAGGAGTTGTAGATGACAATTTCAAGATGATAATTTGTTAAAAATCTTAGTATTTAGGGTAGAAATATTTTTGACATTGTGTCAAGTAATTTCTACTTTTTCCAAAGCTTCTTCATTGAGAGGCTGCAAAAGTACTATTGTGTAGGAAAGGATGTCAGCAGCCTATGAATGTCAACATGTAGGCTGTAGGCTCACCTGAGCATGAAGTGCTTATGATGAGGTATTGTGATCACCCTCTATCGTTCCAACATGCATCCTGTGTCGTTTGTCAAAAAGTTTGAAACAAGATCTCTTCCCAAACTGCTGGACCAATTTCAACCAAATTTGGCAGAAATGTTCCTTACTTTGGGGGTGTCACCCCTGGTTATAAAGAAATAAAGAAGGATTTTTAAAATGACATTTCGTCCAAAACCTATGGGCCAATTTCAACTGAAGTTGGAAGAAATGTTCCTTAGGTTGTGCCCTTTAAAGAATTGATGAAAGAATTGAAATACTTTGAAAACATGGTTGCCATGGCAACAAAACTGATATTTTTTGAAGAAAAATTATTAAAGTTATCTTCTCCTAACCAAAAAGGGGTAGAGCTTTCATATTTTGCATGAAGTTTCAGTACATTGACCTGTTACAGAATTGCTAAATCATCAATGTCAGGTCCCAAGGGGCAGTGCGCCATGGAGTATGGGGCTAATAAAGACATAAAGAAGGTTTTTTAAAACAACATCTCCCAAACTGCTAGGCCAATTTCAACCAAATTTGGCAGAAAAGTTCCTTAGGTGGTGCCCTATTAAAATTGCTGAAAGAATTGAATTTCGTGGGAAACTCTGGTTGAAATGGCAACAAAACTGAAATTTTTAAGACAACATCCCCCAAACTGCAGGGCCAATTTCAAACAAATTTGGCAGAAATGTTCCATAAGTGGTGTGCTTTAAACATGGCTAAAAGAATCGAAAGCCATTAAAAACACTGGTAGCCATGGCAATAAAACTTAAATTTTCAAAAATATTTTTAAAGACTATGATCTCCTCCTGACCCAGATGACGATTAGCCTTGATATTTTGCATAAAGTATGATTACATTGACCTCTTTCAGAATTTCTCAAATTATCACCCTTGGGTCCTCAGGGGCAGGGCCCCAGGGGGATGGGATTTTTAACCCCAGGTCAAAATCTCGGGCGTCCCTTTGTAAGATTTCTTCAAAGAATTTTGATTAGATGAAAAACTTGGCTTTACTGGGCAGAGATCTAAATTTCGAAGTGTGGGAAAATCTTTAGAAAAGTTTTCTCAGTAACTAGCAGATGGATTTCAACCAAATTTCATTGGAATGATCCATGTGTGACACTTTATCAGTTTCCTTTAACCCATTCCCAAACAATGATGCTTTTTGACGCCCCTCATGAAAAATAATTGAGAAACAATTGTGTAAAATGAAGAAATTGCTTGCAACAAGCAATTTCTTCATTTTATACAATATTTTCTTGTAAGTAAGTTGAAAAAATCTAAAATTTCTTAAACTTTTAAATGTCGTCTACAAACTCCTTTCAATTTGGATTAGTCTGAAATTTTGCTGTCTGGACATGGGTTTAAGAATTCTGATCGGATTAAAACTTGGCTTTAATGGGCAGAGCTTATTTCGATAGAAGGTGAAATCTTTAAAAATCTTCTTCTCAAAAACCAGTTGACTGATTTCAATCAAGTTTCACATGAATATTCTTATGGTGATTTTTATCAGATTATGTAAAAAAATTTTGATTGGTTGAAAAACATTGCATGAATTTATACTCAGAGCCCATTTCCATATATGGTATATTATGAGTGAAAACTCTCAAAATCTTTTTCTCAGAAACCAGTAGATTGATTCACAGGAAATATCCTTTGGTGACCCTTTATGAGATTGCCTTAATGAATTTTATTGGATGAAGAACAGAGCTTTTTGGTTGAAGGGGGGGGGGCTTATTTCTATATGTGGATGATAATTATTCTGAAAATTTCAACCAAATTTATAAGAATGATCGTTTGGTGGCTCTTTGTAAGATTTCTTCATATAATTTAGATTATTTGATGAACATGACTTTTGCTGTTGTGGGTTATGTCCAATTATGCTCTACAGTGTAAATTTTGTAAATATATTCCTTTTCATCCGACTCTGAATTTTTACATGACTTGAAGGTTTTAAAACAGTGAAAAGTTTGAAATTCTTTAGAATTATTTCAAAGATTTCAGTGACCAGATTTCTTTGCCAGATATAGCAAAGAAGATTCAGTGGGCTATATTGTTTGCCAGAAAAAACGCCATTTGCTTATTCAGTATGTTCAGGCCTGTGGAGTAACACAGGCATTCAAGCGCCTCTAGGGATTCTGTCCCCCTAGTTCCAAAACCTTAATAGATCTCAGTCATAGAATAGATCTATACTCAAATGATCATGCAGCTACTATTTAATCCCATTCCCACACAGTGACGCTTTTAAACGTGTCTCAATATGAAAGCTTTGGAAAACATTGTGGAAAATGAAGAAATGGCTTGTTACAAGCAATGTCTTCATTATCTACAATGTTTTCTACCCCAATAGACAAAGATTTTGAAGTTTCCTTCAACTTTAGATTATCGTCTGCAACTTCTAGACTGGTCTAAAACTATATCATGTGTGAATGGGTAAAAAATATTTTGACTATATATAATCACATAATGATTTAAATATGTTTTTCAATGTTTAATCAAGAAATTTTAATATTATGGATTCTATCGGCATTATTGAGAACAGAATGATATGATTTTAGATTTTCTAAAATATATCTGACCATGTAAGTACTTGGTGACCCCATCACATGGACTACGTCAACGTCATTAGTTGCTAGGAGGACTACAGTGCTAAAAAATAAAAATTAACCCTTTCCTGTACTAACCTGTGATTTTATGTCATAATTTTATACTTGACAAAAATTGTAGAAAAAAAAGAAATTGCTTGTTACAAGCAATACCTCCTTTTTCCATGATATTGTCTACCACATAGGATGGTTTCATTTCGAATGGCATCCAATTTTCATTGTTGTCTGCAACCCCTTTCAATTTGGACTAGTCTAAAATTTCAAATAACTGGAGGAGGTTACAGGGTATTTAAGCAATTTTTGATTGTTGACCTTGGTAAAACATGGCCAGCAATCATATACAATGCAATATTATTCATGCAATGCTCTTGTACTGAAATAGTTGAAGTTTCTACATAATGGAACTGTGGTATTAAGTCATGCCATATAAATTACTGTACTGAATTGCTGTAAAATAAAAGGGCTGAAAACACTGAAAGAACTTTTTATTCAACAATCAATATTTCTTTCAGAAATCAATTTCATAAACAACTCTGGCAGGATAAGTACAAGCAGGAGGTGTAGACTTATGTACAGGCTAATCTTGGTCTAGACCTCCTGCAAAAACTGAAATATTACAAATTCAGCATGACAAGGGTTAAGTTGTTTTTCATTCTTGACTATGATGAAATGATCTATTGGTATACATTCAACATAATACACTGAAGTGCCATTATGTGACGATGATAAACAGTTTCTAAGCCTATTAGCAGGGCTAAGATTTCAATTTTGTGAAGTCTCAAAAGCATGCTTGAAACATATTAATACTTCCTTTTGATTACTGCTCATACTTGAACCATCTTTTAACAGTTTAAAAATGATCATTACAACATAACATGCTTAATCAATGTTAATTGAAACAGGAAATGTTATGCACAAAGTGTCATACTAAATGAACGGATGTGTCTAATTAATCCTTTCTAAAACTAACAGGAGATTTACCTACCTATAGACCTACTCAGACAGGGGGTTACTAATTGAAAGACTGTTAGCCCCACCCACTTACTCCGCTGGCCACACCCTCTGACTCCAACAGAAATTTCCACTTTGATATTAAATGGCATTACTTTACAAAATTTATGGCCACTAAACATGCAACAAAGAGTTAAATGGTTGTTTGGCGATCTGAACATGTTAACTACACTGCAGCTCATTTAAGCTGTAGTTAGTGAGATTAATTTAATTCTCCAAACTAACTAAAATGCTTAACAAAAATGTCGGCCAATGTCAGAGTCCAAAGTTTTGAAAGTGAATGATTTGATTGGTCCATTAATTCCTTGATTGACCGTTGCAATCTGGTCTTCTGACTAAGTGAATTATTTCATTAGTTGATTAATTCTTTGATTGACATCACGATTGGTCAATTAAGGTGGAAAGAAGAAATAATTTATGCTTATCATCTACTGCAGTTTTAGAATTGCCATTAATATACATAAAGCCATGTTATGTTGATTTTAAGCTTTGTCATGCTGAACCCGGAATATTCCTGATTAGGCAAGAGGTATAGACAAATATCAGCCTGCACATAAGCGCAGTCTGATCTTCTTTACACCTCCTGTTTGTCCCCTTTTAAGCCAGAGTTGTTTAAATAACCAATTTTCAAAAGAAATTTTGACACACATTAAGACCTTCCAGTGCTCTCAGTCCTCTATGTAGGATTTTGATTCAGCGTGACAAGGGCTAAGATAATAAAACCTGCATGATCAAATGACATGTCCTGGTTTTGAAAATTTCAGCACATTAAAAAAAATTGTCATCTCATAATGACTTAACCCTTTCCTGTACAATCCCTTGTTTTCACGTCCCTGGGAATTTATACTCGAGAAAACATTGTGCAAAAAGAAGAAATTGCTTGTCACAAGCAATTTCTTCTTTTCCCGCAATATTTTCTAACCTGTAGGTTTGTTACTTTTCAAATTGCTCCCACTTTTGATTGTTGCCTGCAACTTCTTTCAAATTGGACTGGTCTAAAATTTTGAAAAACAGGAAAGGGTTAAGTAGAGATTTCAAACAAGTTGGTTTTATTAGCTCCACTGGATAAAAGCAGGCAGGCTATAATTGTCATGGTGTTCTGTCCATGGTCTGTCTGTCGGTCTGTATAAGTGTCTTTGTGGCCTGTCTGTCTGTAAACTGCTACTTTGACAATCTTCTCCATAGGAACAAGTCGATGGATTTCTACCATATTTCACCGGAGTGATCCTCGGTTGACTCTTAAATCAGATTAATTAAAAGAATTTTGAATGTGGCTCCTATTGAGGGGTTAAATTCCACGTATTGTAGAGATAAAAACTTTGGAAGACTTCATACAAGAAACAAGTCAATGAAATTTTACTGGAGACATTATCTTTAAGTGACTCTCTATAATATTTCTGTAAAAAAAAAAAAAAAAAACAACAAAAAAACCCCCAAGATAAAACATGGCTTTAACCCTTTCTTGTTTTGCAAAAATTTAGACCCATCCAAATTCAGAGGTTTTGCAGACGAAAATTTAAAATTGATTTTATTTTTTAAAAGATAATCTTTCAGTCTGGTAGAAAAAATTGTGGAAAAAGAAGAAATTGCTTGATACAAGCTATTTCTTCTTTTTCCACAATATTTTCTCAATTATAAATCACCAGGACGTAAAAAACAGGAATTAACTAGGAAAGGGTTAATATATTGGGCTGAGCTAAATGCCATATTATGGTATATAGTGAAGACTTAAAATCTTCGTAGAAAAAAGCTGATGGATTTCAACTTATTTTCAACAAATTATCCTTTGTGACTCTTTATCTGATACCTTCAAAAAAATTAATTCATTGAAAAAAAAATACTCCTTTAACCCATTACCAAACAGCAAAATTTTAGAGTAGCCCAAATAGAAAGAAGTTGCAGACAACAATTTAAAGTTTATGAAATTTTGGATTTTTAAACTCTCTGGGTAGAAAATATTGTGGAAAATGAAGAAATTGCTTGTAACAAGCAATTTCTTCATTTTCCACAATGTTTCCCAAAGTGTTTTTCCTTAGGGGCATTTTAAGGCATCACTGAGTGGGAATGAGTTAACCCATTCCACTCAATGACTCTCTTTGACGCCCCTCAAGAAAGACAATTGGGAAAACATTGAATAAAATGAAGAAATTGCTATTAACTAGCAATTTCTTCATTGTACATTTTTTTTTAACCAGAAATTTGAAGATTTCTAATATTTCATGAACTTCAAATTGTACTCTGCAACTCCTTTCAATTTGGACCAGTCTAAAATTTTTCTGTCTGGGAATGGGTTAATATAAGGGGCTATGTAATGTCCATAAATGGTATATACATTGAAAACACCATCATCAAAGCCTGGCTTTGATTATAATTTCATTGGAATGATCTTTTTGTGACCCTTATCAGATTTTTTTAAAGAATTTTCCATAGGTTTAACCCATTCCAACACAATCATTCTTTAAGACGACAAATAAGAAAAAACCTTTGGAAACTGTTGAGGAAAATGAAGAATTTGCTGTTTTCTACCTCAATGTTTTGAAAAATTTAAATTTTCATACTGAAAATTGTTGTCTGCAAAATCTTTGATTTTGTACCCGACCAAAGTTTGTCATCTGGTATTGCGTAAATAATAATGCTTTGGTGGATGCACCAGAATTTCATGAAGAGAGCACACAGTGATGCAAGGAATATTATTGTTACTGCTCAACTGAGAATTTTTTTGTGAAAAGAAAGTTGCCTCCCTTTCAGTAAATTGAAAAAAAAATCATTCTTTCTTATTGATTGATTGAATAGGATTAAACACCACTCTTAACAGTATTTCAGTATTGCAGTAGCTGGAGCACCTAACAATGGATTCCTGGTATTTCTCATACCAGTACTACCACTACCTCCTTTCCTAGCCTCCAGCTGCCATCCCACTTAGGTTTACATTTATCCACCCATTGGTGAGTGGAAAATGTTCGAAAAGATATGTGCGGCTGCCGGAGATTGAAGGCTCATGCAAGTGTTTCTATATATAGTTGTATAATCATATCTAGTAATACCATGACATGGTTATCCAGCAATATGCAATGTTTGATTCTTAGAAAAAAATCATTATCTTAACTCTTGTCATGCTGAATGAAATCTTTGTTCAGAATTGCATTAAAGTCTTGAAAGTAGTTGTGGATCAGTATTTCTTTTAAAAAACGATTTCAAAAATCATTCTGGCTTGAACTGGACAAACGGGTGGTCTAGACAATGCTCAGACTGCACTTATGTGCAGGCTGATCCTACTCTTTACCTCCTGCCAAAACTGGAGTATTTGGGCAGCATGACAAGGATTAATTTGTTGGTAGATAGAGCTAATAGGAATGTCGATTAGTTTATGATGGGTTTTAATTCCATGAAAATTGACCTTCCTAAATGTTTACATTGAGGTTATATGAGGAAGTCCGTAGATAGTTTGAACTAGTTTCACTTTAACCTTTTCCTGTACAATCAATGTTTTAACGTCCCTGTGATTTTATACTTGAGAAAAAAATTGTGGGAAAAGAAGAAATTGCTTGTAACAAGCGATTTCTCCTTTTCCACAATATTTTCTACCTTACTGTTGGTTATTTTTTCATATTAAATCCACTTAAAAATTTCGTCTGCAAACCTTTGAATTTGGACAGGTCTACAAAATTTTGAAACAGGAAAGGGTTAATTTGCTGTTCAATGTCCTCATAATTTTAAGTACAGTATTTTAAGTTGCCGATGACTTTCTTAACCCATTCCCACACAAAGCATTTTATTTGGGAAAACATTGTGGAAAATTATGAAATTGCTCCTTGCATGTAATTTCTTCAATATCCATAGTGTTTTCTACCTAAAGTTTGAAATATGAAATTGTCTTTTCCATCTTCCTTGATTTTGAACCAGTCTAAAATTTTGTCACTTGGTAATGGGTTAAACGTGTACCGGAATAATCTTTTCCATATGATAACTCATATTGAGCATAACTTAGTTTTATCAATGCAGTTCAAAATAACTTCGTTCACACAGCTGCTTTCCATATAGAGCAGGACTGGTGTGCATTCTGATAAGTTCAAGTTTAAGGTTACATGTCAAGGTCAGATGTTTAAATTGGCAGAATTTTGTCTTAACTGTATCATAACTCCTGGATTCAAAGAGAAATTTCAAAAATAATTTTGTAATCAAGTCATTTTTGAATAATCATTCCAGTGAAGTTATGGTGCCCAAACAATGTATTGAAAATGAATGCATTCATTATTATCTAGCTCTAGATCATAATAGAAATATATTTAATGCATTACCAGATTGCAACATTTCAGACTTGTTCAAACTGAAAGGGGTTGCTAATGACAATTTAAAGTTAAGAAAATTTTAGATTTTTTTTTACTTCCAGGGTAGAAAACAATGTGGAAATGATGAAATTACTTGATGCTAGCAATTTCATTCTTTTCAGCATTTTTTCTCAATTATTTTTCTTGATGGGCGTCAAAGCATGTCTTGTGGGAATTCGCTTATGAATTTTAAACCTTTCATTATCGTTTCAGCTTGTATGACAGTTGACGGAGATTCAGTTTTCCTCCAACGTTCAGACAGTATTGATAGTAAAATATCCGTGTCACCACAGCCGTGTGCCCCAATAAGCGATGAGGACACTATCAGCGTGTGTAGTCTGGAAGACCAGGTAATTATATTCTGTTCATCTTAACCTTTCAGACTATTTCTACAGGCAATTTCTCCCTTTGGAACTCATGTAAGATATCTGAGTACTCGAAACATCGGAATACATTTCCCTATCAAAATAACATTCTTTTCAAGGTAAGTCTAAAAGCATTTTTTCGTGAATTGTTTTCCATATTTACTCAGATTTATTTCCACTGGCAGAAGCATGCATCCTAGAGCACACAAAAGTCTTGCTCTTGCTTTTCGATCAACACTGCCACACTACATTATCATCTGCAACATAAAATTGGACCAACCAGCCATTTTAATCCTTGTCATGCTGTATAAATTACCTCACTGAATTGCTGTAAAACCAAAGGGCTAAAAGTACTGATATATCTTGTTATTCTAAAATAGATACTATTTCTTCTAGAAATCAAATTCATTAACAACTCTAGCAGGAAAAGTACAATCAGAATATATAGACCAAGATCAGACTGTACCCATGTGTATGCCAATCTTGGTCTATACCTCTTGCCAAAAGAGGAATATTCCAGTTTCAGCATGACAAGGGTTAATTTTTAGCTTGACTGTTTTCGAAGAAAACCCGAATTATTGCGATAGCCTAGGTGTCATCGTCGTTGTCGTTGTTGTGCGAAGACTTAGACAGTCTGTGACATCTCTGGTTCTACTAGAGGCATTCACTTGAAACTTGGCACACTTGGTCACTGTCAAAAGAGCAACCAATACTATCAAAGGGGATAACTCTAGATGCATTTTGTCCACTATCCAGCACCCAACAGCCGAGCGTAGGCACTTGTAGATGGTCTCTTGTTTTTGCTACACGTTACTTAAATTTTGCTAAAAATTGCTGTTTAATGTTGAAGTCAGGAACTTCATCCTAGAGCTCAGTGGGTGTGGTCAGCGATCTGTCAATTATCTGCCCTTGAATGAAAAATTAATACCAAGTTTTGGATTGACATGAGAAGCTGTATGCATCATGAAGTTCTTGTTTTGTCTGGTAATGGGTCAGTGAGATAATTGAAGAACCAGGAAGATTACTTGAGTGTGGAAAAGTAGAATTTGAAAGATTTTAATTACAAAAGCTAGAAAAGTTCCCTTTAAAGAGGAAAATTATACAGTATATAGAAATTCTTAAATTAAATCTAGAATTACAATACAAACATAACAAATCATATGTATGTCAGGCTAAAAGGAACTTTACTGTTTCAGTTTATTTATCCCCAGCATATAAAGTTTAGGAAGGACCATACTGGAATCGGCCTTTCATTCGGTCTCTCTGAAGGTCAGCTGGCTAGTAGGTCAGTAGGTCTGTCTGTAAAATCTTGTCTGGACAACTTATCCAACAGTTTCATTCCAATTTGCTTACTAGGTAGAAATATTTATTAGGAGCTGTAGATGTGGAACACCCCATTTTCGTGAAAATTCCATCAAGAATTATTGAAAAGTCTCTTATGTGTTTAAAAAAATAATCTGTTCAAGATACAAATTTTGTGAAGATTTCATCAATAACCACTAAGTTATTGTCCCTGATTTGACATAAATTGCTTGTCTGAACAACTCCTACATTTTCTGTCTGGATCATTCCAAAGCTGCCAGAAGTCTAAGTTATGAGTTGTAGATGTGCAGGATACAACTTTTGTGCAAATTCTGTGAAGAATTAATGAGTGAATTCACCTGATTTAAAAAAAATGAAAATAAAACAATTAAGTGACTGCATAAATGGGTGTCTTCACATTATATTGATACTTGGTGCAGTCTGCTGCAACTCAATGTTTGAAGTTTACCTTACCACAGAGGATAGGATCGAACACAATGTCAGCAAAAGAGACTGTTTTTGGAACAAGAATTTTTTTCATGCCCCACAATAGTTTCTAACTTTATTTTATCCTGAATTCTTCACCACACCTATTGATGATCGCACATGTCTTGTATAGTTTCATTTGTTTGAATAAACTTCCCAATGTTTTTGTACCATATAGAACCTTCCTCATTGTCATTCAATACCTACTTTCTATCATATGCTTGAATTTTCAAAGTAATTCCTCTTTGAGAAAAAATAATTTCTTCACTTCTAACAGTTTTCTACACGGAGAGGCAATTTTTTTTTTAAAGATTTGTGGTCTTGAAATTGATGTCTACAACTCCTTATCTTGTAATTATACTCCCGCTTTGAAGAAGTCCAGTAGGGTATAATGGTTTACCTCAGTCTGTCATACTATCTGTCCATCTGTCCGTCCCTCTGTAACCAATATTTTCCTTCATATTTTACTCAGTTGGTATTCATAGCATTGACTAGGAATTTGGTATGTAGGCTCAACTCGTGGGTCCTACATGGTGCATACGGAATTCAGGACTGCAAGTCAACTGCTTCCTGCTTAATGAGTTAGTTTATTTCGGACATTGCCTGTTGTGTACATTTGTGGCAATTTTCTTAGTAACTTTTAATAGCATTGGCTTGATGTGGAGATTCATCTAGGGATCCTTCAGGGTACTTACTGAATTTAGTTTTGTATGTTATCTATTACCTGTTATAGGCTTAATCCATTCCCACACAGTGACGCTTTTGGATGCCCCCCAAGAAAAACACTTTGGAAAACATTGTGTAAAATGAAGAAATTGCTTGAAACAAGCAATTCCTTCATTTTACACTATGTTTTCTATACAGAAAGTTGAAAAAATCTAAAATTTCGTAAACTTTAAATTGTAGTCTGCAACTCCTTTCAATTTGGACCTGTATAAACTTTGCCATGTGGGAATGGGTTAAGTTAATTTTCGGATATTGCCTGGTATAGAGATATAGTTCGTCACATTTTTCTCAGTAACTATTGATAGCATTGACTTGACTTGACTTAAAACTTGATATGGAGGTTTGGCTGGATGTCCTAAATGGTACTTACTAAATATATTCCAATGAGGGAGAATTTCATTTTCACTATAGTGTACTTGGTAGTGCAAGAGGGGTATACTCAGGGAGTTTTAAAGTTAACAAACCACGATAAATCAATATAATTTTGATTTAATTTTGAATTTTTCGTCTTTATTCACCGATGTATTCTGTAGCCTATTTAGCTCACCTGGCTGCAACATGCTGAAGGTGAGCTTTTGTGACCCTGTGTCCATTGTGCATAATGTCTGTCTGACATTGTGCATTGGGAGTCCTCAAGAATTCTTTAAATATTGTCTCCTGTATCCATTTGGCCAATTGCACTAAACTTGGCAGATAATTATGTTCCTTTAATGATCCTTTTCAAAACTTGTTTGTGAAATTTGAGAATAAATGGGGATGTGGCAGGGCCAGGCTTATCAAACTTATGAAACCATGAAATAATTCTAAAAAAATCTTCTTTTTTTTAACCATATCGCCAATTTCGATCAGACTTGACAAGCATGTTCCTTTGCTGAACCTTTTCATAACCTTTATCATTAAATTCTGAATCATGAGGAAGAGGGATGGGACCACATAGCCAATTTTTACCAACGTTTGCAGGAATTTTCCTTGATTGACCCTTTTCTAAATTCGTTATATATTGATAGGCCAAAGAATTGGGGCATGACAGAATAGGGCTTATTAGACTTAACAACATCATGAAATAATTCAGTGCAAATCTTCTCCTCATTAACCACTTGGCCAATTTGGACCAATTTGGACCAAACTTGGCAGATATATTCCTTGGGCAACCCTTATGAAAAATTATGAAAAAATTTTTGGAATTGGGGCATGGTAGGAAGACTTATCAGATATAGAGTAACTATGAAATAACTCTGAAAATCTTCCTCTCCTAAAATGGGGAGCATATTTGTACCAAACTTGGCAGGAATTATCTTTGGGTGACCATTATTTTAACTTGTTTGTGAAATTTTTGTTTGTGAAAAAAATGTTGGTGAGGCAGGGCTGGGCTTAACAGTCTTAAAGACATTCTGAAATGTTTCTAAGATGAGCAATTTAAGCTATTTTAGCCCTCTTGTTTTTCTTTAGATGTTTTATGATTGGGAATACTGTTGTAACATATCATTCTTCATATTTTCAGCTTGACAGGCCCAATGGTTATGAGTTGACAGGGGATGATAAGATTACATATGGATCAAACCAGCTACGTATGCGCCATCTTGTGGCAAAAGGAATATTAGAGAGTGAGAAGAGTTATCTTAATGTTGTTAACCAACTAGTCAAGGTAAAAAACCTCCTTTAACCCATTCTTGTACAATTCCGGGAATTTACGTTGCTGTGATTTTATAGTTGAGAAAACATTGTTGAAAAAGAAGAAATTGCTTGTTACAAGCAATTTCTCCTTTTCCAACAATATTTTCTGGCTCATAGGATGGTCTCATTTAAATTTGCATCCAATTTTCCTTGTGGCCTGCAACCTCTTTCAATTTGGACCAGTCTAAATTTTCAAAAAAATGGAAAGGATTAACTATTACTTTTAACCCATTCCCACTCGGTAAAATTTTAGACCAGTCCAAATTGAAAGGAGTTGCAAATGACAATTTAAAGAATATGAATTTTTAGATTCTTTCAATTTTAAAACATTGTGAAAAATGAAGAAATTACTTGTTACAAGCAATTTTTTCATTTTACACAATGTTTTCCCAAGTTTTTTTCTTGAGGGCCGTCCAAAAGAGTCACTGTGTGGGAATGTGTTAAAAATATTCCAACCCGGTCACACTGCAATTGCCCTTATCTTGCCTGTTTTATAGACAGTAGTTTTTAGAGCAGAATAGCCAAGGTCCACTCAACTATATAAATGAGTAGCAGTGGTTAGGATCAGAATTGATTACATGAGCATAATAACACCTGATATGAGTTAGTATCAAAACCAAAAATAAGAATCTTGTTATTCTCCAGTAAAAGTCAAAGCACTGAAAGTGCTGATGGTGGACATCCCTCTAGGCATAGTAGAAAAATGTGCCCATTTTAGTATAAGAAATGGCAGTTTTCATAATTTGAAATAAGCAAGATATCTGGCCTAGCCCAGCTAGCATAACCTATTCCCACACAATCCCTCCTTATAGACCTCATAGACATGATTCTACTGAATGTTTAAATATATTAATTAACCAATTACCAAATGGCAAAAGTTTATAGACAGTTTCAAATTTAGACAAATTGCATGCATTATATTAAAGTTGAACTTGATGAAATTTAGAAATATTTGTCTCGGTGTAGAAATTTTTGTAGATAGTGAAGAAATACCATGTTACAAGTAATTTCTTCATTCTCCAAAATTTTTTCCGAAACTTTTTTCTTGATTGGCATGAAAAGGGGAATTTTTGTGGGATTGGGTTAATACAGCTATTATTAGTCTGTGCAAAGCGCACACATTTTTGTTAATAAAAAAAATAATGTGCTAGATAAAAAGTGTTTCTTTTGTGCAATCAATTATGAGCTGCTTTAAGAACAGGAGATTGTTTTTTTGCTAGCAAAGCGTCAGCTTTGATAGCCTATGTTAGCAGACAAAATTTTGAGGTCTTCAACGAGTGCAAACTGCCACTGGAGGCTTAATCACCAAATCCATGGAATGCATACGTCATAAAAATAGTTCTTATGTATTTCAGGAACTCTGCCACTGCTTTTTATGGCCACATGAATTAACTTTATTCAAATTGTAGACAACTTGTGACAAGCAATTTCTTCAATGTCCACAATGTTTTCTACCCAACAAGGGAACAGTTTTACTAAATTCAACCATGCTTTGCTAAATTACAGTACTTTCAGTACTTTGATTCAAACAAAATTGACATTAACATTGTAATGTGTGTTCCCACTGGAATTGTCTCATCTCTAGATCATTTCAAAGATAACCTCAAAATATTAGGGGCTGCTGTCATAGTGCAGATGGTAGGGCATCAGACTCCCAATCTTCAATCATGGGTTTCACGGGTTCCATCCCCAGTGGCTGCAAATAAAATTATCCTTTTCGACATTTATCTCTCACCAAATGGGTGGATAATCATAAAGCAGCTGGAGGCTAGGAAATGATGTAATGATGGTACTGGTGCAAAATACATATCAGGAATTTATTGTTAGGTGCTTCAGCCACCGCAATATGACTGAAAAATTGAAAATAATAGGGGTTTATTGAAACAAACAAACAAGCAAACTCTATTTTGGATTGATTTTACCGCTGTTATGTACACCTGTTATTCAAAATTTTAGGCATGTCCAAATTCAAAGGTTTTGCAGACAACAATTCAAAGTTGATTTTATTTGAGAAATAATCATTCTGTAGGGTAGAAAAAATTGTGGAAAAAGAAGAAATTGCTTGTTACGAGCAATTTCTTCTTTTCTACAATATTTTCTCAATCATAAAATCACAGGGACATACAAACCAGGGATTAAACAGGAAAGGATTAACCCATTCCAACACAATCCAACACAATCCTTCCTTTTTATGCCCATCAAGAACAAAGCTTGTATAAAGTGATCTGTTCATTATCCACAATGTTTTATATTCCAATAGATAGATATTTTTGAAATTCTATCACCTATAAAATGTTGTCTGCAATTACCAGTCTAAAACTATGCTGCTTGGATAAGAGTTAACCCATTCCAACACCACAAAACTTTAGGCCGGTCGAAATTGAAAGAAGCTGCTGAGGACATTAATTTCAAATTGATAGAATTTTTTTATCTTTTCGTATTTTTGGATAAAAACATTGCGGATAATGAAGAAATTTTAAGCAATTTCTTCAATTTACGCAATATTTTTCCAATTGTATTTCCTGAAGAGCGTCAAAAAGCAGCATTGTATGGTAAAAGGTAAAAACACATGATTGTTTTTGTTTCTTTTACAGGCAAAGCATTATTTACAGAGCGTTGCTATGTCTCCGGGATCTCAAATTGCTGCAGAAGATGTCACAACGATATTCTACAAACTTGACGATATTTATCAGGTTCACAAGGAGTTTGTAGATAACCTTGAAAAGAAGGTCATGTCATGGTCTGACGATCAGGATATTGGAGATACATTTAAAACACTCGTAAGGATATTTGACTTATAACATTACGAGAAGACAAAAAGTTTTAATAGCTCCAAATTCAAAGAAGTTGTAGATGATTATTTCAAGTTGATAGAGTATTTTAAAATCACTGTCTTTCTTTGTAGAAAAGGATATGCAAATTAATCCATTTCCACATTAAAAAGTAACAGACTGGTCTGAATTGAAAGAAGTTGTAGACAAGAAGTTAAAGATTATGAAATTATGATTTTTAGGCCACCTGACCAAAGGTCATGGTGACGTCTTGCAATCGTGTTTTGTCCGTCTTTGTGCGTTGTGCATCGTGTTTTAACTTTTTACATTTTTCGACTTCTTCTTAAGAACCCTTGGATGGAGTTCAACCAAACTTGGCAGGAAGCATGCTTATGGGAAAACCTTCAGATTTGTACACGTCATGGAGTGGGGCTCCATAAGGGGCCATAAAGGATTCATCTTTAAAAATCTTCATGACATGAACCGGCTATCAGATTAGATTCACATTTGGTATTTAGAGTCTTTAGGGCAAGGACTATCAAGTTCGTACAAGAAAAAAAAATCTGTCAATAAATGGCCGTGCGAGGAGGGGGCAAAGGTGGGTCGGGTACATAAGCTTACATAGTGACAACTTTGAAAATCTTTTTCTACCAAACCAAAAGACCTACAGCTCTGATATTTGGAATGTGGCATCATCTAGTGAACCTCTATCAATATTGTATGAATAATAGCCCCAGGGTCAAAAGTAGCCTGTTCTGGGACGTCACAAGTTTAACTTAGGTTTATATAGTGAACATTTCAAAAATCTTCTTCTCCTAAACTAGAGGGCCTAGAGCTTTTATATTTGGTATGTAGCATCATCTGGTGGACCTCCATCAAGATTGTATAAATTATGGCCCCATAGACAGAAATAGCCAATTCCCGGACATCACAAGTTTTACAAAGAGCTTATGAAGTGAACATTTCAAAAATCTTCTTCTCCCAAACAGGAGGGCCTAGAGCTTTAATATTTGGTAAGTAGCATCAACTGGTGGATCTCTATGAAAATTGTATGAATTATGGCCCTATGGTCATAATTAGCCCATTCCCTGATGTCACAAATTTTAAATAGGGCTTATATAGTGAAAATTTAAAACTCTTCTTCTCCCAAACAGAAGGTCCTATAGCTTTGATATTATGTATGTAGCATCACCTGGTGGATCTCCATCAAGATTGCATTAAATATGGCCCCAGGGTCAGAAATAGCCCATTCCAAGATGTCCCAAGTTTAACATAGGCTTGTTTTGTGAAAACTTTTAAAAATCTTCTTCTCCCAAACTAAAAGGCTTGGAACTTTGATATTTAGTGTGTAGCATAATCTGGTGGAGTTTTTTTTTTTGTGCCCTTTTGACTCAGGTGACCGGTAAGACCCTAAGGGCCAACTTGTTTTCAACCTTCTGTTAAGAAAATGATGTGAAAAATGAAGAAATTGCATGTCTCACGCAGTCTTCATTTTACACAATGTTTTCCAAATTATTTCTTCTTAACCCATTCTCACACAATCATGCCTTTTCACACAACTCAAGAAAAAAGCTTTGGAAAACATTGTGGAAAGTGAAGAGAAATTGCTTGTTACAAGCAATCTCTTAATTATCTACAATGTTTTCAATCCAAAAGTATGAAAAAAAAAATAGAATTCCATCAACTTGAAATTACTGCCTACAGTGCATGGGATGGCATAATAAGTTATATTGATGAAGTATGATTGATGAAAAATATATATTGAAAAGTTTGGTTTGAGAATGACCTTCTGCTAATTTATGTTGGAGTTACTGTATCAAGAACATTCCAAATGGCAATCGGTACTAGGTTAGGTCCTCTTACTTTTTAGCTCATTTCCAGATGACAACATTTAAGACTAGTCCAAATTAAATGGAGTTGCATACGTCAATTGAAAATTGATGAAATTGTAGTTTTTTTCAGCAATTTCTTCATTTTCCACATTGTTTTCCAAAACTTTTATATTGAGAGCGATGTTTAAAAGTGTTATTGTGTGGGAATGGGTCAGTCAGCGTCAATCACAATATACCAATTCCCACTGTCAATCAAAGAATTAATCATTTAGACTGGAAACAAACTTTGAACTCAAACTTTGGCCAGTATATCTGAGGCATTTTTGTTTATTCCTTAACTTAAACATAGTAACTTAAGCTTTTTCAAGCTGCAGTTACGACATTTAGGTTACCAAGCAACCGTTTTTGTTCAATTGTACTTTGCACAGATTTTGCACAATACTCAATAACTGAGTAGTTGGGTGGCTAGCTTTCAAATGAATGTTTAATAATCAGTTACAAGGTTACAAAATTTTAAACTGGGCCAAATTGAAAGAAGTTGGAGACAACATTTCAAAGGGCATGTTAGTTTAATAAAAAAAAGTGTCAAATAAAGAAAAAAACATTTAGAGAAATAGCATGTTATAAATAACTTTTCCTTTGCCCAAATATAAAGCTGTCCCAAATGTTATGTCTTCTTGGCTTCAAAAAGCAGATTTTATGGTAATGGGTTAACTACACCATGAAGCTTTTTCATACAGCCCCCCCCCCAAAAAAAAAAAAAACTACCTGGGAAAACATGGTGTAACATGAACGAATTGCTTGCAGCAATGTTTTCAACCAAGAAAGGTGAAAATATCTAAAATTTCATAAAGTTTAAATTATTGTTTGCAACTCCTTTCAATTTGGATCAGTAAAAAATTTTCCTGTGTGGTATTGAGTTAATACAAGGGGAGATGAAAGGACCTTTACTTGATAAGACTATTAGGAGATACTTGGATCTTGTTCTTGGTACTGGTCCTGTGGGTGTGTCCTTCGGTAAGACATTTCAGAGCTCCAGTCTGGTATATTAACCCATTCACACACAGTGACGCTTTTGGACATCCCTCAAGGAAATCTATTAGGAAAACATTGTGTAAAATGAAGAAAATGACAAGCAATTTTTTCATTTTCCACAATGTTTTCTACTCAAAATGTACTTGAAATGTTGTCTGCAACTCCTTTGAATTTGGACCGGTCTAAAAGTAGGTTGCCTGGTAATGGGTTAAGTTATACCTGCACAAAGTACAAATTGGTATGTGTATTTCAACCTGATTGTTGAAAGCAGCTATAAATTCCCAAGAAACTAGATCAATCATATTTGTTCAAATGTATTTGCTGTAGACAGTTTGACAGCTGAATAACTGATTATCAAACACTACCATCAATATCACTGAATGAAAGGATAATATGCCCTGACACCTGATTATCTAGATTATACCATATGAATGATACTGATAACTGATAGTGAAAATTGGTGTACAAATAATAATAACCAAAATAAGTCATCAGTAGGAAACCCAAAATTCAACATATGTATTATACCAGTATGATATACTTGAACTCTAATATGACTGCATTTTAGCCTAGACCCATTGTTTACATTAAAAGTTCATGTTTTTCCTTTTAGTATGGTGTTTCAAATCTTGTCATTACCTAGATGTCTAAAATCCTGTTCTGCGCATTAGCAAACCTGTAACTGCTGCACTGTATATATAAGTGTACTTATGGATTTCCGTTGTGACTATAACCCTTTCCCACTCAATGCTTTTAAATGTCGCTCAATATAAAGGCTTTGTAAAACCCTAGGTTAAATGAAGAAATTGCTTGTTACAAGCAATTTCTTCATTTTCAATAATGTTTTCTAACCAAAAATACACAGATGTTTAAAATTTCAACAACTTGATACTGTCGTCTGCAACCTTTTTGGATCTTGACTGGTCTAAAATTTTATTGTGTAGGAATGTGTTAAATTTTGTTGTTTAGTGATGAGGTTTGAAATTTCATTCCCACTTTAGGCTGTCCTTAATTAAGGAAAGTTTTATGGCTGTTGTGTAAATCAATGCAAGGCAAATGAACAATCTTTAAGGTGAATCCAGGTTTTAATCCCAATGAAAATTGTGAGAAGTGCTATACACTGCCAAAACTGACCGTTTATTCTCTATTTTTGATAAGTCTAAATCGGACTGGAATGTAACCCTCCAATTTGCTAATTGACAGCTGCAATACTGATTATCTAGTATTCAGTCAATATAATTGAATGGATGATTTTGCATGATAAATGATATGTCATGTTAACCCATTCCCACACTATCCAGCTTTTTTAAACCTGAGAAAACATTTTGCTTGTAAAAAGAAATTCCTTCATTTTCCACAATGTTTTCTACTCAGTGAGAACAAATTTTCTAAAGTTTCATTGATTTCAAAATGTTGTTTGCAACTTATTATATTTTGGACAAGTCATAAATTTTGTTGTGTTGTAATGGGTAAAGCCAATGTAACATCCATAGTTCTGGAGATTTTTAACGCTACTCAAAATAATAATGTTTTGAAAACATTGTGAAAAATCAAGAAATCGATTATTACAAGCAATGTTTTTTATCTTAGAAAATTACAATTCCATCAACTTGAAACTGTAATCAGCTTCTTTCATTTTGGACCATTCTAAAATTTAGTGGTGTGGTATTGGGTTTTTGTTGTGTGGGTTTCAGGTATTGAAAGTTACAAAATCATTAACGTTATAACATTGGTATTTGATTTACTGTGCTTGGTGCAATATGACAGCCGCAATATTGATTATCACGGTGTCTGATTATCAAACACTGCCATAATATCATTTAATGAAAGAACTATAGTTATAGATTTCTTGTCATATTTCTCCTATAAAGATCCCCACACCAAATAAACACTACAATGTTCACACACAAAATACCTATATCTCATCATTACATTAACCAATTCCCACACAATGACGCTTTTCGATGCCCTTCACTAACAACAATTGGGAAAACATTGTGTAAAATGAAGAAACTGCTTATAACAAGAAATTTCTTACTTTTAAACAATGTTTTCTATCCAGAAAGTTGAAAAATCTAAAATTTCATAAACTTTTATCCATTCCAACTCAATCCCTCCTTTTTACGCCCCTCAATAAAACAGTTTTAGAAAACATTGTGGAAAATGAAGAAATTGCTTGTAACGAAGAAATTGCTTGTTACAAGCAATTTCTTCATTATCCACAATGTTTTTTATCCCAAAAGATGAAAAAAATTAAAATTCCACCAACTTCAAATTGTCGTCTGCTGCTTCTTTCAATTTGGATCAGTCTAAAATTTTGTCGTGTGGGAATGGGTTAAATTGGCGTCTGCAACTCTTTTCAACTTAGTTCAGTCTAACATTTTGCAGTCTCATAATGGGCTATCAGACAACAGAATTTTTGAAATGTCCAAATAAAATAAGTTGTTCCATAACTTCTTTCTATGTTGTGGTAAATATCCTTTCTGGCATTTTGTCTCACAGAAATTGGTGGATTATCGTAAACCTAAATGAGATGAGCAGATTGAGGCTGGGAAAGGATAATATGTAGTACTGTTGTAGGAAATTCCAGGAATCTATGGTTAGGTGCTCCATCTGCCACAACATGAAATACTGTTAAAAGTGGAAATAAACCCCATTCAACTTTATTTTTATTACCAACCTAAATTTCCAGTCTGGTGCCTGTAGAATACTAAGGCAAAGGGAGACAATTAAGCAACTCATTAATTATAGGAAATTGCTCTGTCTTGCCAGCAGGCTTATTATATTCTTTTAAGTTTAATGTGAGTTCTGTGAAAGATTAAGAGTAAGCTGGCAATTGATAGAGAAATTATGTACACTCATTTAACTTTCAAAATATAGAATTTAGTGCAGATTCTGCTTTAACCCATTACCAGACGACAAATTTGTAGATTGGTGCAAATTCAGAGACATTGCAGAAGGCAAATTTCACAAAAAATATTTGTTGTTTTGGGGGTAGAAAACATTGTGGATAATGAAGAAACTGCTTGTAACAAGTAATTTCTTCAATTCATACAATGTTTTCGCCCCAGAAAGTTGGAAAAATCTAAAATTTCACAGGCTTTAGACTGTTGCCTGCAACTCCTTTTAATTGGACCAGTCTAAAATTTTGCCATTTGGTGATGGGTTTAGTCCCATTTTCTCTTGAAGAAGACTGCTTATTCAAACAATGTGGAACAGAATAAATTGTTTGTTACAAGCAATTTCATTATTCATTTATAATGTTTTCCACTCCAAAATACAAAGAATGTTAAAATTTCATCAAATTTTGCCATCTGGTAACGGATTAACCTTTATTGGATGGTAGAGATTTGTTACATATAAAAACAGTTCATACCAAAACTTTGTGAAATAAATATTTGAAAAGAGATCAGATGTAGCAGAGGTCAATAAGAGTTAATTTTTTGGAAAATGAATGTGTAGTAAAGTAGAATGTGAATTTTGCGTCTAAAATACTTGATTATCTTATCAGTTACAAAAATTTTAGACTCATTGCAAGCAACATTTCTAATAATGCTATAATAGGAGAATAAGTGCGAAATAGGGTACAAAACATTGTGATAAAAGTAGAACTTAAAAATTCTCCTTTTCCCACAAAGTTTTCTTCAGGGCCTCAGAAAGTGTCATTGTGAAGTAATGAGTTGAAATGTTACCACAAACACACACACAAAAAAAATGGAAATATGCTGTACTGTGAAGAATCAAGGGTGTAAAAATTGTTCATTTCCAGGTGGTATATTTTAAAGTTTATGAAGAGTATGTTAAAAATTACCAGACAGCAGTGGAAACCATCCATAAATATCAGGAGCAAGAAGAGACTCGACATCTGTTTGAGGTGAGTCTGTTTACTTTTTCAGAATTTTGTTTTTTTAATTAGGCTCTGGTTTAAGGTTTTTTTGTTTTGTTTTAGAGAAAGCTTAAAGTGATGTAGGGCTGCAGAATAATGTGCAGTTTATTCTTTAACCCTTGTTATGCTGAACCTGGAATATTCTTGTTTGGACAGGAGGTGTCAGCAAAGATCAGCCTGCACATATGTGCAGTCTGATCTTAATCTACACAACCTGCTTGCCCCTTTCAAGCCAGAATTGTTTATTAAGACAAGTCTTCAAAAGAATTTTTGACCTGTAACCAGTGCTTCTGGAGATTTCAGGGCTTTGACTTTAGTGCAATTCTAGACAGGATTATATTTAGCATGATTAGGGTTAATACACAGAATATTTCATTGCTAATTAAAATGAAAATACATATAGCCTACAACCAAACAAGCCTACATTTTGACTTGCTGAAGATATATAACATAGAAAACATTGATAGAAAAAGAGAAATTGCTGGAATCAAAACAATTTTTTTCTCTCATTTATTTTCTGTCTTATTTGACAGTTATTGTTCAATTCAATTTCGATTTGTGTCTGCAGCCTCTTTAGATTTGCTCGGGTCCAAAATTTTGCCTTCCAGTCAAACAATTTGCCATTTGGTTATTATCCCATTCCCAGATGACAAAATTTTAGACTGGTCCAAATTGAAAGGAGTTGTAGGCGATAATTCGAAGCTTGTTAAATTTTAGCTGTTTACTTTTTGGGTAGAAAGAATTGTGTGAATATAATAAGCAATTTCTCTATTTCCTACTATGTTTTCCAAAGCTATTTCTCTGAGGGGGTGAAAAAGATCAGGATTGAGTAAGAAAGGATTAACAAAGATAGCAAGGCTTCATATTTATCGATAAAGCTTTGAACATGCAAAGTTTATTCAAAAAGCTTTAAATATAGATATAGTTTAATCCACAGTAATTTGCTTTGCTTACAATTATACACATTGGGGAGCGAAGACAATTGATTTATACATGAATACTTCTGTAAAAATAAATTTATTTCTAATAAGAATGTCTAAAGTTGATTATCAATTGAATTTATTATTAAAGGATATCCTTGCTGACATATCAATAAGATAGGGGGCATAATGTTAATCTAAGGTTGTCCATCTGTCTGTCCAATTCAAAACAATACAATGTAGTTAAACCCATTGCCACACAATCCAACATTTTTTGCGCTGAAGAAATTAAGCTATGGAAGTAATTGTAAGAAAGGAAGAAATTGCTTTTAACAATCAATTTCTTCTTTTCTTAATTTTGTTTTGTTGTCTCTTTGAATTTGGACCAGTCTAAATTCCAATGGTAATGGTAATTTTGATATCTGTTAATGGGTTAATCAATTATATACTTTTGATTGTAGGTTGAGCATTAAATTGATATTTGATAACATTTTGCAAGAAAAAAATGCATGTACATTGTAAAGTTCAGTTTATAACATAACCTGTGACAATCTCCAAGCCGGGTTTTGTTGAGTTTTGTTGTGTTACTCTCACCGTACATCACTGCAATGCAAAGTGAAAGTATTCTTGTCAAGCCACATAATGAAAGATATATTATATCTCCGTTGGTTTGTCAGAAATGAATTGTTATAGGCTTAGTAAATATGATCCAAGATACACTGTATGTACATTAAAACTTTATACCGCTGAACTACTTCTAATCTAAAATTGTTTGATTATCTAGAAGAAATAAGTCTCATATTTATGTGCCAGTATTTAAATTGAAATCAGTTACGATATATGACATCATGTGACGAAATGATGACATATTGGTTGACTATTTACTGAGCCCATTACAGAGGTGAATGAGAAATGAATCATAGTGCAAGCGAGTGGACCTACCACTTAGGGGTGAAATAAACCTGTTAAATACTTTTGATATTACACGGCAGATACTACACTAGTGTAATAATTGTGTAAATGTGCCTATACATGATGTTGCATTTTTGTTACCATGAAAATTATGCCAAGTAATGAATGAAATGATGTAACTTTACAAACGGCTCTATCATGTTTTGAAATGATTGGGAAAATATTGTGTAAAATGAAGAAATTGCTTGTAACATGCAATTTCTTCATTTTACTCAATGTTTTCTACCTAGTAAGTTGAGAAAATCTAAAATATCATAAACTTTAGATAGTTGTCTGCAACTCCTTTCGATTTGGATTGGTCTAAAAAATTTCTGATTGATAATTATGGGTTAAAATCATGTCATGTTATAAATAGAATATTAAATTCATGCTTTTAAAATACTGAATTTATTAAATTCGTCATCTTAAACAAAAAACAACCTTGGCAAAACCTTGTTTTATCTCTTTATAGATGCCTTGTTTAACCTATACCCACACAGCGAGGCTATTGGACACCCCTCAAGAAGATCATTTGGGGAAACATGGTGTAAAATGAAGAAATTGCTTGTTACAAGCAATTTCTTCATTTTACACAATGTTTTCTATCCGGAAACTGAATAAAATTTAAAATTTCATAAACTTTAAATTGTTGTCTCCAACTCCTTTCAATTTGAACTAGTCTAAAATTTTATTGTTTGGTAAAAGGTCAATAAATTCGGAATTTTATGGCTACCTCTTCAATATCCTCTATTTATCAACTTCAGAAGAATAAGAAGTATCAGGGAAAGAATAAGATTGAAGCAGAACTCCGGGTAATCAGAGAGTTTTAATATTGCTAGTCAGAATGATGATGAAATGTGTAACTCTTGTCCTCGCTTTTTAACCCTTCAACAAACTATTCTGATGAATGTAATTTGAAAATGAAGTCTAAGATCACTGCTTTAAATAAGAAATTGTTTGACCAATTAAATCATCATTTAGACACAAAGTGAACAATCTACATTAAGACTGAAGTGAATTTTGAATTCTGATATTTTTTGTTGGTTTTGGGACTGTAAAAGTGATAACTACAGCTTGTACAAGCTGTAGTTGCAATGTTTTGATTGCCAACCTCTGATTTTCCTTTTGCAGTGATCTGTCATTGGTTGATCTAACTTGAATGATTGAACTTTTGGATATAATATGCATATTATTAACCCATTCCATTTTAGACTGGTGCAAGCTGCACACGATAACTCTATTAACCCTTTCCTGTTTTCCAAAATTTAAGACCTATCCAAATTCAAAGATTTTACAGACGAAAATTTAAAGCAGATTTAATTTGAAAAATGGTCATTCAATAAGGTTGAAAATATTGTGGAAAAAGAAGAAATTGCTTGTTACAAGGAATTTCTTTATTTCTACAATATTTTCTCAATTATAAAATCACAGGTACGTAACAGGGATTAAACAGGAAAGGGTTAAATGGAATTTAAAAAAATTCTTAGGCTTTTGGGGTAAAGAATATTGTGGACATCGAAGAAATTGCTTGTTACAAGCAATTTCTTCATTGAAAACATTTTTTCTAAAGCTTTTATTTTGAGGGGCATAAAAATGCGGTGATTGTGGGAATGGGTTATTCTAAGCAAATTTATTTAGAAACGAAGCCTCTTGAAACAATGACAGTTTACAGAGAGAAGTAAATAGGCCAGTGAATATGAAGTGAAATAACCCATTACCAGATGGCAAAATTTTAGACTGGCCCAAATTGAAAGGAGTTGCAGACAACAATTTAAAGCTAATGAAATTATAGAACTTTTTTTTACCTTTTGGGGGAGAAAACATTGTGGATAATGAAGAAGTTGCTTATAACAAGCAATTACCTCAATTTTCTACAAATTTCAACAGCATTTTTTTAAGGGGCATAAAAAGGCAGGATTGTGTGGAAATGGGCTAAAGTTGGTTTTACTTTCTCAGTGTTTGAAAAAGGGTTAAAAACACAGTCATGCTAGATATTATAAGGACCTAAATAATTGTTTGAAATTAACAATTTTTAGATTTAGATTAAAAATAAGATAGCTGGAAAGACTGAACTTTAACCCATTCCAACACAATAATGCTTTTTGAAGCCCCCTTAGAAAAACACTTTGGAAATCATTGTGGAAAATGAAGAAATTACTTGTTACAAGTATTTTTTTTATTATCCATAATGCTTTCTACCCATAAAGACAATGATTTTTAAGATCCTACGTACTTAAAACTTTTGTATGCAACTACTTTCAATTTTGACCAGTCTAACATTTTGTCGCCTGCAAAAGGGTTAAGGCATAAATTAGAAAAACATCAAAACTTTCTTCATCAGTATATACTTTTTAATGAGTTATGATGTTTTTAAAGGAATATGTACTTTGAACTAGTTTAGATTTATTCCCATATTTATTTTGATATAGAAAATTTCCCAATTTTTTTTCCCTGTAACTAATTTAAACTTAACCATTAAATACAGTAAATTGACTAGTTTGAGACTTAAGAAACCAGCTAGAGAATGCATATGACAGTTAAACCCATTACTACATCGTAAGATTTTAGACTGGTCCAAGATGAAAGGAGTTGAAGACATCAAATCAAAGTTGATGAAATTTTTGATTTTTTCAACTGTCTGGGTAGAAAACATTGTGGAAAATGAAGAAATTGCTTGTTTTTACACAATTTAAACCTAATTGTTTTTCTTGAGGGGTGTGAAAAGCATCACTGTGTGGGAAAGGGTTAAGAACATGGGGTTGATGTACAACAGGCCTGTCTATAGAATTGTCAATTTTTCAAGCCCCCTTGCGGTGAGCATGACATAGTTGTCACTATGACAAGTCAGTGTATGTGCAATAGTACGTCGGTCTGTTAGTCTGTCTATCCGTCTGTCACTCCAAATTTGTCAGACAATTACTCCTACATTTATTGATGGATTTCATTATAACTTGACACATTATTCTCCACAATGAGTAGATGTGCCATTTGAAAGAATTTTTTGGATAGTTCTCATGTCAAGGTCACAGCTCAAGGTCAAACACTAAAATTGTGTTTGTCCAGACAATCACACCTACATTAATGGATGCATTTCAAAATAACTTGGCACAATTATTGTCCATCATGAGTAGATGTGCCATTTGAAATAATTTTTGGATATTTCAAATGTCAAGGTCACAGCTCAAGGCCAAACACTAGATTTGTGATTGTCAAGAGCATTTCTCCTACAATCATGGATGGATTTCAAAATAACTTGGCACAATTATTCACCATCATGAGTAGATATGTAATTTGAAAGAATTATTTTTGATAGCTTCAAGTTCAAGGTCAAAGCTCAAGGTCAAACACTAAAATTGATGGTCGACAGCAGATGTTCTTGGACAATCATCTAGTTTGAAGGGTTTTTTAAGGTTTAGAAATTTTTAACTATATTATAGTATTTTTGGTTTAATTTGTTTATACTAACTTAAAAAAAGAATTATCTTTCAGTAGTGCTTTTTGCTAACTATTCCCATACAATCCCAAATTTTTACATGCAGCATAATATAAGCTGTTGAAAAAAAAAATGAGAAAAGGTTGAATTGCTCATTACAAACATGTTCTCCTCTTGGCACTTATCTTTTAGTCTTACCACACTTTGAATTGACATCTGCAACTCCTCTCAATTTGGACCACTCTAAGTTTTACCATCCGGTAATTGGTTAACTCTTTTCCATACATTACCACTTTTTATGCCCCTTGAAAAAATAGCTTAGCAAACATTGTGGATTATGAAGAAATTGATTGTGACTAGCAATATCTTCACAAGTTCTCAATGATTTTTCCCTGAAAGCCAAAGAATTTTTAAATTTCACCAAACTAAAAATTGTATCGTCTGGAGTATCTCTCAATTTGGACCTGTCTAAAGTTTCTTCATGAGGAAATGGGTTGAACTTAGATCAAGCTGTAAATCAACTTGCTATGAATCAATTAAGGTTTCAATGTCTATATGAATATATACTATATGATAATATGTTAGACAACATCAAAACCCATTATAAAATGGCATTAATGAGTAATTTGACCTTCTTTTTAGCCTGAGGTAAATTGGGTTGGTCTGGTTTAGTCCACATTTAGTCAGGTCAGTTAACCTATTACCAGACAGTAAAATTTCAGACTGGTTTAAATGGAAAGATGTTGCATATGACAATTTCGAATTACTTGTTACAAGCAATATCTTCTTTTTCCACAGTGATTTTTGAAGCTTTTTTCTTGTGGGGGCGTCAAAAAGCAGGATTGTGTGGGAATTGGTTAATCCTTATCACGCTGAATAAAATCTCTACATAATTGCCTAGAAATCAAAGATTGAAAGCACTGGCCGCTCTAATTGAAGTTTGTTTTTTATTAAAAAATTATCTTATAAACTCTTGTGGCTTAAAATGTAGAAGTTGGCAGCGTAGACTAAGCTTAGATCAGACCATATGTGTATGTAAGTTATATATTTTGAAGACAAATTAACTCAACTTTGTTAGTATAATGGCCTTAGCTTTTACCTGATAATGATCTTATTGTACCATAAATTGATTAGTCAAGATAATGTTGTTTTATAAGTCCCCCTAACAGCAAAGCCAAAGAGGATTTTACATTTGCACTCCATCCGTCTGTCCATCCACCCATCCATCCATCTGTCTGTCTATCAGTCTAATGAATCAGTTTTCCGGACTTTTTTTCTAAACACTGGCAGGTATTGAGCTGATTTTGGGTTTGTGAGTCCATATAAATGAGTTAGAGAACTACATTGAGTTTTGTACTTGTGCCAATTGATTTTTGTTGAAGATATGAATACTGGACTTAAAAACCACTGGATAATTACATTTTCTTGACTTTTTATTTAAATACTGGCAGGTATTGAGCTTGTTTTGGTTATTGAGTCTGTACCAATGAGTTACAGAACAAGTTCCTGTTCCCTTCCAGTCTAATTACTTTTGAGGAAGATACAGATGCTGGACTTAGAAAATTACTGGGAAATTACAGTTTTTGTCCATCTTCAATAGTTTATTTAATCCCTTATCAGACTTAGAAAAATCATTAAATAATTCTTTAAAAATTCTTTCCTAAACCAAGGGGCTAATTTGGAACAAATTTTGCAAGAATTTGTGAGTGGCAGGGCCAGGCTAATCAAGTTTAACCATTTGGTCAATTTCAAACAAATTTGGCTAGAATGTTTCTTGGATGACCCTTTTCAAAATTTGTTTGTGAAATTTTGATGCAAATAAATGTGTTTGTGGCAGGGTCAGCCTTATCAGACTTAGAGTTATCATGGAATTATATTTAGAAATATCTACATGGCACATAGGAAATAATTCAAATCATTCTCAGGTGAGCGATTTCGGGCCATCTTAGGCCCTCTTGTTTCTAAATGCAGGAAGGTATTTTGCTTTCTTTTTTGTATGCAAGTCCACATTAATGAGTTACAGAACAAGTTTGAGTTTTGTTATGGTCCATATACTTTTGAGGAAGATACAGATGATGCACTTAGAAAATTACTAGGAAATGATAACAATGTTTCAATAACAATAAATGCTTAATTCTGAAATTGGTTAAAATGTCATGAGCTGCTTCTTATTTTTATCATCAAACTCTTTACTTCTGAAGTATAATTTCATATACAACAAAAAGAGATAGCTCTTTTGCACCTAAAGTGAGATACAACAGTAAGATTGTGAAAGTGCTCCTTTACCACCAAAAAAGATATCTCTCTAGAGTTATATATAAAGCTGGTAGGGGACTTCAGAATGCTTGTTGTAACAGACTTTTACATAGCCATGCAAACAGACAATTTCAGTGGACTAGTCCACTATATAGAACAATGAATATGGGGGGTTGGAATTGAACACAGTTGTATTATATTCTGTCTTGGGATTTTCAGAAAATGTTCAAATCTCGTGGACGTTCAAATAGTATAGCAAGTGCGGATGTAAGTCACAGACTTGTAAATCCCTCTTGGATCATGGTGCATCTTGCTATGCCTGAGCAGGTATCTTTGCTTCACGGTGCTGTGACTTCCTACTTTTGTCTTAATCATTTTGTTGGAGCAGATTGAATAGAGGCTTGTCAATTTCCCTCTGAGTATTTCAAAATTCACTACAAGACTGCACTAAGTGGCAGCACATTGTACTTATAATACTGTGCAATCCCTCAAGCATTAACACATTACAGTATTTCACAATACCTAATTTTGCATTATGAAATGTAAATATCATTGAAGAAAAATGTGAAATAGCATGTAACAAGGGATTTCTCTTTTTCTTACGTTTTCTACCCTATAAAATGATACAATTTTTTCAAGTCAAAAACAATTTACATTCTGTTTGTAGCCTTTATCAATTTGGACCTTCCTAAAACATTGTCATCTGGTTAATAGCTAATTTGTCATTATTTGTGTGAAGATGAAGGGTTATTTTAAAATTTTAACTCCTATTAAATGTCGTTATATCATCAATCCCTAGACAATGTTTGATCAGCACCCAGACAACTTTCACAACTATATGGGCTTTGGCACCACAAACTTTAACCTCTGGGTCAATTCCTGTGTATCTTAGGGGTAAGAGCGTGGACTCATTACCTGATAGAAGCCAGGGGTCTCGACTACTGGTCATCTGGATATGTCCTTGTTCAAGACATTTCAGAGCCCTACCTTACTAAGTACCAGAGAAAACCTCAGGAAGGACAAGAATAAGTGAACTTAACTGTAATATATATTACTCAAAGAGTGTTCAAAGCAGTGTTATACCCTATGAAAATAAACCATTTTAATCTTGGTTATGTCTCTTATTTCTTAATGTATATGAGTCAACCATAGAAAAACAGCTAACCATTTTAGCAAGGGGGTGTCTGTGAATGCAGTTTAAGAATTCTGGATTGTGCACCCTTTTGACAAAATAGAATTCTTATTCGGACACTGTCTAAGGCTCAAGTGAATCTAATGTTTTTGACTGTAAAAATTGCTGTTCTTGTAGTACTGAACTCAAAAATAAGAAATGTGTTAATCTTTGAATAATGACATTGTACTGTCTCTATCTAATCTGGTCAGGTATGAGTATTGTAACCTATTTGTATGTAATAACTTGTATCAGAAACAAAAGCAAGGAACAACAAAATCAAGATAAGTATTACCGGTATCTAAATTTGAGAAAAAGCTATGGCACAAAATATCAAGGACGTTTTTACAGTGACTTAAATCATGTCTTACAGGATATTTAAAAAAAACTTGTTGGTAAATTTATTATTATAGCAATCATTCATTTTATTACAATGTACTTACTTAACCCATTACTACATAATGATGCTTTTTGATGCCCTCAAGATAAAGCATTGAGAAAACATTGTGAAATATGAAGAAATTGCTTGTTACAAGCAATCTCTTCATTTTCCACATAGTTTTCTATACAGAAAGTTGAAAAAATCTCAAATTTCATAAAGCTCATATTTTTGTCGAGATCTGCAACTCCTTTCAATTTGGACTAGTCTAAAATTTTACTGTTCGTTAATGGGTTAGTTTGTTTATTCGTGAATTATAAGTTAATAGTTAAATAGTATGACACTCATCCCATTTATTTACTAACAAAATTTTTATAGTGTTTATTTGAACCATTCAAGAATCGCTTCCATAATTATACTGAAATTCTGTCAACTAGAATCATATGAAAAAATACAAGTTAGATGATGTTTAAATTCTGTCTGCTTATCTGAAGTGTTAGTGCAAATTTAGACTAAAAATAGTTTTGCACTATCCTCTTAAATTGTAGCCCTGAAATGACTTAATTCTGAACCTTTTTATTGTTGCTTTATAATTTCAGAATTTTACTCCCTTTTAGTCTTTTGCTTCACAAAATACCACTTTTTTGCCTTTAAAAAGTGCACAACAATTTTACAAGATCATTAACATCATTTGATGTTGTCATTCTAGATTGTCTGTTTTTGTTTATTTTCTAATTAGTGAGTTTTTTTATCCCCTATTTTTCTCTTCAGTAATTCAGTGATTATAGTGGTATATTGTCAGCACATTTTCCTAAGTTGTAGTCCAGTCAACCCAAATTAAAAATGGTGTGAGCTTAAAATGTAATGAACTGTTTAAGCCAATCATGATAGTATTTGAATCCAAGTGACTATTATTCTTGAGAAATACTTAACCATTGTCATGCGGAACCCGGAATATTCCCGTTTTGGCAGGTGGTATAGACAAAGCACATAAGTGCAGTCTGATCTTTGTCTACACCTCCTGTTTGTCCCCTTTAAGTCAGAACAGTTTAAGTAATCAATTTTCAAAAGGAATATTGACTCTCATTAAGAAATTCCATTGCTGTCAGTCCTTTAATTTTGAAACAATTTTGTATAGGACTTTAATTCAGCATGAATAGGTTCTTGATCTTTGAATTTCTTTGCTCTGTGTTTGTATTATTTCTTTAAACTTTAACTTTCCCTTTAGTGAATGATAAGCAATGGTTAATGGTCAGTCATTTTCTCAGAGATTTGTTATTCTATTTTGGCATTTGAGTTTCTTGTACATATTATGCGTGTGACATTTCCAACAATAGTACAAGTCTGTGAAGCACTGAAATTAGCCTATTCCAACACAGTGGAATTTTAGACAGGACCAAATTGAAAGGATGTGCAGACGACAATTTCGAGTTGATGGAATTTTAAATTTTTTCGTCTTTTTGGATAGAAAACATTGTGGATAATGAAGAAATTGCTTGATCCAAGCAATTTCTTCATTTTCCACAATGTTTTCAAAAGCATTTTGTTGAGGGGCGTAAAAAGGAGGGACTGAGTGGGGAATGGGTTAAATAGTCTCAGGTCAGCTAATTGTTTTACCCTTTCCCACTCAACAAAATTTTACATTGGACCAAGTTGAAAGGTGCGCAGATGACAATTTATAGAGTATGAAATTTTAGATTTTCTCAACTTTCTTTGTAAAATGAAGAAATTGCTTGTTACAAGCAATTTCTCCATTTTGAGCAATGGTTTTACCAATTATTTTTCTTTTGGGGCATCAAAAGCATAATTGTGTGGGAATGGGTTAACCTATTCCCACTCAATCCCCCTTTTTATGCCCCTTAAGAAAAAAGACTTTGGAAAATATTGTGGAAATTGAAAACAAATGCTAGTATTCTTCTTCAAAAAAAGATTTTTAAAATTTCATCAACTAACGATTGTTGTCTACAACTTCTTTAAACTTGGACCAGTCTAAAATTTTGCCATTTGGTAATGAGTTAAAGAAGTTTTGAGTAAGTATCTACAAACATTGTGCATAGTTAAGACTGAGATCAGATTGTGCAGATCATAGGCTGATCCAAGTCTTTATCTATCACATATGTATGATTGTTGGAAATTCCCTATACACATGCTCATATTCTAATAGACTCTAATTGTACTCTAACTTGGACTTAATGAATTTCTAGAAGATAACAATTAATTTCTCTGGCATGCAGTTAAAATGACTATAAATTGTAAATACATATATTACATAACAAATTTCTAATTCATTCACAGGTGTTTAAGAATACCAAGAAAAAAACTTAAGAAAGCATTGTGGAAAATGAAGAATTTGCTTGTATCAAGCAATTTCTTCACTGTCCTCTATGTTTTCTATCCAAAAAGATGAATTAATATAAAATTACACAAACTTGAAACTGTCATCTGCTGCTTCTTTCAATTTGGACCAGTCTAGAATTTTCTTGTGTTGGCATGAGTAAAAGGAATGTTGTTTAATTTGTAAATAACTAAATGTAAAATAATAATGTACTAACTTTGATTTTTTGGTAAGCATGATAGAAGGTAACACCAGTCCTGCTCCAAGATATACTGGACCAAAAAGATTGGCTAAGACTGGTATCTATTGGCTGCCTATTAATGTCATAACTACAGCTGATTACCAGACATTAACAAAAAGTCCAAATCATTTACAAGAGAATGACAATGTATTCATTTAGCAATGGTGCAATAGAATTAATTAAAAGTATAACCCATTACCAAGTGACAAAATTTTAGATTGGTTCAAATTGAAAGTAGTTGTAGACGACAATTTACAGTTAATTTCAACAAAATATTGACAAAATAAGCTTGAATAATCCTTTAGGCTAGAAAACATTGTAGTAGTGAAGAAATTGCTTGTACTAAACGATTTCTTCATTTTCCGAAATTTTTTTTAATGCTTTCTTCAAAAGAGGCATCAAAAACCAGCATTGTTTGGGAATTGAATAGCCAGTGTTTTGTTCCATCTTTTTTTTTAAATCAAATATCATTCTGATTCGAAATCTGTTACCAGGGCCATTAGTTCTTTGGAATAAGACAAATTTTCAAGTGGTTAAAAGCTTCAAGAGATAATTCCAAGAGATCCTTATGCCTCATTCATCTTCTTTTTTTTTCAGGAACAAATGGACTTCAGGGATGAAGGCAGTAAACTAGAAGGTAAGTTGGGTAAAATTTTCATGCTGATTAACACATTTCCACACAATCCTGTCTGATTACACCCTTCAATAAAAAAGCTTGGAAGGCATTGTGGAAATTGAAGAAATTGCTTGTTACAAGCCTTTTGTTCATTGTGCACAATGTGATAAAATATAAACTTTTTTTAGTTTCATACGCTAAAAACTGTCATCTGCAATTTCTTATAATTTAGACCAGTCTAAAATTTTGTGGTCTAGTAACAAGTTAAGTGGATAAAATTTTGCAGCATTAAGTTGCTTGATTTAGAAAACGTGGTAATCAGCTGCAATTTTAGCTAAATCATTTCATGCAACAATGAATTTACCAGTTAGTTGGTACATAGAGCCTGTTCAAAACCAATTGCCCAAGGGAAGTAACTCTGACAAAACTTTAAAAAGTCAAGTGTATGCTACTTCCCTTATTAACCCATTACCGTAAAGGGCCAAATCGTCGGTGTTCTATGAAAACCTCGTAACTACAGCTTATTACAAGCTGTAGTTACGAGGTTTTTGTAGAACACCAACGGAATTCTATCAATCATGTAGAAAAGCATTGTGAGAAAAAGAAAAAAATGCTTAATTCTAGCAATTTCTCTTTTACACACAATATTTAATTCATTCCAGCACAATGAAGCCTTATGATGTTTCTTTAGAGAAACAATAGGGAGAGCATTTTGTAAAATGAAGAAATATCTTGAACCAAGCAATTTCTTCATACTGCACATTGTTTTGTTCCCCAAAAGGCAAAGCATTTTAGAATTTCAATGTTTGAAATTGTCGTCTGCAACTTCTTTGAATTTGAACAAATCTAAACAAATTTAACCACACTTCAAAATTTGGTCTACAACTGCTTTGAATTTGGATTTTCCAAAATTTTGTCACTTGTTGACCCATTCCCACTTGGCAAAATTTAGACTGGTCCAAAATCAAAGTAGTTGCAAACAATAATTAAGATTTTATGGAATTTTAAATTTTTCATTTTTCTGTGTAGAAATGATTTCACCACTGAGTTTTTATACTTGAGAAAATATCGTGGAATAAGAAGAAATTGCTTGTAACAAGCAATTTCTTCTTATCCCACAATATTTTCTATCCTATAGGTTGGTTATTTTTCCAATTGCACTCTCTTTTGATTGTCATCTGCAACTTCTTTGAAATTGGACAAGTCTAAAAATTTGAAAAAAAGGAAACGGTTAAATGGTTAAAGATTCTTTAATAATGTCTATTGTAGATATTTTGTTGAAACCTGTGCAGAGGATTCAGACAAACAACCTTGTACTGCATGTAAGTATATCAGACATATGACTTGTGAGGCCAAAAGGGAGCCTATACCCTTTCCTGTTTTGTAAAATTTTAGACCTGTCTAAAATCAAACATTTTGAAAATGAAAATTTAAAATGGGTTTAATTTGAAAAGTAGCCATCCAGTAGGGTAGAAAATATTGTGGAAAAAGAAGAAATTGCTTGTTATTAACCTGTTTTAGATCACCTGAGCACAAAGTGTGAGGTGAGCTATTGTGATCGGTCGTCGTCCGTCTGTCCGTCTATCCGTCCGTCCACAAATTCTTTAAAAATCTTCTCCTCCTAAACCAGTGGGCCAATCAAGCTGAAACTTTGCAGGGATGTTCATTGGGTGAAGTTCTTCAAAAGATGTTAAAAGAATTTAATTCCATCAAAAACTCTGGTTGCCATGGCATTTGAAAATGGGAATCTATAGTAATTCTTTAAATATCTTTAAAAATCTTCTCCTCCTAAACCAGTAGGCCAATCAAGCTGAAATTTTGCAGGGATGTTCATTGGGTGAAGCTCTTCATAAGTTGTTAAAAGAATTTAATTCCGTCAAAAACTCTGGTTGCCACAGCATTAGAAAATGGGAATCTTTAGTAATTCTGTAATATCTTTAAAAAGCTTCTCCTCCTAAATCAGTAGGTCAATCAAGCTGAAACTTTTCAATTTCTTCTTTTTTCACAATGTTTTCTTGAGTATAAAATCGAAGGGAACGTAAAATCCCGTATTTAAACGGGAAAAGGTTTAATGTCAGAAATTAATGTAGAAAAAGAAGAAATTGCTTGTGACAAGCAAGTTCTCCTTTTTCCACAATATTTTCTACCACATAGAATGGTTTCTTTTCAAATGGCATCCAGATTTCATTGCCTATAAACATAAAGGCAGTTACAACTGTTTTGCGCTGAACAATCAAAATGTTGCCAATGATCCAAGAAAGTGCCCTATTGTTTTGGGGTTACGTAGGTAAAGCTGATTTATTTTGTCCTTCACTTTCAGGATCTCATTAAACACACCCCAGAAGAACATCCTGATTATGACATTTTAAAGAAGGCGCTCAAACTTAGTGAAGAAAATTTAAAAACTTATAATGCTAGTAATGTCAGCTCAACTGAGGTAAGATTTTCATTTCCTATGCCACTCATTTTAACCCTTTCCTGTTCAATCCTTGGTGTGTACATCTCTGTGTTTTTGTACTTGTAAAACATTGCTGAAAAAGAAGAAATTGTTTGTAACAAGGAGGGCCCTATGAAAAAATTGGGTTAAATCCAGGGGTAAGGTAACAATTATTTTTCCATTCAAACGTAAAATCTCCACACAAGGGTACCTTTTGATGCTCCTCAATAGAAAGAATAGGGAAATCATTTTGTAAAATGAAGAAATTGCTTGCAAGAAACCATGAAAATTGAAAATATCAATTATTTCATAGACTTAACCCTTTCCCATTTCTTGAAATTTTAGACTGGTCCAAATTGAAAGAGGTTGCAGACGACAATGAAAACTGGATGTAATTTAAACTGAAACCATCCTATTGGGTAGAAAACATTGTGGGATAAGGGGAAATTGCTTGTTACAAGCAATTTCTCCTTTTTCCACAAAGTTTTCTCAAGTATGAAATCAGAGCAACGTAAAATCCGGGGTTTAAACAGTAAAGCGTTGAATTGATATCTATAACTCTTTTAATTTGGACCTCTGTAAATATTGTCCTCTGGTAAAGTACTTATTTCACCCATCCCAAATTTAAAACTTGTAGAAAATGAGAGAAGACGACAACAACGACAAAAACAACAACAACAAGTTTATAGTGAAATGGTGTGCTAATGGCTAAAATAAAGAATCTCTTTTTCTATTGATATTTTAATTGAACAATTCATTAAAATTCAATAGTTTAATGAAATACAGTTTTGTCAAAATTTAGTTTTGCCAAAGCAAATTCCTGATGTGACAGCTTTAGCCACTATCTCAATAGGATTTCATATCTATTTCCCTTAACTCATTACCACACAGCAAAATTTTAGACTGATCCAATTTCAAAGTAGATGCAGACAACATTTTAAAGTTTATGAAATTCTAGATTTTTTCCACTTTCTTGATAGAAAACATTGTTGAAAATGAAGAAATTGCTTGTTGCAAGAAATTTCTTCATTTGCCACTTTCTTGTTGGAAAACATTGTTGAAAATGAAGAAATTGCTTGTTGCAAGAAATTTCTTCATTTTCCACAATGTTTTCCAATGCTCTTTTTCTTTCAGCGTGTCAAAAGGCGTCACTTAGTTGGAATGGGTTAACAAATTACTGGATGGCCAAATTTTAGACTGGTCCAAATTCAGAGTAGTTGCTGACATCATTTTAATGTTTAGAAATTATTTCATTTCTTGACTTTCTGGATAGAAAACATTGTGAAAAATGAAGAAATTGCTTGTTACGAGCAATTTCTTCATTTTACACATTGTGTTCCCAATTTTTTTTCTTGAGGGGCGTCAAAAAGCATCATTGTGAAGGAACGGATTAAACAGGCAATAATCTCTTGAATTTAAATTGAATTGTGCTTACTTTCTTTTCAGACACCGGACTCAAGACATCTCGTTAAAAGTGGATTTGTTGTAGAAGTATCACGAGAAAAGAAAAGCAATCGACATCTCCGATATGTTTTCCTGTTCAATGATATTATCATCTGTACAAAACACAAAGGCAGTTCTAAGTAGGTGATACTTAATTTGATTAAACATGTTAATGATTGAACCCATCACCAGGCAACAAAATTTTAGACTGGTAGAAATTGAAAGAAGTTGCTGATGACAATTTTTTAGTTGAAAAGATTTTTTTAATTTTATGTCTTTTAGAGTAGAAAACTTTGAGGACATTGAGTAAATCTGCTTGTTACAAGTAATTTTTTCATTTGCCACAATGATTTTAAAAGCTATTTTCTTGAGGGGTATAAAAAGAGAGATTATGTGGGAATTAGTTAAAGATTAATTTAAGGTAGAGGAAGCGTAATGTCAATTGTGGTGAGCTATTGTGATCGGGCTGTCGCTCGTCGTCAACTTTTATCATTTGTGGCTCAAATGTTATGAAACTTGGTCAGAATGTTTGTATTCATGATATCTAGGACTAGTTAAAAACTAAGGTCAAAAACTAAGTCACCAGGTCAAATCATAGAAAACCTTGTGTGCACTGTAGAGGTCACATTTCTGGCTCAAATGTCTTGATATTTGTTCAAAATGTTAGTCTGCATAAGATCTCAGGTGAGTTCGAAAATGGGTCATGTGGGATCAACAAATAGGTCACTAGATCAAACTTGAGAAAAACCTTGTGTGCACTCTAGAGGTCACATTTTTGGCTCAAATGTCTTGATATGTGGTCAAAATGTTTGTCTACATAAGATCTCAGAAGGGTTCCAAAATCGGTATTTCGAGTCAAAAAGTAGGTCACTAGGTCAAGAAAAATCTTGAGTGCACTGTAGAGGCCCTTATGTTTGTATCAAAGGTCTTTATATTTGTTCAGAATGTTTGTTTCCATGATCTGTTTCATATTCGATATTGGGTTAAATGGTTAATAAAGTAGGTCACTAGGTCAGATCTTATTATAACTTTCCTTTCTATGAAGTCACTTTACTTCTGGCATAGATATCTTGAAACATGATAAGTATGTTTTTCTTGTTTATTTTCTGAGACGAGACTTTCGTAACGAGTCTTGTTAGGACAAGATGAGGTTACTTGTGCCATTTTACTACTATAGTCATCGACTCCAGTAACTTAGGGCCAATGGCCCTATTGTTTTGAAGATGTGACAATTTTATTGTGTAATTAGCTTCCGCTAGCAATTCAAAGGAATACAAAGTCACTCTAGAAGTCCTGAGGTTGGGCTTTATGTTTCCTCTACCTTAATACAAGAGGTGATTTTTCAACAACCCATTCCTATGAGCAAAGATTTGTTTATAGATCAAAAAATTTAATGCCTGCAGACCTACCTTATTACAAACACAATTTTTACTTCAGTACTAAAATGCATTTCCTGTAGTTGTTGCTTGAATTAAGCTTCTGTTTTATACTTACAGGCCCAAGGAAGGAGCATTTAAATTTGTATGGTGTTTGCCAATGTCTTTACTCAGCCTGCATGTTAAAGGTAAGAAATGCCATGCTGTAAAATTAACATTTTCCCACATTGTTCAGCTTTTTACAACTCCAGGAAAGAAGTTTTGTGGGAAAAGAAGTAATTGTTTGTATGTTTTCTATCCTTAAAAACAAAGATTTTTAACTCGTACCAGACAATATTTTAGACTAGTGTAAATTGGAAGATGTTGCAGAGGACCTTTTTTAATTGATGAAATCAAAAATAATTTTGCCTCTTTAGAGTAGAAAACACTGTAGACATTAAAGAAATAGCTTGTCACAATTGACAGGCTTTGGTATTAAATCCTTATTTTTGAGATCACCCTTTGTTTGATAAAGTTGAATTGGGAGTAGCTTTTTTCAAGAATATCTTTGACCAGAAATTCTGTTTTAAACAAATCAACACCTAGTGGCTAAAAAAGCCAAATTGCTGGCTTTTACTTCTGGTAAAGTTGAGTTGTGAAAGTACATAGTCGAAATAGGGAACCGGGAAGCCTAAAGTTGCATTAAAGATTGACAGTTTAGATAATATATAGTTTTTTATTTGACTCACAATATGCATTATATCTTAAGAGGTTGTTTAGAAGTTCATAATGTCCCTATTAAATGGAGAGAAGTAACAATTCTTTTGATGAAAACATTAAAGGGAAGCCACTGTCCATGACTTATAAATGACCAAACTGACAGATATGTCATCTACACACATCAGTAAATCTATTTACAGAATTTTATGGTACTAAGTTAAACCATTACCACATTACAAAATTTGAGACTGATCTAAATTCAAAGATGTTGTATATGACAATTTGAAGTTGATGATATCTTAAAAATCTTTTTCGTACAGGGTGGAAAACATTTTGGATAATAAAGAAATTGCTTGTGAAAAGCAATTTTTTCATTGTCCAAAATGTTTTCTAAAGCTCATTTCTTACAGGGAGGTATCAATGTTTTTTCATATCACAGATTTTAATCATTTTTATTCTCTCTCATATATAGTTTGAATGCAATATTCAGAAAAGTAGTTTTGCGAGATAAGAGGTTGTTTATCAAAGTAAACCAGGGTATTTCCTAATAGTGTGTGTTGGCTTTTTATTTATTAGCTCTACTGGCCGAAGGCCACTAGTTAGCTCTACTGGCCGAAGGCCACTAGAGCTATAGCGATGGCTTTTTCCCGTCCTGCGTCCGTCTGTCCGTCGTCCGTCCGTTAAACTTTTCCTCGTTTACGCGATAAAGTCCACAGTTTTCATCGGATTCTCTTCAAACTTTCACAGAATGATTGTACCATCATAAGGATCGTTCCTTTCAAAATTTGGTCAGATCCGTCAAGAAACACGGGAAAAGGGGCCGAATTAAAACTTAATTAAAAAATCTTTGTTTACGCGATAAAGTCCACAGTTTTCATTGGATTTTCTTCAAACTTTCACAGAAAGATTGTACCATTATAAGGATCGTTCCTTTCGAAAATGGATATGATCCCTCAAGAAACACGGGAAAAGGGGCCTTATGAAAATTTAATTAAAAATTCAATTAAAAATCCTCGTTTAAGCGATGAAGTCCGTAGTTTTCATCGGATTCTCTTCAAACTTTCTCAGAATGATTGAACCATCATAAGGATCGTTCCTTTCGAAAATGGGTATGATCCGTCAAGAAACACGGGAAATGGGGCCTTATGAAAATTTAATTAAAAAATCCTTGTTTACACGATAGAGTCCACAGTTCTCATCAGATTCTCTTCAAACTTTCACAGAATGATTGTACCAACATAAGGATCGTTCCTTTCGAAATTGGGTATGATCCGTCAAGAAACACAGGAAAAGGGGCCTTATGAAAATTCATGAAAAATTCAATTAAAAATCCTCGTTTACGCGATAGAGTCCACAGTTTTCATTGGATTCTCTTCAAACTTTCTCAGAATGATTGTACCAATAAAAGGATCGTTCCTTTCGAAAATGGGTATGATCCCTCAAGAAACACGGGAAAAGGGGCCTTATGAAATTCATTCAAAATTCAATTAAGAATCCTCGTTTTTGAGATAGAGTCCACAGTTTTCATCGGATTCTCTTCAAACTTTCACAGAATGATTGTACCAACATAAGGATCGTTCCATTCGAAAATGGGTCTGATCCGTCAAGAAACACGGGTAAAGGGGCCTTATGAAAATTTAATTAAAAATTCAATTAAAAATCCTCGTTTACGCGATAGAGTCCACAGTTTTCATTGGATTGACTTCAAACTTTCACAGAATGATTGTACCAACATAAGGATCGTTCCTTTCGAAATTAGGGATGATCCATAAAGAAACACGGGAAAAAGGGGCCTTATGAAAATTCATATAAAATTTAATTAAAAATCCTCGTTTTTGAGATAGAGTCCACAGTTTTCATCGGATTCTCTTCAAACTTTCACAGAATGATTGTACCAACATAAGGATCGTTCCATTCGAAAATGGGTCTGATCAGTCAAGAAACACGGGTAAAGGGGCCTTATGAAAATTTAATTAAAAATCCTCGTTTTTGAGATAGAGTCCACAGTTTTCATCGGATTCTCTTCAAACTTTCTTAGAATGATTGTACCAACATAAGGATCGTTCCGTTCGAAATTTGGTATGATCCGTCAAGAAACACGGGAAAAGGGGCCTTATGAAAATTTAATTAAAAATTCAATTAAAAATCCTCGTTTACGCGATAGAGTCCACAGTTTTCATTGGATTGACTTCAAACTTTCACAGAATGATTGTACCGAACATAAGGATCGTTCCTTTCGAAATTTGGTATGATCTGTCAAGAAACATGGGAAAAGGGGCCTTATGAAATTCAATTAAAAACTCCATTAAAAATCCTTGTTTATGCGATAGAGTCCACAGTTTTCTTCGGATACTCTTCAAACTGTCTCAGAATGATTGGTCAAACATAAGGATCGTTCCTTTCAAAAATGGGTCTGATCTGTCATGAAACAGGGGAAAAGGGGCCTTATGAAAATTTAATTAAAAAATTCTTGTTAAAACTCTGGAGTCAATAGTTTTCATCGGATTCCCTTCAAACTTTCACAGAATGATTGTACTATCATAAGGATTATTCCTTTTGAAATTTGGTATGATCATTCAAGAAACACAGGAAAAAGGGGCCTTATGAAATGTTTAATAAAAAATTCTCATTAATAATCTAGAGCCAACAATTTACAACGGATTCTCTTCAAACTTTCACAGAATGATTGTACCATCATAAGGATTGTACCTTTTGGATCGGATATGATTCCTCATGAAACATGGGAAAAGGGGCCTTATTAAAATTTAATTCAAAGATCTTTGTTAACACTCTAGAGTCCACAGTTTTCATCTGATTGACTTCCAACTTTCACAGAATGATTGTACCATCATAAGAATTGTTCCTTTCAAAATTTGGTATGATCAGTCAAGGACCATGGGAAAAGGGGCCCGATAAAAACTTGATTGAAAAAGTCCTCGTAAACACAATAGAGTCCATAGTTTTCAACAAATTCTCTTCAAACATTCCCAAAATGATTATTACAATGGATTGTTCCTTTCGGAAGTAGGTTTGATCCATCAAGTTTCATGGGAAAAGGGGCCCTATGAAAATTTAATAAAAAAAAATCTTAGTTAACATGTAATGGCCCTAGATTTCACCTGATTGACTTCAAACTTTCACATAATGATTGTACCATCATAAGGATTGTTCCTTTCAAATTGGGTCTGATCCATTGAGAAACATAGGAAAAGGGGCCTTAGGAAAATTCAATTAAAAAAATCTTAATTAATGCTTGTAAGTCCACAGATGAGATGGGGTTGTCTTTATACTCAAACAGATAAATTATACTTTTGTAAGAAGAGTTCCCTTTGGAATTGGTTCAGATCCATCAAGTAACATGGGAAAAGAGGCTATATGAAAATTCAATTAATAAAACCCTGTTTACACAATAAAGCCCACAGCTTTGATCAGATTTTGTTGAAACTTTCACAGAATGATTGGAAGGTCATAACTATCATTCTTTTCATAACAGGGTTTGAACTGTCAAGAAGCACAGGAAAAGGGGCCTTATGAAAATTTCATTTATAAATCCTTGTTACCAAATCCAGAGCTTTCACAGAATGTTTGTACCATCAAAAGGATTGTTTCTTTCCAAATTGGGTCTGATCTGTCTAGTATCATAGGAAAAGGGGCTGTATGAAAAAGTATTACCAAATCCTCATAAACACAACAATGCCCTCAGTCTTTATCAGAATCTCTTCAAACTTTAATAGAATGATTGTACCATCATTTGGATTGTTCCTTTGGACTGATTGGTTAAGTGACACAAGAAAAATGACCTTATACAAATTTTATTACAAAACATCATTATTACAATAAAGTCCTCAGTCTTTATCATTTTCTTCAAACTATCATTAGGATTGTTCCTTTGTACATTGGGTCTGATTTGTTAAGTTTCACAGAAAAAGGGGCCTTATGAAAATTTAATTACAAAAATTCTTGACACAATCCACTGTTTTCATTGCTTCTCTTTAACTTTTAAAGAATGATTCTACCTTCATTAGAATTGTTCCTTTTGAAATTTGGTTTGTTCTGTAAAGTATCATGAGAAAAGGGGCCCTATGAAAATTTCACTATAAACTCATTAACACAATAAATTCCACAGATTAAACAGATTGATTGTACCATCATTCCAATTGTTGATTTTGACAGTGGATCTGACTATAGCAAGGGTCACATAAAAAGGGGCCTTATGAAAAACTTTTTTAAATATTCTGGTTAACACAATGATGTCCCTTGATTTCACCGGATTCACTTCAAAATTTCACAGAATGATTGTACAAATACTTAGATGGTTCTTTTCAGAACTGGGTACAATCCATCAAGTATCATGTAAAAAGGGGCCATATATATATTTTTTTTTTTTAAATATTCTAGTAAACAATGAATTTCCAATATTTCATCGGATTCACTTTTAACTTTCATATAACGATAAAACCAACAGTAAAATATCACGGGAAAAGGGGCCCTATGAGAACTTGAATTTAATATCTTTGTTAACACAATAAAGTCAACAGTTTTATTGGATTCTCTTCAAAGATGCATGGAATAATTGTGGCATTTGAAACACAGGAAAAGGGGCCTTACAGACTATCATTCAAAACATTCTTGTGTATGTGATGAAGATCACAATCATTATCAAGTTGTCTTTTTAATTCACAGGTCAATTGTCGGGTTGTAAGGAAAGTTCCTTTTGGAATGAAATTGATCCATCAGAAAACACAGGAAAAGGGGCCTTATTGATTTTCATTCAAAACAATCCTGTTTATGTGATTAAGTCCACAATTATTGTCAGATTCTGATGAAATATTCACAGAATGATTGTAGGGTCATAAGGTAACTTTCTTTTGGAAATGGAGTGGATCCGTCATGAAACATGGGAAAAGGGGCCTTGAGGATTGTTGCTTAAGATGATAAAGGGGATAAAGCCCCATTTTTTTTCTTTATGCATTCTTCTTTGAGCAATTAACTTCCTTAAATATCAGATTTTTTTAACGGAAAACTTGATAACCAGTAGAGCGTCTCAGGCCCTCATGGGCCTCTTGTTTTTAGTTTACACCAAGATAGTTGCAATGTATGCTCAGACATGCATATAACGCATATAATCGCTAGAATCAAGCATTCAGTGATAACTTGCTCAAATCAATGTCAGTATGACGTCATCAGATGTTATGTTTGCTAGCTGATTTTCAGTTCTGTATAGATCAGTCCGAAACTATTGATTCAAGTCAATTACTGTAATTTTGCCATGATTTCAAAAAATAACGTAGATTTCCCCTGAATCTTTTGTAGATAACCACACATAGCCACTTTAAGCCTATCAGAGTAATGTAAAGACAATATCTGATCCATGATTAAGTAAATGTTTATTTGAGTGTATATTATGTCAATTTTTCTAGCATTCATAAACATTGATACCTCCCTTTAAGGGGTGTAAAAAAGTGGGATTATGTGAAAATGGGTTAACCTATTCCAACACAGTGACGCTTTTGGACACCCCCCAAGAAAGACAAATTTGAAAAACATTGTTTAAAATGAAGAAATTGCTTGTTTAAGCAATTTCTTCATTTTACACAATGTTTCTACACAGAAAGTTGAAAAAAATCTAAAATTTCAATAAAAATTAAATTGCCAGTTGCAACTCTTTTGAACTTGCACCAGTCAACAATTTGCCGTCTGGTAATGGGTTAGGAAAGAACTCATGTGGCACACTTATTGCTATTTCAGGCGAGAAGAAGTACACAATGAAGGATAGTTTGGATGATGTTAAGTATAAAATAGGCAATTTGAAGATAGAACTACGAGAAGAGATGCTCAAAGTTGATAGTCTTAGAGAGGTAAACATAGTCATGTTGCAAACAATTAAAATAAAACACTTAGAAAAATCTAGATTTTCCCAAATTTAAAGAAGTTTATAGAATTTTAAATATATCTGTCTATATGGTTGAAAACTTGAAGAAACTACTTGTAAAAAGAAATTTCTTCATTCTCTACATTATTTACTAACCTCTTCACTTGTTATAAAATGTGGTTCTTTGGGATTGGAATGAATATTAACACATCTGCTTTGATAGATAAAGGGTATTTTGCTGAAAATTGATTGAGGGAGCATATTTGTCTCATAAACATGTTTGTGCTCAAGGAGTTTGTGCTTCATTCAGGTACATTTTTCAGTGTTTCTCTAGAAATATTCTGGATGAGAGGGAAAATACTGGATACACATAAGAAAATTAAAAATCCTAGCACTTAAGATAAGAACTTGTACTTTTCAGGACATACTAGATGATAATAGAATTCAAAATACAGACAACATTTGTTATTACTCATTTTATTACTTAAGGCTTTGTCAAAGTCAACTCTGGTACCAGTCTATTGAATCTGAAGTCGGGTTTGGTAAAACCCTGCAAATATAGCTGCGGTCACCAATATTTTGATAGTGACTTGGCGTTATTTCAGGCTTTTCCCACCTCAGACAAATATCAATGATCAATCAATACGAAAAGAGTCAAAACTTTGTTAATCATGATTATCATTACCTCTTCAAACTGTATTTGTTAGTCAAATTGTCTTCTTATCAGGTAAATTATGAAGGGGGAATTGAAATTTGGCTCGGAAATAACTCGAAGAAACAAGAGTTCCTGTTTAACTTGTTGGAGATAAGTGTTTGATTTTGTATGAAATAAAGATGGTATAATATGGGGAATTGGGTATGACCTTGTCTTATTCGGAAATTTTACACTGTACTATATTTATAGCACTTATCTTCAAGTCATTCTCAACCAAAATATTTGTATTTTAGAAAGCATTTTCATTAGCCCACAAACGAGCTATGAGAAATGTTGAGAAGTTGAAAAAGAAAATCCAGGAACAAGAAGCCACACTAGTAGAAGCGTTACCACGGTTACCACTACATCTTGAAGCTGAAGGCTGCAGACCTCATACATTCCTATTTCCTACAGATTATGAGAGAGAAGAATGGAGGGAAGCTATGGAATCTCAACTTAATAAATATCAAAGTATGTTTCAACAAGATTTTTCTAGAACTTTTAATCCTTGTCATGGTGAATAAAATCCTTTCCAGAATTGCATTAAAATCAAAGGACTGACAGCACTGGAGGCATAAGTTGTTGGTCATTTTGAAAATCAATGTAATAAATGTTACTGACTTTAATGATACAATCAGGTAGTGTAGACAAGGATCAGACTGCACTTATGTGCAGGCTGATCTTTGTCTCACCTCCTGCAAAAACAGGAATATTCTGGGTTCAGTATGACATGGGTTAATAAAATTGTCTGACAAAATTTTTCATCATGTAACATAGCAAATATTATCATTCAGGGTCAGAGTTTAGTGGTAACTTCTTGGTAAAGTGAGGTTTGATAATCTTGTTATGCTTATGTTATGTTATGTTATGAGGTTTCTAGTCCTAGTAAGCTTCAATGTACTGGTTTAGTGACAATATTGTTTATTTATGGTATTCTTGATTCAAACTGGATTTTGTGCATACCCAACAGCCCTACCATTTGTCTGTAGCACTTTTTCTAAATACATTTTACAAGTCAATAAACCCAATCCTGCCTCAAGAATAAAGCTATGAAAAACATTGACAAAAATGAAGAAATTGTAACAAGTAATGGTTTTCGCCTATGAATAAAGGAAATGCCTACACAACTCAAGGGCACATAAATCAATGTCAAGGAAAATTGCTTGATTTCAATTTTTTTCTGGACAAGGTGATTCCTTAACCCATTCCCACACAATGATGCTTTTAACGACCCTCAAAAAAAAAACTTTGCAAAATAATGAAGATATTGCTTGTAACAAGACATTTTTTCAATGTCTACAATGTTTTCTATCCTAAAAGGTGACAAATTTCTAAAATGCACCAATTTTACATTGTCGTCTGCAACTCCTGTAGATTTGGACCAGTATAAAGTTTTGTTGTATGGTGATGGAGCAACCCTTTTCTAAATGATTTGTTTTTCACTGCCAAAAATATAGCATTGTACCGCAGCATCTTTCCTCTTCCCTTTGTCTTTTTATACGCCCATCGAAGACGGGACGTATTATGGGATCACCCGCGGTGTCCGGGCGTCCTGGCGTCTGGGCGTCCAGTCATCCGGGCAACCGGTTGTCCAGGCGGTGTCCACTTCTTTGTCCGCAGCATAACTCTGTCACCGTAAGTCCGATTGACTTTAAACTTGGCAGTTATATTCTTCTCATCAATACAGAGTGCAGTGCGCAATAACCATAACTCTACCTGGCCTATTTTTTGAGTTATTGCCCTTTGTTGTTTTTCATACTTGAATCTTGTCCGGAGTATATCTCTGAAAGTATTATAGCTAGGATCATGTAACTTCGTGGGTGTATAGATCTCACCAAGGGGGAGTGCAGTGCACAAGAACCATAACTCTACCTGGCCTATTTTTTGAGTTATTGCCCTTTGTTGTTTTTCATACTTGAATCTTGTCCGGAGTATATCTCTAAAAGTATTATAGCTAGGATCATGAAACTTTATGGGTGTATAGATCTCACCAAGGGGGAGTGCAGTGCACAAGAACCATAACTCTACCTAGCCTATTTTTTGAGTTATTGCCCTTTGTTGTTTTTCATACTTGAATCTTGTCCGGAGTATATTTCTAAAAGTATACTAGCTATAATCATGAAATATCATGGATAGATAGAGCTCAACAAGTAGGAGTGCAGTGTACAAGAACCATTACTCTATCTAGCCTATATTTTGAGTTATTGCCCTTTGTTGTTTTTCATACTTGAATCTTGTCCGGAGTATATCTCTAAAAGTAAAATAGCTAGAAACATGAAATTTCATGGATGGATAGAGCTCACCAAGGGGGAGTGCAGTGCACAAGAACCATAACTCTACCTAGCCTATATTTTGAGTTATTGCCCTTTGTTGTTTTTCATACTTGAATCTTGTCCGGAGTATATTTCTAAAAGTATTATAGCTAGGATCATGAAACTTCATGGGTGTATAGATCTCACCAAGTTGGAGTGCAGTGTACAAGAACCATTACTCTACCTAGCCTATTTTTTGAGTTATTGCCCTTTGTTGTTTTTCATACTTGAATCTTGTCCGGAGTATATCTGTAAAATTATAATAGCTAGAACCATGAAATTTTATGGATGGATAGAGCTCACCAAGTTTAAGTGCAGTGTACAAGAACCATAACTCTACCTAGCCTGTTTTTTGAGTTATTGCCCTTTGTTGATTTTCATACTTGATTCTTGGCTGGAGTATATCTCTTAAAGTAAAATAGCTAGAAACATGTAATTTCATGGATGGATAGAGCTCACCAAGTTAAAGTGCAGTGTACAAGAACCATAACTCTACCAAGCCTATTTTTTGAGTTATTGCCCTTTGTTGTTTTTCATACTTAAAACTTGTCCAGAGTATATCTCTAAAAGCATCATAGCTAGGATCATGAAATTTCATGGATAGATAGAGCTCAACAAGTAGGAGTGCAGTGTACAAGAACCATAACTCTACCTAGCCTATATTTTGAGTTAATGCCCTTTGTTGTTTTTCATACTTGAATCTTGTCCAGAGTATATCTCTTAAAGAATAATAGCTAGAACCATGAAATTTCGTGGATGGATAGAGCTCACCAAGTGGGATTGCAGTGTACAAGAGCCATTACTTTACCTAGCCTATTTTTTGAGTTATTGCCCTTTGTTGTTTTTCATACTTGAATCTTGCCTGGAGTATATCTCTAAAATTATAATAGCTAGAACCATGAAATTTTATGGATGGATAGAGCTCACCAAGTTAAAGTGCAGTGTACAAGAACCATAACTCTACCTAGCCTATTTTTTGAGTTATTGCCCTTTGTTGTTTTTCATACTTGAATCTTGTCCGGAGTATATCTCTAAAAGTATTATAGCTAGGATCATGAAACTTCATGGGTGTATAGATCTCACCAAGGGGGAGTGCAGTGCACAAGAACCATAACTCTACCTGCCTTTTTTTTGAGTTATTGCCCTTTGTTGTTTTTCATACTTGAATCTTGTCCAGAGTATATCTCTAAAAGTATAATAGCTTGAATCATGAAACTTCATGGATTGATAGAGCTCACCAAGTGGGAGTGCAGTGTACAAGAACCATAACTCTACCTAGCGTATAATTTGAGTTTTTGTCCTTTGTTGTTTTTCATACTTTGTTTGACAAAAAAAATTCATTCAAAATAACATCAGTTCTATTCAAACCCCCAGTTAATATTAAGCAGTGTGATGGGCGTATCTTGTGACAATTTGGCACCTTGTTTGTTTGGTGGAATGAAAATGTCACCAACTTATATGACTTGCTATTTTTCAGATCAACCACCAGTTCAGCTAACAAATCATGAATGCGAGGTTTTGATAGCGTCTACCAGATTACACACACAAGTGAATGGTATTGGAACTGTTCTGTTAAAAAAAGGTAAGTAATGTTGTTATCCTTTTTATACGCCCGTCGAAGACAGGACGTATTATGGGATCACCCGTGGCATCCGGTCGTCCGGGCGTCCAGTCATCCGGGCAACCGGTTGTCCAGGCGGTGTCCACTTCTTTGTCCGGAGCATAACTCTGTCATCGTAGGTCCGATTGACTTTAAACTTGGCAGTTATATTCTTCTCATCAATACGGAGTGCAGTGCTCAATAACCATAACTCTACCTGGCCTATTTTTTGAGTTATTGCCCTTTGTTGTTTTTCATACTTGAATCTTGTCCGGAGTATATCTCTAAAAGTATTACAGCTAGGATCATGAAACTTCATGGGTGTATAGATCTCACCAAGGGGGAGTGTATCTCTAAAAGTATTATAGCTAGGATCATGAAACTTAGTGGGTGTATAGATCTCACCAAGGGGGAGTGAATCTTGTCCGGAGAATATCTCTAAAAGTATTATAGCTAGGATCATGAAACTTCATGGGTGTATAGATCTCACCAAGGGGGAGTGCAGTGCACAAGAACCATAACTCCACCTGGCCTATTTTTTGAGTTATTGCCCTTTGTTGTTTTTCATACTTGAATCTTGTCCAGAGTATATCTCTAAAAGTATGATAGCTAGAATCATGAAATTACATGGATGGATAGAGCTTACCAAGGGGGAGTGCAGTGTACAAGAACCATAACTCTACCTAGCCAATTTTTTTGAGTTATTGCTCTTTGTTGTTTTTCATACTTGAATCTTGTCCGGAGTATATCTCTAAAAGTATAATAGCTAGAATCATGAAATTTCATGGATGGATAGATCACACCAAGTGGGAGTGCAGTGTACAAGAACCATAACTCTACCAAGCCTATTATTTGAGTTATTGCCCTTTGTTGTTTTTTATACTTGAATCTTGTCCGAAGTATATCTCTAAAAGTATAATAGCTAGAATCATGAAATTACATGGATGGATAGAGCTCACCAAGTGGGAGTGCAGTATACAAGAACCATAACTCTACCTAGCCAATTTTTTGAGTTATTGCCCTTTGTTGTTTTTTATACTTGAATCTTGTCTGGAGTATATCTCTAAAAGTATAATAGCTAGAATCATGAAATTACATGGATGGATAGAGCTTACCAAGGGCGAGTGCAGTGTACAAGAACCATAACTCTACCTAGCCAATTTTTTGAGTTATTGCCCTTTGTTTTTTTTTCATACTTGAATCTTGTCCGGAGTATATCTCTAAAAGTATAATAGCTAGAATAATGAAATTTCATGGATGGATAGATCTCACCAAGTGGGAGTGCAGTGTACAAGAACCATAACTCTACCTGGCCTATTTTTTGAGTTATTGCCCTTTGTTGTTTTTCATACTTGAATCTTGTCCGAAGTATATCTCTAAAAGTATTATAGCTAGGATCATGAAACTTTATGGGTATATAGATCTCACCAAGGGGGAGTGCAGTGCACAAAAACCATAACTCTACCTGGCCTATTTTTTTAGTTATTGCCCTTTGTTGTTTTTCATACTTAAATCTTGTCCGGCGTATATCTCTAAAAGTATTATAGCTAGAATAATGAAATTTCATGGATGGATAGAGCTCACCAAGTGGGAGTGCAGTGTACAAGAACCATAACTCTACCAAGCCTATTATTTGAGTTATTGCCCTTTGTTGTTTTTCATACTTGAATCTTGTCCGGAGTATATCTCTAAAAGTAAAATAGCTAGAAACATGAAACTTCATGGATGGATAGATCTCACCAGGGGGGGGGGTGCAGTGTACAAGAACCATAACTCAACCTAGCGTATAATTTGAGTTATTGTCCTTTGTTGTTTTCCATACTTTGAGAAAAAATATTCATTCAAAATAACCTCAGTTCTATTCAAACTTCCAGTTAATATTAAGCAGTGTGACGGGCGTATCTTGTGACAATTTGGCACCTTGTTTACAATGCTTACATGCCCACTCAAAATGTATTTGTCTAGGATGTTACAAGATTGATACATTGGGACCAGTAAAAAACAATTCATGTAGATCTTTATTAGTCCCCCACCAGTAACTGGCTCCACTAGCTATAAGGTCAAGGTCACGGAACAACAAACATTGAAATTGAACTTGTCCAGAGCATAGCTCCTCCAATTACAGATGCATTTCAATATAATTTTATACATTTGTTCTTTATCTTGAGAAGATGTACTATATGATAGAAATAATCAGAGAGCTACAAGGTCAAGTCCACACCTCAAGGTCAGACATTAAATCTAAGCATGTCTGGAGCAAGGCTCCTACAATAGTGTATGGATTTCAAAATAACTTGGCATAATTGGTCTCTACCATGAGTAAATATAGCATTTGAAACAAATTTTCAGATGACTTCAAGGTCAAGGTCACAGCCCAAGTTTGAATGTAAAAAAGCATATCAGGAGCATAGCTCCTACAACTATGGTTGGATTTAAAAAAACTTATCACACTATTTGAAATAAATTTTCAGATAGCTCATAGGTCAAGGTCACGGCTAAAGGTCGGACATTAAAGTTTGAGCTTATCTAGAGCTTATCTTCTACATTTATGGATTACTTCCAAATTTTTTTGCATAAATATTCTCCAACATGGGTAGATTTGCCATTTGAAACAAATTTCCAGATATCTCTAAATTCATTGGTCAAGTTCAATGTTAAAATACAGCCTTCAGTTGACCATATACTCTCTTTGACAGGGCTCTATTCGAGGAGCATAATCCATCTCTTTTGGCTGTTGTTATTATTATTGTGTTTCTTATTAACCCCGGCTAGATCCTTTTAAAATATTTTCCCATTTTTTCTGATAAGTTTATTTTAGATCCCCTTTCTTTGAACGTGACTCTGTGGTTTACCTTTAGGAACAAACATTCAAATCTATATTTAGTAACTATTGTTGTTGTAGATGAAGAGATGTTGACTGGCTCTCTGAATGTTACAATACATAAGCTACAGGGACTTGATGATATCTGTGGTAAGAATGATTTTTATTTACCATATTAATTTTTTGGAGCTGATTAGAGCCATTTCTGTCATGCTCGAGGGGAAATAATTAAGCCTTGTCAGGAGCTTATCACTTGATAATATTACTGATAGGCAGATGAAATTATTAATCCCTGTCATGCTGACCCCGGAATATTCTGGTTTCGGCAGGAGGTATAGACAAAGATCAGCCTGCACATAGGTGCAGTCTGATTTTGGTCTACACCTCCTGCTTGTTTCTTCTCCTGCCAGAGAATTTATTAATTTGATTTTCAGAAGAAATATTGATTATGGAACAACAAGTACCTTCATTGTTAAATATAGTAGAACAATTGTGAGAAAAGGAGATATTGCTTACTTTAAGCAATTTCAGTTCTCAAAGTGTTTCCTCTTATATTTTCTTCTACTTGTCAAAACCACAGGGTTGTGTGATAATGGATTAAGAAACTTTTACTGTATCCTCAAGTTTCCTTTATTTGAGCATTTTCACTTATTTGATGGATACATTTGTGATCATGCACAAGTATCTTAAGGTTTTTGAATAATATGCAATTTATAGGAAGCCAGCTTCTTTCAATACCCGTGCATAAAATGAGAAAGAGATGAATATCCCTTAAAATCCTTATATCATAAAACAGTATTTTTATCCTCTTTTACAAATATTTTTGGAATGATACTTTTGTACTCTGGTCAAAACTGTTCTGATATGAACACTTTCTGATATGAGGGAAGGTAGATGGGAGAAAACTCACTAAACATTTTAAAATGAGGGAAGATAGATGGGAGATAGCTCACTATACAGTTTAAAATGAGGGAAGATAGATGGGAGATAGCTCACTATACAGTTTAAAATGAGGGAAGATAGATGGGAGATAACTCACAATACATTTAAAAATGAGGGAAGGTAGATGGGAGATAACTCACAATACAGTTTAAAATGAGGGAAGGTAGATGGGAGATAACTCACTATACAGTTTAAAATGAGGGAAGGTAGATGGGAGATAACTCACAATACATTCTAAAATGAGGGAAGGTAGATGGGAGATAGCTCACTATACAGTTTAAAATGAGGGAAGATAGATGGGAGATAACTCACAATACATTTAAAAATGAGGAAGGTAGATGGGAGATAACTCACTATACATTCTAAAATGAGGGTAGGTAGATGGGAGATAACTCACTATACAGTTTAAAATGAGGGAAGATAGATGGGAGATAACTCACAATACATTTAAAAATGAGGAAAGGTAGATGGGAGATAACTCACTGTACATTTTAAAATGAGGGAAGATAGATGGGAGATAACTCACTATACATTTTAAAATGAGGGAAGATAGATGGGAGATAGCTCACTATACATTCTAAAATGAGGGAAGATAGATGGGAGATAACTCACTGTACATTTTAAAATGAGGGAAGGTAGATGGGAGATAACTCACTATACATTCTAAAATGAGGGAAGATAGATGGGAGATAGCTCACTATACATTTTAAAATGAGGGAAGGTAGATGGGAGATAACTCACTATACATTTTAAAATGAGGGAAGGTAGATGGGAGATAACTCACTAAACATTTTAAAATGAGGGAAGATAGATGGGAGATAACTCACTATACATTTTAAAATGAGGGAAGGTAGATGGGAGATAACTCACTATACATTCTAAAATGCGGGAAGGTAGATGGGAGATAACTCACTATACATTTTAAAATGAGGGAAGGTAGATGGGAGATAACTCACTATACATTTTAAAGTCTATTTCACCAATACAATGTTTTTTGCTCTGCATGTGAATTGACTGATTGCCACTGCCAGTCAAAGAATGGATAATCACATATATTCATTCATTTAGACCAGAAGTGAACTTTGAACTCTGACATAGGCTGACATCTATGTGAAGCCTATAGTCAGTTTGGTGGCTTAAACATTATGATAACAGCTTATTCAAGCTGTAGTAACAACATTTACGTTGCCAACCAATGGTTTCACTTTTGTGTTTGTGCAGAAATAGGTTAATGTACACACTAACAAAGTACCTTTTACTTCAAAATTTGTTACAAATAAGTTTTTCCTTCGTATTGGAATATTCTTAATGTATTTATGCTACTTAAGTTATTCACAGTATTAAATCATCATTGCGTAAGCTTGCATGTACAAGGTAACACAATTTAGAGATTAAGGAGCTTGAATACAAGAGACCATAGGCTATCCTCATTTTTGGGTGAAAAGAAATTTTTTATTGGTCTTACTGATGACTTTTGAAACATAATACTTATTCTTCTTATGAAAGCATGTGAGTGTATCATATTGATATTTCAGAGGTTTACTGTTGCCTAGAGATGGACTCCTATGGTCATTTTTATAAGAAAGCTCAAACCCGGGTCAGTAAATACAACACTGATGCAGCCTGGGACCAGGACTTTGAATTAGAACTGGATGGTTCCCAGACATTGAGGATTCTCTGTTATAAGAAACGACCAGAAACAGAGGATGATGTCATTGTCGGAAAATGTGCTCTAGAGGTGAGATATTGTAAATGGTCTGACATGATTGCTTCAGGAAATGCTTAGTTTAACCCATTCTCACACAATCCCACTTTTTGACATCCATCAAAATAAAGACATTGGAAAACACTGTGGATAATTAAGAAATTGCTTGTTACAAGCAATTTCTTTATTTCCCACAATGTTTTCTTCCCAGAATTACAAAGATTTTGGAATTGATTTTGAAATCATTATCTGCAACAACTTTCAATTTTGACTAATTTAAGAATTAAAAAAGTGTGGTTCAATTCAGAACTTTATTGTAGCAGTATTATGCTTTTAGACTTTTTCAAAATTGTAATTATACCAACCAACTTACATAATGTGTTACATCAATAGCTACATATTTTTCTTAAATAATATAGAACCAGATATTGGTTTTAATCAAGATGGTCTGAAGAAAATCTGCAACAAACATCAAGAATTCTTAAAAGATTAACCCATTATTACACCATCACACCTTATGTCGCCCGAATAAATATAGTTGAGGAAAACTTTATGGGAAAAGGAGAAAATGCTGGTAACCAACAATTACTCCTTTTTTCAAAATCATAGGGTGTCATGGGTTTGATCCCAAAGAAGCGGCACATATCTTTTCTGACTCCAATGGGTGGATAATCGTAAACCTAATTGGGATAGCAGCTGGGGGCTAGGAAAGGATGTAGTGGTAGTACTGGTGTTAGAAATACCAGGAATCCATTGTTAGGTGCTCCAGCCGTCACAATATGACTGCAATACTGTTGAAAGGGGCTTTCAACCCCATTTAATCAATCAATCAAAACTCATTTTCAAATTTCCACTTTGCAATATCGTCTGCAACCTACTTGCATTTGGACTGGTCTAAAATCTTCTTGACTGGTATCATGTTAAGAAATCAAGGTACTTTATATTGGTTGCGTAATAATAACATATCTTTGTTTTTTAGTTGAGTTATTCCTGGTTAAACTCGAAATTCAATGAGAAAACCATCACAATGAATGAGGTAAGGGTATATTTATTTTCTTACAAGACAAACGTAAGCTCGTACAAATTGAAAGCACCAATTTTGTTGTATGAACAACGACAGCTAAAATCGTATAATCTACTGTATGCAGGGTAGAGAGCTCTGACTAAAATTTGATATCAGTTGCATGACTAAAGCCTGTTACTCAACTAATTCACTTATGATCCTCCTTTTTATGAGTATGAAATATTATATTTAAAGAAAAGATTGTAAGAAAAGAAGAAAGTTCTTGTTAGAAGCAACTTCTTCTATTCACAAAATGTCATCTTCATCAAACCTATTTATTTAACATCAATTGGGAAACGAATTTTTTCCAACTTAGACTAATCCCTCCTGGTTCTGCTTTCTGGAGAATACACCAGTATTGACAATGATATGGGTGCAAATGACGGAACCAAGATCAATAGATGCTCCTAGGAATCAAAATCAGGACCTCTTGATCGGGAAGCAGACGCTCTATCTCGTGCTCACCTACACCACATTGTCTTCCTACCTATTTAATGTTATTTTTCAAAATACAACCACTTTGCATGGTCCTTTTTAAACTCTTTAAATTTTGACAAGTCTAGAATTTTAGCATCTGACAATGGGCTAGTATTGGCTTAGTAAGAGATAGAGTATTTGCCCTAAAGCTTTTAAGTTCACTTTGGTATATCCACCTAAGGTAGAGGTATGTTAGTTTGGAGTTTCAGTACAATCATTACTGACTTTGTCTGCAACATATCTCGTACATTTCAGAAAATTTTGTACTTTATTGTGCCTTCCTATTTCGAGGTTATGGGTATACCTTATAACTTTTGTCCATCTCTCTGTTGAACAAGATGATTTCCTAGATTCTTAAAAACTTTCTGTTATGCGTTGCTCACTGTGCTTTAATATCGCCAATTTTGCCTTACTTTTGCAGTTAGGAAAAGTAAAATCTCCCAAACATCTCCCAAGTTGAAAATCTACCATTATTATTTGGACACTGTAAAAAGGTTATAAGCATTTGTCTTATGTACCAATTTACATGAAATATTGATTTCTGTAACAATTAATTAATAATCAATAATAAATTTATAATTGTTTAATTTACAAACACCCTCCACACCCTGGTATTAGCAAGCTGTATTGCAAAGCAGATGTGATAATTTCCAACATTTTTTGTTGACATCTGAACTATAACTACATATGTCTTTTAAAAAATTACAAAGGCTGCAGTCATAGCGCAGTGGTTGAGCATAGGACTCTAGACCATGGGGTCTAAGATTTGATCCCCAACAGGCAGCAAATATCCTTTACGACATTTGTCTCTTACCAATGGGTGGATAATTGTAACCTAAGCTGAATGAGCATCTAGTGGCTTGGAAGGGATGTAGTGGTAGTACTGTCATGAGAAATACCAGGAATCCATGGTCAGGTGATCCAGCCACCATGATATGACTGAAATACTTTTAAAAGTTGCATTAATCCCATTCAAAAAATAAATCGAATAACCTGTGTTGCTGCTGGATATTTCATGGTTTCTTCAGTAAGTTCTTACCTCTGTTTGGTGGAGAAAAAAACCCAACAATTTACATAGACCACCATAAATATTTGATGACACTAAAATATCCTAAAGTATGTTATGGGTGTTACTAGTTTTGTGAACATCTGATTCTGATAAGATCAAGGTCAAAGTCAATTATAAAGTCATGCTGCTGATAACTGACTGATTGCAGCTGTCAATCATAGAATTATTCAACCAATCAAATTATTCATTTTACAAGAAGTGGACTTTGAACTCCGACATTTGCCGACATTTATTTGAAGATTTTTTTTGTTGGTTTGGCATCTTAAACATGGTAACACAGCTTATTCAAGCTGTTGTTACAATTTGTAGGTATTTTATTTTTTTTTACATGTAATTGGCATTTGTTTTTCAAAATAATGCAGTTTAATAGCAAAATGAAACTTCATTTCTGAGTTATTTGGTGCGGCCGATGTGTTAAGTGTGCGGAGCCAGCAATTTTATCAATTGACTTAACCCTTTCCTGTTTTATGAAATTTTAGACTGGTCCAATTTGAAAGAGGTTGCAGACGACAATGAAAAATGCATGCAATTTGAAATCTCACCTTCCTATGTGGTAGAAAATATTGTGGGAAAAGGAGAAATTGCTTGTTACAAGCAATTTCTCCTTTTTCCACAATGTTTTCTCAAGTATAAAATCACAGTGACGTAAAATCCTGGGTTTGTCCTGGAAAGGGTTAACTCACTTTTGTTTCTTTCAGGTTTCAATCACAGTGTCAATTAGACATACTCCAGCATCTAAGACATTAAAGCGTACACAGTCCAAATTAAAGACTGGAATATTTGGTGTTAGAATCGAAAATGTTACAAGGTAAGTTTCCTAGCATTCAATAACTTGTATACATAAACTGAGATGATTTGGTGAGATCCCTGATTTTACATAGGAATAGAAACGGAAATCTTTAAAATTCTCCAAAGCAATTATGTCTAAAGCTTTGATATTTGGTATAAGTCATTATCTATTGACCAATTAGGAAAAATACTTAAAAAAAATTACTGTACTCTGAAAATTAGCCCTGTTCTGTGCAATCCCCGGTTTTACATAGGAATAAGGAAAGAAATCTTTTAAAATCTTCTCCCTAACCATAATACCTAGAGCTTTGATATTTGGTATTTATCATCATCTATTGACCCTCTACCAAATTATTTAAAAAATTATCATACCCTAAGTATTAGCCCTTTTCTGTGCAATCTCTGATTTTAGAAAGAACAAGGAAGGAAATATTTGAAAATCTTCTTTTCTTAAACCATAATGCCTACATTTGATTTTTTGTATAAATCTTCATCTATTGAACCTCCACCAAAATACTCCAAAGAATTACCATACTCTGAAAATAAGCCCTTTTTTGTGCATTCCCTGATTTAACATTGGAATAAAGAAGGATATCTTTAAAAATCTTCTTCTCCCAAACCATTAGGCCTAGAGCTTTGATATTTCGTATAAGTCATCATTTATTGACCCGCTTCCAAACTACTTAAAGACAAAATACAAAAGAATTACCATACTCTGAAAATTATCCCTTTTCTGTGCGATCCCTGATTTTAGATAGGAATAAAGAAGAATATCTTTGAAAATCCTCTCCTTCTTAACCGTTAGGCCTAGAGTGTTGATATTTGGAATGTATCAATGCCTATTGACCCTCTACCTAAATACTCCAAAGAATTATTGTACTGTGGAATTTAGCGCTTATTGTGGGATCAAATATATACCTTGGATTAAAATCTTTAAAAAATCTTCTTTTCCAAAACACTTAGGAGTATAGCTTTGATATTTTGTATATATTGTAAAACCTTGAGCAATCATACTCAGGGGAGCAATATAGGACCATCATGGTCCTCTTGTATTTCAGTTTTTACCAATCAATAATTTTGCTCATATTGTTAGTGCATGAGCAAAATGTCATAACTACAGCTTTAGTAAAGCTGTAGTTACATATAATTCTCAAGCATTGACAATATTTGAGATAAAGGCACCTCTCATTAATATACATCTGATATTGTTTAGGTCATTTCCATTTTACCAACTCATCTTGATTTTTTCTAAAAGAAATAAACATTATCAAAATAAAGCCATGTCTATTTCTTATACATGTAGTTAGGATTTGATTGTATTTTAAAGCTCTCCAAGTTTAACCCTTGACGCTTTTTAGCTCCACTGGCTGAAGGCCAGCAAGCTATATTCATGTTGTTGTGTTTGTCATGCATCCGTAAATCTATGCACCTGTCTGTGAACTTTTATAAAAAAAATCTTCTTCTCAGAAAGTAATGAACAGCATTCAACCAAATTTCACGGAAATGATCCCTTGGTGACCATTTATCAGATTCTTTCAAAGAATTTTAAACGAATTAAAAACATGGCTTTAATAGGCGAGGCTAACATGGCTTTAATGGGTGAAAGCTTTGAAAATTTTCTTCTCAGAAACCAGTTGATGGATTCCAACCAATTTTCAGAGAAATGGTCCTTAGGTGACCCTCTTTCTGTTTCCTTACAAGAATTTTGATCGAAAAAACACATGGCTGTAATTGGCAGGGCTAATTGCCGTAATTGGTAAAAACTTTGAAAATCTTTTTCTCAGAAACAAGTTGATGGATTTCAAGTTCAACCATAGTTCACAGGAATGATCCTGTGGTGCCTCTTTTTCAGATTCTGTCATTTAATTATGATTTGTTGAAAATTTGGCTTTTATGGTTGTGTCTTATGTTCATATATTTATGGTATACACTAGTGAAAATTTTTAGACTTTGTAAATGAATTGACTTTTGTAAAACAAACAAAAGATAGAAACTTTAGTAAATTCAGTCTTGTGGAGCAATACAGGCACTCATGTGCCTCTAGTTTGAAATCTAGACTGGTCCAAATGTAAAGAGGTATGAATATTGGATGCAATATTAGAAAAGAAACCATCCAATGTGCTAGAAAATATGAGACAAGAAGAAATTGCCTGTGGCAAGCAATTTCTTCTTTTTTCTCAAAGTTTTCTCAAGTATAAAATCACAGCTATGTGAAATCTGGGTTCTTACAGGAGAGGGTAAAGAGTTATCTTTTACAAGTGTTCTTTCATTGAACAAATAAGATAATTTCTAATAAATCTAAAATTCAAATCTCTTAAAATTTCCAGAAGAGAAAGTAAAACGGTTCCAACTATAGTTACCACATGTGTTCAACAAGTTGAGGCCAGAGGTAGGTAAAATAATTTAATTCATTTGGTCTAGCTTTAGCTCATTCTGAGTTAATCACACTGAAAAATTAAATCCAATTCAAAGAAATAGCAGAGCACAACAATTTGAATTTGATAATATTTTAGAAATCAGAGTAGAAAACACTGTTGGAAAGGAAAAAATGCTTGCTTCAAGCAATTCCTTCATCTTCAATTTTTTTTCAAAATTCTTTTAGCTCACATGACCACAATGTGCCCATGGTGAGCTTTTGTGATCATAGAATGTCTTTCCTCCATTGTGCTGTGTGTGGCATCAACAATTTCAGTGTTTACACTCTGGAGGCTACAGTTACGACTCAATCTTCATAAAACTTGGTCAGAATATTTTTTAAGTCATAAGGATGAACCCTATTGACCCTATTGTTAAGATTCTATTGGAAATCAAGGGAAAGGGCCCTTAATGACAATTTCGTTGTTTACACTCTAGAGGCCATAATCTTGGCTCAATTATCATGAAACTTGGCCAGAATATTTGTTAGGTCACAAGGATGAACCCTATTGATTATCAGAAGGTTCCATTGGAAAACACAAGAAAAGGTGACTCATGACAATTTTTAGCTCCCCTGAGAACGAAGTGCTCTGGATGAGCTATTGTGATCGGTCATCGTCCGTCGACCGTCCGTCCGTCTGTCCGTCCGTCTGTCCGTTCACAATAACAAAAAAATCTTCTCCTCCTAAACTAACCATGGAATTTCAACAAAACTTCACAGAAATGATCCTTAGGTCATGCTCTTTCAAAATACTTCAAAGAATTGAAATCCATGAAGAACTTTGGTTGCCATGGCAACGGAGTGAAAAAACTTAAAAAATCTTCCCCTCCCAAACGGTGAAGCCTAGAGCTATTGTTATTTGGTATATATCATCATCTATTGACCCTCTACCAAAATACTTCAAAGAAAAACCTTATTCTGAAAATTAGCCCTTTTCTTAATGATCCCTGATTTTACATAGAAATAAAGAAGGAAATCTTTAAAAATCTTCTTCTCCCAAACCATAAAGCCTAGAGCTTTGATATTTGGTATACATCATCATCTATTGACCCTCTACCAAAATACTTCAAAGAATTACTGTATTCTGAAAATTAGCCCTTTTCTTTGTGATTCCTGATTTAGCATAGAAATAAAGAAGGAAATCTTTAAAAATCTTCTTCTCCCAAATCATAAAGCCTAGAGCTTTGATATTTGGTATACATCATCATCTATTGACCCTCTACCAAAATACTTCAAAGAATTACTATATTCTGAAAATTAGCTTGCTTCTTGGCAAACCTGATTTAGCATAGAAAAAAAGAAAGAAATCTTTAAAAATCTTCTTCTCCCAAACCATATGGCCTAGAGCTTTGATATTTGGTATACATCATCATCTATTGACTCTCTACCAAAATATTTCAAGGAATTACTGTATTCTGAAAATTAGCCCTTTTCTTAATGATCCCTGATTTTACATAGAAATAAAGAAGGAATTCTTTAAAAATCTTCTTCTCCCAAACCATAATGCCTAGAACTTTGATATTTGGTATATATCATCATCTTTTGACCCTCTACAAAAATACTTCAAGGAATTACTTTATTCTGAAAATTAGCCATTTTCTTAATGATCCCTGATTTTACATAGAAAAAAAGAAGGAAATCTTTTAAAATCTTCTTCTCCCAAACCATAAGGCCTAGAGCTTTGATATGTAGTACAAATCATTATCTATTGACCCTCTACCAAAATACTTCAAAGAATAACTGTATTCTGAAAATTAGCCCTTTTCTTAATGATCCCTGATTTTACATAGAAATAAAGAAGGAATTCTTTTAAAAATCTTCTTCTCCCAAACCATATGGCCTAGAGCTTTGATATTTGGTTAATATCATAATATATTGACCCTCTACCAAAATACTTCAAAGAATAACTGTATTCTGAAAATTAGCCCTTTTCTGTGCGATTCCTGATTTAACAAAGGAATAAAGAAGGAAATCTTTGAAAATCTTCTTCTCCCAAACCATAAAGCCTAGAGCTTTGATATTTGGTACATATCATCAGCCATTGACCCTCTACCAAATTACTTAAAAAATTGGCCCTTTTCTGTGCATTCCCTAATTTTAGTTAGGATTAAATAATGATATCTTTGAAAACCTTCTTCTCCTAAACCATTAGGCTTACAGCTTTTATACTTGGTATATATTGATGTCTATACTTCAAAGCATTACCATATTCAGGGAATTAGTGCTATATGGTGGAATCATCAATATTCCTAGGATTAAAAGAGAAATCTGTAAACATCTTCTCCAAAATAATTAGACAGAGGGCTTTGCCATTTTGGTTATATCATAAAGCCATGAACCATCATACTCAGGGGAGCGATTTAGGACCATCATGGTCCTCTTGTTTGTTTATACCCTGGATGTCAAAATTTGCTTCAATTTTCATGAAACTTGGTCAGCATAGGTTGAACCCTATTGGTTATAGGAAGGTTCTATTGTAAGAAACAGGAAAGGGACATTAATGACATAATTTTTTGTTTGTACTCTAGAGGCCACAATTTTGGCTCAATCCTCATGAAACAGGTTATAATTATTTAGCCCCAGTTATATTTTTGTGCTTCCCGAAATGCAAGCATATAGCCGCTGTTTGTCTTTCCATTCTTCTTACATCATTCAGTCCATCTGTCATCCATATCTCCCTTTGGCAAAATTTGATGAAATTTAATAGTGAATTCCTTATGATAATGCGCTGATCCTTTTTGCCTGGTTTCTGGATAGGATCGAGGTCACAGTTCAAACATTAAAATTCACCTTGTTCACAGCATAGCGCCTTCAATTATGGACGGATTTCAAAATAGCTTGGCACATTTGTTTTCTATCACAAGTAGATTTACTATATGAAAAATATTTTCACAAGTAGATGTACTATATGAAAAATATTTTCTGATAGGTCATGGTCAGAGCTGAAGGTCAAATGTTAAAACTAAGCAAGTCCAGAGTAAAGCTGCTTCAGTTATGGATGGATTTCAATATAACTTGGCACAATTGTTCTCTATCATGAGTAGATGTACCATTTGGAAGGAATATTCAGATAGGTCCAAAATCAAGGTCACATCTCAAGGTCAGATGTTGAAATTAAGCATGTCTGGAGCATAGGTCCGAAATTATGGATGGATTTCAAAATAACTTGGCCCAATTATTCTCTATCATCAGTAGATGTGCCATTTGAAACAAATTTTTAGATACCTCTAAGGTCTAGGTCACAGCTAAAGGTCAAACTTTAAACAAGAGCCATGTCGGACATAGCCATCTCCCGCCGTAAAAGCTTGATAGTAGACTGAAGCCAGTTAGATTTAGGCTTCTTGTGCACTGCATTTCTTCTCAATGAGTTCGATTATAGCTATTATACTTTCAGAGATATGCTCAGGACAAAATCTAAGTATTTAAAACAACAACAGGCAATAACTCCAAAATTATGCAAGTAAGAGTTGTGGTTCTTGTGCACTGCACTTCTCCTCAACAAGATCTATCAACCTATGAAGTTTCAAGTTAATAGCTTATATTCTTTCAGAGATATGTCCCGGACAAAATCTTAGTCTTTAAAACAACAAAGGGCAATAACTCCAAAATTATGCAAGCAAGAGTTGTGGTTCTTGTGCACAGCACTTCTCCCCAATGAGATCTATTGACCTATGAAGTTTCAAGTTGATAACAATTATGCTTTCAGAAATATGCTCCAGACAAGTTTAGTGATTGAATGACGGAAGGACGGAATGATGGGCGGGGACCATTACTATATCTCCTGCGACAAAACGGCAGGGGATAATTAAGCATATCCAAAGCATAGCTTCCTCAATTATGGGTGAATTTCAAAATTACCTGACACAATAGTTTTCTATCATAAGTTGATATGCCATTTGAAAAAGAAATCAGATGGCTCTAAGGTCAAAGTCAGAGCTCAAGGCCAAACATTTAAAGTATTATTTCTTGAGAATAGCTCCGAAATTATGGATGGATTTTGACAATGTATTTGCATGGTTATTCTTTATTATGAGTAGATGTGCCATTTGAAACAAATTTTCAGATACCTTTAAGGTCACAGCTGAAGGTTGTTTGTTAAAAATGTGTTTATCTGGATTAGGACGAGCATAATTATAGCCTCATCTTAGGTTATTGGTTCGTCCAAACCCTTTTTCGGTTAATTTTATACTTTCTGTGATAGGACTATGCTATGTGGAGCATAGGGAGCATAATCCATTTCTGACAGCTCTTTTGTTCACAGCAGATGATTCAGGTGAGCGAGTTAGGGCCATCATCTTCCTCTTGTTTTTGTCTTTTAAAGTTGAAAACATTGTGGATAATGAAGATATTGTTTCTAAGCTTTCCTAGGGAATGTAAAAAAGTGTCACTATGTTAGAATGGATTAACAGATGTACCTTTAATTTCAAAAATCTCTCCTGATTATTCTAGGCCTAGAAGAAGTTGGCATTTACAGAGTGTCCGGAGTTACCTCAGATGTACAGCATTTAAAGAAATTATTTGATAAAAGTAAGTAAAAGGATGAAATCTTCAATAACATATACCTCTTATATTTTCGGGATTCTTATTAAAGACTATAAACATGATTAAATCAACAGTAATAGCAACCCTCATACCATATATCAATACTGTATTACTTACAAATCACCTTCTGATGGTGCTTGAAATTAAGACAGCGTAACCTATTACCACACAATTTTTTAGAGCAATACAAATTGAAAGAAGTTGCAGATGACAATTCTTAGTTGATAGAATTTAAGAAGTCTTTGTCTCTTTTGGTAGAAAACATTGTGGATGATGAAGAAATTGCTTGTTGCAGCAGTTTCTTCATTTTCCACCATGTTTTCCAAAACTTTTCATGACGGGGGTAAAAAGGCACAATTGTGTGGGAATGGGTTGATTCAAAACTGGAAAGGTACTTTTCTGTTAAAAGCATGTCAAATCTTATATTTACTAAACTGAAAAAAAAGTATCATCCCATTCAAAGTGAATGTAAAATGAAAGTTTGTGTCTTGAGATTACAATATCATGGTAAACCTTTCACCATATGACAAGCTGCCATCAAAGCGCAGTCGGTAGCCCATCTGACTCCTAATCTTCAATCATGGGATGTCATGGGTTCAATCCCAAGCGGCAGCACCTATTCTTTCCAACATTTATCTCTCACCGATGGGTAGATAATCGTAAGCCTAAGTGGGATAGCAGCTGGAGACAAGGAAAAGATGTAGTGGTAGTTCTGGTGTGAGGAAAACCAGGAATCTATTTTTAGGTGCTCCAGCCACCGCAATATGACTGAAATACTGTTAAAAGTGGCACTAAACCCAATTCAATCAATTGCCAAATGACAAAATTTAGACAGGTCCAAAATCAAAGATTGTGCACATGACGGTTTTAGTTGATACAATTTTATAATTCCTAGACTTTTGGGACAGAAACCATAGGGAATAATGAAGAAATTGCTTGTAACAAGCACTTTCTTTGTTTCGCACAATTTTTTCAATCTTTTTCCTTGGAAGTCTTTACAAAACGGAAAATTTAATTTTAGATTGGTTCCATTTTGAAAGGAGTTGCAGACGACATAATAAAGTCTGTAAAATTTCAGTATTTTCAACTTTCTTGGTAGAAAACATGTTAGAACATGAAGAAATTGATGGTTGCAAGTAGTTTTTCATTTTCTGCAATGTTTTCCGAATTATTTTTTTAAAGGGACACCAAAAGAATGGGTTGAATAATGGGGATCATGTTGGGCTGGGTTCAAAGAATCCTTGCTTGTTAACTTATTTCCACACATTTTCGCCTTTTTATGCACATGAAGAAAAAATCCCATGATGTTTTAAATGATTATTTCTCTTGAGTGCATGGGTTAACCCATTCCTACACAATTAAATTTAGACAGGTCAAAATTGAAATTTCATATTTTTTCAATTTTCTTCATAGAAAACATGGGGGACATTCCAAGCTTTTTTCCCAAGGATAGTCAAAAAGCATCATTGTGTGGGAATGGGTTAATAACCCTATGTACAGCGCAATTATATTTGTCATGTAAATTCTTGTTATGTCTCCTCCTACAGATCCAATAGCAGCTAGTGCGGAGGCAGAGGTGGCAGATATTCATGCTCTAACTGGGGTGCTAAAATTATATTTTAGAGAGCTTCCTGAACCATTATTTACTGAACAACACTACCCGTCTTTCATTCAAAGTATTGGTAAGTGTTCTAAACTGTGTCTACATACCTCAATTAACCCTTGTCATGCTGAATTATTAATCCTCTACAATGTTTCATTAAGGTCAAAGTGCTGAAGGCACTGGAAGCATTTATTGTGGGTGAATTTTTAATTTGAAATTCATCTGATAAACAACTCTGGCTTCAAAAGGAACAAGCCGGTGGTGTGGACTAAGATCAGACTGCACATATGTGCAGGCTGATCTTGGTCTTACCTCCTACAAAGACAGGAATATTGAATTTGGAACAGTCTAAAAAATTGTCGTCTTGTAATCTGTTAAGATTACAAGACTGTTAGCATGGTTTGTCTCATTCACAATTTGTCCATAATGAAAAAGGTATTTTGAATGCAAAAATAATGATTCTTGTAACACAATTCCAGACTATTAATTATGGACAGTTCCAAATTGAAAAAAAAAGCTACATTCAATAATTTTAAGTAAGGAAATTTTCTTACAATGGTTGAATTAGTTTTGGAAAATGTCATTTGTCAAGATTGTTGTAAAATTTCTTTCTTGAGAATCTTAATAGATGGAGATCACATAAGGATGTACTAAACAGGAAAGACCTGACATTACTAGATTAGCAATCAGTGAATAAAGTTCTAAATATCTTTTATCTTTTGAATAAAAAAAAAGGTTGGAGGATTTGTCTGTATATTAACCCATTACAAAACAAAAAAAATTTAAACTGGTCCAAAATGAAAGAAGTTGCAGACGACAATTTATAGTTGATAGAAATTTAAAGATCCTTAACTTATAGGGAAGATAACTTGTAACAACCAATTTCTTCGTTTTCCAGAATGTTTTATGAAGCTTTCTTCTAAAGGTTGTCAAAAAGCCTTATTGGTCAAAGATCAAGGTCGTGCTACAACATTACATTATAAGCATCAGATTTGTTGCTATTTTATGTAAATGATTACCAGACAATGTGCTTTTTGATTCCCATCAAGAAAATAAATTAGGAAACATTGTGTAAAATGAAGAAATCGCTGAAACAAGCAAAAACTTTATTTTTATACAATATTTCTTACACAGAAAGTTAAAACAATTTGAAATTCATAAACTTTGAATTGTGGTCTGCAATTTCTTTCAATGTGGATCAGTCTATATTTTTTGCGGTCTAGTTATTGGTCAAAATTTAATTTGTCAAAAATGTTTTGTATCTTGTTTATTTCAGAACTCCAAAATGAAGGGGCCAAAGAGAAGTGCATGTTAGAACTTTTACATTCTTTACCAGAGGCTAATTACTACACAATAGTTTATATGATTGAACATTTAGTAAGAATTGCAAAACAATCCAGGGAAAACAAAATGTCTATAAGTAACATTTCAACCATATTTGGACCAACTCTTTTGACCCCTGCCGTAAAAGAGGGTTCATCTGATCCCATGGTGCAGATGGCAAGGGCTGCAAAGGATGCTGCAGTCCAGAGTGAAGTTATAAACTTTTTCTTGAAACTTGCAGCTAGTGGTAAAAATATCAGGAAATCAGCTGTTACTGATCAATGATTGATCTATAACCTTACTTTTATGTTAAAATGAAATCTTTTAATCCTATTAACCTGTTATCAGATGACAGCCCCATTTCAGATAAAATTTGTAGAAGTTGCAGAGGACAATTTTTGTTGATGATGTTTTTAAAATCTTTGTCTTTAGGGGTAGAATGCTAGCTTGAAATAAGCAAATTCTTCATTTTTATAATGTTTATCAAAGCTTTTTTCTTCAGAGGCATAAAAAGTGGGAATGGGTTAACCTTTAATTCTGCCTTATGAGACCATGATATACAATAGATAAGGAAGTACTGAAAAGCAGAAATTGCTTGTTGCCTACAACTCTTCCTTTCTCACAGTAGCCAGTTACATGAGGACAAAATTATAGACTGGTCAAAATTAAAGGAAGCTACAGATAATTATTCGGTGTACATTTTTATTAGAAAATAAGTTCTAAGGAGTGTAAGAGAACTGTGAGAATAGAAAATTGCTTATTTAAAGCGTTTTTTTCCATCTATTGGCATATAGAGTTACAAGCAATTCCTCATAATCCACATTATTTTCCATCACAAAAGGAAAAAAAATCCTAAGTTTCATAAGCTTTAAATTGTCCTCTGCAACCCATTTCAATGTAGACTAGTCTAAATTTTGCTGTCCGATAATGTGTTTAGGAGTTTTTATGTATACTGGTTTACATTAATCCATTACCACAAATCCCACTTTTTGACACCCCTCAACTAAAAGACTTTGGTAAACGTTGTGGAAAATGAAGAATTGGCTTAAAATAAGCAATTTCTTCATTATCCACAATGTTTTTTGCCCCAAAAGACAGTTTCTAAAAAGTTAATTTAATTGATATTGTTGTCTGCAACTTAGATCAATTTGGTCTGTCATATGGTAATGGGTTAATAAGTGACTTAACCATTAAGATTGCATGTGTTTAGTTAGGAGACATATTTGATTGCATTGTTACTTGTTACAGCGTTTATTGTACAAACATCTTATTTTTTATATTCAATCATGACTTCATAATTATATACAAAAATATGTTAATATATCTTGTTATAAGGTAATATTTTCCTTATTTGTTAGTTTTAAAGAAATTAGAGTTAATTTCATAGGCCCTTTTTCAGAAATTTAACCCTTTTTGTACTGAATAAAATCTTTCTTGAACTCAAAGGGTTTAAGCAGTGAAAGGCCTGATTGTGAGTCAACAACTCTTTGAAAATGAGTTTACAGAAAATTCTGACTTAAAAAGGACAGTTGTTGTAGATTAAGATCTGACTGTAAATACATGCAGACGATCTTTGTCTATATCCCCTGCCAAAACAGGAATGTTCGAGAAAGGTTAAGAGCTGGAAGATGGAAGTGGATTTGGTCTAGTGGTGAAGCACTAGACTCAAGTTTCAGGGCTTCACCCCCCTTCTCCTGTTATTGGAATGAAACTTTCATCCTTTCCAGTTCAATCACTGTTTTTTTTACATCCCTGTGTTTTTATACTGTAGAAATCATTGTGGAAAAAGAAGAAATTTTCTTCTTTGCAATAAAATATTTTTTACTCACCTGAATGATTATTTTCTAATAAAATCAACTTTTTGTCTACAAAACCTTTGAATTGGGACAGGTCTAAATATTGCAATACAATAAAGGTAAAAAAACCCAAGCCCCCACCTATTTATGAACTCATTTGTTAAGCAGGACATAAAATCCAATGCAGTCTACACAATCAGTTGATTTTGTCTGGAAAAAGGAGAAAATTGAAGATTGTCTGATTACCAATACTGTAAGGCATATGCGTACCCAATGTTCTAACTTGCAACTTATTTAGAATCTCCAGAATATTTCATTAGAGAGTGTTATTACATTCAGATGGCTTAACGCAACACCACGAACACTATGAGGCACTTACAACAGTTTTGCACTAAGCCCTTGATGCAGATTTGTCTTGAAACCCATGGTTACTTGTTACAAAGTGACACTTTTTGATGCCCCATAAGAAAAAAACATTTGGGAAAACATTGTCTAAAATGAAGAAATTTCTAGCAACAAGCAATTTCATTTTATACAATGTTTTCAACTCAAAAAGTTGAAAAATCTAAAATTTCATAATTTTTAAATTGTCGTCTACAACTCTTTTCAATATTTATACTGGTCCCGATTTAGAGAGGTTGCAGACTATAATTTTTAGTTAATGGGATTTAATAAATCTTAATCATTTAGTGTAGAAAAAACTGTGAATAATGAAGCAATTTCTTCATTTTCTACATTGTTTCCCAAAACTCTTTTCTTTAGTGTTTTAAAGGAGGAATCGTGTTATAATGTGTTAGAAAAAAATCCATTGACCAGTCAAATCATTTATTTAATGTAGTTAAACTCTAAACTTAGATAATTCAGGTTATTAAAGTTGCCATCCACAGATTTGGCTTTTATTTCATGTTCCTGACCACATATTTCACACAGTAATTTATATATTACTCCAGTCTGCTATTTTGGAGGTCAGTATAAAATGGCTAGCGATTCGTCAATTTAGACCAGTCTAAACTTTTGTTTACTTTTAGTAGGCTAATTAATGATAAAGAACTGTGGATTTGTTAAACTTAACCCATTTCAACACAATGGCGCTCTTTGACGCCCCCAAGAGAAACGATTGGGAAGTATTGTGCAAAATGAAAAAAAAAAAAATGATTGAACCAAGTAATTTCACCATTATACACATTGTTTTCAACCCAAAAGTTGAAAAAATTTCAAATTTCATAAAGCTTGTATTGTTTTCTGCAACTCCTTTCAATTTGGACTAGTCTAAAATTTTGCCATCTGGTATTGGCTTAAGCAATACAATGGAATCCTTTCGTTTGTTTTAATATACACTGAAAAACTGATCTTATATTGGCATAATAAACTCTAAATGAAAACATCGATCTTGCTTTATTACCAAACCTTACCAGCGTTGTCCCTTTTTCAGATTCTTATTTTGAATAATATGCATTTTATGGTCGGGCTATATACGAGGGACGGTCAGAAAATATCCAGACTTGGTCAGGTTATTCTCTATGACAGTTGTGTTTACACAGTATTTTGCATTCCGATATATGATAAGTGTTTCATCTATCCCGGACTCTTTGTTAGAGGACCAACGCTGTGTGGCTAAGTTTCTGGTTGAAGAAGGTTAAAAGACCTGCCACATCTCTCATAGGCTTAACAAGAGCTTTGTCCACAGGACACAGATGCCCCGATTGGTTGCTTTGATAATAACAAAGGGCAATAACTCCAAAATTATGCAAGCAAGAGTTGGGGTTCTTGTGCACTGCACTTCTCCTCAATGAGGTCTATCCACCTGTGAAGTTTCAAGTTGATAGCTATTGTACTTTCAGAGATATGCCCCGGACAAAATGTAAGTCTTTAAAATAACAAAGGGCTATAACTCCAAAATTGTGCAAGCAAAAGTTATGGTTCTTGTGCACCGCACTTCTCCTGGATGAGGTCTATCCACCTGTAAAAGTTCAAGTTGATAGCTATTATACTTTCAGAGATATGCCCTAGACAAAATGTAAGTCTTTAAAATAACAAAGGGCAATAACTCCAAAATTGTGCAAGCAAGGGTTGGGGTTCTTGTGCAATGCACTTCTCCTCAATGAGGTCAATCCATCTATGAAGTTTCAAGTTGATAGCTATAATACTTTCAGAGATATGCTCCGGACAAAATGTAAGTCTTTAAATAACAAAGGACAATAACTCCAAAATTATGCAAGCAAGAGTTGTGGTATTTGAGCATTGCACCACTCCTCAATGAGATCTATCCACCTATGAAGTTTAAAGTTGATAGCTATTATACTTTCAGAGATATGCCCCGGACAAAGTATAAGTCTTTAAAATAACAAAGGGCAATTACTCCAAAATTATGCAAGCAATAGTTGTGGTTCATGTGCACTGCACTTCTCCTCGATGAGGTCTATCAAGCTGTAAAGTTTCAAGTTGATAGCTATAATACTTTAAGAGATATGCCCTAGACAAAATGTAAGACTTTAAAATAACAAAGGAAAATAACTCCAAAATTGTGCAAGCAAGGGTTGTGGTTCTTGTGCACTGCACTTCTTCTCAATGAGGTCTAACCATCTATGAAGTTTCTAGTTGATAGTTATAATACTTTCAGAGATATGCTCCGGACAAAATGTAAGTCATTAAAATAACAAACGGCAATAACTCCAAAATTATGCAAGCAAGAGTTGGGGTTCTAGTGCACTGCACTTCTCCTCAATGAGGTCTAACCATCTATGAAGTTTCAAGTTAATAGCTATTTTACTTTCAGAGATATGCTCCGGACAAAATGTAAGTCATTAAAAAAAACAAAGGGAAATTACTCCAAAATTATGCAAGCAATAGTTGTGTTTTTTTAGCACTGCACTTCTCTTCAATGAGGTCTATCCACCTATGAAGTTTCAAGTTGATAGCTATTATACTTTCAGAGAAATGCCCCGGACACAAAGTTAGTCTTTAAAATAACAAAGGGCAATCACTCTAAAATTGTGCAAGCAACAGTTGTGGTTCTTGTGCACTGCACTTCTCCTCAATGAGGTCTATCCACCTGTGAAGTTTCAAGTTGATAGCTATTATACTTTCAGAGAAATGCCCCGGACTAAATGTAAGTCTTTAAGATAACAAAGGGCAATAACTCCAAAATAATGCAAGCAAAAGTTGTGGTTCTTGTGCACTGCACTTCTCCTCAATGCGATCTATCCATCTATGAATGTTCAAGTTGATAGCTATTATACTTTCAGAGATATGCCCCGGACATTGTCGTGACGGACGGAAGTACGGACGGACAGACAAAGGCAAATCTATATGCCCCCCCCCCCCATTAAGTGGTGGGGGCATAAAAAAGATTTTCTCAAAAATGTGTATCACGTTCAACCTTCTTCAACTGTGTTTCCCAATTTTGTGACGGTAGAGCAAGTGTTTGTGACAGGCTTAGGACTGGGCGACCTGCTAAGGCGGTGACTCCAACAATGGTAGCAAATGTTAAAGCTTTTGTCAACAAAAATCGTCGAGTAACTTTGGAGGAGGCAGCCAACAAGTTTAGCATCGGTAAGGCATCGGCACACAAGATTTTACAAGCTACCTATGTTATAACTCTGCCATTGTATTTTGATTGGATAAATGAGAACAATTAAGATACAGTTAGAAGATTGCTGTTTGTGTATTTAACGGTTTTGAAGCACAAAAATCGTGAACTTTGTCAATTTTTTAGTTTTAAACGCGAACTTCTTACAGCGCGGAAAAAGCCAAAGTACGTATTAAAATAGAGATCGGCAGTTCTTATGAAATGACCATACTTCCCTATGTATATTGCATAACGTCATAATCGCCTTGCGATTTCAAATAAAAGAGATGTTAAAATTCATCTCAAATCAAAATTGAATATGTAAATCATTTCTGTTCATCATTTCGCGGAGGTAAAACAAATCATCCGCGTAGTTAGGGACTGTCTTACTATTTACCGCGGGACACCCCGGGACACCGTTTTTATGTCAAAACGGCCCGAATTCAAAACGATCCGAGGTCAAACAAGCACATAATTTTGTCGGAATGACCCAAAAGCGATTTTGGCTAAACGGCTCAAAAAGAAATTTTCAAAATGTAGATCTTGAAAAATTATCCAAATATAAACTTTATGAAGAATTTCTGATTTAGGACCAAATGTAAATACAAGTTTGGGCCGTTTTGACTTTCGGTCGTTTTGACTGTAAACAAGGACACCCTTAGGTGCCTGGCATATGTAATATATTGTTATATATTTAGTTATATGTTAGTAAATCTTAATGACTAAGACATTGCATTAATTCTTCGACCCCGTTTAAGATTAAATTGTTTCGTGTTAAAAAAATAATAGAAAACTTAAAATCCATGTCCATTCTGGCATTTTTTTTATTTGATTTGAGAATATTTATTAGTTAATCTAACAGTATATCCTGTTTACAAATGAGTAGGACATTCACTGGTCATAAATGAAAAAAAAACAAAAAAAACGTTCCGGGTTGATGTTATCAATCTTAACAATTTAATTTTCCCTTGGCTCATAGAGTTATCATGGCCGTTGTAAGCAATCGAGGGAGTCCCGGGGTAACGAATACGTTCTTTATGTGAGAAATTTAGATAGCCAATTTGACTTAATTTTAAGTAAAATTATAAAAAAAATCTCAAGGTACTGAAGACGTTGTCTCAGGGTGAGGGTGAGAAAATAACCGCTTCAATGGAATTACTTTGGGGCTGAATGATAATGATTGCAGAGAATAGGGACAATTAATCGAGTTGTGAATAGCTTAATTTCAAAATATCGGGGAAAATTCAGAAACGAAATGATCGTTTGAGATACATGAATATGAAATGATCTATGTATTATTTTATTTTGCGAAGCTAAATTTGGCATCGTCATTGCTTAGAACGTACATTTTAAATGAAAAAGTATATGTATAGCGAGAAAAGAAAACAAACCAAACATGGTCTTTATTGTCAAAGTACCGGGGTGATAATTGATAAATGGTAAGATAGTTCACAAGGTTGTGAAATTCATCTGGAATGAAACAATCCAGGCCACATTAAGTAAATGTTTGATACAAACAAACAAGTGTCGCTGCCATGCATTCAATTTGAACAAAAACACTTAGAGCTAATAATGCCGTCGCAATAAAGCCGAAAGCGACCCAAGGTAATGCACACATTCAATACAGTGAAAAATATAGCTATATCAACATTGAGTAAATATTGCCGACAGAATGAAGTAGAGAGAGTCCCGAGGTACCTGTGTTCCCATGTGGTTTAAGAAACGAAGCGATCGACGGAAAATGGAATACATGTTAATTGACCAATCGTCAATAGATTTACTCACTGATATTAGATTGTACGAAAAGAAGAGACACCATATAAAACACGTTCGTCCTTTCTTGTCAAGTGCTGATTCTCTTATCCTAATTAGATTGGGGAAAGAGTTACGCATACGTATAAGGTTGGAATAGTTATTTCCACTATTTTTCTTTTTCCCTCAATGATTTTTGGGAGACCAAATTGTTACAGTGTTTTCTGCTTTCATTTTAGCCCCTTGAGCATGGCAAAGACGTCACCAGACTTCGCAAATACCAATTTCTTTACCAAACATATGATTTTCTGTACAGATATGACTTGTTACACTGGGACTTATATTCGTATTCGATTATCAGTCCCCCGGGTTGATACATGACGATGTTTAGAGTTGAAAAAATTCCATAAACTTCCGTTTATAATCGTCTAGCTAAGAGCGCAACAATATCTTGTCAAACTGGAGGTATGGCGTTTTTGATAGAAATCCGAAGATGTGATAGACTTTTTATGGACATGAATGCATCTTCTTAATCTAAGAATTGAATAAAATGATATTACGGTCCCGGAGCATTTCAATAAATATTAATAAATGTTTATATATGAAAATACTACGGGAATTCAAGGATATATTTTCAAGATTATATTTTCTTGCTTATGGGGAGTCCGAGCATCTGTGAAATTGTCAAAGAAAGTCGATATGCACTTTATACTAAAACTACCGTCATTGTTTATCTTCTAATATATCAAAGTGAAATTACCCGGGATGCTCATGGATCTTCTGAAATCATAATTATAATATATGCAAACTATATTTGTCTCTGTTTACTCGATATGCAAATAAAATAATTTTGACCTTCGGATGTCTCTTTTAAATTTATCCCGGGTCAGTCAAACATTATTTAAAAGTACGCATCCATCCGGGGCATGGTTATATACACACTCAATATCTCTGATTTTTTTTAACTTAAAATCACTTAAATTGTCCCGCTGGTGCAATCACAAATTGTTCCAATGAATTATGAGTCCCGGATGAGAGCTGAAAGCAATTACCGGGGTACACAATGTGGCCAGACAACCTATGTAATACAGATCCAGTGTAATTGAATGGGCTTTTCGTAATTCGAACAGTAAGGTTGCGGAATGTTTACTTCTTTTAAAATGACCTTTCTCAAAACTCCTGAACAAAAACTAGTCCCTCGATATGTAGTGTGCTTAACTGTAAAACTGGTCAGGAGCACGGACATAGGTAAAATAATTTGCTTCAATATATTTAAAATTTGCACTACTTAAAGGGTACTTTCGTTCATCTATCGTCGCTACAGTGGTTGTAAAGCAACGTCACACGGGGTCTCGGTTTAACGTCTCACCCAAAAGACAATCAGTTTGCTAGTTTGGTCAACCAGTGGCTCGAGTCCATTATGGTGAGGTTAGAAGTCAAGTGCTCTGCCAAATGAGCTTATCAGCTGTCAAACACTTCTTAAAGAATTGATAAAGCATCTGTATAAAGCTGCTTAGTGGTTCCACAAATTCGAAAGTTCAATGAATAATTTATAATTGTCGAAAATCAATATGCCGAAAGGCCGTAATAGATATGTATCAAAGTAGTATACGGTTTATTTAAAAATCTTGATCAACAGTTTCCATATTTTTTTAAATTTATTTGTATTTTGTAAATGAATAGCGTTACAAGCATTCTTTTAATGGCGAATAAAAAAAATCATTTTTCAGTCGTAGGTTTTAATTTCTAAAACAACAAAATTTAATTAAAAAGAAATGTATGAATAGAAGTTAGCAAACTTGAATAGTTTTTGGTTACAAATATTTATTATATACATGTATGTTAAAGCATTAGAAAAATAGCTTGGGCCCGTATTGGCGATCTTGGGGCTGCTTTAACACTTTTTTAATGGAGAGACCGGTTTGACTTTATTTGGCCTGTTTGACCATTTGCCGGTTTCACGATGGGCCTGTTTGACTGGTTCCCTGTAATGCTAATTTCGGACAGCGCCCATAAAAATCAAAACTAAATTTTGAGTATTACAGGAGAGTTGGTTATTATAGTTCCCTACATTCAACTTAATATGTGGCAATAATACTATATATCAGCTGTCCCGGGGCTTCCCGCGGTAAATAGCTGTCCGTTTGGGCGAACAATGGATGGTCGACGACAACAACAAGAATTGCGGTGATTGAGTTCATTTTGTACTTTCGATATTTATTCGACGTTTATTCATTTTAATAGTCTTCAAATGGTGTTTCGAAAAATAATTAGAAAAATATCATAGAATAAACACCGATGTGAAAAGCTTTCTTAAAGAATAAGCGAGGCCACTTTCTTTTAAAACGTAACCGTCGTTTCCAGTGCGTCAAATTTAGATTGTCATCCGGGTTGGAAAAGATCTGTGAAAACCGTTATCAAACACAAAAAGTAATAACATAAAAAACATTACTGCTGCATTAATCTCTGTTATATAGTTTAATGTTTGATATATATTAGCAGTTATTTTCAATAATATTTATCAAGTTGTCTTATTCTTTACAAGAGCAATTTCTTTGAATGTTTATAACTTTTATAACCTGGCACCCAGGACCAATCAGGAACCACCAGCAAAAATTTCAGGACTTTTTAATTTTACCAATGTGATGTGCTGAAATTCAACAATTTTGGAAATTCTATGGGTGTGAATTATGATACTTATTATGTTATGGGTAAAATATGTGTACTAGTTGTTCTTATTGAATTACTTTTGAATATGGACGCATAAAATATGAAGTTATGTATACCTCTGAATCTGACAATAAATGGTTTGAAAACATTTCTCAAACAATCACACCAAATATTGCAAAATTAACTGACCACGGATAAAGTATAATCTGTTCATACAACACCAGACTAGAAATAGAATGAAACAGATATGACAGATAGTAAATAAAAGACCCTACAGAACCAGAACCTATTTTTTTAGCTCTCCACATTTTCCAAGAGAAAGCAATGTCCCACAAGAGACATTTTTTTGCTTTTATGCAACATAAAAAGACATTTTATTCTTTGAAATCTAGAAATGTCATTCATCTTTCTAAACACAAATCAGATGAATAAATTATTTGCATAGAACCTACAGTGTGAAATGAAGCAAAGTGCGAGAAATGAAAGTCTTTTTCAACATGCTTGCATGCACTCTGGAGATCACATCTTAAGCTCAAACCATTATTAACAATTATCTTCACGGGGAGTCATAGCCATGCCACTGATCATGTGGGTATTTTCAGGACCTGGGTATGTCCTTTGGCAAGGCATTCAGTCACAACATAGTACTATAGATACTGAGCAAGTACATGATTGATTGAAGTTTAACGCAACTCAATTTAACAGTATTATAGTCATACCACAATTGCTGGCGCCATGAATTTCTTGTATTTCTCTCACCGGTATAACCACTACATTCTCTTAGTCTCCAGCTGCTCATCCCACTAAGGTTTATGGCTATCCACACTTTGGTGGGCTAACATATGTCGGACAGGAAGTTTGCTGTGGCCGGGGATTAACCCGGGACCCCATGACTAGGAGTCCTATGTACTACCACTGTGCTATGGCCATGGCTGAAGTACATGAATAGGTGAACTTTGCCGTGATATAACTGAAACATTGTTCTTTGAACAGTGTGATACCCCCATTTAATCAAATGAAAAAAGACTTAGCTTCATTAACAGAATTAGCATGATTTAATCTGCTTCATGCATGAAATTATTCCTAAGTGATCAAAGGCAAACAGCCTGAGGTTAATGCTCAATAGCCAATACAAAACAATTTGTCTGTTATGGCGACTCTCAGGCCCTTCAGGGCTTTGATTTTCTTTGTTCACAATGTTTTCAAGGAATCTATAAAATAGTCACACAAAGATAGCACCTTCTTTGAAACCAATCAACTGGTTTCTGAGAAATAGGTTCTCAAAGTTATCACAATGGGCTATAGTAATGGGAATTAGCCCCATCCGTATAAGCCTTGTTTTATCCGACCAAATTTCCTGGAAGGAATCGGCTGAAAGATCATGTGAAATTTGAATGAAATTTATTCAGTACACTCTGGTGTTTTTTTTAAAAGAAGAACAGGCAAGAACATACACACACACCACTGGCTTTCTAGCAGTGAAGTTAAAACATGTCAAACATAACTTTTCTATTACTTTTGTAACATCTCAGCTTATAGTGCTCAGGGTGGGCAATTGTATTCTTTTGGTGTCAAGTGTCAATATGACCGTCCTATCAGTCTACACGCACTGGTGAGTGACCAATATGGGGTTAGGTGTGCATGCTTCCAGACTTTCATTATGAGGTTCATTCAGTCCTATGAGACGATATGGTTTTTCATGGTTCATATGAGCAAAACATACTCAATGGGAGATTTTAGGATCACTTAGTTCCGTCATCTGTTGTACTTCATCATCATTTCCGTTGAACATATTCTCCTCCTAACCCCCTTGGCTAATTTGGACCAAACTTTGCAACAAATCTTGTCGGTGTATTTTTGATTGTTTGATCTGAAAAATCGGACCCGGCTTAGCTATTCAGACTTTACAAATCATGAAATAATTCTGTAGATATATTATCCGCCTAAACCACTAATTTCAACTAATCTATGAATAAATGATGGTTTAAACATATTTTATTTGCATTCAAATTATATGTACATAACAATCTAGACAATATATGGTATTTCATGCAAAAAGGATGAGAACGAAAGCAATGTTCTTCTCCTTGTTGATCATTCAGGCGGTGTGTACACAATAACTTATAAACTAAGTAGGCAGGCTTATCAGACGTAGAGAAGTCACGAAACCATTCTTTAAAAATCTTCTTGCCCTAAGCCACTTTGCCAGAACTTTTTGACTTAACTTGGTAGAAGTGATCTTTGGTTACCCTTTTCAAATTTGTTCGTGGAATTTAATTTGCAAAACAAATGGGGCAGGGTTAAGTCTTATAAGACTTGGGGAAATCATGTGATAATTCCTTCAATATCTTCCCAAAACACTGAGCAAATTTGGACCAAACTTGGACAGAATGTTCCTTGGGTACCCTTTTCAAAACTTGATGGGGCTTATCAGTCTTAAGGAAATCATGAAATAACTCTCCTCCTAAACCACTGCGCAAAATTGACTTAACTTTGCAGGAATGATCTTTGGGTGACCTTTTTAATACATATCTGTGAAATATTGAGTTGTTTAAAAATGTGGTTGTGTCAAGACTGGGCTTATCAACCTAAGAGAAATAATTTCTCTGGGTTATCATTTCGGGACCATATTTTCCCTCTTGATTTTACATTATGAGTTTAGAATTGTGATCATAAATGTCAATGAACATCGTCTTTCTTTTCCAAAACTTACCCTTGGATTTTAAACAAATTTCACAGAAATAATAGTTGGCTATGCTCTTTCAAAATGCATTTAAGAATTAAATCCATTTACAGTTCTGGTTTCAATGGCAACATAATGTAAATAAAAAACCAAAAGACTTGAAATCGCCATTTCTTTTATGTTTATACCACACAAGATACAGATCCCCAGACTGCATGATAATTATCCTTGAAGCGTTAAGTCTTTTTTAGCTCTACCGCCGAAGGACAGAGGGCTGTAGCGATGTTGTGCCCTCCGCCATCCTTCTGTCTAGTCGTACGTCTGTCTGTTGAGTTTTCCTTGTTAACACTCTAAAGTTCTCAGTTATCATGAGATTCTCTTCAAAATTTCACAAAATGATTGTACAATCATAAGGATGGTCCTTTCGAAATTGGTTCTTATCCGTCAAAAAACACGGGAAAAGGGCCTTATGAAAATTTGATTTAAAAATCCTTGTTAACTTCCTAACTCCACAGCTTTCATCGGATTCTCTTCAAACTTTCACCGAATGATTGTATCGTCAGAATGATTGTACCGTCATTATGATAATTGGTCTGAATTGTTTCAAACTTTTCACAGAATATTTGTACCATCATTAGGATTGTTCCTTTCTAAATTGTGTCTGATCTTATTAGTTTCATAGGAAAAGGGACCGTATGAAAAAAAATATTTAATTATCATAGTTAACACAATGATGACCCAGATTACATCGTATTCACTTCAAACTTTAACAGATTTTTTGTACCATCATAATAACTAAGGAATGTTCTTTTTGAAATGGCTCTGATCAGTCAAGTATCATTGGAAAAGAGACCTTATCAAAATTTTATTACAAAATCTTTGCTTATACAATTAAGTCCACAGTTTTCACCAAATTCTCTCAAACTTTCATGGAATTTTTGTATAATCCTACGGATTGATTCTTTTGAAAATGTGTTAGGCCAATAAAGTATCACGGGAAAACCTTATGAGAACTTGATTGAAAAATCCTTGTTAACACATTATAGTCTAAATTTTTATAACAGATTCTCTTCAAAGATGCATGGAATAATTATGGGATCAGAAACACTGGAAGTTGTGTCGTACAGATTATTACTAAAACACTCTCGTTCATGCGATGAAGTCTGCATTTATAATTGGATTGTCTTTAAAATTTAAAAGGACGATTTCAGGGTCGAAAGGAAAGTTCCGAAACGAAGTGGATCCTTCAGAAAATTGAAAATTTTAGAACAATAAAAGAAAATTATGATAAAAACTATATTAATCACATTTCCCTTTGCTAAATGATAAGCCTTATATCTTGCGTATGCACGGGGAGTAACAAATAAGAAAAGAGTCTACTTCTTGCCATTATCTTCTTGATCTATTTTCAGAACTGCATGAAGGAATACTTGATCTATATTTAGAAATAAACGAAGGAATATTTTTCAAAGTATATGAACACAAAAAATATGCAACTCCAGTTTACTATGAATAACTTAAATGTGTATTCTGATTTACAACGGCATTCCACGGAAACTGGGTGTTAATAGGTCGACCAATGGTCTATAAAGAATTACTGTACTCTGGATACCAGCCCTTTGTTGGGATTACGGCTAAAAAGTTTGAATCTTCTCTTTATTAAAAGCTTGGAGCTTTGAAGTTCTGCTTGTAGCATTGCTGTATGATTGTCTACAAAATAGTTCAAGGGAAAACTTGACTTAAAAAAAAAAAAAAAAAAAAAACTCAATATGATGTAGTATTCATGGATTTTACATAGGAATGAAGTAGGAAATCTTTAAAAATACCAGTTGACTTAGAGCTTTCAAATTTTGCATTTAGCATTGTTTTTATGATCCTTTTCCAAAATATTTCAACAATTTACTATGTTCTAATAATTAGCCCAATGTCTTTCGATCTAATATTTAAAGAAAGAACTCTTTTAACCCTTTACTGCTTTACAAAATTTTAAACCTGTCCAAATTCAAAGGTTTTGTAGATGACAATTTAAAGTTGTTACAAGCAATTTCTTCTTTTTCCACAATGTTTTCTCAAGTATACAAAACCCAGGGACGTAAAACCAGAGATTGCACAGGAAAAGGTTAAAGTCTTTTCTCAAGAACCAATCAGGCTAGTGCTTTAAAGCTTCGCATGTAGCAATGCCTTATGATCCTGAACTAAAATACTTGAAATGATTTCTGTTAGACGAAAGCGACTCATTTTATGTGGGATTCTGTAACAAAGACACGAAAAGGGAAAACTTTAAAAAATCTCAAATATCTCCTATCCAATAGGCCTAGATCTAAAGCTTTAAAATTTTGCTTGTAGAATTGCCACACGATTCTCAACCCAAATACTTCTAAATGATGATGTTTTAACATCAATTAAAGTCCTATATTGTACGAGAGATGTATGCAAAAGATAAGAAAAAAATCTTTATGACTGTTCTACTTCAAGACCATTAGACATAGGTAGTGTTCATATTTTGCAGGCCGCCGCCATAGCGCTGTCGGTAGCGCGCCAGACTCCTAATCTTCAATCATGGGTGTCATGGGTTAGATCCCCGGCGGCGGCAAATATTCTTTCCGACAATTGTCTCTCACCAATGGGTGGATAATCGTAAACCTAAGTGGGATAGCAGCTGGAGGCTAGGAAAGGATGTAGTGGTAGTACTGGTGTGAGAAATACCAGGAATCCACTGTTAGGTGCTCCAGCCGCCGCGATATGACTGAGATACTGTTAAAAGCGGCGTTAAACCCCATTAAATCAATCAATCATATTTTGCATGTAGGGTGCCTTACAGATATACAGGCAATTTAATTCGCTTTGCTTTTACATTTGAATTAGCCTTCTGTTGTTGGATCCTAGATTTTTACAAAGAGGTTTCAGACTTAAATGGAGAAGCATAAATTTTCCTCAATCTTGACGATATCTAATTAGAATGATTGTAGGGTCATAAGTATGAACCCTATTAAAATGTGAAGATTTAATTAGGGAACATTGGAAAGGGAGCTTAATGAAAACTTTTTATTTAAACTATATCGGTTACAATTTTGGCTCAACCTTGGTCAGAATGATTGTTAGGTCATAAGGATGAACACTATTCCCCATATCCCATTCCTTGTTCTTTCGTTTCGAACAAGGACGGGAAAACAGGGGATAAAGCCTTTTTGGCACGAGTTACTGTAAATTCATTAATACAGTTGTATGTTTAAAAAAGAAAAAATAATAATAATAAACAGTATTACATCTAATTGAGATCAAACTTCAATTTGTAACATCGAAAGGAGACTAAAACGTCATAACTACAGCCCACATTGTCTCTATTTATGATATTCTAGTCAACACAAGCATAGTCATCTTATTCCCCGATACTGGATTTAGTAACCACAACTTCATTGTAGCGCATCTATCCCTCGGATTAGTCTAAAATTTCCTCGCTGTTGGCATACACTTATTTCAATGTTTTTATCGGAAGCACTTGAATTATTATCCTATATACTATTGTTGTTTATTGTCGAAATTGTACCTATATGTACTTGGATGAAAATAAAAGATATGTTCTGTTCTGTTCTGAAAAGGAATGGTTGTATTAAAAAAGGTGGGGTCTTAATTACAACTTCTTTGTTTACACTCTAGGGGCCACGTTTTTTGTCAAGTTTGTTCAAACTTGGCATGAACGATTGTTAGGTAATAAGTTTGAACCCTATTGAAAAGTGAAGATTTCATTTGAAAACACGGGAAAGGGGGCCTTGATGACAATTCCCCTTTTTACACTCTGGTGCAACAGTCAGGTGATAAGTATAAAAACTATGTCAATAGGACCAAGATGGGCCTAGATAGCTCACCTGAATTTACTCGTTCAGTTTAACTAAACAATTCAAATTCCAATCATACAAAGTATTCCAAGCGGTAGGGAATTAATTTATCAATTCAAATTTGATAACATTAAGGTATTTTTTTCGAAGTCAAATGGATATAAAGCCCAAAAATGTAATTTAGCAGAAAACTGATAATGCCATCTTTTGCTTCATTGTACATGGAATGCTACCATACTCAACGGGGTTCTTCTTTTAGGACAGTACAAGTTTGAGACAGGTTGAGCCAAACTTGTACCCTGTAAATCAGTAATAAGATAATAACTAATAAGGTCCCTTTTTCTGGGATATTGGTCAGAATGTTACGATATTAAACAGGGTTCTTCCACTTGATTAGAATTATATAAACATTTTCAGCAAGTTTGAAAAGGATTGCACAAACACTTTGACCTTTAGAGTAGTTACAAGATAAATGTTAATAAGGCCCATTTTCCCTTGATCAAAATGTCACCATATCCAAACGGGTGCTTTCTTATGGCTATACAAGTATTTTCAACAAATTTGAAAAAGATTAATCTGAAATTGTGACCTGTTTAGTAGTAAGAAGGAAATCATCACTGAGGCCCATGATATATGAAGAATGCAACAATATTCGATAGGGTTCTTCAGCAAGTTTGCGATAGATATTGTGACCTGCAGAGTTGCCACACTGAATCATTGATGACGGACGAGGCACTTTGGACGACGGAATACGAGAGTGTTCCTTTGCGAACATTGAGAAAGTGGACTTGATAAAAATTTGATCAAAAACTTTTATAAGCTTTTTGTTTGGTTGTTTCTCACCAATAAGACATGCTGTGAAGTTTCGTGTTTCTTGTTTTAATTGGGATTCTAGGTGAGCGATCTAGGGCTACCTTTACCCTCTTGTTTGATTAGCATCTGTTTTGGGAGTTCATATAAATCCGTTTCTGACAGCTCTTGTGATGCACTTGAATCTGTCTTATCAAATTCATTTGATATGACTTTTTTCTCAAGGGTTGTTAAACCCCTTACCACGTAAGAAAACGAGTCCAAATTGAAAGAAATTGCATACCACAATTTCTATCTAGTGAAGTTGAATCAACAAGTCAATTAGTTAAAAAAAAAAGTTCAGAATCAAATCAGAAATTCTTTGTACCTAGATTTACACTACTTTAAACAGTATTTTAGTTATATTATGCAGCTAGTTTACCTAACCAAAATGGCATGCCTTGACACACACGAGAACAACTAGAGTATATAATAGAAGCCAACAGTCGCTCTACGAACTCACAAGTAACATTAGTCCAATATTGAGATACAAATGGTTCATGCCCCGAAGTCTTTTTAGCTTGACTATTCAAAGAAAAGAGCTATTCCAGTCACCCGGGCGTCGATAAAAGTTTTACATGCAAATCTCATATCCCTGTTTCTACTAATGCTATCGCTCTGAAACTTTCCACATGCCTTTTTTACTATCATGTCACCTGCTAGGCAAAGATGTGTCAATCTAGCATTCATTTTAGTTGACTTCTGATTTTTTTTCGACTTAGTAATTCATGATTAAAGCAACGGCCATATCTTTATCATATCTCTATTCCTGTATGAGCTATTGCTCTGAAACTTTGCATATGCTTTTTGTACTGTAGTATAATTCCCGAAGAAAAGCTTCTGTGAGCCTTACATTCATTTAAGTGGAATGTTGACCCTGTTTCGACATAGGAAACCTGGGCTTAAGCTTTACGTTCAACTGTCTAATCTTTGTTCCTACTATTACCATTGGTAGTGCCTAGGACCCCTAGGCTCGGGAAGGATGTAGTGGAAGTACTGGTCTGAGAAATACTAGACATCCATGGTTAGGTGCTCCACCCGCCTCGATATGACTGAAATACCGTTAAAAGTGGTGTTAAACCCAATTCAATAAATTAATACTATTGTCAATGCACATGCCTCTGTGACCATGGTATCAATCAGTTGTAAACATTCATTACTCTGAAAGTCTCTTTAGTCGAGGTTTTACCATTTTCCACGTAGAATATTAAGTGCAAGATTCTTTATCTTTGTTAGTAATTAAGTAAAGGTTAGAAACTTTTAGACATGTGTTCAGAGTAATTATTTATCAAATATTCATTATTCTGACATTCATTTTGTGGAATAATGTCCTATGTTGACATGGGATTGCTGTTACTATCTGTCAACCAGATTAGTCGAGCGTGTGAAGAGAAGCTTTTGTAGGATTTAATGACTGTATACTGTATATTAAACAAAACTTTCAACAACATATCAATTATACCATGGCGGTACCATACCCTCTGACGAGATGCAAACGACGCTTGTTGCAATAATATTAAACATATGTGGAAAAGAATATTGGCTGAGCTGAGGTAAGAACTCACGACCTAAGAGTACAGCACGGTGGCGACTGAACTGAACAGGGTTTAAAACATGTATTGAAGGATACACGACCGGAAGAATTACAAAACCGGAACTTCATTGCAGTATTATTAGAAAATATGTATTGACCAAATTTAGAAAACAATTAAATACTTTGAAAAAATACAAACTTACGTTTGACTTTTGGCATCAACAACAATTTGAAAAGAATGATACTTTAGGAGTATTAGGGTTGAGATTCATTTGAAGCATTGAAATATTTTTCCAACATGCAGATGATTGCATTTACGATTAATTTTCCATACAAAACGAATACCAAGCCAAAGTAAGGATAGAAAAACTAGTCAATTAAACAAGGAATCAGTGACCACCTTTTCAGGAATTGTTAACCTTCTGACAAGAGAAGACGCCAAAGTCCTGTATTATTGCTAGATAAAAAATGTAAGTCTTAAAGTGTCACACGATATTAGATGAACTTCCAGGGTAAAAACAATATTTAATCAAGTGTGATAATTTCCAAATGAATATCAGACAGATCAACCCATTCCCACATAATGACGCTCTCAGACGCCTCTCAAGAAAAAACAATCGTGAACACGGTGTGGAAAATGAAGATATTGCTTTTAACAAGCACTTTCTTCATTTTACAGAAAGTTTTCTACCTAAAAAGTTAGAAAATTTCATATTGTCGTCTGCAACTCCTTTGAAATTGGACCACTCTAAAAATTTGGTCGTCTAGTAATGGGTTAAAGGTAAACTGTTTATGACTTGGTACTGACTATTTTCTACGAAATTTGTTAGGATTCTATAAAAATTGATGGATCACGCCTGTCAATTAAACAAGAGCACTGCAAGAAGATGCAACAAGAAAAGCAATTTGGAAAACATAAAACTGCTTGCAAGATGCAATTGCTTAATTTACCACAATGTTTTCTAACCAGGAAGTAGAAAAAATCTAAATCTTATATTCTTCAAATGTGGGAAGGGGTTAATCCAATTCTACTCGACAATAGTTTGTCCAAGTACAAATTTTAATAAGTTGAAATGACAATATTCATTTGATGAAATTTTAAAATTCTATAAATCATTGTGGATAATGAAGAAATTGCATGTTACAAGCAATATTATTTCTTCATTTTCCATCATGTTTTCTGAAGCATTTTCCTTGAGGGTTATAAAAAGCGCTATGATGTGGGAATAATATATAGTCACTTGAATCTTTGAATTTGGACCAATTCAAAATATGTATATCGTTTGGTCCATCTAAGATCTAGCCTAAAATTGCTAGAAAGGAATAAAGTTGCTACAATTGAATTAACATATTCCCTCAAAATGACGCTTTTGGACGCCCCAAAGAAAAAACAATGGGGGAAAAATTGTTCAAATGAAGAGACTGCTTGTAACAAGCAATTTCTTCATTTAACACATCGTTAAATGTTTTCTACCCAGAAAATTGAAGAAATCTAAAATTTTCGTCTGCAACTCCTTTCAATTTAGACCAGTCTAAAGTTTTATTGTGTGGGATATGATTAAATTTACCAAAGGGCAAAAGGGTTGGATCACTTTAGGTTAAGTGCTATATTTATGATTTGTTACAGGACATCCAGAACCTTTATTGTGAAACTTGTTTGCACTGAATCTCATTTGACCCTCATTAGTATTTGGAAAAAACTTCCAAATATACATTACAGAGTTAGAACATTAGTTCAAATAACATAATCAACCCTACATTGCTACGTATCTAGGAATAGCCATGTTTGCGTTTGGTCACAGACTTTGAGTCTAAAATTGGAAGAGTAAAACCTGTTACAGATCAAATTTTCTAACAACTGGTACACATTTTCTTATCTACCCGATATTCGAAATGGAGATTTTGATTTCTTACTGTAAAATGGTCATAGTTCAGCCTTTGAAATTGCCCTAGAGTTTGCCTTAGAACGCCCTTTTATCTAGAGCTATGATTATAGGAAAAATATCCATTCAAGTGCAATTATAATTTCAGATGAAAGTTTAACAGTTTTTGAAATAAATGAAGGAACCAAACATCCAAATACTTTTACCATAATACTTTTACCCATTACCATACAGCAAAATTTTAGACTTGTCCAAATTGAAAAGAGTTGAAATTTCAAATATATGCAATTTTCAGATTTATTAAACTCTCTGTGAAGAAAATATTGTGGAAAATGCAGAAATTGCTTGTTGCAATTGTTTTACTTGAGGGCACCAAAAAGCACAACTGTTTGGGAATTGGTTAAACTGGCTGAAATAAGGATTAAAATCAGCACTATGAACAAACTTTATATTTCAAATCAACCATTTCTACTGAAAAATAACCTCGGTTGGTAAGCATGGTCTCATTTATCCAAGATGTAGTTAAAGGGTTTCAGGTTCGACCTGTCGACTACATACTGCATTATCTTGTGAAAAATAGCAGAACAAAACAGTAAAATAACACTAACAGTGATGATTGAAGAGAGAGAAGAAATATAGAAACAACAAAAATATAAATTTTCTAATGACCAATTATAGTTTAGCGAGTTTCAAAGTTGATAAATAAATAAATAAATAAATAAAACTAATGTAGAATCCATTTGTTAGATACGCCTGCATGTGGATTCGATTCCTAATCAAGAGGTAGATGGATTAGATCACTGTTTTACAATAATTCAAAATAATAGTAAGATTCAGTATATGACCTGGCGGAATTTATCGACAAATTACAAAGGATAATGAAGTGACAGGTCAAGTGTCCTTAGCATTAACAGAAAATAAGATTTAAGATTTCGTAAGTTACCGACCATGATTAAGGGTAAAAAGCTTGTGATTAACCCATTCCCACACAATGACACTTTTGTAGTCCCTCAAGATAAACAATCGGGAAAACTGTGTGAAATGAAGAAATTGCTTGTCATCTGCAACTTCTTTGAATTTGAACCAATCTAAAATTTTCATCAATTACCATACGTTAATATTTTAGAGTGGTCTAAATTAAAAGAAGTTGCAGATGATAATAGGAAGTTTGCTTAAATTGGAAAGTAATGGCTAGATAAGGTATAAAACATTGTGAGACAATCGAAAATTGCTTGTAACAAGCAGTTTTCATTTCCACACAATGTTTTCTATGACATTTCTCCAAAACTTCAAACAGCATTGTGCATTAGTAATGGGTTAATCCATTCCAACACTAAACCTCTTCTTTACAGCCCTCAAGAAAAAGGCTTTGGAATAGAATGTGGAAAAAAAAGAAATTGCTTTTATCAAGCAATTTCTTTATTATCCACGATGCTTTCAATCAAAGAAGATGAAAGAAATTAGAATTCTATGAACTTGTTTTTTTTCTGCAGCTTCTTTCAATTTGTACCAGTCTTAAGAAATGTGTGGGAAAGGGTTACAGGAGAAACTGTTTGTTCCCAATATTTAAGTGAAAACTTTTCTCAGTAAGCTTCCCGAAATGAGTCATCTCATTAATTTGGAAATAAATGTTTATACACAAGAAATGAAGAAGCCTTTTCAAATACATATTAAGGAAATAATAGAAAGCTCTGGAAACAAAGCCAGGAAATAATGTTGCCTGGATTCTTTCCTTTGTAGTTATCTTAACCCGTGACCTTAGGAAATCACCACAGAGTATTGGTATCATTCATACAGGGGAACTATGAGAGATTTTTTCTCTCCTATTCTAACAACTATTTTTATCCTATCAACACACTATGATGCTTTTTTGATGTCAATCAAGAAAAACAATTTAGAAACATTGTGAGAAATGAAGAAATTGCTTGAACCCAGCAATTTCTTCATTTTGCACAATGTTTTATCCAGAATGTTGAAAATTTTGAAAATTTCATAATTTTTAAATTGTCATCTGCAACTCCTTTCTATATGGATAAGTCTACAATTTGGTTGTGTGGGAATGGGATAATGTAGTACATGTACTTATTTCAATATCATGCCATGTAATGGCAGAAGAGCAGGTTGAAGGTTAATTGTGATACAGTTTTACATTGTATAGACACTTAGAACAGTATAGCAATTAACACTCGAGTTACCCTTGACTTGGTATGAGAGTGTGTGTGACTGTTCCCATTATTTATGTTATGAGCATATCTTCTAATTTTTGGATTTCATTTCTTGGCGAAATTATTTTCCTTTGCAATTCATCAATTGTTGACCCGCCCACTTACTCCATTGGCCGCATACATTGAATCTGACAGGAAGTTCCACTTCGATTCTAAATGGGGTTCTTTTGCAAAATTCATGACCGATAGCATGTAACAAAAATGTAGAATGGTTTGTTGGCGACCTAGACATCGTTGCTTAGCTCAAAAAAATAAGCTGTAGTCACGACATATTGAAGCTGTAGTTATGACATTTAAGTTGCCATACTCACAAAAAGGTTACCAAAAATGGCTGTCAACTTGGAAGTTGGAACTCATTTCTTGTCTCTATGAATGATTTTATTGGTTGACTTATGTGACTGACAGCTGCAACTGGTCAATTACTATTGTTAAATGTTTGTTAGGATATGTCTATGTCTAAGCTGAAGATCAACTAACAAAATTTTATGATCATTTTCCACATGAAGATTTGGATTTCAAAATAACTTGACACAGTTATTAAGTAAATTTCTCCTTTGATGTCAGTGTAAACGTTGTTTGTTTGGTCTATTCCCATTGTATTTGATTATCAAAAATGGATGAGAAGCATTTTCGTTAAACTTCAAAATGATATATATGTTCTTTCTGTTCTGATAATACCCCGAGGTCAAGATCACAGTTGAAGGTCCGTTCTGCAACATGAAGCCATTCCCACACAGTGATGCTTTTTGACACCCTTCAAGAAAAAACAATTTGGAAAAAATTGTGTTAAGTGAAGAAATTGCTTCTAGCAAGCAATTTATTCATATTCCACAATGTTTTCTACCAAGAAATGTGAAAATATCTAAAATTTCATACACATTCAAAATGTTGCCATCTGGTAACGGGTTAAAGAAAAGTTACGAAATAACTTGTCACAGCTGGTCCCCTTGATTGATACTAGTGGCATGGGACAAGTTGTTTGAACAGCCCCAAGATCAAGGTCATAGATAAAGGTCAAGTCACAAAATTGATCTTTTTTTTCAGTTGAGTACTTTTCATGCAAAATGCTTTTCTATCAAGGTCAAAAATATTGTTCAGAGTAGAATGACAAAAATTATTGTAGACCATACATGGACAGTAGCCACGACCATAAAAGCCATGTTTTCAACCAATCAAAATTAATTGATAGAATCTGAAAAAGAGTCACCAGATGATCATTCCCGTGAAATTTGGTTGAAATCAATTAACTGGTTTCTGAGAAAAAGATTTTCAAAAGTTATAATATACATGGAAATTAGCCATGTCCATTGAAGCCATGTTTTCATCAGATCAGATTATTTTGAAGGAATCAGATAAAGTGTCACCCTGTGAAACATGGTTGAAATCCATTCACTGGCAACTGAGAAGAATATTTTTGAAGGTTTCATCATATTATGGAAATTAGCTCCACCCATTAGAGCTATGTTTTTTTTCATCCAATCAAAAGTTTTTGAAGAAATCTGATAAAGGGTTACACAAGGATCATTTCTTTGAAATTTGGTTGAAATCTATCATTTAGTTTCTGAGAAGAAAACTTTTAAAGCTTTTACCATAGTGGACATCAGCCTATCAAAGCCATGTGTATCATCCTATCAAAATTCTTTCAAGGAATCTGATAAAGGGCCGTGCAATAATAATTCCTGTAAAATTTGGTGTATCCAACCACTGCTTTCAAAGAAGTAGATTTTCAAAGGTTTCACCATATATGAAAATTAGCCTTGCCCATTAAAGCCATGTTTTTCATCTGAACAAAATAAGTTGAAGGAATCTGATAGAGGGTCACCCAAGAACAATTTCTGTGATATTTGGTTGAATTCTCTTCAGTCTCAAAGTTTACAGGTTTGTGGACGGACCCACACATGGACAGTCGCATGACGGACACAATGCCATGACAATAGCATGCAGGCTTTCAGCCAGATGAGCTAAAATTCCCAAAACTGCTGTACAGCCAGGAAATATCTTATTTGCAAGATATGCAGGGGGAAATTAAATCTTGCACTGAATATTGAAGTAATATCAACTATAATATTCAAGTATATCTATAACTTATATAAACTATAAGCAGCTTGTCACTAAGATAAGTGAACTTCAAAACCTCAAATAAAATGAGAGTCTTGCCTAATTTAACCCTTTCCCGTTTAATCCCTGGATTTGATGTCCCTGTGATTTTATATTTGAGAAAACTTGTAGGAAAAGAAGAAATTGCTTGAAACAAACAATTTCTTCTTTTTCCACAATGTTTTTTTTATCCTACTGAGTGGTTATTTTTTTTAAATCCACTTGAAATTTTCTTCTGCAAAACATTTTAATTTGGACTGGTCTAAAATTTTGCAAAACAGGAAAGGGTTAACACATACAAAACAATGTCATAAAACAAGACCTTTGCAGACTAGTGTTTAACCCATTCCCACTCAACAAAATTTTAGACTAGTCCAAGTTGAAAGAAGATGCAGACAACCATTTCAAGTTGATGGAATTTTAAATTTTTTCTTCTTTTTGGATAGAAAACATTGTGGATAATGAAGAAATTGCTGGATCCCAGCAATTTCTCCATTTTCCACAATGTTTTCCAAAGCTTTTTTCTTGAGGGGTGTAAAAATGAGGGATTGAGTGGGAATGGGTAAAATGCCTGTAAAGGTTTATTACTGCTTTAAAGATTCATTTGGTTAAAAGATGACAACTTAACTTAATGTAAACATTTCATAAAGGCCAAAATTTTCATCCAATCAAAATATCTCAAAGGACTCTTGTATGGGTCATCAAAAAAAATATTTTAACCCATTCCAACACAATCTGGGTTCTTGACACCCCTCAAGAAAATAGCATGGGAAAATACTATGGAAAATGAAGAAATTGCTTGTATCATTTCTTCATTTCCCATAATGTTTTCTACCCTAGAAGACAAAAGATTTTATAATTACATATACTAAAAATTGTTATCTACAGCTTCTTTCGTTTTCCAACAAGTCTTTATCTTTCTATCTGGAAATGGATTAAAGGCCAAAATTTTGTTAAAATCCAGTCAATAATTATATTAGAAGGAATTTTTCAAATATTGCACTGTAGACATGTGGATGGAAATTAGCCTTGCCCATAAAAGCCATTTTTCAACTGATCAAAATCATTGGAAGGAATCTGGAAAAGGATCTATCAAGGATCATTTCTATGAATTTTGATTTAAACCATTACCAGATGGCAATTTTTAGACTGATCCAAACTGAAAGGGGTTGCAGATGACAAATTAAAGTTTATGAAATTCTACATATTTTCACTTTTCTTGGGAGAAAACATTGTGGAAAATGAAGAAATTTGTTTTTCCTTAGGGGTATCAAAAAGCATCCTTGTGTGGAAATGTGTTATGAAGAAGTTTAAAATGTAAAAAGTTAACGCACGATGGAAGACGACGGCAAAATTACGATTCAATTGGTCACCATCACACTCTGTCAAGTGACCTTAAAACACCAAGTATTTCCCAGACTTTGATTTTTCATGTAACCATTTTGTGTGCAAGCATTCAAAATAGCCTTGTGGTGAAAATTTTGTTCTTAAAGGTATGAATATTTTTTTGGCCAATTAGAACGCTAATGACAAAAGCCCTAGTGATCTTTAGCCTGTGGAGCATATCATTGAGGGATAAAGTTTTTCTTGGGTTTTTTTCTATGAGTCAACCCCACATCTTCATTTTGACCCATGTTTTCCTGATTCTTTTTCTTGAGGGGCATCAAATAGTGTCATTGTGTGGAATTGGGTTAATTCAGAATTAGCATTTTTTTAGCAAGTCCTTGTGAGGATAAGTCAAGAAACAGATTCTTTTTCTCACATGAATAATGGTTTTGTACTTCTAAACCATTACCGCACGACAATAATTTAGACTAGTGCAAATTGAAAAGGAGTTGCAAAGCTATCCTAGAATCACTGGTATATCTCAAAACCTTTTTGTCATGATGATATAAAACAAAGAGTGAGCCAATAAAGGTGTAAGACAAGAATACTCACCATGGCTGTTCACTATAGATAAAATATCTTTTTTGTCAAGAGCAAATAAAATGTAATTTCATATGAAAGAATTGAGTCTAAATATATTGTCAACAAGAAGAACTGGGGAAAAAGCTGATTTGTGAATTTTATTTAACAGAACAACATGAAGTACAATATATTAATTTTTTTACAGAGCAAGAGGACATGAGAGCTTGAGGAAACAGACCAATTGTGGCTGTCAATCAAATCACCAGTCGACCAATGAAATCATTCATTTAGACCAGAAATAAGTTTTGAATGCCCCCAAATTTGATATCCTTCATATTGGTTTGGTGACTAAAATATCTTAACTACAGGTTCTTCAAGCTGTAGTACTGACGTTTCAGTCGCCAACTTACTAATCTACTGTTTTGTTGCATGCTATTGGCCAGAAATTTTGCAAAATAACACCTTTAACCCATTCCCACACAATCCCTCCTTTTTAAGCCCCTGAAGAAAAAGGCTTTGGAACACATGGTAGAAAATGAAGGAATTGCTTGTATCAAGCAATTTCTTCATTTTTCACCATGTTTTCCAACCCAAAGGACGAACAATTTCATTTTCCATCAACTTGAAATTGTCGTCTGAAGCTTCTTTCAATTTGGACTGGTCTGAAATTCCACTGTGTTGGAATGGGTTAAAATATAAGTGGTACTTCATGTTGGAGTCAGTTGGCTTGGCTAACAAGGTAAGTGGTCAGGGCCAGTGATTGGTCAATTACCCTGATAAACCACTAGACAGATTTCTGGCCACGCCCACTAATCTCTGACAGGTTGTCCACCTATATAATAAATGGTGTTATTTTGCAAAATTTATGGCCAGTAATACACAACTAAAAGTAAAAAGGCTGGTTTGGGACCTAGACACTGTAAATTTGTAACTACAACTTGAATGAGCTATGGTGATTTCATTTAAGTTGACAAACCAACAAAAATGTTTCACATAAATGTAAGCCAATCTCAGTGTAGATCTCTTCCAGTTTAAATGAAGAATCTGATTGGTCAACTGCTTCTTTGATTGAGAGCCACTATATGCCAATTATAGAATTTTGGACTAGTCCATATTGAAGAAGTGACAGATGACATCCTACAGAATCTTAATATTGTAAAAGATAAGCTGATAGTGTAGTAAATATTGTAACAAAAGAATAAATTGATTGTCAAAAGCAATTTCTCATTTTGTTACTATTTCTTTTTCACACGAATTTTCACTACAGCAAAATGCACGAATGTGCAGTAACGAGATAAGACTAATTTGTATGCTACAAAAGAAAACAGATATATTTGTAAACTCTTAACCCATTCCCACTCAAGCCCTCCTTTTTACGCCCCTCAAGAAAAAAGCTTTGGAAAACATTGTGGAAAATGAAGAAATTGCTTGTATCAAGCAATTTCTTCATTATCCACGATGTTTTCTATCCAAAAAGACAAAGAAAATTTAAATTCCACCAACTTGAAAATATCGTCTGCAGCTTCTTTCAATTTGGACCAGTCTAAAATTTTGCTGTGTTGGAATGGGTTAAACCATTAAACACAATCCCGCTTTTTTTATGACTCTTAACCCATTACCAAACAAAAATATTTAAGACTGGAAAAAAATTAAAAGGAGTTGTAGATGTGATTTAAAGCTCAAGGTATCTTGGATTTTTTTTACCTTTGGTCACTTTAATCTTTGAAATAGTTCTACAGAAATTTTCATTATTTCACATCAGTCAAGTTGAGTTGATGAAAAGATGTTTACAAATTTTCACTGTATACCATATATGGACATAAGCAAAGACAATTAAAACCATATTTTCCACCCAATCAAAATTATATGAAGGTATCTGAAAAAGAGTCACCTGAGGTTCATTTCTGTGAAATCCATCAGCAGGATTCTGAGAATTTTTTTTTTCAAAGTTTTCAGTATATATTCCATGAATGGAAATTAGCCTCCTCCATCTCCTAAAATGCCATGGTTTTCATATAATCAAATTCTTTGAAGAAATTCTATTAAGGGTTTCCTAGGGATAATTGCTGTAAAATTGGTTAAATTGATCTTCGGAAAAAAATAAAAGATTTTTAAAGTTTTGACTATAAACCATATAATGAAATAAGCCTGCCTATTTAAGCCATGTTTTTCATCCATTCAAAATTCTTTTAAATGATCTGATAAATAGTCAACAAAAGATTATTCCTGTGAAATTTGAACGAAATCAATAGACTGGTTTCTGTGAAAAGCATTTTCAAAGCCCTCACAATATATGGAAATGAGCCCCGTCCATTAAAGCAATGTTTTCATCTGATCAGAATTCTTTGAAATAATCTGATAAAGGGTCACCAAATGACTATATCGGTCTGTGAAATTTGATTGAAATCAATCAACTGGTTTTTGAGAGAAATATTTTAAAAGCTTTATCCATACATGTATATGGAATTAAGCCCTGCCCTTTAAAGCCATGTTCTTTGAAGCATTCTGATAGAGGGTCATCCAAAGATGATGAATCATGCCTGTAAAACCTGGTTGAAATCCATCAACAAGTTTATGAGAAGATTTTTAAGCTTTCACCATATATTGAAATTAGCCCCATCCTTTAAAGCATGTTATTCAGCCAATCAAAATTCTTTGAAGGAATCTAATAAAGGGTCATCCAAGGATCGTTTCTGTGAAATTTGGTTAAATTCTGATGGATACTTTCTGAGGAGAAGATTCTTAAAGTAAAAGTTTACAGACTGACAGGCGGACGCACAATGGAAACCACACCATGCCTTTTGCCCAAAGGCTTTCAACCAGTGGAGTTAAAAATGACAAATATTCCCTTATGAACCTCTTTTATCATAATTTATAACAGCTTTATCTCAATTCAAAAAGGATTAATTTATATGGCCTTACAAAAATCTTCAAAAGTCTTTTGAGAAATGAATGAACTTTGCAAAGTTTGGAACAATAATAAGAAAATTATGAAATATATTGTGATCCACTATTCCCCTGGGTTAATGCAATGGAAGTAATCAATAAGAAAAGAGCCTACTTTTTACCAATATATTACTGGATTGAAGCCTTGATCTACTTTTAGAACCGCATAAAGGAGTATCAGATCTATTTTCAGAATTGCAAGAAGGTATATTTTTTAAAAGTGTATGAACACAAAAATATGTGATACCAGTTTAATGTAAATAACTAAAAAGTGTATTCTGAGTTTCAAAAGTATTTCTGAGAAATTGGGTTTTAATCAGTCCATCTATATGTATATATATGCAAAAACTATGAAGTCTCAGAAACTCACTATCAACTTAACCTTTCATATTTCACTCTACTAAACCACTGTAAAAAATTTCCCATTCAAGAAGGGCAACTTAAAGAAAAGGTTATTTTCTTGAGTGAAAGGCATGAAAATATATGGTCTGGAATACTTAGTTTGAGATACAGTATTATTTCAAGATTCCCCTCATTTGTCTATTTTGATCTTTCAATTTATAGTCAGCTCTGTCCACACTTCCAGTAATACGATCAAGCTGCTCGTTCTGTGACTCTATTTCATCTCCCAGACCTCTGGCAAGACCTTTTAGCCGGCTTAAACCGTCTGACATCATATCTGAAATTTTTAAGCACATTAAAATAAAATTTTAACCCTTGGATTATTTCTGTTTTGGTAGGAGGTATAGACAATGATCAGCCTACCATGTGCGCACCTATTTGTCTCTTTAATCCAGAGTTGTTTATACAGTTTACCTTTAAAAGAACAATCTGGCCTTCATGTGCTTTCAGCCCTTGGATTTAAGTGCAGTTTTAAAATGTATTTCATTCAGCATGATAAGAGTCATAAAGTGTCTGGGCAGACCTTAGGAATATAACATTTGTGCCACCAACTATTAACCCATTCTTACTTGATAAATATCAGACCAGTCCAAATTCACAGATGTAGCAGGCAACAATTTTAAGTTGATAAAATCTTCAAAATCTTTGTCTTTTAAGGTAGAAAACAGTGTGGATAATGAAGAAATTGCTTATGACAAGCAATTTCTTCATTTTCCACAATGTTTTCCAAAGCGTTCATATCGAGGGGAGATCAAAAGCGTCGTTGTGTGGGAATGGGTTAAGGGAGGTGATGCATCAGGTTATAATATTACAACTTTACGGTTTTTACAGAAGAATTCTGAAGATTTCCTTCTTTGTTTCTATATAAACTATTGTAACCAAAGATGGATAGTAGTGGGGGCATTATTCACTAAAATCAGTGGTGATTTGTTTGTTTGTTTGAATGGGATTTTACACTGCTTTCAACAATCTTTCAGTTGTATTGCAGCGGCTGGAGCACCTAACAATGGATTCCTGGTATTTCTCACACCAGTACCACCATCACATCCTTTCCTAGCCTCCAGCTGCTATCCCACATAGGTTTACAATTATCAACCCATTGGTGGGAGACAAATAGTCAGAAAGGATAAGTGCCGCCGTCAGGGATCAAAAACAGGACCTCTAGATTGACAGTCTGATGCGCTACCAACTGCGCCTCATGGTTTGTCTGGAGATTTTAAACATTTTCTTCTTTGCTTTTTTATTATGATATAGGGTGCACCCAGCAGAGTCCAAGTATAACCTCAGGGACATTTTTTTAACAACCTTTGTAGACAGCAAGCAAGTGATGCAACATGCAAAATATCTAATTTCTATGCTTCTTAGTTCATCAGGACAAGACTTTTAAAAATTATCTTCTATGATTCTTTATACAATATTGTCAATGTTTCTGTTGCCACTGCAATCAGAGACTTCAATAGAATTTGAAATCTTTTACCAGTTTTGGTAGACCTTCTGTTCATCCAAGGATCATACCTGCACAGTTTTAGCTTGATTGGCATATTGGTTTAGGAGGAGAAGATTTTTTAACAAGAGGAGGCACATGTGGGCCTGAGACACTCAACTAGCTTTCCAGTTTTCCCTTAATGTAATCTAATATTCAAGGAAGTTAGTTGCTTAAAGAAGAATGCATGAAATGAAATAACAAACAGGACTATCCTCTTTATTTTTTGAGCCATTCATCCTGGGCGAGCTAAAAAAAGTAACATGCTTTGTTGGGGACTTAAACATAGTAACAACAGCTTGAATACTCTGTAGTTATGATGTTTTAGTCACCAAATGAACAAAAATGTTTCACATAAAAGTCATTGCAGTTCAAAGTTTACTTCTGATCTAAATCAATAATTTAATTGGTCAATTGCTTCTTTGTTGATAGCTGAGATCTATCAATTATCAACCTATGTTATACAATTCTCCAAAGTTTATGAATATCATGAAGACGCCAAAGCTTCTTTTGCAATTTAACTCAATACCAGATAGCAAAATTTAGACTAGTTCAAATAAAAAGAAATTGCAGACAACAATTTCAAGTTGGTGAAATTTGAAAAATAATTGCCTGTTTGGGTAGAAAATATTGTGAACAATAAAAAACTACTTGAAATAATCAATTTCTTGAATGTCCAAATTTTTTTCTTGAGAAAGTGTCAAAAAGTGGGATTGTGTAGAGAAGTATTTGTATTTCTTACCTAAATTCTCATTTAGCTGTTGCTCTTTGCGACTATGAGTGACTGGTGTTATATATTGTTTTTTGGCACCTTTCATAAATCTGTCATCTAAGTTATCATCATCATCTTCATAGAATCCCCGACCCGTATCTGTCCTTAATCTCTCACCAGGATGAGCTCGAGAAGCATTATTTTTTTCAATTGTCTCCTGTAGTGTACTGGGTTTGGGTTCAGATGGTTTAGGTGCTGACTCCTTATCTTTATCCCCATTCCACCAATTCTTTATTCCTCCAAATATACTCTTTATCCCAGTAATGTGCTTTTGAGAGACTTTTAAATCTTGGTTGATTTGGGTAGTTTTTCTTTCAATATTGTTCAGCTGTTCTCTTTGATGTAATAATTCCTGATGACAAGAAATGAAAAAAAAATCTGATTTCCTGCTAATTCATGTGATTGTTTAAATATGATTGACATTGTAATTCAATCTTAGTAAGACATGACACTTATGTTTCAAAGAATTGAGTAATTTGTATGGCATTTAACCTATACCTGTTTTTCAAATTTTCTATCTTGTTTAATAAGAAAGAAGTTGCAGTAGGTAATTAAAAGTGAGTGCAATTTGAAAACTAACAAACTAACAGAGTAGGAAATATTGTGGGAAAAAAGAAATTTCACACAGTAGTTTCTCAAGTATAAAATCACTTGGGTGTAAAAATAAGGATTTTACAGAAAAAGTTAAACTCGCTTTGAACAATCTTTCAGTTACATCAAAGAGAACTTCACTTATTCATGTGCTTCCTGCTTCCTGGGTATCACCAGCACCAGCTGGATTTTGAAATGACTTGCCAATGGAAATAACCATTTGACTAGCAGTGCAGCTGGGATAAATCAAACCTGCAACCCTCAACTTCTCTCAGATAATAGTCAATATAAATCTGATTGGTATTATACCTTTAATTTTCTAGACAACAAAAAATATCATTTTAGACTAGTCTAAATTGAAGCTTCAATTTCTTATTTAGCTATTCAAAATGTTGAATGGTCATGATTGAGTTAAAGGCATTTCCTAAACCAATTCCCACATAGCACAATTTTAGTCTGGTCCATATTCAAAGAAGTTGCACATGATAATTTCAAGGTGATAATTTTTTTTTAAATATCTTTGGCTTTCTTGGTAGAAAACACTGAGTATAATCAAGAAATTGCTTGCTATAAGCAATTTTTCATTTTCAACAATATTTTCCTTTTTATCTTGAGAAGAGTAAAAGAGAGGGATTATGTAGGAATAGAAAATGACTAAAGATTTTGGGTTTTAGAATCTTTGATACATGTACCATAAATTTTGACATTATCTCAGCTCATATCTAAAATTAATCTGTTTCTCCTAATAAATCAGCAAATATTTTCTCAACAGCCATTTCAATATTAACAAGATGTGTTTGTGAAACAATATGCCCCCAAAACAGAAATTCTTTAGAAACGGGTGATTTTTATTGGGTTTTTTTTCTTTGTTTTAGGGAAAAGGGTTAAAAATTTTACCTTGACCTTGATGAAATGACCTTCCCCAGTTGCACCTCGTTGAGACCTATCTACATACCAAATATTAGCATTGTAACTTAATCAGGGTTGAAGTTATAGGAAAATGTTTAGTTGGCAGGTTAAGTTTTGCAGACAGACGGACAGACAGACGGACACAGGTAAAACAATAAGCCCCAGATCTTATTGATGCAGGGGCATGAAAAGCTGAAAATAGCTAAACTGTTTGAAACCAACCTGTTTGTTACAAGCTTATGACTCATGAGTGCACTTAATAGCAGATTGATGAAAATTTTTCAGAGTTCCACATCTCAACATTTAGTAAAGATTTGAATTGATTAAAACTGTCATCAGAGATGGTCTTTTCACTCAAACTACTCCAGTTAGTTACTGATCATTGACTAAATGTTTTCAATCTGATGTTATGAAGGCACTACTTAGGTTTAGATCTAAAATAATGACCACGAAGATCTTCATGACCAAGAGTAAACATGCTCTCCCAGTTCAAGTTATCTCTTTATAAATCAGATGGGAAATGGATGACACAAGCTTAGTTGCATGCCTTTGAATATCTTCAATTCATTTGATGTGCTTTTTAAGATAAGGAGACTAGACGCACAAACCATATTCTAGAATAGGTCCAACTAGAGACTTGTAAAGGGGGAAAAAATGTCTTGGTCCAGCAATTCAAATGATCTAAAAATCAAACCAAGTGTTCTCTGTGCCTTGTTGGTAATATTTGTTATATGGTCATCAAAATTTAGATGTTGGTCAAATGTTACCCCCAAATCCTTTTCAGAATGTACCTAGTCAATTGATCAGGTAAAATCAAAAACTGCCTTGATGGCCGAGTGGTATAGGTGCTTGACTTGTTATCTGAAGGTCACGGGTTCAAGCCCCAACGTCACCGGGATGTGTTCACACGCTAAACATCTGGATTGTGAGTGTATCACCTGCCAGTAATACCCGAAAGAGGAGTTAGGCAGTATAAATAGATAGATAGATAACCATAGAAATCATGGTTACGAAATTGGTTATGGTACGAAATGACTGTAAGAAAGACCATCAGAAAGAGGGCCACGATTACGCAGCTAACTGTAAAATATCTCAAGTGACAGGTCACTTAAACTATACAATAGTTTTTAATAACTTATTACCTCGGCTGTGGCAACACCTGTCCGTTCTGAGTCATCAATACTGGCCAGTGCCCTTCTCATGCTCTCCAACTGTCGAGACTCCGAGTCGTCGATTTCTTGCATGATTCTTTGAATCCTGTCTTCGTGTGACTCAGGATCGTCTCTGTAATCATCGCGTTTGCTTCTCCGGCCTTGCGACCTCTCGTTATCGTCATCAAATGGGTTAGAACTTGTGTAAAAAGGATTTGACATTTCTGTAATTCGGATTTTGTTTTCCTTGATGACCAAAATTTATCTTCGCGTGAGAAGAGTACGAGCTAATAGACTAGAACCTTATTATTGGCTGTAGCTATGCATGCACGAAATCGATGATTCAGTCTCGACAGTTAGAGATAATGTGGAGGACACTTGCCAGAAATATATAAAATTGTATATACAGTATTTTATACCCTGAAAATATTTTATCTTTAATAATATAGGTCAACTTGTTCCTAATTTAAATCGGCACTTAAGAAATTCCTGTTCATTTAGATACCCGAAACCGTTCTAAAACTGAAAACTTTAAGGTGTCAACAACTTCCAATAATAATGACGTTAATATTAAAAATTATTATTATCGTTATTATTAATAATAAATGCAACAAAAAGAAGATGATTAAGAAGAAGAAAATTCGCTAATTTTCAAAAGAATATTTTTGTTGAATTGAATTATTGAATAATAATGGTTTGTTAACTTTATTTTCATGGTCCAGTTTTCAAGTCACAATGAAGGTACCATGCGGTTGTTCCTGTTCCGGCCACGACACCGACTGAAATTTTTAGGTCCCGGTTGTGGTCACTAATGTTAAAGGGTCGGATCTACCCCACCCCGCTGTATTCACGCCAGCAGAGTCGCAGAGTCTGTGTAGGTAGGTAGCTCTTTGCTTTAGTCGATATATGGGGGTCTCCTGCTGGCCGAGCTTTGCTCATGGCCTGTCTCACGCCCGGTAATCTCGGGCTCCATATCTTTTTTGAGAATAGTACAAAAAGGAGACAATGATACTTCCGATATGGAGCCAAGGACCGGAACTGAACAGAAAAGGTAAGAAAAACAGTGCACCTCGTGCACAATTTGATCTCCCATTAACCTATTATGCATTTTCACAAAACGCACAGAGTTTCATACCACATAGAAATGATTATTTTATCCGTTGGCGGTGATAGATTTCATAAATAATTCCGTCTGTGAATAGAAACTTGAATCAAAGTTTGGACATCGGACCCGATCAAACACGAAAATGCGTGTTGAAATCGTTCAAATCCATGTTATCAACAGTTTTGAAATACATGTATTTAAGTGGCGATGACTGTGAACTGAATTATAACGTGTTGATATAAAATAATGTTACCACAAAGAACTGCGTTTTTCCTACACCTTTTACGGATTTCTTGGATGAGAAGGAGACAAGGATTCGGTGCGGGAGACAAGATTCAGAGGGAGAGGCGATGCATATAAACATGTACTGTAAAACTTCTTTTAGAACCCCATACTCTTATGTAACCCCAGGCCATCTTCGAACGTCAAAACCGACCCCTTTTCTATGGTTTTCTGAAAACTTATAGCCAGTTATAAACTCCAATCCCCAACAAATCAATGCCACAATGAATTCAATAGAGGGCGAAAATAACTGTTCTCAACCAAATGTTCTATGCTAACAAAATTGATTTGCTTTAAGTTTTTCTTTATATTTAGAGGGCGCTGTATCCTAGATTATGTCAAAAGTTAAACAAATTCACTGCTACAGTTAATAACACCGTGAAATTGACAAATTTTGGACGCTTTGGGAATGATTTTGGAATGAAATTGAATGAGTGGGAGGAGCGACTTTTGAATGAAATTAAAGGAATGTAATTCAAACTCGCTAATTTCGTCCAAATTCTCTTTCGGAAATCCCTTGACACAGGCACCCTCCCCCAGGTATGGACAAAGGCAAACGTGACTCCGCTGTGCAAGAAAGGAAACAAAGAAGATCCTGCAAATTACATACCTATATCCTTAACATGTATACTGTGTAAAGCTCTTGAATATATCTTAGCATCAAATCTAACTAAACATTTTGACAAAAATAATATTCTTTATGACTTACAGCATGGTTTCAGAGCAAGGTATTCATGTGAAACCAGGCTACTGCAACTGATCGACCATCTTGCCAGAAACCTTGCTGAAGGAAAACAAACTGATCTAGTTTTGTTAGACTTCAACAAGACTTTTGATAAAGTTAGCCACTTAAAAATTTTGTATAAATTGCAGTAACATGAAGTAATCAATACTACCCTTTTGTGGATTAAATCTTTTCATATAGGCAGAACGCAAAAGTAAGCTTACAAGGTGGATGCTCATCCGAAGTTCCAGTCACGTCTGGAGTACCTCAGGGATCGGTGCTTGGTCCTCTTCTGTTTCTCTTATATATTAACGACCTTCCTAATACCATCACCTCCCAAGTGTGCAGATGATACTGCCGTTTACTTAGTTATAAAAAACAAGCAATACTGTATCACCACGCAAGAAGATCTAGACAAGTCAATGCAGTGGGAGAAAAAGTGGGAAATGGAGTTTAATCCCAGAAAATGCATTTTCCTTAATATTACTAAAAAGAAGAAAAAGATTTCTCTTGATTATAGGTTACATGGATAAGTGCTAGAGACTGTGGACAATTCTAAATACCTAGGAGTTACAATATCTGGAGATCTTTCATGGAACAAGCACATTGACAATATAACATCAAAGGCAAATAAAACTTTAGGTTTTCTCCGCAGAAACACCCAGACCAAGAATAAGAAGATCAGAGAGACAGCGTACAAAACATAAGACAGACCCCAGGTATAATACGCATCAACCGTTCGGAGCCCTTACACAAAAACCTATATCAACAAAGGGGAAAAGTACAACGTAGAGCAGCAAGATGGGTTCAAAATAATTCTCATGCAGAAGGAGCTTGGCTGGCAAACACTTCAATATAGACGAGACGTTTCCAGAGTCACCATGTTTTATAAAATTGTTAATAGTTTTGTTGCAGTGCCCGTACCAGCTTATCTTGAAGGACCAGTTAGGACCACCCGACATATGCACACAGCATCTTTCGGACAGATCCACACGAATGCTTTCTCCCTTAAATATTCTTTCTTTCCCTACACAGTGATACTTTGGAACAGCCTACCAGAAACAGCAACCTGACATTGCAGCGTTCAAAAAGAGAATCGATTCTTTTCAGGTAGTGAGCCGCCCTGGATGACCAGAATATGTTTTATCAGATCTCTTAATCTAACATTCACAATACTTTTAAATATGGCACCCTAACCAATGACTAACAGTTTATATTCCAGCACAGACGCGCACCCGTCAGTCATACCCGAAATGGGAGTTAGACAGTATATATAGATAGATGGAGATTTATTACCCCCCTTTATTAAAATATACGTGCTTTTGTGTTTGTTTGTCTTCAAGGACCAATCAGACGCTTTAAAACCCACAGCAGCCGATAAAAATTGTGAAAAATTGTTATCGAATTGAATGAAATGCGGATCATTTTGGAAGGTTTTAAATGTTTTTTGAACTAATTTGAGCGTTTTTAATGGTTTGGGTGAGTGTTTGGAATGAATGATTGGAGAGCTGTGTGAGTGATTTTGAATGGTCATTTCACTTCATGTGTGATCTCAAAGTTAACACAAGCCAGCAGAAAATAAATCAGCGTGTAGCGGGGTTGTGACTGAAAGTAATGAGCTCAAAGCGTGGCTTCTGTATCAATTTATTGGTGAGTTGTGTTACTCGATTCTTGCGACTTTGATATAAATATGGCTGTTCTAGAGAGTCTGACAGACACATTTACTGTGCAAAAGGGAAAGAAAAAGTGTCATGTAATATTCATAAAGTTACAGTCCTAGAAAATTATTCACTGTTCTCTTTTATATGCATCGCCTCTCCCTGTGAATCTTGTCTCCCGCACCGCATCCTTGTCTCCTTCTCATCTAAGAAAATCCGTAAAAGGGGTAGGGAAACGCAGTTCTTTGTGGTAACATTGTTTTATATCAAAACTTTAATATTCATCTCACTGTCATCGAAACTTAAATCTTTCAGAACTGTTGCTAACATGGTTTTTAACGATTTCAACACGCATTTTCGTGTTTGATCGGGTCCGATGTCCAAATTTTGATTCAAGTTTCTATTCACAGACGGAGTTATGTTTGAAATCTATCACCGCCAACGTATAATATAAGCATTTCTATGTGGTATGAAACTCTGGACGTTTTGGAAAAATGCATAATAGGTCAATAGCAGATCAAACATCAGTTTTACTTACCTTTTCTGTTCAGTTCCGGTCCTTGGCTCCATATCGGAAGTATCATTGTCTCCTTTTTGTACTGTTCTCCAAAAAGATATTGAGCCCGAGATTACCGGGCATGTGTCTGTCTTTCTCTCTCCCCGCATTTCCTCGTAAGGGAGACCGAGGCAAAGCGTTAAACGGGACAAAGTGCAACGTTTGATTAATACCTTCTCAGTGACGTAACGGTGATGACGTCAATCTATTTTCAAATAGCTTTTTTTAGAACGATACATGTCGTACTGTATATCACACTGAATATTAAAGCAGAAGGTACTTGCGAAGAAACGGGAAGCACTCTTTGTGTCACGGTAAGTTAATTCTCAACTCTTTACTATAAATTTTCCTCTCATATGACATATAAAATCTAGAAATAGGAAAGAAATGTGGTTGCGGAATCCCGAAATCAAGAAGCCTTGATGGTATTACCGTGTACAAATCATAACTCGGTTGACAGGTGGCCATTTTGTCCCTGCATGCTCTGGTTTTTTCTACCAGGCTATTATTGGCTCCTTAGTATTGTCAACGACTCAGTTTTTGGGCGTTGTTATTAAAGAGTAGAGAGCTAGTTTTTCAGATGTGTATGTCTAAAATCCGGTCCTTACTGCCATTTGCCGTATGATTGTGTGTTTTACTTCTTCTTCGTTTTTCTTCAGAGAAAGGCGTTACACAAGGCGGGATACCTAACACTGTGACATAGCGTGTACACGTACTTAGTCCCACTTTACTCCTAGATCTGATCGATCGATGGGTCGTATTGCGGCGTCATTTTTTATTTCAATTATTTCACTTAATGTGTGTCTTAAGTTTCCTTATAAGTAAACCGTATTTTTTTTATTGAAAATTACCTTTAGCTTAAAGAACACGAGTCCACGTCTCAAAGCACCAACAGCATGGCGTCACAACCGAAGAGCCAAGTTTCTAGTCTATTACAGTGGTTGGTGGAGCGCGATTCCCTTTATCATTTTTGTCTACAAGATGAGAGGTTTTCTCACTTATGTACAAAGATAATTTAAACTAATATTTAATTTCACATATTATATAGTAAAAATTATGATATAGTTGCAATATTATCATAATTTAATCTCAAGTTTTCCTTCAATTAAAGGAAATAGGCTTTTAAAAAAGACTCTGAAATTTTATATATTACCCATATGACGCAGCTGAATTAAATCGATTGAGAAACAAGTTCCTACTAAACGTGGCTGTTCCACTTACACCTCACGACCATGTTTTTTGTTAACTCATCAGGCGGCCAATATTTGACAGTGTTACCCATGGGTGGCACGTGCGTGCAAACTTAGCCTCGCGCTGACAATGGCAAAACACTGCCCGTGAAACAGTTAAAACTCTAATGGTAAACTGGACATAAGTCACCCGTCCTTAACTCAATACCAGACAACAGAATATAAGAATGGTTAAAATTGCAAGAAGTTGTATACAACATTTCGAAATGTGCTAAATTTGGAAATAAAACAAAATATTGAAAACTTGATGCTTGAAAGAGAATTTACCTAACGGTTACAAGAAATTTCTCCTTTCCGTAACCATATCTTCAGGTCGAAAAAAGCGGAATTTTGTGGTAATGGGATAAAAGATGATTCATTATTGCTTTCCTCGAATCAAATATAAGTAATAGTGACATAAACTGATATAAGATTTCACTAGGCTTAGCCTACGATCAAGGTTGACCCTACCAAATCCACAGGATCCCGCCAGATGGTCAGCTGTAATCCGCCCGATCGTCGACGATTAGGCGCTGATGGTTTACCGACTTTCACGGCAAAATCAAAAGATGCCGCCGACTAATCGGTAGTTTATAACCCTTATCATGCTGAACCGTGTCAAATGTTATAATGAATTCGTAATAGTATCGGTTTTTGTATTTATAAAGTGTGATGCATTTATGCTTGCGACATATTTATTTCAAAATAGCTTCAATTTCTGGAGAAAAGCTGTCACGTCACATCCTGTCATGTCAACCTGCGACCAAATCATCGTAATCATGAACAGCATAGATAAGCAATAAAGAGTGAATATGTCAAATTCAACAACAACACCATACTTGTTGATAACTTTCAACGATTCTTTCCACTCAAACTACAGAATGTGAAAAATGAAATGTCGCACTTCATATTATGCTTCCGTTACGTCGATATCTAAAAAACTAGATTGTTCGTATTAGAATTAGAAAATAAAATATTAATGCAAATCGAGGCTTCTACAGCTATTTTATGAAGCATTTAATGTAGATTGAGGGTGTTTTTGTTTTCGGGCCACCACGCTTTCGTAACACATATGCTTCGAAACTATTGTAGGATATTACTTGCATTTGCGTGAATCTGACGATAAATTTTAACGAGAAAGGTTTACCTTACTTGTCAAGACACTTGCAGTATCGCCAATTCGCCAAATCAACGGTAAGGAAAAATCAGTGACTTTGAAGCTTTCTACTAGTTTGCTTTTTTATCAAGAAAACAGTATTGTTTGCTCTAGAATAAACAATTGCATCGTCTGTCGTTGCTAAAACACCATCCATAACAATCATTCCAAACATATATAGAGATATTCATATGATAAAATTTATGCACTTTTTGAGAATAAAATTGTACAAAACGGTACATGTAGCTGTTTCTTTGTGAAAGTTATAATGGAACATATGTAAAACTTTGTAAAATAGAACTTTGTAAAAGATATAATGGAACATATATAGAGATATCAATAAAATAAAATCTATGCACTTTTTGAGAATAAATTGCACAAAGTGGTACATGTAGCTGTGTCTTTGTAAAATAACATAATGGAACATATATAGAACTTTGTAGAATAGAACTTTGTAAAATAGAACTTTGTAAAAGATATAATGGAACATATATAGAGATATCCATAAAATGAAATTTATGCACTTTTGGAGAATAAATTTCACAAGGTGGTTTATGTAGCTGTGTCTTTGTCAAAGAGGACATTTAAGTATAAAATTATGAGCCAATAGAACTATAACTCATAAATGGTTTTGGTATGTTGTAGTCTAAAGTTTGAAATATATATGTTAAATGTATTTTACATTCAACTGCATCAACTCGATCCCCGGCGACGGCACATATTTTTTCCGACATTTGTCTCTCACCAATGGGTGGATAATCGTAAACCTAAGTGGGATAGCAACTGGAGGCTAGGAAAGGATGTAGTGGTAGTACTGGTGTGAGAAATACCAGGAATCCATTGTTAGGTGCTCAAGCCGCCACGATATGAATGAAATACTGCTAAAGGCGGCGTTAAACCCTATTCATTCAATCAATCGACCAATAACTGTGAAACTGAAGTTTTTGACACAATCAACGTTTGAAAGGGATGTTAAAATGTGAATGATATCTGTTCAAATATCTGTTCAACTAAAAGAGAAGAAGTGTTAACTGATCTAGGTATTGCCTAAAGGTAACGTTCAGGGTCGTATTTGAAGATCAACTTTAAGTCTTGAGTTGACAATGGGATCAAAAATTAAATTCGTTGTTTATCTGTATCTAAATGGACGTTTTTGATGAGAGATACTCCACGCGTTCTACATCTTAACTCTAATCATACTGATTCCTGAATATTCCTGCTTTGATAATGGCTTTTGCAGGTGTATAAAATATGATCAGCCTGCACAGACGTGCAGTCTGATCTCAGCCTACACCACCTGCTTTTTGTTGTTGTTGTGTGAACACAAGATCGACCTAATTTTGTCAAAACTTTCAAATATTAAACAGGACAATGGTTAACTAATTCTTATCTATACGTCAGCCGCAAAAAATTGCGAAATTGTGACATATTGCAGATATTAGTTGTCAATTTTGTTGAAATAAAGGTCTAAAGTAAATGATGAAGTGTCAGAATAACTACATGTATCAGTTAAGATTTCATAAAACAAGTAAGCAGAGGTGTGGGTTATCAAACATTTTTGCATTAAGAAAATTTGCTTATGCTCTGTAACGAAATATCACATTTTTTGATAGTCATTGTTTCAGTACATGTTTTTTAGAATTTTTTTTAGCAACTTCCTTGATTGAAGAAGTGAAACAAATAACATTTAAAACTGTTTTAGACAATATAGATGTTTCGTAAAAACCTAAAGGATCATTATTATATATGGCAAAGCTACATATTGTATACATTCAAATGCCTTTATTTTGGCTTATGATACTCGACGCAGTAGAAGAACAAAACACCACTTTTGTGATAGACAGATGCGTTTCCGCGACAAAACGGTTAGCGTTCATTTCATTTTTGATGTTTTCTCTTTAGGTATGACAGCACTATTTTCTCCTTGTTGTGTTACGTGCATATTTGCACACTTTTACTGGTTGGTCACAAATCAATATGGTAAAAATGTTGTGGGTAAAATTTTCAAAAATAATGATAAAGTATTACTCTTTACAAATAGCCAAAAACCTTTGGGCTTCCTAAAGGTCGGGAATGTTATATTACCCATGTAATATGAAAATGTTCAGCGGGTTTATTTCACTCACGGACCATAGGTCATATTATACATTCCTGCTAGTGTTGGAGTTCGAGGTTAACTTCCAGTCTAAATGTATGATGGTCTGTCGAATATCCACCAGTTTACCAGAATTGTACGGTTCACGATTTGTAGCACTTTACAATCTCTCCCTTTCAAGTATATTAGTCTCCATAGTTTTGTCTTTTTCATTTAAGATTGTTTTTAACGGTTTCAAGAAATAGTTTTCTGCAATTTATGATGTAAAATCCGGCCACCTCACCTAGGTGTTTCCAATCTAACACGCAATATAGGTGTTAAGTGTAGCAGTGAATCATGGCGGTTTCGTAATTTTGAGCGCAATTCGTGCATGTAATCTGAGACGCCCTTTTTAATCATAAAATGAGGGCGGTCACGTTAAAAGAGATATCGGCGTAGGTAGTGACATTAACAGCCATTGCGAAACTACCTCGTAGGGACACGGAGACTCATAAGTTGGTAACACCTAATAAGCAGCCACGACTGATAACAGTATTCAGGCTATAGTGGTAATATTTTCACGTCATAATATTCGATCGTGCACTGCACGTAAGTGCTGGTAGCCGGCTGTATGTACTGACCATTCCCTTGTGCTATTTTCTTACATATTCGCGATGGTTATCCCAACCTTTGTGTCTCTTTAACATTTTACCCCAGACTATAATATGATCGCATTTTTTTAGAAACCGCAGGGCATTCGAGCATGATATTGCACATACTGCGAAGGTACAGCAGCCATTACCTCTCCGTCTGAATTTAGGTAAGTAAAAGTTATAGGCGGAGAGAAAAGTCACCGTTAGAGTCAGTAGGCGTTGTTAGCAGAGTCACTGGGCGGGGCTAACGAATCGTCAATTCAAATGTAGGATTGATGCTTTAGGAAAGCTCAATAAACGGATCTGAAGCCTTTAGGACGTTTAAGTTGAAAACCTAAAGAAATGCCTCACATGAAGGTCGAAGTTCAACGTTTACTTCCGGTCTAAAAGTTGATTTAATTGGTTGATTGATTTTTTGATTGACTTGCGATCCTCCAGTTTGAACCTGTGACTTTGAAACTACATTAACGGTTTATTTAAACGGAACATCTAGAGATACTTAAAAACAACTGTGACAAATTATATCGAACTGCATCAATGCAGGAGTAATACTACGGATAAGCTCTGATAGACGCCGGGCGGACGGACATACTAAACCAAAACAATATCCCTTCGCCTAGCGATGAAAAATAAATAATATCAATCACCGCTCGTAGTTACCCATTATTTGTCGGAAAATTTTAGACTGATCCGAATTCAAAGGTCAGAGCTGTCTTTTATTCCATTCTCACAAAATGACACTTTCTGAAGCTATGAAGAAATACATTTATGAAAAACTTTGCGGGAAAAGGTGAAATTGCTTGTGAACATATCTGGTACTTTTTTACATTTCAATTTCAATTTGAAGCATCGTCTGCATCTGCGTTTAGTTTGGACCAGTCTAATATTTTGTAATCTTATCATGGAAAAGAACTTCCAGAGAGACTTGAACAAAGTAGGATAGAAACATAGTGGAACTAAGGAAAATTGTTTTTTAGAATCTATTCGTCCTTTCCTGTAAGATTCTTTTTTAGAATTGACCAATCGCGGCTTTCAATCAACGAAACTATCGACCGATCAAATCGTTCATTCAGCCCGTTTTTAAGATTTGAACTCCGACATATTGGCCGCTATGTTTTTGTAAAACATTTTATTTTGTTTAGGGACTTAAACACCGTAACTACAGCTTATTCAATCTGTTAATGTAGCCGACAAGTAATTTTACCTTTTAAGTTACGTTCTACTGACTATAAATTTTACCCCCCCCCACACACACACAAAAAAAAAAAAAAAAAAAAAAAAAAAAACCAAACGCTTGTTGGAGTCAATGGGCGGGGAAAACGGATTCAGTGGGCGGGGCCAACAGTCAGTGAGCAAGGCCAGCGATTGGCCAAGCGTTTAACTCATTGCCACACAGTGACGCTTTTGAACGCCCCTCCCCCCCCGGAAAAACAATTGGGAAAACATTGTGTAAAATGAAGAAATTGCTTGTTACAAGCAAATTCTTCATTTTTACACAATGTTTTCTACACAGAAATTTGAAAAAAAAATCATTTATTTTGATTGTCGTCAGCAAATTCTTTGAATTTGGACCAGTCTGAAATTTTGTCGTGTGGTAATGGGTTAAACTAGGAATTGTATCGAACTGTATCGAGTGGAGTGAGCTGTTCTGGTCGCTTGGTTGATGGAAAGTAGTTGTGACGAGTAGCTACGCATCAGTTGTGAAATGACCAATCGCAGCTGTCAATTAAAGAAAAAAAAATGGCCGACCTAAACAATTATTTTGATCGGAAGTGGAATTATGCCGCTATTTAAGTGAAGAATTTTTGTTGGTTTGGCAACTTAAACGTCGAAACTACAACTTATTCAAGCTGTAGTTACGACGTTTAGGTCGCCAACCAACCCTTCTACTTTTTGTTACGTGTTACCGGCCATATATTTTTCAAAATAACGCCGTTTAAAATCGAAGTGGAACTTCTTGTTGGAGTCAATGGGCGGGGCTAATACGGTAATTTGGCGGGACAAGCGATTTGCCAATTATATTACGAACAGTCCAAATTTTCACCAGTCCTGCCATATCTAAAGTCTCACAAAAAGTGACATTGCATAAAGGAATTTATTGCATCTATAAGCACACATATAAGTGTATTACACAATATACAAATGTATAACTTATGTAAGGGTTGATTAAAGAATTCTAAGACAACACAATTTTAGTCAGATCCAAATTGAAACAAAAAGCACACGATAAAAAAAAAAAAAAAAAATGGGTGAAAATAAATTTTAGTACTATATATCCGGGGTAGAAAATGGCGTCTCATGTTTTCCTAAGAAGAAATCATTGAACAGCGTCAACTTGAAGAACAGATCTTATAATTGACGAGTGCCGCTCTAAATCAATCGACCAATATTTCGACCAATCAAATCATTCATTTAGACAAGAACTTTGACTTTGGTGTTGGGCATTTTCGTTTGTTTGGCGAATTAAGCGTCGTAACTACGGCTGATTTAAGCTGTAGTTACGAAGTTAATGTCGCAAACTAACCAATTTATTTTTCGTTACATGATTATAACCGTGACCAGAAACGTCCTTTGGCGCCCAAAACATCGTAACTGCATTTCAATAGATTGCAAATACAAGTTTCTATCTCGGCCACGCACGATAAGTAGTAAGCACGATTGTAATTGATGGATCGCTGTCCGCACCCATTGACCTCCGACAGGTAGTTCTACTCAGATATCAATGGCGTTGTTTTGAAACATTAATGTTCATTAACACAAAACCAAAAAATAAATGGCTGGTTTGCGATCTAAACGTCGTTCATACAGCTTAGATAAGCTGTATGAACGACGTTTAAGTCTCCAAACCAACAAAAATGTTGACATGAATGTCGGAGTTAAAAAAAAATCACTCCTGATCAAAATTTATGAATTTATTGGTCAATCCACTTTTTACGCGAAAGCGAGAATCCGTCAAATGATTAGTCATTACAAAGAATCTGTTAATTATGTGATTTGACATTTTTGTATCTTTTTACATTTTACGATGATAGATTAAAGGTTCAAACAATGCTATCACAAATGTTCCCAGTTCATATATCGAAGTTCAATAGCCATTTCACATATCGTCTTTCGGCTATCAAAACATCAAAACTACCTTTTTCGAGGTAGTTACAGTGTTTTAAGAACAAAACAACGACATACAGAAAAACCATTAACCCATTCCTACACAACCCCTCATTTTACACCCACCAAGAACAAAGCTTTGAAAACTTTGTGGAAAAATAAGAATTTGCTAGTTACAAGAAATTTCTTCAGTACTAAGTATCAAAATGTTTTATATCGAAAGAGACGAAAGTTTTTGTATTCCGTCAGCTTGAATTTGTCGTCTGCAGCTTCTTTTGTGGGAATTGGTTAAACCAAACTTTTCAATCCTTATCAGTTAGCATAAAGTGCACGAACTAACAACCGACAAAACCTTTTCTTTTTCATCGATTTTGTTCGTGTGTCCCTGACAAGTTACATAAGCAAATTTGTTTATACTTAATATGATAATTTGACATTTCATTCCATTTGATTAATCGTATCATGATATATCATAATAAATGTTAATACATACATATAATTACAAATAAACAAATATGTATTTACAGCCGTAAGCGATATGTGTTGATCGAAAACAAAGATTTTGTCAGATTTTAACAATAGCGAAGAAACAGCTTTACCAAACTTTAATACCAGATTTTCAAACCCTTCATTATCTTTAAACCAGAAACAAACTTTTAAATAATCTACAATTACAGAATATAGAAGCAACAATCTGAACCCTTTATCAGACGGAAAAAAATCTAAGCTGGTCTAAATATATAAATGGTTACGGATGAAATTAAAACGTCATGTCTCTAGAGGTAGAAAACAGTGTGGATAATGAGGAAATTGCTTGTAACAAGCAATTTCTTCATTTTACACATTTTTTTCTAATGCTTTATTTCTTGGGTCGTTAGAAAGCGGGATTGCATGGGTAAAAGCGACAAGGGTCCTACATCACAGAAAAAAAGACAGGAAAAGAAGGTTTATGCATTGATTGCTCAAGTAACTTGTAACTAATAGCCGTTTTTATACATTTTTCTTTTATTACCCATTTACAGACGACAAAATTTAAGACTGGTCCAAATTGAAAGGAGTTGCAGACGACAATGTCAAGTTAGTGGAAGTTTAGATTTTTTCAACTTTCTGGAGAGAAAACATTGTTGAAAATGAAGAAATTGCTTGTTACAATAATTCCCCATTTGTATTTCTTGAGGGGCGTCAAAAGCGTCTCTGCGTGGGAATGGCTTAAAACATTTTACTTTATTTTGATGAATAAAAATGTATCAGACGTATCAAACTAAAGAAATCTTGATTTGAAAATGTAGAGAATTTGTCTTGCTTGCAACACCTTAGAATGTCACTGGCGTACTTAAAATGAAAGAAAGAAGCAAAGACAGAATAATCGTCGGTCTTAGACCAAAATGTCGTAAATCCAGCTTTTGTCAAGTTTTAATTACGATGTTTTAGTGTAACACCGACGAAAAACCTTAGGCGCAGATGTCGCAAACATTGACTTTATCTCGATAGTGGCTGAGCTGAATGTAGGCATAGACATACAAATTTTCTCCAGTTGTTCACAGAAAAGTAAGACATGACTTTCTACTTGTCCACAATTAAATTGAACTTGTCTGAAAAATGCGAAGATATATTTTTGAGAAAACGTTGGTTTTGAAGAATTGCTGGATCCTAACATTTCTTCATTCAAACCTTCAATGTGACTTTTCAATATTTGTAGAGTTATCTTTGATATCTATTTTGTGCCATTCTAAGATTTAACCCTATCTACTTGTCCCCGGACAGGTGACCTTGAAAAAATGTACTTGTTTGCAATTATATAAAAAGCCAATGTTCGACAAGTCGGACATGGGAATTCCGAATCCCTGCCTATGTGCAGAGTGAGGCAGAATGTATTTGTAATCTGAATAATTTTAGAACCTCTACAGAAAGCGATAAGAGCCGACATGGGACAGGCTGCTCAGTCCGGGTCGCCTAATTACTTTTGACACATTTGCAGCGCAGTCCAGCCGTCTGAATAGTGTCGACTCTCCTGGCTGTCTGAAGTGTATCGACCCTTTTGCATGGTGATTCTCATTTTCAAACAAGGAAGCCTACACTTGACGGCAGATCGATTGAAATGTACATAAAAATATCCCACGGGAAATAAAGGCTTTTAAAATATGCAAATGAAGCAATGATAATGGCTATATCTTGTCAGCACACTTTTTACTTCGATCCAACTTTCTACCACATACCAGATGACAAAATTTTAGGACAGACAAAATTGGCAGATGGAAAGAAGTTGCAGAGTACTTTTCTATAAACACTTTACCAGACGACAATATTTTGAACCTGTCTAAATTCATCAAAGTTGTAGACGTCAAGTTTTAGTTGGTGAAATTCTAAAAATCTTTCTCATTTTGGGTAGAAAACATTGTGGCTAATGAAGAAACAGCTAGCAACAAGGAAAATTCTTCATTTTCCCACGATACTTTTCGAACACCTTTCACGAAGTCGTCCAAAAAGCGTCTAGGAAAGATAAATGTCATATCCGAATATATTGTTAAAGATAAACGTTATGATAGAGGAACCATTTTCTCCTCCCCCTATAATATTTTCCTACTTTTTAGAATAGAATATCAACACGGTAGTATGTTGTTAATAGTTTTTTTCCATTCGAGTTTCATCACAAGACAGATGATTTCAGAAGTATTTTCTTGGATGCGTCCAAAATTCGTTACTGTGTGGGAATAGGTTAAAAAATAAATGTCATATCCGAATATATTGTAAACGAAAAACGTTATGAAAAATAGAGGAGTTGTTTGTTACGCCCACTAACCTACAAGAGGAAGTTCGACTTATATATGAACCTAAGTGTGACATTTCCAACCATTTCGCATGTGCGTGACTCCCACACATTGAGCATCCTAGACAGCCATTACATTCGCTGATTGTTTAAAGAAGCTTTGGGTCAGTATCTATCTGCAGAGTGCAGAGTGAAGACTCTGATCAGACTGTGCGGGTGCACAGGCTGATCTGAGTCTTCACTTGGCGCACATGTGTAATGGTTGGAAATGTCACGCATGCGCTCATATAACTTAATGTTATTATGCCATACCCAACGGTTGGCTTGGGACCTAAACGTCGTGAGTACAGTTTGAATAAGCTGTAGTTACTACGTTTTTGTCCGCAAACTAGCGAACATTTCTTAGCATAAAAGTTGGAATTCAAAGATTACTTCCGGCCTACATAAATGATTTGATTGGTTAATTGTTTTTTTTGATTGACAGTAGCCACCCATTGACTAATGCCGACCAATACCGGTTACTGCAGATGTAAATGGTTGTAACAAGCTTTTTTTTCAATGTCCACAATGTTTTCTACCCAACAGGGGAAATATTTTCTAAATCCAACCATCTTGACATTGTCGTCTGCAACTTCTACCAATTTGGACCAGTCTAAGATTTCGTCATGTTATAATGGGTTAACTCTTTGGTTACTTTAACCTTGTTCAGTTATAATGAAAACCTTTGGCAAAGAAGATTGCTTAACAAAATTATGCTTTGCTAGCTTACAGTGCTTTCAGTACTTTGATTACTGAAATGGTCAACAATGAGCATATATCTATATAAACATATGTATGACGTTTGTATCAATTTCACATATGCTGAAAGACGGCTGATCTAAGGGATCTCCGCCTACATTGAAACAAATCGATTTGCAAATCAAATGATTTATGTAGACTGGAAAAAAATTGACCTCTTACATTTATTCGGTGCAATTTAATTGATATACGACTTAAACGTCTTAACTTCAACATATCAAAATTGTAGTTACGATGTTTACGTCACCAATCAACCATTTTGATTTGTTTTTTACGTATTACTAGCCATAAACTATGCGAAAACGTCGTGTAATATCGAAGTAGAGCTATCTGTCGGAGTCACTGGGCGTGATCAATGCGGTTAGTGGGCGGGGCCAGCGATCTATCAATTGCTATCAATGGTGTATGTCGTATTTCGACTTGACTCAAAATCATTCTTTCGTGGGCGATCCTTCAATCATAAATGGTTCATCATTCAGTCCGAAACATAAACTGATAATGAATCACGTTTAACACTGTCCTCTCTCAGAAAAACTATTTATAGTCTTCATAACTACTGTCAGAATAAAATGATACACAATGTATGTAAATATATATATGTAATTATCCCTCATTATTTTGATTTTTGTCCAAAATCCTTTAATATTGGTAATCTGCGAACCATATTTCATTCATATTTCAATACATATTTTTTGTTAAACATTTACATTTTTAGGTACGTCACGTTAACGTCATTACATTTGTTCATGGCTTATTAAATGGATTATGATTGTTAAATTTTACGACTTAACGTTTTTTACGGAACCTCAAATCACCTTCATCACTGGAAGAGCTACTGTATCTTGGGTTGGATTTCGAAATGGGCCGGTCATACATCATGACGTCGTTAAAATCGTAGGCCGTGGGATAATTATAGCCCGGTACTGGATAGTGTGAAAACCTGTTGTCCGTGTTCACACGTCTAGCGAATGCTCTTTCGTTCATGAACATGGGCGGTTGGCCCATGGGCACTGGTTGAGGTACCATATCGCGTCGACTCTGTCGATATTCGACTATGTCACTCGAGTGGCTCCGCCATTTCGGTTGATACTTGTTGGTTTGTATAACCCGAGCTTTCATTTCACTTCTCGTGAAATCAGGAGATGATGACCTAGCTCGTGATCGGTAGTAAACAGGTGCTGGTGGAACAAGTGTCGGTGGTGGTGGGGACATAACACGACGGGTGTACATTCTGCTAGGCGGTGGCCTTATCATCATAGGCTGAGGGGGCGGCATGAACATTTGAGGAGGTGGGGCTGGTGGGCTAACAACGATCGGTTGTGGTGGTGGGGATCGGACATACACAGGTCTTGGTGTCATCGGACGTCTGTACATTATTGGCATCTGGGGTGCAGGTGCAACAGCTCGGATGACCCTAGGTTGGGCTTGCATCACAACTGGTCTTGGTTGCGGTGCTTGGTACTTGATAGTGCCTGGTCGAAGTTCCATGGTATCAGTGCCTGTAGGTACAAGGTTTGATTTATCGAATTTAATGTAAATTGTTTTTGGTGTTGGTGCCAGGACTTCTTGTCTTTGTTGAACATATTGGTAGCTATCGTCTACGTAATGGCGGACGGGTTCTTGCGTCTCTTCCGGTGGAAAATCTTCTCTTACTACACTGCTTTTGACATAGATCGTGTCATTATCAGCTACATTGTATTGTTCATTTCCTCCTTCGCCCACAACATATCGCACCTCTTCACCATTCATTGCCCCGTGTCCATTTTGGACGTCATGAATAACGGGAACGCCATCTTGGTATTTTACTGATTCGGACATTCGTTGACCCTTCATAGCTTTAAGGTTTAGATTAGCCGCTGCAGTCGTATTCACCAGATGTAGGGCTTCTCTTGGACTGCTGCAGACAAACGCATGGCATTCAGCGATCTCACGTCCCTGGCTACGTCGTATGATGGCAGCAAAGATGGCAGGTTGTGACGTTTCTGGTGAGAGAGTATTTAACGGGACGAACTGACGGATATTTTCCCCACTGGTGGCGTCACGTACCCTACATACTCTAACGGCAGCACAGATCTTAAGCCTATCTAAAGGAAACTGAATAGGGCTATGCTCGGATCCCTTTTGGACCATTTCCAGACAATCGGGTCTGACCCTTAACTTGGAATCTATTCCCCTGACATCTCGTAAATCCTCGGGATATCTCTGACGTAATGGTTCTTGTAACGCCTCCGTCCCTTCGAGTGTGTCGATGGGCGGGGCACTTCCGATATATAGCACATTACACTCAAACATTTGGCGATCGTTTAGGACAACCATTTTCTAGAAAGTGTCTTTAATCAGCTTTCGGAAATCACGAAAATGATAAATCCCTCAAGTTTATATTTTGATTTCAAGTGCCCTTGATATGGCTCACTAAATACTACACTTTAAACTATCAGGTAAATCCTATTCATTGTAACATATGTGTGAAGAATAATGAGCTTATAACTTCAATTCACTTCATCTCGGTGTAGTATTTTACAAAGTCGGCGTTGAACTCATGACACGGTTTAGTGGCTGTCTAAATTACACTCCGAAATGACATCCCCTAGACGTAACCGGTTTTCACCGCCAGTCGTGTGGAAAACACATATATTTAGAAATAAAACAACTTTTAACTGTGTCTACTCGTTCGGTTTTATGTAGGTATCCGAGAGATCGTTTCATATTTCTAAAATTAATGATTTTCACACCCGACTACCCACATACCGCGAAAACGATCGGTTTTCTACATCTACAGTACTCTCTGTATAGTGTTCGGTTTCAGTGTGACCAGTCATACGTGATGTGTATAAATTCACAAAATGAACTTCATGGTTGACTATACGGGATTTACCCACTCCCACACAATTACACGTTTTGACCCCCAAGAGAAAACGCTTTGAAAACGTTGCAGACAATGAATAAATGCTTGTGACAATTAATATCTTCATTATACACATTTTTCTCTCTCCAAAAGGACAACAAGTTAGACCAGTCTAAAATTTAGTCGTGTGGTAATGGGTTGAGCGCATGTTAAACGATATTTTTGTCATCCCGACATCTAGTGCACCTAAATATGGCTTACTGCTGTTTCTGCCAACAATGAAGTCACAACATAGCATTCTATAAGAATAACTGTTTCTATTGGTGAAAGACTAATTATGCATGCTGCAATTACCCGGATGTCGAAACGAACGTTTGTGGAGTAGAGGATTCAAACTTGCGATCTCTGGTTCCGTTTTCAGCAACCTATCTAAATCTATCTTTTGTAACGAAGTATCTAATTGGCTGAGAAATATATCCCGTCCAATATGAGCCCTTGTTATTATATATTGTAAATTGACTTATAAATTAGACTTCTTGGTGAATACGGAAAATGAATGCAAGACCAAGAGAGATATCGGCGGACTTCACCATAATAATTAATTCTACAGATTTGACTCTACAACAGAACTTTTACGGTTGCAGGTTTGCGATTCTGAGACTCACAAACAAGTATCCAGAGACTCTTAAACCTTCAGCAAGGACCCTCATGGCATCGAATGTCGACATTGTTTGTGTCGGACTAAAACCCTTATCAATAAAGGCTTATGTCATATAGCTTGTGGTTATTTCGACGGACATTGGAAGATGTGTTTGTATGGTGTTAATGTACTTGGACAATCTTAAATTAGTAACCGAGGCAAAGTTCACTGTTTAGAAGTGTTATTGATTTCACCAGTACAAGCCTGAATTTCTCCCTTCCTTGCTATATGACAAGCGTCGTAAACGGAACCACGTGTTTTGTAAGAACTGAGAAACGATTTTGGACTCATTTGCCTCGAAAGAACCATACTCTTACCCGTAGACAAAATCTGATAAAAATGTTACAACGAGGGTACTTGGACTGGAATTATCACCCTTGTTTTTCAATGAAATGAATATATGTAGGGTAGACTAAGATTAGACTGTGCGAATGTGAAGCAAGGTTCTTGTCTATGGTTTCAGCGAATTGGTAAGATCCCAATATAGAGACGAGACTTCAATTAAAAGTATGACCAGGGCTTGAAGGGGTTGGACGACCGACAACGTGGTTCGGCAAAGTATTCCTTGATAAAATATGCTCTTCGTTGACGGATCACAGCCGTCATTCTAAAAACCTACTGACCAATCAAATTGTTCATACAGACCGGATGAGACATTTTACCTTATTCAAGCCGTATTTACGACGCTTAGTTTTTATATAAACTATTTGCTTTTGCTTTTGAAACGGTATACCTCTGACCACACATAAACTATCATCGTTTAACCCATTCCCACATGACAAAATGTTAGACTGGTCCAAATTGAAAGGAGTTGCAGACGAAAATTTCAAGTTGATGAAATTATGAATTTATTTCAACTTTCATGGTAGAAAACACTGTGGAAAATGAATAAATTGCTTGTTACAATGGATTTTTTTGAGGGACACCAAAAGGCGTCGTTGTGCGGGAATGGCTTAAGATATCCGTCGGAGTCAAGGGGCGGGATCCGTAGCGTCATCCCATACCGACAATGCAACTTATTTAAAGTGACCAGCAACGACCCGTCAAATGTGCCAGCCCGATTAACTCCGTTGGTAGAGCTCTTGACTTCAAACCCCGATATTGCGATTTCAGCCCTGGGTTGACTAAACTGACAATTTTATTTGACGTAAACGTTGTAGTTCTTATGATACATTATACATATATACAGTTTCACTAAACAAAAAACAACACATGGCATATACATGTATATGCGAACAATCTACAATTTCTTTTCATGGTTAACCTGGAAGAGACAAAGAAAAAAACGAACACTTATCAATACCCCCACTTATCATATTCCGGAAGTAAACTTCGAACTCCAATATCGGTCGTTATTTATGTAAAGCATTTATTTATGACGGCTTATTCAAGCAATTTTCGACGGCGGCACTCATCCTTTCCGACTATTTGTCTCTCACCAATGGGTCGATAATCGTAGACCTCTGTGGGATAGCAGCTGGAGGCTAAGAAAGGATGTAATGGTAGTACTGGTGTGAGAAATACCAGGATTCCATTGGTAGGTGCTCCAGCCGCCGCGATGTAACTGAAAGATTGTTGAAAGCGGCGTAAAACCCCATTCAACAAATCAAGCAATTTTAATTTTTTGTTACATGTAACTTGTCATATAATTTGCAAAATAACGAACTTCCAAGACACATTTCATATTGAATTTAGCGGGCGTGCCTGCGGAGTGAATGAGAGTTACCATTTAACGAATATAAAAAAACCCGCTGGTGTTTAACCGGTATTTAAATCGGACGGTAAGGTGAATGTACTGTACGCTCGATAATTCGAGCCGACGGGGTATTTCTGACATCCGCCTTTTAAGTACACCCTTTAGTCACAAACCGATAAATAGAACAGCAAAGTTATTGTATTGATCATCGTTCAAACAAATATGGAACTTTCATCGATTAGAGTTAACCTGTTACCACAGGATCCCAAATTCCTACTCACAAGAGAGATAATTAACCTACTTACAAGAGGGATAAATAAGGTAAAAGGGTAATTGTTTTTAAAAATGATTTCTTTTTTGTCATAGCTTTTCGTCCCTCTACGCCACCAAATTCGTGTGGTCCGTAAGGTATTTCGATTTTTGAATACATGTACATGTATTCGGTTATTCGGAATTCTTGAAGTTGACGAAATTGTCATACAAAGAATTAATCAATCAATGAAATTACCTTTGTACTTTACTCTAATGTCTTAACTACTATACTTATTCAATGTGTTGGTCGCAAAGAAATCGTTTTTTGTTACATGTATTCTACTGGCCAGGAATTTTGCAAAAGAACACTGTTTACAAAATTAACTTTCAAAACAAATAATGACCATTCATCATGGCAAGGGTTAACCCTGTCATGATGAATAAAATCCTTTACTGAATTGCATTAGAATCAAAGTGTTGACAACACTGGTAACATTGTTTGTTCTTCATAAATTCCTTTGAAAATTAATGGCATAAACATCGCTTAATTAATTGAGACAAAAAGGTGGTGTCGACCAAAATCAGACTGCACTTATGTGTAGGCTGATCTTTGTCTATACCTCCAGCCAAACAGGAATACTCCAGGTTCAGTATGACAAGGGTTAATACTCATCAAACAAGAAGGGTTACTATAATTGAGTTATTGTTAAAGTTATTGAATCGTCGCTGTCAATCAAATCGTTCTTTTAAGCCGGAAATGAATGTTGACCTCCCCTATTCATGTCAAACATTTTCGTTGTTTGGTGGCCTAAACCGTTCTTATTCAAGCTGTAGTAAAGGTGCCCAATTAATTTATTGTTAAATATTCCTGGTCATATGTTTTGCAAAATAATGTTCGATATTTCAAGAGAGAAGCTGCCTTGTTTGAGGTCTGTGGCCATGGCAAGCTGTCCGTCAATTGACCAACCGTGTTTGTCAATCAAAGAACGAATCGACCAATCAAATAGTTCATTTAGACCCCGGGAGAGAGCTTTGAACTCCAATATTTCCCGACATTTATGTGAAACATTTTCATTGGTTTGGTGACTCATGTTTATTTAGTCTGTAGTTACGACGTTTAGGTCGCCAACTAATCATTTAACTTTATTGTTACATGTTACACGATAAACTATACAAATAAACGACGTTTGATATCGTTGTTTAACTCCCTGCTAGAGCCAGTGGGTGTGGTCAGCGGAGTGAGTGGGCGGGGCAAGCGATCCATAAATTGAGCCTCATAATGAGCTAAAACCCTAACCTCGATATAATAGATCAGCGTTCCTGACAGCACAATGGAACCATGCCGTAAGGTTTTCATGCTGAAAAAAATCCTGTTTAGAATTGCATTAAAATCACTGAAATCACTGGAAATACTAATTGCAGACAAATATTTCATTCGTAAACTGATTTTATGAATAATTCAAGTTTGAACTGGACAAGTAGATGGTGTAGACAAAGATCAGACTGCACATATGTGCATGCTGATCTTTGTCTATACCCCAGCCCAAACACGAATATTCCTGGTTCAGCATGACAAGGGTTAAAGTATCAACCCTTCATTAATAAATAAATGAATAAACTAAATATTGCACAACCCAGCAAAAGCAAACTTATCGCAAAGCGTAGAACTTTGACCCCATATGATTGGTCTTTCCTCCCTTATTACCTACTGAGTCATGCGGGTTCGGCAACCGAAACGCAAAACCACTTAATTCATTCATGCATCTAAAATTGGTCCGATAAATCAAATTGTGTGCAATGTAAGAAATGAATGCGAAATAGGGAAACAGTTAAAATAAAACAGCAAACACCGCCCCCAACCCCCTCTAAAAAAACCACACAAAAAACCCACAAACAAACAAGAACCAAACTACAACAACACAAAAAACAACAACATTGCTTATGATAAGCAATTGATCTTTTCTTTCCAGTTTTCAACATTTATTGTTTAGAGCGACAGATCGCGAATTTGTGTGATAAGGACTTGAGAAAGATAGTATTTCATAAAGGGTGGCTATTGTAATGTTTAAATACCACATCAAATTGAGCTGAATACAAAGTGAGCAAAACACATACGAACACTGTATGGTGTACTTACTGGACCAGAGAATAACAAATAATTTGAGGTTGAAAATGAAATGTGCAAATGAAGTGCACACCATTTTTTTTATTTATTAAGATTAGGATGTTTAGTACATTTAGAGGAATAATGTAAACCAGTATTGTAATAATTTACAACAAAGTGCGTTGTTACTGACAATCTATAGATAAACAAATTAAAGTTAGCCATCAAAGGCCAAATTTACATTTAGAATGACATGCAATAACGGTTTCTCGAGACTCACACGCGATTGTTGATCTATAGATTTTTAAGCTATATCTGCGCTAAAAACGCATCACAAGATTAATAAGAAAACTATATTCGAGGCTTTAAAACATAAATTAATATGACGATTAAATCTATAAGATCAAAATAATTATACGCGGTAAGCCTACAATTCATGGAAGAAGTTTTGATATTTTAATTTGAGACCCACCACAATTTGAGGTTTGTTTACATAAAACTGTGACGTCAGTGATGACCTTTTAGCTTTCGCTAGTCATTCACACAACTAGCAAGGTCATGCAGATTAACGAAATCATCCGTTAAGTTCGGTCATCAGCGCATGGGTATATAACTGTCAATGCCGAAGATTAGCGAACATTAACGGAAATGAATCGGGTGCAGTCGACTCGATTTCAAAGTGTAAACAAACGCTAGTTGAAATCGATAACAAAACACACCATTCTCTTTCCAGAGAAATTCACTCATACCCCCATTTTGAGTATTGATATCAAGAAGACTCTTGTATGCTTAAATGACAAAATGAACGATAGATTGTTTAAACTGTCTTTCCTTCCTCGGAGGTAAGATATGACATTAATTAATTACAATGGAACGTTGCATAATCCTAGTTTTATTCTAAGAGTGAGTATAATTTACCGAAAAAATCCTTTGTAAGATAGTCCGATCATAAGTTAAAAAATTTTAATCACCGGGTTTATTTTATAAAAATCAATCAAACAACAAAAACAAAAGAAAGAAATACCCCCGAGAAAAAGCGGCGTATGAGTGGATTTCGTCGTGTTTTTTAGTTCAGGTAACCTATGCTCGATGAAAACATCTGAACAGATTTTATACAAAGTCAATCAGTATTTTGCGATGTGTGACCATGTTATTGGTTAGTAAATGTCCTCTAACATAATCACATGAGAATGGGTTTATCTGATAAGCCCTACCTGCCACGTCCATGACCACAAGTTTTGAAAAGGGGTCACCATAAGAACATTCCATTAAAATTTGGTCAAAATTGGCCCAGTAGCCTTAGAGGAGAAGATTTTGTTAAAAGAATTGTTTCATGATTTTTCGAAGTCTGATTAGCCCGCCCTCCAACGCCCCCGTTTGTCCATAAATCAAAATTTCACGAACATTTTCGAAAAGGGTCACGTAAGGTACATTCCTACCAAATTTTGTTACAGTAGGCCAATTGGTTTAGGGGAGAATATTTTTAAAGAGTTATTGCATGGTTTCTCTAAGTCTGATAAGCTCTGCCCAGCCACGACCACAACTTTTGGCGAATCAAAATTTCTGGAACAAGTTTTAAAAAAGGCCATACTATGAACATTCCTGCCAAATTTGGGCCAAATTGGCCGAGCGGTTTAGGAGGAGAATTTTTCTAAAAACTATTTCATGATTATTTTAAGTTCGAAAAGCCCGCCCTCTTACGCCCCCGTTTTTTCATTATCAAAATTTCATGAACAAGTTTTGAAAAGGGTCACGTAAGAACATTCCTGCAAAAAATTGCTCCAAATCGGCCAAATGGCTTAGGAAAAGAAGATTTTTAAACAATTATTCCATGGTTTCTCTAAGACTGATAAGCCCTGCCCTTCCAGGGCATTATTTTGCAAATCAAAATTTCACGAACACGTTTTGAGAAAGTTTACCCAAGGAACATTCCTGCCAAGTTTGGTCAAAATTGACCCAGTGGTTCAGGAGGAGAAGACTTAAATGGAAATGCTGACGACGTACGACGCACGACGGACGGCAGACACTGAGTAATCCTAAAAGCCCCCCTTCAGCACGTTGTGCTATGATGAGCTAAATAGCATAAATCAATCGAATCCGTAGTGCGAACAAATGCGTCTGAACCAAACACGATCGCAACCAAAACTGCGTCGCACGTGCGAAAACTACAAAATCTTAACTTTTACGGTTATATGTAAGGAAAACGGATTTGTTTGAATATTTCATGGCGTAATATTTCATTTCAAAGTATGTTGCGACCATTAAAGTAATATCTTCCTTCCGAGGCAGGAAAAATAGTTTAAACAGTCTATCGTTTATTTGGTCACTTAACCAAACAAGAACCTTGTTAATATCAATATACAAAGGAGGGTATGAGTGAATTTCTCTGTAAAGAGTATTTTGTGTTTTTAGCTAGCACATCGTCAGCTGCTTAAGTCATAAGACAAAACTCTGAGGTCTTCTTAGAGTTCAACGAGTGCAAACTGCCACTGGAGGTTTAACCACTAAATATTTTAATGCCTACGCCATAAATATAGTTCTTATGTATTTCAGTAATATTGCAAGTGTATTCAAATTGTGATGAACTCTTTAAATAACATGCTATTTAGCCCATTCCCGCCCAATTCCGCTTTTTAAGCATCTCAAGAAAAAGCTATGGAAAACATTGTTGACAACGAAGATATTGCTCGTGACAAGCAATTTCTTCAAAAAGAGGGCAAGACAATATATGAATGGATTTAGTGGGATAGTGGTGAAATGAATGGAAAAATAACAGATGCTGTTGAACGACCAAGACTCTGTACCAGACTTGCTAATTGAAATGTGCGAAAAAGTAAAAAAAAAAAAAATAATAATAATTGGCCAATATCTCTGTTGCTCAGTGGTAGGACAATCAGCAAAACAGGCGCATAACAACTGGTTAGTGATGGTTGCTGGCTTTGCAGAGAACTTTCGCTGCACTCATCAGGACTAGATTCAGAGTGCATACTATCAGTACCAAACTTTAAAGTTGTGACAAATGTGAAGAGGTCGTGTACGTGAGTCGGCAGTATTAGTGGAGACTTGGTACAGAATGCATACGCAGTAGAACATTTTACTTGAACAGGTGAAGAATATACGAAGGGTTTTGTTTGAATGGGGTTTTACGCCGCTTTCAACAATCTTTCATTTGTATCGCGGCGGCTGGAGCACCTAACATTGAAATCCTGGTATTTCTCACACCAGTACTATCATTACATCCTTTCCTAGCCTCCAGCTGCTATTCCATATATAGGTCTACGATTATCGACCCATTGGTGAGAGACAAATAGTCGGAAAGGATGAGTGCCGCCGTCGGGGATCGAACCCGGGACCTCTAGGTTGACAGTCCGACGCGCTACCAACTGCGCTATGACGGCGGCTCATATCTGAAGGAAGGAGGAGTAGAGATTAGAAGAATGTGACAACAGCAACAACACAAACACAAAAAAAAAAACCCGACAGTAAGCGATTGTTGCACTGAAGAGTGCATTCCGTAGAAAGGTGTGTTCTTTTTTGTTGACCGCGTAGATCGAGCTTAAACAAAATCCCTGAAACATTAGCAGTGACTCTTGCAAGTGAACCTTGTTGTTTCTGTCAACAATGCCAAAACTGTGACTATGAAGCTTGTGTAAATAAATATATAGTAAATATAAAGTAGATAACTGGACAGATCATAGCCTTAGACATGGGGAAAATGGAAAGTGGGCTCGTAAAAAGAGCAACCAGTAAATTCAGAAAAAGGAAGAGGAACAAAGAGTCCAATTGTCGTCTTCATTTCGAAGCAGTCTGGGTGTTTTCCTGTGGAAATGGGTTAAAGTCATATCTTCACCCAAAACTCACAGCAAAATTAATAATCAAATCAAACTCCAGACTCAAAAGCATAATGAAAACAACTGTTGGAATTATTAGACAAAAATATTGCTACGTGGTAAGCCTACAATTCACGAATAAACTTCCGATATTTTAAATTGAAGCCCACCACAATTTAAGGTTTGTTAACATTGAAATTATAACGTCAGTGATGACGTTTTAACTTTCGCTAGTCATTCAAACAGCCCGTTCTACAAAATCGTCCGTAAAGTTAATTCATCTGCTTTTGTGCATATAACAGTCAATGCCGAAGATAAGTGAATCTTTTGGCGAAGAATCAGGTGCATTTGTATCAATCTCAAAATGTAAACTGAGTTGAAATCATCATCAACATCATCAACAACAACAACAACAATACTCTTTCTAGAGAACATCACTCATAACTACCTTTTGTATATTGATATTAAGTAGTATATGTTTGCTTTAGAGACCAAATAAACGTTACAATGTTTTATTGTCTTTCCTCCCTCCGCGTGAAGAAATTGCTTTAAAGATTGTCTCTTATAAATGTAAATTAATCAAGCACTGAATAGTTTGAAACTATATTTCTGCATAGCCATTTTCTAGAAGTAACTTGTATTTATAATCAAAGTACTGAAAAGTGCTGTAAGCTAGCAAAGCATTTTTTTGCTCAGTAATCGTCTTTGTCAAACGTTATCAAGATAAAGAAACGAGGTTAAAGTAACCAAAGAGTTAACCATTTCCATACAATTCTTCCCTTTTTACGCCCCTCAAGAAAATATTTTTTGAAAACAATGTGGAAGCAATTTCTTCATTATCCATATTGTTTATTTTTACCTAGAGAGATAAATATCTTGAAATTGTCGTTTGCAACTTCTGTGCACTGATGGAGATGCTCGCACCAAGTAATGAAGAGCCCACCAACATTGAGAAGTCATACAACTCTGTTCACATCTCGACGAGACTAACACACATATATACAAAGAATTTCCGAATCGAACGTATGACAGCGGCTTTAGGCAAGAAAAACGGAGGGTGCGAATTTATCTTTGGTTTTGTGGCTGTAGCCATGATTTGTTTTTTGAAATACTACTCAATTCATCGAGACAAGGAGTTTGATACCATATACCCGACTCAATACTCCTTGCTACTGCTGGGTGTTTTTTTATTTTCTCGCAACTTACGAAAACTGGGTCACCGCGTAACGATGACCGCACTGGTTCTCCTACCGTCCGAGAACGTTCACGCAAAGGCCGAAAATCGCGTTGCAAAACGAAGTTGCGTTATCAAACGGGTCCTTTAAGCATCCTGCGATCTTTCATCATTATAAGTCAGGGCTAGTACCATCGATATTTTTTGTCTGTTCACGCGCACAGTATTGTTCGGACCGACGAAAGGAAGGGTACCCAGAAAAGAGTTCCTGAGCCGCTACAGCACTGGAGTTTAAGACTGTTTGCCGCGCTTGGGCCTGCTCCTGCCCGGTGTATATCCAAGTGAGTCGTGTCTCATTCTCGTGTAACGGTCCAAGGGCAAGCAGCAATCAGTAATGAGCCGCAATTAGCGTTTTAGACATCCTGAATAAGATATTACACATTCGGTTTGAAAATCGCAGTAAACCAGTGCTACATTGACGCGACTGAGAGATGGGTGCTAGGTCGGTGTCTCATTGACGAGATACGGGTTTGTACTTAGTTATTTGTCTATAGACAGTGTCTTAGCAGCGTTAAAAGAGGTATAGAATGGGGCAGTAGGCCAGAGATAGAGGATTACCAAGGTTGTCTCATTTTCGTGACAAGGGCTTGTTGACACATGAATAACGGTTTCGTTTCACCGGAAAGAGTGAAAATTACCGGAATGGGGTGTACACCGTAGGGTTGGGCTTTGTAAACATTCTTTTTTTAGGCAGTCAGTGGCTTAGAAGCGCTAGGTCGCGGTGGTAGCCCAGCGAGAAATGAGTTCAAAGTGGGTGTCTTATTCCCGTGAAACGGGCTTTCCGACACATAAGGAAGGGTTACGCCGAACAGAATGTCCGAAGATTATTTGAATGGGGTGACATCTTAGATTTGGGCTTTGTAAACATGCAATATTTGCCATCAATAAATAAAACAAAAGAAATATAAAGAAAGAGATACTTAAAATGAATCAACAAAACAATTATAAGTATGGTAAAGTAAGGTAAAAATACGTGTTGATCATAAAACAGCAGTATGGCCATTGAATGGAATAGTGTCTTTTTGTGCCGAAAATAATGATTAGAAAAATGAGTGGTAAATTACTGTTAATGAATAAGATGCTATTATTTTTAACGATAACTTGAGGATCAAATTTGAATTTTTATATCATGATGCGGAATAGTTGCAACTAAGCCATTGATCAATCTCTGTGATTCTTTGTCGTTGATGATTTTACAAATAGGACTTTTTTACATCAGATTTATAATCATATGTTTTATCAAAATAGTCTGGGACCTCCACAATCTGACCATTTGTGTACAAGTTATTGATAATATCTTGGTAGGGAATCGAAACCAGATATATGATTTCGAGTAATAAAGGATGTTATGGTCCTGATAATACAAAAACGATTGGATATTTAGTGAAACAGTCTAAATCACGATGGCATCCTTTTTCACATCTTCAGTAGTGATTGGTCCCGGGTTCAAGTTTTGCTTTACGCTTATTTGATGTCAGATTCAAGGAGCACCCAGAGCACGACGCTAAATACCGTGTATCGTCTGTGAACAGATGTAATTAAATCCTTCTACACTCAACAAAACATGATTTACGAATGCTTATGATTGTTTATTCCTTTGTTCTTGCAGTGTCATAATTGTCTTAATGTGATCAGATATTTTACCTTGAAAAGAGAAAATAAGATTGTTCTGGCACTTCTTGAAAGATATTCAGCATTTTGCATAGTAAACCCACACGTGCATTCCGAATTTGAAGTCATTAAACAACTGTTGCGAAACAATGAACTGAACAATAAAGTGAAGGTATATGTTTCATTTATCCATATTTTACCTGGATGGGTTATTTCCCTTAATTTGGTGAAACAATATATTTATCAGGTGATTTGTAATCCTGTACTATATTTCTTATTTGGTTTTCACGTTTAACCTCGAGATTTTTTAGATATAAGAACACGAGGATTAACACACACACACAAAAACAACAACAAAACACAACAATAACGACGACGACAACAACAACAACAACAAAAAAAAAAAAAAAAAAAAAAAAAAAAAAAAAAATAAAAATAAAAAAAAAAAAAAAAAACACGATTTTTTTCCTTTGAAATGATGGTCATTTGCATATAGGCCTTTGAGAAATACTTGAAATATGTTTTCTTCTATCCGTGTAGAGATTGTAAGTCCGCATTTAGCAAAAACATTGTAGGATGAGCAAAATTTTTTTAAACAAGCATTTAACCTTTTCTACAATGATTTTTTTTCAATCTATCCGCATGAAATTGCATCTATTTTGAAACGTGTTCTTAAGGCCGTCGTCCTTAATGTTTCTTCGTATAACACCCAAACTTTTCTGACCAAGGAGACGGTGAAAGAAGTTGGCGTTATATCTCTATTATTTCAGACATACTTGGTATATAAGACAACTGTCGTCTGTTCCAGGAAGGGTGAATGCGACAGGAATTGGCTGGCTGTATAATTTCAACAGGAGACACATGAAATTAAATTCATTTTTTTCATATTTGTTATCTATCTAAACCATTATCATAACATAATATCTGGTTGATTGACCAATCGCTGGCCCCCCACTGTCTTCCTAGGCTCCACCCTTTAACTCCGACAGGAAGTCCCGCTTCGATTTTTAAATGCGTTATTTCGCAAAATTCATGGCCGGTAGCACGTAACAAAAAAGTAAAATCGTTGGTTGGCGACCTAAACATCGTTACTAAAGGTTGAATAAGCTGTAGTTACGACGTTTAAGTCGCCAAACCAGCAAAAAAAGGTTAACAAAAATGGCGGTTAATGTCGGAGTTGAAAGGACAAGGCCTGGCTGAATAAATGATTAGATTGGTCGGTTGCTTCCTTGATTGTCGGCCGTGATTAGTCAAGTGTCATGTTGCAGAAATTTGCAAAAGTTTTGGCAAGTAGAATGTAACCAAAGAGTAAAATGGTTGGTTTGCGACCTAAACGTCGTGACTACAGCTTTAATAAGCTGCCGTTACGACGTTTAAATCGCCAAACCTACAAAAAAGGTTGCTAATGTTGGAGTTGAAAGGTAAGGTCCTGGCTGAATAAATGATTTGATAGGTCGGTTGATTCCTGACAATCGCGGTTGGTCAATTGTCTTTGTGTAAGAGCTTTAACCCATTCCCGCACAAGCCCGCCTTTTTACGCCCCCCAACAAAAAAGCTTAGGAAAACATTGTGGACATTGAAGAAATTGCTTGATGCAAGCAATTTCATCAATGTCCACAATGTTTTCTACCCTAGAAGACAAAGGGTTTTAGAATTTCATCACCTTAACATTATCTTCTTTTAATTTGGACCAGTCTAAAATTTTCTTGTGCGGGAATGGGTTAAAGGTACTTTTAGCCCTAGAACTGAGTAAGTTAAACTACGGGATATTATAAGAAGTGATTTAGAGTAAATATGAGGTTTCTGGACCAAAAGCAAAAGCGCAAAAGTGGGTCTGCAGGGTTCAGTGGGGAATTGTTTTGGACAATGGCTTTACTTGACATACACAAGAACTACAATGTATATTTGACATTGTACACTCGTTTATTTCGGTTTTCGTTTTTGTTTTTTATGACGATCAAACTAGAAACAGATAATTTAGAACATGGCCAACTAAAGAATCCAGTGTAATACCCAAGATATTCGTTTTAACCCTTGTCATGCTGTATAAATTACCTTACTGAATTGCTGGCAAATCAAAGGACTGAAAGCACTTATAGAATTTGTTCAAAAATCAATATTTCTTTGAGAAATCAACTTCATAAACAACTCGGGCAGGAAAAGTACAAGCAGGAGGTGTAGACTAAGATCAGCCTGCACATAAGTGCAGTCTGATCTTAGTCTACACCTCTTGCCAAAACCGGAATATTCCGGGCTCAGCATGACAAGGGTTAATGAAAAGGTTCAAAGGTGACTAAACTTAAGGTATTTGTGTCAAAAATTAATTTCATTCATTCAACAAGTGCACATCACACAAACTTTAAATTTATTTTGTGGAAGAAGAAGGCACTATACATACATATTTCTGACAGTCTTCTTGCAATTCGGGTGGCTTTTGAAGAAATGAAGAAGGGTAACTAGCTCCCCCCCCCAATTATGTATTTTTGCATTTTCTTTTCAACATATCTTGCGGAATAACATGTCGTAGAGTTGAAGACAAATTTGAAGTTACCTTTCCCTGTTATCTTTTGGGTCAGAGTTATCTGCCCTTGACTGGTATACGCTACTTTTAGCGAATGCAGCTGTAAAGACTTTACATTATTTCCAACTTTGTCTTGTTATTGATAAGCCCATTCGAATTCTTTTTTATTCCACCTCAATTTCTACCTCAATTACCTGTAAATTTAGAAAGAACATATCACAATAGTGGTTGTCAAAACTAGTGCAAAATGAATTTTAGGCGAAATATTGCACCTGGCGTTAGCAAAGGTTTTTTTTTTTTTGCCACATTTGATTTAATTCTAACGATTTGCATTTTAGTTAATTAATCTGTCTAATGAATTCGAGAAACCAGGGAGAAGAAGCAAAGGGGTAAATTATTTGAATGGAGAATATTCTCTTCAGTTCTTATAATTAAATAGCATTGAACGAAAACAAAACAAAAGGAAAAAAAACTTTTCAAATCTTAATACTCAATTCTTTGTATTGAACTATTTAGTGCGAAAGCATACAAAATAGCTGCTTGCTCAAAATTTTGTTCATAGGGGTATGAATATTTTTTCGACCAATCAGAGAGCCCGTTTTGACGATACTCTAAATTAAATTATACTGATTTGAAACGATGGCTTGCTATTACTTGGAAATTTGAGAAGTGAAATACAGCCGATAACGTATCAGGCTCTTTGCCATTTAGACCACAATAGTTTCCTATTTTGTCAATACTCCATTTTGTATATAAAATACGATGCAAAATTATTGCCCCCGATATTTTTTATATCTATTAAGGGAGATCTGATGAACAAGCAACTTTCCTATTAGAAGCGAGAATATTTTTTGCGTTGGAAAACCTAAGCAAAACAGAAAATTAACAAGATGTGTTTGTGAAACACCATGCCCCCGAAATAGGAATTCTTTAGATGGTGATTTTTATTGGTTTTTTTTCTTTGTTTAGGGAAAGGGTTAAAACTTTGACCTTGACCTAGATGAAATTACCTTACCCAGTTGCGCCTTGTTGAAACCTATCTGCATACCAAATATTAGCATTGTAACTTAATCAGGGTTGAAGTTATAGGAAAATGTTTAGTTGGCAGGTTAAGTTTTGCAGACAGACGGACAGACAGACAGACAGACACCGGGAAAACAATATGCCCCAGATCTATCGATGAGGGGGGCATTAAAATATGCACGAACGAGAACGACGAATTAATTGTGGTATTGGACACCACTTGGTTTAACAAAACAGTCAAGGTTAAACACACGGAGCGAATCCGGAGTAACAAAAGAATCCAGGTAAGAGACCCTTTACACCAAGAATTCATATACGACATTTTAAACAAGAGATGTTATTTTGTTTACTATACATGTATATAACATCAGGATAGTTGTTTTGTTTTGTTTGAATGGGGTTTAACGCCACTTTAAACAGTTTTTCAGTCATATCGTGACTGCTGGAGCACGTAACAATAGATTCCTTGTGTATCTCTCACCAGTACTACCACCATTACATCCTAGCCTGCTATCCCACTTACACCCATTGGTGTGAGACAAACGTCTGAAAGGATATGTGCCGTCGCAGGGATCGAACCCATGACATCCTGAGATTGAAGATCGGGCTATGACGGCGGCAATATCAGGTTGATTGTTCTCGCATACATACAAAGAAAAGCTACCACGAATATCTCTATAAAACCAGCTGGGTCTTAACCCGTCCCGTACAATTCTGGATTTATACGCTCTTATGATATTACCATTGGGGAAAACATATTAGAAAAAAGAAATTGCTTGTCTTCTTTTTTCACAATATTTCGTTCATACAGGACGGTTATTTTTCTTAATTGTACTTACTATACATTGAATTACATCCTTTGAATTAGGACACGTATAGAATTTTGAAAAACAGTAAAGGATTAAACATGTCTAGAATAGAAAAGTAAATTAACTTATTTAGACCTTGTTGGAAAAAGCTTGTCTCCCAAATGATCTCATAGCATTTCGTCAATTGACCAATAGCTGTCCCTGCGTTGGCCACGCCCACTGGTCAATTAATATTAACCCATTACCACACCACAAAATGTGAGGCTGGTCCAAATTGAAAGTAGTTTCAGACGACGGTTTCAAGTTGATAGAATTTTCTTTTCGTCTTGTTGGAAATTCCTTGATGTACGTAACTCTTTCATTTTCCACAATGTTTTCCAAATTTTTTTTTTCTTGTTGGGCGTAAAAAGGCGGAATAAAGCGTAGAATTATTTCTCACTGAGGCATAAACTTATTTCCACACAATTTCTTTATTTACACCCTTCGAGAAAAGTTTCAGAAAAAGATGTGGAAAATGAAGAAATAGCTTGTACCAAGGAATTTCTTCATTTCCTTAACTAAAATGGTCATCTGCAACTGTTTTGAATTTCGATCTGTCTAACATTTTGCCGTCTGGTGATGGGTTAACCTTTCCCGTATCATAGATTTTAGTTTGGTCCAACTTGAAAGAGGTTGCAGATGCCAATGAAATTTGGATGTAATTTGAAACGAAACTATCAACTGTTTTCAAAAACATCATGGGAAAAGAAGAAATTGCTTGTTGCAAGCAATTTCTTCTTTTCCCTCAATTTTTTCTCAAGTGTTAAAACACAGCGACGTAATACTCGAGGTTTGGGAACTCAGGAAAGGGTTAATGGTCGTTGCGTTATAAAGAAAGCCCCCGTGTTATCAAAATAGTTGTGTTGTCATTTTAAGCTTCCTCACTTGTTTACAGATGCAGTAAGAGCTTACTATTGACAAATTCACCAAACTAAATCAAAGTATATCGAATATGCTGGAGTTTAATTATTTTATAGTTCTGCTTCTCGGCTTTTCCAAAGGTTTGGTTTTAGAGGAAGATGGCGAATCCGCTCGACTTGAAGAGTTAGAAGTGAAAGTAGACGCTCTACAGACGAATGTTCAAACGCTTACGTCAGCCATGAGTGAATGCGGTAAATATATCTTGCAATAATAATTAATAATAATTGATCAATCGCGACTTTCAGTCAACCAATGAAATAGTTAATGTATGCTGGAAGTTAACTTTGAACTCCAACTATGTGGTTTATTCAAGCTGTAGTTACGACGATTATGGTGCCAGACGACCATCTTAGTTTTTATAAGTTTGGCAAAATATAGCTGTTTAAAACCGATGAGGTACTTCCGTTTGATTCAATGGGCGAGGCCTAGACATTTGCATCAATAACTACACACTTTAACACCAAGAATCTGACCACTTTTGGACATTCGCATTGTCTACTCCGAGCGTTCACTATTATCTCTGCATATACTTTTTTATCGCAGTAATGTCATCACTGAGGAAGCTTTTATCTGTCCGTGAAACTTTGATAAATCAAAGCACTGAAAGTACTGTGAGGGGCCATTCTTCATATCGTTTCACTAATATAATATTTGTATATAGCTTTTATCGAGCCAACTTTGTTTGCCACACAGCACTGAGCGTACCGAGATGGGAAGGTTATCAAATCGGTTTATTTGCATTACGATTGTTTCAAATACCGCACAGGACACAAACTTGTCTTTTCTAAAGGGCGATTATGTCTATTATACTACACAATAATTAATCGATCGGGCCTGTAAATAAAAAATCGACCAATCAAATTACCAGTTTAGATAGGAAGTGAATATCTAACTCCGACATTTATGTGAAGCATTTTCGTTTCCTAAAGGCTAATCAAGCTTTCGTTTCGACGTTTATGTCGCTAACAAAAAAAAAAATTTTTTTTTTCTGACCATATTTCTTTTTTCAAAATAACAGTTTAACATCCGAATCAAACTTCCTGTTGGTGTCCGAAGCGATCTGTCAATTGAACTTTAGGTTTACTCAAAGCTGCGTTTAACAATACGCATCACATGAAATTTCTAATCCATTGGAATTGGAACGATAAGACTTATATTATCACGGCTGAAGCTTGTATACCTACCCATGTCTCGTATATTCCTAAACCAACGCAACCGCAACATTCAGCTGCTCACCATATCGTCACTCATTTCTTTCTAGCATTCTTTCTGCCAATTTGTATGGGACATTAATTCACGCATGACTATTTCCAAATATTCAGAAGAATGTTTGTCGTGTCTGGATTTGAAGGATTGTGAACAAAGTTTGTTGCCGAGTGTGTTTATATGTCAATATTTGGAAATATCATCATCTTAATCAAGGTTAAGCCTGCATTTTCAAGACAAATATTGCTATGTTTGAATGGAGCGCAAATAACATGATTAACAGAACAGAACAGAACAGAACTTTTATTCAAGATAATGACTCGAACACGTATGGTTCATACATCATACATCGATATACAAAACATTATACAAAGCATACCTGGGTATAAACACACTTAACAGTATAAATTACAAAGTATATGTGGAAATAAAGAATAATGTAGGGGTCTTATTAGGATTAAATTTGCATATCGTTTGTTTTCTAAATTAATTCCAAATTTGTGATATGTAAATTATTAAATACCCGTTGTCGATATTCAAGTCTTGTTTTCGCTTTTCGTTTGCTTTTATAGAGTAAATACCAATTCCGTTTAGAATTTTAATGTTTTCTGAATTTAAAAGTTCTATTAATTTTTTAACGCTTGGTCTCTCGTAAATATTTTTTGATGTATAAAATTCTCAAATCCCTGTAAGCCGGACAGATTAACAGAAAGTGAAATTCATCTTCAATTTCATTAAGATTACAAAATGAACAAATTCTTTCGTTTCTAGCAATATTTCTATGTCGTCCGCTTTCAATGTTTAATGTATGAGCTGAAAGGCGCAATTTCGCCACAGCGTTTCTATAAGAAGCAATTTTCATTTTATCTAAATATAAAGAAAAAGAGAAACTATCTTTAAGATTTTTGTATACGAATAAAGAAGAACGATTATTTATATCTTGAAACCACTCATTTATGTATATATCAATCAATCTATTTCGAAATAATGGAATGAAAATTTTAGAGTTAACAGATGCTGGAAACAACCAAACATCGTAGAACCCGGATTTTTGTAGAAGTTCTTTTACTTTAAACGTCCATAAATTTTTGTTGTTTAAATTTTCCATTTCCTGTAATACTGTTTGAAGAATGCAATTAGAAGTTTTCTCTAATGAAAACAAATTTAAAAAGTATTTTATTATTCTAACTTTCATATTAATGTGTAATGGGAATCTCCCGAATTCTCCGTAAATAGCCGAGTTACAGGTTGAGGGTTTAACATTCAATGTTCTTTTCAGAAATTTTCTGTGAATTCTTTCAATAAGCTCGCTCGTGATAAAACCCCAGACCTCGCTAGAATAATAAATGATTGACGCAACAAATGAGTCAAATAAATGAAGTAGTATTTTTAACGGAATTTCTTTATTTTTGGTAATTTGGTGTAAATCGCTTAATGCACGAGTTGCTTTTCCTAATAAGGTTTTAATTGCATTATTGAAATTTCCGTTTGTACTAAAAACTAAGCCTAAGTAATTGAATGTATCAACAATTTCTATATTAATTCCTGAATATGTAAAGATAATATCATCTAATTTTTGTCTACATTTACGAAAAATCATAATTTTTGTCTTTTGAACATTAACTTTTAATTTCCATTTCTCACAATACTTTTCAAATGCTGATAACAGCTGTTGTAATCCTGTAGGGGTGTCGGAAATTAACACTGAATCGTCTGCAAAAAGTAAGAGATAAATCGGTAATTGTCCCAATGAAAAACATTCTGTTGTATGTTGTTGTAAAAACATCTCTATATCGTTAACAAAGAAGGAAAATAAGAAAGGTGAAAGCGATTCACCCTGTAACAATCCACGTCACAGTTATATAGATCTGAAATAGAATTCATGTGTTTGACACATAGTTTTACATCATTATATATTGAGCGAATAACGGTAAATAGCTTACCTGAAAGATTGTTTTTAATAAGTTTAAACCAGAGTCCGTTACGGTATATAGAATCGAAACATTTTTCTAAATCTATAAAACAACAATATAGTTTTTTCTTTTCAATAAACTGTTGTTGAATAAAAGAATTTAAGATAAAAAATGCATCGACTGTACTATGTTTGGCTTTAAACCCGAATTGGGCATCACTTAAAACATCATATTTAGCTGACCATGTGTTAAGGCGTTTATTAATCAATGACGTAAATAGTTTGGAAAAACAACTTGTTAAAGTAATACCTCTGTAATTAGAGGGATCGGAGTGATCTCCCTTTTTACAATCTTAGTTGAAATTCAATATAGTATAATCCTAATGCCCAACTGTGAAACATCGGAATTTATCGGGTGTGATCATTAGTCTTCGATGAATGCGATAACTATTGAATTGATCAAGGAAGCCAATAACGTAATTGATACTTCTAGGAAACTACAAATGAGGAAATATTCAGTGAATTTGAAAGAAATTTGTATTTATCCAATTTATTTCGGTTTCATTCGGGTTGTCAGTCCGATTAGCTTTGTTGGTAGAGCACTTGATTTCACACCTCAAGGTCACGGGTTCGAGCCCCGGGCTGACCATATCAACTAACAGACTAATTGTCTTTCGGATGAGACGTTAAACCGAGGCCCCGTGTGACGGTGCTATCCACCGAGCACGTAAAAGAACCAGGCGGAGCTCTCAGCAGTTTCGTCCTGTATCCTTGCACTATCCCCATTACAACTAACTGTCTTCTGGGGGCGTCGCTCATAACGGCATGTGCTACGGTAGCGACGATAAATAAACGGAATAGATACCATTCGGGTTTAATGTCGCTTACTAATTTGGCGTTACTTAGGTCAACAAGTTTTATTAATTTCATTCTTTAAAGTTATAAAGTTATTATTATTTCTGGAAGTTAGAAATTTGAAACTGCGACCAATATTTTTCATCCGTAATCCGTAAAAGAGTCGTCTTAATTTCATTCACCCTTTTAGATAGAAAACAAAGTGGATAATGAAGAAATTACTTGATACAAGTAATTTCTTCATTTTTCATAATGTTTCCCCAAGCTTTTTTCTTAAGGGTTGTAAAAAGAAGGGGTTGTTTGGGAATGGGCTAAAAGTCATTATCTTTGTAGATCTAATTCACCAAATGTGTAAAATTGTGATGTAGATCTCCGTGGATCCGGCAATCTGATCCGTTGATGTACTCTTCGTTAATATATTGAATCCCTATTGACAACTTTTCTAAATTCGAGTAAAATTCGAGTATATAATCACAAAAATCGCAATGATAGAAAAATCTGAAGATAGGCTATTTCACTTTAGCCTATTAAAACTGAGCTGGTAAACCACTAAGCGTCAAACCTGAATGGACCAAATTATTGACGGATTGCTGGTGTTGCGTACTGACTCCGCTGGTCACGCCAACTGACCTCCACAGAAAGCTCGACTTAGATTTTTTTACCTTATTTTGTAAATTTTAAGGCTAATAAGATGAAACAAAAAAGTAAATGGTTGGTTGGCGATCTTGAATTAGTAACTACAGCTTAGTCAATCATTAATTACGATCTTTTAATCGCCAAACTAACAAACTGTAGCCAATTTAGTATTTCAAAATTCACTTCTGGTGTGAATGGATGATTAAATTGATCGATCGATTCCTTAATTGACAGCAGCGATCCGTACATTGAACGATCGATTAGTGTTTTGGTCACACAGACTGGTATCCGGCATTGGCGATAAATGCACGAGTATTCTATACTGGTACCCAATTACTTCCGAAAAATTATGAGTCTCAAGTATCCATTGTAAAGCAATACATACGCCAATCAATTCCGATTTGTGTAAGGCTGATAAGGAAGTTCGGTGACCATTTGAAGTTTTTTCAGCTCTATTACTCAGTTTGTATTGTACTCGACTTCAATCCTCGAGATCTCGGAGCGATTCCCGGGCTAACCAAACTAATAAACTTATTGTATTTTGGATAGGACACAAAAATGGGGCCCCGTGTGACGGTGTTGATATCGAGCGCGTTAAAGCAGCAGACAGGGCTCTCACCAGTTTCGTCCTGTATCCTTGTACTAACAAAAAACGTCTTCTGAGGGTGTCTCTTGTATGGGCACGCACGATATATCAACGGAAATAAAGGTTTTCAATATTGGTTCTGCTTCGCGGTACATTTACGCTTATTGAACATAATGTGTTATTAGTGTTTTATTATGACGAATCCAAAGTATGGTTCTAATTCATGGGCTTTTGATTGTTTTACATTAAATGCAATTTCAAAGCCAGGCTGAAACAACACCCACTGAAAAAGCTTCTGTTCCGCGTAGGAATATATACTTTACAGTAACTCTTGTATTAAGCGACCAAAAAGGTATCATATCCTTTAGTAGGTAGGACAAATTCTTTGTGAGGGCTTCTAATAGTAGTATAGGCGTCGGTTTGGGGGTAAACAAACGGGCGCCATCTTGGATGACCTACTTACTATTTATAGATGTTGGCCACGTGGTTGACCTACTTTGATGGAACTCATTTGCAAAGGGTTGTGATTGGATGTTATTTTAGGCGGCCATCTTGTTGACCTACTTAGCTTTAACATTGGAGATCCTGATCAGAAGCACCCTTTGGTATGAAGCTAACTCTTTTTAGTTATACCACTATCTGATAATGCTAGCGGCCATTGAGGGTTAGGGCCTCTTATCAGACGGAGTTACTTTTTTTGATTTAGACCTACACTGTCTTGGGACACCCTACATGCAACATCCCTATGGTACATATGTTCCCTTTCTGTACCAAAGAGTTGAGCCGAAGCACACAGTCGACATGTATGGCAAATCAAAAAAAAAAAAAAATGACTTACTTCAAAAGCACGTCCGATCTGTTCAGTGTTCGCCAAAGAAATGACAAATTTACTACAGCGCATGCGTTACCATGTGACTTTTGCACACGACACATGTATGCACACGTCGTCTATTTTTAGTATTTCACAATCATTAGTTCCAAGGGTCAAGTGACCCTCAAGTGTTTTTTCCTGTTTGAAGACAAACATATCCTGTTCAATGTCTTATCAGTACAACCCATGTCAAGTACCCTCAAGTGTTTTTTCCTGTTTGAAGACAAACATATCCTGTTCAATGTCTTATCAGTAGTGTCCGTGTCAAGTGTTTTTTCCTGTTGGCGGACAAACAGATCCGGTTTAAGTGTCTTATCAGTAGTGTCCGTGTCAAGTGTTTTTTCCTGTTGGCGGACAAACATATCCTGTTTAAGTGTCTTATCTGTAGTGTCCGTTTCAAGTGTTTTTCCTGTTGTGTATCCTGGTTGTCTTATCAGTACTGACCAAGTCAAGAGTTGTTTCCTGTGTCCAAGTCAAATACCCTCAAGTGTTTATTCCTGTGTATTTCTATTGGATGAAATTTTAGCCAATGAAAAGTTTGTATTTTTAATCAATCAGAATGAAGCTCCACTACAGGATCAGATTGGTGTTACAACTGACCATTTTAGCAGTTTGTACATTTTATCATGAAAGTTACAATGTCTGAACACGCTTTTCAAAGACATTTGAGTGGTAAATACTCAGACGCTTCCGTTTTCATTGACAGAAGAATGATGGTATTTTGTATTCATAGCTGCTTACGTTCTCCTGACCAAGTTGAAGAATGTAAAAATAGAATAAGTCTTGTGAAGGAATTTGATTATGACATTGGAATATTAGGACTTTGCAAAGTGACAAGTAATCAGATAAAGGTAATATGTTGCAAAACGAGAAATGTCTACATATCCGTTTTAAAGGAACATGGAGGAGAATAAATCAAGTAAGTTTACCTTTTCTTCATACATGTTTTATATTTTCATATTTCTTTGATATATACATATACGCATGTACAGACAGACAGACAGACAGACCGACAGACAGACAGACAGACAGACAGACAGACCGGTAGGCATATCGCTTTTTTTTACAATTTTCTTTTCTTCCTTTTCTCGCCTTCATCACATTGGTCTGAAGTACGTTTATTATTTAATGTGATGAGGTGTTTTTCATCCTTAACTTCCCTTGCGTGGGATAAATTTTCATCTGTTTCTGATGCACAAAACCGAATATTTTGAAAAAGTTCCTTTTCTACAATGGACATTAGCATACTGCATGTACACAAAAATTTTAGTCCATGGCTCTCGTGTACATTGGATGTCAAATAATGTGCAAGTTCATGGATAAATGAGGCCACAGCATCTTCTAACGAAGTTTGCATATCAACGAAAATAACAATGTTATCATCATGACTGTAGCCCTTGAGGTACATTCCATCCACAAGTCCATTCCCTTTTTTTAGCACAATGTTTATGCACTTGTGTTTCACTTGTCTTCGCCCCAAAACAGCCATTAGAAAGGTCATAACCTGTTGTAATATAAACAGTATAACTTTAATTGTTTAATAAATCTAAAAGATACTATATGACATTAAATATAGTCGTATGACATGATCTATAGATATAACTTAATACCCTCTCTCTTTGTCTTTCTTTCTCTCTCTCTCTCTCTCACACACTTTCTCTCTCTCACACACACACACACACACACACACACACACACATATATATATATATATATAATTATGACATTTGGAAAATTGTTTCTTACTTTTTTTATTGAATTGGTCAGATCCCTTGTATGTACACGCTTTTGATCGTCTGCCTCATAACTCCCGCCATTTCTAATCCTCAGGGATACCACTTCTTTTGGATCGTAACAAAAGACATCCTGTGGTTTTAGGACTTGCGTCCGTTTGCCGTTCTTTATGGTTACATGGCATTGTCCTGAAGAAAAAATGTAACAAAATTAGTTTTAATCAACGGACAGATAATTTTAAGAGTAGATAAAACTGATATGTGTTTCTTTGTTTGTTATATTAGACACTATCCATCACATGATTTTGTCTTCTGTTCTTATTCTTGTATCGTCTGATATGTGTATATTCCTGAAAATTTGCAAAATATCTTATCAATTTATGTTTCAGACTATATCTGATTCTCTGTGATTAATCTTTGTTCATACATTGAACACTCTGATTAATCAAAGTAAGACCCTATGAATATATTAATGAGATGTTGTAAACGCAAACTGATAGACTAAGAAAAAAAAATAACTTACCAAATTCATATGATCCCGATCCATCCATTAGCAGCACGTCTAGTACTTTTCCAAGGAACATGGTGAAAGAAATGACTCTATCCAAACTGCATAACATGGCTGCTAGAACATGACCACAAATATAATCCATATTTATTTTGGACTGATTTTGAGATGTAAGATATTAACTGATCTGAATGAAGTCAACAGATTGACGTCTCAATACAGACTGGTCAGTTTATCTAAAATCCCCATCTAAAGGATAAGTACACCAAGTGTCCTGCGGAAAGCCCCGGCCGTCCCCTACTCTCTGAACAGGACATGACACTATATGACACTTGAGTTTCAAGTGCTGGTTGAATTAGTTTTTATTTAAAAGATATAAAATTGTTAAAACTTTAAAATATCCTAGATTTGACTATTCCATTGACTTTAGTGCCATGAATTTAGTTGGAAATGATGTAAAAATTATTATTCTACGATGAGAAATAAGAAAACAGCAACTTGGCGTTTGCATAGTACTATTAGGCTAAAATTGATTTATGTACCATGGATTAACATCCATAAAGTGAATCCAAATAAATCATGTATCCCTGAAGAGAAGAGAGATTGATCTTTTCTGTGATAAAAGTTTTACTTCCATAATATCAACAACATGGGAGTTCTGGCGCCTTAAACTTATAATATGTGTTTTATTAACAAGTCACCGGCGAAGTAATGTACACGTATAAAATACATACCAAATAAAACTAGATCTTAAAAGCTTTCCAACGGTACCAAGATCATTGAAATCCGTCCAGGAATGACTGAGATACGACAATTTGAAATTTGACCACATGGTAAACACATGGCAATTTATTGGCTCGAAAAGATAGCCACGGAATCTGCCGAGTACAGATGTTCGTATTTTTCCGTAATGATATCTTTAAATGAACATATCTCCATTAATACTTGACCAATTGTCATAATCATGGTATCGTTGGAAAGCTTATAACACATAGAAAAGGTTCACTGTCATGCATCATGTGCTTCTTTATTCGGGTGGTACTAGTAGCCGGATACATATGTACAATCTATTTTAGTCATACTAAGTAGTTGTTTCTCCCTTTTCTGTAGCAAATAAATGTTTGTTGAAACAAAGGATAGATTTACTTTTCATTCGGACTCCATTTTGGTGCCAAGTCTTGTCGTACTATCCGTAATTCGGATAAGCACCAATATTCGGATATTGATCAATAACTTTCTTATTTCTTCATCGAATACAATGCTTGATATATCATTTTGAAGCTAATGAAAAGTACAATTTAATCATTAGATGTGTATCAATTTTCGGATAATCTTGTACCCAAATAATAACAAGTTTAGACTTGTAATACTCTTCAAGGTTGTTCTATTATTAAGCATGATGATTTGTGACGACCTATGCATGTTCAAAGTTGTATAATGATCTCAGTTTCTATTTCTAACGATAACATCATTTCTATTTATAGCTGACCAATCACAGGGCAGGATCTGTGCTCTGATGAGTATAAAGTCAAGCTACACAGTTACCTCGTCATTCTGCAATCAAGAGTCAACCAAGCAACAAAGATGGTCACAATAAGAACCAGCTACCAATTGGGCAAGTATGTATCGGTAGAGGTACATGATCATGGCTCAGACCATATAGAGGTTGCGTTGATACAGACGATATACGAGAACAACTTATTAAAGAAGAGAGATTACACCCTGACACTCCAGAGATACCAACAGTTGATGTGGAAGACTGAAGATATTAAAAAAGCTATTGTTGACCACAGACAAGGGAAGGACGTCCATTACAGCTCACATCTGGGTGGCAACAATTATGTTCAAGTCAATAGTGGGTTTTCTGTAGTAGATCTACGAAAGTTCTGGTTACCTGAAGGGAAAGATCAAGTCCAACCCACCCGAAGAGGCATCCCACTCAAATTCGATGAGTTTGAAACATTGTTGAAACTGAAAGCAGAAATAGAACAGGTCATCCCCGAATTGGATCAAACACAGCCATGCTGGATGGACAATGATCATATGAACCAACTTGGGTATCTGAGATGTGCCGAATGTAGCCCAAATGATTTTCAGAATTGGTGAAACGTGTATAAACAGAATTGACGTGTATGGACATATATGTAGGAAGTGTATCCCGAGCAACATAGTGGATTCTTATCAAAACCGGGTGAATACAAAGAACTTGTTCCACCTGCATCAGTCTATAATACCACTACAGTGCCGTTCGGAACCCCTACTCAAACCAAACTTGTACCCTTATATAGATTGGGATTGTTTAGAAAATGTGTGTGAGTCTTGTTGCAACCGTGATTGGACTTCTGGAACACTTAGAGTACCAGTATAGACTATGCAAGCTCAAACAAGAAGCCCGTGAAGCCGCAGATCGATGGGTGGAGTGTTTTGAACATAAATAATATTATATAAAGACAGTGTACAGAGTGGATGAGATTGTAGATAAAATGACTGTTTTAAAAAACTGTATATACTATGTAAAATAATTATGTAAAACATTGATGTACAAATAATGTAAGAATGTATTGTATGTATTATGTCAATAAACATGACGGATTGGAAACAATATTTGTCTTCCTTGTATTTTAATACCAAATCTCCTGCTAGTTTTCTCGGCCCTGAGAAATTATATCAGTATGTCAAGTCGGAGGGAAAGTTCAAAATCGGGCGACATCGCATTCGACAATGGCTCCAAAATCAAGAGTCCTATTCTCTAACCAGAGGAGCAAGACGTAAATTTAAACGCTCCCGTGTAATTGTCAATGGAATAGATAGTCTGTGGGACATGGATTTAATGGACATGGTTGACTTAACCAAACATAATGATGGTTATAAATATGTTATTATCTGTATAGATATCTTTTCACGCTTCGCTTTATGTCAACCGATTAAAAGTAAAACGGGTAGAGATGTAGTAGAAGCTTTACAGACCATATTATCTGGATCCAGAAAACCAAATATGATAAGGACAGATAGAGGGATGGAGTTTCGTTCAAAAGAGGTAAACAAATATCTGAAAAGCAAGAATATTCATCACTTTTATGCCCTCAATACAGAGACCAAAGCCAATTACGCTGAGAGATTCATAAAAACACTGAAACACAAAATATTCAGATATATACGAAAGACCGGTGGTGACATCATGTATTCACAGTTCACACTTCAAACTTCATACATATTAAGTCTGAAATTGGAAGTGTGAAATGTGAATTATGAGACCAGTGGTGACTTCTTAAATTCACAGTACATAATCAAACCAAATTAAATATGAAGTTTGAAGCGTGAAGTTGGAAGTATGAAGTGTGAAGTTGGAAGTTTGAAGTGTGAAGTTGGAAGTATGAAGTCGGAAGTTTGAAGTTTGAAGTTGGAAGTGAGAAGTTGGAAGTATGAAGTGTGAAGTTGGAAGTATGAAGTGTGAAGTCGGAAGTTTGAAGTGTGAAGTTGGAAGTTTGAAGTGTGAAGTGTGAAGTTGGAAGTTGGAAGTATGAAGTGTGAAGTTGGAAGTTTGAAGTGTGAAGTGTGAAGTTGGAAGTATGAAGTGTGAAGTTGGAAGTATGAAGTGTGAAGTCGGAAGTTTGAAATGTGAAGTTTGAAGTCGGAAGTTTGAAGTGTGAAGTTGGAAGTATGAAGTTGGAAGTATGAAGAGAGAAGTTTGAAGTGTGAAGTTGGAAGTATGAAGTGTGAAGTGTGAAGTGTGAAGTTGGAAGTTTGAAGTGTGAAGTTGGAAGTTTGAAGTGTGAAGTTGGAAGTATGAAGTGTGAAGTGTGAAGTTGGAAGTTGGAAGTTGGAAGTTTGAAGTTTGAAGTGTGAAGTGTGAAGTTGGAAGTATGAAGTGTGAAGTGTGAAGTTTGAAGTTGGAAGTTGGAAGTTTGAAGTGTGAAGTTGGAAGTGTGAAGTGTGAAGTTGGAAGTTTGAAGTGTGAAGTGTGAAGTTGGAAGTATGAAGTCGGAAGTTTGAACTGTGAAGTTGGAAGTATGAAGTGTGAAGTGTGAAGCTGGAAGTTTGAAGTGAGAAGTTGGAAGTTTGAAGTGTGAAGTGTGAAGTGTGAAGTTGGAAGTATGAAGTCGGAAGTTTGAAGTGTGAAGTTGGAAGTATGAAGTTGGAAGTTTGAAGTCGGAAGTTTGAAGTGTGAAGTAGGAAGTATGAAGTGTGAAGTTGGGAGTATGAAGTGTGAAGTTGGAAGTGTGAAGTTGGAAGTATGAAGTGTGAAGTGTGAAGTTTGAAGTGTGAAGTTTGAAGTGTGAAGTGTGAAGTTGGAAGGTATACATACATCCAACTTCCAACTTCCAACTTCACACTTCAAACTTCCGACTTCATACTTCAAACTTCACACTTCAAACTTCCAACTTCACACTTCACACTTCATACTTCCAACTTCACACTTCAAACTTCCAACTTCCAACTTCAAACTTCACACTTCACACTTCATACTTCCAACTTCACACTTCACACTTCAAACTTCAAACTTCCAACTTCCAACTTCCAACTTCACACTTCACACTTCATACTTCCAACTTCAAACTTCCAACTTCACACTTCAAACTTCCAACTTCACACTTCACACTTCATACTTCCAACTTCACACTTCAAACTTCTCACTTCATACTTCCGACTTCATACTTCCGACTTCACACTTCAAACTTCACACTTCATACTTCCAACTTCACACTTCAAACTTCCAACTTCACACTTCATACTTCCAACTTCACACTTCAAACTTCCAACTTCACACTTCATACTTCCAACTTCACACTTCACACTTCAAACTTCCAACTTCACATTTCAAACTTCCGACTTCACACTTCATACTTCCAACTTCACACTTCATACTTCCAACTTCACACTTCACACTTCAAACTTCCAACTTCACACTTCAAACTTCCGACTTCACACTTCATACTTCCAACTTCTCACTTCATACTTCCAACTTCAGACTTCATACTTCCAACTTCCAACTTCACACTTCATACTTCCAACTTCACACTTCAAACTTCCAACTTCACACTTCATACTTCCAACTTCACACTTCACACTTCATACTTCCAACTTCACACTTCAAACTTCCGACTTCATACTTCCAACTTCTTACTTCCAACTTCAAACTTCCGACTTCATACTTCCAACTTCTCACTTCACACTTCCGACTTCATACTTCCAACTTCTCACTTCAAACTTCCGACTTCACATTTCAGAGTTACTATGTATGAAGTGTGAACTGTGAATTCTTGATGTCACCACCGGTCTTTCGTAGATATATGCTGAATAAAAGGACACAGAAATATATAGACGCTCTTCAAGACATAGTCCACAGTTACAATTATACCATTCACCGTAGTTTGAGAGCGACACCAGCAAGCATTACCAAAGACACAGAAGGAGAGAGTAGACTTCAACAGTACTTACTTAGAAAGAAACCCCGATCAAAAATAAAGCCCTACAAGTTGAAGATTGGTCAAACTGTCCGTCTTTCCCACGTACGTGGCGTGTTTGATCGGGAATACTCTCAAAAATGGACGTGGGAAATATTCAAAGTGCAACAACGTTTCAGACGAGAAGGAATTCCCGTGTACAAGATAGAAGATTGGGAAGGAGAAACTATAGAAGGTACATTCAATGAACCGGAACTCCAGGCCGTGACAATAGACGAGTCAACGGAATATCACATTGAAAAAGTGCTCAAGAAAAGAGTGAAAAACAAACAAAAACAAGTTCTTGTACGTTGGTTACATTGGCCAAAAAAGTACGACAGCTGGATACCAAAAAATGACGTCATCAAATATTCATAGTACATCACGTGATCACCCGATTCATATAAAGCTATGGGTAGTATAGTCCATACTCATTCAAGTGGCAGAGACCTTACAGTAAACATGCTCATTACTAACAGTGTATACAGCGCCAGCATTGGATGCCCCGTGGACCTGAGACAATTATGTTACCGTTTAACGGACGTGCGTTACGATCCAAGAAGATTTCCTGGACTAATATGGCAACATAAAACAATTGGTGGAAATTGTTTAGTCTTTTCCAACGGTGTAATTAACTGTAATGGCAAAGTACTCAGTGCAAAAGAAGGCTGTCAACGATTAAGACGATATGCCAGACGTTTACAAAAACTCGGTTATCCAGTGGTTCTTACTGATGTGAAGCGGGTGACTCTATCTGCCACTCATAGCCTTAGTACAACATTGGACCTACGACAGCTAGTATCAGAAAGACCAAACGTCACATACGAGCCAGAACTGTTTCCCTCCGCCAACTTTAAAGTAGAAGGAGTGAACTTTTGTTGTTTTCATAGTGGTAAAGTGGTGATGACAGGTATCAAATCTATGAGCCAAATAGATGATGTGGTGTACCCTACGTTAATTGAACTGGAATTGTATACTGTGTAAGAAGGAGTAACCCACGCATATGAGTGTATCAACATGTCTGACTCAAACGTGTACACAAAGCTCAACATTGGAACTATTGCACTCAGAAAACAGTTACTTACTTATATGACTGATGAACAACTAGAGGCTATTGTAGAGGTAGTCACTAGACACGTGAATGGTGTCATTAATCCCATGAGAAGAGACGTTCAGTTATTTCAACGAAAGCATCTACTGCTAAGAACGATAGCATCTGGATCTGTATCACTGACAAGAAAGAAACGGCTACTACGTCGACATCACTCCATTATTCCAGTAATACTGAGGACGGTGTATCTGGTAAAAGCTATACTGGATGAAGTAGCGTAAGAAAGAATTAACAAATTAAGATGTAACCATGGCAAACTTTTACCTTTATCTTCACAGTCAAGATTCACTCGATATACGTAAGAACAATAATCCGTCAGAGTTTTTAGTTCAGCTTCCGAAATCGTATACATTGGACGGAAATTGGGTTTGTGCCGTTACAGAAATTACATTGACTTGTGATTTTACACCGAGAAGTAAAAGACTTTATTTATGCTGCGATATAGTGGAAGAAACCTGTGTCAGAGGAACGTTGTTACCAATTCTTAGAAGCTTCGAAATCGAAACGAAGTATAAAAGACTAAAGTATAAAGAATTCATAGTACCAGCGTATCTGCCGGTGTCAATAACACACTTGAATTCTCTAAGATTCTATCTGAAAGACGCAAATCTAAATACAGTCGAATTTGGTACCAACGATCTTCACTGTGTACTACATCTGAAAAGAAATGGGTTCAGTAGAAGTCTATGATTACCGACAACAAAAGTGGGTCCCTTATGTCGGTGACCCGGAAGTATGGTATCAACATTTTAAAGATCTCAGAGACGGATATGTCCAACCTGATCACCGAGGACGTTATATCGTGGGAAGTGGATCCAAATACCGGAAACAACAACAACAACCTACAGTAAACTTGGTCACACCCGTTGCTCAGGCTAACGCCATTGCTCAGTCGGAAGTGGATCGCGAGAAACAACTTAAGAAGGCCGAGACACAAAAGCGTAAGAATGTGAAAGCACAACTGCCTAACCAAAAACGTCAAAAAATTAAGTACAACTCGGACGATATATTCAGTATCTAATCAACATGCAGCGACACGATTATCACCAGGAAGATTTATCTTTATTTGTACCGGCTCCGGCTGTCACTTCGGCAATATCAAGAGAATGGCAAGCGTTTAGACCCGTCAATCAAATTAAGGACACGTCTGTACTCGATTTCAACATACCGGCACAATCAGCCTCTTATGTGGATCTCAGACGCAGCGTGTTGAGTATAAAAGCCAAACTAGTAAAGGGAGATAACTCCGACATAAATCCAAATGAAGTTGTTGGTCCGGCGAATTTATCGCTACACTCTCTATTTCGTCAAGTAGATGTGAGTTTTCAACAAACACCCTTACCTCACACGGGGACCAACTACCCGTACAAAGCGTACATTGATACGCTACTGAATACGAATGAAAGTGAGCAAAAGGGTGTCCTAACAAGCCAATTCTTCTATAAAGATACCGGTGATGTTGGAACCAATGATGCCAAGTCCGGATCAAACGAAGGTCTAAAAACAAGATATGCGAAAACAAAAGGCAGTGCAATTATCGATTTGGAAGGGCCGTTACATCTAGATATGTTTCAACAACCCAAATTGATCGTCAATGGTGTAGCTATTGGTATCAAACTATGGCAAAGTCACGACCCGTTCAGAATCATAACAGACACCTTGACTACTCCTAACTACAAAGTACAGATAGTAGACGCTCAATTCAAGTTGTGTGTACTACGACCCATGGGAGCTATCTTATTGGCCAATGACAAAATGATTCAAGAGAGTCCAGCCGTCTACCCTTACCTTAGATCAGAAATCAAAACGATATCTATAGCCACGGGTCAATACAGTTACAGCGTGACTGATTTATATCAAGGAATGGTACCAAGTAAACTAGTCGTAGGACTGGTCTCGAGTGCCGCGTATAATGGAGATTATGGCAAAAATCCACTCAACTTTCAACATTTCGATTGTAATTTTGTGGGACTGTATATTGACGGACAATCGTTTCCATCACAACCTCTCCAACCCAACTACGCTTCAGACCAGTATGCCGAGTGCTACAGGACATTGACCCTGTATAGAAAAGACGTCAATGTGTCCATGGAAGATTATAAGAAAGGCTATTGTCTCTACGCCTTAGACATTGATCCGTTCTATTCATTCAACACAAAAAGAAGAGGTTCCTGTCGACTGGAGCTCAAATTTACCACCGCCTTACCCGAGAGCGTTACTTTGATTATGTACGCTAGTTTCCCCGAAATACTTAACATCGACAAAGCCAGGGCTGTGTACGTGAAATGAATAACATACAGTTGAAAACATTATTGATTGACTATCCCGTGACCGTATGTGCTGTTGACCAGATTCGTAAAAGAAAAGGAAGATTTGTTATTTCCAATACAGACACGAGCAGTGGTTCTGGAAAGCATTGGTTAACCTTCTATTTTCCTACAAACGGACCTGATGAATTTTTCGATTCCTTAGGCCATACACCGGAACACTATAATGTGGGATTTGAACAATTACTGAAAGACCCCTACTGGATGATCTGTGACCCGATACAAGACAATAATTCAAATGTGTGTGGATTATACTGTATCTATTACGTGAAGAACCGGTACTTGAACACGACAATGAAAGACATTGTAGCGCCCTTTAATGTACATAACAGGGCATGGAATGACAAATTTGTTGTAGAATACGTTAATAATAACAAACCATGATATGTATGTACACGTTTTATTGTATAATAAAATATATAAAGAAACGAGTCTTTTGTTTTTAAAGTGATATCCAGTCAATAGTCTTTGTTTGTGTGGTTCCTCTCATTTTAAAGTCACGTTCCCCCGGGGGTGGTAATGGAACACTAGGCACTTTCTTGATTTTCTTTACTTTTGAGACTTTTGTTTCCTTGGACACCCTTTGTTCTGGTTCTGTACTGTTTCTCATCTTTTCTGGACTTGCTTCTGATTGTGTACCAGATCCTGACTGTAGCATCCGTTGGTACTTTTCATAAGGAATCACTATCAGTTTCTCCATGTCTATTGGATCACGGGTTGTAAATACACAGAGACAATTTTCACTAGTGTATACACGAGACGTTGTTTGTTTTGTATAGCTTCTCGCTTTTGTTGATATCCCGTCTTTCTGTCACCCAGTAGATATAGAACTCGTTTGTGTCTTTTTAGGTAACTTTTCTGCGAAGTTGTGAGTTTAATCTTAAACTTCAGAATATTGAGAGTAATTTCGCTCAAGACTCTCAGTTGATGTTTGGTGATAGTTTGCAATAATGCCTTTCTCTGTGCAGGCGTAGTCTGCATTAAGAGCTGTAGGAAATGACGTTGCTGTTTGATATGTTCCATCATGATTGTTCATACGAGTTTAGGGTATCCTTCTTACGTCAGGCGGTAGACTATAGGGAATTGTCCAGGGAAAATCCTGGTTCTGAGTCGGTATTTGCTATCTCCCCTCGGACTCATATCTACTAATAAATACCCTTCTCTTAAAGCATCTTCGTAAGCTCTCATAAAACCTTTCACTTTTCCGGGAAACAATTGACGTCCTAATGTACTCACTTGTGAGACATCTCTCACATTTTGCATCAATACCATATACCAGGTATTGAGAGCAATAGTTCTGGCATGTTTCCCTTGTTGAAATAGATTTTGAGTGATAAGAATAACACTGATGCATCGGTGATGGGTTCCTTGCGTAAACAGTAATTCCATGTTTTTGTTTTGAACCACTTCATGTATTAAGTCATCAATCACAATCTGTTTATGACGCCGGTCACGCGTAAACTCTTCGAGTTCTTCCTGTGATGGTAACCCTTCTTTGCTCACAAAATTAGGTATAGTTTGTTCCAACCGGTCGAATATGGGTTGATGTATTCCGTAACAATAGAGGACTTGCGTTGGGGGATCTCGGGTATACATATCGGGAAGGTTTTCTAAAAATGTCTTGGTCCATTCCGTTTTCCCAGCGCCTGTCTGACCACTGATACATATACTACTGCATGGTTCAAAGGGTATTAATGACTTCATTGTTTCTTGAGTTTAGGACTCGGTAGAGCGTATCCAATACAGCTACTCAACAAGCTGATCCACAGTTCGCTACTCCCGTTTTGCAGAGACAAATTTACAATAGACGTAATAATAATTACGTACACAATAATCATCTGACAAAAGTAGACAATTTCTGCTTGAGGTACTCGTGTGCCTAACAAATGCCACTTTTCGCTGTTAGATCTGTTTTCTTCATCTTGGGGTAAATGAATAAACTCTTCCCTTTCGGGTATGGGATTCTCGGTAGAATTCATTTTCTTACGTATGTTATAAGATAATGTGTAAGAGAGGTCTTCTTAGGTAAATTAAAGGGTGATAAATAAAGAGTAGTCTGATTCTTCTTACAAGTTTACTCACAATCATAGTACCTGTAATACAATCAACAATGACAAAGCATTGACAAAATTTGAGAAGATAACTGTAAAAATTGATCATCTAATGACAAAATTGAAACTGTAGTGACAAAAATTAAAACGGCGGTGACAAAAGATGATCAGGCTATGACAAAAAATGATCAGGCTATGACAAAAACTGATTAGAACCCTATGGGAAATTACATGTAAACGTGCAAAAACATGTTTGGTTGTGACAAAATTTTATCAGGTACTGACAAAAAATGTTTTACTGTAGACAAAAAATGTTTTACTGTTGACAAAAAATGTTTTACTGTTGACAAAAAAATGATCAGCACAATATTTACACAAAAAATAGTTACATCAATATCCATAAGGTACAGTATCAAAGTTGCCTATTCGTATACGTTTTGTGTACACCATTTGATATGTTTTCTTCTCTTCTCGATTATACAATTTTCGTTTTCGTTTGTCTCTACATATTTTACGGGGGTTTGTTACAGTGATACACTGTTTATCGTTCATCAATAGAGCTTTCAGGCTTTCAAAGTTTATGAGTCGACTGTTTGTATAATGTAAGGAAAATCCACGCACTTTACACGTTTCATTGCGTTTATTGGTTTTATAAGCGTAGTTTTTTGGACCTAAACTAACAAACTCTACAATGTATTCCCCTTCACTCAGTTCATCGGTCAGTTCTCCCAAATAGTCGCCCAACGGTGGATCGGATTGTCCCTCTTTGCTCACATAGATGACACTGTCAGTATCGTAATAGAGCACTCTTCTGCTTAATTCCTCCAACACACTGTAGAGTTTGAGTCTGGCCCAGCAGGTAGTAAAGGTAGCGAGGTAGATGTTGGTCTTGTTGTCTTCGGGCTGGCATTCGGTTTTGTGGATCCATTCCATTTGCAATATGTTACCGGTGAGGATATGGAAAGTTTGCGGTTGTTTCATTGGGTCGGTGAATAGTTGAAAAAAATCGTTGACTTCTTCATCGTGGAAAAAGCTCGTCTGTTTCATGTTGAGTCGTTGACCAAACTTGCCCCAGAACGAATTGAGGCATAGCTTAGCCAAGGCCCTTAATCCCGGGTTCTTCACGATACTCTCTCTGTCCAATGTAACGCCTTCTTTCTCGAAATAGTGTTGAATGTACTGTAGGGCATCATGTTTCGTTTTGATCCAATCGGGAGGTCCGCTCGCCTCTTGTTTGAATTTCAAAAAGGTGTTAATATACTTGGCGAACAGACCCCCGTCTCTGGTATTTTGATTATATTGTGTAGATTCCTCCCAGTGGTATACTTCGTATATGTCGATGATTTTGTAGCCTAGTCGTACCGCCGTTTTGAGTTCTGGAGTACACCAGGTTCCAATCATGGCTCTTTCTTCTTCCTCACAGGTACATTCCTCTTGGTTTTCAGTGTCTGCGCAGGTTCTACATAGTGGGAATTTCAGTTTGCCGTTGGATCTGTAGGGTAACACGGGGTGGTAGAGTTGTCTAGGTGGTAGAACTTTGACTTTAGCGATACCAAAATAGTCTTTGACATTTTTAAAGTCTTTTGTGATAATCTCTGGATGACCCACGGGATATTGACAATATTTGTTGACCCACGGGTATAAACTGGTGAAATCCACGTACTTTATTTGCTCATCGTCATTCGTTTTGTAATACAGTTGACTGGCGTTGGTACGTCCCCCGAAGAAGCTGTCTCGGGGGTCCAATCTTTCTGTCAGGTCCAACGTGTCCACAAGTGCTTTCAGGTCTGGATTTTGTTTGAGTTGTTCTTGAAATTCGTGTTCCCAAACGCATACGTACTTCATGCCTAGCCCCTCGATGTAAGCCCTTTTCTTTTGCGTGAGAGCGTACAATTCTTTAAGCGTCTGGTTGGTCAATGGGTGTACTTTCTCTTCTCTGTCATCGGGAAAACAGGTGGGACAGGCATGAAATACGCAGCCATGAAATTCGTACGCAGTGTTTGTTTCTTCGCAGTAGCCATCTAATTTGTAACGTGTACCAGGTAGATGTTTTTCTCCGATGTTAAGCGCATGTTGTATGTTGACGTTCTGTTGTTTTGCCATCCATTCTAACCATTGTATCGAAATTTTGCTGTGTTGATCTTTGTATCCACTGGGAGGTATTTTCGCTATAGGAGTCTTGACAAACTCCATTTTCTCCACTTTTTTGTCTTTGATGTCTTCTTCTCTAATCCACTGTCCATTTTGAAGAATATAGTTTTTTCCGTCTAAAGTTTTCGCTTGTGTCCATTCATCTTCATCTTCAAATTTCACTCGCCATTCTTCTTCCAAAAACTTGGTTCTATATACGTTCATACATACTGATGCTATGGTCACAGAGTCAAACGGATCCACTGCTCCGAACCATTTCATTTCTTTCTTTTTCGTTTTCTCGTTGATGACTTCTCTTTGTTCTCCGGTGGCATTCATCAGGAGGTCTCTAAATGTCAAACACGATTTCCTCAAAATGTCCACATCACTTCTACAGTACTCTAACATTTCTTTTCTAAAGTCAAACTCTTTGTCTGTTTGTTCTTCGTGCCATTTCAGAAACTCTTCTCTTTCTTTGACGCTCATGTAGTCTACGCCGTAATATTTTGGGTCTGGATACGGTCCCCTATAGTGTTGATTCTCTGTTGTATTGAAGAAGTGTGGGAACCAACCCTTCTTCAACTCATTTAGTCCAAACGCTTTTGGCAATGCTGACAGCTTCATAGGTAGAAAGTTTAAGCTGTCAATTACTTTGATGTGTAGGTCCTTTTCTATTGACATATACATAATTTTGGATCCATTGTAGATGATTTTGTCTGGTCCCATAGATTGGTCAATCAGGTATTCCAGTAGGAAATAACCGTCATATCCTTTCATGTTGTGCGCCACTGCTTTAAAGTACTGGTGTTGGTCGGAGAACAGCCATTCTCCGAACTTTTTAGCGGTATCTTTTCCCTCAAATCGAACTTCCCTGAACCCGCATGTCCCATCACACGGGCCTTCATCATCTTCCTCACAATCGTCCACATTCTCGCATTCCTCGCATCGCGTCCCGCACGATTTACACACGGACTCAGGGTTGAGTTCCTTATCAATACACTTCGAACAAACGGTATGGGCCACCACATAGTTAGGCGTATGGGTAGCTTTCCCGCACCATGACGTCTTGCATCGTTGACATTTGGAGCAGGTTTTACATCTTTGTTCAGGTTGACAGTCTCTACAATGTTTTGATGGTGTGTAACCTTGGTCACATTGGAGCGTTTCATCTTGACTGCATTCGAAATCAAAAAAGATGAATTTTGGTATATAGTCTTCTTTCGGTTCTGTGGCTCGTAAATAGCATAAATGTCCTTCAAGCACGTATTGTTCGCAGGAGGAGCATAGGTACTCTCCGCATTCGTGCTCTTCCTTCTTTCTCTGATCCGCCCTCAGCACTTTGAAACATTGAGGACATTTCCAGTACTTTTGGCATTGAGAGGGGCCACTGGGTTTACCCTTCAGTTTTCCTTTCGTGTGTTTCGCTACTTCTTTGTGTTTTTTGTAACATTCTTCAGAGCGAGAGTCCATATTGCAGTCTTTACACTTTAACGTATATTCTGTTTTGGGGCATTCGTCTCTTTTACAGATGATACAGTAGGTGTCACATTGATGTCTTTCTCGATGATCAAAGTGATACAGACATTTGGAGCAGAAATATATGGCGCTGAAGAAGCCCGTAATACTTGTAATAGCGTGAAAGTGGTCGTCCTCTACTAAATAGATGTAGATACAGGGACGTTCGTCAGTACTAGCGCTGGTAATGAACTTGTTTCCCAGTCTCGCACTGACCACCATCACCCACCATCACCCGCACTCCAAGGGCTTTTTCAAACGCTTCTGTATCCTGTAGACTTGCGGCTCTGTCCATGGGTACACCTGCCATTTGGCATAAGGTTGTTGCTAATTGTCCTTGTTGCTTAAGGTTCTTCCTACATAGGTCCTTATAATAGGTTTCGGGGACTTTTTGATGCTCAAATATGAGTTGGAGATTACTTTTCCTCTGTCTCTGTTTCGTCAGCTCCTTCCATTCTTCAGGGGTACACCGATTCAACTTGGCCCAACTCACACCAATCGCTCTGGCCATACACATATTGTCCTCATTTTCAATGGTCACGATCGACGTTTTCAGTTGTAATGAGTTTTTCTTTCCTTTCAATTTGGTGATTCTTCGACGTGGACCACCGCTTCCTTTGGGTAACTCGATACTTCCAATTGAGATCTCAAACGATTCGTCAATACTGAGATCCTTGTTGCTGTTTAATACTTTTTCCACGGTCGCCATGACGGTATCGGCATTCAGTTGGTCCCAAGGCTGGAGGGGTACAACGATAGGGTCATGGAGTCCCTCGTGGTGAATAATCACCCTTCCCAAATCGTTCCCCGCCAAATCGCCCCGGGCTTGGTCCAATACGTCATCAAACATATCGTGGAGCCCCTGTTGGACATCTTCCAGCCTCTCGCCTCTATACTCTTCATCAATCTTAATTTGGTAGGTTGTAACATGATGGGTGCCAGCACTGTAGTTATACAGTATTCTCGGTAAATATCACGCGTCGTGAAACGTGACTTGGCCACGTTCCAGGGGGCGTGCCCTGAGAGTGTTGTATAACCAGTGACTGAGTATAAAAGATGCTGTTAACCGCCGCAGCCGCAGACTGGAGACTGGAGACTGGAGACTGGAGACTGCAGACTGGAGACTGTAGTAGAGAGAGTTAGTTAGACAGGTTACTTGGTCGGGTGTAAATATGTAAATAAAATGTAGCTGATAGTAGCTGATAATGGACGTTGTGTTGCCTCTTTAATTATTCTACCTGTACCACCTCCTTCGCTCTCGCCGTCGCTGTACTACATGACGCTTTTGTGGTGCCGCCGAACCAGGATCTGGGTTGAATTGAACTGAGCTGTTCCTGCTGTAGTTTTGCTGTGCTGAATCGTGATTGGTGGAATTCGAGAACCGTAAGTTGTCAATTTTGCATATTCTTTTGCGTAGGCATGGCAGAATTATTAGAGATCGCAAGATCTGTTGAGGGACAGATCAAGAACTTAACAACGGCAGTGGGGGCCCAGGGGGTGGCGAAGATAGTAAATATTTTCGATGGTTCTGATCCGAAGCAATTTAAACAATGGATCAAAAGCATAGAAAAATATGCAACACTTACAGGAGTAACAGAAGACTCTGTTAAGTACATTGCATATCAGGCATGCAGTGGCCCTGTCAGTGACTTTTTAAAACGTTATTACGAGCAGAATATAGGACATAATTGGGATCAAGCAAAGACAGAATTACGACTTAGGTTTGGGGAGGTTGTTGACCAGCAACATGCATTGTTACTTTTACGACGGGTTAAGCAAAAATCGGGAGAATCAATTCAAGTTTATGCTGAGAGATTGTTAACTCTCGCTGAGGACGCATTCGATGGACCTGATCAGATGCAACGACATCTGGTGGGATATTTTATTGATGGACTAGCACAGGACTACATGAAAATGAAAGTCATGCGTGATAATCCGCCGACGTTTAATGAGGCTGTGAGAATCGCCACAGGTGAACAAAATTTGCAAAAAAGATTTACCCTTAGGTTAGGACAACAAAATGCGCAAGCTAGAGAAGAGACACCTATGGAAATAGGTCACTCACGATCTAAGTTGTTGAAATGCCATTATTGTAAGAAATTAGGGCACGTCATAAAAGACTGTCGACTGCGAAAAGCCAGTATAAATGCTACTTCCGAAAAGCCAAAATATCAAAATAATATGGAAAACGTTAAATGTTATGCGTGTGGGAAATTTGGACACATTGCTAGAAATTGTCCAGAGAAGCAAACACAAAATAACTCTTTAAACTCAAATGCTTCCCACATGTAGAAGCCGGTGTGGGAAGAAAATCAGAAGACAAACTGAAGGCAAAATTTGCGAAAAAGAATAAACATACTAAAAGGAAATGTATTCAAATTAATTCAGTTAACAAAGGACCTAATTCTCTTCTTCTCAAATTACAAAAACAAAAATATAGAGCTCTTTTGGATTCGGGCGCTGAGGTATCTTTGATTCATAGTCGTGTTTATAATGCATTAAAAATTAAACCTAGGTTACAAAAACATAAATTAGACTTAACAACTGCTGGAAATACTCCACTTCACATCGATGGTATAGCAGAAATTGAGTTTATGTTAGGAGGGCTAAAAATGACCCATAAATTTTATGTAGTACGAGACCTTAATCGAAATATTATAATAGGACTTGATTGGCTTCAATCACGAGGGGTTCGTGTGTATCATGATTTGGGATGTATCCGGGTCGATGAGTCATATGTTCCGCTTGTAGATGATATACATATATCTTCCGTTGCTAGGATGAAACATAAAACCAAGATTCCTCCACAGTCTGCCCATATTTGTCAATGTCAGGTGAGAAGGCACGTGGATCTTCCATCAGGTTATGAGTATGAGATTTCTCCCTTCGAAGTAGGTCAAATTGGCAGTGAGCCAGGCTTGTTAATGATGAATTCAATCTCTAAGCTTTCTGATAACAGGAGATTACCTGTTATGCTCGTCAACACCACTAATAAGACGTTATCTTTTAAAGCTGGAACACCTGTAGCACGTATCAGGCAAATTAAATCTACAGAAATAATGAGCATAGATAAGCAATCTTCGGGCGTGCCAATTAGTGAGAAAAGTCACGGAAACACTGATAAGAAAATTGACACTAATGAGTTAGATAAACTAGATGTTCCTCTTGAATTCAAGCCAAAAATAATCACAGTGCTGAACAAAAACTCTGACTTGTTTGCAAAAACTGATGCTGATTTGAGTCACACGGACACAGTTAAGATGAGAATAGATACTGGAACACATGAACCAATTAAACTTAGGCCTTATCGTACTCAACTGAATAATAGAAAAATTATCGATCAGGCAGTTGATGAAATGTTAGAATCTAAGATCATACAACGAAGTAGATCAGCATGGTCATTTCCAGTTGTAATCGTCGATAAGAAAGATGGAACAAAAAGGTTTTGCGTTGATTTTCGACAATTGAACAAAATTACAAAGACAAATTCTTACCCTCTTCCAGTAATAGATGACATATTAGGTCTGTTAGGCAAGGCTAGGTACTTCTCCTCTCTTGATCTGAAATCAGGGTATTGGCAAGTTAAGATGTCTGACTCCGACAAAGAAAAGACAGCATTTGCTTGTCACCGAGGTCTATTTGAATTTAACGTTATGCCGTTCGGGCTTACAAATGCGCCAGCTATCTTCCAAGAACTGATGAATAGAGTTTTGGAGGGCTTAAGTGATTTTACAACCGCTTACTTAGATGATATTTTGATATATTCAAGAACTTTAGAAGAGCACTTAAAGCACATACAACAAGTGTTTCAACGTCTTCGTGAACATGGTCTTCGTCTGAAACTCAAGAAATGTAGTTTCCTGAAGAAAGAAACAAATTACTTAGGATTTGTTATCAATGCTAATGGCATTCAGCCAGAAGAGAAAAAAGTTGATGTAATTAGATCTCTTTCACCTCCAACTAATGTGCGCGAGGTTAGAAGTTTTATAGGTATGTGTAGTTACTATCGAAGATTCATACCTCAATTTTCTAGCGTAGCTGAACCTATTATTTCTCTAACTCGGAAATACGCCAAGTTCAAATGGGACTCTAGTTGCCAATTAGCTTTTGATAAATTGAAGGACAAATTGTCAGAATTGCCCTTATTATGTTTCCCCGACGTCAGTTTACCATATAAATTGTACACTGACGCTAGCGACAAATGCATTGGTGCATGTCTTACCCAGACTGTTATTGAACAAGGACAAGAAATTGAGCGTCCTATATACTATTTATCACACCGACTGAGTGACACCCAGACTAGATGGGCTGTCATAGAGAAAGAAGCATATGCAATCTATTACAGTTTGCAAAAACTGGATCATTACCTCCATAATGCTAAGTTTACGGTGTACTGTGACCATAAACCTTTAAGATATTTATTGGAGTCTCCGATCCAGAATAAGAAAGTTTCGCTATGGTCCTTAAGTATTGCCGGTTACGACTGTCAGATTGAGTATCTGCCAGGCACGATGAATTCAGTAGCTGACCTGCTTTCGCGTGTACCGCCAAACTCACTTAAGAACCAGACAGATGATTCGCTTCTAAATGACCCAGATGTGAGTGGTCAAATGTACCAAATTAATGTTCTGAACTCTAACGAGTTCCAGCCAAAACGTTTCGCAAGATGTCAACCGAATCTTGAAGACGAGGTTGAAAAGCCCCTTTTCTATGAGCCACTTGATATGATTGTTGAACAAGACAAAGATGAAAATCTGAAACAAATTAAACAAGGATTACAAAACGATACGTTATCCCCCTCTCTTGCTAAAAAACATCTAGTTCTCGATGGAATTTTGTATTACATTTCATTTACTGACTCCGATCCAACTCTTCGTCTTTACATTCCTCAACATCTTCAAACTGATGTTTTGTCTGAATATCATAGATCTTTAGGACATATGGGGATAGATAAAACATATGATGCAATTCGAGCAAAATACTTCTGGATTAATCTATTCAAAGACGTTGTTCAATATGTTACGTCCTGTTTAGCTTGTCAAACAAGGAGTAATAAAAAGACTAAACCAGCTGTTCAAGAAACTGACACGCCTCCTTTTGCGTGGGCAAAATGTGCTGTCGACGTAAGCGGGCCGTATCCTATTACATTGTCCGGAAACAAATACATAATCAGTTTCATTGACCTATTTTCTGGTTATCCCGAGGCGTTTGCGTGTCCTGACAAAAGTGCGCAAACGATGGCTCACCTCATTATAGATGAAATTGTACCTCGTTATTCCTGTCCTCTTGAAATATTGTCTGATAACGGTTCTGAGATCGTTAATCAGGTCATTAAAGAGACCTTGGCTGAATTAAATATACACCATGTAACAACGTCCTTTTACCATCCTCAAAGTAATGGTCTGATAGAACGATATCACAGAACACTAGCTGATGTTATGTCAAAGAAAATGCAGATTGAAAATGCTCAGTGGGATGCATTTCTACCTCACGTACTTTCAGCTATCCGGTTCGGTGTAAATGAATCAACAAAATGTTCGCCTTTCTACCTTTTGTTTAATAGAGAATGTGTATTACCAATCGACACAATTCTGAGGCCGCGTCGAAAATACCAAGGAGAAGACCCTCATAAAATTTCGTTAGAACAACAACATAAAGCATTTCTCTTAGTTCATCGAAATAGGAAAAAAGCCAAACAAAAACGAAATGAGTACAAAAACCGAAAAATTGATGACGTCAAACTTCAGGTTGGTGACCCCGTTTATCTCAAAAACCACACTCGTAAAAATAAATTGGACATTAAATGGCGTCCTTATTATCGGATAATTGAACAAACATCACCTGTTACTTTTATTATCAAGCATCAATTAGATGGAAGCACGACCAAAGCTCATGCTGAACACCTGCGTTTAGCTAATTTAGAGGAATGGCACGTACCTGTAGATAAGTCAGGCCGCCAATTAAGACCAAGTAATTACGTTGTTCCGCCTTTTTCGTCTGAAAGCGATAGTTCAGATAGTGAATCATCAACTGACACGATAATTTACGATAAGAGTAAATTAGTGCGTAGGCTGAAACGTCAGCGTTCACAAAGTTCTGATGAATCAGATATACCCCTAGCCGAATTGAGGCAGAGAATAAGGTCACGAAACAAACGTGATTCAGAATCCAATTAGGATAATAATGAGAAAATGATAAGAAGTAATAGCCTTTCAGTTTGTAATCTGTAAAAGACGAGGCTTCCTTCAGTTATAGTTAAAACTGAGGCATGCGAAAAGGTACCTTCGCTTTGTTTGAACTTTGTTAAACTGTTGTTGTTTAACTTTGTTGTGCGTTAATTGTTCTTGTTTTCATTATAGGAAAGAACAATGGTTAACTTCACATTTACATTAAGCATTTCGGCAGCAATGTTATACATAAATGACAGACAGCGTTCGTCGGCCGCGTTCGTTGCTGAAGCGATAGTCATTCGGAACAATGTTATATATTATAAGACAAATGAAGTAAGCACCACTAGGGCAAAATGGCTAGCAACAATTGTAATTGATTTTGAAAATATTGATTGATTGATTGATTGAATGGGGTTTAACGCCGCTTTTAACAGTATTTCAGTCATATCGCGGCGGCTGGAGCACCTAACAATGGATTCCTGGTATTTCTCACACCAGTACTACCACTACATCCTTTCCTAGCCTCCAGCTGCTATCCCACTTAGGTTTACGATTATCCACCCATTGGTGAGAGACAATTGTCGGAAAGAATATTTGCCGCCGCCGGGGATCGAACCCATGACCCTATGGATTTTGAAAATATCCAGGATCTTCTGACAAGGTTAGCTGAAGATCTTAGACGAGTTAATCAGGCATTTAATGTCGTAGAATCAAGTCACTTGAAAGGGACAGAAAATTTCCAACGTACTTTTCAAGGGCTAAGGCAAAAAGTTAAGTACTTGCAAGAGGTTGAAAAAGAGATTAAGAGTGAATTGTTTCCTCTCATGTCACTTGCGAAAAAGACTCGAAATCGTAGGAGTCTATTACCATTTGTAGGAGATGCAATGTCATGGTTATTTGGAGTAGTCAGTGAATCTGACTTAAAGAATATTCGCAATCAGGTATCATCTCTGGAATCCAATCAAAAGCAGATAGTTCATATTGTTGAGCAAAGTCTGACAATTATAAATGAGTCAAGAACACTCATTCGCGAAAACCGAAGAACAATGTCGAAAATAATCAGAAGTCTTTACGCAATGGATATAAAAATTAATTCCATGGCTCAAGAACTTACCAAGCAAATCAATGAAAACCGTCGATTTCTTGAAATATACAGTTACCTGAATCTTCTAATTAGTGAAATAACTATTCTCACACAAAATGCAAAAACATATCTCACGCAGCTGAGAGCTGATTTAGATTATTTGGCGCTTGGAAAACTTCCTGTAACGATAATTAGTCCACCGAGATTACAAAGCTTGTTAGTTGAAATTCAGAAGGCGTTGCCTGATTTAATGTCACTAATTAACGACCCCAAAACTGAGATATGGGAGTTTTATAAGTACATGCGAACAGAAACAGCCTTCGTTAATGGCAAAATAATTATTATTTTATCAATCCCAGTGATAAGGCTAGATAACAGCTATGAAGTTTTTGAGGCTATCTCAATCCCAGTACCACCACCTGTTGGTGTCAAACACCGAGGGAGAACAAAACGTACTGATTTATTGGCTAATTACAGATTAGAAAGTAACGCGTTCCTGATAGATAAAGCACGAACAAGCTATCGTTTACTTTCTGACACAGAAGTTCAGACTTGTAGTCACCATCGCACGAAATTTTGTACTTTAATAAGTCCTGAATTCCCGGTAAATGTAGACCATACCTGTTTGATTAATTTATTCATGGACGCAAGGAAAACAGACTACTGTACACCGCAAGTATCTCAAGAGAGATTGCCTATAGCTAAATACTTACTTGATACCACATGGTTGATTATTTCGCGGACGAACTAAAGTTTTGCATTGGTATGTAATGGCCTACATACTGAGGTTCATACTGGGTCGCCTGTTGACGTAATTAAGATAGACAGTGGTTGTATTGCTTCCAATAAATTCTTTACTTTATCACAACCCTACGTTGTGGGTAAAACAAATATGACTCATGAACAATACACGCAGTTAAAAATTGCAAATTTTACCGATGACGTGGTTTGGAAACCTTTTAAAGAACAATTTCCTAATGTCTCGAACATTGACATACCAGAACAACTGACGACTATAAATGACATGCCCTTGGACTTGTTACTACGTCAACTACATAATGTGCACTATGTAGACGGACATGCAAGGTTTAGTTTCTGGTATATTGCTAGTCTTGTGCTAACTCTGGTGGCTGCCTTTGCTGTTGTAGTTCGCTATTGTATTATGTCTAGAATTAGAAAATTTCTGCCAGATTGCTTATGTAAAAGGTGTGTGAAGCGACAACGACAGGCCGAGGATTCGACGGGAGTTGAACTCCAAACCATGGAGATCGATGGGAAAGAACCATCCACTGAGGCAGTGTCGAGCACCGACCAAAGGATACCTACACTGTATCCATACCTGTTGACCGCCCATGAAAGGGTTAATTAACATACAGAACTGTAGATAGATGGCTGATAAGAATGTCGTAGTAAATCGTGGTAATTATGTGGAAACAATTAAATTGGGCACAAGCAAGTTAATAAGAATAATTGGGAGAACTATAAAAAATAATTGCCTTGATAAACTTTGATAACTTACCTATATATCCAGAAAATTAGAATATCTCTCACTTGTGCTTTAATCTTCATCCTATTTAGACGAACACCGAAAATTGGAAACTTTAAAGATGGCTTACGAAAACATGGAACACTTTCACAAAGTATCAGAAATAATTGAGCGTGTAATACGTGACAACAATTATAACCAGATGCCGGACAGATATATTGGACACCTGTCCGTGCAAGTAACTGCCGCTGTGTTAGACCACTTTAAATTGGAGAATTTTACCGGTGACGATGACGACGACGATTGCGTCCTCGTCAACACGGAAACCGATGAGGACGACGATGACTGCGTGGTCGTTCGTGTAGAGCAACCACATGCCAGTGACTGTGGGAGCTGTCTACATCTCGGAGACGATGATGGACACGAGACCGTGAACGACGATTGTGAGGACGAAAACGATTATCATGAGGAGGACGAGACTTATGATGAGGAGGACGAGACGGACGAACATTGTGAACATTGTAAAGTGTAGTGTTAAAGCAATTATGTGCAATAAATAAGGACAATATTTCTATTTCAAGGTAGGGGTTGAGTTAAGTTCTACTTTGCTAGTTAAGGTTAAAAATAAATGTTCAATTGCCATTGTTAATGTTCTCTTTTAAATTAATCCATGTAAGGTGTTAGGCTTCTATTTAAACTTTCAAGTATGGACATCACTCCTCTGTTGATATAGTATAGTCAAGATTCTAGTTAATTTAGCAAGTGATGTGGGTTACAACAGGAATGCCATACAGCTTTGTTTATTTCTTTTTCTTGTATCATGACGTAATTTTGATTAAAAAATTATGTTAAATTTGTAAACCAGGTTTTACAAATTTTAAAAAGAAAAGGGCGGATGTAACATGATGGGTGCCAGCACTGTAGTTATACAGTATTCTCGGTAAATATCACGCGTCGTGAAACGTGACTTGGCCACGTTCCAGGGGGCGTGCCCTGAGAGTGTTGTATAACCAGTGACTGAGTATAAAAGATGCTGTTAACCGCCGCAGCCGCAGACTGGAGACTGGAGACTGGAGACTGGAGACTGCAGACTGGAGACTGTAGTAGAGAGAGTTAGTTAGACAGGTTACTTGGTCGGGTGTAAATATGTAAATAAAATGTAGCTGATAGTAGCTGATAATGGACGTTGTGTTGCCTCTTTAATTATTCTACCTGTACCACCTCCTTCGCTCTCGCCGTCGCTGTACTACAAGGTACGATCTACCGCCGCATTCTTGGCATACGTCCTCTCCGATTTCTTTCTGATGGTATACTGAAGTCCTGACCGACCTGCCTGCGACTCTTCATCGGCACCACCCCCTAACATGTTGGGTGACTTGGGGTTCCATTCACCGTCTTCGATACACGTGTTCGCCATCTCGTTCATCTCTTCGTCAAATAACAAGGCCCTGATCGAACCTTCTATCTCTTCATGGTGGGTTCTCAGTTGGTAGAGTCGGAACCGCACCCCCGGGGAATCCTGTATCCCCCATGTTGCCGCAAAATTCATCAGCTCGTCTTCGTCGGTGAAAGAATTCACCATGATCTCGAAGGTATTTTCCATGTTGCTTGTTAAAGTTCTGAAGTCAGAATAAATTAGCAGGTGCGTGATCCTTCTTGTATACTCTACCCAGAGCCTCTATTCCAAAACGAGGTAGTCTATTTTTAGAATGAGATCATATCTAAATTTTGATTGGCTAAAATTTCATCCAATAGAAATACACAGGAATAAACACTTGAGGGTATTTGACTTGGACACAGGAAACAACTCTTGACTTGGTCAGTACTGATAAGACAACCAGGATACACAACAGGAAAAACACTTGAAACGGACACTACAGATAAGACACTTAAACAGGATATGTTTGTCCGCCAACAGGAAAAAACACTTGACACGGACACTACTGATAAGACACTTAAACCGGATCTGTTTGTCCGCCAACAGGAAAAAACACTTGACACGGACACTACTGATAAGACATTGAACAGGATATGTTTGTCTTCAAACAGGGAAAAACACTTGAGGGTACTTGACATGGGTTGTACTGATAAGACATTGAACAGGATATGTTTGTCTTCAAACAGGAAAAAACACTTGAGGGTCACTTGACCCTTGGAACCAATGATTGTGAAATACTAAAAATAGACGACGTGTGCATACATGTGTCGTGTGCAAAAGTCACATGGTAACGCATGCGCTGTAGTAAATTTGTCATTTCTTTGGCGAACACTGAACAGATCGGACGTGCTTTTGAAGTAAGTCATTTTTTTTTTGATTTGCCATACATGTCGACTGTGTGCTTCGGCTCAACTCTTTGGTACAGAAAGGGAACATATGTACCATAGGGATGTTGCATGTAGGGTGTCCCAAGACAGTGTAGGTCTAAATCAAAAAAAGTAACTCCGTCTGATAAGAGGCCCTAACCCTCAACTGCCGCTAGCATTATCAGATAGTGGTATAACTAAAAAGAGTTAGCTTCATACCAAAGGGTGCTTCTGATCAGGATCTCCAATGTTAAAGCTAAGTAGGTCAACAAGATGGCCGCCTAAAATAACATCCAATCACAACCCTTTGCAAATGAGTTCCATCAAAGTAGGTCAACCACGTGGCCAACATCTATAAATAGTAAGTAGGTCATCCAAGATGGCGCCCGTTTGTTTACCCCCAAACCGACGCCTATACTACTTCTAATTATGAAAAGGGGATTTCTTTTGTGGTTGTTAAATAGAAGTGGTCACTTAATTGAGGTGGCCGCTCAAGCAAGATCTACTGTATTTGATACTTTTGGCTTGCTTATTAATCCTATGCTGAATTCAAATCCTCTACAGAATTACCTTAAAATCGAAGGTCTGACAGCACTGGAAGGTCTTAGTGAGGGGCAATATTTCTTTTTAGAATTAGTTATTTAAACAACTCTGGTGAAAGGGGGCAAACAGGAGGAGAAAAACCAAGATAAGACCGCACTTATATGTCTACACCTCCTTCAAAAACGGGAATATTCCGGGTTAAGCATGACTAGGGTTAATATCATAAACGTGCTATCTTATTTTTTGTTTTCTGAAACTTTCAGTAAGAAATTTCTCTCAGATTATCCCTGATATTTTCTTGAGACTCATATCTTTTGTGAGAATTTATAATTCGTTTTGCGTTTTTCTGCGGATTGGACCTGATCGTATACAAACTTTGGGGATGTGTATACGTCCCCCGCCCCAAAAATGCATTTAAGAAACCGTCGTAGCTACGGCTCATTCAAGTAGTGGACCATGACGTATGAAGAAGAACCGTATTCATTTAATCTGCACGTAGTCCTAAACCTATGTCTACACGACATATGTCAACGATCTTTCTCTGTCGAAAGAAAGTGTGCGAATACAACAGACATGATTGTTGATTTGTTATCAGAATGATAGTGTTGAAAATAACCGCAATCACAAAAAGTATCATTGAAAATGAAAAGCTGCTCCTAATTTTCTGTTTTTAGTCAGCCATTTTGAACGTTCTACACGATATCAAGAATACGATTGTGTACAAGAGGACATTAGTAGCGACCTGACGTTTTAAACTCTTAGTGCCGACTGAACAATCCTAGTTAAACCCTTTCCTGTTTTGCAAAATTTTAGACCTGTCCAAATTCAAAGGTTTTGCAGACGAAAATTTAGAGTGGATTTAATTTGCGATATAACCATCCAATAGGGAAGAAAATATTGTGGAAAAAGAAGAAATTGATTGTTACAAGCAATTTCTTCTTTTCCCACAATGTTTTCTCAAGTATAAAATCACGAGGACGTAAAAACCAGTGATTGTACAGGAAAGGGTTTTAAATCTTAACTTGATTATAAATTTAAGTTTACCGCAAATCGATTGTTTTAACGAAGTTAAAGATATCCCGATTCGAAGTTAAACCTGTAGGGTTTATTTCATCGAAAAACTGTGATGATTTTAAATCTATGTAGAGGTTTAGCGTTGATTTAAGGAAGGAAAAAGATGTGTAATACATTAAGACTAGCTCTTTGAGAGCTAACCAACTAAAAATAGACCCCAACCAAAAACAAAACAAAACAAACAAACAATCAAACAAACGAATAAACAAACAAACTTGTCCATAATGCACTTTCGCTTAATTCATGATTTCTTTTTAATTTTTCTCGTCCTTATCGCTGTGTAAATCTTGCTGAAACATGAAGGAGATACTTTCTTTGTGCGTTTCGAGTTGAGGAAATAATTTAAATCCGCTAAAAAGTTTGTTTTCGTGGCAACAGAAAGACAAAATACTTGTTAAGTCTGAAAAAATATCTTTGTCATATATTATGAGGTTATCTGGCCCTGCGGTATATCTGGGCTCCGCCTGAGCTCACACTGTTTTACACAGACACAAAGAAAGAAATCTTTAAAGATCGCCATGTGAGAAATCACGTGGCTTAGTGTTTTCGTAATTTGCACTTGTCTGGTGGCAAACTACATGAGTTGTTAAAATACGTAAGGGTAACTATTTTGGGCTGCACCCAGAAACAACCTTTTCATTAAGAAACAAAAAAGGGAAGTCTTTGAAAGTCTTCTAGTCAGAAACCATAGGGTTTAGAGGAATAAAATTTTGTCTGTGGCATTGACTTTTGACCCTCTACAAAAGCTATTTCAACAATTCTCTCTGTGTCCTTGTGACATCCTATTTTACAAGAAAACAAAGAACACCTGTAAATCAAAGGACTGAAAGTACTGAGAAGTTGGAATGCGCCGAGGGTCTTAAGGGTCATAACTGTGGAATTCGGTTCAAATTCATTTATTACTTTCCGAGTAAGCCTCCCTCCTTTAAACTAAAACCAGCAGCCCATTCGTGTACATATGTACGTGAATAACGCACAAAAACATAAATCCACATACAGAAATAAAAATCTAGCATTGTCTTTACACATTCCCAGACAGTGCAGCTTTTAAATGACCCTCATTATAAAAGCTTTGGAAAACATTGTGGAAAATGAAGAAATTGCTTGTTACAAGCAAATTCTACGTTATCAACAATGTTTTCTGTCCAAAATGACCAGGATTTCAAAGATTTCATCATTTTACAATTGTCGTCTGCTACTTTTTTGAATTTGGACAGGTCTAAAATTTTATCGTGTTAGAATGGGTTATAAACTCGTGTCACGGACAATTAGAATTTTCAAGCATAACATTTTCCTTTTGATCAACCGTAATACGTGAACTCCTTTTAGAATCTTGAAAACAGAGGATAACAGCTTCTACAGTAAGAAATCAATTACCTCGATGAGTATTTGACTCTCAACTCGGCCAATTCTGTAACAATCATACTAAACTCACGTAGATTTTCACTTCAAGTTTATGAGTATACGTGGAAATTTTCGGAAATGCGCGAAAACTAATTTCAGGTTGATCGATTTGAAATACCGGTTTAGACTTAGGAAAAAAGAATATTTAAAGCGTTGTGAGTAAAATTCAAAGAAAAAAAAGACGTTATGTTATTGTAACGTTATTTTTTGCACATGGTAGTTTTGTCCTTTTCCTAAAAAATCCTATAATATGATGAAGATAGTATCAAATTATCTTCGGCGCCCTATAGTCGCGTGATTTCCTTATTCAGAACCGTAAAAAATCTTAAGTAAAAAGGACCAAGGTGAAAGCAAGATGACAATTGTTAAAGGTTTGATGTGTTATTTTTTATTTAAACTGGTAAATAACGACATGATAAAGCGTAATTATTTAGTAAATAAGTAGAAACCGGAAGTTGATATGTTTACATTCTAATTTTCAAAATCTTCTACTTTCGTTTTGCATCTATTTGATTTTTATTGAGTAAAAGCTGTAAATCCCAAAATAATCGCGTTTGCTTGATGCCTGCGACCCCCGTATTAATCGTACTAGAATGTTTTAAAGCACTTGGCGGCGTAATTATTGTAAAAATGCATTGCGACAAGAGCCATATTTGTAGATATTGCCTATCTATGGTAACATGACTACCACATGTCACTTGAGATCATGTGATTACCAAAATCGGGACGGCGAATCACACACACACACACAAACACCCCCCCAAATAACTGCGCTGATTATTACCTTATTTTTCAATAATTTAAAGCAAACTAAAGCATGTTTAGCAGTCTCGAAACGAATTTTTATATCATCCTTTACATGTGCCATATTATTGTCTTCGGCTACAACTAACTGATTGTCCGTGGCAAGTTGAGATGAGAAGTAACCCGAGGTGTATTCATATCTAAGTAATCACGTGATATGTGTTATCAAGAAACCCGAAATGAAATTGTATTGTGTTCATTTTGCGGTTTTGTTAAATCCAAGTTTGAATTGCTCCGCATTCCAACTTAAAAAGCAAACGTCTGGCGATTCGAACTTCGTGCCTCTTTTAAATGAGTCTTCCGCGCTATCAACGGACTATTAAATGTAACGTTTTCATAGCAGCGGTGTCGATTGATTTGTTGAATGGGGTTTAACGCAACTTTCAACAGTATTTCAGTCATATCGCGGCGGCTGGAGCACCTAACAATGGATTCCTGGTATTTCTTACGCCAGAACTACCACTACATCCTTTCTAAGCCTCCAGCTGCTATCCCACTTGGGTTTACGATTATCCACCCATTTGTGAGAGACAAATGTCGGAAAGGATATGTGCCGCCGCCGGGGATCGAACCCAAGACTTCCCATGATCGAAGATTAGGAGTCTGACGCGCTATGACGGCGGCTGGTGTAAAGGTCGATTTCACCTTATTCTTTTAGTACTGGTAACCTATACATGAAGAAAAAATATTTCGGGTTTCAATATACTGCGGCTAGGTAAACTGATATTTCAAAAACATGGATATAACCCCGAGTCTCCCCACACTTGTGTTAAGTTTCGTTCTCGGCTAAATGAAACGCTGGTCATGCAATCGGCCATTAAAGTGTTTTGATTAATTTTGACCATTTCTTTATTTGCAGGCTGCAAAAATGTTCATCAAACAATTCACCCAGCCTTCCTGGCATCATTCGCTGTGTCTAATGGTATTCGATGCAGTGAACTACAGCCTCCGCATACAATTCTGTACACGGTATATTTACCGCACCAGTGACGGGAACTTATGCGTTTCAAACTAGTTTAGCGTCACAATCGCAGACCTTATTCCATGTTGCGATTGTCCAAAACATGACATCAAATGAAATAGGATACCTCTTCAACGACCCGGACACAATATGGAAAAAGAGAAGCACAACCACGCTAACCCATCTTAATGCCGGAGAGGAGGTTTGGATGATCTGTTTGTCTGATTCACAGTTACCTGGTCATCTTGGACATGCATGGCACGGTGCTGGAGACTATCACTCGCATTTCTCAGGATTTCCAGTTAGTGAAGATTGATTCAGATAAACGCCAAGATGATACCAACGAACTTATAATGCTACTTCATAAATGAGAATTAGGACATTAAATTCATAAACGATTTGTATCCTGGAGTAACAAGTTTGCGTTGAAGTAAAAACAATATCGCGTTGAACGAAAATTATAGTTTACTTGATTTTAGTTAACCCACAACCTTTTTAAAATCTTTATTCTATTCTGTTTAATCATACCGAAGAATTAATGGCATTTAATCGTTTGCAATGATGAAAGGAAAACAAAAACGAATTTCACTAACCTTTGGCATTCCTTCGATGACATCACCAGTTTTCGTCGTTATACAATGAATATGCATGGATAGTTTTTCATATACGGTGGACCTTAGGGACCATCATCAAATTTATCAATAAATAATTGGCATCTTAAAAAAAGAGAAATAAATCAATTCAGTCCTTTTCAAAACGAACCTAAAGCTAAACAATTTTATTAAGAGAAACTATCCAAGTCTTTGAACAATCAGATGGAAATTTGAAAAGCAGGGGGATATTATACATTTAATCTCTTCTTAGGGTACACTCTGGACAGAGGAATTCATACCCACGCCTGATTACTTCTACTGGATATTTTCGATGTACCAAGGAATTGCAGGAATCACACTGGCCCCACTTGGTACAATATATGGAAGTGCATTCCTTGACCGTTTTAGCTGTGAACTGGTGACAGACACAACATTTTTCTTCTTCTTGGATATCAGAACCAGTGTCACTTCTAAGGATAAATAACGTTACAGGATCTTTTGGCATCTGATTCATAAGGTTTTTAAAATTCTTTTAGGGGGAACTGGATCTCGATGTCTTGGAGGGTGTTTGACCAGTGTTAGATGTTCCAGGTATTGGTTATATCTTTTTTCTTTCATGTTGGATTTGAAATATGATTTTAAATTGCATCAATTTCCTTGTTGTTTGCAATAGTTTTCCGGCATCTTTGCTTAGTATCCTCCTGACTTTAGCAACTTTCACATTTTTTAAGATGTCTTCCCCCTGACCTCCAAAAATCTCCCTCCGGTGACTTTGGGGATAGTACAGATATCCTCAGATGAAGGTTGGGCAAGGGCTGCAGGCTCATCAGGATGTGACTGCATATGATCAGTAGGTCTTGAAGAAAATATATAGATGGAGCAACACTGGAGTATGGAACCACAGATGTATTAAATGGATAAATCCCACATTTTTAAAGCAGCTTGGGCATTTGAAGGGATAAGTGTTACTGTGTAAACTTTGCAGACTAGAACAAACATCATGCTCTGTAATTACATTACCTTCGGACTCTCTCAGGTATGTATGGCAGGCAGCGTTGTAGCTCAGCTCAAAAGGACCATAGCAGCTTACATCAAGATGCTGTAACAGATGACTAAACGTGGCGGCAGCACAAACAAGATAATATTTTTTTCTTTGGCCCACTTAATAAGACTGATTAATATGTAGCCCCTATGGCCATCATACAAAACGAGAACAGGAAAGTTGGCATCACGTTGTGGTATATAATTTATTAGATGCTCACGTACATATCTGCTCAATATTTCTGCGTTGGACTAGCCAGAATCACTTAAAGTACCTATAGCTCCAGCAGAAGATCCTTGCATAAGGCTATCAGTTTTACGCTTTCTAGAAAATATTAAGAAATGAGGAATCTGGTGGCCTATTGCATTGCCTGGACCAATGGTAGTTACAGTCTGGGACTTTCCTGCTTGTATATTGTACCAGAGGCAATTTTTGTCTATAATGGGTCTAATATCCCGTCTTGCCCTGGATGCTTCAAGGCTTCTTGGTTTTCTTACGTGCGATTCGGGCAAACGGCCCAGAAAATTATAAAGCCATAGCACAGTCGGTAGCGCGACAGACTCCTAATCTTCAATCATGGGATGTCATGGGTTCGCTCCCCGGCGGCGGCACATATTCTTTCCGACTTTTGTCTCTCACCAATGGGTGGATAATCGTAAACCCAAGTCGGATAGCAGCTGGAGGCTAGGAAAGGATATAGTGGTACTACTTGTGTGAGAAATACCAGGAATCCATTGTTAGGTGCTCGAGCCGCCGCGATATGACTGAAATACTGTTAAAAGTGGCGTAAAACCCTATTCATTCAATTAATCAATAAAAGCCAGGGATTGAAAAGAGACATAATGTGATTCTTATCGGACCAAATCTCTACAAGCGAGTCATTTGGCACGTGAAAAGAATGGCAACTGGTTAACGTTTTCGATAAATTTACTCCAGCCTAAAGTCAAGTAGAAACGAATAAAAGAAGGGCGATTTAAAAAAAAAAAAAAAAAAGATTGTGAGTTTATCATACTGTTATTATCACTGGTTTTAGAGATATCATCACGTGAAATCATTCGAGAAATCTCGATAATCCACAGGAAAACATTAAAAAGCTCCAAGCAAAGTATTCATAACACGCCTTTATTCATTAATTCACAAATAATTCGAACAGTTCGTAGCACGTGACGTGTTCTGGTATTCTAGACTGGATCAGTTCCTCGAGTTTTGGTAGCTTTACTACAAATCTGAAAAAAGGCAAACACTTCTAATTATCAAATAACAAAGAAGATCACTAATGCTGATAAGCTTAAGGCCAAGATTAAACCCATTACAAAACAATCTCTCCTTTTTACGCCCCTCATGAAAAAGGCGTTGGAAAACATGGTTAAAAATGAAGAAATCACTTGTATCAAGCAATTTCTTCAATGTTCACAATTTTTTTCTATCAAAAAGAAAAACCCCACCAACTTGAAATTGTCGTGTGCAGCTTCTTTCAATTTGGACCAGTCTAAAGTTTTGTAGTGTGGGAAAGGTTTAAATCTGTTGTCTGAACATAGTTGAAGGATCAGGCCCCGCCCACTGACCTCCGGCAAGAAGTTCGACTTAGATATTAAACAGCGTTGTATACATTACTTTCTACCCCAAAAGAAAAATAATTTTATGAATCAATTAACCTAAAATTGTTGTCTGCATCTTCTTTCAATTTTGGCCAGGCTAGATTTTTCTCATGTTGGAATGGGTTAATGTTTTATTCTGCAACTCACATCATACAATGAATATAATATTTTGGTACAGTACGATAACAGTATTTTGCATGTCAAATTTGGATAATATTTTCAAATATTTTCTTCATTATCTGAATGTAGGATTTCGGAGCCTACAAAAGAGGGCTTATGTCGAACCTAAAGCCTTGAAATATACGTTAGGGTACCACATAAGAAATAAAATCTCTAAGACTCTCGGTTTGGGATGAGGAGATTTACAAAGATTTTCTTGTTTTTCTCAAAGTAAAATTCACAGAACTCGTAACAAAGGGCTTTTGTTGATCATTGGGTAATAATTAAACCTTTCCAGTTTTTCAAAATTTTAAACCTGTTCATATTCAAAGGTTTCTAGGTCGAAAAATTAAAGTGAATTCAATTTGAAAAATAATTAATCAGTAGGGAAGAAAATATTGATGAAAAAGAAAAAAATGCTTGTTACAATTTTTAACTCCAATGAAAATCGAAGTACCTACAACAAGGTAAAATTTCCATGGTCCTTCCAAGGTTTATGTTCGTGGCAATATGTAAAGGAGACTTCAGTGAATTAAAACATTTGAATGATGATACACGAAATTAAAACAAAAGTTTAAAAGAATTACATTTATTGTGGATACACGAAATAACCTTAGCATATGCTTCTAAGTAAAAAATTACAATAAGGTCCAAAAGTTCTAAGCGATGGGCAAACAGTGGCATATCTGTCGCCCCTACTAAGTCCCAAACGAAGTTCCTCTAAGCACAGTAAATATTAATCAATATAAGAAGAACCGTAAAGAAATAAAAAAAAAGTGAAGCCTGTATTATAACCTCTTCGATATGAAACGCGTGTCTTGTCCAAAATTATCTTACCATAACGGAATCCAAATGTCACACCTTCGACGTCTTGCAAGTGGTCGCATGTCAAGTAGCCGCCGCAGCCTCCAAAGTGCACTTCGCAAGTAACAAAGAAGATGTCATCTAGATATCTTCTGAAATTAACTGGTCTAGCTTTAGTTTTCCAATGGGACATATAGGGTTTTCTACCAACTTTTCTTCCAGTGGTTGGTGCATTGTTAGTATTGAATAATAACGCAAAGTAGGTATTCCCGTTTCCATCGCAGTTATAAAACAAGTAGTCTTTTCCCCAGACGCTGTACCCATAGTTGACATGTCTTTGGACCTCAGAATCATTCAACATAGCCACGTATACGTACGGCATCATCGCCGGGTTATGAATGGGTTTAGCACCGCCAGAAGAGTTGTATTGGATTATCAAATCTCTATCACTGAACGCGGATATTTGTCCGTAAGAGGCCTCATATTGAAAACCGAGTTTGCGTTTATGTCTCACAAGAATTTCCGTACCATTGTTGTAATGAACGTCTATAGGGATGTTCATGAGGTCTGTTCTTGCTATGTACGTGTAGATATGTTCTCCCATGAATTCACAATGAACAAGATAGGTGTCTCCCATGCCGTTGTCAATAAGATAATTGCCATCAGAAACGCCGCTTCCTTTTGCAATATAGACGTGATGGCAAGACGAGAATGTTTCTGTCGAAGAAAAGAAAGGAAAGAGGTTCATTACAGTGGTAAGATTTCTTTCAGTGTTCATTCTTGAATATCTAGCGCAACTTAGTATTACTTCTATCTAATCTCCTTGATATGGTCTAAAGAATGTATATAACGGTGTAAATCTGTTTCTATCTTTTTTATAATGCCTGGTTTGATTTTAGACCACACAGATCTATATAATATGTTAGTTTCGTTTTCTCCCCACCCAAGAAATTTGTAAGTCTAGATAAAACGCTATTTAACTTTCCTTCATTGAGATTGCGTAAGTTAACACGATAAATTCACACCCATGAAGATTTAAACATATTAATGTGAAACAATGCATTTAACCCTAGTCTTGCTGAACCCGGAATATTCTGGTTTTGGCTGGAGATGTAGACCAAATTCCGCCTGCATATAAGTGCAGTCTGATCTTGGTTTACATATCCTGCTTGTACTTTTTCCTGTTAGCGTTTTTTACGAAGCTAATTTCTAAAAGAAATATTGATTTTTGAACAACAAGTTCTATCAGTACTTTCAGTCCTTTGGTTTTACAGCAATCTATACAGCATTACATTGGTTGATACCATCTTCTGAAAATTAGATCGGAGTGGACTTCACGACCTCGGGTATTTGTAAATATGTCCAGTTGAAAGGCGGCGTTTGACGCCGGCGTTTGACGCCGACTTTCAGTATGGATACTTTTTGATTATGCGCATTTAAGGAAGCATCCTTGAACGACCATTGAAAATGCTACACCGAACCATGTAGATAGTACTTTGCTACTTTTTGGCAAAATACACTCATCTATTCTAAAATGTGTCTAGACACATGTAGAAAAAAATCACTGATATCACCTTTGAGAGGTGTAAATTATTTTGTAAACCTGGTAAATGACCGCCTATCCCTCTGTCTTTTTTCTCTCTTCCTCTTTATCTATCTAATTTGCTCCAGTAACCGCGATATGGCTGAAATACTATTAAAAGTGGTGTTAACCCCCATTAATCAATCAGTTAATCAATATATCTATCTATCAATTAATCGATCGATTGATCAATCGATCAATCAATCAATTGCTCTGTACCTCTACCTGTAGACTAGAAAACATATGTATCTAAATCACGAAATAGGTCTGTGTGGTAAATTGGTAGGCAACTCGCACGCGAAAGGCTTCTTGTTCGAACCTGTCTACCTGCTTCTCTTTTTCTCTCCCCCTCTTTCTTTTTAAAGTCTACCTGCTTCTCTTTTTCTCTCCCCCTCTTTCTTTTTAAAGTTCCTTACTAAATAGTCATCGACTTATAGACTTCACACTATGTTTTTGTTTATTTTGTTCTATTGTGTCTTTTTATATCATTACTTTTCAGGCGTTGAAATGTGGTAAATATATAGACAATTAATAAGTAAAATAAACAATAAAGACAAATAATAAGTAATTTGGAAAAATATTTCCTGTTTTGTGAAGTCGGGGTCAATGTTTATTTTTGTTTTAGATCAAGTATTTGGCTAACCCAAGCCTTATCAATGGCTGAAAGTCAGCGAGCTATGGCCCTTGCGTTGTGTCCGTAGAGCGTCTGTCCATTGTGCGTGCACTCCGCAAACCTTTACATCAAAAAATCTTGTCTCCGGGAAGTACAGAACAGTATTCGAAAATATTTTAAAAGAATAATCCCTGTGTAAGATTCCTTCAGAGAATTTTGATCGGATGAAAAAATGTGAAAATATGTAACGGAAAGTAACGCCTCTAATAATCGGAACCTCAAACATTCTGCCTAGGTTTTAAATAAAGCGTGTACATATATTTTAGGCCTACAGTGCTCTGATGGATTGACGTGGTCTGGTAAAGATTCCTAATGAAAATAAATATGGTTACTTATTCATAAAATGTCACGAGATATGTAATTAAAGGTAAATTCACCAATTGAAATCGATAGTCTCAATTTTTATCAAGTAATTTACTCGTCAAAGAATAAGGCATAGCGTATGAATTTGTCACTGTGTTTTGCCTTTCATTATTTGGTAATCAAGAAATCTCCTTATTTGTTAATTACGTGATCAATGATTCAATGGACACTTGAACAGTTTCTTAGTAGCAAAATTACACATTCTAGCTTATCACCACCACTGAGATTGCTGAAAGAAGACAATCCTGCCAGAATGCTACAAACTGACTACATTGACAATGTAGTCACCAAAATGAAAATTAGCAACTTTGATTTAATATATAAACTGCATTTAAGAAATGTTTTATTTAAATCAAACAAAGCCAATATTTCTGGATCATTCTTTCACGAGAAATCGATGGATTAATTCCACAAAGCTCTCGTTATTTCAATTTAAGCAGACTTGACTTCGTACTTTTGTTCACTACCATTACAATGTATATATGCCTTCCAAAGTTAGACGTTGGTTAGTATAATCTTATCGGTTTCATCGCACGTCCGTTCGCCCATTTGTTGTTAATAAAACTATTTTTGATTGGACTAATTAGCATGCATTATTTACAGAATGGCCCTCATCATGAGACCTATCGTATGTATCTCATAACTTTAATTTTGGAAACGGTATTGTAGGGGTATCAAACAATATTTCCAGTGAAAGCAAATTTAGCTAGATTTTTATGTTAGATTTGAATGAATATTTCTGAATCTTTGTTGGCATATACACGTTTGTAATTGTTGAGCGTTTTTGCCATTTTGGGGCGTCACAGGAAAAGGGGCTCTTGTTAACTCAATAACTGTTGCAGTTCTATAAAGGTTTGGATGAAATTTCAATGGATTGTTTTTGGTCATAATGCATCTTAAGGGTTTCTGTGATATAATATTTATCTGGTAAAACCAGGACTGAAAAGGGTAATCATAAGAATCTTCTTAACATGTAACTCAAAGTTTGAAATACTGTATTTTGTTCCTTGTCCTAAAATAAGCAAACACACAAAACAAAGACAGAGAACAACAACAAGAACAACTTGCAACTGCAAAACCCCCTCTCTTGATACAATTTTTTTTCAAATACGACAGATTCAATTTTTCTATACACGTTCAACTTACGTCTTTTTTTTTTTCATTCTGTATTATTTTATTGAAAAAGGGATAAACGGTTACTCAATTTTAAAAGTTAACAACATCCTTCCATATACTTCCTGTTTTAATACACGAACGTTGATGCTTCTGTTCGTATCAGTTCACGGGTGGTATTTGAGATATATATCACGATGATTGGCTACTTGTTTTCTACGAAAATTATTTAGAATCCATTTAGCTCTAAAGAATATGATAATATAGTTCGAATATTTTAAGATGTATAATAAACGAAAAATTTCAAAGATTCTCTCTTTCAAAATAATAACTTTTCGAAGATTTGAAAACTATATCTTTTTAAATATTACATATATCTTGTGACAAATCCTACAGTTTTTTTGAATAATTGATTAATTTTGTCCAAATTATATTTTTTTCACGTTTTTCGTCATACACAATCAAGAAAATAAATACAAACAAATATCAAAAGTAATTCAAAAGCTTGAATTGCATTCTGTCGATTGACGAAAATCAACAAGAACAACAACAAAAGAAAAATAATAACAAAACAACATCATGGTAATTGCTTATCATGCTGATTTTGATCACTCATTTATAGTAATTTTACATAGCACCACCTTTAACAAAAAGATAGACTAATAAACGTCTTTTGTGATGGTTTACATATCAACACAAGTTTAAAGAAGAACAACCAAATATAAAAACGAAAACAAAATTTAATATCGAACTTTTAAATTTCTCAATTTTTCCAAAGGGACGTATCTGCGAGTTAACACTTGTATTAGGAATGAGGTACGCTTATTTTATGCCGCTGTCATAGCGCAGTCGGTAGCGCATCAGACACTCAATCTTGAATCATGGGATGTCATGGCACATATCCTTTCCGACATTTGTCTCTCACCAATGGGTGCATAATTGTAAACCTAAGTGGGATAGCAGCTGGAGGCTAGGAAAGGATGTAGTGGTAGTACTGGTGTCAGAAATATCAGGAATCCATTGTTAGGTGCTCCAGCCGCCAAAATATAACTAAAATACTGTTAAAAGTGGCGTTAAACCCCATTCAATCGATCGAATCCGTCAATTACAAAATATTAACCAGGTGACAATAGTCATGTGATTTACTTTTTATAACCTGGTGGCTTTGATAGAAATTGACACTGGAACTTTAACAATTTCAAAAATCACAGTGAAATTTTTTAGCAATTTGATCAAGATCAAATATTAAACTTTATAGACATTTCTTTCTGTGCATTGATGATGTACAATTAAGAGCTCGAACTTCCCGGAGATCAAGTTAGGTTACTTATCAAGCGGAGAAACTCCATTTTTCGGTAGGTATTATATCCAAGATACGCTGGTCATATTGGTCATATTGGGCAGGATGATAAGCCTCATCCATATGTATTTGTGGTTTACAAGATCAAGGTCATCTGTAAAGATTTGTCGAATAAATGTAAGTAAATTAATTGTACTTTACTGAAATCAAGGCCGAATATTTATTCTGTCAGACCATGCACCAACTCTCTTTGGAACCTGCTTACTAATTGTCGATTGACATACGGAGGAATATGCGCATTTCTTCAAGTTTGTATTGCATTTATCGCATTCCAACTTCCTAGAACTTATAATGCTTTGATCTAAGACGTAACTCTAAAAATCTACGACCCTATAGAAAACACATAACTTTTAAACATTTACATTCAGATGTTTATCGTACAATCCGGAAAACTGCTACTAGCTTAAAACATTTTAATGAACGAGTACGATAATGAGATAAGTATGATTGTTAAACAGGCGATTCGAAAATATGATCTTCGCCAACTAACCTAGAGAGTGCACATTGAGTTCTATAAGTATCCATTAAAAATTAGCAAATGTTTCAAAATTATCATGTGTAGCGGTAAGTCATTATTCTTCACATTGTAAACAATTCGTTTGCCGAGGGACACTTTGCTTGTATGCAACGGTAAAGGCGACAATGATAGGAGTAGTAACGTACGTTACATTAGATGCGCAAGTGTACCTCTTTTGGCTCCAAAGACACTTTCCATTCGGCGAAAATAAAGTCCAATTAACAGTAAATTGCACTGAAAAATAATGAGTTAGGGTATTTAGTGAGGGCGTTGTACCCAGTTTTACAGTTAATGAGAAATACCAATATAAAACATGTTTATTCATGAAATCATTCCTTTCAAGGAATCTGTGAAAAGAGAAGAGAGGTAATTCTGTGAAAGACTTCCCGAAATCAATGAGTGATTACAGAAAAACCGATATTGGGTTTTTATGCCTAATATATTGTTCTAATAAGCTCCATCCAGAAAATTGTATTTATCACCCAATCAAATCTTTTCTAAAAAAGACTTTCTTAAGGAAGATTATGACAAAAACATTCAAGTAAAATAAGTGGTTTCAGAGAAGAAGAGGGTTTTTTAAATTTCACTTTTCCCAGAAATGCAGTTTAGTTCCAAGGTATTTAATTAACTTTGGTTATTTCAAAATTATTTTTGAAAAAAAAAATTACAGTACAAATGAAAAAATCCACAATAAACCTTTATTTATAGACTTAAATCTTTCAATTGTAAAATTCAAACAAAATAAATACTACTCCCTGTCTCTCGATTTATATTCCGCTTTTTTGAACCCAAAGACAATTTACTATATGCCAAGGTTGTACCGATGATGAATGAACTGTATAGGTTACTATAACGCCGAACTTACAATATTCAAAATAACTACAGTATCTATGTTCTGTATGTTCTAATCTACTTCTGCCAAGGAACCAGGCGAGTGTTTCTGAGGGATTACTCAAAACACACTTACATGCTTTCTAGAACAGCCACAAAGCTACAACTGCCAATACGGCAGCCATGCTTGTTGTGAATGACCAAAGCAATCTTGTCAAAGATATTAATGAGCGGTATCTATGTACCAAATATGAATACAATCCGACAAAAAATTAAAGACGTTTTAGTTGTCGAAGGATACGGCTAATGAAAGCCATATTGAAAATGAGCAATACAAAAGAGTCTCGTATGCAAATGAGCTATTACAATAATGATCTTCAGGGAACTGTTAATAATTCTATTATATAATCATTCTCATTTTCAATGTTTCGTTAAAAGTTGCCTTTATCAAGAACCGAAAATGTTCGGTTCTCGATAAAGGATTTTTTTCGAAACTCGCCAGAGCTTTTAGTGTTCTTTTCTTTCAGCTATCCATTATAGAAATATAGGTAACGTATTTTAGACACGCAACTAAACATACAGCGTATTAGCCAACATGATTGAAGATGGACAATTTAATCGAAAACAGTATCAAAATTATTAAAGTTCTACTTCAAATCATCACAGCGACAAATTTTTACTTTTATCACGACTAACACATAAGACCGAAAATGCATAAGTTTGTCAGACTGTCGAATGGAAAAAACGATGGAAGCAAGGAGTTAAAGCGACTCTTGCACAGATTATGAAAATAAGATATCAAATCTCAATTTTCAAATTTCTACATATAAGGCTTTCAGAAATTTGTAAGAAGGCGATTAAGATGATTTTGTATTTCAAATGATTGTTCATAACTTTAAAAAAAAGCAAAAGTATTTCGTTATGAGACGCCAAAAAAGTCATCGAAGTATAACCCTAATTTAGCCGGAACTAATAGGTTATTTTGTCGATTGCACCGAAATTTGCTATATTTGCAGTTTCCATGACGTATCAATTACGCCTAAAGCATCCGCTAGTAATACAGACGTTAACGACACCACTTGAAGATTAACGACCTCACCCGATAAATTCCGACGTTCAAAGTAAGGCATAGAAATACCAAATAAAATTAAATTTCTAATGAATTAAGTGTATTTGACTCGAAGAAAGAATATTTATCATGAAAATGAGATGAATAACCATTGGAAAATCATATAATTTACTTAAATGAAATGTTAATGAAGATCTGTACAAGAGCCACTTAAAGACAATGTTGGCTTTTTCAAACATCAATTAGGATGACATACGACGCCTATTGCTGGTACCGCCAGCTAACCTTAGACAGGAAGATCAACTTAGATACTTAACGGTGTTATTTTGTACTATTTATGGTCAGAAACATGCAACACAAAAAGGAAATTATTTGTCGGGGACCTAATTGTCTCTAGTTACGACGTCTAAGTGGACAAAACCAACAAAGATAGTAAGATAATGTTGGAGTATTCACTGGAGGTACAAAGAATGATTTGATTGATCGAACGATTTTTGACTGACAGCGGCGATTTTGCTGTGATTTTGCCTATAATGTCAATTCTACTGGATTACTGCTCGTCTTTGAACAGGATTATCGAGCATTCAAACATTGAGAAAAACCTGTTGAAAATATGTAATCCGTATCAGAAAAAAAGATCTATTTTAGAAAGCGAAAGGAGAACGTTTCCCTTTTTGCAGATTTTCTAAATTGAGAATGATCATTTAGCCAGTTTATATCGTTTCGAAATACTTTTTCTGATTCCTATCTTTTTTTTTTCATATACCTATAATTTAATTGTTAGTTTCGTCTATCAAAAACGAGCGTTCTGATTGGTTGAAAAATTTAATTCATACCTCAATGAACAAAATTTTGAGCACGCAGTGATTTTGTATGCTTCCGCACAAAATAGTCCCATGCAAAAGGGTATCAAAAGATGTAGGGCTTTTGCTTTTTTCGCTCTTTACCATTAAATTAAAAGCCACCGTCATAGCGCAGTTGGTAGCGCGTCGGACTTTCAATCTAGAGGTCCCGGGTTCGATTCCCGACGGCGGCACTCATCCTTTCCGACTATTTGTCTCTCACCAATGGGTCGATAATCGTAGACCTATGTGGGATAGCAGCTGGAGGCTAGGAAAGGATGTAATGGTAGTACTGGTGTGAGAAATACCAGGATTCCATTGTTAGGCGCTCCAGCCGCCGCGATATAACTGAAAGATTGTTGAAAGCGGCGTAAAACCCCATTCAAACAAACAAATTAAATTATAAGAAATGAAGAGAATATGTTTGTTTCATGGAGGTATGAACCGAAAAACCTAATCACACAATGTATGAATCCGCTTCGCGTATTCATACAGTGTGATTAGGTTTTTCGGTTCATACCTCCATGAAAACAAAAAATATTCTCTTCATCTCTTAAATGCAATATTGTGTTACGATAACGATACAACATCTTGTACTTGCTTTGAACTGCGGATGAAAATTTCGTTATTTCACGAGACCGAAAGTCGAGTGGAATATCAAATTATCCTTCGAGGCTAAAAGCAATTACAAGATGTCAAATCGTAATATTTCATTTATTATATACCTACTTTTTTCAAACATGAAATCGATGGGAAAATCTGTGTAAATCTGTGCATGTATTTCCTTCTCGTTTACCATTCTGATAACTTTTAGTCGCATTATGATGTTAGCTACAGATTGAATGACGTCTTCTTAGACTGCATTGTATGGAACGGTATTTGACACAGATACGGATTTTTTCTGACGTGTCCGATTTTGTTTGTATGGAATGTATATATGTTACTTGAAATATTTGTAGGTTTATAATAACTTTAAAAACAACACACAGAAAGAAACAAAACAAAACAAAACAAAAACAAAACCCACCAAACAAACGAACAGAAAAACACACACACACAAAACAACACACACAACGTACAAACCAACAACTACATTAACAACCATAGATCTTTTTAGGAATAATTGCAAGAAAAGACAATAGGCTATTCGTCCTGTTAAAAACAAATCAAATTTCATATATGACTGCATTAACAAAATACCATTATGTTTATATAAGAAACGGAAAAGTACCATATTATGAACTAATGCTTGTGACATGTTTATACTGAACAGTGGACGACTGTAAATGTAATGGTACACAAAAGTACACCAATTTCGGGCGAGAGAAGTATCAATCGTAATAGACAAATTGGGTTGTCGACCGAAAAGATGACATGTTGTAAGTTTGGCAAAACCGTACTTTACAGTTTTTTAACATACGTATCGCTGTTTCACGATTAGCGTCAAACTGAATTAAGACACGAAGAGAATATTCTTTGTTTTCATTTAGGTCTGAACCTAAAAACCTTACAACGCTGTGTGAATTCGTGAAGCGGATTCATACATTCGTGTGATTAAGTTTTTCGGTTCAGATCTCAATGTAATTAAGCATCTCTTCAAACGTCAAAACAAACAGATCTTTTTTTTTTATTTTTTTTTAGTTTTTTAATGATCTACTTTGTTGGCAAGCATACAAAATATTTGCGTGCTGATCTCATTTTCATGAAATTATGAAAGGAAAAATTCGGCCATTGAACGCCAGAATCATGATAGAAAAAACTAAACTAAAATCATTGCACCAATTTAATTTCTTCACTCGCAAGGTACGAACGTGTGCCATATCGCCAAATTCATACCAAAGATCTAGCGCGTAGGATTCTAGTTATGGGGACAGGTTTGCTCCTTTTTTAAACCGGATTATTCCAGGTTTCGCATGACAAGGGTTAATCGAGTCTAGAATACATGTAGTAAAAGTTATTCAGCAGCTTTAGGCTCGCGCAACAGCATTTACTATTAGGCCAAAGGACATTTCATGATAGATAGACATTTACTATTCGGCCACAGAAATTTTCATGACAGATCAACATTTACTATTATGCTAAAAAAAATTCATGATATATCAAGATCCTTTACCTGTTACGCAGAGAGGCAATAATTAAAATCACGAAGAGATATAATTATGTCATCATCAAATTCATGATACCAATACCTGTTATATCTATGTCACAAAACTGTCCAATAAATCCAGGTGCGCATGAGCAAACTGCATCTTTTCCTTGTGCTGAACAGTTTCCACCGTTTTTGCATGGGTTTCGCTTACATGGGTTTAACACTGAAAAAAATAGTAATAGAGTACTATAGTTCAGGGCCCGAGACAATTTCGCTTGTGACAGATAATGTTGATTCTCATTTCGGTGAATTATTTTTCAACATTGACATTTGCTGAATACCAGCTCTTCCTCATATTTTTTTTTCTGTGTGGTTCCATTCGCACGATGGGGCACTAGGCCTAAAGTAAGATCTATGAACATATCAACTCTTTTCAGATGTGCAGCACACCTTAATTCCAGAATACTTCGACGTATTAAATGGGTGTAAACAGTGTTTCAGTTTTACACGGGGTCCGAGAAATGTTCAAACATTGATAGTATGTTTACATATCCTTATTTCATTTCTTATCATGATCATGTCTGACTGTTAACATTGATTTAAAAAAATCCCTCAAAACTACGGGGTCATATTAATGACCACTTCTTTCCTCCCTCCACAGTCCTAGATAAAAAGCAACGCAGCTCTCACAAGATAGAAGTCCAAATCGATGGTATAAATGTCCCTTAAATGGTCCCATGTAAAGTAAATCTTCTGTCCGAAAATATCCCCGAAAATTTTTAAATTCAACTACAAATAATCACGACCATATATAAAACAAGGCCAAAGTGACACCAAATATGGCAAACGGATCACGCGTCAAGTACAGCTACTCTAAATTTCAAAAAATCAGTCAGAGTAACAATTCGACCAAAATGAATCTTAAAAATCTAAATATGTCTGTACAGTAGTTATCTGATATAAAAGCCTAATAGCCTCTGAGGTGCGATTCGCATTGAACAATGAGTAAATTGTGAGAAAACTTATATTTTTACCATAACGAAATAAAAAAAGAGACAAAAGATGTTTTTCAGACTGATATTTGCCACTTTACCAAATCAAAACGAATAAATATTTTGATTTAAAGAACCTTACTATAAAGAAATCCAAACGTCACGCCTTCGATGTCAGACAAGTGGTCACATGTTAAATAACCGCCACAGCCGCCGAAGTGCATCTCGCAAGTAACAAAGAACTCGTCATCTAGGTATCTACTGGATTCTACTTGTTCAGCACCATCTTTCCAATATGACATGTAAGTTTTGTCGTCGACCTTTCTTCTAGTATTATTCGCATTATTAGCGTTAAATAACAGCGCAAAGTAGGTGTTCTCGTTTCCATCGCAATTCCGAAACGGATGATCTTTACCCCAAACGCTATAGCCAAACATACCATGTTTATAAACTTCAGATTTGTTCAACATGGCTACATATACGTACGGGGACATTCCAGGATTGTGAATAGGTTTACCCGGAGAATAAGAGTTGTAATTAATGATCATATCTCTGGAATTGTAAAGGGATATCTGTCCATACATTGCCTCGTATTGTATCCCTGATTTGCGCTTATGTCTGACGAGGATGTGTCCTCCGTTGTTATAAAGAGCGTCGATGTTGATATACGTAAGGTTTGTCCTTGCTATGTAGGTATAAATACGGTTTTGGTCTATCATAAATTCGCAATGAACAAGGTAGATGTCACCACGACCGTTGTCAAGAAGATATTCGCCATCGGGAGGATTGTCGTTTTCATAATACAAGCAGACGTCGTAGCAAGAGGTGAATATTTCTGTAGAAAAAAAATATCGGTTCTAAATATCATTTTAAATGACGCTGTTACTCTAAGCAGTGTGTTAACAAACCTCTAGTTAGTATTATTAACAAAGACTCGACAGCACAAAAATTAAGTGTGTCTCGGGATATTTGTATAACGAGAACCTTGAAGATAATTTAGATTACAAATTAGAACTAGATTGTTGTCCACGGACAACTGCTGTGGGGCCGCAAAGTTTTTTAGGCATCATGCTATCCCAAGAAATTCTTTCAAATGACACATCTACTCATGATGGAGAATAATTGTGCCAAGTTATTGATGAAATCCATCCGTAAATGTAGGAATAATTTTCCAGACAAACACAATTTTAGTGCTTGACCTTGAGCTGTGACCTTGACATTAGAAATATCCCGAAAATTCTTTCGAATGGCACATCTGCTCATGATGGAGAATACTTGTACCAAGTTATTTGAAATCAATCCATAAATATAGGAGTACATGTACTTGTCCGGACAAACACAATTTTATTGTTTGACCTTGAGCCGTGACCTTGACATTAGAACTATCCAAAAAATTCTTTCAAATGGCACATCCAATAATGATGGAGAATAATTGTGCAACGTTATTTTGAAATCCATCCATGAATGTAGGAGTAAATGTCCGGACAAATTCGGACGGACGGACTTACTAACGCTCATACACCGACTTGTCATAGTGAAAACTAAAAAACAGGTTTCTTTCAAATCCATATTCTTGTGCCAAACATTACAGGACAAAAATATCCAGGTAATTCTTTTGTTTTTGTTTGAACGTCGCAATATAAATGTGGTTGCATTATCGACTACCAGTGGTCAGAAAATGAAGATGGGCTAAAGTGGTGCTCCCTGACAAACATTCATTTGCTTGTATTTGGTTGTATTACTTGCCCGATGTAAGTAAATGAAGATGGGCAAAAGTAATGCCTTGGGATAACTTGATTATGTAAACTTGATTTAAAGCTAAATTTACGTACAAATAAGCCACTATTATTATACACCGTTACAAAAGCTGTATCTTTAGGAAGAAGTTTTCCTTCATCTTTGATTGCACAGCTTTTGGTATATCTTGTTAGACGGGTATTAGACAACCATAAAATGCCACTCGCTAAAGCTCTTGGACTACGGCTTGGGAGGAGAGGATTGTAGGGTCTCCTTTTTTCTTTATGTATATCCGGGATCCGAGAATACAAAGCTAATTTTCAAGGTAGAACAATAATATGATGAAATTTGGTAGACGATGCCAGATGCAAAACATCACACCTCTCGCCTTAACGGTTCAGGATGATAAAGCTTACTGAGACAACCTTATTCATTTCTATAAACATTCTTGGTTCCCAAAATATAGGGCTAAAATTTTATGTAAGAAAAATAATTAAAGCATTATTGTAGAGGATCATTACTTTATGAACCATGCCAAATATCCTTTTATTTGCAATAAAGCGCTACTTTTCAAGTAAGAGTAGGCATGTTTTTCTATGTATTTTGGTCAAAAACCTCTAGGCATTCGGTTTAAGATAGGAAGATTTAAAGATTCCCATCTTCATTTCTATCTAAAACCAGGAATCGGACAATATAGGCTAATTACTAAGTTAGAGCATTAATTTGTTGTATATTGAAGTATTTTGGTATCGAATATTTAGCTAGCAAACCGTCAGCTTTGATGGCTTAAGTTAACAGACAAAATTTCGAGGTTGTCTCAAAGTTCAACGAGCGCAAACTGCCACTGGAGGCTTAACCATTAAATCCGTTATATGCCTGCAATATCTGCCTGCAAGGTCATCTACTAGGTATTTTTAGCTCACTTGAGCACATCGTGTTAACAACGACTCTGCTCAGAGTATTCAAAAAGTTGCAGACGACAATTTCAAACTGTTGTAAATTCTAAATTATTTATCTCTTTACGTAAAAAACAATGTTGAAAATGAAAAAAATGCTTGTAACAAGCAATTTCTTCATTTCTACATTGTTTTCCAAAACTATTCTTCATCACCATAACGTTTGACAAAGAAGATTACCGAACAAAACGATGCTTTGTTAGCTTACAGCACTTTCAATGCTTTAATTAAGTTGTATAACATGCCACTCACTAAAGCTCAAAGTCTTTCGGTAAGAGAGAACAAGATTTATTCAGTTTTTGATTTCACCCTTTTGCCTTGGCAACCAAAGCTCTTCATTGATTTAAATTCTATTAAGTACTTTGAAAGACAAACTAACAAAGTATCTCTTTGGTGAAGTTTAATAAAAAATTTGATAGATAGTTTAGGAGGAGAAGATTATTGTGTAATTGTGAACGGACGGACAGACGGATAGAAAGACGAACGCCGTACAACTGACCAATCCCAATACCTCACTTCGAGCACTTCGTACACATGTGAGCTAAAATGTGAAAGAGTTAAAGGGATTTTTTAAATCTAATTCGACGTCCGATTTGAGTGATCAACTTCCGGACTGGTATTCAATAACCAAAATTATTAAACAAGTTATGCTAAATGAAAATGTTGTTAGTTTCTTTCCATATTAAATGAGAAACAGCATAATCTCTATGATTACACCATGAACTTGGAAGGAAATACGTTACGGCTTAAAACCCTCACCAAAAAGAAGACAAGATTAATTCTGATAAAAAGTAAAGGGTAAATGAGTTTTGACCTAAAATGTTCGGTGACGAGAACAATGAGAGCATGATTGCTTACGGACGACGTGTATCACTGAACATGATGCATAGCCTCAAACTTCTCCTTGTCGCAGTAAAGTAAGAAAATTGATACTTGAATAATACTCTATTCGATGCCGACTTTATCTTGTATCAGGGAAATATCGTTATGTTAGCAAATATTATTTGATTATTATATGTGATTAATCCATTCATTCAGCAGTTGCAGACTAATTTATATGTCAACAATTTTCATAAAAGGGCAATGGCTTCGTGCAAAATGTACTGTCAGTAAAATACAATATGCATGTCTATGTCTGATACTTATTCACCTGAGATGTTTGAATCAAATCCACCAAGTATATATTTGTCCTCAGAAATGGTTACTAATTCTGAAGTTGTTATTGTTAAACAGTCTTTGCCATTAAAGGTGTCCATTTATTGCTTGGCAATGACGAGGCTGGAGAAAAGAGTGTAGTTAACCTACTTGTAATTGGCACATTATTTGAAGGTCAAACATATTACCCTTTTGAGCAGGAAATATGATTTGTATCCTTCTTGTGTAGTTACCCAGGCTATGGCTAAGAGGCATTTGAAAAAAAAAAACCAACAAAAAACAACAAACAAACAAAAACAAAACCCTTCTGATATTGGCTTGACAGATACTTTTATTGGTCAATATTTTAATGGTGAGGTTAAATTTCTCTAGCTTGCCTGAAACCAATGCTTATCCTTCAATGTTTTATCATTCATCACCCAGGTCTAATGACGGTGTCAAAGACACCGCTTATCCAGGAACAACAAACTGATCCGGAGATTTTAAAATTGATTGAAAGGGCTTAACCTGAAGATAAAATTGTACAGAACCCATTTTTTATAATCGAAAGAACGGGATTCTTATGAGCACTTGATTTCTAAGCTGATGACGAATGGGCTGTTACCGCAAATTTGTTGTTGCTAAGTCATATCGTCATGAAATTTTAAAGAACCCAGTGTTTACCATAAAATGGATCCTGTATGAGAAATGACTACCATTTGATGTCACAGCTGATGATGAATGGGAAGTTCACCACCAAATTGTAATTTCGAAATCATACCGTCTAGTCCATGAAACTCTTATTTCAGGTCATCTACGTAAAAACAAGACCCATCATAGAATGATGAATCATTTCTATTGGCCTGGACTTAAATACGATGTTTCTAAATATTGAAAAACTTATTACGTGTCAAAAGGTAGGAAAACCCTAAAACATTTCCGAAAAAACATTTACAGCCTATTTCGGATATTGTTGAAGATTTCAGCATGATATTAATGGACCAAAAGCTAAGTAAGGCTCTTGCGACTTCTTTACTCTTGTCGGTCTTGCACAATCAGTTCTATAGGATCAAGGATCAAACTTAACGTCTCGTATACACATTAATTAGGGACCAAACAATATAGGTCTTTCCCTTATCAAAAGGATGCGCTTTATTTCACCAGATTTTCAAAAACATGATAAGGTCATGCTATGATACTGTGAAATATCGGGATGAAGGAACCCATTTGCGGTCATAGAATGGGTTCAAGATTATCTTGGTTTTGCTCCATTTCAATTATTTTTTAGTCATTCCGTTCCTGAACCATTAAAACTTTTGAAAGCGAAATTTCCTTCAGATGATTAAACGCTCCAAAATTTGTTACAGTATGTTTCTGCCTTCAGAAATAGACTATCTAGAGAATGTGAAACCAACTCCTAATCATCCTAGGGCAAAATGAAGGTAAGATGTGACCATGATGTTGTTGCTAGAAAATTTGTACCAGGTGATAAAGTCCTTGCTCTTTACCAATACATGGCAGACCCTTACAAGATCTGCTTGGATCCTGAAAAGCAAGTAATTTGAATTGTATCATCGATATTTCCAGAAGGCGTAAAAAGCAAACACATCTACCATTTAAATATGTTGAAAAAGTACATTGATAGAGTCGGACTTATTTCAAAACCAGTTTCATTTGTAAGAATCAAATTTACGTGAATCAATAGTAAATTAGTGATAAATTAGTGATGTGATGAATCTGTTCCTGGTCCATCTAACCTCTAGAACTCTAAAAATACTAAAGAACATCGACGTCAAAGTTTTTCTCACTTTGAGACAACTCAAAAGGAAGAGTTGAAACAGTTGATACGTGAATATGAACACTTATTTCTCGACATCCCAGCAAGAACTGATGAGATGTATCATGATGTAACAAAGCAACAAAGAATAAAACCTGTGTTACAGAAATGACTTCAAGATAAAGTAAAATACTTATTGGAAAATAATTTCACGGGACCTAGCTAGAGAGATTGGAGTACACCATGTATATTAGTGCCCTTATCGAATATAAGGTACAGAATGTCTACTGACTATAGAAAAGTGACAACACTTACCCTTCAAAGCTACATTCAAACAGAGCATTAGCCGCAGCATTACTCACTATGAGGAAAGTTGATATATTGGGCACATATATAAAACCCTCAGTACCAGGTCCGTTTCTACTTGTTTTGCATATAAAAATGTTTCCTCTTAAAACAACATGTCAATGTTCTCGTGGAAAGTTATTGATTCCATGAAAGATTAGCAGAAAACTCGATTTCTTATGTGTACAACAAATCTAAAGGTAATTATGAGTACCTTTGAAATTCAATAATTAAAAGAGACTTAACTTGGTTATTAAGGCAATTCCTCCCGGGCTTACACCTCCAATCACAATCCCAAGCTAAACGTTTTCTTAATGATATTGCTTTCCGATGACTTATGCTAAAATATGATGTAATGGGCAGCTTGCTGCGTCATAAATCTGTGTTAGCCCGGAAAATTGTAATGAATGAAGGAAAACCTCGTTTCATTGATTTGATATAACGATACAGCCTTTAACCTACGCATGATACACGAACCTTATCAAAACAAGGCTACAAATTATAGACTTAATCAATATTGATGAACATATTCGTTTTTCCTCGAAATAAAAAAGAAGAATATTTAAAACTTGTTTTATTTAAATCTCGATTTAACCAACTTCTGTAAAGAAATCAAAGAAAGAGATGATCTTAAGTTTAGTCAAAGCAGTAGCAAGGATTTATTCTTCGGTAACACTTTTATGGAGAGAAACAATCTTGTCATAGAGTACGATAACAATGAGAGCACGACTACTTAAGGAATGAAGTGACACCAAAACGGACCAAACGCTGGCCCGCTAATTTACTCCGTTGTCCTCGCTCATTGACTTCGAAAGGAAGTTCCGGTTCGCAATGGCGTTTTTGGCCTTTAGCACCTTACAAAAAGTAGACTGATTGAATTCGCTTGAATAATTTGAGTCTGATGTCGCCAAACCAACAAAATGTTTCAGATAAATGGTGGCCAACGTTGGAGTTTAAAGTTTATTTCAAGTCGAAATAAATAATTTCATTGGTTGACTGAATATTTGATTAACAGCCGCGTTTGGTCAATTCTGGTTGTCTTTGTTTTCAAAATAAAGTTCTCTTATAATTCACATTGAAACATTATACCTTTAGTCTCACATAATGGTCCACTAAAACCAAATACGCATGCGCAAACTGCGTTCTCCCCCTCGGTTGAACATGTTCCCCCGTTTTCGCACGGATTTGGACTACATGGGTCAGTGGCTGAAAATAGAAATATATAATCTATCATGCAAAAAGTTACTATCGTGGAAATTAGAGAACTACCAACCAGGCTAGTAAATGACCAATAGACCAGTCAAATCATCTATTAAGACCGGGATAAAGTTTGAACGACATTGGCCGCCATTTGTGTGAAGCATTTTTGTTGGTTTGGCGACTTAAACTTCGTTACTACATCTTGTAGAACTAAAAATCATCTGTTCAAAATTAAAGGTGTTACGATCCTCCTATATAGTTGAAGCTTTATATTGACTTTAAGGCATACCATATATGGCTACAGAGATAATTAAACATGAACTAAGACAGAGCGTCTGATCGAGTTTGAATAAATCGACCTGAATTGAAAATAGAATTACACAAAAATGTCATTACTTGATTGATTGAAAAAGTGTTATCGTAAGACTTTCGAAGGCTGTTGAACGTATACAGATAAACTTCTGAAAAGTCGTAAATCTCTATGGGAAGTGAAGCTTATGGCTCGGAAAGGATGAAGTGGTAGTACCGGTACCAGAAAACCATGTTTAGGTGCTCCAAGCGACGGTTAACTGGTTGGTTAACAAGATTACCTCGTTTGAAAGTCAGTTTGAGGAAATTACCTTTACATCATTTACTTTCTTAAATGTATACTGAACAAAAAATGAAATTTGATACTTCGAATTTAGGTGAACAATTTTTTTATATAAGATATACTGGAGGGGCTTTTGTACGTGAAGACCACAAAATATCTGGCTATCTTCAGAGGTATACATATTTCTCAGCAGTATATTGATAAACATAAAAAAGGTATGGTACCCTCAAAATAAGATCCACATGATGTTCAACAGATAACACTTATGTTTCAATATCGAGTGTGTCCACCTTTATCATCTTCATAGATCTCAGAACATTTGTGAACACTGCCTGAGGCAGACATCTCCATTGTTCAGCAAGGGTACGTTCGAAATCCCCTAACATCTGAGATGCGTTAAGGCCAACCCAAGACCTCATTTCGGTATTGCCGGTATTTCGCAGAGATTCTTGCTAAAGAAACACTCTGTGTGGACTAGCATTATCGTGCTGAAACGTTTGAAACGTAAAACCAGGAACGTATTTCTTCATGAAGGTGAGCAAAAGAGTTGTAAACCCTGACCCCTGTACTGGTAAGCAGTTAAGTTGCATTGAAAAACAAAATCAGAACGGACTTGAGGACAAAAACATCCCCATACCACAATTCTCCCACCACCACACATCCTCCAGGCTCGCAGTATACACATAAACTGCAATAAACATTAACATTAACATTATTGAAAGAGATCCACCAGATGATGCCACATACCAAATATCAAAGCTCTAAGCCTATCTGTTTGAGAGGAGAAGAATTTTAAAGTTTTCACTATATAAGCCTATGTTAAATTTGTGACATCCAGGAATGGGCTAATTTTAATCAATAGGCAATATTTTGTACAATCCTGATAGAGGTCCACAAGACGATGCTGTATACCAAACATCAAAGTTCTATGCCCTCCTGTTTTGGAGAAGAAGATTTTAACAAATTTCACTATATAAGCTTATGTTAAATTAGTGACATCCGGGAATGGGCTAATTTTAATCCTGAGGCAATAATTTGTACAATCTTGATAGAGGTCCACCAGATGATGCCGTATACCAAATATCAAAGTTCTAGGCCCTCCCTGTTTGGGAGAAGAAGATTTTTTACAAATTTCACTATTTAAGCCATTTGTGAAACTTGTGACGTCCGGGAATGGGCTAATTCTGTCTCTTGTGCCATGATTTATACAGTATTGATAGAAATTCACCAGATGATGCTAAACACCAAATATTAAAGCTCTAGCCCTCTAGTTTGGGAGAAGAAGATTTTTAAAATTTTCACTATATATGCCTTTGTTAAACTTGTGATGTCCTGGAACGAGCTAATTTTGACCCTGGGGTTATAATTTATACAATATTGATAGAGGTCCACTAGATGATGCCACATACCAAATATCAGAGCTGTAGGTCTTTTGATTTGGTAGAAAAAGATTATTAAAGTTGTCCACCCACCTTTGCCCCCCCCCCAGCCCTTTCTTGACAGATTGTTTTTTCTTGTACAAACGTGATAGTCCTTGCCCTAAAGACTCTTAATACCAAATGTGAATCTAATCTGACAGACGGTTCATGACAAAAGATTTTTAAAGATGTACCCTTTTTGGCCCCGTATGGAACCCCAAGGAGAGATAACTCAATGAGGTGTACAAATCTAAAGCGCCTTCCCAAAATGATGATTCCTGACAATTTTGGTTGAAATCCATCCAAGGGTTCTTAAGAAGTCGAAAATGTAAAAAAGTTAACGCACGACGCACGACGACGGACAAAACACGATCGCAATAGGACACCATGACCTAAAAATAAAATTAGAAAAAAAAAAAACAAAACGGATTACAGATTAGTTCTTCTTTCTCTCTTCTCCTTTTTGATCTGATTCAGAAGTCCGACCTCAGATTATTAATATGTAAGTGCAGGTTCAAAGTGTCAAACTGTTGATATCATATCTTCTATGATGCAATACCAAACATCAAAATTTAATTTCGGAACGCCGTAAACAAAATAATCGTAACTTCTCGGATACCTTTTCACTTTCGACTTTATTTGTCGAGGCAAAACCCGTGACATATTCAAATAATAATTAGAAATGATTCAAGCTTTAATTCCTAAAAGTGATCGGTCACTTTAATTTATTTAATAGAAATAACGCCTATCATAATATGGGTTCGATATCACTTAATCAAAAATCCGATATTGTATTGACAATGCATTCCTACCCAATTAGTGTCGCTCTTATCAAGTGTGAAATTCGGATGGTCGGTCTCATTGTGTGAAGTTATTGGTCGGTTTAGGGGGTTCAAAATAGTGTATCAGCTATAGTTTGTACTGAATTTAGTGGTCGTAATTCGGAGTAGCGGGGTTCCCGTTTTAGAGGGGTTCGCGACCATTGAAATATAGAAAATTCGTTCTTTAAAAATTCGGTCGTAATAGCGAGGCACCCGTATTTCCGGGATGGTCGTAAGGAGGGATTTTACTGTATATCAATATTCAAAATTGAATTAAAATTCGATGAGATGATTTGAATCGTTGAATTTAGAGTCTTAAGAAGGAAATATATAGTAATTATGTATCCCAAACATTACATATTAGTAATCTATTTCTATTGTATTGGTATATCATTATTTGTTATACCCAATACAATACAAATATGGCAATATTATTTTGCTAATTAATTATATTAAATACTTTGCCATTTTCATGATATTTGAAGAATATTTAACACTTATCACACAAAAAAAGTAATTAGGATTCATTTTTTATTTGACAAGTAGAAATAAGATCAAAAAGTCAGTCTAAAAGTACAACCTGCTTTAGAAGTTCATATTGCCAGTTAGTTTTTTCAAGGTATGTACTTCTGCGATCAGAAATGTAGAGGAGTCTTTCATCTAAAAGAAAGATCTTCATCGTTTGGAGATATTTTTAAAGTAAAAAGAATCATTACACACATATATATATATGCTGGTAACTGTATATGTGACCTTTTAAAGAGTGAAGCTTTTTGTCATCGGATCAAAGGATGTTCTAATATTTTACGGGTTCAATACCAGTACTTATCAGTCCGCAAAAGTGCAATCTACACCAGTACTTTTTATAGACACATTAGTGATTTTGATATAAAAATTAACAGTAAACATAACTCGGGAAACATTTTTGGTCTTATTTAAAAGAATTCTTTCGATTTTATTATAAAATCAAAATGAATTAAAAATCTATTTTGATCATTTTAGCCTTGAGCCCAATAGCAAGTACAAAAAATACTACCCCCTCTCTCTAAAATATATAAATCTTCAACCACGATACACTGTAACGCAATCAAAGTTAAAACTCGATTAGTGTTGTAGAATATCATTTCTATTTGTGACTATACACGAATTCAACATAATGCATGGAAAACATAATAACAATAATAATGCAATTCAAAGCTGCATTTACATGATTCAGAAGATTATTTTTACCAACCAATAAAGAAGGCCATACAGTGCATGTCAAACCCAACGAAGACTACAAGAAAGATACGTCTACCTGATCTAATATAGATCAGATACAGCATTGGCCAACCCATTCCAACCCATTCCCGCGTTTTGACGACCCTGTAGAGAAAAAAAAGGTTTTGGAACATGGTGGAAATTAAAGGGATTGCTTTTTATCCCCCGCCGTTTCGGCGAAGGGGATATAGTAATGCGCTCCGCCCGTCCTTCCGTCAATCAGTCCTTCCGTCACTAAACTTGTCCGGAGCATATCTCTGAAAGTATAATTGATATCAACTTGAAACTTAATAGGTCTATAGATCTCATTAAGGAGAAGTGAAGTGCACAAGAACCACAACTCTTGCTTGCATAATTTTTGAGTTATTGCCCTTTGTTTTTTTAAAACTTAGATTTTGTCCTGAATATATCTCTGAAAGTATAATAGTTTTAATCGAACTCATTGAGAAGAAATGCTGTGCACAGGAAGCCTAAATCTAACTGGCTTCAGTTTCCTATCAAGCTCTTACGGCGGGGGATGGGCATGTCCGATATGTCTCTTGTTATAACTTAGAATGATAAACTGTCATGACCATCAAGCTGAATATTGATACGAATGGTTAATATCCCTCGCCGATTCGGCGAAGGGGATATAGTAATGGTCTACGTCCGCCATTCCGTCCTTCGTCATTCCCTCCTTCCGTCACTAGACTTGTTCGGAGCATATCTCTGAAAGTATAATTGCCATCAACTTGAAACTTCATAGGTCTCATTGAGGAGAAGTGCAGTGCACAAGAATCATAACTCTTACTTGCATAATTTTGAGTAATTGCCCTTTGTTGTTTTAAAGACTAAGATTTTGTCCAGGGCATATCTCTGAAAGTATAAAATCTATTAACTTGAAACTTCATAGGTGGATTTATCTTATTGAGGAGACGTGCAGTGCACAAGAACCACAACTCTTGCTTGCATGATTTTTGAGTTATTGCCCATTGTTGTTTTGAAGACTTACATTTCTTCCGGAACAAATCTCTGAATGTATAATAGCTATCAACTTGAAACTTCATAGCTTGATACATTTCATTAAGGAGAAGTGCAGTGCACAAGAACCACAACTCTTGCTTGCATAATTTTGGAGTCATTGCCCTTTGCTCTTTTAAACACTTACACTTTGTCCGGATCAAATCTCTGAAAGTATAATCTGCTTAAAACTTGAAACTTAATTGGTAGATACATCTCATTGAGGAGAGGTGCAGTGAAGAACCATAACTCTTACTTGCATGATTTTTGAGATATTGTCCTTTATTCCTTTAAACACTCACTATTTTCCCGGAGCAATTATCTGAAAGTATAATTGCTATCAATTTGAAACTTCATAGCTGGAAACATCTTATTAAGGAGAAGTGCAGTGCACAAGAACCACAACTCTTGCTTGCATAATTTTGGAGTAATAGCCCCTTGTTCTTTTAAACACTTAAATTTTGTCCGGAGCAAATCTCTGAAAGAATAATTGCTGTCACATTGAAACTTCATAGCTGGAAACATCTCATTGAGGAGAGGTGCAGTGCACAAGAACCACAACTCTTTCGTGCATAATTTTGGAGTCATAGTCCTTTGTTCTTTTTAATATTTACATTGTGTCCGTGATAAATCTCTGAAAGTATAATTGCTATAAACTTGAAACTACATAGGTCAATAGATCTCATTGAGGAGAAGTGCAGTGCACAAGAACCACAACTCTTGCTTGCACAATTTTTTGAGTTATTGCCCTTTGTTGTTGTAAAGAGCTACACTTTGTTCAGGGCAATCTTTGAAAGTATACTTTCTTTCAATTTGAAACTTCATAGCTGGATACATCTCTTTGAGGAGAAGTGCAGTGCACAAGAACCACAACTCTTGCTTGCATAATTTTTGAGTAATAGCCCTTTGTTCTTTTAAACACTTACAGTATGTCAGGAGCAAATATCTGAAAGTATTATCTGCTATAAACTTGAAACTTAATAGGTAAATACATCTCATTGAGGAGAGCTGCAGTGCCTAAGAACCACAACTCTTGCTTGCATGATTTTAGAGATATTGCCCTTTGTTCCTTTTAACACTCACTATTTTCCCGGAGCATATCTCTGAAAGTATAATTGCTATCAATTTGAAACTTCATGGCTGGATACATCTTATTTAGGAGAAGTGCAGAGCACAAGAACCACAACTCTTGCTTGCATAATTTTGGAGTAATAAGCCCTTGTTCTTTTAAACACTTACATTTTGTCCGGAGCAAATCTCTGAAAGAATAATTGCTGTCACATTGAAACTTCATAGTTGGATACATCTCATTGAGGTGAGGGGCAGTGAACAAGAACCACAACTCTTGCGTGCATAATTTTGGAGTCATAGTCCTTTGTTCTTTTTAATATTTACATTGTGTCCGTGGTAAATCTCTGAAAGTATAATTGCTATAAACTTGAAACTACATAGGTCAATAGATCTAATTGAGGAGAAGTGCAGTGCTTAAGAACCACAACTCTTGCTTGCATAATTTTTGAGTCATTGCCCTTTGTTGTTTCTAAAGACTAACATTTTGTCCGGAGCAAATGTCTGAAAGTATAATTGCTATCAACTTGAAACTTCAAACATTGATACATCTAATTGAGGAGAGGTGCAGTGCACAAGAACCACAACTCTTGCTTGCATAATTTTGGAGTCATTGCCCTTTGTTCTTTTAAACACTTTTGATTTTTTCTTGGGTATATCTCTGAAAGTACAATAGCTCTAAACCTGAAACATCATATGTGGATATTTCTTATTGATAGGAAGTGCAGTGCTTAAGAACCGCTTGCATAATTTTGGATTTTTCCCCCTCGTTATTTTCTTTCTTTCTTCATTCTGTTTCAACAGGTTTGATATTGATATGTATAGACAGATTTATTTTGAACAAGAAATAATTGTCAATGTTTTAGCATTTTAATATAATATTACAGAAGCACAAGTGAATCTTTTTTCGGAAACTGATATCGCCTATTATTCTGAATGTGTAATTGATATTTTGTGCTCCAATTACACTTGTACATCTATATACCTATATTATTTTCAGAAACTGTTATCTCTTATTATATTCCATCTGTAATTGATCTATTGTGCATCAATTAGACGTGTACATCTATATGCCTGTATATTTAATGTGAACAAGAAATGATTGTCATAGTTTTAGCATATTAATATTACAGATGCACAAGTGAGGTTATTTTTCAGAAACTGTTGAACCCATTATATTTCATCTGTAATTGTTCTTTGTGCACCAATTAGATTTGCGCATCTATATACCTATAGATTTATTGTGCACAAGAAATGATTGTCAATGTTTTAGCATATTAATATTACAGATGCACAAGTTACTCTTTTTACCTGTATTATATTCAGAAACTGTTATCTCCCATTATATTCCATCTGTAATTGATCTTTTGTGCACCAATTACACGATGACACAGATGTACAAGTGAGTTTTTTTTCATAAACTGGTATCTCCCATTATTATCCCCGTTTCGCCGTTTCGGCGAAGGGGATATAGTATAGTCTCCGTCCGTCATTCCTTCCTTCCGTAATTCCGTCCTTCCGTCACTTAACTTGTTCGGAGCATATATCTGAAAGTAAAATTGCTATCAATTTGAAACTTCATAGGTCGTTAGATCTCATTGAGGAGAAGTGCAGTGCACAAGTAATACAACTCTTGCTTGCATAATTTTTGAGTTATTGCCCTTTGTTGTTTTAAAGACTAAGCTTTTGTCCGGGGCATATCTCTGAAAGTATAATAGCTGTTATCTTGATACTTCATAGGTGGATAGATCTCGTTGACGAGAAGTGCAGTGCACATGAACCACAACTCTTGCTCGCATAATTTTTGAGTTATTGCCCTTCGTTGTTTTAAAGAATTTGTCCTGAGCATAGCTCTGAAAGTATAATAGCTATTATTGAACTCATTGAGAGAAGAAATGCAGTGAACAAGAAGCCTAAATCTAACTGGTTTAAGTTTACTATCAAGCTTTTACGGAGGGGGATGGCCATTTCCTACATGGATATTGTATTATCAGAAATGTGACGACTTTGTGTAGAATGAAATTAGGTAAACAGCCATGTCTTATTCAAATCGGCTCTTTCACAGGTTATGAAAGTAAACTTTTGGCTCTCTTTTTTCAAATTTGCAACTGTAATGCTTTCATTGATTAAACTGATTTATTAATGAAAATGACCGTTCATAACTTTGAAAGAGAAAGAAAAGACGTAAATATATTTGGTGTTACGAGACAGCAAATAAGTCAGCGAATTACTATCCGAATGAAATCCATGCCTATCGGGTAAATACGTTATCTGTTGATTGCACCGAAAATTTCCTTATACATAGATCCCATCACGTATCAATTACATTATTGTCTTCCGCTAGTAATAAAGGCATTATCCACATCTCCCGAAGTCTAACGACTACAAATCCGATAAATTCCGATGTTTCAGAGCAGACAAAAAGAACATATCACATTATAAATTGGATTTATATTGGATTTAGAAGGTTTAATACAAAAAAGAATATTAATCGTCAAAATGACATCCTAATCATTGGGAAAAAAGATAAGATTCTTATGTCAAATTTTCGGGAAAATCTGTTTAAGAGCGGCTTTAAGGAAGAATACCCGCAATATGCTCTATTGGAATGTTTACGACGTCGGATTTCTAAAATGGCGTCGTTACATTTTGGTTTCACTGTGATTACTAGAATGACGTATTTACCATGTCATTTTACTATCTTCCACTAGTAAATCAAAAGCTTTGAATTTTCTCGAAGATTTCAAATGTTCCAAAAAGGCGCATTACGCTCATTCTACCTTTACCGCGTCATGTATGTTGTTTTTAAGTCATCATGTTTTGCTTGGTTGACAGAACCGTTATTTTTTTAAGGATATTGAATGACAGACTTGAATTATAGTAGCATCCTCTGATAAACATTTATTTGATGAAATTAATGAAAGTGTAAAAAACTCCTTCATAAATCGTAAACTCCGGTAAACTGCCAATGTAACGAACAGAGTTATTTGGTTTTATGTGTGTGTGTGTTTCCTTTTTAGGTCACCTGACCGAATGGTCATGGTGACTTATTGCAATCATCGTTTGTCCGTCGTCGTGCGTCGTCCGTCGTGCGTCGTCCGTTAACTTTTAAACATTTTCATCTTCTTCTCAAGAACTACTTGGTGAAAAGCATCATGTGGTAATGGTTATTCAGATTTGTGAAAATAAAAAGGCTGTCGTGTCAGGGGGCCCTAAAATGGGGACCAAAAAGGGGGAAATTTTTGGTAACTTTTAAATATTTCATCTTCTTCTCAAGAACTACTGGGCGGATTTTAACCCAACTTGGTAGAAAGCATCATTGGGGGATGCCAATTCAAGTTTGTGAAAATAGGGGTTCTGGGGGTCAAAGGGGCCCAAATAAGGGCCAAAGAGGGGTAATGTTTGGTACTTCTTTCAAAATCTTCTTCTAATAAACCGTTAATGCCAGAGCTTAAATATTCTGTGTGCATGACAACTAGGACAGGTATATTATAAATTGTGAAATTCATGTCCCTGGGGGTCATGTATGGGGCCACACCCAGAGGTCAAAGTTCATCATGTTAAAAAATTCACATTTTCACCTTCTTCTGATGAAGTACTAAGCCAATTTCAAACTAACTTGGTGAAAAGCATCATTGGGTACTGCTTATACAGATTTGTGAAAATTAAAAGGCTGGAGGTCAGGGGTGCCTAAAATGGGGACCAAAAGGGGGTCATTTTTGGTAACTTTTAAACATTTTCATCTTCTTCTCAAGAACTACTGAGGGGATTTCAACAAAACCTTTTTCTAATTATTTCAAACAAAATCACTTGTCTTGGTGCTCTTTTACTCAGGTGACCGTTAAGGCCCACTGGGCCTCTTGTTTTTGTTTTTTTTTGTTTTTTTTGATTCCACATTGCCTTTAACCAGGTTCAAATATCATTCGACCACGGTATATCAGAATTGTGGTCATCAATATCAAATCGCAAAATAAAACAGACTCATCCAAACAGATTTAGTGGCATATTAGATTGTTTGGTTGGTTGAATTAGGTTGAACAGTATTTCAGTCATATCGCGGCGGCTGGAGCACCTAACAGTGGATTCCTGGTATATTTCGCACCAGTACCACAATTACATCCTTTCTTAGCCTCCAGCTGCTATCCCACTTTGGTTTCCGATTAACCCACCCATAGGTGAGAGACAAATGCTGGGAAGGATATGTGCCGCTGCCAGAGATCGAACCAATGACAAGTGGCATAGAAGAAGGGATTTATGAAATAAAAGTATTTGTGGCTGTATGTGTACTTGAATAATGCTTGATGGTGAGGAGTTATATGCAAAACGTAAAAACCGAGGGCGGGGCCCGATATAAATCTTCCCCATCTAGCATTATTCAATCACACATAACGTCTAAAAAACTATTATACATATTAACACTATCTACGTCCTTAACATACCTTATATTATATACCATATTTGAATCTGTAAAAAAATTCACGAAGCAAAGATTTTGACCTCTGGAGATTTTAACTGATTTATTCAATATAAATGAGATGTTGTTTTGAAAATGCTGAAAATAATGAGATGACTTTTATGAAGGCATATGTTATTTACTATTTACACGGCATCTACACGATGTGGAATGGAATGGATTTTATATTTTAGAAACGGTGGTAAGTGATATTTTTTTCTCGAACGTAATTAAAGTCTTAGGGTTTCTTAGACTAAAAATTTTCCTAACCTTTATGGCTCTAAATTACTTTTTTTACGATAAAGACGTGATCTATTTTTGAGCTTATTTGCATATATGAAAATTGATGAAATCAAACATATCCGTCTGAGAAAAATGTCAGTCTTTGTGGTTTATTTTTTAACCCGATTATTTGAGGACAAATGTATTATAGAAAACATCATGGAATGAATCAACGGTAATTTAGTGATATTCTTATAAATTGCTTTGGATTGATCTGTGAGTAAATGCTTACCGATTATTTTTTCATTGGATTTTTACGACCCATTCGACAGTATACTGTCTACTGATTCTGTCGTCGTAGCTGGAACACTGGTATATTTTAATGTCAACAGGCTTTCGAAATTTTACATTGACCACAGTTACAAATTGACAGGTGAAAACATGTAGATCACAATCTTGACCCTCATTTATACGCTTGCGACATTGTACTCGAAAGCAGAATGTATACATATGTATTTCCTCATTTATATGCATGCTTGGATAGGGGCGGAAGCGTTCGCACCAAAATTATCTTTACACACGATATAGAACATTTATCGCGAGAAAAGTTCTAAATAATTTCTTCGTTATTTATATATGCGTATTGCGCTATCGTGTTATAATGATAGATAATACAGGTAGTAATAAATAGAATACAAATAATGCATTTTGTATTTGGTTAATTCTGAAAAGAACCTTAGGTCATTTGTTTGAATATGACTTTGAATTGAATAGGTTAGAAATCAAAGCGCTGAAAGCGCCGAAAGCCTGAGATATGTATACAGGAGATTTATAATCTGGGCATCTGTCGGATTATCGGAGGTGCCACTTTCTACCCAAATCTACTGTCGATTATGCGCAGATCTGCCGATTTGTGCGCTAGGGGACATAACCTACCCACAATAATTTTCATTCCGTTGAGGTATTGTAACGATATATTTACATGTATATATCGTTACATATTTTTCACCCGATCAAAATGCTTTGAAGGGATTTGATAAAGGCCACCAAAGGATCCTTCCTGTGAATTTTGGTTGAGTTTGGTTGAATTATGTTCAGTACTTTCTGAGAAGAAGATTTTGAAAGTAAACGTTGACGGAAGGACGGACGACGGACACCACATCATGACAAAAGCTCGTTTGCTTTCAGCAAGTGGAGCTAGCGAGAGAGAGCTAGAGGGCGGGCGGTCGTTTACCAGGTTAACATGATTATGTACACCTCTTAAAAGCGGTATCTAGACGTTGCATCCTTTGGGTAAAAATATATAGACACAAAGTCCGAGCACGACCAAACTGTTTTCAGACAGAGCGAATATGATCCTATGAATGACCGTTTAAACATTTGTTACTCTAGAATAAGTAATATTATTTTGGTATGAAACAAACACCATATTTTTTCTTAACAATATGATATGATTATACATGTTTAATAATTTCCGTTATATTATATATCTCCTTTCTTTCTTTCCATTCACTAGTCAAGTTTTAATAATTTTTCCAAATTCAGAACATTCACACGAAAGTACTGTAAATCAAGCCGACAGCTTTCAATGAGTCATATCTCGCCTCATACCTTCTCGCCTCAATCGGGCGTATTAATTTATGGTCAGATCCGATCTACTTTTCATGCGACAGAAGATCACAATGAGTGCGGTAAATATTTTTACATTATGTTTTCACATTAAACTCTGAATGGGTTTGAATTTTTAGCATAGTAACTTTAGCCTCAGCTAAAAATAACTTAGTACTATGTAAAAGCTACATTTTTCAAGGAATACGGTCATGAATTTAATAAGAATGGCAAGATTCAGTATAACAGTAACTTTTTTCCTTGAAACGTAATATTGTCCTAATCTGGTTTTAAACTGGATAATAGTTAAAAAAAACTTTCCTTCTCAAGACGGCCTCTCGAACAACATTTTTTTTGTGACCAATTTGTAAATTAGCGCCAAAGTGAAGGCTCAGATATGGTGTTAATGTAATACTAGTGTGAGGAATATCAGAAACGGATGGTTGTGTGCTGCGATTGCATCGCTATGACAACAATGGTGTTGACTTAGACTTTTAAAGATGACTCCGAGTTAGGTCCGGCTCGGAAATTCTTGTCAAATTTATGCGACAAATGAAATCGATGTTTTCAATCCTAACAAAACATAAGATCTCTGACTATTAAATGCATATTTAAAGCTAAAGCAGTTTTATAGCGACTCTATTGTATTTCGAATGCCAATTAGTTTTCTAGCTCAAAATTGAATCGGTTCTAGCTCATATCTGGTTATTGTATTGTGGCTTAGAATTGACTATAAGTTGCGGCTATGTTCTGGCCATAAGAGCCGGCTGGGTTCCGGCTCAAAAATAATTACATTGGTTAGCTCTAGATCGTTTAAGCCATAAAATGATGCTGGGTTTGGCTATGATTTGTGGTTCTGTTCTGGCACTAGGCTGAGTTCTGGCTAAAAGATTATGGCAAGTACTGCCTTTCTGGTAAAGTGATAAAAAAGATCACAGGATCATTAGATAACAAGAGTACATCATCAGGCAACTAATACGTACACACAGGATACTAATTGGCAATATATAGCACAAATTCTATATAATTCCTTGTAGTTGTATTTCAAAAAATGTTTGTGAAACCTTTTTCCTTTTCCAACATGGCTTACAACCCTTTATCATACATAAGTTCAATTATTTCGCCACAGGTTAAAAGTCATTTACAATCTCTACTAGCTTGGAACCTTTCAATGTAAGGTGTACCTGTAAATGCAGTACTGCTAAAATAACCTTCAATTATTATACAAACGAACTTGATACCTGGTAATTATAATTATGTATTAGTTTGGTATCTCATTCAAAAAGTCAGCTGCAAATTTGATTTATCACTTTGACAACCCCCAAAAGAATGAAAATTGAACCAGGTTGAATGTTTGTATTGTCAATAGTCATTAATTGCATTCCAATACATATACTAAGTCAAACATCTTATTGCAGTATTTGTAAAAAGTAAACAAGCATCTACAAATACAAGCGAATTTCTTATCTAAGATAAGTTGTTTTTTCCAAGATGTTTTAACAAAAATAAGCACACAATAGCAAACTTGTGACTCGATGGATGATCGTTCTAGCCCCACTGGTGCTTTGGTGAGTATCTGGGCTTTTGTGATAAAGCATCAGTCCACTACTCATTATCTGTAAAACTTGAAAGCAGTTCAATGAATGTTCTACAGTCTGAACTCAGACATTTCAAAGTAGACTTATAAACAGTACAGCCTTCTCGACAATCAAACCAAAATAAACTTTTATAACCTGAAAATTTATTTCTCAACCCTCTCCGAGAAGAAAAAAAATTATCCTTACAGGTAGGGCCTAACAATCCGTTTTTCCTTGGCATTGTTATACACAAAATCACTTGTGCTTTTCATTTACCTTTTCTATACAAAGTGGAGAAAAAAGGTGTCGTAAACTAAGTGGAAATGAAGAAATTGCGTGATACAAGCAATTTCTAAATTAGCCACATTCTACCATAGCCAGGGAAATGTTAAAACCAAGTAACAGTTGTTTTATGCATCGTATTTAATATGAAAAAAATAAAATAAAATAAAATAAAATAATAAAAAAATGCCGTATGATCAAAAAACCGGAAAATGGTTCTATCTAATTAAATTCTTAGCTCCAGGTAAAGTTCTAATTTTTATCTATCAAAGGTGTAAATTGCCGTACACTAGTGTTTTAGGATTGGCTAGAAATATGAATAAAGGTGTAGATGTAAACATCTTTTTATAATGAGTGATAAAATAAAGACACAGTAACAAATATCTAAGACAGTCAAGGTTCTATCTGGAGATTCAGTTTCTCTTCATGTGTAACCTGGAGGGTCTGGTATGTATCAACCTTGATAATTACATCCTTGAAGGTCGATGTTTTGATCTCTTGTATTTCATGAGAATTGTCACATAACATACAAACAAAATATAATTAAGTCTTAGAATTTTTTGAAAACAAATATTTGAATCAAAGTTCAGAAAGTACTGTAAGCTAGCAAAGCATGATTTTATTGAGTAATCTTGACCACAATATTTGCCACAGCTATTTTCTTGAGATGATTCCAAAACGTGATTGGATGGGATTAGATGCATGTCTTTCTGGGCAAAAATTATATCAGGTGAACATAACTCACTCCTAAAAAATTCATATATGTACATTTATAAAAGATTATGCAGTTCAAAAGAAACACAAAACATTTCCCTATTTAAATGGATGAACAACATTTAGAATATTTTAATAAAATGCGGCTTGGTCAACATTTGGGACAACCAAACATTTCCAAATGAAAAATGGTTAAACACTCTTTATAAATTCTTGGTTTAGTGTCTTAAAAAATAACGATAGTTGTCACACCTATAAATTGATAAAAAAGAAATTCGGACATGAAAAATATTTAACTGATACTCCCCCTGCACTTTTGGAATACTTGATAAAATTTCGAACTAATAATCACCAACTACCGATTGGAGTAGGAAGATAGTCTAAAACTGAAATAAGAGAACGAACATGTAATCTCTGTCATAATTCCATCGGTGATGAATACCATTATACATTTGAATGTACCTTTTTCAAAAATTCGAAAAAATCTTATTTACCAGCTAAATAATGCATAATGTATGTAAATTTGAATTGCTATTAAATACAATAAATAAAGTAGTACTTATCAATCTATGCAAAATTAGTAAGAATGTTGTAGAACATTTCTGAGAAAAATTGAGTATTACCAATAGTTTGAAATTGACTTTTTTAACCCTTCCCAGAACGAGAAACTTGCAAAATCTTACGTGAAATCCTTTAAAGACAACAAAAAAGACTTTAGTTCACGAATGTTGATGGAAAGGAAGAAAAAACTGGATATCGGTATCTTCTTCCTATCTACCAACGATTCTTGTAACTGAAACACGACATTCTGTACGGAAAGCGTTAACCATTTATCGATTCATTTATTTATTTGTAAACTCATCTATTTACATTGCATGTACATGTATATATATGCCTCGTTGACACTTTGTTTCATGATTGTACACTTACCTCTTGTTTTCTGTAAAGGTAAAGAGTGAAATAAAAGAATTGTAATTGCAATTGAATTGTAATTGTTAAAAACAAAGTCTGCTTTCAACTTAAGAGAACATAGTCAACTTAATATAAGTCTTCCTCTTATTTTCAAATGAAAGGTGCAAGAACTTTCACACAGTTTAATAGAAAATATTTTCCTGTTTACATCAAGACAACAGAGGAGAATTTCATTTGTTGTAGTTAATCATTTATATCTACTGTAATCTATACCCTCACAATTCCTTTAACTCTTTACTCAACCGAAATCTCACTAGAGATAATTTAAGTATCACTTATCAAGTCCAATATTTGTAAAATCAAGTTCTTATCAAATTGAAAGCCTATTAATTACGCGGGTCTTTCTCTACAAGGACTGTGACAGAAACGTTTGGAATGAATTCTGTAATGACTCTACTGTCCTCCATCATGTGGTTTAAACTGGACATGTTTTAATGCATAAAATCTGTGATTTAGATATCAAATATTTAAAAACCCGTTTATCATATTACATGCTTACTTACGGATAAATATATCAAACACCGCATCACTGAGCTAACACTCAGCTGATAGATGCATCAAAGTGGATAGAATTTAAGGTTAGTTTCAAAATTTCCATGCAGAAATAACGCTCTTATCCGAATAGTTTTTTCTTAAAGAGAATGTCTGCATTCATACCAAAGATATTACAAAGTGTAAAATTTTGCACTACACAACGGGCATAATAAAACACTTCCTTTTTCAAATAAATGTAAATATGTTCATTGGTTTAAAAATGTGAATATGTAATTCAAAAAATGTTATGAATTAAAGTTATAAATACGTAATCATCTTTTGTCATTTTTATATCCTTTGAACAAGAAACACAAGAAACAGATTGGCTTGAGTTGTTTTTCCCTCCTATTTCACCATACATGTAATATGTGGTTGCCTAAAAGCATACTTCGTGTAGAAAAGCATGTAGAAAATAGTTGATTATCATGAACAAGAATGTCATTTGGTGTTACAAAGAATGGCTAAATGCCTACAGTATCATGAAAGAAAAGTTCATTTTCATTAAATTAGTCGATTGAATTCCCGAAGATGAAACTGTAATTGTCAATGATGACCGATACCTCACTTAGTTGTTTTTTGGCGACATGTTAGGTGACAAAGATGAAGAAAATAACATACTAATAGTTCACAAGGAAAAGTTACTTTGAAAGGGGTTTAACGTCGCTTTTAACATTTGTTCAGTCATATCGCGACGGCAGCAGCACCTACCAATGGATTCCTGGTATATCTCGCACCAGTACCACAATTACATCTTTACCTAGCCTCCAGCTGCTATCCAACTTAGGTTTACGATTATCCGCTAATTTTTTAGATACAAATGACGGAAAGTTTATGCGCCGCCGACGGGGATCGAACCCATGACCACCCACGGATGAAGTTTGGGAGTCACAAGGAAAGGTCATCTCCGGAATGCAAGTGTAATTTATATTACACAATACATGTATTCGTAGTTTTCGAGTAGAACCATAAGTTTGAAATCAAGATACATGATACTTTTCCGCAATGAACGTGATAAACACAAGATAAAGAACGTTACCTAATTAAATATATAATCTCAACATTTGATTCCTGCACACGATGATGAAACATCAGTACAACATGGTTATTTGGTTCTTGGTTTTGATTCTCTCACAGAAAAGGGGTTGAGATTAAGAACTGACATTTTTCATCGATGGTAAACAAACAATACGAATCAAGGGCCAATTCTTTATTCACCTGTATAAGTGGGTGAACTTGTGATCATCTAATCCAGTTTCATGTATTATGTCATTGAGTGAATATGGTTTTACTAAGAACATCCTCATCAGTAATTAATGTCTTTCAAAACCGAAGCAGGCATTTAAATACCTATTTAAAAAAAAGCATTATTGAATGCGGGTCTAAAGGAGATATTGGAAAGGTTTTCTTTGGCAGCAAAAAGTATCATTGAAAAAAGTTAAAGCTACCAAAACAAACGATTACATTTGTGAATAAACAAAGGGAGGATGTAGCAAGTCATGCATATCAAATCATTGATGAACAAATAAAACGTAAAATCATATTAAAACCCGTAGGTGGTGGATTCCTTGGAAGTGTTATTATCAGAAGTCTGTTAAGATGGTATAAAGAAAATACTGCAAGAAAATTTGGTATTTACAAAATCGAATAGAAAATCTGTGAAAAGAAAGACACCAAAAGAGAAAATCTCCAAAATGATCCCCAAAGGAAAAAAGTTCGAATACAACTTCTGTGAAAAAATCGAAAAGTAAGAGTCAAATAATAAATATGACCATTTCTACAATGCGAAGACCACACAAGGTTTCAACAAGAATTTCAATCAGTGTTTCACTTAGTGTTTCACCCATTGTAATGATTTTTACATCAAACACAAAAGACACCAATACAAATATCACCACCCTCATTTCTGTCGAGTTCAAAGTCTCCGAACTCATCTGCACGTTTTTCAACTCATTTCTCAAGTTCTGATGATAATTTTATTGAACCACTGTGTATGCTGAAATCACGTCAACAATGTTAAGAAAACGACTAATGAATTTCCAAAAGAAATATTAATCTTTCATTACTTTAGGCACATCTAGGAAAAGTAAACATTTCAACCTATTTCGCATCTGTCTTTAACACAATCACCATTGAAAGAATATCATAAAGCAGACAAAGATTAGAAAAAAGGATGATAAAAATACTATGAATTATACCCTTTCAGTCCACTGATGGAGAAATTAAACAGAATTATGGACTTGCCCTATTTTCACCCTTGATAAGTCTAGATGTGAATATAGAGATTTCTTTTGCTAGGCTTGCACTTTTGGCATAACTAGAAAAGTTTTCAAATCAATCAATACCGTGATTTGTATCATTCATTTTTCAATAGAAGAAAGGATGACATGGTAAAAAACTTTATTCAGGAATCATGGTCATATGGTCATGCCATTAATAAAATCTTCACCAAAATTAAGAAAAAAAAATACATATAAGAATATCCATCTAGTGATAAGATATGTATATCGGAAAGTTGCCAAATTGTTTAGAAGACAATGTTAACCTAACAGATGGCAAGAAGTTGTATCCAAACCGTCAATATCTTCGAAATCTATCTTCATAATCAGTGTCTGTGTAAAAAGAAACGTATTTTGAATCAGAAATATAGATTTCTCACATTGCTAGGATCTCCATTTTTACCATTATTAGGTAAAGCTTTTATTGGAGGTGTTGGGGATGAATTAAAAGCCTTATAGTTGAACTTAATTTGTATTAATATCCTTTTCATAAAAAAATGTAATTAAGAGAAAAATGGCCATTGTCCCTTTTTCAAGAATTAGATGATATAAACAATGGAGAGAAGAAAAAGTCAAAATCCCATTTTACCTCAGAATCCACAAGTTGAAAATGTTGCACATCTTCATAAAGATACCTGAACATACCTTAGAAAGAACTGACATCTCTGCATCAGAGAAAACACAAAAATATGGAGAAACATTATTTAGATTTGAAAATTCAAATGAAAAAAGTGAAGAATCCACCATTAACCCAACCTAACTTATCAGAACCAATTTTAAATCCAGATAAAAAAAAAAGGTTTCTTTGCATGAACGTATCCTAGAAAGTGTGCCACAAACCGCATTTTTTTGTTGAATATTCCTAGAGTAAATGATAATATATCATTGGACAATCAAGGCAATGTAGCATGCAAAGGTAAACCCATCCCTGGTTCAAATATCATTTTTTTGCGGAAGGTAATAGGAATTGAACCTCAAGGATGGCAAGTATTCTCTAAAGCTGTACATGAAAGTAATGTTCCACAAGAAGTGATTTGGAACTTGTTAAAAAGGCATAGTTACAAAAAACACCGACCTGAAAATGATTTCTGTGAGTCGGAAATAAGTTTCAGCACTCTAATCAAAACTCTCCATTTTAAAAGCCCAATAATATAATCATTATAAACTGCAAGAACAAACAATTGAATCATTTAAAAAATGTCTCCAAACGCTAAAGAAAAAAAAGGGGAAAAGATTTCTATACTCGAAAAACAGTTAGATACTATAAAAAAGGAAGACTCTCCAAGAAGTCCTCAGTCATGGGCAGAATACTGAAGCAAAAGTCTGAAGGCGCAGTATTGAGAAAATTATATAATGGTTAACATAAAAATAAAGTTGCCTATTCAAGTATAAATCAAAGAGCTGAAAGCGCTGAAAGCCTGAGATATGAATACAGAAGATAAATAATCTGTGTAGTAAAAGTTTGATGGTCGGATTATCGGAGGTGCCACTTTCTACCAAAATCTACTGTCGATTATGCGCAGATCTGCCATTTTGTGCGCTAGGGGACACAACCTGCCCGTAATAATTTTCATCCCGTTGAGGTATTGTAACGATATATTTACTTGTATATATCGCTACATATTTTTCACCCGATCAAAATGCTTCGAAGGGATCTGATAAAGGTCACCCAAGGATCCTTCCTGTGAATTTTAGTTGAGTTTGGTTGAATTATGTTCAGTACTTTCTGGGAAGATTTTTAAAGTAAAAGCTGACGGACGGACGGACGGACGACGTACACCACATCATGACAAAAGTGTGTTGGCTTTCAGCAAGTGGAGCTAGCGAGAGAGAGCTAGAGAGTATGAGAGATGGGGAAATGGAACGTGTAGCAAGTTTCGAACTAGGAGGCTCTTGCGTGCGATGTGAGTATTCTACCACACAGACCAATTTCGTTATGACAATATGCGCTTTATAATCTCCAGATAAAGAGAGCGAGAGAGGGCGGGCGGTCGTTTATCAGGTTAACATGATTGTGTACACCTCTCAAAAGCGGTATGGAGACGTTGCATCCTTCGGGTAGAATTCGGAAGTGAAAATATATAGACACAAAGTCCGAGCACGACCAAACTGTTTTCAGACAGTGCGAATATGATCCTATGAATTACCAATTAATTTGTGAAACAAAACATTCCAATCATGCGTAAAACCGACAGCTTCGCTTATCAGCTTTATACAGCAACTTCGTCTAACCGGACCGTTTTAACATTGTTACTCTAGAATAAGTAATATTAATTTTGTATGAAACAAACACCTCTTTTTTTCTTAACAATACGATATGATTATATATGTTTAATAATTTCCAATATATTATATATCTCCTTTCTTTCTTTCCATTCATTCGTCAAGTTTTGATAATTTTGCCAAATTCAGAACACTCACACGAAAGTACTGTACATCAAGCCGGCAGCTTTCAATGAGTCATATCTCGCCTTCGTCCTTCTTGCCTCAATCGGGCGTATTAATCTATGGTCAGATCAGATCTACTTTTCAAGCGACAGAGGATCACATTGATTGCGGTAGATGTTTTTACATTATGTTTTCAAAGTAAACTCTGCATGGATTTGAATTTTTAGTATGGTAACTTTAGCCCCAGATTGCTTACGCAATCTCAGGCTAAAAATTACATCAAGCAGCGAAAACCATTCTGATAAATATATCACATCCAGTTGTTTGGAATGGCTACAAGGTGAATGACCATACACCTTACATACACCTATTCTTCAAAAATTCCAAAGACGAAAAACAATTGTTGCAGAAATTGATCATCAGTGGCAAACTGATTTAGCAGACATGCACTATTATACAAAGTATAAAAATGGTTTTAGACAGTTACTTTGCATCATTGATGTCTTTCCAAAATTTGCATGGGCGATAACTATTCAAAAATAAGATGAGGAAAACATTGATCATTCAATCTATTTTTAAAACAAGAAAACCTTTATCATTTGTCCAAACAGACAAAATAAATCAGTTCACTAACCAAGACTTTCAAAAGTCTCTGAAAAAAAATCATTTTTCAGCATTATAATCCAGGAGTAAAAGCAAGTGTTGTTGATAGATTTCGACGTACATTAAAAACAAGAAGCCCATGAGGGCCTGAGACGCTCTACTGGTCATCAAGTTTTCCGTTAAAGAAATCTGATATTTTAGTTAGTTAATTACTCAATGAAATATGCATAAAGAAAATAAAGGGCTTATCCCCTTTATTATTCTAAGCAACAATCCTCAAGGCCCCTATTCCCGTGTAACATGACGGATTCACTCCATTTCCAAAAGAAAGTTACCTAATGACCCTACAATCATTCTGTGAAATTTTCATCAGATTCTGACAATAATTGTGGTCTTTATCACATAAACAGGATTATTTTGAATGAAAATCAATAAGGCCCCTTTTCCTGTGTTTTCTGATGGATCAATTTCATTCCAAAAGGAACTTTCCTTACAACCCTACAATTGTCCTGTGAAATTTAAAAGACAATTTTATAATGATTGTGATCTTCATCACATACATATGAATGTTTTGAATGATAATCTGTAAGGCCCCTTTTCCTGTGTTTCGAATGCAACAATTATTCCACGCATCTTTGAAGAGAATCCGATAAAACTGTTGACTTTATTGTGTTAACAAATATATCAAAATCAAGTTCTCATAAGGCCCTTTCCCGTGATATTTTACTGTTGGTTTTATCATTCTGTGAAAGTTTAAAGTGAATCCGATGAAATATTGGGACTTCATTATGTTTACTAGAATATTTAAAAAAAACCATATGGCCCCTCTGTACATGATACTTAATGGATTGTACCCAGTTCTGAAAAGAACCCTTTAAGTGATTGTACAATCATTCTGTGAAATTTTGAAGTTATTGCGGTGAATTCAAGGAACATCATTGTGTTAACCAGAATATTTAAGAAAGTTTTTTCATAAGGCCCCTTTTTATGTGACACTTGCAATAATCAGATCCACTGTCAAAATCAACAATTGGAATGATGGAACAACTAATCTGTGTAATCTGTGGAATTTATTGTGTTAATGAGTTTATAGTTAAATCTTCATAGGCCCCCTTTTCTCATGATACTTTACAGAACAAATCAAATTTCAAAAGGACCAATTCTAATGAAGGTACAATCATTCTTTAAGCGTTACAGAGAATCAATGAAAACAGTGGACTGAATTGTGTCAAGAATTTTTGTTACAAAATTTTCACAAGGCCCCTTTTTCCGCGAAACTTAACAATCAGGCCCAATTTACATGGGAACAATCCTAATGATAGTTTGAAGAAAATTATAAAGACTGAAGACTTTATTGTAATAATGATGTTTTGTAATAAATTTTTTATAAGGTCCTTTTTCTTGTGTCACTTAACCAATCAGACCTAATTTACAAAGGAATTATCCAAATGATACAATCATTCTGTTAAAGTTTGAAGAGATTCTGATAAAGACTGATGACTTTCTTGTGTTTATGAGGATTTGGTAATAATGTTTCATACAGCCCCTTTTCCTATGATACTAGACAGATCAGGCCCAATTTGGAAAGAAACAATCCAAATGATGGTACAAACATTCTGTGAAAGTTTGAACAGAATCCGATGAAAACTGCAGATTTTATCTTGGTGTAAAGATCTTAAAATAAAATTTTCATAAGGCTCCTTTTCCTGTGATATATGAAGGATCAGGTCTCATGTCAGCATCAACAATCGTGATTATTGTACAATGATTCTGTGAAGGTTTGAAGAAAATCCAATAAAAGCTCTGGACTTGGTTACAAGGATTATAGATAAACTTCTCAAAAGGCCCCTTTTCCCATGATACTAGACAGATCACGCCAATTTGAAAAGAAAGAATCCTCATGAATAATCATTCTGTGAAAGTTTAAACAGAATCTGATGAAAACTGTTGACTTAATTGTGGTACAAGGATTTTAAATCAAATTTCATAATGCTCCTTTTCCTGTGATACATGACTTGATGCAAACATCAATTATCATTATTATTGTACAATTATTCTGAGAATGTTTGAAGAAAATCCGATGAAAGCTCTGGAATTGGTAGCAAGGATTTATAAATGAAATTTTCATAAGGCCCCTTTTCCTGTGTTTCTTTACAGTTCAAACCCTGTTATGAAAAGAATGAAAGTTAGGACCTTCCAATCATTCTGTGAAAGTTTCAACAAAATCTGATCAAACTTGTGGGCTTCATTGTGTTAACAGAGTATTATTAATTGAATTTTCATATAGCCCCTTTTCCCATGTTACTTGATGGATCTGAACCAATTCCAAAGGGAACGCTACTTACAAAATTATAATTATTCTGTTTGAGTGTAAAGACAACCCCATCTCATCTGTGGACTTACAAGCAATAATTAAGATTTTTTCAGCCTTTGTCAAGTGACACATTATCGTTTTCCAGTTATTTAATGTCCGAAACAACTAGGTTACAACTACCTCGGATTCTTGTGTAATTAATGCAAAGAATAGAAACACAGGGTTTATTGCTCAGCACAGTTCTGCCATAAACTTACGTTAAGCTTCGCTTCGTATCACGCTTGCAGCTTCAAGACAAACGACCGAATAATTCATGTAATTTGCATATCATCTTAAAAATAATATATACCTTTTTCTCATTTTTCTCTGGTTTAACTTACCAACTATGACCATTGTGATGCAGCCATTGCTTCCCGCCACAATTTCGAACATCTACAATAAAGGAGGAGAGATCTCACAAATATTTCAGTCTCAGCAATAAGGTATACCGGCTTGGGAGATTTATATAGATTTTCTAAAGGATGCATGAGCTTTCCACTTTACCAGTCATTTATTATTGAATTATTGTTTTATCTTAGTTTGTTCTATCAAAGTCCTTTAGTCTATTATATACATATAAATATTTCTCGTAAACTATAGACAAAATCGGACACGTAAGAAAAATCCTTATCAAAAACGATTCCAAATAAGGCAGTCTAAGATTACGTCATTATCATTCTGAAGATGCCGTAGTAAAGAAATAAACGTATGGAAATACTTGTAGAAATACAGATTGTTTATATTATTTTATCACATTAACTGAATTAAATAGATGGTTGTCCCAGGACAACTGCTGTCGAGCCCGAAAAGTTTTGTAGATATCATGCTCCAGATAAGCACAATTTTAGTGTTTGACCTTGAGTTTTGACCTTGAACTTGAAGCTATCAAAACATTCTTTCAAATGGCTCATTAACTAATGATGGAGAACAAGTGTGCCTATTTATTTTTGAAAGCCATCCGTAATTGTAGGAGAAATGCTCCGAACCAGTACAATTTTAGTGTTTGACCTTGAGCTGTGACCTTGAAATTGAAATTCGGACGGACTATCTAACGCACTAACGCACATACACCGACCTGGCATGGTGACAACTATGTCTCGCTCACCGCAAGCGGGCTCGACGAAAATAGGTATTTTACATATGGAATATTACATTAAGATTGCAATACAACATCTTGTTTTTTCTTCTCGCTGCGGAGAATTCTTTCGGTTTCGTAAAAAAAAAAAAAAAAAAAAAAAATGCAGCTCAAAATGAATACAAGATGTATCTCTAAGGTACATAATATTTCCCCATATATTTGACTGAATATCAAAGACAAATTTTAGAAAGGAACTATTTTCCACTTATTGATTGTGTGGTGTTTGACGGCTCATCAACATCTGTGGTCATTTAGAGCGAAAGAAATTAAAACATAAATTAACCTAAAACACATAGAGCACTACAGAGAAAAAAGTCTAAATAAAATGATAATTGAGGAATGAAACAAAAAAGAGAAAATGATGGGCCTGTAGTTGCCCCTTATTATATGCCAGTTGTCACTTTAACCGATGTGAGACGGCTAGGCCTGCAGTGGTTTATTGTTATAACCCGTTTTACCACTGGCGGTCTCACACGCGGGCGAGCGATTGACCATTCAACCCTCCTGAAATCCAGGGATTACGAGGAAATCAAAAGTTGGTCCCTGGTTTAAGTCGCTTCCTACGACAGGCCATATTAAAAGGCCGGCGCCCTAATTATTGAACAAAAAGTGGTTTCAAAAAAAATATATTCAAATTGGAAAATCAATTTACTTATTCGATATCTGTTTAGATCATGTACCATGGTAATAGTACATAATAAGAAAGATTTGTATGTTTTTTTTTTTTTGTTTTTTTTTGTATGATATAAATATAAAAAACCTAATTAAAACCTCTGTATGAAGCCACTTTCTTGCTTCATTTTCGGCGTCATACACAATAATTAGGTATTTATTTTTCATAGTTGACAAACAAATAAAACATAATATAATGTAGTAGCTTTGAAAATATTCTGAAACCTATGTTAAGGCATTTCCGTTGCCATGAAAATAGCGCCACATTGCCAGATATGATGTGAGTTTAAAAACTGTGTGCTTCTTTTCGTGGAACGTTTTAGATAGATAAAACTCAAGTATTTAAATAATTTATCGCAATGATATAGGTTATGTTTTAAGTAGAATATCGAATTTGTGTAATGCTAGATTTATTGAACTAGTCTTCTAAATAAAAAGACAAACTTTGGAGGCGTCGTTTTTAGCTGTGTATTTCATGATGATTCATTGAATATCCTGTATCTTCACTATGTATCATATTCAAAAAATAAATCTCAATATATGCCAAAATCAAATGAGCTACTGGTGACTTCTTTTTAGATTCAATGAACGAAGACCAGCGGGCTATTGTCATGGCGTTGTGTCCGTCGTGCGTACGTGTGTCCATCCGTCTTTCCGTCCGTAAACTTCTTTCAAAATCTTCTCCTCAGAAAACTACTGATTGGAATTCAACCAAATTTCACAGAAATGATCCTTAGGTGAATCTTAATCATATTCCTTTAATCTTGATCGGTTGAAAAATTAGCTTTAATGGCGTTTGCTTCCATATATGGAATGTAGCGAAATAAGTAAATGATGTTTCATTAGACAGAATCAAATGAATATCATTTCATTTTATTTGGATGTTAATAGACATTTTTAATTAGATTTTTAAAAAGAGATTTTGATGTTGTAATGGGCCTAATTTTGTATGGCTTATTAAAGGGAAGTAACAAATTAAGCTGAATTAGTCAAATATGTGGCATATCATCTTCATCCCTTGTACCTTCTCAAGACCGAAGAGTTTGGTACAATGAGTTTCATTATTTGTTTAAAAGAAAGATATATCATTATCATTTTAACCCTTAACCAGATGAAAAAATTCTAGATTGAATTGATTTGAAAAAAAAATGCATTTGACGATTATTATCCATTACCACACAATCCTGCCTTTCTCGCGCCCTTGTAAACATATGTATGGTTATTCTTGCAGGACAACACTATTTTTCCACAATGTATCCCATCTTATTCGGCACATATCTTCAAAATTCAATTTAATTTGAAATTTTAACTGCTGCTTGTTTCAATTTTGATCAGTGTTAATTGTATTTTCTAGTAAATAGTTAAGCTTTTGGAATTTAAAGATTATTTGTTTTAGAATGAATGAAAAGACAGAGCTTAACGTGGGTGCTTTTTCTCTTATAAAATATAATGAAATCAGTAAAGGATTTCTCCTTAGATTGAATCAAACGGATTTCATTTGAAATTTACATGGCTGACCATAAATAATCTTGGATGACCTGTTATTAGATTTTTTGAAAGAATTTTGGTCATTTGAATATTTTTGACTGAAATTGCTTAATTTTGTGTGGCTTTTAAAGGGAAGTAATAATACAGCTGATTTAGTAAGCTATGTTGCATGTCAGCCTCTTCCCTTGTACATTTTCTAGACGGAAGAACTTTTGCAAATGATATCACTTATATATTTGAAGGAAAGTTTTATCCTGTCCTTAGTCCGTTATCAAATTAGAAAATCATAATTTTTTCCAAATTGAAAGAAAATGCATTTGACAAATTTAACCCATCGGCATATGATGCTGCTTTCTGAAGCCTTATGAATTATGCTTATTGGAACCTTGAAGAAAAATAAAAATTGCTTGTTACAAGCGATTTCTCGTTTTTTCACAATGGTCTCTATCTTTTTTGGCATTTATTTTCCAAATTCACTTTACTTTTCAACTTAGACCAATGTAAGATTTTGTCATCTAGAATGATAAAAGATTATAGCACCTGAATGAACAATACTAATATCCCGACAAGTAACATTATTCTCTCTCAATCATTACCAGGGAAATTGTCTGTTAAATTTACGCACTGTTGCTATATACTCCTTGAAAAAAACGTCGTTATGTAAAACAAAAAAGAGGGCTCAGTTGCAACATATTTGTAGACAAGGGTGGAGTACATAGTTTTTCTTGCTCTACTGAGGTATATTGGTTATAAATATTTGAATATTCTATCTTGATATAAAGATCTATATCCAAAAAAGTGCACTTGATTGCAAAGTACTGGTAATTTTTCTTAAAAAAAAGTGTTAATTGTAAAAACCACGCAGGAAGAAAATACGCCCGATTGAGGCGAAAAGGACGAAGGCGAGATATGACTCATTGAAAGCTGTCGGCTTGATGTACAGTACTTTCGTGTGAGTGTTCTGAATTAGGCAAAAGTATCAAAACTTAACGAGTGAATGGAAAGAATGAAAGGAGATATATAATATATTGGAAATTATTAAACATATATAATCATATCATATTGTTAAGAAAAATAAGGTGTTTGTTTCATACCAAAATAATATTACTTATTCTAGAGTAACAATGTCAAAACGGTCCGGTTAAACGAAGTTGCTGTATAAAAATGATAAGCGAAGCTGTCGGTTTTACGCACGATTGGAATGTTTTGTTTAACAAATTAATTGGTCATTCATAGGATCATATTCGCATTGTCTGAAAACAGTTTGGTCGTGCTCGGACTTTGTGTCTATATAATTTTACCTCCGAATTCTACCCAAAGGATGCAACGTCTACATACCGTTTTTGAGAGGTGTATATAATCATGTTGACCTTGTACAGGACCGCCCGCCCCCTCTCGCTCTCTTTATCTGATTATAAAGCGCATATTGACATAACGAAATTGGTCTGTGTGGTAGAATACTCACATCGCACGCAAGAGCCTCCTAGTTCGAACCTTGCTACACGCTCCATTCCCCCATCTCTCTCACACTCTAGCTCTCTCTCGCTAGCTTCTATGGCTGAAAGCCAACGAGCTTTTGTCATGATGTGGTGTCCGCCGTCCGTCCGTCAGCTTTTACTTTAAAAATCTTCTCAGAAAGTACTGAACATAATTCAACCAAACTCAACCAAAATTCACAGGAAGGATCCTTGGGTGGCCTTTATCAGATCCCTTCAAAGCATTTTGATCGGGTGAAAATATGTAACTATATATACATGTAAATATGTCGTTACAATACCTCAACGGGATGAAAATTTTTGCGGGCAGGTTGTGTCCCCTAGCGCACAAATAGGCAGATCTGCGCATAATCGACAGTAGATTTGGGTAAAAAGTGGCACCTCCGATAATCCGACCATCAAACTTTTTCTGCCCAGATTATATATCTCCTGTATACATATCTCAGGCTTTCAGCGCTCTGATTAGGTTTCTTACCCGACGCTCATTTATCTTTCAACTACATACTCTATTTCTTTTTGATTTTCTTCTTTTGTGTATTTTATCACTTTTCAAGCGTTGAAAATGTCTTAAATACGAAGACGAAACATAAGAATTATGAAAAAAATATTTCCTGCTTTGTGCCATCGGGTCTGTCCGTAAGCTTTTACTTTTAAAATCTTTTCCTCAAAAAGTATTGAACAGAATTCAACCAGATGTTACATAAATGATCATTGAGTGGCCATTTATCAGATGAGAAATATGTTACGATATATACATTTATGTATGTATATATCGTTAAAATACCTACAAAGCGGGAAAAATCGACTTTTTGAGGGCAGGTTGTGTTCGTCAGCGCACAACTAAACCGATCTGTCCACATTTGGGCGTAGATCCGGGCAAACAGTGACACCTCCGATAAACGGAACACCAAACTTTATTGGCCAGTATAAATCTATCTCGTGTATATACATACATATATATATCCCTAGCTTTCATGGCTTTGGCTTTGGCTTTCGTGATCGATTTGCTTGAAGAGTCGCTTAGTTATATTTAGAATCTTCTGTCGTCGTAGGTATATTGTCGGAAACGCCAAATTTCATCTTCGTTACTTCGGAGCATGCCCGTGAGATACGGGCTATTTTAGGTACAGTAAATGGATGGATCATATCGTAATAAGTTACGAAAGTTACATTAGTAGCTTAGTGTTACAAATAAATTATGTAAAGAAACAATTTATTTGACCATAGTAGTTTTACAGAGGTACAATGTGATTTAATAAGTATAGATTTATACTTCTTGTGATTCCAAATACAGTTTTCTTTTTTCTAATGCATAAAAGATAAACATTGCTAAATTTCGGATTGAGTTTCATTTTTTGATGACATGAGCTTGCAAAACGAAGCTTCATTTTGTACACGTGTATATTTTGAATCGATGTAATCTCTTCTCAAATCATTATATAGTGGGCATATCAATACAAAATGCATTTTGTCCTCAACATAAGAATCACAATAAATACAAAACCTATACTCTCTGAGTATACCATAGTGTCTCCCTTTTTCAATCATAAGTAGATGTGAAGAACTTCGAAATGAGGAAAGGCATATTCTAAATTTTTTTCACACCAATAATTGACAAATATTGTTCTTGTCCAAAGAGTTTTTGAATCCACAATAATAATTTAACTTTTAATTTTCCATACAACTAGCTCTACATTCCTGAATAAATTGATCTTTTAACCGCTGAGTATATTGAGATAAAAAATATTTTGCACACTTTGGTTTTCCCAAATTTGGCCGAAACCATTTCTGCATATATGTATACGCAAATATGAAACCCAATTTTGGTATCCCAGGTTATCATAATATAAGACCATTTTATAACAGAGCTTGACAAATATTTTATCTGACATATTTAGAATTCGAAGCCAGTACTTCATAACTCTTTTGGAAGACAAAATTCTAAGAGGATATCTGCCGGTAAATGAATGTCTTGATCATCTTTTTCGTAAAACGTACCCAATATGGGCCACATGCCATGCCTTAAGACTCATCAGAGTAAACAGAAAGAAAAAGGTTGATTATCGTACGTTTGTGGACAATTTTTACTGGTAAAATCGAGTTAAGTTGGCAGGACTTTAGACATTCGAACGAATGTCTAATTACAGACGGGATTCGAACCTGCGCGGATACGACAACGTCGCCTAGCGCTGCAATGTCCGACGTCTTTAACCTCTGCGCTACTCTGACATCCCCCGAACAGGATGTTCAAATAACGCATATAAAGCTTCCCGACACTGCAGCACACTCCGTATAAGGTTTAATTTTAGAAATTCTATTTATGGTATATTGAATTCTTTCAACTACAGCAGTGACTCTTATCTTTTTCAGCCCCAGTGGAGAACTAATATTTTATTTGACTCTTACGGGATACGAACCTATGCGAATACGGCGCTGCAGTATTTTTCCAAATGTCTAACAACCAAATTAGACATTCGCCCGAATCCATTTTTGAATGTCTAACACCCAAAATAAGACATAAGACATTCGATTTGACATTCGGTTGATTTTTTTAATCAACCACGGCCGAGTTCGACATTTGAAATTCAATTAGACTTTCACTAACGCTTGTTTTGATTATCTAACCCCAATTAAACAGTTGGCGTTCGATTTGACATTCTTTCGAAACTATTTCTGAATGTTCGAGCGAATGTCTTTTCGAATGTCTAAAGTCTTACTCTGGTAGTTTGGCATTCAAAAACGGGTTTGGGCGAATGTGTAATCGAATATCTAAAATCTAATTTTGGGATGTAAGACATTGAAAACAGTTTCGGGTAAAAGTCTTACAGACTTTCTAATGTCTGATTGGGTGTGTCAGGCATTCGAAAATGGGTATTGGCGAATGCGTAATCGAATGTCTAATGTTTTTATTTTAAGGTGTTTTGCATTAATAAAGAGTTCAGGCGAATATCTTATTGAATGTCTAATGTGTATTTAGGGTGTTAGACATTCAGAAACGGGTTCTTGAGAATGTCTTATCAAATGTCTAATGTCTAAATGGGTATGTTATACATTCGAAAACGACTTCTTGCGAATGTCTAATCGAATGTCTAACCGGGGATGTTAGACATTTACAAACGTCTTATGTCTAATAAGGTGTGTTAGACATTCGGTTTGGTCGTTTGTCTAATCGAATACCTAATGTTCAATTGGGGATGTTAGACATTCGAAAAGGGGTTCGAGCGAACATGTTATCGAATGTATATTGTCTAATTTGGATAATAAACGTCCATTAAATTGCTATTATTCGTTACCCGCATTTTCGTTCATTTCGTTTCTTGTACATTTAATCTGTAACCCCTTTAATGTTCGTTTCTTTCTTTTGTCGTTCGTTGTCCGTTGGCTTTTAAGGGAGTCAGAACGAAGAGGGATCTTTTAACTTTAACCTGATCGCACTCAATCATGGAAAATGAAGAAATTGCTTGTAACAATCAATTTCGTCATTATGCACAATGTTATTCTTCCTAAAAAAGCTATAGATATTGCATAAACTTAGAATTGTCGTCTGAAACTACTTTGAAATCGGGCGTTCTTAAAAAAATTCATGTGGTACTGGTTTAATGTACATGCAGCATGAGTAACGAGTTCAGGTAAACAACGGGACTTTTCTGTCTGTTTTCTCCGGAGGAATTTTTTATAAAAAATCGGTCAGAACAATCATGACCGGGTATCATTAACGAACAAAAATAGATATGAACGGAACCTAACAAATAACAAGATTTTCTATAGGTGCAAGATCATGTTTTACTCTGTTGAAAAATGATTTGAAAATTGTATGTTTGCTGAACTTATTTATCTGAATTCTACACTTTTCCACATTTGACAATGTGGTCTTTTTTAGTACAGTAGTGTTCCTAAGGTTGACTTAAATGACGCTGTTTAGATCGGATCAATTGAAAATGAAACAAAAGTAAACATCGAAAAATGTTTGGTAAAAATCATTTTCTTCATACTCTGCCATATCATAGTACGTTATATTTGATAGTTAATCTCAAAAGGATAATAATAATAAATAATAATAATATTAAAACAACTTTAGATGTTGAAAATTTGAGGTATTTCATTGTTATTTGACCAACTCTCTCAATAGTTTGTGAAATCGCGTAATGAAACGATAATGGATTATGTACAAGAATGACCATTTTGCCCTCAGATGACTATCTGGACAACCTATTAGATACATACTTAAACTTATCGTCTTTGTTGCCTGATCGTAAACGGTTCCAATGAGGGACATTATTGGGTTATCTCTCCTGAATACTCTCAAGAAATACCTGGTATCAGTGTTTTACTTATACTTTATACTAGGTTTCTTTGCACTGTCTGGTTTTAAGATCATCTGTATAATGCAAAATTAAGAGCTGGAAAGTTCGTTTCATCTTGAAAATACATTACTATGTTATTTCTGAACCATAAATTAACACCATCGACAGATTTGTATTATTGAAATAAAACTAGAAAAGGCGAATAAAAAATCGCAACTTCCACATACTTAACAAGGGTAAAAAAAAAGGTAATGAAGTGAAAGGACCAATGTACATTTTGCACACCTCTGATTTAAAGGTCACAGGACAAAGGATAACACAGGAATGTCCCTCATTCGACGTTTTAAATCGAAATCATTACGTCATTGATAATGAATGCGTTATTAAAATAACACTTCGTGTATTTCGTCAATATGGCAAACATTCGTATTTTAGATAAACAAGATATGAAAAATAAAAATTTCGAAATATGTTTCTTAAAATGCATTTTTGTGACTTGCATCGCGTATAGTTAAGCCGAATTTTGCGCTTATTATATTTACCTAAGTATATCCCTTACAATCGGAAAAAATAACCGAAGTTGTTTTATAAGTAGAGAACGCGAAAAACAAGTTAAAAATTATTTGAAATTTCGAAACTTTCCCAGGATCGAAGGAAAAAAAATATAAAAAAAATTGTTATTCATTTCGAAGCCTTTTTTTTTTTGCATTGACGTTGCTAGTTACAGTAATGTCACATTTGAAATTTTCGTGGAAACAACGCCAACGTAATGCAGTACCCTCTATTTCATTGATGGGTATTGGTATCCTTATGTTTTAGTAATTATCAATAAACCGTAAAATTTGACAGTTTGACATAATGAACAGATCGTTGACCACGCCAAACGCCTCCGCTTATCCCCTCCGAAAAGAAGATCCTATTACATATTTTTGAAAACTTTTGGCCAGTGCATGTCGCGGTGTCAATCAAATAATCAATCGATTTATCGATCAATCAAATCATTCATTTAGGCCGGAAGTTATCTTTGAACTTAGACATTGACCGAACATAATTTCCTCGAAAAACTTTCCTCAACTAGTAAATACATAGGAAATATTATGTTACGATAGAGATACAAAATCTTGTAAATCTATTTACTTTGAGCTGCGTAGGGAAATTATGATATTTCAAGAGAAAATTTATCATACGGGCGGAGACTGCTCCGAAGGCGCGGTCGAAGAGCGCCTAAAGGTTACACGTATAGTGTCAAATCAATTTACTCTTACTTCTTTGTGGCGGCAATTTTGTTTTTGTCCAAATTTTTCGACTGCGTCACAACAACTACTTCCCATCAGAACAAATATTGCAGAAATTGCGTAAGGCAGTCAAACATTTGTTAAAATTGTTATGAAAATAAGTAGCAATTTAAGTTTTTATTCATATTGTTTCTGCAAAGTAAAATCGGAGCATGATATGTACGACTTATATTTAGATAAAAAAATAAAGATCAAATTTCGTCACAAGCACCTGCTAGCCATCGGAGAACATCTAAATCTCCGACCACGATCCGGAGTTAGCCGACTCTACTTAGAGGAATCCCTAAAATCGTCGTGAACCCGTAAAGATTCACAAGAGTTTCTAGATTTTGTGAGTTAAATTGAATGAAGGGGAAATATAATTCAGGGCTTAAAATACACATCTCGTGTATTTGACATTTCTATACAATTTTGTCTTCAATTGTCACCTAAACAAGGGAAAGTCCAAAGCCATGGGTTCGAGCATGCCCTTTAAAATCAAAAATGAAAAAAAAAAAAACATGAAGTGTGAACCACAAGGTATGTCACTTTTTTCCAGTCGAAATTTGTACTAATGTTTGAAAGCCCTAAATCTCTGTAAGAACAATTCAACTTACTAAACAATGTTGTTGTTTTTTTATCTTCTGTCAACACAACATGTTTGCTTTAAAAATATCAAATGTGTTTTTATGTGTAATATTATATTTACATTGATTCTCATCTTACACGACTGTTCGCATTTGCTAGTCCCTACTGAATAAATATTTCTTTTTATGATTAATTGTTAAACTTAGGGGGTTTCCACAAGCTCAAAAATAAATAATGGCTGAAAACACATCAGAAATGCCCCCCCAATTACATATACTTTTGACTCATTTGACTTTTTAGTATTTACGTTTATAAAATAATATAAGAAATAATTGTGGCAAGTCCTTATGTTTTTCATTATATTATTGGAAAAAATATGCAGTAAGCTCTTTGGGAAAAAGCTCGAACTTTATTTACAAAAACATAATTCGGTGTCTTTTTGTAGACTGTTTTCCCATTGCCGTGAATCTATTGTCATTTCCACGCCCTGTTTCATTGATCTATCAGCAATATCGTGTTACAATGACATTTTTGATGCCCACAAAGAAAAACAATAGGGAAGACATTGTGTGAAATAAAGAAATTGGTTGAAACAATTAATTTCTTCATTTTTCACAATGTTTCATTCTTAGAAAGTTAAAAAAATCTAAATTCCTTGAATATTACATTTTGGTCTGCTTCTCCTATCAATTTGGACCAACCTAAAATTTTGTCATCTATAAATGGGTTAACCTAAATATTTTTGTCAATGTTCGTGAGACTCATATGTAAATTTAAAAAGGTTATACAGTGTGCCATGAGATAGATTGCCACTTTCCTATTGAACATGAGTGAGACAATTTGGGAAAGATTTTAACTTCAGAATTACATTGGCCTTTTCATTTAACATAATTAATGACTACTGAACAAGTAGGGATTAACGTTCAGTAGTTTTAACTATACATTTAAACTATGTAAAATGATTTGTTTCCCTTGTTTCTTCTTTTCATATTCTAATACTTCAATATGCTTTGTGTAGGTAGAAATCCTGTTTTATTGGATCATAAATATGCTGCGTAAGTAAAGAGAAAATATTCTGCCTGCAAAATGATTGTTTCAATAAAGACTTCACAGAAGATCAATGATTCATTCCTTTTAAACAACATGTTATTCTACCCAAGTTGTCAATATATGTGCCAGAAATGTCTCGTTTTTTTGTGCTCTCAAGGTATATCAATGAGAGACAATGGGGCAATTACCATGCTCTTGGTTACTTTCTTTGAAATATTTTTTTGTGATTTTTTAAAGCTTCACTGTCTTGTCAAAAAGTCATGGTATAGTCATCACCATGTAGTAATCAGTATAGTTGTATTGATACTAAGTAGGTGTAGAAAGTGGGACAAACCTTAACATTTGTCATATATTTCCTTCTAATTAAGGATTCTTGTGTATTCACCAGAAACCTGGCATGCTTGTTCACTGTCAAACGATCTGTGTTTTTTTGGAACGCGTTCTGACAAGAAGTATGTTTCTTTTACTTGCTATTTATTCCATATCCATCAATACCTACGCCACATGTAATCAGGATAAATGTAATTTTATGGCAGATATGAAAACCACTTACTTTAAACTTCTAAGGATGATGTCTTTACATGGTATTCTTAGTAAACAGAGTATCATATTGAAGACAGTAAAGTGTGTGTAAAAAAAAATGAAAAAATGGTTTAAAAAGCACCAAGACGTAACATTCCGACCATAAATTGGTATAAAGGTGACTTATATATTCCTTCATTAGATTTGAATGGAGTTTTGTGATTTTGTTACGGTAAATGGGGAAAAAAAGGAAAAGCAATAAGTTGTCACCCACGGACAATGAACGTGAAAAAAGGCGCGCTGTAGATAAAAACGGACGAAATAGCGAAGAACATAACAACGATGATAAAGAATATAAAGTGAATAACACTATCAATGTTGATAATAAAAAGGAGAAAAGTGGAAAATACAAAAAGACAGTGAATAAAAAGGAAAAGGAAACGGAAACTGACTCAGAGAATAACAGTACAAGTAAGTTACCAGTAAACACATCTCAAAACACTCAACTTACGCCGGTAATTACAATGTCTACCCAACAAAATTTACAGACTAACCCTTTATCGAACACACAATCCAACATGTCCCTCCAACACATTCAGTTAGATGGCTCATATATGCAGCAATTACAACAGCAGAACCAATACGTCCAAATACCAAACCAAATACCAAACCGGAGTAACCAAACATGGTCATACAATAATCAACAGATAAATGCAAGCCCCCATTTTCAACAAACCCAGAGCTTCAATCACAGTACCCCAGTTCATAACTTACCCCCGCCCCAAACATCGAACACCCCACAGCAAATAACAGCTGATCAATTTTCAACGATGATGGATCGACTTGACAAAATACAGAATCAGCTTACCCAACTAGATTCTATTGAACATAAAGTGAACAATATTAACATACGCCTAGACAATCTAGATTTGAAAGTTAACTCCCTTGATACAAAACTCAAAACTATCGAAGAAAGTAGAGAATTTGATTCTGCTAATATTGAAGAGATCAAAGAAAAACAGAAGGAAATAGATACGTCATTAAATAAGATGAAAAAAATGGAAAAAGAGCAGAATGAATTAAATGAACAAGTTAAAGCAGACATCCTTGAGCTCAAATCTAGAAGTATGCGAGATAATCTTCTTTTTTATGGTATACCTGAAGAAAAAGATGAAACAGATGAAATGTGTATGAGAAAGGTACTTGAGCTTGTAGAGATGAAATGTGAAATTGACAATGCTTCTCAAAATATAATCTTACATCGGGCACACAGGGTGGGTAAATACAATAACTCTAAAACTCGCCCTATCGTAGCTAAATTCGCTTACTACCAAGATAGAGAAAACGTACGAAAACGTGCTACAAAACTGAAATACCCGGAAGGAATTAGCCAACAATTCCCACAAGAAATTGTTGAAAAACGCAAAAAACTTATTCCAATAATGAAGAATGCTAAATCGGAAGGAAAAAACGCATATATAGCAGTGGACAAACTCTACATTGACGGCCAACTTTACAGAGAAAAAAAAACCGAAAATACGCCCAAGTAGGATATAAGCGGAACTGCTTTGAAATGTATAGTATGGAATGTCGAGGGGCTCAGCACAACCAAACTAAGTAATCCGGACTTCGTAAATGTGATTAACCAATACGATGTTATATGTTTAAGCGAAACATGGACAAACAAGAATTCAAATGTATATTTAAATGGATACAAACTGTTTCATTCGTATAGAAAATTTCAACATAGACGAGCGAAACGCAGCAGTAGAGGCCTTATTATTTATGTTAAAAACAATATACAAAAAGGAGTTAAACTCATCAAAAACACAGTTGATTGTATAATTTGGATCAAGTTTGAAAAATCATTCTTCAAAATACCATCTGATTATTACTTTTGTTTAGTATATATAGCCCCTGAGAATTCACCCTCACACGATATTTACGATGTTGACATTTTTGATACAATTGAGTCTGACACACTCGTCTTTCAAGATATCGGGCGTGTATTCATATCCGGTGATTTGAATTCACGGGTTGGCCAGAGAGCAGATTATATTTTAAACGACAGATCATTATCTGAAATCGATAATCAATTTGAAGTTGATCAATATATATCACGAGCTTCTTCCGATAACGGTACGAATAGATTTGGCGACCGTTTGCTAGATTTGTGCAAGGCATCAAATTTAAGAATTGTTAATGGTAGAATCGGCATTGACTCTGAACATGGTAAACCGACTTGTTGTACATATAATGGTGATAGCATCGTGGACTATTTAATTACCAGTTACGACAATTTTCATTGTATTGAAGAATTCTGTGTTAATGATTTTAATGAACATTCAAATCATGCGCATTTGTCATTTTCATTACAAACTCATACATTTTTCCGAAAAAATCAGTCGCATACACATACACAATATAAATGGAATAACGAACAGAAAAACGCATTTTTAAACGATTTAAACCAAGAAATAAATTCCCTGACAAAAAATCTACGAGAGAATATCGACAAACAAAGTGATCCGGAAGAGCTTGTACAAATTTTCACAAAGTACATTTCTGATAGGGGAGATAAATACTTTAAAAGTACTTATGCACATAATAACCATTCAACATTTAGTGAATCTGATAACAACCACAAAAAATGGTTTGATGCAGATTGCAAACGCAAAAAGTCGATATACATGCAAGCATTAAATAAATATAACTTAATAAAAAACAATGAAAATAGAATTGATTTTTTAGAAAAAAAAAAGGATTTCAAAAATCACTGCAAAAGGAAACGGCGTAAATACAACATAGAATTTGCCAAGCAACTAAATGAATTAAAGCACAAGAAACCAAAGGAATTTTGGAGCTTATTCAAGAGTAAAAGAGTACAAGACTCAGATTCTATTGATATTGATACCTTTTTAGATCATTTCAAAATGCTAAGCTCGAATATTAATTACGACGAAAATGCAGAATGTGTTGAATTCCTAAACGATTTCGATTCGAATCCTACTAATCCTTCAATATTTGAAGAACTCGATGTACCCATCTCAAAGGACGAAATAAGTAAGGCGTGTAAGTCATTGAATAAGAACAAAACTTGTTCTTCAGACAATATTTTAAATGAATACTTCATCAATGGAATAGAAATATTAGAAGAACCTTTAGAGATTTTGTTTAATTATATCTTAGAAAGACAAATATATCCTAAATCTTGGTCACAAGGTCTCATTGTACCTGTATTTAAAAAGGGAGACAACACCGACCCAAATAATTACAGAGGAATAACCCTGATCAGTTGCTTCGGCAAACTATTTATGACTATAATTAATGATCGACTTAAAACATGGTCATCAGAAAATGAAAAAATAACTGACGCCCAGTTTGGGTTCAAATCAAATCACAGTACAGTAGACGCTATCTTTTTACTAAACTCATTCATTGAAAATCAATTGCAAAAAAAGGATAAATTGTATTGCTGCTTCATAGATTTTAGAAAATGTTTCGACACAATTTATAGGAACGGCTTGTGGTACAAACTTATTAAAGAAGGGATAAACGGAAAAGTTTTCAATGTAATTCGCTCCATGTACAATCATATAAAAGTTTGTGTTAAGCACTTAGACAAACTCTCCGATCTATTCACATGCGATATCGGATTATTACAAGGGGAGATAAATTCGCCTCTATTATTTTCCCTCTTCATTAATGATATAGAACTATTCATGACCACTGAAAATAACCCTGGTTTTACTATTGATCAATTGGCTATCTATCTTTTGCTATTTGCAGACGACTCCGTTTTAATATCTGAAACAGCAGAAGGCGTACAGAATTTACTCGATAGCTTTAAAAAGTATTGCGATAAATGGAAATTGACCGTCAATACAGAAAAAACGAAAATAATGATTTTCAGCAAAAGCAGAAACGTAGTTCTAAACCCTAAATTTTACTTCTCGAACGAAGAACTAGAAATTGTAGAGAGTTTCAATTATTTAGGTGTCGTATTTTCAAAGAACGGCTCATTCTTAAGCGCCGCAAAGACTTTCGCAGGAAAAGCGCTAAAAGCTTTGAACAGACTTCTAAGTATAACACGCGGAAAAGAAATACCCATTAAAATACTATTAACACTATTCGATTCCTTTGTTGCATCAGTTCTTCTTTATTCAACAGAGGTCTGGGGATTTATCAAGTCTGATACCATTGAACGAGTACACAGAAAATTTCTTAAATTATTAGTCAACGTCCAGAAGTCAACAAGTAATAGTGCTATATATAGTGAGTTTGGAAGATTCCCGCTCTCAATAAACATGAAAATACGTATTGTCAAATATTTTCTTAAACTTTTTACTACTAAACGCAACAACTGCATATTATATACAGTCATACAAAAAATGAGATTCGAAATAGAAACAAATATGAATGCGCAAAATTGGGCAAATAAAGTAAAGTGTCTATTACAATCATGCGGGTTTAGAGACGTCTGGTGCTTTCCAGCTTCCGTCAATGAAAAAGTATTTATTCCGATACTAAGACAACGGCTTATAGACTTATTCATTAATGACTGCAACCAGGACCTAAATACTATGACATCATTAACCTTATACAAGAATCTCAAAAATAATTTTGAAATTTCACCATACCTTATAAATATTAACAGTACAAAACATCGAAACACAATCGCAAGAATCAGACTAGCTTCCCATAGACTAAATATTGTTACGGGTCGACATAGAAATATCGAAAGATCAAATAGAAAATGCGAACTTTGTAATTCTAACGATTTAGAAGATGAATTTCACTTTTTACTTGTATGTCCTTTTTATAAAACACTAAGAGATGAGTATTTGGATGGATATTTTACTGTACGCCCGAGTATGATGAAACTTATTCAACTTTTAAACTCGAATAATACGAAAATACTAAATAAACTTGCAATTTATTACGAGAAGTCATTTGAAAAAAGAAAACAAGCTATGCAGTAACCTATTCGGAACTCAAAGAGAATTTTAGCTATGTCAGGGGATTGAGGACGCATTGTAAATACGTCTGTGGTTACAAAGTTCTTGATGTCATTCGATGATATATTTTAATGATTCTTTCTCGCCTAGCTATATAAAATGTGAATGTTACTGTATATACATTTTTTAACATTGTACAAAGTTTCAGTATTTCAGTCTACTTTTATTAACGGCTGTCTTCAATACCATCGTAGCTACAGCCTAGTATTTGACTGTGGTTGCGATGTTTTCTGGGGACGAATGAGAATATGTAAATAACCGTACATAGTACTATACAGCCTGACGTGTTTAACAACCTGACCAATGGCAAACCTGTGCGTATAACCAGACAGCCTAGACTGCATAAAGACAATTTCACAGATGAATAAGGTCATAAAACATAACTTACTTGAATACTCGTACCTTCCAGCTACCGACACCATCCGAATTTTATTCTATATTCCACAAAATGTATTTATTATCTTGTAAGTTTATCCGATCTACACAAACCACGTTTAATTAGATCCAAATATTCCATTAAATTAAATTAAATTAAATTTTATCTAATCCACTTAAATAATGAACAGATATCCTCACCGAGCACTACTATATTGAGATATCTCAACTTGCACGTGAACTAAAGGTCATGACCGGGGTCTATGTCCACGATCGTGTTTAAAGTTATTTTAATAAAAGTTCAAGGATAGATGTACAATATAACTCTTAATAAATTTTACTATATGATTAAGCGCGAAACTATCATTTTGGTAATTAAGTCCTAACTTTAACATTTCTGCTATTTTTTTTATGTAATTTTTGTTGATTGATATGTACCTGTTTTACTACAGATGTCTTGTAACTACAGCCTATAATTAACTGTGGTTACGGGATTTTGGAAATTTATAGTTTACCCTGAACCTGTACTGATTTTCATTATTTTACAATTATTAATATCGTGTTACCATACAAGTTGATAGAATTAAGATAGCAGATAAATAACAAACTATGTAAACTTTTCTGATTCCTGAGGTTCGTCCATCCTAATATCTTGACTTTCGTTTCGCCAAGGTCTTACTGAGTGGACCGAACCTTCAGGCCTAGCCCTTAAGGCAAATCACCCATTACCAGATGGAAAAATTTAAAACTGAAAGAAATGTGAAAGAGATGAAGACGGAATTTTTGAATTGATAAAGTTTTTTATTTCTTTTTATTACAACTTTTACAGTTGGAGGACGTTGCAGGAAATGAAGAAATTGTTCGGTTTAAGCGGTTTCCTTATTTTTAGCAATGTTTTCCCAATTGTATTCTTGAGAGGAGTCTAAAAGCATCATTGTATGGGAATGGGTTATAAAAATTGATTCGCTTACTTTCAATCTACAAAATAGTTATTTCAAATATCCGGTCAAAACGTAGATAGAAGTCAGTGAGACACTCATGACTTAACGACAATTATCGTCTGCTATCCCATTAAGATCTATATATATATATCAATATCTATTTTAACTTTGAACTATTTTTGACCCCAGTTTATAAAATAAAGGTATTTGTTATTATATGTAAGCAAAAACTTAGGAGACTTTTTACCAAGGCAGTTGTACTAGGAGAGGAATAAACATACTAATAGCTGGACCACATCCATGATGACTGTAAATTCTACCACATCTCAAACTAACTGTTTTCACCAACCTTTTTCACTTCGCGACTTTTTTCTTTTTATATATGCCATATTTTCGACCAAGCTTTGTATTGCATTTCCGCCATTGCCACATGTTTGTAGTTTTATATGTTTTGTATGTAGATTCTCATGTTTTGACGATGAACGATCACGTTCAAGTCAGATGAATAAACTATATGTTATGTTATGTTATGTTAATATAAAAAAGCATTGTGAAAAGTACTTATCAGTGTAATTATGCTTATCAAAAATTGCTCTGTTTAAACATTACTTTACGACAAAATTTCAGTCTATTCCAAATTGAAAGGAGTTGCATACAACAATTTACAGTTTATTAAAAGTTGGATATCTTTCTTCTTTTCAGGATAGAAAACCTTGTGGAAATGAAGAATTTGCTTGTTGCAAGCAATTTCTTAATTTTCTACTATTCTTTTCAGATTGTTTTTAGTGAAGTGTCAACAAGCATCATTGTATGGGAAATGGGTTAAATCTAAAGAATATTTTTATGGTCTGATCTAATTTCAATTAAATATTCACTGATAAACTACCGATAACCATAATTATAAAACTCTGAAGCATTTCACTACAAAACTGCAATAATTTTACGTCCTAAATGAGAAAAAAAGTGAAAATATGGTGGCTTTTCCCTTTAGAATGACATGCAGTAATAGCAGGTAAATTCCATTTAGCTTTTATTGCAAGTTTGTTAGAGAAATATATTTGAAAAATACAGACTTGGAACATATTATATTTGTATACAAATAAGTAAGAATGGTTTAATGTTCTCTTCGCCCGTTTTAGGCTTTGTCTATTTTCATTTTATAATTATTCGTATTTAACAATTTGATGAAAAAAAATCTGTATTTCTACAAGTATTTCCCTTCACCTTTATCATTCTGATTATCTTCATTTGCATTATGACACCATACGAAGAATGAAAAGGACGTCCTTTTAGACTACTTTAAATGGAACCGTATTTGACATTGTAAGATATGGATTATTTTCTGACGTGTCCGATTTTATCTGTTTGGAATGTTGATATTTTGCAAGAAATATTTATAGGTATATAATAAATTTATGGAAATAAATTCGAGTAACAGGGTGAATAAGAGTTTTATTGATTTACGTGGAAGTTTGTTTTAACCAGTGTACACTTCGCGGCTTGATACAGTGTGATTAGCCTCTTTTATAATATTCCTAGCGGTGAAATCTTTGGATTTCCCAGTGTAATAAATTTTGACATCATCACTAGTGGTGATATCAACCTTCACTCCGATAACGAGGAACTACTTTTATTTCTAAAGGGAAAGGTCGCTCCTTGTTAATATTCATAGCTAAGATTGCCAATTTTATATCTAAGATAAAGAAAAATAAATATCATCTGTAATAAGTTTTTAGAACATAAGCTACATATTTTACAACTTTTCTGTTGATTTAATGTCGAATGAGGTATCGGGAGAGTTAGCAATGCACGGTGATCTTACATTCAATTTCTGAGGCTAAAATTCAATTAAAAAAAAGTAAGATAAGAAGAAATTGACGCTCATAACTACAATACAAACATGATCGTTTAGTTAACAGCTGGTTTTAAACAATAACGAACCTGAATATATGTTTGATCACTGATTGACTCAAACAAATGCACAATTTTCTGTTACGTCAAAAATTATTCAAGACCGCGAATACTGATGATATTGAAGTTAAAGTGATAAGTCACTCAAACCTTACTCGCATGAGCTTGTTTTGTTCGCTAAAGTCAGAAAAATGAGCGATCACAGACTGCCTATCCTATTATTCTCTCAAAGTCCAAGTATTGAATGGTCGATCGATGTTCGAAATATCCCGGGGCCTTTAGATCGACGATAGACTTTTCGCCCTTAGATATAGTATATGTTTCGCCCAAATTATTTTCGTGCCTGACACTGCAAATCTTTAAGTGTCTTAAAATACGGATTTTCACATTTAAATTCTCATCCACTTGGAAGGGCAATCTAAGATGGCGAACAGAAAGAATTGAAAACAAAATTCGTTGATATAAATGCGCGCGGTACATAGGGTCGAATATGACCAATATGATTGAAATAAATAGATATCGATTGAAAAACGAAATTATTTCGAATATGACAAATAAAGTAATCAAGTGGTTATTTTTTTGGTATGAAAATGCTCTCACTCGAATACGCTGTTATGCGTTTGAAAAACTCGACCTTCGGACTCGTTTTTCAACGCCTAACAACACATTCTCGTGAGAGATTTTCGTATAAAAATAATTAGTTGATTATCCTCTATATATCACACACATTGATTGATTGAATGGGGTTTAACGCCACTTTTGATATTATTTCAGTCATATCGCGGCGGTTGGAGCACCTAACCGTGAATTTCTCACACAAGTACTACCCCTTCATCCTTTTCAAGCCTCCAACTGCTCATCCCACGTATTTTTAAGATTACCGCATTGTTTGGAGACTTATGTTGGAAAGGATATTCGCCGCAGCCGGAGTCGAACCCGGGACCCCATGACTAGGAGTCCTATGCGGTACAACTGCGCTATGGCCGCGGCACAAAATTAAGGCACGCATATATTTTGTATGATTGCTCACGAAGCAGATCGAAACAATTTTTACCAACAAGAGGCCAATGAGAGTCTTGGACTCTCTACTGGCTATCAAGCTTTCCTTAATTCAATATAATATCTTAGGAACTTGATTGCCTAAGAAAGAATGCATAAAATGAAAATAATAAATTTGACTTTATCCCCTATATGATCTTTAGCAACAATCCCTTTCCTGTGTTATCTGACAGATCCACTCCAATCTCAGAAGGAACAATCTTTTTGACTCTACATTAAACATATCAGTTACAAGCGAATCAGATATTAATCATGGACTTGATCGCTTAAGTGAGAATAATTTGAGAGCAAATCTTTAAAGCCCATATTTCCGTGTTTTATAACGGGTCAACTTAATTTCTGAAATGAACTTTCCTAGTGACCCTGCATTTACAATTTGAAAGATTCAAAAGAATATGGACTTTATCACGCAAACTAGAATGTTTTGCGTGAAAATCCATTAGGCCCCTTTTTACCTGATCGACTTGATTTCGGAGAGGAACTTTCCTTATGACCATTCAGTCATATTGTGAAATTTTAAAGAGATGGTTGTTATAGTTGTGGACTTTATCGTGTAATCAAGACTGTTTTAAGTGAAAATCTGTAGGACCCAATTTCCTGTGTTTCAGATACCAGAATTATTCCTTGCATCTGATAAAAACTGTGGACTTAATTGTGTTAGTGAGGTATGTCAACCAAGTTCTCATTAGGCCCCTTCGCCCGTGATACTTGACGGGCCAGACCCATTTTCAAAAACACCCATCTATGGGATTATACAATCATTTTATGAACTTTTTAAAAGAATCAAAAAAAAAAAAAAAAAAAAAAAAACCAACACAAAAACACAACAACAACAAACTAACATTATTGTGTGAACGAGAATTTTAAAATGAAATTTCCATAAGGTCCACTTTCCCTGATACTTGATGGAGCAAACTAAATTTCGAACTAATCTTGTTATGGTAAAAGTTTGAAGTTAATCCGGTGGTATCTGCATGGAGACTTCATTTATTTAACTAGACTCTATAAATAAAATGTCCACAAGGCCCCTTTTTACGCGATACCTGACTTATCAGATTCAATGCCAAAATCAACTATCGTAATGATGGTATAATCATTCTATGAACGTTTGAAGATAATATGATGAAAACTACGGACTTAATTGTGTTAACAAGGATTTTTAATGAATTCATGTACGGCCCCTTTTCCCGTAATACTCGATGGAACAAACTAAATTTCGAATGGAACGGGTCTTATGATTGTACAATCATTATGTAAAAGTTTGAAGAGAATCGTTAAAATCTGTAGACTTAATTGTGTTGACGAGGATTTGGTAATTATATTTTCATAGGACCTCTTTTCTCTTGAAATTTAACAGACCAGATCCAATTTAGGAAGGAACGTTTTTAATGATGGTGCTCATTCTGAGAATCCGAAAACGTGAGATCTCTATTCTGTCAACGAGGATTTTGTAATACAGTTTCCATACAGCCCTTCTACCCATGATACTTGACAGATCAGACCCAATTCGGAAAGGTTCAAACCTAATGCAGATAAAATCATTCAGTGGAACTTTGAACAGAATCCGGTGAAAACGGTGGACTTTATTGGGTTAACTTGGACTTTAAGAGGATATTTCATACGGCCCCCATCTCCCGTGATACTTAATGGAACTATCTAAATTTCAAAAGGAATGATTTTTAGGATGGTACAATTATTCTGTGAATTTAAAAAGATCCCATTAAAACTATGAGCTTTCTTGTGTTAACAAGGATTTTTTATGATTTTTTCGTGCAGTTGCTTTTCCTGTGATGTTTGATGAATCAGACCCAGTTTAGAAAGGGGCAATTCTTTTGATGGTTAGTCATTCTGTAAAAATTTGAAGAGAATCTATTGAAAAGTGTGGACTTTTAACGTTTTTATTGACAGATTTGTTCGTTTGATTTGGGTTTTACGCCGCTTTTAACCATTTTCAGTCATATCGCGGAAGCTGGAGCACATAACAATGGATTCCTGGTATATCTCGCATCAGTATCACCATTAAAATCTTTCCTGGCGCTCAGCTGCTATCCCACTTAAATTTACGATTATCCACCCATTGGTGAGAGACAAATGTCGAAAAGGATATTTGCTGCCGCCGAGGATCGAACTTGATTGACGAAACCAATTTCAGTGTGGTGTCCGTGGTCGAGAGGTAGAGCGTCGGTTTCCCGATCAAGAGGTCCCGAGTTCGATTCCCAGGGAGCGGCTATCGAGCTTGGTTCTTTCATTGGCCCACACATTCGGCGCGAGCACTGGTATGTTCTCCTGGAAGCAAAATCGAGAGGAATTAATCTAAGTTGGAAGAACTTGTTTCCCAATCGATGTAAAACAAATAAGTTTAAACCAAACTACTAAACTAAACCAATTTCAAAGGAACGATCATTACGATGGCACAATCATTCTGTAAAAGTTTATATATAATCCAATGAAAACTGTGAACTCTAAAATGTTAACAAAGAAAAGTTAACGGGCGGACGCAAGGTCGACTAACCTGACGGACGAACGGACGCACGGGCGCTAGACGGAAACACGCCACCCCTATAGCTGCTTTAGTCGTCGGCCAGTAGAAATAAATTATTAATAAATGATGTGATTTGTTTCACTTGATTGTATCAAGTCATAAGTAATGAAGAGAATGTTTCTATTTTCATAAAGTTATGAACTTAATCTTCGCGTAATAATACAGTGAGATTAAAAAAACCTCGATTAAAACAAAACATTCATTTCATGTTTTTAATAAAAGCAAACACATATAATTCCTTTCTCCAAATCGAATAGTTCCGGCAGGTCCGTCTGAGCATCGTCGACACCAGATATTACTAGACTCCTTTTACACATCCCTCACAAAACGATGTCTCGAAACATCTAGAAGAAAACCGAATTGCTATCCATCACGCAAAAAAAGGCAATCTTTGCTTTGATAATCAATTGACCAATCGCGGCTGTCAATCAAAGAATCAACCGACCAATCAAATCATTTATTCATCCCAGACCTGAGCTTTCAACTCCTACATGTGCCGCCATTTTTGTTAATATTTTTGGTTGTTTGGCAACTTAAACGTCATAACTAAAGCTTATTCAAGCTGTAGTTACAACGTTAAGGTCGCCAACCAACCATTTCACTTTTTCGTTACATCCTGCTGGCCACAAAGTTTTACAATATAAAGCCATTGAAAATCCAAGCGGAACTTTCTGTTGGAGTCGTTGGGCGGGGCCAACGAAGAAAGTGGGCGGGTCAGCGTTTGATCATTTGACGGTGTGCCGCTGTAAATAAAACAGCCGATTGATAAATTAAATTTATCAGAAGTATCTGCTTTTTTGAGCAATATAAACATCTTAATTACACGTTTTACAGACTGTAGTTATGGCGTCTAGGCTGTAAACAAACGAGTTTATTTTGAATAAATGCTCTACATATATTGCCTTTATATAATTTAATAAAAAATGCCATGTCGAAGTTTACTGGGCGTTGTAAGATATACATCGATGTGGTTTCGAATTTAAATAAATGAATAAGTAAATAAATGTTTATTAGAAAACTTGTCTTCGCCAAAGTTTTTTTTATATCAATAAGCCGGTGCTATTTGATATGCCTGAGTAATGTCAATACATTCCGGACGTGTGTGTATTTTCGTTTATTTATCGTCGTTTCCGTAGCACAATTCTATTTGAGCGACGACCCCAGAAGACGGCTAGTTGTTGCGGGGAGGGGGTATGCAAGGATACAGGACGAAACTGATGGGAGCTTTAAGCGTAACGTATCAGGATTGTTAGCGAGCAACTCGAGTTTTGTGTCCAAATAAAGTGCGCAGGAAACATCTTGCACATCAGTTTTTGTCTTATCTCCGCCGATATTGTTAGCAGTTTTTAACCCACTTTGTGTCAAGGTGTTTCTACAAACGCCTACATGAATTTGTATATTGTGCTTAACCTGTAATCAGACGATCCCGCATTTTGACAACCGCAAGGAAAATAGTTATTGAAAACATAGTGAGAAAAGGAGATTTTTTTCATGTTACACGCTATTTTTTAATTTCCTGCTTTGTTTCTATTCTACAAGCTACTTATTTTTCAATTTTCGCATAATTTGAAATTTACCAAAATTTATAAAAAAATATTTGTTGTTAAAAGATCGTGTTGAAAATAATCTTATAGATGCACAAGTTATAGTGAGTGGTCAAAGTCAATTTTGTCCATACATGGTACCTGTTTAGGCAAATTTGACCTTTGATTAATCACTGTAATTTGTACATCTATAGTTGTTTTAGTATGCTACCTTCCACAAATAAAGTATTTTTTCATTATCTTATGTAAATACATCCGTAAGTGGACCGTTAGGTCGATGTGACCAGGGCTTAGGCACAAAATGACAGATCCCAGTCTTCAAACTTAGAATCAATTGACCAATCAAATAATTTGTTGAGAACGGAAGTAATCTTTGAACTCCGACACTAAGCAACATTTATATGCAGCATTTTTGTTTGGTTTGCGATTTAAACGTCATTATTCAGGTTGTAGTTACAACTGTAAGGTCGCAAAAAACACTTTACTATTTGTTACATGTTACTGACCTTATTTATTATAATGATTGATTGATTCAATTTGGTTTAACGCCAATTTTGAAAATCTTTCAGCCATATCGCGTAGGCAGGAGCACCTAACAATGGAATACTGGTATTTCTCAAACAAGTACTATCATTACATCCTTTCCCAATCTCATTAAAATCATCTCTACGAAACCACTACGCTATCTCTCCGTTACGTAGATCTGAGGACAAACCATGAAAGGTCATCTTCATTGACCCTGGAATTCCCGTGCCGTCATGAAAAAGCGTATCTAAAACACGTCCAATCAACGAAGTCGTAGTAAACCTGAACTGAAACGCCCTAAACATAATGGCGGCGTCAAACTTCTGTCGCTTGAAACCAAAAATGTCCCAAATGGACATCTTGAAGTGTCATAGAGGAGAGAAGAAAATAATTTCTACCTGGTTTTTTGTACTAACTGTCCATTAGTTGAGAAATGGATTGATCCAACAGCCCTAGATGGACAAATCAGACCTTCGGTTCGGGTCCAAAGCGGTCGTCTCTCAATCTCGGAGGCCACAAGGTTTGTATTACTCTTGACTTATTACTTGGATTAATTCCTTATCTACATGAGCTTGGTAAAGATTTTAATTCTATTCATAATTTAATGAAATGTGTGAATGCACAACTGAAAAAAGGTTTCATGACAATGTTTTCTTCGGATCTACTGTCATTTGATAAAAAAGGGTGAAACCAATGCAATATTTTTTTGATATTTAGAATCTTCTCATACACACTCTATTTTATATAAAAAATAAAAAGAAAATGATTGAAACCATAGAGCATTGATATTTGCTCTAAGTGAAACTTTGCAAAATTGGTTAATAGGATGCCCTTTGGGTCTGCCCAGGCACATAGAAACAGAAAAGCAACCTTCAAAAATCTTCTTAGAAATAAAAAGTCCTTGAGCATTAATATTTGGTATCAGATAATCTTCTAGTGGACCTCTATAAGCTATAAGTCAGTATTAGACAGGTATGTCAAATGTCAAAACTGGAGGATGATAATTGTGTCAAATCGATAACCCTCATATGTATTAGGTGAATTTATATCCATGAAAAAAATCGTGTACATGATGAATGCTGAAAAAGTTTAATTAGCTCATGTTGAAAATTCCTTAACAGACTTACTCGAAAATAAGTAAGCTTCTACGTCCCTTAAACATGAACCGTTTTTACCGACGGGTGATGACCTAATACAAATAAAATGAAATGACTACGTTACATCATATCCGCAAAATATGATTTGGGATGCGTGACCAGCAGAACTTCCGTAAACTCACAGATCTATATTTAGTCCTAACCCCTTGATCTATGATTCATTGAGGTTTTATTTTGTGCAAATAGAAATGACTAAGATGTCAATGAACATAGAAAAATGACTCGACAAAAACAATTTGAAAATGAACGCGGATCAAGGTTTTACATACGCTCTTTCCGACATATCTATTTTTACCGCGTTCTATTTATATCATCTGATGAATAGTTACTATATTTAGAGGCTGATGTCACTTTCGTTTTTTTGCAAGTAGTGATCTGATTGGTTAGAAGAATGATGCGCAGAAACCCAAAATTGCACTTGGTCCTCAGATCCACACGCAGGGACGTAGCTGTAGGCTATCATGGTGGATCTGATTTTAATCAGATTGATCCTTTCCTAGCCTCCAGCAGCTATTCCACGTAGGTTTACGATTATATACCCATTGAAGAGAGACAAATGTCGGAAAGGATTTGTGCCGCCGACAGGGGTCGATGTATTGCTTGAATGGGCTTTAACGCCGCTTTTAACAGTATTTCAGTCATATCGCGGCGGCTGAAGCACCTAACAATGGATTTCTGGTATTTCTCACACCAGTACTACCACCACATCCTTGCCTAGCCTCCAGCTGCTATCCCACTTAGGTTTACGATTATCCACCCATTGGTGAGAGACAAATGTCGGAAAGAAATTACGCCGCCGCCGCCGGGGATCGAACCCATGACACCCATTATTAAAGATTAGGATCGAACCCATGACATCGCATCATAGAGGATAAGAAGTCTAATGCGCTACCGACTGCGCTATGACGGCGGCTTAACTCTAATAAGAGTAATGCCTTTTGACATCGAACTTCCTGTCCGAATTCGGTGGACGTGGCAACCAGAGCCAACTGGTTGGGTCAGAAATCTACAAAAAGCTGTCACAAACTTGCAAAAATGTATGATAAATTCACTGAGGAAATTAAATTAGTACTAATCGGAGAAAAAGATTTTTATTATTATCATTTCAAGTCATCATGGAAGTTTTGATAAAGAAGATCATGTGAAGACGGAGAATACATTTGTAGTGATGCGTCTGTCTACAGTATGGAAGCACTTTTCTTTTTAACATTATGTTGTGGTGCTGATCAGAATGAGAAAAAATCTAAAGTATCAGAAACGTATTCTCACCGCAACATTAGGTTGGATTAGGTCGATATTATTCATTTAAGAGATGAAGAGAATATTTTTGATTTCATGGAGGTATGAACCGAAAAACCTAATCACACTGCGGATTCATACATTGTGTGATTAGGTTTTTCGGTTCATACCTCCATGAAAAAAAAATATTCTCTTCATTTCCTATAATTTGATAGTATCGAGTGAAAAAGCAAAAACTTTACAATTTTTGATACCTTTTTGTATGGAACTATTTTGCGCGGAAGCATTCAAAATCGCAGTATCCTCAAAATTTTGTTCATGGAGTTATGAATAATTTTTTTTTAACCTAATCGGAACGCCCGATTATGATCGTCGAAACTGAAAATTAATTTATTACTCTCAGGAACAAGAAGATGACAGCCTGTATTTGCACGTGAATTAAGGATTTTATGGTGTCTGGGTCGCCAACCAACGATATTATTTTCGTTTTATGTCTCCTTGACTACATAGTGTAGTTTTATAATTCAGTCAAACTGTTATATCGGAATTAAGTGGGCGTTGCCAGCAATCCGTCAGTTTGGTTTCGTATTTAAAAAAAATGTTATTTGGAGGGGTAGTATAATATTCACTCCAAGAAGTTGCCAATAGAGAAATTTGATTTTACAGTAAGCCGCTTGGTGACCCATTCTTTGTTTTTGTACTTAATTTCATAACTAAGAAAAAAATATGAGCAGGAAACATCTTGAATAGAAGCGTTTTTTTTTTGGGGGGGGGTTACATTTTTTTATGGGTAATGTCTTTGCTAAAAAGCTGTTGCCAGTGTTTTGTCAAGGTTTTTACATTTATAAATGGGTTAAGTCTTGGCTAAAAAAAACTGTTTTGTCAAAGTCTTTCTATGAACGCCTACGTGAATATATAGATTGTGCTTAACCTATTATTAAAAAACCCGAATCTTGACACCGTCGAGAAAAATAATTATGGAAAACATTTATAGAAAAGGAGAATTTTCTTATTACTGTATTGATTTCTCTATGTCCTGCTATGTTTTTTCCTTCAAAGCTACTTAATTTTCAATTTCCATCATATTTAGATTTGCGTCTCCAATTGCTTTGAACTTTTACCAGTCTATAACATTGCCGTCTAAAAAATGATCAAAGTAAAAGCCCCCCCCCCCCTCCCTGAAATCTGAAAAAAAAAAAACATTGTCATGCTGAAACGGAATATTTCTGGTTTTGGCAGAAGGCATAGACAAAGATCAGCCAGCACATAAATCCTGTCTCATCTTTGTATACACCACCTGTTAGTTTCCTCCAAGCGAGAACTGTTTACAAAATTAATTATCAAAGTAAATATTACCAACAACCCCTGTTTCCATTGATTTCATCCCTTTGATTTTGACAGATTCTTTATTCAGTGTGACAATAGTTAAAGACGGCTCATTAGAACACTAAATGCCGATGGACTATCGAAAAAAGAGGGTCCTTCGTTAGTCTCTTGGTGTTTTACACGTGCTTTCCGAGTTATCCTTTTTTTCCTTCAATTGATTATCATCTAAAAAGAAGAACTTTTCTTAATGTATGGAATATTAGGAGTGACCAATAATTAAAAAGTAACTGTAACTTCGCTGTCCTGTGGCTATTGGGACCATTAACGGACTGCTGACCGCGCTTACTAACTGTGCTACCTACCTACCTACCTACTCGTAGAATGTCTTGCCCGTAATCTGAGAGGAATGGAAGGATATGTCATTGGTGACTCGAGACACAGCCTAGTATAAGTGAAATCAAAGGACTGAAAGTCCTGAGAGCGGTTTTTGCTGGTTTATCAGTAACCGCGCTCAATAATGCGAGCATGTTTCATCAATATGAGTGAGTAAATGGTACACCTAAGTAGGAGGAGCAGCTGGAGGCTCGATAAGGATGTAGTGGTAGTACTGGTGTGTGAACTACCAGGAATCCATAGTTAGGAGCTCCAGCCGCCCCGATATAACTGAAATACTATTAAAAGTTGCGTTAAACCCTATCCAATCAATTATGACCTTACTGTTTACCGAAATCGCTATTTTGAATTAATCGCAACGTTTTCGTAAGTGCGTGAAAATTTGTGACTGTGTGGTAAGAGGTTAAATGATAAAAGATAAAGAAATCAAAGCTAACATTTAATTCTTTTTTCGTTGAGCATATAATTATCACAATTGAAGTACTACATGTCCATTTCAAAGATTTATTCGAATTCGAGAGGTAAAAGGTGTTTTATTCGATAGGGTTAATAGGCGCTTGAATCGCGTCTATAATAGGGTTGTAACGTGTTACATATACTGTGTATAGGGGGTGTAAATTTGCCCAGCCCTGCCAGGTCAAAACACAAGCAGACAGTTTACATGTATTCGCTTACTCCTCTAACCACTGGCCTAGATTCTATCTTGAAACAAGAGGAAATCTCATTTTGACAATTCATTAGACAATTTACCATGGATATATTAAGTCAAAGTTTGAAACCATTTTCCTGGATATTCATGACTAAAACGAGGCTGTTCGCATTCAGCAAGTAAGTTATTTTCTTCGTCAGCGATGAAACAAGCTGGAGGCGAGCACATAGATTTTCACTTCAAGTTTATGAGCATGCGTGGAAATGAGCGAAAATGCGTGAGAACTTGTTTCCGGTTGATCGATATGAAATACCGGTTTTTCCTAAAAAAAACAACAAAAAAAACCGCTAAAAATTGAAACGAGTCAGCTTTGTATTGATTCTATTTCTTCCGAACGACAAGTATTTGTTGTCTTTCTTTGACCAAATAAGATACTGACGTTCATTAACCAAGGCCATTATGAAAAAAAAAAAAAAAAAACTCAACAACATTCGGTGTTGTAAATTTTGATCACAGAAATAAACGAATGGAGTTTTGCGGCGCATCGACAGCCGAGGTCATGTAGCGCTTAAAATGAATAAAGAAATTTTAGCTTATACAAAATTCAAAGCGATAAAATTACACTGGCTAATACTATTATGTGAAAGATGAAAGGTTGACAACAAAAGTTATATTCATGCTCCACATAGATATTTTCAATCCTTATTGACTTGCTTATTTAACTGCATAGCTGGTTTGTGAAGAAATGTACTTGGAATTGGTAAATTGAGCTTAATTGGACACTGCTTTATTATAGACCATAGTAAGCATGACAGAGAAGGCCTTAAATTTACTTGTAATCTTAACACTGGAGAATTCAATTGATTGGTGGAATTCATGTAGTTGATCTGTGCTGCCTGGATCATTTATCAATGACTGTTTACAGCGGCAGATGCTTTAACTCTTCTGTACGTTCATGCTGCACATATAAAATTTTTAATCTTTGTAAAGCTGATCTATTAATTGAATAGCTGGTTTGTGAAGAAAGGCACTAGGAATTGGTAAATTGAGCTTAATTGGACAGTGTTTTGTTTTAAACCGTAGTAAGCATGACAGAGAAGGCTCAAATTTACTTGTAATCTCAACACTGGGGGATCATTTGATTGGTGAAATTCATGTAGTAGATCTGTGCTGCCTGACTCATTTGTCATTCACTGTGTTAAAGAGACAGGTGCTTGTACTCTACACACGTGCTTGCGAACCGAGAATCTGTTGAACCGAAAATGCGGAAGGATAGTTTGTTTGTTTGTTTGTTTGAATGGGGTTTTACGCCGCTTTCAACAATCTTTCAGTTATATCGCGGCGGCTGGAGCACCTAACAATGGTTTCCTGGTATTTCTCACACCAGTACCGACATCACATCCTTTCCTAGCCTCCAACTGCTATCCCATATAGGTCTACGATTATCGACCGATTGGTGGGAGACAAATAGTCGGAAAGGATGAGTGCCGCCGTCGGGGATCGAACCCGGGACCTCTAGATTGGCAGTCCGACGCGCTACCAACTGCGCTATGACGGCGGCTGCGGAAGGATAGAGACACACCATACGGCACAATCATATTAACCCTTGTCCTGTTGAATATAAACCCTTTCTTGACATAGTTTTAGACAATTGTTAAATTTATATCTTCTTTGTGTTCAAATATTTCACTAAAAGAACAAGCAGGTAGTGTAGACTAAGATTAGACTGCACGTCTGTGCAGGCTGATCTTAATCTATACACCTGCCCTAGCTATTGTCAATATTCCGGGATCTACATGATAAGGGTTAACAAAATAGAGGCGGTAACGTAGTTCTTAGGGAAATGTGAATTTTGGTGTATGAACCTCCTCGAAGAACTCCATTAACAGATCCACGTCACGGCATCCTCATGGTAAATTGATAGATCGTAGGCACGCCAACTGACCTCCGATAGCAAGTTCCACTTCGATATAAAACGGCAGTTCTGTAAAATAAATGTGGCCAATAACATGTAAAAGATTACGCGTTATTGAAACAGCGACCGCATCTACGCTTAGTAGGATATTTGTAGATATTTGCGAATGTAAAAGGAGTTTTTTCGCTTTCTACAAATTATAAAGTATTCTCATATAACGCCATTAAAAAGATTTATAGTACTGTTGTTTGTGAAAAATAATAAAACCAAACCTTATTGTGCACTACTTTCCTTTCTTCCCTAGTAATATCCTACTTGATTTTCCAAACTGGATAATACTGATGGACGTTTGCCAAAAATGATGGCATGGTTCTTGATCGAAAACTTAGGATGGATGAATAATCACAATGAATAACCAAGAAGAAACTATTTCGTATGGTCCGGCTACAAGGTAACATCTTGTTATTTTATTTTTCCTTTATATAAAAAAGACAAGCCGTCGAACTGGATCTGTCATCCAACACAAACTAACACTAGTCAAAGCCTTGAGTGCTCTGACGGCTTAGGGTTTAAATGTTGAATACTTCAAACCGAATGATTTATTTTCGTTCAAATGAAAAAAATATCTTTACGTAGTATGAATAGCTCGTCACAAACCGATAAACACATTGCAATCTCATTCGAGTTATTTTCGAAAAACCGAGAATATCTTGATTTCATCATAATGGCTTTCCTTCTTAGCATTCTCCAAATCACTACTTTACAGCCGTGCAGACATAAGAAAGCAAACGCGTAAGAAAATTGGTATTCATCGGATGCTTGTCCCAAATGTCTTTCAAAATGTCTTTGTCTCAACATGATTAAATCTGCAGGCAAGATCCGTAAAAAAAGGCTTCACATTAAAAGTATCCATCTATAACTTTGGTTTCTTAACTGATGGATCGCTGCTGCCAATCAAAGAATTAATAGATCTATCAAATCATTCATTTAGACAGGAAGTGAGCTTTGAGTCCCGACATTGGCCAACATTTATATGAGGCATTGTTTTTGGTTTGGCGAATTAAACGCCCTAACAACAGCTTATTCAAGCTGTAGTTACTACATTTAGGTCGCCGAACAACCATTTTACTTTTACGCTGCATCTTACTGTCCATTTATTTTGAAAAAATAACCCCGTTTAACCCTTGTCATGCTGAATAAATTACCTTACTGAAATACTGTCAAATCAAAGGGCTGAAAGCACTGATAGAACTTGTTGTTCAAAAATCAATATTTCTTTTAGAAATCAACTTCATAAATAACTCTAGCAGGAAAAGTACAAACAGGAGGTGTAGACTAAGATCAGCCTGCACATGAGTGCAGTCTGATCTTAGTCTAAACCTCCTGCCAAAAACCGAAATATTCCGGGTTCAGCATGACAAGGGTTAATATATAAGTCAAACTTCCTGTAGGAGGTCAGTGGGCGTGACAAGCGATCTATCAATGTTTAGTTTATTTTTGATAAACAGAACTTCGAGCTGGCGTCCTTAACCCTTGTCATGCTGAGCCCGGGATATTCCGGTTTTGGCAAGTAGTGTAGACTAAGATCAGACTGCACTTATGTGCAGGCTGATCTTAGTCTACACCTCCTGCTTGTACTTTTCCTGTCAGAGTTGTTTATGAAGTTGATTTCTAAAAGAAATATTGATTTTTTATCAACATGTTCTATCAGTGCTCTCAGCCCTTTGATTTGAAAGCATTTCAGTTAGGTAATTTATACAGCATGACAAGGGTTAATAATGTCGTTAGTGTTTTCATAACAAACTGTTACCTCGATCATATATCTAATTATATTTACCTTTTTTTCAAAATCCTCTCCTGTTTTTCAAAGTTTAAGACCTATGCAAATTCAAAGTTTTGCAGACAAAAATTTAAAGTGGATTTAATCGGCATCTAAAATCAGCATTCTGCCTTACTGCATTTTTCTTGAAACACATTATACTTCGGAGTCCAGCGGACTATTCTCTTTGTGGTCAGTCCGTGTATGCTTCCGTGCGTGTTTCGGTTAGTTTTTCATTAAGATTCCTTGGAACTATAGAATATAATTATTGGTGTTCTGGGATGGGCATATTGGTACCATATAACACTCATGAAATGTGAACAAAAATTATTATCTAAAACTACTTACTGGATATAACCTAATTTGGGCAGGACATTTCTTGGCAAAACCGGTTACAGATTTCTTCTATAAATTTTGATTAACCAATTCCAAAACGATAAAATTTTAGACTGGTCCAAATTTAAAGAAGCTGCTGACGACAATCTCAAATTGATGGAATTTTTTTTTCATATATTTGTCTTTTTGGGTAGAAAACATTGTGGATAATAAAGAAATTGCTTGTAACAAGCAATTTCTTTATCTTCCTTAATGTTTTCCAAAGCTCTCATATTGAGGGGCGTGTAAAAGCGTCATTGTATGGGAATGAGTTAAAAAAATGAACGAGGTAGTTTTCTTGTTAGAATGAATTTGATTGATATGTATTTGGGTTTTTTAACTATTCTGATCATAATGTGCTAATTTTAGCTTTTGTGATCCCCCTGTGTACGTCGTCCGTCAACATCTTGTACTCGCTCTAGAAGCCAGTTCTTGTCTATAATTGTCTTTAAATTTTGTCAGAATCAATGACTCCACACAATTTTGAATATGTTCGGAAATGACTAATCGCTGGCTCAGCCCACTTACTCCGTTAGCCTCGACGGGAAGTTCAACTTTGATTTTAATCGGCGTTTTTTCGCAAAATTTACTTCCAGTAGCATGTAACAAAATGTAGAATGGATGGCTTGGGAAATAATCATCACAAACACAGCTGAAACAAGCTGTAAGTGCGATGTTTACGTCGCCAAACCAATAAGAATACTTCACATGAGTGGCGGCCGATTTCGGACTTAAAAGTTAGCTTCCAGTCTAAAAGAATGGTATCATTTATCGACTGATTATTTTATCGACAGCTGTGATTGTCAATTGGAGCAATTAGGCGGAGTGAAGCGGAGCTCCAGGTTATGTCGATTAAGTAAATTTTTTGGATCCGAAGTATAACTATTTTACCCGTCGACCAATTTCTTCCTAAAACGATCTGCCCTGTGATAGACATGTATGTCATGATGTTAGTCATTTTTGTTGCGTTTAAATCGACGAACCCAAAAAGGGAGAGGGACGAAATGAAAAATATGAAAAAAGCCATTGCGTGGGACGATTTCAACCATACACTCAATTCATCTTATTCATCTTTTTTTTCAAACAAAACATTACTACTCACAGCTTGATTAATTCTTTTTAGCTAGCAAAGCGTCATCTTCGATAGCTTATGTTGACAGACAAAATGTCGAGGTCTTCTCAAGGTTCAATGAGTGAAAAATACCGCTGGAAACTTAACCACTGAATCAATTGAATGCCAACGCCATACAAAGAAGTCGTGTATTTCAGGGATATTGCAAGTTATTTTAGCTCACTTGAGTATAACATGGTCAAAATGAATCTTATGGTCTAAGGGAAGTAAATCATTTTCCATAGACGACCATTATAACATATTCGCTTATAGCTCAGTCCAAGAGTTTGCGAGAATGACCAGACCTACTTTAAATTAAAGAACATCCATTCATACAAAAAAAAAAAAAAAAAAAAAGATTTTTAGTGTGGCATGATCCCTTTTCTCTATGACTTTTGACCCGAGATGACCCTCTCTGAACAGCTGTTTCTATGGGCAATTCAGAAAAACGTACCCGCTTTTAAAACCCGCTAGTAAATTTCAAAATGATTCAAAGCCGTTACTTTTGACTTCGTATTTTTTCAACGGAACATAAAAGGTCTTGAAAAAAATCATTGATTTTGAATTTCAATAATATTGTCCAATCAGAGACCACCTTGATCTTGTGTTGATATGAACCTATACTTACCTGACAGATGGCGGGAAAATGATTTACTTCCCCTAGACCTAGATCAGAGTCTTCGCAATGCGCGCTGCTTTGTTTGGCAACAAGATAGCTCCCTCACAAGCATGCTATTTAACACCTGGGTTATTTCAACCTCGTTTATTCATCATGATAACCTTTGAAAAAGAAGCTTTCCTAACAAAACCGTGCTTTGCTAGCTTACAGTACTTTCAGTATTTTGATTGTTATCAATTTAGGATCAAAGGAAAGTGATTCCTACAAGGGCTTACTTGGTTTGGAACATATGCATACTCGTGTATTGCCTATGATCTTCAACAATAATTGCAATATCTCGACGAGGAACTCTCAAAAATCGTAATGAATTAGAGAATCTATAGTTACTGGGTTTTGCCCACAAACTATTTGTGACCCTTCACGTTGAAATGGTCTTTGTGGACCTTGCGAAAAAATATAAACCTCAGTATTCAGGCTCACAGGGATCGAAAAATCGAGGTTTGTATTTTCTACAAGTATTGTATTAACGCATTACCAGACGACAAAATTTTGGACGTATTGAAACTCAAAGAAGTTGCAGACGATAATTAGACGATAATTTGAAGTTGAAAGAATACTACTTATTTATTTATTTTTTCGTCTTTTTTTGTCTTTTTTTATAGATAACGTTGTGGATAATTAAGAAATTGCTTGATACAGGCAATTTCTTCTTTTTCGACAATGTTTTCCCAAGCTTTTTTTTCTTGGGAGCGTAAAAAGGAGGGACTGTGTGGAATTGGGTTTACCACTAAACGTTTTCATGGGTAGCACTTTTTCATACCAAGCTTAGTTAGCAATTAAAGAACCAATCGGCCAATCAAACTAATCATTTAGACCAGAAGTGAACTTTGAACTCCCACATTGATCGTCATATTGGTGAATTTTTTTTTTAGTTGTTACTGATAGTTTGTCGAATTATACTTCGCTAATACAGTTTTTTCCAGCGGTAGTTACGACTTTTATGCGTCAACTTAAAGGTTAACTCTTTCGTTTCATACTACTGGCCATGGATTTGGCAAGATAATGTCAGAGCTCAGTGGGCGGGACTAACCCTCTGTCAATTGGCCATTGGACTGAGTTATCTGTTCTTCATATGATGCTTTAGTGAGATCCTCGGATGGTCATTTTTCTTCAGACACACATTATATACATGATTTTAGGTCTCAATTCCTCGTGGGATTAGTGCTCTGCACTGCCCGTTAAAACAACAAAAACAACATCGCCGTAGTTTAACCCAGTCTCATTCGACAAAAAATTAGACTGGTCCAAATTGAAAGGAGTTGTTGACGACAATTTAATTTAATGAAAGTTTAAAAAATTCTTGATCTTTTGAGATAGAAACATTATGGTAAATGAAGAAATAGCTTTTCACAAGCAATTTCTTCACTAACCACACTGTTTTCCAAAGCCCTCTTAATTAAGGGGTGACAAAAGCGTCATTTTGTGGGAATGGGTTACTTGGTCAATATTAGTGCAGACATATGTGAAAATATCCACGTTCAACAAAATCATATAAACACCATTATCAATACGTTTTACCGCTTCAGGTTGTCTTTCTCTTTTATAATACATATTATATAAGAAAAAGAACGTCTGATAGCAAAGTGAACTTTCACAGAAACAGATAACTCGACCGTCCGGAAACTTGTACGATGTGTCTCGATCTGAGTCAGCTGATAAGGGTAACAACTCGACGACTTGGGCATAGTTTTTTTAAAATGGAATACAGAGCAATTCCAACTTAGATTTAACAAAACCGCAAAATTAACACAAGACATTTTCATTTCGGGTTTCTTGATAACATATATCACGTGATCTCTTAGATATGAATACACCTCTGGTTACTTCTCATCTCAACTTGCCACGGACAATCAGTTAGTTGTAGCCGAAGACAATAATATGGCACATGTAAAGGATGATATAGAAATTCGTTTAGAGACTTTTAAACATGCTTTAGTTTGCTTTAAATTATTGACAAATAAGATAATAAGCAGCGCAGTAATTTGTTTTTTGTGATTCGCCGTCCCGTGTTTGGTAATCACGTGATCTCAAGTGACATGTGGTAGTTATGTGACCATAGATTGGCAATGTTTACAATATGGCTCAGGTCGAAAAAGCATTTTTACAATAATCACGCCGCCCAGTGCTTTAAAACATTCTAGAGTGATTAAGGGGGGTCGTAGGCATTAAGCAAACGCGATTTTTGTGGGATTTACATCTTTTACTCAATCTAAATCAAATAGATGCAAAACAAAAGTAGAAGATTTTGAAAATTAGAATGTTAACATAATAAATTAAAAACTTCCGATTTCTACTAAAAAATTACGCTTTATTATGTAGTTATTTACACGTTTAAATCAATAATAACACATCAAACCTTTAACAAGTGTCATCTAGCTTTCAGCTTGGTCCTTTTTACTTAAGATTTTTTACGGTTCTAAAGCCGAATAACGAATAAGGAAATCGCGCAACTACAGGGCGCCGAAGATAATTTGATTCTATCTTCATCATATTAAAGGAATTTTTAGGAAAATGGCAAAACTACCATGTGCTAACAATAACGTTACAATAACGTTAACGTCTTTTTTCCTTTTGAATTTTACTCACAACGCTTTATATGTTCCTTTTTCTTTAGTCTAAACCGGCATTTCAAATCGATCACCCTGAAACAAGTTTCCGCGCATTTCGGCAAATTCCCACGTATACTCATAAACTTGAATTGAAAATCTACGTGAGTTAATATAGGGATGAGTGTATTTTTCACTGCGTTTATTGGAGTATAAAGTGCAATTGCCTTAGCACATGGCAAGTAACGCCCGTAGGGCGTTATGTATAAGCCATGTGCTAAGGCAATTGCACTTTATACTCCAATAAACGCAGTGAAAAATACACTCGGCCCATATAATTGCAATACGACTATTTTCAAATCCGAAACGGATAGAGAGATGAAAATAAAAACAAATAAACGAACTGTGGGCGGAGTTACTTTTTCTTTGACAGGCGTATGGATACATTGACACAGTTTATCGCTCGAGTCGTTGTAACGGCTGACATTTTATTTCGTCGCTTGAATTTTTTGAAATGGAAATTCGAACATTCGTTGGATTTATTTGGAATTATTATGAGCAAATACTAACTTTAAACTCTGTAAATTATGATATCTTGGTCGATAACAGTTAGAATTATGAATAGATGCTTTGTAATAGACAATAAATATAAACCTACCACATGGACACGATGCATGCTGATGTTGCGAAGCCGATTCGACATCTCGGATTAACAGCTAATAAAGGTGAGTTTTTCGAAATCTTCATGTTTAAAACGAACATTATAATTGTTATAAGGACACTATTTGTTTATCTATTTATTGAATAAAGGAATTCGAGGAAATCGAAATTCAAAGGCTGATGACTATAAATAGTAACAAAACAAGTTGGGTATTTCTTGGAAGTGAATTCCAAATATCGGAAATCCCTGACCGTGTTTTGTTTCTATTTTTGTCGAAAATAGTTCTGTCTTTTCTCGAGGTATAAAGTGCAATTGATTTGATCACGTGATACGATTTAGGCCAATGAAAATACTCTATTTTGAAGTATTGCAATTATGTATGATTGTTACAGAATTGGCCGTAGTGAGGTTCAAATAATCATCGAGGTCATTGATTTCTTACTGGAGAAGCTGTTGTTCTCTGTTTTCAAGATTCTAAAAGGAGTTCACGTATTACAGTTGATCGAAAGGAGAAAGTTATGCTTGAAAATTCTAATTTTGCTGTGCGTTACACGAGCTTATAACCAATTCCAACACGATAAAACTTTAGACTAGTCGAAATTCAAAGAAGTTGCAGACGACAATTGTAAGTTGATGAAATCTCTAAAATCCTGGTCTTTTTGGACAGAAAACGCTGTGGATAATGAAGAAATTGCTTGTAACAAGCAATGTCTTCATTTTCCACAATGTTTTCCAAAGCTTTCATAATTAGGGTCATTTAAAAGCGTAACTGTATGGGAATGGGTTAAGACAATGCCAGTTTTTTATTTCTGTATGTGGCTTTATGTTTTTATGCGTTATTCACGCACATATGAACACGAATGGGAATAGTGGTTTAAGTTTAAAGGAGGGAGGTTTATTCGGAAAGTAATAAATGAATTTGAACCGAATTCCACAGTTATGACCCTTTCAGCGCATTACAACTTCTCAGTACTTTCAGTCCTTTGATTTTATTTGTTGACGGTCTTATTCCCGGGTGTTCATTTATTTGGTTACGAAGGGCATAGGAAGTATATATGGAATATTATGTTATGACAGAGATACAACATCTTGTATTTGCTGTGAGGTGCGGACGAAAATTTTGATATTTCACGAGACCAAAGGTTTTTCCTCCGCAGCGAGAAGCAAATACAAGATGTTGTATCGCAATCGTAACACAATATCCCATCTATACCTTTTTTTGTTACACTCATTCGATGAAATAATAAAAAAAAGTTGTATTTCTACAAGTTTTCCCCTTCTCCTTCACCATTCTGTTTATGTTTATTTACATTATGACGTCATATACAGAATGAGAATGACGTCATCTTAGACTACTGAGTACTATATCAGGAACCGTATTTGACAGACAGATACGGATTTTTTCTGACGTGTCCGATTTTGTTTGTGTGGCATGTATATTTTTACTAGAAAGATTTATAGGTATATAATGAAATGGAAGACAGACAAAATAACCATCACAATTGATCACCATTAGCACAATTCCGGGGAATAGAAAATTCATCAGTCTGTTGGACAAAAGGCGTTGAGCCTTGACAACTCATGTGGTTTAAATCCAGGCAAATGTTATAGAAGATTCATATTTATACAGACGAGTTCTATCGCACAAACACAATGGCATAGATCAAGCGCTGTTCGAAAGTAACACCATTGTAGACCTAACCAGTTCGTATATGCCTATACAAAAACTCGTACGCTTTCAAGTAAAGTGGCATTTTATTGATGTTCTAGTGTTTCATCCGAGCCCCTGGAACTGGATACCAAACCAATTGTAAGTCTAAAAGAATGATTACTAAATTTCCTCCAGCTTTCAAATGCACATGCCTGTACAAATTTTGTAATCATTATCCTAAATACTCCGAATACCAAATTGAATCCAATCCAGCAGCTGTTTCATGACAAGAAGTTTTTGTTAGAACGATCGACGAAACACGATCGCAAAAGGTCACTATGACGTTTGATCAGGTGATCTAAAAATGCAGACCCTACAGAACAATGGCCAGTTCTTATTCGGGTTGAAAACATTTAAAAAGTCAAAACACTTCATGACGACCCTGTCTAGCGTTCAATGTCTCCTGCTCACAATGACCCAAAAAAGGACGGGACTTGTTTTATATGTAACTCGAAAGTTTCTTCACATAACTGAGTAAAATGTCCGGTTACACGATTATCGTGGATTGTAATTGGCTGATAAAATAGGACAATTGGTTGATAAACGTATCGGTCAAGAACTAGGTCACGAGGTCAATTATTAGAATTTTTTTCTTTAGCAGTCTTGAAGCTAAACGTATATGGCCCAATTGATTATTGGACAGAGTCGCATCTTCATGAAATTTCGGCGAACTCTAAAATTTAGTTACAATTGGTAAAAAACGAGGCCATTTTGTCGAATCTTGGAGAAATGTGTGTATTGATACATCGTCAAAATGTTCGCCTTTATCACATCTCAGGCAAGTTTAACATTACATCAAGTAGGGTAAAAAACCATCCCGCTGGGTCGAATCTAAGAGAAACGTTATTAGCTCTCCAGAAACCATAATTTGTCTCAAATATCTTGTTATCTGTCAAATTGGTTTTCTCGACGTTTCCTCGACAAGTTCTAAACCGTGTCACAAAGGGCACAAAACTAGGTCACTTGCTCATATCCTAGAAAAACCTTGTTTGTACTTTGTCTCAAATATCTTGATATTTGAGCGTGATGCCGATTTGGTTAACATACGATGAGAAACAAGACTCTTGTCAGAATCATAGAAATAAATTCGGTACAGTTTAGAGACCAAATGTTCGACTCGAATGTCTTGATATTTGATTTAAACCTGGACAAGTTGTATACTGCGTGACATTGGGTCATAAACTAGGTTACTGTGGAAAATGTTTTTTGCACTGTATAGGAACAGTTTTAGTCAATTGTCTTGATATTTGACCAGTTGAACATGGAAATGGGGAGTTAAAAGCGTATTGATACACTATGTGATTAAGTTTTAAGGTTCATACCTCAATAAAAACACACACCAGACGATTCTCTTCATTTCTCAAAACAGTTACCAACGATGGCGTAAATTGAAAGAAATAAGCCATAAGTTTGAATAATAGATAGTTAAATCAGAAAAAAAACGCTTAACAAAAAAGCAATTATAATAAAAGTTCAGATTTATATTAGTGATGTATCTTAAAGCTGAAAAAATAGGGGATATCGCGACGCATATGACGTTACGCTGCGAGAAAAGTTCTTGGTGATATTTACCCATTCCCACACGATCCTGCCTTTTTACTCCCATTCGAAAAAAAAAAAAACAACTTTGGATGACATTGTAGAAAATGAAGAATTAGCTTGTTGCAAGCAATTTTTTCATTATCCACACTGTTTTCTACCCCAAAAAAGACAAAGACTCTTTTTTAAATTTCAGGGTAATTAAATTGTCGTCTGTATCTTCCATTTAATTTGGACTAGTCTAGAATTTTGCATATGGTAATGAGATAATGCAAACTGGAAAATTCGTGCTATCTATAACCATTAGGTACATTTTGTCAATTTATCACATTCCACAGAAGATTGCCTTGAAATAATCACATGGTATTAAAGCGACCTTTGCACAGATTGTGAAATAAACAAACTGGCTCTCGATTTTCAAATTTCTAGCCGTGTTGCTGTCAAACATTTATTAGGGGATTTAATCGAAAACGACTATTCATGACTTTAAAAAGAAAAAAAAGAGTCTAAAATAGTTCGCATAACGAGACGCAATAAGTCAGCGGAGCACAACCCGAATGGCACCGAATACGTTATCTGTAGATTGCACCGAAATGCACCATATAAATTTTCGATATTTCAAAGTAGGGCATAGCAATTTCTTCATTATCCACAATTTTTTCTTCCAAAAAAAAAAAAAAAAAAAAAAAATCATTTAAAAAAACATCAACTTGAAATTTTTGTCTGCAACTTCTTTCAGTTTGGACCAATAAAAAATATGTCGTTTGGTAATGGGTTAAAACATTGTCGTCTGGTAATCTATACTAACCAAAGGGAAGACAGAGAAGTGTTTATTTATCATTGGATTTTATTATTCTTTACTTTACTTGAATTCTATATGTCAATCCATTGCGAAATTCTGTATCATATGACCTGCAAAAGAAACAAAAAAGGAGAATACAATCAATCTTGCTAAAGCGACTACCTCTTTTAAGCGACACCTTTTATTCAGCGACCATGTTAACATTAAAATCCCCTTTCCAAAAACAGAGTATCTTCATAATTGGAAAGTTTTGCTAATAAACTTATTAAAAACTTGATCCTATGTTGATGAATCTCATTAGAATCGTCTCATTAAGGCGATTTTAATGAGAGTCATTAACATAAGACTAAGTGAGAATCATAAAATGATTAAAAAATGGAGCCAAGCCGATCCCTAATATATGTCAAAGAAAAGTGTAACGGACATTCTATTAAACGTCCATATTTTGGCTGTCGCTTAACACTATAGTTTAACTCTAACCTAACGTGATCCACGGAGGAGCACACACATTTTATCTTAGGAAGATTTTCATCGAATTGACGAATGATTGACGGAACGTCGTTTTCGATAAAAAAACCTTTGGCCAATTAAATCATTTATTTAAACCGGAACTAAATTGCAACCTTCAACATTTCTGTTACTTTTGTTGCTTCTCCATAAAATTTACCATAATGAATCGAATTTTGTTTAAGGTCACGTGTTTGCGTGAATCAGTCTATCATTTATATCGTGCTTAGCTATAAAGATGTTGCAAATCCCATAATAATGTAACCGGTTTCTCTATCCAGCATCAATCCGCGCTGCTTCTTTCTTTATAGATCTTTTCATAATGTTTTTTTAGCTAACAAAGCGTCAGCTTTGATAGCTTAAGTTAACAGACAAATTTAGAGGTCTTATCAGAGTTTGACGAGTGCAAACTGCCACTGGAGGCTTAACCACTAAATCTATTGGATGACTACTCCATAAAAGTAGTTCTTATTTCAAGAATATCGCAAACTCTGTCACTGCTTTTTATGGCCTCATGAATTAGCTTTATACAAATTGTAGACAACTCCTTTTAAAGCATCTCAAGAAAATAGCTTTGGAAAATATTGTGGACAACGAAGAAATTGCTTGTAACAAGCAATTTCTTGATTGTTCACACTGTTTTCTACCCCACAAGGCAACGGTTTCCTAATTTCCGCTATACATGATATCTTTCGACAAAGAAGATTACATAAAAAATCATGCTTTGCTAGCTAACAGTACTTTCATTTTCTATAGAGTATATTGGTATCTAGGCTCTTAGAGACATTATCGGAGGGAAGATTCAGATTGTTGTATAAGAAGTTAGTAATTTATATAATTCAGGATTTTTCTATGGATTAATGGTATCAATTCTTTTATTAGAACTAAAAGAGTCAAGTATGGGGAGCAAAAAAGCCAATTCTGAAGGTTCTGAGTTCTCTTTTATGCAGTAAAATTTCCTTTCTGGGAATAAGTATATCTGCAAAGTTTAAAACAGTACCTAATTCATAGTCAATTGAACTCTTTTAGTTTCGATATTGACATTTCCTCGTGAAAAAAGACCCCATGCTCTTTAGAAGCGATTTCTTCGTTGTCTACATTTTTTTCCAAATCTTTTTGCTTAAAGAAGCTGCCGTATCATTTATCATCAATCTTAACCCCATCACCCGACGGAAAATTTTTAGACAGGTCCAGACTGAAATAGGTTGCAGACGGAAATATAAAGTTTTTGAACAATTTTTTTTTTCGGCTTTCTGTGTAGAAAACATTGTGTAAAATGAAGAAAATGCAAAATGCAATGAGTTCTAAATTGATTATCTTGAGGGGCATCAAAAGTGTCACTGTATGGCAATGGCTTAAGAAAACTGCTGATTTATGTAGCTATTTATGTAACTCGTATAATCTATATATGAGTTAGAAACCCCAAATAATAAGAAATGCAATAAGCCATGTTTTTAAATCTATCTTGTCATGTGGTACTCTCCCAATGATTTATATATCATCAGTATAAGAGATTAGCTAAGGCAATATTTTATGCAAACTGACGAGCAATGAGCCTACAGTTTCTCCAGTAGTTTAACAGCGTAATAGTGCAGTCGGTAGCGCGTCAGACTCCTATTCTTCAATCATTGGATGTCATGGGTTCGATCCTCGGCGGCGGCACAAATCCTTTCCGACATTTGTCTCTCACCAATGGGTGGATAATCGTTAACCGAAGTGGGATAGCAGCTTGAGGCAAGGAAAGGATATAATGGTAGTACTGGTGTGAGAAATACCAGGAATCCATTATTAGGTCTCCAGCCGCGATATGATTAAAATACTGTGAAAAGTGGCGTTAAACCCCATTCAATCAATAAAATATAACGGCAAAAAACCTGTCAAAACGTTGCTTTTCTCTTGATTTCTGGAAGACTATTGCCATATTCAGCCATCAATGTTACATTAACCCATTCCAAAACGACAAAAATTTAGAATGGTCCAAATTGGAAGAAGCTGCAGACGATAATTTCAGGTTAACGGAATTTTATCTAATCATTTATTTTTGTTTTGTTATCTTCTGGGAAAGAAATCATTATGGATAATGAAGGAATTGCTAGATTCAATCAATTTCTTCATTTTCCACAATGTTTTCCGAAGCTTTTTTTCTTGAGGAGCGTAAATAGGAGGGATGTTGTGGGAATGGGTTAAGAAAGTGTTACATAGTTTGGGTAAAAACTACGACTTGCCATATGATCTTTGTCTCTAAGACTTTGGTGGGTAAATAATAATATTCTGAAGTATGGATAGTCTTATCAAATCGTAGTCTGGTCGTACAAAAGCGCAGAAAATCGTATTAGAACGTATCGCCTCTTATGACGTCGTATCCAACATCAAACCTCCTGTACTAAAAAACGTATGTTATCAAATTTCCCCGATCTTACAAATTCTCTTTCAGAAATCCCTAGACACAGGCACTTTTCCCCAGGTTTGGACAGAAGCAAACTTGACCCCACTCTTCAAGAAAGGAAACAAAGAAGATCCTGCAAATTACAGACCTATATCTTTAACATGTATATTGTGTAAAGTTCTAGAACATATTGTAGCCTCAAATCTAACTGAACATTTTGACAAAACTAATATCCTTTATGACTTGCAGCATGGTATTAGAGAAAGGCGTTCATGCGAAACCCAGCTACTTCAACTGACAGACCATCTTGCCAGAAACCTGACTGAAGGAAAACAAACTGATCTAGTTTTATTAAAGCTTTTGACAAAGTTAGCCACTTAAAACTTTTGTATAAATTGCAGGAACATGGTGTTAACAATGCTACCCTTTTGTGGATTAAATCTTTTCCAATAGGCAGGACACAAAAAGTAATCTTAGGAGGTGGATGCTCATCAGAAGTACCAGTCACGTCTGGAGTACCTCAGGGATCTGTACTTGGCCCTCTTTTGTTTCTTTTGTATATAAATGACCTTCCGAATAACATCACATCCCAAGTTCGTTTGTTTGCAGATGACACTGCCGTTTACTTAGCTATAATCAACAGACAAGACTTTTTGACCCTACAAGAAGATCTAGACAAGTTAATGCAGTGGGGGAAAACGTGGGAAATGGATTTTAACCCCAGCAAATGCATTGTCCAAAATATTACTAAAGAGAAGAAAAAGATTTTCTTTGATTACAGGTTACATCGACAAGTACTAGAGACTGTGGACAATGCCAAATACCTAGGAGTTACAATATCTGGAGATCTTTCCTTGAACAAACACATTGACAATATAACATCAAATGCTAATAAAACTTTAGGTTTTCTCCGCAGAAACATTCAGACCAAAAATAAGAAGATCAGAGAAATAGCGTATAAAACTTTAGTGAGAGCCAAGGTAGAATACGCATCGACAGTTTGGAGCCCCTACACAAAAACCTATATTAACAAAGTGGAAAATTACAACGTAGAGCGGCAAGATGGGTTCAAAATAATTTCTCTTATTATGACAGTGTTACCTGCATGCAGAAGGAGCTTGTTTGGGAAAGTCTCCAATACAGACGAGACATCTCCAGAGTCACCATGTTTTATAAAATCGTTAATAATTTTGTTGCAGTGCCAGTACCAGCTTATCTTGAAAGACCAGTGAGGACCACCCGACATATGCACACAGCATCTTTCAGACAGATCCACACAAATACAGCCTGCTTTAAATATTCTTTTTTCCCTACAAAGTGATACTATGGAACAGCCTTCCAGAAACAATCGTACAGCAACCTGATATTGCAGCGTTCAAAAAGAGTCTCGATTCTTTTCAGATAGTGAGCCGTCCCTGAATGACCAAAATATGTTTTATCAGCTCTTTTAATCTGACACTCACAATACTTTTAAAATTTTGCACCCTAACAAATGTCTAACAGTTTTTTATTCCAGTACAGACGCGCACCTGCAAGTAATACCCGAAAGGGGAGTTGGGCAGTATATATAGATAGATAGATAGATATCTTACAGAATTGTGACGGTCCACCTTGAATGGCCAATAACAGATCGCATGGCAGTAGAAACATAGCATTACCATTTGGCATCTATCGGCAACTTATTAACCAATTACCACACGACAAAAATTTAGACTGGTCCAAATTCAAAGAAGTTGCAGACGACAATTTCAAGTTGATAGAATTTTATTTTATCTTTTTTTCCTATTTTTGGATAGAAAACATGGTGGATAACAAGAAATTTTTTCTTTAGCCACAATATTTTTTTTCCATAAGGAGGAACTGTGTGGGCATTGGTCAAGTGTTCGAGGTATACAAGCTGTAAATACATCAGGTGATATATTTTCGCCATCGGATTAAATTTACATCCCGGTCCGATCATGAACAATGGATTTTCACGTCCCGTTATCAATTTTTCACACAGTATTGACTTCTATATCGGGGTGATACAATAAATTGAATTCAACCGATTACCATCGTTGAGTAATACAAGAAAGGGTTGAAGCCTTATTTTTTGTCTCTCAATATAATGGTAAAAAATCATTTTAATAATGCAACTAAAGCACTTTAAACAAATATACAATTGATAAGCTAACTCTGTCCTAAAAATAGCTCAATTCAAGAGAAGTTCTATAAATTCTATAAATAGTGCAATATGTGACGTCATGGTAACAAAATTACTACGTCATTTTCTTTCTATATCAATTCAATACAATTTAGGTAGTCTTACTAGTCTAACAAATACCTTTAAAATTACCTGTTTTTATTACTTTTCATTACAGGAAAAAATGAATGTGGCTTGGTGAAAACATTGGTTCATACTGACAGTGTTTATCCTTAAAAACGAATCAGGCGATTCATTTCAATTTATACCGTTCAGAATAAGCGAATGTACACTAATACGCATATCTAATTTGCATTAGATACCTTGAAATTGTACTCTCGGTTTTCACGTAGTGTACTTACTAAAGCAGCCGTTTCCAGAAAATGATCCGAGTTTTTCGTTCTGTATGTGATTGTAGCCAGCAGATTTCCAGAAAGAGGGCTACGATATCGCAGCTAGGATAAACTATCATTTTTTTTCTTTTATCACAATGTTTTCCAGGCCTATGATTCTATAGCGCTTAAAAAAGCGGCATCGTGTGGTAATGGGCTATGGTCTCTCCATGCTCTAGAAAAAAGCGGGTTCAGGGAATCTGGGATCATACACCCATATCTCTTCTACAAATATACCTTTTTGATTCGAAAAGAAACACTCCAATCTACCTCCGGGTTCTTCTAGTTGGGCGGGAGACAGCAAGCGTTCCTGAAAAATCCTGCAGCGTTCGTGATTCGAACAAAGGATCTTATCTTTGGATAGGTAGTTCTGCGTTTTACCACTGCACCCAAGTTTTCCTTCTGAGTTCTATTCTACCCATATATGGATATCTTCGATTTTTGGGACTAGGTTAAGCTTGGATGAGGCTTTAAATGAATTACCTAATACTAGTTGTCCATGTGCGTCACAGCTACACCATGCAGTATCACGGGTACGCAACACTACGAGAAAGAAATTGCAGACGAAAATTAAAGTTAACGAAATTTTAGATTTGTTTGAACTTTCTGGAAAATGAAGAAATTGCTTGTCGCAAACTAATTTTTCATTTTCCACATTTTTTTCCAAGTTGTTTTTCTTGAGAAGCGTCAAAGAGCTTCATTGTGTGGGAATTCGTTAAGGCCAAGTCATGTCATTATTCAAAAGCTGTACCTTAATATTTCGTCTAGGAAAAGTAGACGCATTTTGGATTTCCACCATCGTTTATACAGTATTCCATTTCAGGACAAGGAAAGCCATCGCACGGATCTGAAAAAATATATGAATAACATTGTGCGGTTTGAATCCTTTCGATGTTTGTACACTTTCTGAATGATTTGTAAATCTTTTACCACCTTATATCCATTATTATATTTGTAGTAATGAATAATTAGGATTTTCGAGTGTAACCAATAAGGATTGACTGCATCAATGGCCGACTGGTATAGGTACTTGACTCATGATCTGTTGGTCAAGGGTTCGAGCCCCAACGTTACCGGCGTGTGTTCATGGGCAAGACACTTAAAAGTCAGTCCCAGTCTACCCAGTTGTAAAAGTTGGTAGCAGTGGTATTCAGCCACTGTCTCTCTTTCAGGGACGTGAAAACATATGGTTTGTGAGTGTACGAGAGCGACTCTTTAAGCTTAAACATTTCGTCGCAATCCAAAGAATAAATTAGTATCAATAAGTAAGTATTTGATGATTGGTGATATTGAAAACTTAATCGTACATATCGGAAAATTCCGCAACCGAACCCGATAAACTTTTCCATTTAAAGACACGCGCTATCTATCCTATTTATCATTTTAACAAATCAGTTCGGATAAAAGAGTCTACCACTAGCAAATGCACCTCTCCGTTCACCGAACAGGATTTGTATCGGGAAAAGCGATGGTGTGTGGACCCCTGAAAGAACTAGTTTATTTGCGAGGCTTTTACGTGAAATGTTTAAACGGGAAAAATTTTCATCTCAAATTGCAAAGCCCTATCTTGATAATCGTATGACTTATGCATTACATCAATAACGGTCTCGATCATTCATAAAAAACGTGGAAGATTATTCTCACAAGTTCGTCGTTATGCAGCCAAAAATAGGATGGGCAGGGCTTGAGATAAGATTCCTGTAATCCTACCAAGACCAAAAGTCAAATGGTCAATGTTAAATTCATTCGGAAAATGCTTAAAACCCCGTAATTCAAGAGTTGTGTATCCTTCTGTGATATAAACAACGACTGTGCCATGCATATGGTCATCGAGTAGCCCGTTTTACTACAATTGAAGGTTAAACCCTGTCCCACACAATGACTTTTTTGACGCTCATAAAGAAAAGCGATTGGGAAAGCATTAGGGAAAAATTACATTTTTCACAATGTTTTCTACCCAGAAAGCTGAAAAATATAAACTTTCATAAATCTGAAATTAGCGACTGCAACTCCTTTCAATTTTGACCGCCTGGTAATGGGTTACAGAATTATCAATTAAACTAACGTCTAATCGCTGTAAGATAGAGCTCATCACGTGATCATATCAACAAACTTACTGTCTCCCTCTTTATGCGACAGTGTCTTATAGCAGGTGACTTGAATAATGGACAGATCGCTGGCTCCGCCCATTTATTCTGCTGACCACGACAATTGACTCCAACCAGAAGCGCAACTTCGATATTCAACCCTTATCATGCTGTATAAAATCCCTTACGGAATTCCATCAAATCAAAGGGCTGAAAGCACTGATAGTACTTGTTGTTCAAACATCTATATTTCTTTTGAAAATCAATTTAATTACTTCTCTGGCAGAAAATTTCAAGCAGGAGATGAAGACCAAGATCAGATTGCACTTATGTGCAGGCTGATCTTACTCTATACCTCCTACCCAAAACCTGGATATTCCGGGTTCAGCATGACAAGGGTTAATAGCGTTAGTTTTGCAAAATGTACGGCAAGTATAATGTAATAATATAATGCCGTGGGAACTGAAATTGCTCTCCACTGAATAATTGAGAAATATTGTTGTTGGCGTGACTGCGGATTTTTTACATTGTATAAAATATCTGAATATTGTTCGCTTTGAGTACCACATGTTTTAGATCATCTAGAATTATTTCAAAATTATGTACGTAAACAATAGATGCGTTCCTTTTAGGCCAGCACAACGAAAATAAGCACCAGAAATAATTTCTTAAAGCAATATGATCGATTGATTGAATAGGATTTAACGCCACTTTTAGTAGTATTTCAGTCATATCGCGGCGGATGGAGCAACTCTTGGTTGGGTAATCGTGAACTTAAGTGGGATAGCAGCAGGAGGCTAGGAAAGTATGTAGTGGTAGTAATGGTGAGAAATACCAGGAATCCATTGTTAGGTGCGCCACTTTTGCAACTTTAGTTTTCATACCACCTCCACTTAAATCTAAAAATCTCTCTAAACTCTCTTTTTGTCAAAATCTGGTAAATTGGATATTTTCTTGAAACTCTACAATACAATTTTATACCAAACATCATGATTTTCAGTGAAATATGAGAAAAAAAGAAATAAAATAAAAACTTAAGTGCACACTTATTTTGAACGTATGAGTATATGAGCGTGCACGCGCAAAAAGTAGACACCGCCATGTTGTGCGTGCACTTGTAATCTATGCGTAAGCGCATATTTTATACCATTTAATGCTCAGTAATTATGCGCGTACGCCTAAATGTTATGCAACGGTATCATTTACGCGTGCATGCGTTTATTTTGCGTGTTCTACCTAAAGTGGACTTTTTACCCATTTCGTGCGCCATAGTAATATGTATTACTAGATGACAAAAAAAAGTCTTATCATATCAACTGTTGCTAGAAGTCATAGAGGTATAGGTCGGAACGACAAAACTTTCTGAGGCCTACACAGATCAGCTTGTGGTTTAAAGACAAGCTTAAAACCATCTTCAGCCAAAATCAAATTGGCAGGGTTTGAAGACAAGCTTCAAATTATCTTCAAACCAACATCATATTTACCCAGGGCCTTGTTCCATCCGAAAAGCCATTCCCTATCTCCTCTCACTTACGAATCAGCCAAAACTACAAAATAGTTTTATTTTTTCGGTCATAAGCACACGCTTAACATAATATGTCTCGTTTAGATAACTTTTCAGATTAGCTGTTTGAGACCGAATCTGAACTGTTATTTTCTCGAGACAGAATTAGTTTCTAGGAACAATTACAAACGAATATTTAACTAGAAGTGTACCAACGACACGAAAGATTCCGCTTTCGTACCTTTCATATGCCCTGCAGCTATGAGCTTGAAGTATCCAACAAAACTTATCCCATGGCACTGGTACCCATCAAGGGGAATGATTGAGCCAAATTATTTTGAAATCAGTCTGACATGCTGCGGAAAATAAATGGACACACACACTCACCCACCAACCTACACATCCACGCACACACTCACCCATCAACCTACACGTCCACGCACACACTCACCCACCAACCTACACATCCACGCACACACTCACCCACCAACCTACACGTCCACGCACACACTTACCAACCTACACATCCACGCACACACTCACCCACCAACCTACACGTCCACGCACACACTCACCTACCAACCTACACGTCCACACACAAACACTCACCCACCAACCTACACTTCCACGCAACACTTATCTACCAACCTACACATCCACACACACACTTACCCACCAACCTACACAATCAGTTGATCTTGTGAGTATTTAACACAACCTTACGCTTGACATTAGTACTCTTAAAGGGGAAGACCTTTGTTATTTCATTTTGAAATCAATCCATAAAAATATAAATGTAGAAGATACGCTCCGGACAAGGTCAATTTTGTCTCTTGATATTGTCGCGACCCTGGCCGTTGGAGTATCTCACAAAACTTTACGAATTACTCCAGAACTCTTCAAGAAGGAAAAGTGTGTCAAATCACTTTGAAAACTATCTAAAGAGGTAGAAGGTATGCGTTGGACAGGGTTAATCTTACCACATGACATTCAATCGTAACTTTGACTTTGACGGATCTTTACACGTGACACTAGTAATCTCCAATGGAAATAGATGTACGAACAAATTTTGAAATTCACCTAAAACTGTAAAAGATATTTTCCGGACAAGAATTGGAAACACATAATTACGCATCCATCCACCTACGCATTAACACACGGACTGAGTCTCACACACTGACAGAGCTATTTCTGTATGCACGTTATCATTCCATGGCGTGGACATAAAGATAAATAAGAGCCAAAACAGACTGGGAGCACTGTGAACTTTAACCCATTCCCACACAGCAAAATTTTAGACTGGTCCAAATTGAAAGAAACTGCAGACGACAATTTCAAGTTGATGGAATTTTAAACTTTTTCGTCATTTTGGGTAGAAAACATTGTGGATAATGAAGAAATTGCTTGATACAAGCAATTTCTTCATTTTCCACAACTCTTTCAAAAGCTATTTTCTTGGGGGCGTAAAAAGGAGGGATTGAGTTGTAATGGGTTAACTAGAAAAGTCTCGCGTATTTTCAAAATCTTTACTTTTTACCACGCGTGGAATTTCCTCCACCACTGTCCTTTCGTCTAATACTACCGTAATTCCCCCATGTTACTTCCTTGAAGTATGATAGCACACAACTTAGGCTCAAAGTAGTTCCCCGAAAGTTAAATCAAAACTAGTAAAACATTTGCTTTGTTCGATTGATGGCATTTAATTGTAAGAAACGGGGGGAATATTTTTGTTTTCATGGAGGTATGAACTTTAAAACTTACGTTTCGTGTATTCATACAGTTTAAATGTTTCTCCATTCAAATATCTATGGAATAACAAAATATATTCTCTACGTTCTTAAGTAAGAAATGGAGACAATATCGATTGCCGAAGGCAATACTTCTTTGGTCATTCTTGGCAATTTTGCTGAAGAAGGGAAACATTCTTATTAAAATAGTCAAGCTGAGACTTACACAGTTTTCCGAAAGAACAAACTAAGATTTTGAAAATAAACGAGACTTTTCTGGTAAAAATTCGGGAAACTGCTTTGAGCGCCAGTGGTCTGAAATGATACTTCAAGGAAATGATATGAGAAAAATACGGGAAAAATTTGGAACGAAAGGACGGATGCTGATAATATTAGGAAATATCGACGGAGTAGAAAGTTAGGTAAATACGCGAGGCTTTTACGGAGAAAATTCAAAGTGTTCCCAAGCTGTTTTGGCCGTAAGCTATTTTTATGCTCCCACCATATTACGGTAACGTGCGTTTAGATTTACCTCTTTCAGTATGTTAGTGCATGCGTTGATGCATATAGGGCGAATTGATAAGTGTGTGTGTTTCAATTGTTCACATTTGTTCCACTTGAAGAATACTAATGCTATGTGTTAAATTCAGTTCTGTTGAATACTTCCAAGGTCAAGGTCACGACTGAATATCATGCAACTATATTGACCTTTGTCCAGAGCATACTTTTTTACATTTATGAACGGTTTTCAAAATAATTTGACTCTCTTCTTCTCATTGAAGAATTCTACGGTCATGTGTAATGTTGTGTGGGATAGTCCAAAGGTCAAGGTCACGACTAGGTCGAGAAACTAACTGACCTTGACGGAGTATATCTTTTACATTTATGGATGGATTTCAAAATAACTTGGAAAAGTTGTTCCTTTTAAAGAGTACTTCTGACATTCAAAACTACGTCAAGTTCACATTTGAGTTCAAGAGACAAAATTGATCTTGTGACGAAATTGACATCTTTGTGTGACACAAAAATTTTATTTGGGGAGGTTACAGACAAGTGATAAAATTCACCTATATGGAGTATAACCATTTACTTCAAAATAACTTGGCCTGTCTTATCTTGGCGTAATATTATCCCAACGTGATAAATTCCAATTTATTGCGTTATTTTTCTCAGTTTAAATTTTACTCTATATCAATTTAAATAAAATGAGTTCATTTTTATGTCCCTGTTGTTATTTCGACGAACAAGTTTACCCTGTCTGTGTGTGAGTGTGTGGGCTGGTGGGTGGGAGAATGTGTGTGTGACAAGCACACAAGCGGAAGCATCCATTTCTAGAGCATTTTTCACTTCGTAATTGTTCCTGGAAACCTATCCGGTTTTAAAAAACGACAGCATATCAAACTAGGTTGCTAACAGCTAAGCTGAAAGGTTACCTGAACGAGACTGCTCATGTTGTGTTTCTTCTTATAACTGTCATGCTTCGAACAAAAGAACTATTTTGAAGTTTGGGCTAATTCGTGAGTGACGAAGTCTTAGCTTGAAAAGGGTATTGGAAGCTTTTTCGGATAGAACTAGGGGCGATGGTTGAATATGCCACAGGTTTGGAGATAATTTAAACTCCGATAGTGTGATTCTTGGCTGTAGATGGTTTGAAGCTTGTCTTTTAACCCCTATCTAATCTGTGTAGGCTTAAGAAAGCAGTGTCGTTCTGAAGCTATAAATCTGTGACGTTTAGCAATAGTTGGTAGAATACAATTTTCAGTACGTATCCACCATGATAGATAGGCAATGGTTAACGCATGTCGATAAAGATTAATTAAGCTGTCATTAAGTAACGCGTATTGCAGCACACTGCATGGAAGAAAGCGGAGTCGTATATCACCGCTCTATACAAAGTAAAATGCGAATTATTTAAATAGTGTCGTCTAATTTTTAATTAGATTTAACATTTTTATAACAGTGAGATTAAGATAACGTATATATAGGACTTCTAAGTCCTTATCACCAATGCGATTATTAATGTGCATCTTGTTAAACTTTATTCATATTTAAAAGACGTACCAGTGTCGTGGCAATAACACTGGTAGCGCGCCATTGACTCCAAATCATTGTGTCTCAGGTTCGATCCCCTGGGCGAATATCCATTTCCAACTTTGTCTCCCATCAATGGGTGGGTAATCGTAAACCTAAATGGGATAAGCAGTTTAAGGATCGGAAGGATGTTGTAATCGTATTGTTTCGAAAAGTAACAAAAGTGTTCAAGCCGCCGTGATATGAATGAATCTCTGTTTAAAAAGTGGCTTTAAACTACAATCAATCAATTAATTCTTTGGCTGGAAACGTAATCGATATCAGCGGCTTTCAGAAGCTAAGAGGGAAACTTAATGCCTCCCTTTGCCAACCAAACCAATTTTATAAACGTCAAGGTACATGTTGATTGGTGTTTGGTCATTAGATGTGATTTTAATTCAAGCCAATGACAAATATTTCCACATTGATATGTACAATTAATTCACAATTTCATATGATTATGGCAGAAACTAAACCCATGAATTTCAAAGAAGTAATGTTTCTCTCCGTAAGTAAAATGATGATTGAATGACATTCAGGAGGTTTGCCATATAAATATTCTGTCAAATTCTGAGATCAATAAAAATGTTCTATCTAATTTTAGCATTTTTGAGAGTCTGCGTACCCGAATGGGACATGTGTCTTCCATGTTTGTTATCATCGGAATTAATTGATTTCTAATAGCAAGACGCTATGAAAAGAAAGTATAATTGTAAATTAAAGTTGGAATTTATATCATTTTTAATTTTCTCGTGTCCGATGTCTATTGAATTCCTCCAATGATGCACGACACTCCCTTTTCAAATGCGCTGTCTCGCTAAGCCTGGGAGGGATTCGAAATGGACAGCATAGTCAGTTGTCGCTTCGACACTGTGTTCGATCCGTTACCGTTTTACCTGCGTTTTAACAATGCTAATTTGTATTCTATATCAGTACCAAATATCAACATTAAACTATTTGAACCGTTCATTGAGTTGAAATCAAATCAATGTGTGATGCTACCTGAAGTCAATAAGGAAGTTTTTAACAACTTATTTTGAAGTTAAAGGATTAGTATATGTCTTCGTCCTTAGTTTTCAATTAATTCAATGGCTCAGTGTTTACAGTTTGGTTAAATAAAAGTCATATGGATTGGCTTAATGTTACTTCATACAATTATTTTAACCTAATTCGAGACGTCCGTAAAAATTACCCACTTTTTGTGTAAACATGGTATATTTCTGAAATATTTTCAATCTCTCTCAATGATTGAATTGATGACCAAAAAGTAGGAAGGAATGTGACCATACGAATGAACCGTCAAACTGTAAGATCATAAAAGTTTCGTGGTAAATATCTCAGTTTTATGCCCCCGCATCGATAGATCGGGGGCATATTGTTTTACCGGTGTCCGTCTCTCTGTCTGTCTGTCTGTCTGCAAAACTTAACCTGCCAACTAAACATTTTTCCAAAACTACAAAGTAAAATTTTTAACCCTTTTCCCTAAAACAAAGGAAAAAAACAACAAAAATCACCTGTTTCTAAAGAATTCCTGTTTCGGGGGCATAGTGTTTCACAAACACATATTGTTATGGAAGTTTTAACCTAAACCTCAACCAAGCACTCCTTTGATGAAATCAATCCCAATATAAGAATCTGTGATACCGCGGAAAGGTTCGATTTCAGATAACTTTAGGATTATAACAATGTCACCAGAGTCAAATCATAGAAAGAGAGTTGTGTGCACTCTTCAGGCTAAATTTCTGCCTCAGATAATTAAGACTTTGCATTTGGAAGATATGTATATATATGTCATCTCGGGTCATGTTCACTAGCTTATAGCAGCGATTGCTACTAATACATGTATTAGAGATGACCTTAGCTTACCGAAAGGTAGGATTTCACGATGATAGAATTTTAAATTTTATCTTCTTATTGGATAGAAAACATTGTGGATAATGGTGAAATTGCAAGAAGAAATTTCTTTATTATCCTCTATTTTTCAAAAGCCTTTTTGATGGGCGTATAAAGGACGGCTTATGTAGGAATGGATATTATTTTGAATACCTTACGGCAAATATCACGTAACAAAAACTAAAATAGTTGGTTAGCGACTTAAACGTCGTAAATATATCTTAAATAAGGTGTAGTTACGACGTTTAAGTTTCAAAACCATGAAATTGATTCATCTATGAAGGAGTTCAAAGTTCACTTCCTTTATAAAAGATTGATATGTCTGGACGGTCAGCTACTCACGAGTCCAGAGTAAATACTTAGATAAACCTGTCTCTCCGGACAGAGTCCTAACATTGCCACTATTCCATTTAACCAGTCGCTGGCCCCTACCATTAGCTTCATAATCCCCCTAAATTGACTCCGACAGGAAATTCCTCTTCGTCTTTAAAAGGCTTTATTTGAAAAAAAAAAATATGGCCAATAGCTAATAAGAATAAAAAGACGAATGGATGGTTGGCGACTTGAACATCATATCTACAGATTGAATAAACCAACAAAAAGATTATACAAATGACGGACATTGTTGGAGTTCAAAGCCAAATACAGAGCTGAATAAATGCTTTAATTGGTCGATTGATTCTTTGATTGACAGTCGCGATTGGCCAATTGGATAGAGAATCGCCAAATCGCTAAAAAAGGTTTTATCTTCTTACAAAAACATTTCATATCATTTCAATTGACTAACCTCTTGCTCCGCCCACTAAATGCATTGGCCACGGCCGTTGCCTCCAACATGGAAGTACCGCTTCGATTTCAACGGCATTATTTTTTCAAATATATGGTCAGTAGTATTTGACAAAAATGCAAAATGGTTGGTTGGTGACCTAAACGTCGTACCTCCAGTTTGAATAAGCTGAGGTTGCTATGTTCATGTCGCCAAACAACAATATGTTTGACACAAATGGCGGCTAATGTAAAAATCTCAATTCCAGGCTGAATGAATGGTTTGATTGGTCGATAAATTCCTTGATTGACACACGCGGTCAATAGTTTGTCACAGCATATGTGTGACCCGTCAATTGTCCTGATTTACATATGATAGGTAGAATTATAAGATTACATTTTCTGTTCTATTATCATTCAAGCTAGAGTAACATTTTGGTGTTTTGAGCCAACGCATAAAAAGAACTTGATTGAACGAGCTTGTTTTTTGGCTGGAGGCCGATGATTAAAGTAACCTTTCAAAGATAATCCGAAATAATTCAATTTTACTGTCATCAGTCAATTATTTTTTGGCTTTCTTCTATTTCTTCCACAGTTATAAGCATTTTTTATAGATCAATGACATTTTGTGAAAACAAGCAAAAGTTTTGCTTTGTTTTTCTTGGTGGCATTATATCATAACAAAGAAGAGATTTTTTGTTCATTGAGGTATGAACCTAAACACTATATCAACCTAATGTGTGAAATCGCTACCAGTACTTCAATGAAAATGAAAGAAAACAAAAACACATTATCTCCATCGTCTAAATAGAAATATTTGTCTGATTAATAAGATAATAATTTTAACCTATATGAGGGAAAAAATTACTTTTTTAATAGAAATTGATAGATTTTGATATTCACTTATATATTCTTTTGAGAGCGCAAGCAGACGTTTTTTTTCAACGAAATTTGTCCGAATTTACTCGTCAATTGTAAGTTCAAAACGTTTCTGCCGAATCCTTAAGCTAAAGGATTAGTTGTAAAGGAAATAGGAAAGGATTACGTAGATAGGTAGGTCTATATTTGGATAACGATAAGGGCTAGGTTTAGTCAACTTTTTAGAAGGGCACAATATAGACGAATTGTACGTGCATGTGATTATTCTACTTCTAGATCATTTCTTACGAGGAAATTGTTGAAATGCGACCATATTTTTTTAAACATATTCCAACACAATGACGCTGTCTGACCTCCTTCAAAGAAAAACTACAGGAAAACATTGTATAAAATGAAGACATTGCTTGAACTAAGCAATTTCTTCATTTTCCATAATGTTGTCATCACTGACAGTTTAAGAAAATCAAAAATTTCATAATGCTTAAATTGTTGTCTGCAACGACTTTCAATTTTGATCAGTCTAAAAAGTTTCCGTCTAGTAAAGGGTTAATGCTTTCCGATAGATACATAGCGAGAGTTCTTAATTGATTATCATTCGATAACTTCAAATAACCCCAAAAACTTCGTTCGATAAATTAGATAAAACAACCAAAAACAATGAAAGTATCAAATTGATAAACTCACTGTTTTGTTGTTGTTTTGATTTAGCCCTGCTTTCATTCATTTCGCGCTCTAGATCAAAGACGTCATCAGGTTGTCAGGTTATTAACTTGAGAAATTTGGAAGTTTGTCAAACATTGAAGGAATCTGTTTGGCTTCACAGGCCTGATTCTAGTAAAATTAAATATCATTATAAGGTAAAGGGTTAAATATTTTAAATTGGCCATCAAAGTTATCAATGAAAAATAACTCCATACAAAAAATGAAGACTCTAACTTGAGAAGTCTTGCAGAAACAATAGACTGATTTATTTTAGAGTAGGAAATGTACAAAATGTAAAGCTACATGGCATTAAGCCCCCTTAAAGCATAGTAAGGTTCATTTGGTCAAAAATTGAAATAAACATTACCTAGGGGACTTATTAAACAACATTAAAGTAACAAGAAATATTGGAAATATGTAAAGGAGATATATTTGAAAAAAATGACCTTGACAATTAGACCTTGACCAATGACCTTGAACTTAGTACCAACAGATCGTCCGTGTCATTAGCAATGCACATAAATATGAAGGCTATGTTACTTACCATTGCACACTTTTGGCGATGTTAAAGTTAAGATTTTCGAAATTTGGCCTTTAGAAATGACCTTTTTTTTTTTTTTTATTCATCCATAATACAGTTTTATATTTACAATATTTCTTATAAAATATTTCAATTCTATATAGTGTATATATATTTTAAGTTTGAATATACTTATATATGCAATATCTTTTATAAGTTCAATTAAGTGAGTGACATGAAAAACATGAAAACATTTTCTGCGATGTCACATATATGTTGAGGGAATTAAATAAAGGTAGATAAAATTTTGTAATGGTTGTTACTTCAAGAGTATTCTCAGATATTTTTTTTTCAAATTTCACAGGTTGCAGGTTAACACATACGTTGTTGTCATAAAATTCGCATTTGAAATTAAACCGTTGTTTTTCAAGAGTTATAACGTATATATTTCGGTTAAGCAATTGTAAATAGAATTAAATGTTGTCCTCATGTCACACACTTTGAAAATAAGATTTATGTAATAATGGATAAATAAACAACGTGGTGAAAAATAAGATGAAATAAGGATAAAGAAATGATTTGAACATGGTGAATAAGGAAAAAAGAGCAAACAAACAAACAAACAAACAAACAAACAAAACAAAAAAAGTGTAGTTATTCCGGAATAATTTATCAAATGGATTCAAATTAGCCCTTTCCCTTCCAATCTCTGGTTTAACGTCCCTGTTATTTTACATTTGAGAGAACATTTTAGAAAGAGAAGAAACCTATTGTAACAAGCAATTTCTCCTTTTTCTACAATGTCCTCTACCCCACTGAATATTTGTTTTTCAAATTAGATAACAGGAAAGAGTTAAAACTATTAGCAACTGTGTATCACACTTTCAACCAATGCCCATATTTCCTTAAATGTTTCATAGGCTTTTGATTTTTTTTTTGTATTTCTAGACTTAATTTTAACTGTCTTATTGAACCGTTCAATGATGGAATTATTTTTTTCAATTTACATGTGTATATATAACGTTTTAAGATAAGACATAAAATGTCACCTTGGGGGCGATTTTCACAACCTAAAATAACGTCTGGGCATTTCAGCTGAAAATTGTCATGAAATTCTCTTATTTTAAGGATTATATGATCAAAAAGAGGTTTAACTTTATCACATTCAAAGAATATATGAATTATAGTTTCTTCGTTTGAATTACAAAAGGTACATAAATTTGAATCGGATAGTCCTATTTCATAGAGAAAGGAGTTCGTCGGGAGTATTCGATGTACAATTCTGACCTGGAGCCATTGTAGATACGTGTCATATGTAATCTTAAAAATGTTTGAAAAGATTAATTTCCAGTTGATGATGATATCATTAAAAGTTGATTGCCACCTTATTGTTCCCGTTGGTGTTTCGTTATTTTTTATCAGAATAGAGTATATATCGATTTGAATCTTTTTTAGTAAGCAAGGGAAGTAAGTAACATATCATACTCGGGTTGTGTACCTTAGTTAATTCAGAGTGATTTGTTGCAAGCTTACTTTTCTTAACGAACGAACTGATTGCATTTCGTATACTATAGTACTGTAAGAAGTTTATTTTTCCTTTTGTAATTTTATGTATGAACTGAAATGTCATAAAGGTTCCGTTATTTGTAAGCAAATCTTTGATTAATTTCATTCCACTATCAAACAGGGCATCATTTATTATGAATTTATAATCAATTGTTATCTCATGATTAAAAAATATAGGTGAATGAATCAATTGATTCCAATTCTCATATGTAATTTTTTTCATGAATATTTCATAAGCTTCTATAACATCAGCCCAAAAATCGTTTTTAATTTCTTTCTTTATTTTTGCACAATAAGCAGGTCCGTAATTGAATAGTTTATGAACATCAAATAATGAGTTAGCTATTTTATAACATGAGCTGTCACTATGCAATATCAAGTTTTTTAACCATTTGATTTTCATACAGTATATAAAGTTTTTTAGATCTGGTATTTTAAGGCCTCCTTCATCATAGTTTTTTATGGCAACTCTCGATTTTATTTTTGACCTACCGTCCCAAATGAATTCATAAAAAAGATTATTAATAGATTTGATATAATCTTCTGCTGGCGTTGGTAAACTGATAATAAGTTGGTTAACAATGGGAATTAGAAGAGATTTGAAAACGACTACTTTTCCAAAAGGCGTCAATTTTCGTTTTTCCCAAAGGGATATAATCTTTTTTATGTTATCTAATTTGCTATCTAAATTTAGTCTGACCATCAATTTAAGATTTACTTTAAACGTAATGCCAAGTAATTTGAACGACGTATCTCCCCAAGATAGTTTCCATTTCGTTTTGATCGAACGAGTACTATATTTCAAACAACCAATCCATATTAGTTTTGTTTTATCAAAATTTACTTTAAGGCCGGAGATTTCTGAGAAATTATTTAGAACATCGAGAACAGCATTTAATGATTTGTCGCTTCCATCTAAAAATAGAGTAGTATCATCAGCAAATTGTGAAATCAAGAATTCGTCTTGTTTTATTTTTATACCTGAAATATTTTTTGCATTGTTTTATCTTCAGATAAAGTATTTGGGCACAGAGTATGAAGATATATGAAGAAATAGGATCACCTTGTCTGCAGCCTCTTTTAATTGTGAAATAATCAGAGAGAAATCCGTTTAATTGCACACATACTTCTGTATTGCCTAGGAAAAGTTTAACCCATTTTGTAATCATTTCACCGAAGTTAAAAAAAGAAAGGGTATCTTCTATGAAATTGAATGACAATGAATCAAACGCCTTTTCAAAGTCTATTAGCATTAAAAGGCCTGGGATCTTATTTTCCTCGCAATGTTTCATTATATCGTAAACTAATCGAGTATTTTCACCAATATAACGATCTTTTATAAAGCCTGTCTGCTTTTTTGAAACAAGGTAATCTAATGTAGACTTGAGTCTATTTGCAATTGAGCCAGAGGCTAGTTTATAGAGAACATTCAAAAGAGTTATGGGCCTCCAATTTTTAAGGAACTGTTTTGGTTTGTTTTCTTTTGGTATACATATAATGGTTCCCAATTTGATGTTTTTAGAAAATGCACCTGTTAGGAATGCAGAATTTAACGATCTGACGCCAAATTTTCCAATTTTATTCCAAAAAACTTTAAAGAAGTTTGAAGAAAATCCGTCACAACCGGGACATTTATCGTTTTTCATGTTTCTTAATGTTTCAGATACTTCTTGAAATGTTAAAAGGCCTTCTAGAGAGTTTGATTGGTGTTGATTTAATTTATTGTGTTGTTCATTTTCGAGGTCTTGTTTTAGATCAATATTTGCATAAGTTCTGCGTTCATCGTATAATGTTTCATAAAACATTCTTACTTCTTTTAAAATTTCACTCTGTGAATATATTTTAGACCCATCTTCTCTTTCAATAAAAGGTATATCTTTCTTATGAATATGTTGTTTTTCGAGATTGGTGAAGAAATTGGTAACTCTTTCGCCTTCGTCAACCCATTGGGATTTCGACCTAATAAATGCCCCTTTAAGTTTAACATTTCTTAATTTCATTGAGCTCATTTTTTAGATTGAGAAGTTCTTCTTTATTCAACTCGTTTAAATTTGATTCTAACTTTTGAATGTTTGCAGTTAAAGTTTGTTCGCGTTTATTTCTTTGCTTTTGTTTGAATGCTGAGTATGAAATCGTTTTTCCACGGATTTCAATTAAAAGTATTTCTAGGAATAGTTGATCATTTATAACGAATTGTATATCTGATTTATCTATTTGTAGAATATTCTCATGTTCATAGACAGGCAAGCAGTATTGTAAAATTATTTCTTCTATTTATCATTAATGCATTTCAGGTAATCCTGGTCATTCAACAATGGGTTATTAAATTTCCAAAAGCCTTTACCATGGTCAAATGAACAAAGTTTTAATTCTAAAAAAACAATGGAGTGGTCAGATTTATAGCTGATGTCTACATTGCAATTTTGCACGTGATCAAGTAGCTCATTGGTAAGAAGAAAAAAATCAAGTCTACCTTGTTGTATTGGATTGAATCGTTTCCACGTATATTTTCTATCTTCACCGTATATTTCTCTAAATGGATCCACTAAATTCCTGCATCGCATTTGAGTAATGATAAATTTTCTAGCTTTGATATTATGGTTGTGGTTCTTATAGTTTTCATAATCAACTGCTGGGTTTACAACCAAGTTGAAGTCACCACACAAGATATAGTGGGGGTTATTTGAAAATGAATCTATTATATCTAAGACTGTAGCAAAAAAGTTTGGCTCATCTGAGTTCGGTGCATAGATATTAATCAATAGGAAACGCAAATCTGAAGTAGATAATTCTAAAATTATAAATTGTCCCTTGTCATCGTTTTTTTATATTTGTGACGACGATACCAGATTCCTTTCTTATAAGAATACCTACCCCTTTAGCATTTGTTTTACCATGACTGAAATAGCAATGACCATTCCATTCTGAATATATAGTTTTTTCAAGATCTGAACAAAAGTGTGTTTCCTGTAAGCATACTATATCGGCCTTTTTTCTCTAAAAAGTGAGAATAAATCTAAACGCTTTTTAGTATTACTTAAACCTCTGCAATTATATGAAATTATTTTTAATTTATTCATGATAATTTCCTAGTATTTTATATTTAATTGCTATTAAAAGTATGATACATTATTGCAAACTTCGCTCTTGTTATGGTATCCATTTGAGAAATATTAATAAACAACTACACAGTTAAGATAAAAGGTGAAAAAAAGTAAGTAGAAAATAGGAAACAGTCATAAATGATGTTTTGTTCAGATACACATTTCCCTATAAAGGAAATAGCAGTTATAATCAATGTTCTGCCATACTTGATGAACTGGGCCTCCGCCTAATATAATGATTTGACCTTCAGTTCACAATTTTACTTGTATCGAAGTGAAATAAAGTGTACTTACTTTCATTTGTAATTGAAGTATTTTGGATCGAAGTATTTTACTCTCATTTTTACATGATAATTAAATTACAAAAATCCCCGGTTTCAAAATCATCCAGATGTCCAAGAAAATTACACCATTTTATGAGAACATCGTTATAAACAAGAACAATTCTTAAGAACAGAAAAATAAATATATATAAAAGAAAACAAACACATGGACCATGAGATTTACTTTGACATGAGCGCTATATCATAATATGCAGCATCATTGTTAATTGCGTAAATGTATAATATTTTGACTGTTAGCTTGTAAAGGAAAGAAGGCGATTGAGACTTACACTGTTCTTATCTTTATTAACCGACTCACACACTCTCCCGCGTTTTAAGCAACGAAGAAGTAATTTTTACGGAGAAAACACTGTGAGAAGCGAAGAAATCGCTTGCGACAAGCAAATTCTTCTTACTCACAGTAATTTCTACATAATGTGACCTTATTTTTCAATTGAAACAAACTTTATTTTGTCATCAGTAAATTCTTTCAATTTGGACAATTCTAAAAAAAAATTTCTCTTTTTTTTTTTGAGTATTCAACCCTTTCCTGTTCAATCCTTGGTTTTTACATTTTTGTGATCTTATAATTAAGAAATTATTGTAGAAACAAAGGAACCGCTTGTAACAAGCAACTTCTCCTCATTCAACAATACCTTCTACCCATCTGAATGATTAATTTTCCTGTTAAAATCACTTACAATGTTAGTCTGAAAAACTTTAGAAATTTACCAGGTCTAAATTTTTACTAAACAGGAAAGGGCTAATGAGAAATGACCTTGACCTTGATAGATGACCTTGAACCTAATACCAACAGAAAGATCATGTCATAAGCAATGCACATATGAAATATGAAAGCTATATCACTCACCATTGTAAACTTATAGACAATGTTAAAGTTAAGATTTTCGAACCTTTAACCATGAGAAATGGCCTTGATCTTGAAAGAGGACCCTGAACTTAGTACCAACTGAAAGGTCATGTCAAAAGCAATGCACATGTGAAATATGATGGTTATATCACTTACCATTGTAAACTTAAGAACAATGTAAAAGTTGAAAATTTTGAAATTTGACCTTGAGAAACGACATTGACCTCACCTGATGACCTTTAACTTAGTACCAGCAGAAAGGTTTTGCCATAAGCAATGCACATTTGAAATATGAAGGCTATATCACTTACCATTGTAAACTTTTAGACAAAGTTAAAGTTAAGATTTTTGAAAATCTGATCTTGACACATGAACTTGACCTTAAGTGATGACCTTGAATTCAGTACCATCAAAAAGGGTTTATCACAAGCAATGCACATGTGAAATATGAAGACTATATCTATAACCAATCAAAAGTTATTGTCAATATAAGTTTTTGCAGGACAAAAAGAAAGCTTACGTAAAGCTAATATCATTAAGGCCCCATTTCCCATGACACGTTTTTTAAACGTAAAATTTCGATAGTTTAAGGTCAAAACGATCTGATTTGCTACTCAAATAAGAAATTTAATAAAATTCTGACCATTAGACTAGGAGAAATTGGCAAAAAACTAATTTTTACATTAAGGCCCCTTATTCAATGACGCAGGCTTGAATTGAGAAAATTCTAAAAAGGTCTCTTGGAAATTTCCTAGGAAGATTATAGATGAAGTTTTATCCAATTAGGCCCAGGGGTTCCTGAGATATGACGTTGGATGGACGGACGAACGGATTGGCGAACGGAAGGACGCCCGCACAAGCCGCCAACTATAGGCTCCCCGAAAAAAAAATTGGGTAGCATAGTAAACAAGCTGCCTTTGGCTTCCTTGTAGTAAAGAATCTATTGCCCTAATCTCGCCCAATCATTGTATTAATTACAGGCCCTTTGAAACCTCTTTAGGTGTAAATAACGAGCCACGATTTTTAAGCGTCGAACCGACAGCGCAGTTTATTTCTGAAGAACCTATCGACATGAATTGGATGGTAGGTGAGGATCAAATGAAGTAAAATATCGTAACTTCAGCTTTAACTATCTGTTGTTTCGAAGTTTTGCCATTCAAGGACGGAGAGGAGTTTTTGACGTTCACGGATGGAGCACTTTTTGTATATAAATGTTGGACATTAACGTAGCGGAGTATTTGCCGTTCATGGAAGGAGTCTTTTTTATTATGTAAATGTTGGACATTAACGTAGAGGAGTTTTTGCCGCTCAAGGACGGAGTATTTTTTTAAGTGTTTGAAATAAACAAAAGGGGATTTTTTGACGCTCATGGACAGAGCTACTTTTTTGTAAGTATTGGACATAAACATCGATGAGATTTTGCCGCTCAAGGACGGAGTTCTTTTTGTAAGTGTTGGGCATAAACCTAGAGGAGTTTTAACCGCTCAAGGACAGAGCCCTTTTTAACAAATGTTGGGCATAAACCTAGAGGAGTTTTAGCCGCTCAAGGACTCAGCCCCCTTTTTAAGTGTTTAACATAGACGTAGAGGAGTTTTAGCCGCTCTCGGACGTAGCATTTTTATAAGCTTTTGACATAAACGTAGAGGAGTTTTAGCGCTTTAGGACGGATCTTTTTCTTGTAAATGTTTTACATAAACGTGGGTGAGTTTTAGCCGCTCAAGGATGGAGCATACTTATAAGTGTTTGACGTAAACGTACATGAAGTGTTAAAGTGACGTATCTCGGTGTCAATCTATGAATCAAATCAGTCTTAATATACATTTAGACCGGTAGTGAACTGTAAACGCCGACAATGGTCAACGGTTTAGCGACTTTAACGTCGTAACTACTGCTTAAAGCTGCGTCATTTAGTTTTTTGTCAATTGTTATTAGCCATACCTATAGAAAAAATAACGTCGTTTAATTTGTAACTCGAACTTCCTGTTTGCAAGCTATCCGTTCATTAAGTCGGAATAGTTGTAATAGTTAGTCGGCAACCTAAACCTCGTTACTAGAGATTTTCCAATCTACACACAATGAGGCTTTCGGACGTCCCACAAAAATCTTTGTAAAACAGTGGGAAAAAAGATATTACTGTTACAAGCAATTTCTTCCTTATTCACAATGTTTCTCTTCCAAATGACAAAGATTTTTTAAAATTTCATTTACTATAAATTTGCGTCTGCAACTTCTTTCGAATTTTACTAGTCTAAAAAAATTTCATATGGTAACGGGATGATCAGGCATCCCACCTTCAATTCCTACCTATTACACTCTCACAAAAATCTCCTGTGTGCTTTGGTCCACAAAGACAAATGGCAACTCCGTTAATATCTATACAAAATCCATCGTTCTGACACGGAGATGGGCTACAAGGTCCGGCTCCTGAAGTTAAAAAGTCAAAAATGTGTCTAGGAAATCATATTTGTTTTTTTGTATTTTTGTTGTTGTTGTTGTTTTGTTTTTGTGTGTGTATGTGTGTGTAAGATCGATAAAACTTTGAATTCGAGAACAACAAATTGGCGGAACCACTGATGAAGATATAGCTTTAGTTGATCACTCAATAAAAGATATATCGACCTTACACTAAAACAAACAAGTATCTAAATATATATATATATAAATATAAATATTGTTTTGATTTTACCTTCAAATAACTGTCTCTGATTGAATTCTATTTTCTATCTATTTGTTTCAATCAGTGCCTGGATTTACTAAAACAATCAAGTATCTCTCTCCCTCTCTCTCTCTCTCTCACTCTCTCTCTCTAGTTTTAATTTTTACCTTCAAATTACTGTCTCTGATTGAATTCTATTTTCCATCTATTTGTTTCAATCGTGAATAAATTAGTAGAGTAGCCACGGTCCGAATCCATAAAATCAATACTAAATATTATGTTGATGGGTCGAAGATAAACACGCCCATCTGCTGCCAATACTTTCTTGAATGAACATTGTTGAGAGGAAGATGCGAAACCAGATATTTGATTTGTTGACAAAGTATTTTTGTCTCATATAAATAGGGAAGCAAATGCGCAAGACGGGGGGGGGAGTCGGGATTTTGAAATGGGATAGATCACGTATATGACTTTTGGGGCTTATGCTCCCAGAGTAGTTTAGAAGATATAAATATTGTATGATGTAAACAGAAGTTTGGAGTTATTGTTAATTTATCCACTATACGATCACTGAGAAGAAACATTGTAGAAACAGGAGAAAAGGCCTTGATTATATTACATGTTTAATTTGATGCCGTGACCAGGATCGACTAACAGTCGTGTTGCGGCCTTGGGACAATAAATTCGTAAATCAGATCAGAAGGAGGTTTAGGTACTTCAACGCTATCATAAACCACATCAAAAGACCTTTGTGAAAAAATAAGAACGTCCACATTTAATCGTTATTTAAGGAAAATATTGCTACAATTTAGACGTCATTCTGATACATTTGGAGACATTTGGGGTTTCGAGCGCTACCATTAAGAGCGACGGGCCTTGGTGAAGAAAATTCGACATTACAACCGACAACGGAAAAGACAATTTAACGATATTCAATTTTACCGTGAGTATTTTGTTAATATTTTGAACATGACTTCCTAGTCAAAAACAGCCAGATTTAGGGGCCATTATCCAAAACTTTTCTAAGCAACTCGGGGGTTTAAAAGATGCATTTCAGGCTCAGGGTGTATCTCAAATTGTTCCAACCTTTAAGGGAGATTCGCAAGAATTTCAAAATTGGATTAAAGCCATAGATAGGTAGGCTTTATTGGCTCGAATTCCGGAAGATCAAAAATGTTTATTGCATTACAAACTTCAGCCGGTATAGAAACCGACTTTTTACAAAGGTATTTGTAATCGCGTCCTGTTTGTAAATGGGAAAATCTAAAATTGGAATTAAATTCGAGGTTCGCGTTCGTGACGGACCCCATGAATGCGCTTACCCCCTATCTAGGGATAGACAGAGTCATAGGGAAAAGGTGCAAGTATTCGCTGAACGTTTTTTGAATCTTGCCACGCAAGCGTTTGGGGAACAAGGATGTCAGGTTATGGAGCAACAATTGATCGGATATTTCATTGATGGAATAAGAGAAAATGCAGTTAAAATGCGGGTCCTGCGTGAAAATCCAACATCTTTTCAGGATGCTGTGAAAGTCGCAACTTTTGATGGAAAAAACAATGTTTTAAGTGTCATCGTTATGGACGCATAAGGAGAGATTGTCGTTTTGACAACGATGGTAAATCAAAGAGAAAAAAACTATACACGTCTGTGCGTACTGAAGCCGCCGTACGGTCGAAAAATAGAGTACAAAAATATAAAATTAATCTTTCAGGAAATCCAAATTCTATTTTAGTAAATATATAGGAAAACACATATATCGCGCATTAGTAGATACCGGCGCAGAATTATCTTTAATGCATAGAAGAGTTTATCAGAGTTTTAAAAATAAACCGAAATTATTCAAGAAGGCTATTTGTTTACAATCCGTAAATGGTCAATCTCTAAGTATTGATGGCTGCGTGAAGATTTCATTTAAAGTCAACGATTTAACGCTGACGCATATATTTGTAATCGTAAAAGATATGAACAGAAATCTAGTTTTAGGTCATGATTGCTTAAAAGAAATTGTCGTCAGGATTAACTTTGATTTAGGAATATTACGTGTTGATAAGACTTACGTTAAAATGCAAGAGGATGTGCATGTGTCATCTTTTGTACGTCTCAAAGAAAAAATAGTAATCAAACCTTCGACTTGTTGCGTCGTTAAAGGTCGCTTACAAAGAAATCTTGGGATCGAGAAAAATGTACTTTGTGAAATACAAGGTATGGAAAAAACGTTTATTTACAATGAACCGGGCATTTCTCTTGTGAACTCAGTAAACTCGTGCTAAGGTAAAAAGTTAGAAATAATGTTTACAAACAGTACCGGAAAATCAGTCAAGCCAAAACGGGGCAGCGTTGTAGCTCTAGCTACACGGGTTAGTGAGTAAAATTGTGTCTCTTTAACTAAAGAGATTGCAGCTAATCAGGAAAATAAGTCGGACATGGATCTGTCTGATTTACGCTGTTTGGAAAATTATCGGGAAAAAAATGTCGCAATTAATTATTGAGAATAGAGATTTATGCGCGACTAGCTTTAGGGATTTGACTAGAACCGATACTGTTCAAATGACTATCGATACGGGAGATCATCCGCCTATCAAATGTATGCCATATAGGGCACCCTTAACCGACAGAAAAAGAATCGAGAATGCTGTTCGAGAAATGCTAGATGCTAAATTGATAGAAAAATCCAGAACAAGTTGGTGTTTTCCCGTACTAATTCTTATTAAATCAGATAAGACTACGAGATTTTGTGTTGACTTTAGAAAATCAAATAAGATAACTAAGAAAATGACGTATCCGTTACCCTCAATTGATGGTATATTGTCGCGTTTGAGTGAAGGGAAAATATTTTCAAGTTTAGACTTATTTTCAGGGTATTACAATAAAAGAAATTAGATCCTAAAAGGAAAACATTTACTACTCATCTCGGAAATTACACTTTTAACGCTCTTTGTTTAGGTTTAGTTAATGCCCCTTCTTTGTTTCAAGAGCTGATGGACATCGTTTTGGAAGGTTTACCATTTGCATTTCCCTATATAGACGACATAGCCATAGTTTCCGAAACGCCCGAACAACATTTCGATCATATAAAACAAGTATTTGACAGGTTACGTCAATATAAACTGAAAATGAAATTGAAGAAGTGTAATTTCTTTATGGACGAAATGCGTTATTTAGGATTCATAGTAAGTAAAAATGGAATAGGGCTAGATCAGGAAAAGGTTAAGGCCATTAGAGGTATTGACTCGCCAAAAACCGTAAGACAGGTCAGATCGTTTCTAGGTTGTATTGGGTTTTATAGGAGGTTCGGACCTAATTTTTCTCAAATTGCAGAATACTTATTGCTCTTACGCGCAAGTTCAAAAAGTTACAATGGGGAGAAAAGGAACAAGAGGCATTTGAATATTTAAAGAAAAGTTTAGAAACTATCCCTTTACTCGCTTAGCCAGGTGTAAACAAACCATATTATCTGTATGTCGATGCAGGTTTCGGCGCAGTAGCTGCTGCACTGACACAGCCTATGTCGGAGAATGATGAGCCGTACCCAATAAAAGGTTTTAAGAATAAAAAGCCGATATATTTCTTGTCTCAGAAATTAAGTCCTACTGAACAAAGATATTCAGTTATTGAAAAAGAAGCGTAGGCTATTGTTTTCGCTCTTCACAAATTGCATCACTATTTACACAATAGTAAATTCAAGATCTACTCTGACCACGCGTCGTTACAATACTTGTTAAAAGGTGATATTAGAAATAGAAGGATACAACAACGGACGTTGAATATCCTCGGGTATGACACAGAAATAAAACATTTAAAAGGAAAGGAAAATTTTGTTTCTGATTTTCTCACTAGAACTCCCACAATGAGTGATAATGAAACATCAAAAGAAAAAGAGAAACCTGAAGACAAATAACAGGAAGATGATATTTTCATTAATAATCTCTATCCGGAGATAAATGTCATAGATTCTACCAATTTTGATCCAAAGCAATTTGCGAAAGTTAAAATTCCCAATGTAGATTTACTAGAGGAACCATTACCTACGTTTGAGGACTATGACATGGTCGCTGAACAAAAGAAAGACAAAGAAATTTTAGAAATTAAAACTCATTTAGAAAAGAATACGGGAACTAAAACCATACAAAATAACTACATTTGTTTAGACGATATTTTGTATTATCTGTCAAGTGCCGACTCCGATCCGACATTGAGACTTTATATACCAGAACATTTACGAAAATACGTCCTATTACAATACCATGATTCAAACGGTCATATCGGGGTAGAAAAATGTTTTTATACCATCAAACCCATGTATTTCTGGCCACATTTATTCAGACATAAATGAGCATATACACAGATGCGTTCCATGCCAAGCTCGAAATATGAGACCAATCAAGGCTCCTTTGCAAACAACTAGTTTAAGTGCTTATCCGATTGCACGAATGGCGCTGGACGTATCGGGAAATAAATACTTGGTTACATTTATTTGTATGTATTCGGGTTATGTAGAATGTTTCCCGTCGCATGACAAATCTGCACAAACAATAGCTCATTTTCTCGTGGAACAAATAATTCCGAGGTACGGGTGTTGCCTAGAATTAGTCCATGATAATGGAATGGAAAATGTCGCAAAACAAGTTCAAGATATTCTCCAATATTATAAGATTCATAGTGTCAGAACATCATTCTATAATCCGAAAGCAAACGGGTTAGTTGAAAAGCCGCTCAGTTCATTACTCTCGGTTATAGGGAAGCTCATGAATGAAAAAGAGTCGTGGGAATTATAGATTCCGGCTGCGCTTCAGTCTGTTAGATTTTCGGTAAATTTGTCAACTCAAATGTCGCCTCAATTTCTCGTATATCACGTTGATCCCATATTCCCTATAGACAAAATTCTTCAACCGAGACGAAAGTACCAAGGTAAAAACAAACTGGAACAATTATTGCAACTACAACATCAAGCTTTTACAATTGTACATCGTAATCTACAAAAAGCAAGAGCGAGACAAAAAAAGGTATGCAGATAAACATGCCGTTTCGGAAGAATTGCAAGTAGGCTCGCAAGTCTACTATCGAAATTTTAGACGAACTTCTAAATTTTCACCGCGATTTCTACCCTATTATAGAATTATAGAACAAAAAGGGTCCATTTCTTTCGTAATTCGAAATCAATTAGACGGGATTGTAACAAAGGCCATGGCAGATCAGTTAAGGTTAGCTCATTTGGATTGGGGCGTACTTAAGGAAGGAAAATTATATAATCCAACGGGGCGTCCGATCCGAAAAACGCAGTTGGCGATGCCAGAAGAAAGTGAAATTCCTAGCTCGGAATCTGAATCAGAATCAAGGGTTACCGATACCTTCGATATACCGCGGAACAGACAAAATAATCAATATCTACTCGAGAGGCAATTTTCCACGGATTCAAAAAGTATTCCGTTATTTGAGTTAAAAGAACGACTACGCATGAAATCAAATAGGGAGGCGGAGCTAAGGAGTTCCGATAGTCAGGGTTCTGTTTATGAAGCGCCCAAAATTATGATAATGACAGTACCGCTTACGAAATTTCGATCGAGAGCATGTCACCGGAAAATTTACCGGATCACGACTTAAGTGATAATTCGCAAATGGAAATTGACAATGTAGCTAATCGTAAGAAGAAATTAAGAAAGAAAAGAAAAAGATCGTCAAATTTGTCGGATACGAAAACAATATTCTTTGAAAAGGATATTGATAAAATAGCGGAAGGATTTTATTCGGAAGTATTGAAATAGTAAAGTACTCACAAGACTTTAATAATATAATGAATGTGTAATTAAATGTTTTAGTGAAGTCGAAATTAAAAATGTATTTTGTTGAACGCGTTTTAACGTCAAGGACGGAAATCATTAAATACCAGTTACAAGATCACGGGGTTAATTAATAACATCTCATAGGAGACCAATATTGCCGGGTTACAAAATGGCCAAAGCTATTTAAAGATAATAGAGAAAAGATTTTGCAATAGAGAGCCAGGACAAAAATTCTTTCAATTATGTTTATTCCACATAAATCACTCGCATCGGTAATCAAATGCGCTTCCAAAAATTCGATGAATAACAAGAAGTTTGCCAAATTACTTTTCGGTCAAGCCAAGTAATCAAACAACGAGGATACTTTAAAATGTAACGGACAATGAGTTTTCCGGACAATCAAACAAATGAATAAATGCATCATTGGAACTCATCATGAATGAACCATTCTCCAAATAATTTTGTCCCCGAAATAAAACACTGGAAATTGGAATACAAAAGATGGCTGGTTCTTGACTGAAACGATGTTCAAAAGTTAGCAAAGTACTAGTATATACTCAAATGTATAGATGTCATAGAAATGACTCGTCTATAGGCAAGGACATTATGCCAAGTCCCGACTAAGAATAAAATTGGCTGTTGCCTCAACAGCAGAATAGTGTAGTGACCATAGAAAACGTTGTAATATTAATGTTATCATGGGTGTTAAACAGTATTGGTTTATAGAGTTGTTTCATAAAGTTAATGATACTTGGACTCTATTGGGCTAACCCAGACAACATAATTTCAAAAAGATTGAAGTTAGCTGATTTGAATATATTAACACTGACTTGATATAAACGTGTATATGTTTTAAAAGTTAATTAATTGTACTTGTATATGTTATTTCTGAAAGGATCTTGCACATTCGCTTTCTTACCTAAGATATATATTTAACAATGATATATCTCAAAAGACAGGGGCGTATGTAACATAATCCATGATTCAAGCCTATTGTGAAAGCTCATTTATTTCTTTCATGAAGAAATTAGTAGAGTAGCCACGGTCCGAATCCATAAAATCAATACTAAATATTATGTTGATGGGTCGAAGATAAACACGCCCATCTGCTGCCCTGCCAATACTTTCTTGAATGAACATTGTTGAGAGGAAGATGCGAAACAAGATATTTGATTTGCTGACATAGTATTTTGGTCCCATATGAATAGGGAAGCAAATAAGCAAGACGGTGGGAGGGGAGAGTCGGGATTTTGAAATGAGATAGATCACGTATATGACTGTTGGAGCTTATGCTCCTAGAGTAGTTTAGAAGAAATAAATATTGTATGATAGAAACAGAAGTTTGGACTTATTGTTAATTTATCCACTATACGATCACTGAGAAGAAACATCGTAGAAACAGAAGAAAAGGCCGAGATTATATTACATGTTGACCAAGCGCTGGCACACGAAATTGATTTGCCAAATTTATGGAAGAAAAATGGTTAGTTGGCGACGTAAACGTCTTAACTACAGCTTGAATAAGTTTTAATTACGACGTTAAAGTCACCAAATCAACAAAAGAATACTTCACATAAATGGCGACCAATATCGCAGCACAGACTTACCTATGGTCCTAATGAATTATTTGGTTTACAGTTGCGATTGGTCAATTATTTTGTGGAGAGACCCCATTAACCCCATTTTTGCTGAAATCTCGTTAACGCCATCTGAACAAAGTAGTCCGACAGAGATATTCTTCAAGACACAGAAACTTTAAACCAAATACAATTTATGGTTAAGTTACCCAGATGTCGAAACTGGCAAATCGCTGGCCCCGCCCACTGACTACTTTAGCCCCGCCAATTGAGTCCCGATTCGATTTTAAACGTCGCTATATTGAAAAAGTTATGGCCAGTAGCATGAAACATAAAAGTAGTATAGTTGGTTTGCAACCTAAACGTCGTAACTACAGTTTGAAAAAAGCTGTAGTTTGGACGTTTAACCATTTCCTGAACAAACACTGGAATTTACGTTGCTATAATTTCATATTTCAGAAGAATTGTGGTAAAGGAAGAAATTTCTCATAACAAGCAATTTCTCCTTTTTCACAATAATTTATACCACAAAGGTTGTATACAATTATCATTGTCGTCTGCAACCTCTTTCGATTTGGACCAGTCTAAAATTAGAAAGAAAAAAAAACAGGAAAGGGTTAAGTCGCCAAACCAACAAAATAGGTCAACAAAAATGAAGGCCAGTGTTGTTGATCAAATTTCATTTCTAACCTTAATGAATGAATTCATTAGTCGACTGGTCATTTGATTGACAGTCGCGATTGGTCAATTAAAGCTTGAATGAGCTACATTTACGACGTTCAAGTCGCAAAACTAACAGAAATCCTTGATATAATATGCAGATGGAGGGCATTCACTTTTGATTTAACCCATTTCAATACGATCCTCTTTTGACACCGCTCGAAAAAATAAGCCTAGGAAAACATAGTTGAAAATGAAGATATTGCTTGCACAAAGCAATGTCTTCATTATCCCCAATGTTTTCTTTCAAAAAGACAAAAAAAAATGAAAATAAAAAATAATTAAAAAAAAAACACATCAACTTGAAAGTGTTTAAGTCATGTTTACCCCAAACGATAGACTGGTCCAAATTGAAAAGGATTTCAGACGAAAATGACAAGTTTATGTTATTTGATATGAAAACATCCCATGTGGTAGAAAACATTATGGGAAAAGGAGAACGTGTTACAAGCAATTTCTCCTTTTCCCATAATGTTTTTCTCGGGTATAAATTGTCAGCGAAGTGAAACCCCGGGCTTATACAGGAAAGGGTTAATGTAAATAAATAGGTATTATATTAACACTCTCACAATTGAAAAACATCGACCATTGTTAGTCTACGCAAATTGAGCAATCTAACCAGCGTTAATCTGTTTTTTTCTTCTTCTTCTTTCAGTTTTTACGCATACAGGACAACCTACCCGCTACGATCTCCGTTATACAGCCTTGTCCTCCATCCACGATCGTATAAATCTGTAAAAATACCATATTAAAGTTTAGAACAAAGCACATATTTCATTTCCATATACAGGTCCAGATTATTATTACTACTATCATTTTCAAAGAAAGGTGGGACTTGATGTCCTGATTCCAATAGTAATTTCAACATTGAAAATTGAGACAAATAGCCGATTATCGGTAATGCTTTATGGTGGATATTCGAGTTTTCTCGCTTGAATATCATTCGACAATTTCACCGAAATAGAGTGAAGTTATCGAAATTATCACTTTAGCTCCTACCTTCACGGGCCCTATGATACTGGTGACGTCATAAGGTTGCTATGATGTAATTCAGGTACGAAAGGACACGCTTTCAAAATATTCATCCTAGAAAGTACATATTTTGCCTAGTTTGTAATTAAGAAATAAAGCAACGGTTTCTTTTTAGTGTAAGATCGATACATCTTTCATTTCGTTACTTGTTTCTCCGCTATTCGTGAAAATGAAGCTTAGGTTGTTAACTCAGTCAAGATAAATCCATATGCTCAGTTACCCTATTATCGGTATATACCAATTACCGTTGTATTCTGAAATATCCAAAATTCTTATGAATTACTGGTTATTCATGAATTATACTATTTGATATTCATTTTTATAACCTTCTGAAGATTGTCACACATTTCACTGTCATAAACTTTCCAATAGTATTTCATAGTTAAAGTAGAATATCGTAACTAATCCCATACCCTTTACGAGTGCATAGTCATAGTCATTCCGAATGCAAAATAAATTCGATTGAAATGAAATTCTAACATTTTGTTAGGGTAGAAAATATTCATTTTCTACTCCAAGATGAGATAGGGCTAAGCTTGGGACCTATTTTTGGAATTTGTGATTGGTTAAGTTAGAGTAAGAATTATAGCCGACTAAATGCATGTGTTATATTTTCGCTATGGTGTAGATCGAGATAAATTCAACTAAAATAATACAGTTCAAAGATAAGTTTTCAGTGAAATAATATTTAGGGTAGTGTTTTGAAATATATTTGGTTTCTGTCTGTATAGGAAAGTGATGAGATTGACGAGTTCAAGAGCCCTTATACAATTCATAAGATTAAGTAGTCATTTTAACTAGTGTGCCGAAGAAAATAAGATCTGATCATAGGGGTCATTTTTATTTATTTCGCTTGAATTACATGGCATGGTGTAAGCAATATAAAATAAGTGCTTATTGTGTCTATACACATAGACGTTAGTGTAAAATCTATAAAGATTTTGAAATTGTACGGTTTTGCTGCGATGAGGAGGTTTTTCAAAGTACACCGGTAATTGGTACAAAAATAGTTGCAGCCCATTCTTACGGCCACCCTAATTCAGACTTCAAAATTCTTTAACAATAAATTTTGCCTCAGTTTGAAGAACTCTAGCACTTTTATGAATCAGTATCTTTTGTAATGATACCAATTATTCCTATAAAATATCAAGCGGTGGCTTGGTGGTTTACATTAGGACCACCGGTAAAAGGGTCAAGGAGCCTACTAAATCAAAGAATCGTCCACTATTCAATAATCTTTTCTGTTTGAGCGATTGGGAAAGATCTGCTATGATAACTTAAGGAATCCGCTATATTCAATTACCCTGTATCGGCGGTATTATCATGAATAACTGCATGATGACAAATAGGGCGGGTTTCCTTACATGGCTTTGTTTTGTTTGTTTGAATGGGGTTTAACGCCGCTTTTAACATTTTTTCAGTCATATCGCGGCGGCTAGAGCACCTGGTGCAATGGATTCATAGTACATCTCGTACCAGTGCCACCATTACATCCTTTCCTAGCCTCCAGCAGCTATCCCGCTTGGGTGTACGATTATCTATCCATTGGTGAGAATCAAATGTCGAAAAGGATATGTGCCGCCGCCGGGGATCGAACAACTGACATGCCGTGATTTGGAGTCTGATGTGCTACCAACTGCGCTATGACGGCGCCTTTTCCTTAAATGATATAAAGACGTAAGCAGTCATCATTCTCGCCGAACCATGCTACTTGTACATACTTGAAATCAAAGATCGTAGTAAACTTAGCCTAGAAGATTGTCAATTATTGACCACGACCAACAAAGTCTTAAGCAAATATTGATAGACTATAATCCTGCACATGATCAATCCATGTTATTGAAGACAGACTAAGAAGAAATCTTCAATAAACCAATAGCGGCTGTCAATCAAATAACAAGTTCAACAATAAAATTATTCATTAAGACCTAAATGAGCTTGAACTCCAACATTGGTCGAAATTTTCGTTCTCTTTTTTTGGTTTGGCGACTTAAACGTCGCAAGTGCAGTTTATTCAAGCTGCAGTCGGGACGTTTAGGTCGCCAACCAACTACTATGCTTTTTTATATGCTACTGGCCATGAATTTTGCAAAATAACAACTTTTAAAATAAAAATGGGACTTCCTGTAGAAGTCAGTTGGCGTTACCGACCGAGTAGGTGGGCAGTGCCAGCGATTGGTCAATAGCAACAATTACAAGTAGACGTATATTGCATCTGTTACCCTAGTCGAGTGGTTAGAGCAAACGTGTTTCGGAAAGAGGGGACAGAGCTCGATCTATCAGCATGGCTGCCAATGTCGAATTCAAATCTAATGCAATTCCGGACTGAATGAATAATTTGATTGGTCGATATATTTCTTGATTGACCTGACTGGTCAACTGCAATGGATCAGCCAACATGTATATATATATCAATAAATACCAAGTTAACATATGTATCTCTTTAAACCTTTTTCATGCCTTTGTTGGCTCCATTTAAATTATGGTTGTTCCGTTTGGGGCTTCACTAAATCAAAAGATTGAGACTGCATAAAAAAATTTGTAAGGCCATTTTGGGGGTTAAAAGTAGTTGCTCTAATGCAACGGTATACGGCGAATTGGGTAGATACCCTATTTTTATAAATAGATATGTACAAATAATAAAATATTGGTCAAAATTATTGTCAACAGATAATATATTATTGACCGACCGTGCGACCGGTGGCCCGGATGTCGTCCTACTAGACCATGCTGGCTTCGTCTCGGTGTCGTGCTCCGCTGGCGGTAGGGGCCGTGTCACGGGAATGAGACACTCTTCCGGTGGATCTACTCCGGGCAGTAACGGCCGGCCACAGCTCTGCCCATTTTAGGGAAGACCGCTCCTGGCCTAGTGCGGCAGGCAGCCCCGGCCCTGGCCCAGTAAGTAGTGCTGGCCGCGCCTCGATGTCGAGTGCCATAGGCGAGATAAAACCTTGTCGCGGGAATGTGACACTGCTCACAGGAATGAGACATTGGTCCCCTCGAACAATTTTAGAAACGAGCGGCAGGCCCGTGCTCCGCTCGCTGCATAGAAGGACGCTCGCGGCCTGATGCGGCCGATGGCTAAGACACCAGCCAAGTAAACAGTGCTAACCACGCCTCCGGTGGATTTACATCGGGCGGCAGCGGCCCGCCACAGCTCCGCCAAATTCAGGGTTAAGACCGCTCAAGGCTTGTTGCGGAAGGCAGCTCGGGCCCCGGTCCAGTAAGCAGTGCTGGCCGCACCTCGTTCTCGAGTGCCACGGGCGCGCTAGAAGCCTTGTAATGGGAACGAGACTCGTGTGAGGGGAAAGAGACACTGGTTCCCTGGAACTACCTCGGAAACGAGCGGCAGGCCCCTCCTCCACTCGCTGCATAGAAGGCCGCTCGGGGTCCGGATGCAGCTCGTTGCCCGGACTCAGGCCCAGTAAACAGTGCTGGCCACGCCATGGTGTCGAGCTAGGCTGGCGCGGTTTTGGCAGTTAGACAATCAAAACGGGTTTGGTCGAATGTCTAAACGAAAGCCTAATGTCTAATTGGGCAGTTAGACATTAAAAAACGGGCTTGGTCGAATGTCTAATCGAATGTCTAATGTCTAATTCAGCAGTTAGACATTCAAAAACGAGCTTGGTCGAATGTCTAATGTCTAGTTGGGCAGTTAGACATTCAAAAAACGGGCTTGGTCGAATGTCTAATTTAATGTCTAATTGGTCAGTTAGACATTCAAAACGGGCATCAGTTAGACATTAAGAATCATGCTTGGTCGAATGTCTAATTACTAATTGGATAGTTAGACATTAAAAATCATGCTTGGTCGAATGTCTTATTGAATGTCCAATGTCGAATTGGTCAATTATACATTCAAAAACGGGCTTGGCCGAATGTCTTATCGAATGTCTAATGTTACCCATTCAAAAACGGGCTTGGTCGAATGTCTAATCGAATGTCTAATGTCTTATTGGGCAGTTAGACATTCCAAAACGGGCTTGGTCGAATGTCTTATCGAATGTCTAATGTCTTTTTCGGCAGTTAGACATTCATATTTGAATGTCTCATTTCACAGTTAGACATTCAGTCGAATGTCTTATGTCCTGCCAACTTCACAAACTTAACAACAGACATGTATTGAGTAGGTATTTCGACCTTTTTTGCTCTCCACGATATATGTATGCGTATATTAGTATGTATGTATATATGTGTGTATATATGTGTATATATTTATATATATATTTTTTAATAGTAATTGTGTCTCTTAGGAACAATAGAACATTTGAATATTTCCTATAGTCTTCATGTTAAAACAAATGTGGAAAAAAGCTATTGTGAATCAAGCGTGCTAATCAGAGTTACCATCATTCATCTATCATTTCTACCGAAAGTAAAATTGAATATTAGTTAAATCATTGTGTATGACGAGATACATGTAAATGTATAAGTCAATAAAATCTATCTATCTATCTATCTATCTATCTATATATATATATATATATATATATATATGTATATCTTTAAATTTGATTTTCCATCATTTCAAGATTGGGAGCAATTTTAAAAAGAGAAACGGGATAACTTTCATTGACAAAGAATCACCATGCAGAGAAGAAAAAAAAAAATATTTTGAATATATAACTTCTTGTGAAACAGATGGTTTGACAAAAATCAATTCTATAACATATTAAAATATTCGAATTTTTTAAGGTAAATATGGTTGATTGATTAATTGATTGATTTTGGTTTAACGCCGCTTAACAGTATTTCAGTCATATCGCGGCGGCTTGAGCACCAAACAATCGATTCCTGGTATTTCTCACACCGGTACTACCACTACAATCTTTCCTAGCCTCCATCTGCTATCCCACGTAGGTTTACGATTATCCACCGATTGGTGAGAGACAAATGTCGGAAACAGTATGTGCCGCCGCCGGGGATCGAACCCATGACAAACCATGATTGAAGATTAGGAGTCTGACGCGATACCAACTACGCAATGACGGCGGCGAAGGTAAATATTGGGTAAAAGGACGAAAGACATTGCCCTGGTCTCGATTTTCAAATATTTGAGCTTGCCACCGTGCCACTAGAATTACATGAACCCATTACTAGAAGACCAAAATTTGTATTGCGCCACATTGGCGGAAGTTGAAGACGATAATTAATACTGCGCTAAAACTGGGATGATAAGTGTGAACTAGAGAAAAAAAGAAAAAAAACATCGTAAGAAAAGGAAAAATTGCTTAGTATTTCCTTTCCCATTAGATTTTCAATTATCATTATTTTTCAGGGTGTCAGAAAGCATCATAGTATGTTTATAGGTTAATCTAGTTTCTGTACGCACAATTGATCAATCGCAGCTGTTAATAAAAAAACAGTCGACCAATTAGATCGTTCATTCAGTACAAAATTAAGCTTTGACTCAAACATTGGCCGCCATTTTTGTGACTTATTTTGTTGTATTGACGGATTGAGACAGGAGATCGACCAATCAAATAATTCATTTATAACGTGTTGCCAGAAGCGAACTTTGATCTCCAACATTTATATTATGCATTTTGTTGGTTGACTTTAAAGTCGTAATTAAAGCTAATTCAAGTTGTTGTTTGAGTCGCCAACCAATATTTTCCATGAATTTTGCTAAATTAAACTGTTTGCTATTGTAGTCGACCTTCCTGTAGAAGATCGGTAGACGTGGCCGTCCATTTCATGTTTATCTATAGTCATGCATGTCGCCAATGCATGCTGCTAAAAATAACTAAGGGTCAAAACTTTTCACTTCCGGTGAATTCCTGAAAAATGTTCATGAGCTCGTTGACTCTTATACTATGGGCGTTGACATGTCTATACAATAATAAAGGATGGTACCGCCTGGAAAAAATACCCAAGCTAAAACGAATTAAAGAGACGTACTCAAAAAAATAAATAAATAAATAAATAAATAATAAAATAAAATAAAATCTCATACAACCTTCTGACGCATTGAAATATGTTAGAATTTTGTAAAATAAACGAAATTGGGGGTGTTCATTTGAATGGAGGACGTAGGGTTTCTTACTTTTGGTAAAAAAAATACACTAAATTATCTCGTTTAACCTCAAAAACGTAGTCAGCATTTAAGTTTATATGTGAGAAGTTCTCGATATCAGTTATCAGCGTTCAACTAGGAGAAAAATGTCACGATGAAACTGATTTCAATATAAAGCAGTTGTCTTCCACCAAATTTCGACCGGGTGGGCGGGCAGTTTGTCCAAAATAGATGCTGGAGTGCCCGAATTAGATTACATAATGTATGTTGAGATTCTAGAGAATCTGAATTATTCTTCGTTATTTGTGAGCAATGTAGATATTGCTTCTTATAAGCAATGTCTTCATTCTCAACATTATTTCCCAAACTTTTTAAATCAAAGGCGTCAAAATGTGGGATTGTGCGGGAATGGGTAATAAGACGAAATGAGTTGTCAACAATAGTTATCATTTTAAGAACAACACATTGATTAACATTAGGAAACAAAATCAAATCTTTTTTACATTATGCAGCTGTCGTTCGGTTAAAGATGAGATTTTCATAAAGTAATTTAAAAAGTCTGTAAAGCTTTCATGCAACCTGTCGGGATTCGAACCAGGGATTTCTCCGTCCCGAAGCAAGCGCTATATGACGTCATTATAAAAACTAGCTTGTAATTCAAGGCAGTATAAACACTCTTTATACATTACCCGTCGATATACACCCCCTCAATTCGTCCACGAATCTTGTATAACTCCCTAATCTCATAACCACCACTTTGTGCAGGTCGTCCACCTTTGGGTGCCAAATGTAAACCGCAAATAAACATTCGACTCCATCAGGATTCGAACAAGGGACCTCTCTGCTATAAAAGCCGTTGCTATATAGCACTCCTCATACACTACTAATCTATCTTTATACTAGGAACAAACTTACATTTGCATCCTTTCTAACTCATTTAGTAATATAAATGTTCTATCAAAACAAAACAAAAGTTTATTTTGACTTTATTTTGTCTGAAAGTCGCATTCCGTGATTGTCAACCCCTAACACCTTTGATGTGTTTATGACGCCCTTTCCGCTACAAGAGTTTGTAACGCCAAATTAACCTAGCATTTACAATATTTTATCGAGTTCTGCATTGATTTGCGCATAATAATCATAGCATATTACAAAGCAATTGAGAGTAAGCAATTTGCATTTGTAGTTTTAATGGTAATTGAGCAAAATCGAATGCAATGGTAATAAATTATAGCTTTTTCTGAAGAAAAGTACACGATTACCATCATAAACTAGACTAAAATGTCTATAGAAAAAGCGTGAAACAATTTGTGTTGAAGTGTTTAGTGACAAATTATTTTTTTCCTGACAATTTGTAAATAATATTTTCGATTGCCATATCAGGTATGGTTTTTTTAGTTAATTTAAGTACCTTTTTTTTATCTTTTTAAAGTAACAAAACTATATTCCGCGAGCAAAACAACAGCTGTTTAAAGCCTTTCCGACATCCATGATAACATGACGTCGAAAAATAACTATCCCGCTAGACCCTTTAATAATTGTATGCAAAATCCTAATCGGTGATCCCTTTCTTCCTGTATATTCGGGATTGGCTTCCTAAAATCAACAAAATATTAAAAAATCGAGGTACCCAATTGCATAAATATTTTCAAGGTGTAAAATCTTCATAAAAACAAAATGGGAAATACAATATGACACTAGTCATAAGCCAATTATCATAGCACCGGAAAAGTCGTCCAACGATATATGCATGTATAAACTATGACTTTGACAAAGTCATTACATGTATTTTATAGACGTTTTCTCATCGTTAGTTTACCAATCACCAAACAAAGTTTAAGACTGGTCCAAATTCAAAGATATTACCGACTACAAATTCTAGTTGATGAAATTTTACAAGTGTTTTTACTTTTGGGGTAGAAAACTGTGTGGATAATGAAAACATTAATTGTAAAAATCAATTTCTTCTTTTTTCACAATGTTTTCAAAAAGTTTTCTGGGGGCCTGGGGTGGGGTGGAGGGGGTCAAAAGGCGTAATCGTGTGAGAATGAAGATACTTTTTTTAGTTCTTTAAAGTATGAAGCCAAAAGCATTATTACAGCGCATTCTGTCTCTTGAAATATAAAAATATTCCTACGCATATCGGATCCGATACAAAGTGTTGTACCATAACATGTTACTTCTTTTAACTTTACTTTAGATACATTAATATGTAAAAGAAAAAAATGGATTGAGAAATGAATAATGAAGAAAGAGTTAAAATAAGAAACCAAATAAAGTATAAGAAAAAAATGGAATAAATGAGAGAAAACATGTTCACAATATCTGTATTTTTCCTTGTTTCATTTTGTCACATTCAATTTGCCGTTACATCGTCTCCTATGGGGCTAGATCAGTAAACAATGACATTAACATATAGAAATACCTGGAAGATGACCAAAAGAACGCCGAGAAACATGATTATACGCTTGTTTCGTAACTACAACAAGTAATTTGTGGACGCCGGAGGTCTCTTCCGCATATATAATACAGTGACGAATAAAAAAAGAAAAAAACAAAAAGACACTACAACATATTGGCTTACAAGAGGACAGATAGATACGAAGCTGGTCTACTGAATTATCTAACCACCCACGCTTTTTAATATTTGGTTGTCTCACCAGAAGGTGGTATTTAACATTAATAATTAATATTAATAATCATTTAATGAAAGGCAAAATCGACATTAAATATGTATTTGGCCATTTACATACAGAAAAAGAAATATGGCTAAGACTTGGTTTTAACATGAACATCACTGCAAAATGAAAAAAAAGTGAAACAGCAATAAAGCGAAGAGATACAAACAAATCGTTGCATTCTATGTATATCCATTTACCTAAAATAGCAATGATACTGAAACGGTTATCGGATTAATAAATCGTTTCGAATCTTAAAAGATTCTAATAAATACTTGCAAACTTTAATCAAAACATTACTTTTAGAACTTGACATAAGATTATTGAACTTAAAGACGTTGGGCCATTGGATGTTTTTTAAGTATTTTTTTCTTAGGTCAATATATTTAGGACAACAAAGGAGGAAGTGGTATTCATTTTCGATAACTTTTGTTCTACAAACATTACATAATCTTTAATCTCTGGTAAGGTTTAAAAATCTCCCAGCTTCAATTGTAAATTATGACTACTTAGTCTGAATTTTGCGAACGTTTTACGAAATTTTGGATTTTTCAATTTATCTAGATATGGTTCATACTCAAATTTTTCTTTGTAACCGTGATATGATGAAAGTTTTGGGGAATTGTAAATATAAACATTCCATTCTTGAATAAATTGGTCATGATGTCTTATCTTAATACTATTGAAATTTATCGATCGATTATTTGCAAATCTAAGATTACTAAGTCCAAGATGATCTAACACAGAATTTATCCTTTTTGACCAGCAATTTCTATTTATTTTTCACATTGATCTACGTAAGTTTCATACAGGATTGGGACATTTCTATTCATTATCTTAGTCCAAAATTTTAATGCTCTTTGCTTGCAAATGGTTGATAAAGGTAATCTGCCTAATTCTCCCAAAACTGCAAAATTTGGTGTTTGTTGCTTTACTCCTAATATTCTTTTTAAAAATTTCATATGTAACTTGTCTACATCTTTATGGTTATACACTCCCCAAACCGCTGCTCCGTATAGCAATATTGGTACAACCATAGAATCAAAAAGTGATAATGTTGTTTTCACATCCATACTAACTTTATCTAGCAAGGAAAGTAAAGAGTTACATGCCTTGAATGCTTGATCATTTAAACATTTGACAGCTTGATTAAAACTACCAGTGTAATTAAAGTTTCACCTAAATATGTCAAGTTGTTAACAATTTGAATAATCTCTCCATTAATTTCAAAAGTTTCATTGTGAAGAGATTTTCTCTTTTCAAAAACGCATATCTTTGTTTTATTAACATTTATTTCTAGCCCCCATCTTTTCGAGTAATGATAAATACTATCGATTTGAGCTTGTAAACTTACTGGATCTGTAGTAAATAACACAATATCATCTGCAAATAAAATTAGGTATCTTGATAGAAGCTCCAAATCATCTTCTGTTAGAGCATTGAAATTAAGATTATCTGAAATGTCGTTTATGAAAAGGATAAATAATATCGGGGACAGTGGCTCACCTTGCTTCAAACCGATGGTTACATCGAAAAATTTCGAAGTACTTGTTTCATTGGATATTTTGACACATGCTTGTACTTTTTTGTAAATGCTTTTAATCATATTACACATTTTACTACTTATACCTACATTGAAAAGTTTTGTTATCAAGAAGTCTCTATTTACAGTGTCAAATGCTTTTTTGTAGTCTATAAAACACACCAAAGTTTTTCATTATTTGATAAAACGTTTTGTATTAAAGCATGAAGAATAAAGATTGCATCAGCGCTTGAGTGTCCATCACGGAAACCAAATTGACTTTCCAGAAAAGTATCTTCTCGTTCACAAAAGGAGTTTAAACGGTTTCTTAAAACCAATGAAAATATTTTTTATGTAATATTAACCAGGGTAATACCTCGATAATTTTCTGGGTTTCTTTTGTCACCTTTTTTTTGATTGGTACTATAGCACCTTTAGTCCAAGATTCGGGGTAGATACCAGTATCAAATATTTAGTTAAAAATTTTGCATAAGAATGGTCAGATAAAGCTATAACAATCGATGAAAAAATCTGCAACATTATTATCTAAATCACTACTTTTATGTCTATTGAGAGATAAAATAACCTTTTCTATTTCCTCTATTGTAATTGAGGTGTCTAATTCTTCTACTTCATTAACTGGGGTTTCATAAGAAGGGGAGTCATTTGAATATAAATTGTGAGAACTCAGATTTGAAAAATAGTTTGAAAACATATCTGAAGAAATATCTGTTTCTGCAGACTTGGTTTTCCTGTATTTATTAATATGCTTCCAGAAGGACCGAGGAGAATATTTGCTAAGTTGAACAAGTCTGTCTCTTTCTCTATTTTTGAATTTAATTCTAGCGGATCTTTTTACCTTGTTATAATCTGATCTAGCTAACAAAAAATTGGCCTTATTTAAAGCAATAGGGTGTTTAGACAGTTCTCTCTTTCTTTCTTGGAAAAGCTCTTTTACATTCATCATTAAACCATCGGGCTGGTTTTTTTTGTATAGTTTTTACCTGGACTATTATTTTTACACATCGTCCGCCCGCAAAATTTAAAAGATATATCGTAAATAAGTTCTTGGAAATATTTCATACAAGTATCAATATCATACTCTATTCGGGAAAGACGATCCGTAATGTCAGCGAGAAGACTTCTATTATCGTCTAAATATAGTAAAAAAGACTCTATCTAAATTTTCCCAGATTATTTTGTCAGTGTATGAAATATTTCATTTAAATCAAACATAATTTGGCAATCAATACAAAAAGAAAGTATGCTATGGTCAGAAAATTCTGTTAAATCAGGAATCTTAAAAATATTAACATGAGAGAAGTTATCAAGGGAGGTAATCAAGTAATCTATCGTGCTGTTTATCGGTTTAACAATAACTCCGGGATGTTTGGGTGGTTTCCAATGACGCGAAAATTACAATAAAAAAGGAAACGCTACAAAAGCTTTCAATCTTGGTACCGTTAAACCTTTGTCTTGGATATAATTATTTCATATGGGTAACAATAAAATGATTAAGAAAAAGAAAATGTTTGTTGAAAGATGATTTGTAAACAAATAACAATTATAAGAATATTAATACATAAAATGATATTTTCGGGTCGCCTTTTTTGCATCAAAAATTATATAAAAAAATCAATTTATGTCAATTTACTATAAAAAATTAAAGATAATATATTTGATTATATGGTGGTATGAAGCGGAAAAAAAACTTATCACACTTATATATTCGCGTATTCATACAGTGTGGTTAGATTTATCCTTTCATACCTTCACAAACACACACACACATATATATATATACATATATAGATATATATATATAATCTCTTCATCTCTTGAACGAACAAACTAACAAAACCTTAGCGTAAATAAGTCAGAAATTTAAACTCAAGTACCTTTAACGCCCAGTTTCTTTTTCTTCTGTATCCTTAACACGGATCATTAAGCAGTAAACAAATCTAATGATTTCATCTTCAGATTTTCCACACAAGTTTTCTTTGTCCGCTAAGTAATCGAAACATGTAAGAAAAAATACTAGATGTACCGTATTTAAGATTTTCCGGATTTTTAAAAACGAATACGTACAAAATTAATACCTACCAATTATAAAGAGGATATTTTGAAACGTTGGTGTTATTCCTGCGCAAAAAACTAAACAAAAACAAAAAACTGCAACTGTAAGGTCATTTTACCTTACAACAATGAAAGCGTAAATTAGCCCTATTTCGCTCCATTTTATTTACCAAGGATTCGTTGCCTATTCAAATAGCTTTTTAGAAATTAAGACACCGACTTTCTTTCTTGTAAATCATGCCAAAGAGTAGCATAAACCTGTTGTCTCACTATTCCGTTTTTGACGCAATGAAAAATATAGCTTTGGAAAACTTGGTGGTAAAAGGGGCAATGCTTCTTTCATGTATAAATTTTTTTTATCTTATCTGGCTCTTATTTTCTAATTAATGCAACCTTTAGAAAGTCGCCTGTACCCTCTTTTAATTTGGACCAGTCTAATTTTTGTCGTCTGGTAAGGGGGGTTAAAGCATTTTGCTACCAAAAATTGTTGTCTTGTAATCAGATCCGTTGCGCTTACATGGCTCTTCCGGATACTGCGAGAACTTTCGACTTTCGCACAGTCTGACCTGAATCATTGCTCTTCGATTGTATGCGCCTCCAGGGCGAACGTATAGTCGTCGCTTCGTCTGTCCGTCTTTCCGTCCGTCCGCCAGTTCGCCTCGATATCTCCAAATTTTGGGCAAAATTAGTTCTCTATCATGAGTAGACGTGCTACTTGGGAAGTAATCAGATAGCTACAAGGTCATGGCTCAAGGTCAGACGTTAAAGTTAAGCCAATTTGAAGGGCAGTTAGGAGATGACATACATCATTTTGGAAGGGGTGGGTGGGAATGATGTCTGAAATCCTTTCAGCCGATCTGCTTCCCCACTCCTATCTTAAATCAATTTTCGAAATGTATTGTCTACTTGCAATTTTTAAATATATTGTCTTTGATTAAAGACATGAGAAAAATGTTCGAAGGAAATGGATGGATGGATGGATTTTATGTATTAATCTCAGGCGAGTTATCATGACTCGACCTACATAGAAACATCTTGCCGTAAATGTTTTTCTGCCATAAAAAGTTCTACGCCCACTGACAAAAACATTGTTCAGCTCAATACAAAAAATATTGTCTCTACACTGGTTTGTGTGTAGTTCTGTGCGTCTATCTTGAACAAACCGATATAATTTTCACTGATCGTAAGAGTATGAAGCTTATGCAAAGCATAACATACTAAATGATTGTAGAACAATGTTAGAAAATTAAAGAAGGACTTTTGAATAAAAATCCAACTCATCTAACTTCTTAGAACTGCACGAAGTAAAGAATAAATCATCGAACAATACAAATTGTACGACGTGCAAACGAACGAAAGAAATTGGTGAATACATGAAACAACGTAAAGAGTCGGTTGACTTCAAAGCTTTCAAGACCTCTTTCTTTTTCATGCTGATGTTACTGTCCTCCACCAGAACTTAAACATATTAAGTAAAAAGAAGACAAGAAAAGGAAACCGAACAATAGATACTATTCCAGCATTAACCAATCACGGCTATCAATCAAATAACCAGTCGACCAATGAAATTACTCATTTAGACCAGAAATGAGCTGATCCCCGATATTAACCACCATTTTTATAAGCTTTTTTGTTTGTTTGGCGACTGAAACGCCGTAACTGCAGCTTATTATAGTAAGAGGGCGAGGTCAGGAATTGATCAAATTACAATGGAAAATTATGCTTTTTAGATGATATAACATTTGACTGCCTCGATGGCCGATTGGTATAGGTGCTTGATTCGGGATCTGAAGGTCGCGGGTTCGAGCCCCATCGTCAGCGGGGTGTGTTCATGGGCAAGACACTTATTAGCCAGCCTCACTCAACCCAGCTGTAAATTTTGGTAGCAGTCGGTTTAGCCACTGCCTCTCTTTCAGGGACGTGAAAACATCTTGGTTGTGGGTTTCGATAGCGGCTTTATAGGCTTAAAGCTTTCGTCGCAATCGAACTAAAATAAATTAGTATAAACCAACATTCATGGGTATATGTGTGGATGAAGCGAGGGAGGGAGCAATGAAGGCGGGGAAGGGGGCTCAATGGAGCGATAGAAGGACGTATTTATGTACTTTTTCAACTGACTCGACCTACATAGAAACAGCTTGGAGTAATTGTTAGTTTTTGCGTTTTTTGTTGCTTTTTGTCGGAAAACGTTCTGTGCCCACTGACAAAAACAAATGTTTATGTTCTTTTCGATAAGCTTGATATAATACAAATTGTTTGCACGCTCATTAAGTTGGAACTCGGAGCAATTCCAACTTAGATTTGACAAAACCGCATATGAACACAAGACAATTTCATTTCGGGTTTCTTTATAACACATATCACGTGATCTCTTAGATATGAATACCCCTCGGGTTACTTCTCATCTCATCTTGCCACGGACAATCAGTTAGTTGTAGCCGAAGACAATAATATGGCACATATAAAGGATGACATTAAAATTCGTGAAGAGACTTCAAAACATGCTTTAGTTTGCTTTATATTATTGAAAAATAAGATGATAATCAGCGCAGGAATTTGTTTTTTTGTGATTCGCCGTCCCGTGTTTGGTAATCACGTTATCTCAAGTGACATGTGACCATAGATAGGCAATGTTTACAAATATGGCTCATGTCTCCTGCTTTTACAATAACCAGTGCTTTAAAACATTCTAGAGCGATTAAGGGGGGGGGGGGTCGTAGGCATCAAGCAAACGCGATTATTGTGGGATTACAGCTTTTACTCAATAAAAATCAAATAGATGCAAAACGGATTTTTTTTATTGTTTTCAATTGATAATTATAGAGGTAGAGTATGATGAATCACTAACAGAAAAAAAAATGTCTGCAAGTACATGTGTCCCTCTTTGATTCCTGAACTGAAATAGGGCACAAATATTGACAAAAGAAATCATGCTTCCAGAGATTTAAATATGATAGTTCTGAGAAACTTGTTTTATAAGAAATCTATTTTATATTAATTCAATATTACTGTCAATAATACTCTAGCGTATTGACCATATACTTTCATAACTGAAATTAGTAATTTCAATTACCATGTGTAGACAAATGTTCTTGGATGCTTACTTGGGCAGTTTGGTCATTGTTTAATAAATGTTAATCTTTTCATATGTTTTTGGTTTTATCATCTTTGCTGTTTTATATTCTCTATTATTTAGACTTCACCCCATTACCAGGTAATAGTTGATGAGATTTTTAAAAATCTTTGTCTTTCAGGTGTGAAACCATTTTGGACATTTGTTTCGAACAAATATTTTGTCATTTTCCAGAATGTTTTCTAAACTTTTTATTCAGGGGACCCCTGGTGTCATAAAGCCGGGTTGTAAAGGAATTGGTTAAATGAAAATTGATAACTTTGCTGCCACCAATATTGGTGTAATGTTTTCTCTGTCCGTCGGGTTTAAGTAACTCTTGCAATGGTGTAATATTACACCAATATTGGTGGCAACTCTGCTGCCACCAATATTGATGTAATGTTTTTTACTGTTTGACAGTGTTAGTATACACTTAACACAGATATATTGTACACCATTTTCAGTGTGACTTTTACCGTATTAAACAGGTGTAAATATTCACCATCATTGGTGGCAACAAAGTTGCGACCATTATTGGTGTACAGTGCCGAATTATCTTTTACAGAGTTCAAATGAGGCAATGTTCAGTGAAGTTGAAAGGAATTGTATTTATCCGATTTAATTCGGTTCCATTCCATTGAAAGTCGTTTAAAAATTTGGCGTTACATGACGCAAACAAGTTTTATTAATTTCTTTCTTTCAAGTTGTAAACAGTCATAGTTGTTACAAAATGAGCTTAATCCCCTTCTTTTGAATTTCTAGAAATAAGAAATTTGAAATTGTGATTATTTTTTTTTTTCATCAATTTTCTGTTAAAGAGTCGCCTTAAATTTCGATAGGAAACATTGTTGATATTGAAGAAATTGCTTGATACAAGCAACTTCTTCTTTTTCAAAATGTTTTCCCAGGCTTTTTTCTTAAGGGGTTTAAAAAGGAGGGATTCTTTGGGAATGGGCCAAAGTCATTAGCTTTGTCGATATAATTCACCGGATGTGTAAAATTTATGCGATGTAGATCACGGTGATTCCGGGAATCTGATCCGTTGATGTACTATCTGTAAATACACTGAACCCCTGTTGAATCCGAGTAAAATTCGAATATAATAAACGAATATAATAGAATAAGCTGAAGATAAACAATTCCACTTTAGCCTGATACAGCTCAGCTTGTTCAACACTAGGTATCATTCCTTAAATTTTGTTCAATCCCTGAATTGATCGAACTATTGAAAGATTACTGCCATGGTCCCGCGCACTGACTCCCCTGGTCACGTCAAATGACTCCGACAGAAAGTTTGACTTAGCTTTATTTATCTTATTTTGTAACGTTTATGGCTAGTAACATGAACCAAGAAAGTTAATTTGATGGTAGGCGGCCTTGACCTTGTAACTATAGCTTATTCAAGTTCTACTTTTAGTAGACGTTTTAGTCACCAAGCCATAAAAAATGTAGCCAATGTAGCCTAAAGAAGGCCTTGGCCTTGGCCAAAGTTCACTTCTGGTCTGAATGGATGATATGATTGGTCGATTAGTTCTTTGACAGTAACGAATTTAACAACCGATAAGTGTTTTAATCACTCAAGCTGGTATCCGGCAGTGGCGAAAGATCCACGAATATATTATACTTGTTCCAAATCACTCCCAAAAATGACGAGTCTCGAGTAATCGAGGTTAAACAATACATACATCCCATTACGGGCTCGGGCCCTGGGCTGACCATATCAAATAACCTCTTATTTATCTATCGGGTTAGACGCTAGACCGAGGACCCGTGCGACGGTGCTATCCACGGGGCACTGTAAATAACCAGGCGGAGGTCTCAGCAGTGACATCCTTTATCTTAGGCTGATAAGGAAGTCCGATGACTTGTATTTTTTAGTGTCGGTTTCCTTGCTCAGTTTGTAGAGCACTGGACTTCAACCTCGAGATCTCGGGTTCGATCCCCGGGCTGACCAAACCATTAATCTTGCTGATGAAACTTTAAACCGAGACCTCGCGTGACGGTGTTATCAATCGAGTGCGTTAAAGAACCAGGCGGGCTCTCAGCAGTTTCGTCCTGCATCCTTATGGTAAAAACATACTGCCTTCTGAGCTTGTCGCTCATATGGGTATATGCTACGGTAGCGACGATAAATAAACGGCAATACACATACAATGAAGCTTTTCACTTCTGGTTCGCGGTACACTTAAACTTACTTAACATGATATGCTATTCGTATTTCGACGAATCGAAAGTATGATTCCAATTCATAGGTTTATCATTGTTTATCACTAAATACAAAATTTCAGAACCAGGCTGAAACAACCCCGTTGATAAAAGGTCCGGTTCAGTGGAAAATGTGTTCACTGCTGAAAATAGTTGCTTAACAAATTTTGAAATATATGAAAGACCGGTTCGATAGCATGTATTTTTTTTTTTTTACATAGTATTGGCTAGGTCTTATGTTGTCTGAACTCTGGGACAAATCTAATGAATTCCAACAACATTTTATTAAGGTGTAATATGTTTTTAAAACAAAGGATCACTTTTTATTAGAGCATCTGATTTGAAAAAGGTTTTTCTTTTATCGTTGTTTGACGGAAGTTGTCACTCGAGCAAAATCGACTGTATTCAATATTTGTAACTTGCCTATTAATATCATAAACATGTTATCTTATAATTATCATCGTTTATTTGGTTTTCTTAAACTTTGAATAATAAATTCCTCTTAGATTTACGCTGTCATTTTCTAGGAAAGTGTATATTTTGTAAGCATGTTTGATTCGTTTTGCTTTTTCTTCGGAATTGAACTGGTCGTGGGTGCGAACGGTCAGACGCCCAACCCAAAAATTGCGTTGAACAAACCGTCGTAGCTACGACTAATTCAAGACGTACGGCTAAACGTATTTATCGTCCGTGAAATGCATCCATATTTTTACTCGGTGAATGCAACAATATACTTCAAACTGTTCATCTCGTTTTCAGACAAACTGTACTGTCGGGCTTTAATTCTATAGTGCTCTGCCTTTTCGAGCAGTCGTTAACAGTGTATGTGCAAGTTTTGGGCTCTTATGTAGAACGTATAAAATCTATTAAAATAGAAAATCGTTAGTATGTTTTCACTTTCAGTAAAGATAATAATAAGAAATAACTATATTCATTTTATCTGTGCACAATCCTAAACCTATTTCTACACGACATATGTCAACGATCTTTCTCTGTCGAATCATAGCTATAATTACGAAAGCGTGCGAATACAATAGACACGATATTTTACTTTTTACGGGCACAATAGTGTTCAGAATAACCCCGATCACAAAAGTATCATGTAAAATGAGAAAAAACTCTCATAAACCTCTGTTATCATCTTCAGCCGTTTTTGAAAATTACTCTTCTTTCCGTCGTTTTACAAATCCTCCCGATTTATTCATACCTTATGAGACGAAAACAAATACGCTACACACGAACAATACGATAATTTAGATGTTCTCCAGAAATTAGACTAGAGAACATAAACATCAACAAACTACTTCTATACGACATATAATATTTATTAAGGTTTATATTGACAGTTGGAAGTCTTTAACTCATTCTAAATCTCTTTTCTAAAAGTTACTCTTATTAAACAACAATTTTAAATATATAGAATATTATCAAATTGCATCTATTGCAAAGCTTATTTACAAATAACATTTATAGTGTACATAAATAATGATAATTATGAGATGTCCTTATCAAACTTGCAACGAACATGAAAATTAATAAATATTTATATCTATGAAAGCAAAAGCATTGGGTGGGTGGTTTGGGTTAATTTTCCTATGAATTTCAATGACTTCCTTTCACGTCAACAACTTTTCAAACTGTGAAGAACAAAATCAGCACGGAGCCCTTGAACATGTATTGAACCAATCAAATCACAATGCATTATGAGCATCGCGAGTTGCTTAGTTACCAAATAACCAATGAAACACTGACTTGCAAGTTAAAGGTATATGACCGAATCTAATCAGATAATTAAATATCATTTATTTAGGCTAAAAATCTTCCAATTATTCTTCTTTCCATCGTTATACAAATCCTCCCGATTTATTCATACTTTATGAGACGAAAACAAATACGCTACACACGAACAATACGATAATTAAGATGTTCTCCAGAAATTAGACTAGAGAACATAGATTCTTTACGACATATAATATTTATCTAGGTTTATATTGACAGATGGAAGTCTTTAAATCATTCTACATCTCTTTTCTAAAAGTTACTCTAAAATTAAATCAACAATTTCAAATATATAGAAAATCATCTAATTGCATCTATTTAAAAATTTGATATTTCAAAAACAGCAATCCCAACAGGCCCATTGGCAACAAAATTACAGTAACACAAAGTAAAACAAAATATCATAAGCAAAAGATATGATGACCAAACAAAGCAGGCAAAAAAAGGTTATTGTTGAACACTTATTCCTAGGATTTATATCCATTTATCCTTGTACAGTAACAAAGACCTTGTCAGAATACGATTGACATTCAAGCTCAAATATGAGCTTTACTAAATTGAACTGGATGTGCAACGGATGAGATTTAGACAAAAAACAAAGTCAGCGGCCTGGTATGAACTGAAAACAAGCACAAGCATGAGATAATCTTAAACTTCTTCCATTTGAGGAATAATATCTTCTCTCTTGATTCCTGTTCAATCTATAATCTATAAATGAGTTATGACATTAAGAAAAAATTGCTTTAATCTGTTTGTGCCCTCCATATTCAGATGGAGACCACCATCTTTTTAGTATATAACTCGCGCTTAACTATCCCTGCATGTGTAAAGGGTTTGTAAGAACAACATTAAAGTTCATATCCTTACTCATGAACTTAGTCAGATAAGAATTCACTTCTTTAATAACGGGCTCAATTATTGTGTGATCCACAGGGCGTGGAAGTATTGATGTATACTAGATTTAACTTTTCTTGTGACAGCTATTAAATTTGCGTAATCAGCTACTAAATGTTGGACACTAGATCTCTTTGCAATGTCATTTGTCCCCACGTGATAAATAACAAAGTAATAATCCTCCAATAATGCCGTCCCAATTTGATTCGTTGTGTTAACCTTGAAATCGTATCACCTCTAAATGCTTGAACCACACAACCATCAGTACCGGTTATGTATTTTGCGATAGAATCGCTGATTATAGTAACCTTTCTCAATTCTGCGAATTAGAAAGAAAAAATTTGAGCTAGACAAGCTATCTGTAAATAATAAGTTACCTGGTAATGTATTATACTAGTCCAATAAATCAAAACTGTTTAATGAAAACTAGTTTCTACACCTTTCTTGGCTAGTAGATTTCTTACAATACACACGCAGCAACCTCGACAGTGTCTAAAATGAATAATGGTTAAATATTAACAACAAATATAAACAACTAAAATTAATCACTCTTGTCTACTCTCATATCGGAATGCAACCTAGTCCATCAAATCAAAACACTTTGATGAAAACAAGCACTTACATATTAATTATAAGTGGCATTCTTCAATTTAAATTGATAAATTACATTACTCAAGAAAGACAACTCTTTCCAAAGAGTTCACAATTGACAACCCAGATTGTCTCCCTTATTAAAACAGTTTTGTAACTACACAAGCATTCCTCTTTAAACCATAGAATGAAAGTATATAATTTCTGCCTCTATAATTGTCTCTCATTTTCGAGACCTATATTCAAAATATTCATTTTTATCAATTTTGCTTCCTGCATCTTATCCTTTAGAGAAAAACTAACATAATTTTTATAGGCATCTGACTTCCAGTCACCATGTAATTGAATTAGCTCAGATGGTACCCCGGGTCCAAAGGGGTATGTAGCGCCACCTCTCCGGAAACTATAAGAGGAATATAGCTCTGCCTCGATACCTAATTTTGATTAAAGACATCTTAATTTGTCCTGAAACTTTTTGATAAACTGAACAATGGATCATCTGGATCAACTTGAACCTTGTCGCACATATTCCGATAAGCTTTTATAGGGCATAAAATGGAATTTAAATTGGTATCAAAGGAGTCAATATGTTCCTCTCACCAAATTGAATGGTTTTTGTCCAACCCATAGACACGATCAAGTTTCCACCTTGAAAAAATATGTGTTTACGTAACAAGCATTTGCCTTTTATGCTTTCCTTTGTACAGTTGGGAACTAATTTTGATTTCCTTGCAAAAAGAAAAAATGCAAACAAAAATAAACACCAAAAGACAGTATCTGTTTTATCATCGAAATCTAAAATTTTTGAGATTTGAAACAATAACTAAGGGGTTATTGGTAATGCCTGTTGAATGCAATGAGGACTTTTCCTTGCAATGCCTTTTAAGCTTAATTTTAAAAAAAAATTGCACATCTAATGGGAATTGCAGCATAATATGCATTGTTTTAACAGCACTCATATAATTTCTGATAGATTGCACAGGTTTAAATGTCCTACTTAAAAATTGAGCATAAATACACAACGTTTCAGTACTACTTGGTATATACTTTAATTTAAAATGCAAACAAAACAACAAATAAGCTTCCCATTGAATTTTGAGATTTTCTTGATTCATGTCAATCTTGTTTTAAAAATCTTAACTGTCTACCTGTAAAAAATTCAAAATTCAAGCAAACCAATTGTTTAGTAATTTAAAACTTTGACTTGGAACAACCCATTCTTTTAAAACATAACCACTAGTAAAGCTAAAAAACATTCCTGTATTCTGCACTTACATCCCACCTGGAAAGCAAATCTGGTAATCTATTGTCTTTAGTACTTAAATGTACAGCTCTTATTTTAAATTCATGAACAGCTGCAATAAAATTAATTTCCCTCAAACAAGCATGTAATCTTTCATTCTTACTTTTGCCTGAATTGAGCACTGTACATACAGCCTCATTGTCAAAATATATTTTGATCTTCTTTTCCTTTGAAAAAGTTACCTCAAATCTTTAAATTCACTATTATTGCAAACATTTCAAGAATATCAATACTGTAAATACTTTCTTCCAAATGACTTGGAAAACTTGTATGAAAATAATTTCCTTGCCAAAACCCCCACAGCCTTTACTATACTAGCATCTGTGGCAAATATTTCATCTGGACCTGACCATTCTTCATATAGCATCATAGATACTCCACTATATTGTGGCAAAAAGGAATCCCACCAAGCAATGTCCTTCTTGACACATTGAGGAATATCGGACAATACTTTCGTCCAATTTAATATCCTCGACACAAAAATCCTGCCAGGTCTAACACATGCTGCTATAAAATTAAGTTTACCTACAAGAGATTGAACCTGCTTCAATGAACCTGTTTCATTAGATAACCAAGTACTTAACAGATTTCTAATCTTTGTTAATCTCTCTGGTGTGATTGAAATTGTCATTTCCTCTATATCAAATAGGACTCCTAGAAATATCATGATAGTGGACGGCGGACATGCTTTATTCAATGCTTCTTCGATGCCGCATATACTCAAAACTGTTTGTAGTAAATTAAACGCGAATTGTGCATTTAAATTTCTTTCAGCTGATGCTAGATCATCTAAATAATTTAACATTGACACTCCAAATTTGTACAAAATAAATGAAAGAGCATTAGTAAACCGTTGGCAGCATAAAGCTGAACTTTTGCTTCCCATACTGAGTACGCAATCCACGAATATGTGTTTTTTCCACTTAAATGCAACCAAATTATAACAAGATTGGCAAATATGAATGTGTCCATATATGCTCTGCGTAAATCTGTTTTAGATAAGAGGCAGCCTTTTCCTTTCTGTTGTATAATTTGAATGAAGTCATCCACTTTTGGATAAACTAATTCTACTCTTTTATCGAGATAAAATTCCTTAGATATGAAATCATTGATAGATTGACCCTTCTTAAATCTAAAATCACTCGTCTTTCAGTGGTATCTTTTTTCGGTAAAGAATTAAAGGGTTATATTTTTATACCTGACTAAAATGGATTATCCTCGAATGGCCCTCAAATTGCCATATTGCTACGTTCCTTTTCCAGATATTGAAGCATACTATCTTCGTAATAATTTGCCATTTATGATTTTTTATCTTGGTTGTATCTTGATCATTTTTCTTCAATTCACCTGAAAATGCTATTGGAAAACCGAATTCCAAAAGATCACATATTTCTTTATCTTTGTAATCAAATAACAATTGTCTCACATACTCTATGTTTAATTTTTTTTTAACTGGTATCCTACAACCTTGAAAGTTAAATTTCCCTGACTGTTAACCTTGTGGTGAGTATCTGATAGAAAATTTACCTCTTTAATTGGTAAATTCTTTTTGTTTTAATACATATTTCACACTTTTTTAATGTTTGCATACGTGATGACTATAATTATGAGTATATGTAGCACTTGTTTCAAAATTTAATTCATTCCCTTAAATTTCTGTTTTGAATTTATAAACTTGTCGATTCATTTTTATAATTAGTACTTATGAAAGATGGTAAAAATATATCCTCTAAGCTATTTGACTTTTTTATAATCTTCATGTCATTTTTAAGTCACATACTTAGATGTGGGCAACTTGAAGAACTTTCCGGGTGATCCAATTACTTTTTATCCTTCAACCAGCAAGATGCACAAATATGATTGGCGTTTACCTCGTAGATTTTTCACAATCTGTCTCTGTTCGTCTAACTCTTTCTTTAGTCGTTTTGCCTCCTTGTGCTGTCGTAATCTAGCTGCTTTCTCCTTCAGAGCCTTTATTTCCTGTTTCATCGCTTCGATAGATTCACAATCCTCGTCCTCACCGCAACTAACTAGCCCAATCTCCCCATTTTCACCAGTTCATTTTGATAAAGCTGTTTTTTGACCGGAACCGCTAGTCGTTGTTGTCGCGCAGTTTCCTGTTGTTGTTGTTGTTCTCTCCATCCTATTGGGGTCCCCGACGGGTTATAATCCGCAAAGTCGTCTGCTCTCTCCTGATAATCTTCAAGATCGAACCCTGACTCGTCCATCTTTTTTTTAATCCCGCCTTCGCGTTTTTCTGAGTAATTGGGGTGTCAAGGCCTCAGCCATCCCACTTTATCTACTTTTTGCAGTTTTAACCTTCTATAAGCCGTACGCGTATAATATGCAGTTACCACACAATTATTTTCAAACGTTTGACCACGGTGAAGATCAAATGATGTGGACCACAAACAACTTGTCCACGTTCTTAAACTGACGCCATTAATTTTCCTATCAATTTCAATGACTTCCTTTCACGTCAACAACTTTTCAAACTGTTAAGAACTAAATCAGCACGGATCCCTTGAACATTTATTGAACCAATCTAAATCACAATTCATAATGAGCATCGCAAGTTGCTTTGTTACCAAATGACCAATAAAACACTGACATGCAAATTAAAGGTATATGACCGAATCTAATCAGATAATTACATATTTTTTATTTAGGTATACTACACGGGAATCAAAAACTCTACACGATATCAAGTATACGATTGTGTTAAAGTGGGCGTTTTTAACTCCAAGCACAGGCTGCTGCACAATCCTACTCTAGTATAAATTTAAGTTTATCGAAAATCGATAAATTTAACAAAGTTAAAGATATCCCGTTTAAGAGATAATCCACTGGATTTATTCTATGGAAAAAAGTGTTTTTTTTTTAAATCCGGGTAATGCAGTTTTATAGCTGTAAGGTGTGTGATTATTAAGACTAGCTTTTTGAGTGCCAAATGATTTAGAAAAAAAATATCAAAAAATAAACCGCTTTTCTTTGAAAATCTTTTTCTTTAAACATTTATGTTCTCGTCCTTATCGCTGTGTAAGTTTTGCTGAAACTTGAAAGAGATGTTTTCTTTTACATTTTCAAAAATTGAGGAAAAAATTTAAATCCACTAAGAATTTTTGTAACCATAGCAACAGAAAGGCAAAATATTTGGGAAGTTTAAAAAATTCCTTTAGTGAGATACCATGAGGAAAGAGGTTATTGTCCTGCGATATATCTGGGCTCCGCCTGGACACACACTGTTTTATATAGACAAACAAGAGGGAATCGCCCTTTGAGAAATCATGTGACTTAGTATTCTCGTATTTGGACGTGTCATTGTCTCGTGGCCCTCTACATGGGTTATCAAAAGACGCCCTCTAATGCGGGTAACTATTTTTGGCTGCATCCAGATATAGTTATTTCAATTAGAAACAAAGGGGGAAGTCTTTAAAGGTCTTCTAAATAGAAAACCAAAGGCTTAGATAAATCAAATTTAGCATGTGGCATTATCTTTTGACCCTCTACAAAAGTTATTTTAACAATTCCCCTCTGGATCCTAATGTGACACCAACTAAAACAAAGAACATTTGTAAAAATATGTTCGTTGAGAAAAAAGTGGTTTAATATCTTGCATCATCCGATCAAAAGCAGACAGAATGTGGTTCAAAAAGGTTTCAAAAAGCAACCGATGATTAATGATTACAGGTAAAATAAAACAAAATGGCCAATATGACCCTGGATCGCTCACCTTAGATAAAACAAACGTCCTCGTATTGGTAATCTTTCAGATTTCCCCCCTGTTTTCTTTTTTCATATTGTTTTCTTTTTATTCATCTCGACTTACGTCTGAAGGTATTGATTTCTCTTCAATCCTCAACTGAAATTGTACATAGTGGACAACAATCTATATCAGTATCTTTTCAGAAAATATTCTTTGAAAACCACAAGGCTGCTCGCAAAACAGGGCTGATATAAATCATATCATCATTTCCTCTAGTATTTGGGTAGTTGACAATGAGGCAATGCTATATGCTCTTAGGCTTAAGATTTCAGAGATTATTTTTAGATACATAGTATATTCCCTTTGGTTGACAAAGCATCCAGAGTTATTCAAACAATCCTATTGTCTTAAGTATTTTGAAAGACCATGAATCCTTTTTAGAAAAATTCAGCTGAAACGGCTGGTTAGTTCAGAAGGAGAAGATTTTAAATTAAATTTCATATGTAAATTTCAAGGAGCAGAGCAAGGAGCCTAAATAAATCACATCATCATAACCTAAATATTTTGGTAGAGGACCAAAAGATAATGCTACAAACGACATTCGAAAGCTGTAAGTCTTACGGTTTAGGAGGAGAATATTATTTCAAGATTTGCTGAAAATTCATTTGAGTTATTGATTGAGTGATTTGTTTTTTTTAGTACAGGTAACCTGTACCTGAATACTAATTTGCTCCGGTCTCAATATACTACGCCTTGGTAAAGTGATATTTCAACAACCCGGATTTAAAACCGAGTCTCCCCACACTTGGGTTAATTTTCGTTCTCGGCTAAATTAAACTCTGATCATGCTAATATAGTGTTTTGATTAATTTTGATCATTTCTTTATTTGCAAGTTGCAAAAATGTTCAAAAAACAATTCACCCAGCCTTCCTGGCAACATTTGCAGTGTCTGATGGTATTCGATGCAGTGAACTACGGCCAGTTGTATTTGACAACGTCAAGCTGATTCTGGTTCCGCGTACAATTCTGTACACGGTATATTTGCCGCGCCAGTGACGGGAACCTATGCGTTTCAAACTAGTTTAGCGTCATCACCGCAGACCACCTTCCTTGTTGCGATTGTCCAAAACATGACATCTAAGGAAATAGAATACCTCTTCAACGACCCGGACACAATATGGAAAAAGAGGAGCACATCCACGTTAACCCATCTTAATGCTGGAGAGGAGGTTTGGATGATATGTTGGTCTGATTCACAGTTACCTGGACATCTTGGACATGCATGGCTCGGTGCTGGAGACTATCACTCGCATTTCTCAGGATTTCTAGTTAGTGAAGATTGATTCAGTTAAACGCCAAGATGATACCAACAAACTTATAATGCTACTTCATAAATGAGAATTAGGACATTAAATCCATAAAACGATTTGTATCCCTGAGTAACAAGTTTGCGTCGAAGTAAGAACAATATCGCGTTGAACGAAAATTATAGCTTACTTGATTTTAGTAAACCCACAACCTTTTCAAAATCTTTATTATTTTCTGTTTAATCTTACCGAAGAATTAATGACATTTAATTGTTTGCAATGACGAAACGATAGCAAATATGGAGTTCACTTACCTTTAGCATCCCTTCGCTGACGTCACCAGTTTTTCGTTGTAATACAATGAATATGCATGGATAGTTTTTTTACGCCCGTCGAAGACGGGACGTATTATGGGATCACCCGTGGCGTCCGGTTGTCCGGGCGGTGTCCACTTCTTTGTCCGGAGCATAACTCTGTCACCGTAAGTCCAATTGATTTTAAACTTGGCATTTATATTCTTCTCATCAATACGGAGTGCAGTGCTCAATAACCATAACTCAACCTGGCCTATTTTTTTAGTTATTGTTCTTAGTTGTTTTTCATACTTGAATTTTGTCTGGAGTATATCTCTAAAAGTATAATAGCTAGGATCATGAAACTTCATGGGTGTATAGATCTAACCAAGGGGGAGTGCAGTGCACAAGAACCATAACTCTACCTGGCCTATTTTTTGAGTTATTGCCCTTTGTTGTTTTTCATACTTGAATCTTGTCCGGAGTATATCTCTAAAAGTATAATAGCTAGAATCATGAAACTTCATGGATGGATAGAGCTCACCAAGTGGGAGTGCAGTGTACAAGAACCATAACTCGACATAGCGTATATTTTGAGTTATTTTCCTTTGTTGTTTTCATACTGTGTTCATACTTGGATCTTGTTCAATGCATATCTCTAAAAGTATATAAGCTATGATAATGAAACTTCATGGGTAGATAGATCTCATCAAGGGAAACGAGTGCACAAGAACCATAACTCTACCTGGCTTATTTTTTGAGTTATTTCCCTTTATTGTTTTCAAGCAATGATTATGAATCTTCATGGGTAAATAGATCTCATAAAGGGGGAGTGCAGTGCACAAGAACCATAACTCTACCTTTGGCTTATTTTTCGAGTTAATGCCCTTTGTTGTTTTCATACTTTGATCATGTTCAGAGCATATCTCTTAAAGTATATTAGTTATGATAATGAAACTTCAGGGGTAGATAGATCTCAACAAGGATTAGTGCAGTGCTTAAGAACCATAACTCTACCTCTGGCTTATTTGTTGAGTTATTGCCCTTTGTTGTTTTTTCATACTTTGATCTTGTCCGGAGCAGATCTCTTAAAGTATAATAGCTATGGTCATGAAACTTCATGGTTAGATAGATCTCATCAAGGGGAAGTGCAGCTCATTAAAACTATAACTCTACCTCTGGCTTATTTGTTGAGTTATTGCCCTTTGTTGTTTTTTCATACTTGGAACTTGTTCAGAGCATATTTCAGAAAGTATATTAGCTATGATCTTGAAACTTCATGGGTAGATAGATCTCATAAAGGAGAAGTGCAGTGTACAAGAACTTTAACTCTTCCTAGCATACTTTGAGATTTATTGCCTTTGTTGTTTTTCAGACTTGGATTTTGTCTGGATTATATATCTGAAAGTGTTATAGCTATCATCATGAAACTTCATGAGTGGGTAGATATCACCAAGGGGAAGTGCAGGTCACAAGAGCCATAACTCTTCCTGGCATACTTTTTGAATTATTCCCCTTTGTTGTTTTTCACATTTGATTTTGTTTTAAATTTCTCATGGTGTGACAGCCTATGGTTTTCAAAACCTCATTATAACAAGAAAATCACCAGAACCATAAGTTATCATTGTGAATTGTTACTCTTTCTTAAAATTTGACTTAAATCTTAATCCCCTTCCCCAGTCAACAACCAGTAGTGTTACGGGCGTATTTTGTGACAATTTGCCACCTTGTTCATATATGATGAACCTTAGGGACCATCATCAAATTTATTAATGAATAATTTGGCAACTTAAAAAAGAGAGAAATAAATCATTTCAGTCCTTTTAAAAACGAACCAAAGACAAATAAATTTGATTAAGGGAAACTATCTAAGTCTTTGAACAATCAGATGTAAATTTTGAAAAGCAGAGAGATATTTTACAATTCATCTCTTCTTAGGATGCAATCTGGACAGAGGTATTCATACCCATGCCTGATTACTTTTACTGGATATTTTAGATGTACCAAGGAATTGCATGAATTACACTTGCCCCACTTGGTACAATTTATGGAAGTGTATTCCTTGACCGTTTTAGGGTGTGAACTTGTGACAGACACAACGTTTTTCCTCTTCTTGGATATCAAAACCTGTGTCAATTCTGAGGATGAATAATGTTACAGGATCTTTTGGCATCTGATTTATAAGGTTTTATTTAATTCTTTTAAGAGGTACTGCATCTCGATGTCTTGGTTGGTGTTTGGCTAGTGTTAGATGTTCCAGGTGTTAGTTAATTCTTTTTTCTATCATGTTGGATAGAAAATGTGATTTTAAATTGCAATTACCTTGTCGTCTGCAATAGCTTTCCGGCAACTTTGCTTATTATCCTCCTGACTTTAGCAACTTTCACATTTTTTAAGATTTCTTCCCCCCTGACCTCCAAAAATCTCCTTCGGGTGACTTTGGGGATAGTACAGATATCCTCAGATGAAGGTTGAGCAAGGGCTGCAGGCTCATCAGGATGTGACTGCATCTGATCATTAGAAAGTCTTGAAGAAAATACATAGATGGAGCAACAATGGAGTATGGAGGCAGCGTTGTAGCTCAGCTCAAAAGGACCATAGCAGCTTACACCAACAGGCTGTAACAGATGACTACAAAGTGGCGGCAGCACAAAAAAAATAAAATGCTTTTCTGTGGCCCACTTAAAAAGACTGGTTAATATGTGGCCCCTATGGCCATTATACAAAACAAGAAAAGGAAAGTTGGCATCACGTTGTGACATATAATTTGATAGATGCTCACGTACATATCTGCAAAATATTTCTGTGTTGGACCAGCCAGAATCACTTATTGCACCTGTAGCTCCAGAACAAGATGGGTCTGATATCCCATCTTGCACTGGATGCTTCATGGCTTCTTGGTTTTCTTACATGCGATTCAGGCAAACGGCCCAGAAAATTATAAAGCCAGCACAAACTGAGAGGTGCTCCTTACGAATGCACGGCATAGTCTAAAGCTAGGTTGATAGTTTCCTGCCGAGTATACCCAAATCCTAGTCTAAGCCATTGTTTTGATGTGTTAAGTCAGAAGAGTTTTTTTTTATTATTGTGGAATAATAGACTTTGGACAAGCCTTCACAACATCTAGAGTACAACTTCCTTTGATTCTTTCCTTCAGAGTAGAACAAGAGACACAATACTTTGCAGCAGCTCTTTGGGCATACATGTTCTGCTCTATGGCAGATTTGTAAGCATCAGTAAGTGAATTTGGATCGAAATTAGCCCCTTTTTCCCTCATGGACATTATGGACCTTTGTGTTTAAGTTGTAGTTTTTTTAAATAATCCTGGTCTCTCAGGGCTTCCATAATTGTTGTTGTTGTTTTGAAAGTCCATCTAAATACACCTGACCTTTTTCTTAACAAAATAATAGAATAGAATAATAGAAATCTAGTGGAATAACTCTAGTCGCCATGGCAAGTTAAATCTTAAAAATATGTTCCAGTCCTGACCCGTTTGACTCTCAGCCTTGATATTTAGCATGAAGCATAAGTTCATTAACTTCTTTCGTATTTCTAAAGTTATCAGACATCGATCTAGAGGGAGGAAAAATTTTCTCTTCCTTTCCTGTAATCATTAAAAAATATTCTCCTTTTTTCGAAATCCGAAGATCGTCACAATAATATCTGAATAAATATGAATGAAATAAAAAAAAAAAGGTTTATTGTCGACGAGGGACGTGCAAAATTTCGTTACTCTCGCTTTAACATAATCAAACTAAGCAAATTGATTCCTTTTTAATCCAGTTTAACCCATTACCACACAGTTAAATTTTAGACTGGTCCAAATTGAAAGAAGTTGCAGACGACTATATAGTGTATACATTTATAGAATTTTCCAACTTTCATGGTAGAAAACATTGTGACAAATGAAGAAATTGCTTGTTACAAGCAATTTCTTCATTTTCCACAATGTTTTCTGAATTGTTTTTCTTGGGGGTCAAAAAGCGTAATTGTGTGGGAATGGGTTTTGTAGATTTTTTACTTGAGTTTCCATATCTATATTTGCTTACCTTTGGATAAGCGAGGCGGAAACGTGCAAAGGTTGTTTCTAGTATTAGTACCAAATCTCTTAAACGATCTCTGCAATTGGGAAAACATTGTTGAAAATGAAGAAATTGCTTGCAACAAGCAAATTTTTTCATTTTCCGTGATGTTTCTTCCCAGAAAGTTGAATCGGCTTCAAACTGTAGTCTGCAACTTCTTTCAATTTATACCTGTCTAAAATTTGTCATCTGGAAATGGGTTAAAGCCCCCTTTTTTTGCTCCACATACATAGATGATCGGTACATCGTTCAAGGACGTAACGCACAATAGTCACGTGAGTAATAAAAGAATGAATTTCATAATATTAAGTACTGAGAAGTTGGAATGCGCTGAAACTGTGGAATTCGGTTAAAATTCATCTTTTACTTACCGAGTAAGCATCCCTCCTTTAAACTTAAACCAGCATTCCCATTCGTGTACATATGCGCGTGAAACAAACAAAGACATAAATTCACATACAGAAATCGAAAACTAGCATGGTCTTAATCCATTCCCAGACAGTGACGCTTTTAAATGACCCTCATTATGAAAGCTTTGGAAAACATTGTGGAAAATGAAGAAATTGTTTGTTACAAGCAATTTCTTCATTATCCACAATGTTTTCTGTCCAAAAAGACCAGGATTTTAATGATTTCGTCAACTTACAATTGTCGTCTGCTAATTCTTTGAATTTGGACTGGTCTAAAATTTCATCGTGTTGAAATAGGTTATAAGCTTGTGTCACGCAAGGAAATATAGAAATTTCAAGCATAACATTCTCCTTTTGGACAACTGTAATACGTAAACTCCTTTTAGAATCTTAAAACAGAGAATAACAGCTTCTACAGTAAGAAATCAATGACCTCGATGATTATTTGACCCTCTACTCGGCCAATTCTGTAACGATCATACTAAACTCACGTAGATTTTCACTTCAAGTTTATGATTATACGTGAACATTTGTGGAAATGCGCGGAAACTTGTTTCAGGGTGATCGATTTGAAACACCGGTTTAGACATAGGAAAAAAGAATATTTAAAGCGTTGTGAGTAAAATTCAAAATAAAAAGACGTTAGCGTTATAGTAACGTTATTGTTTGCACATGGTATTTTTGCCCTTTTCCTAAAAATTCCTATAATATGATGAAGATAGTATCAAATGATGACCATCAAGATGACACCTGTTAAAGTTGATGTGTTATTATTTTTTTAAACTTGTAAATAACGACAATATAAAGCGTGATTATTTAGTAAATAAGTAGAAACCGGAAGTTGATATGTTTACATTCTAATTTTCTAAATCTTCTACTTTCGTTTTGCATCTATTTGATTTTTATTGAGTAAAAGCTGTAAACTTCAAAATAACCGCGTTTACTTGATGTCTGTGATCCCCTTTAATTGTTCTGGAATGTTTTAAAGCACTGGGCGGCGTGATTATTGTAAAATGCATTTGCGACCTGAGCCATATTTGTAAACATTGCCTATCTATGGTCACATGACTACCACATGTCACTTGAGATCACTTGATTACCAAACACGGGACGGCGAATCATAAAACCAAATTACCTTATTTTTCAATAATTTAAAGAAAACTAAAGTATGTGTAGAAGTCTCTAAACGAATTTTATATCGTCCTTTACATGTGCCATATTATTGTCTTCGGCTACAACTAACTGATTGTCCTTGGCAAGTTGAGATTAGTAGAAACCCGATGTGTATTCATATCTAAGAGATCACGTGATATGTGTTATCAAGAAACCCGAAATGAAATTGTCTTGTGTTCATTTTGTTAAATCTAAGTTGGAATGGCTCCGCATTCCAACTTAAAAATATATACTATTTACGGCCAGATATTGTAAGTTGCCCCTAGTGCAACCGTACTATCATACTGCTCAGCTGTAGTGTATCAATGCCGACCACAGTTAACCATTGAAAGACGACCACAAGGGTGTTCCTCCGAATAACTTGTTTTGAACGAGGAATTTCCTTTTTTGTAATAGCCGATACATCAACATATGTCCGACTGTGACCGTATATGATTACATTTGAAGTAGATGTAGGAACTTAAATTAATCGCAACTTTAAGATTGGTGTTTTTGTTAACAAAATATATAAAGATGGCCGGTAAAATAGTGCTTTGTTCAGTGAAACGTTGTCGTGTCCTATCAAACAACCTGCTAGAGATAGAAGAGCTTTAAAAACAAATAATTCTCAATAAACCATTTACCATAACAGCTGGTATTCTCAGTAAACTCTGTCACCGTAGCGCGTCAGACGTCTAATCTTCAATCATGGGATGTCATGGGTTCTCTCCCTGGCGGTGGCGTCTTTTCGACATTTGTGTCTCACCAATGGGTGGATAATCGTAAACCCAAGTGGGAAAGCAGCCGGAGGCTATGAAAGGATAAAGTGGTAGTACTGGTCTGAGAAATACCAGGAATCCATTGTTAGGTGCTCCAGCCGCCGAGATATGACTGAAATACTGTTAAAAGTGGCGTTTAAACCCGATTCATTCAATTCATCAATAAATACCAGGGATTGAATAGGGCTAATGGCAAAAAAAAAAAAAAAAAGAGAGACATAATGTCGGGACAAATCTCTAAAATCGAGTCATTTGGCACCTGAATAGCATGGCAACTGGTTAACGTTTGCGATAAATTTACTCAAGCCTCAAGTCAAGTAGAGTTAAACGAATTAAAGCAGGTCGAAAATTTTAAAAAAGGTTATGAGTTTATCATACCGATATTTTCACTGGTTCTAGAGATATCATCACGTGAAATCCATCGAGAAATCTCGATAATCCACAGGCAAACATTAAAAAGCTACACGCAAAATATGTATAACACGCCTTTATTGATTAATTAACAAATAATTCAAACATTTCGTGGCACGTGACGTGTTCTGGTATTCTAGACTGGATCAGTTCCTCGAGTTTTGTTAGCTTTACTACGAACCTGAAAAAGGTAAACAGTTCTAATTATCAATTAACAAAAATGATCACTAATGCTGATAAGCTAAAGGCCAAGATTAAACCCATTACCACACATTCCCTCCTTTTTACGCCCATCAAGAAATAGGCGTTGGAAAACACAGTGGAAAATGAAGAAAATGCTTGTATCAAGTAATTTCTTCATTATACACAACGTTTTCTATTCAAGGAGACAAACCCCATCAACTTAAAATCGTCGTGTGCAGCTTCTTTCAATTTGGACCAGTCTAAAGATTTGTTGTGTGGGAAAGGGATAAACATGTTGTCTGAAAAGAGTTAAAGGATCACTGGCCACTGATCTCCGGTAAGAAGTTCGACTGAAATATAAACTGCGTTATATTGCAAAATTAATGCGCATATAACAACGAAAGGATCATGTATACGATACTTTCTTCCGCAAAAGACAAATGATTTTAGAAATCAATTAACCTTAAATTATTGTCTGCATCTTTTTTCAATTTTGGCCAGTCCAGAATTTTCTCATGTTGGAATGGGTTAATGTTTTGTTCTGCAACTCGCATCATACAATAAATATTATACATGTATTTTGGTAGAGTACCATTAGATTATTTTGCATGTCAAATTTGCACGAGGATAATATTTCCAGATATTTTCTTCTTTATCTGAATGTAGGATTTCTGAGAAACAAAAGAGGGCTTATGTCGAACCTAAACTCTTGGAATATACGCTAGGGTACCACATAAGATATAAAATCTCCAAGACTCTCGGTTTGGGATGAGGAGATTTACAAAGATTTTCTTGTTTTTCTCAAAGTAAAAATCACAGAACTCATAACAAAGGGCTTTTGTTGATCATTGGGTAATGATTAAACCTTTCAAGTTTTGCAAAATTTTAGACTTGTCCGAATTCAAGGTTTTGAGGTCGAAAAATAAAAGTGAATTATAGGGTAGAAAATATTTTTTAAAAAGAAGAATTTGCTTGTTACAATCTTTAACTCCAATGAAAATCGAAGTACCTTCAATAAGGTTGATTGATAAAATGGGGTTTAACGCCACTTTTAACAGTATTCAGTCATATCGCGGCGGCTGGAGCACCTAACAATGGATTCTTGGTATTTCTCACACCAGTACTTCCACTACATCCTTTCCTAGCCTCAAGCTGCTATCCCACTTAGATTTACGATTATCAATTCAAAGAACTGTAATTTGAATTGACTAATAACTGGCCCCGCCCTCTCTCTTCGTTAGCCCCGGCTATTGAATCCGACAGGAAGTTCCACTTTGATTTTAAACGGCGTGATTTTGAAAAAAATGGCCAGTAGCATGTATCAAATTGTTTGTATAGGTGCCTGGCGACTTAAACGTTTTATTTCACGCTAGATAAAAGGCAAACTCTTTGATTCAGATAATACAACTCAAATATAGGTAATAAACAATTATCGGTGAGTTTCAAAAGGATTGGTAAAGCTGACGATGTCAGATAAAAAGTAATTACAATTGGCTAATGTATTTAAGACAAAACAGCACAAAATCAATTATTTAAAGTCAGAAAGTACGTTAGAGACCAATTCAAGTTAAATGGACAAAATTAAATATATATGGACGATAAACTCCATTAAACTAGTTTCCTTGACGAAAAAATTCTTACATTTAGATAATCAAACTTCTAGAAAGCAGGCCAAAAGATAAGGTCGAAGGCTCAATGTGACCAAAGATCAAATGCTATCTCGAATTCAAAAACTACTTCTCAATCACTTCTCACCAATGGGCGAAGTAGAGATAGTACGCCTTAGTGAATAAGCGGCCTTTAGAATCGAATTTTGTGCATGTACTGGGGTGAGAAACGACAGGATGCCATGGTTAGGTGCACCAATCGCCGAAAAATGACTGAACTACTGTTGAACGTGGTGTTAAACCCTATGATACTATTCAATAAAAGAAATGATTAAAATTGACAGTAGGTATATCAATAGACAAATACTTAGTTGACGTATTATAAAAACAAGAGGGCCAGAATGGCCCTAAAATCGCTCACCTGACTAATGTTAGATGATTCAAAATTTTGCCAACATTTTTTGAAAAGGGTCAACCAAGGAATATTCATTAAAGTTTAGTTGAAATTGGCCCAATGGTTACTGAGGAGATGTTAAAAATTTTCAAAGTAAAAAAACTGCCCCGCCCTGCCACGCCCTTATTTGGGCGTCAATCAAAATTCTGCAAACACCTTTTGAATAGGGTCACAAAAGGAACATTCATGCCAAGTTTTGTTGAAATTTGCCCAACGGTTACCGAGGAAAAGATGTTTAAAGATTTCAAAGTCAAAAACTGTCACGCCCTGCCACGCCCATATATGGGCATAAATCAAAAGTCTGCGAACAGCTTTTGAAAAGGGTCACCCAAGAAACATCCATGCCAAGTTTGGTTGAAATTGGCCCAATGGTTACTGAGGAGAATATGTTTAAAGATTTTAAAGTCAAAAACTGCCCAAACATGCCACGCCCTTATTTGGGCGTCAATAAATATTCCACGAACAACTTTTGAAAAGGGTCACCCAAGGAACATATCTGTCAAGTTTGATTGAAATTGGCCCAATTGTTACTGAGGAGAAGATGTTTAAAGATTTCAAAGTCAAAAACTGCCCCACTCTGCCACGCCCTTATATGGGCATAAATCAAAATTCTGTGAACAACTTTTGAAAAGGGTCGACCAAGGAACATTCTTGCCAAGTTTGGTTGAAATTGGCCCAATGGTTACTGAGGAGAAGATGTTTAAAGATATCAAAGTCAAAATCTGCCACGCCCTGCCGAGCCCATATTTGGGCGTCAATCAAAATTCCGCGAACAACTTTTAAAAAAGGTCAACCAAAGAACTTTCATGCAATGTTTGGTTGAAATTGGCCCAATGGTAACTGAGGAGAAGATGTTTAAAGATTTCAAAGTAAAAAACTGCCACGCCCTGCAACGCCCATATTAGGGCGTGAAACAAAATTCTGCGAACAACTTTGAAAAAGCGTCACCCAAGGAACATTCATGCAAAGTTTGGTTGAAATTGGCCCAATGGTTACTGAGGAGAAGATTTTCAAAGATTTTCAAGACAAAAACTACCACGCCCTGCCATGCCCATATTTGGGCATGAAACAAAATTCGGCGAACAACTTTTTTAAAGCGTCACACAAGGAACATTTATGCAAGGTTTGGTTGAAATCTGCTCGGTGGTTTCTAAGGAGAAGATGTTTCAAGATTTCAAAGTCAAAAACTGCCACGCCCTGCCACGCCAATATATGGGCAAAAATCAAAATTCTGCGAACAACTTTTGAAAAGGGTCACCCAAGGAACATTCCTGCCAAGTTTGGTTAAAATAGGCCCAATGGTTACTGAGGAGAAGATGTTTGAAGATTTCAAAGTCATAAACTGCCCCAACCTGTCACGCCCTTAATTGGGTGTCAATCGAAATTCCGCGAACAACTTTTGAAAAGGGTCACCCAAGGAACATTCATACCAAATTTGGTTGAAATTGGCCAAATGGTTACTGAGGAGAAGATGTTGAAAGATTTTAAAGTCAAAAACAGCCCCACTCTGCCACGCCCCTATAGGGGCATAAATCAAAATTCTGCGAACAACTTTTCAAAAGCGTCACACAAGGAACAATCATGCAAGGTTTGGTTGAAATCTGCCCAATGGTTACTGAGGAGAGATGTTTAAAGATTTCAAAGTCAAAAACTGCCACGCCCTGCCGAGCCAATATTTGGGCGTCAATCAAAATTCCGCGAACAACTTTTAAAAAGGGTCACCAAAAGAACATTCATGCCAAATTTGGATGAAATTGGCCCAATGGTTACTGAGGAGAAGATGTTGAAAGATTTCAAAGTCAAAAATGCCACGCCCTGCCGAGCCCATATTTTTGCGTCAATCAAAATTCCGCGAACAACTTTTAAAAAGGGTCACAATTAGAACATTCATGCCAAGTTTGGTTGAAATTTGCCTAATGGTTACTGAGGAGAAGATGTTGAAAGATTTCAAAGTCAAAAACTGTCACGCCCTTCCACGCCCATATTTGGGCGTCAATCAAAATTCCGCGAACAACTTTTAAAAGGGGTCACCCAAGGAACATTCATACCAGATTTGGTTGAAATTGGCCCAATGGTTACTGAGGAGATGATGTTTAAAGAATTGTTGACGCCTTCCGACGCACGACGCACAACGCACAATGCACGACGCACGACGCACGACGGACAAAAGGTGATACCAAAAGCTCACCTTGAGCACGTTGTGCTCAGGTGAGCTAAAAATTGCTGATTTGCTTTCGAGATTATCAAGTGTTTAAGTGTTAAATTTATAATTTTTAAATAGTGATCCAAAATCAGTGTAAAAGAAAAATAAAGACTAACTTAATAATTATGTGTAATCATCTGGAGTCTGGAGTCTGTGATACTGGTAGTCTGTATAGATAATATTTATGAATATCTTCAACTCGGATGAATTAATGACCAGTTTATTATCCCTCACCGTTTCGGCGAAGGGGATATAGTATTGGTTTATGTCCGTCATTCAGTCCATCCGTCATTCCGTCCTTACGTCCTTCCGCCATTCCGTCATTCCGTCCTTCTGTCACTAAACTTGTCAGGAGCATATCTCAACAAGTATAATTGCTATCAACTTGAAACTTCACAGGTCGATAGATCTCATTGAGGAGAAGTGCAGTGCACAAGAACCACAACTCTTGCTTGCATAAGTTTAGAGTTATTGCCTTTTGTTCTTTTAAAGACTAAGATTTTGTCCGGGGCATATCTCTGAAATTATAATTTCTATCAACTTGAAACTTCACAGGTCGATAGATCTCATTGAGGAGAAGTGCAGTGCACAAGAACCACAACTCTTGCTTGCATAATTTTGGAGTTATTGCCCTTTGTTGTTTTAAAGACTTAGATTTTGTCCTGAGCATATCTCTGAAAGTATAATAGCTTTTATCGAACTTATTGAGAAGAAATGAAGTGCACAAGAAGCATAAATCTAACTGGCATGAGTTTACTATCAAGCTTTTACGGCGGGGGGTGGCCATGTCCGACATGGCTCTTTTTCTTTTTACAATATTGTATTTTTTTTCAAAACAATTCAATCATTTATTAGCAATAAAGGTTAGTTTTTAGGAAAGTATTTGTTTTATTTTTTATTCTAAGTCTTTACACAGATGCAGGATGTAATTCGGATTTTAGCTTGAAATATTTCAACATTAATGCTAGAAACCCATGTTGTAAAAGCTCATTTGAATCGTTTCATCAAGTCTATTCAAATATGTGCTCACGACATGGGATTTCATTCAGATCATGAGGATTTTAGAATGATACTACCGCCTATTATCTAGATCTCTGTTTCAGTCAAACAAAATGAAATTTATAAAGGATTTGAATAGGGAAAAGTATTGATATGTTGTTTTACATCTCGGGATAACTTAAACCTATGAGCCCCCCCCCCCTCTTTGGACTATCTCAAGACCGTCTGAATGATCACTGGAGCTACGTGACTGTAATTTGAGAGGCCCCTTCCGTTGATCATATAATGATGCAGTACAGGAGTCTCTTTGATATAATTCCCTCAGCTTTAATGTCAAACCTGTCTCTTGCAACATGTTGAAATCATGCTTATTGTTCTACTTAGATATTGTTACCTCTGCAATATAGAGGATATTTCTGGTATGAACAGCATGGAACTATGGGATAAAGAATCACCTGATGTAGAATATAAATTTTGTACAGTGAAATCACAAAATTAAAGCCTAAAACTCAAATCCATATTGGGCGATTTCTTATTGCTCTTTCGCCCGCAACCTCGGCTTTGCATAATTTCGTATTAGACCGATCAAGGTCAAAAGAGGTTACAGACTGGTGAATTGCATCAGAGAGAGAGTAGAAAACATTTAGGGAATGGAGAAAATCTAGTTACAAGCATTATCTTCTTAGAAAGTCTGCGTTTCTTCAAATGTACATGTAAGAAGGGACTATACTTATGGATAGCCGATCATCTTGCGGTAAAGGTTTGACACTGAAGCAATAATTTTGAGCTTAATTTTGAGCGAAGCGTATTCATACATAAGTGTGATTAGTTTTTTCGGTTCATACCTCCATGAAAACAAAAATTATTCTCTTCATTTCTCATAATTTAATAGCATCGAGCCAAAAATACAACTACTTTACAAATTTTGATACCTTTTTGTATGGAACTATTTTATGCGGAAGCATACAAAATGGCTGTGTGCTCAAAATTTTGTTCATGGAGGTATGAATTAAATTTTTCGACCAATCAGACCGCTCGTTTTTGATAGACGAAACTAACAATTAAATCATTTCGGTTTGAAATAGAGTTTTGACTTGAGTTTCCATATCTATTATAATAATCATACGGTAAAACATACTTTGTCTTACCTTTTAGAAAGCGAGGCGCGCATGTGCAAATTTTGTTTCTAATATTAGTAAAAATCTCTTGAACGATCGCTGATATACAAAAAACAAAAAATAAAATTACAAAATAAACGGTTCATCGTTGCGTTGAAATAAAGTAGCTGAATCGACAAGGGTTATATCGTTGACCGCCAAAAATTGGTTCTTTACAAACCATTAAACCAACACCTATTCTTAAGACTGGGCAAATTCATTGAATTTACCATTTGCCTTATCTAAGGAATCGGCATTCTCAAGAATGGGCACGATATACACGCTACGATTCTGTATGCCTTTACTGCAGTTTTCACGAGTCTTTTTATTGTAACACAGTCATTGGGCAAATCAGCGAATAATAAAAGCTAGTTAAGTTGTATCTATCTTCAGTGATTTTTCATTATCATTATTCTATTCCTCCCTTTGGTTTATTCGTCGGAATGTTTTGATTTCAGTAGTAGCTTATTTTCATTGATATTGGATGTGATGACACGTTACATAGGTTTCTTCAAGATAGTTTACGGATTGTGCCTGCCAATTAAAACCGATTGACCAATCAAATGATTTATTTAGACTGGAAGCTAGCTTTGAAATCCGATATCTTTGTCGGTTTTGAGACCTAAAAGCAGTAACGTCAGCTTATTCAAGCTGTAAATACGAATCTTATATAAGCTATAGATACGACGTTTAGGTCTCATCATCTTTTTATTGTTTGTTACATGTCAATTTGACGAAAAAACACGTTCTATACGGAACTAATGCTGAAAAACAACTCGTGCGGAACAATCATATTCGGTTTTTTGTTGTTTTGTTTTGTTTTTTTTTTAACGTGTATGATCGATACAACTTTGAATTCGTAAACAAAAAATTGGAGGGACCACTGATGAGAACATGTTGTTCCGGGAAGTAACAGACAAGTAATAAAATCACCTATATGGAGCATAACATTTTAATTCAAAATAACTTGGCCTGTCTTATCGTGGCGTAATATGATCCCAACGTGATTATATTTTAGTTTATTGTGTGGATTGTTCACATTTTAACTTGTATTCTATGTTTATTTACATAAAATGAGTTCATTTCTGTGCCCAAATTTTATTTCGACGGACAGAATTTCTTTTCCATGTGTGTGTGTGTGGGAGGGGTTGGGGGCGCATGTGTGTTTGACAAGCACATAAGCAGAAGCATTCTTTTCTAGATTTTTTTTTTCATCTTAATCGTTCCTGGAAAATTAAAACTACACCAAACTAACAGCTAGGCTGAAAAGTTGTCTGAACGAGACTTATCACGTTGAGTTTCTTCACATGGCCGTCTTGCGTCGAACAAAAGAACTATTTTGTAGTTTTCTAGTTTTGTAGTTTGAGCTAATTCGTAAGTAACGAAGAATCATCTTGAAGAAAGTATTGAAAACTTTTCGGATAGACTTATGCGATGGTTGAATATGCCACCGGTTTGGAGATAATTTGAAGCTGGTCTTTAAATTTCGACAAAGTGGTTCTTGGCTGTAGATGGTTTGAAGTTGGTCTTTAAACCCTCATCTAATCTGTGTCGGCTTCAGAAAGCAGTGTCATTATAGACGTATTGCAGCGCACTGCATGGAAGAAAGGGGAGTCGTGTATCACGGCTCTATACAAAGTAAATCGCAAAATATTTAAATAGTGTCGTCTCTATACTCTATACAAAGTAAATCGCAAAATATTTAAATGGTGTCGTCTGATTTACATTTAGATTTAACATTTTTATAAAAGTGAGAATAAAATCACATATAGGACTTCCAAGTCCTTATCACCAATGCGATTATTGGTGTGCATCTTGTTAAACTATATTCATATTCAAAAGACTTGCCAGTGTCGCGGTTTAACACTCGTAGCGCGCCGGACTCCTAATCATTGGGTCTCAGGTTCGATCCCCGCGGCGAATATCCTTTCCGCCCTTTGTCTCCCACCAATGGGCGGGTAATAGTAAACCTAAATGGGATGAGCAGTTTGAGGATCGGAAAGGATGTTGTGGTCGTATTCTTTCGAAAAGTAACGAAAATCAATGGTTAGATGTTCGAGCCACCGCGATATGACTGACTCGCTGTTTAAAAAGTGGCCTTAAACTACAATCAACCAATTAATTCTTTGGCAGGAAACGTAACCGATATCTGTGGCTTTCAAAAGTTAAGAGGGAAAGTTAATGCCCCCTTTGCCAATTGAATTATTTTTTTAATCGTCAAAGCACTCTTTGAAAACCCTTGATAATTGGTGTTTGGTCATTAGATGTGATTTTAATTCAAGCCAGCAACAAATATTTACACATTGATATATACAATATATGCACATTTTCAAGTAATATTGGCAGAAACCATCCCCATGAAATTCAAAGAATTAATGTCAGTTGCGTGAAGTGCAGAAACCGAGCAGCTAAGACAGCCACTACCGGTATTTAAAATGTTAGATGGTCGTCTAAAGAAGCTTTGGAATAGTATCTATCTATAGAGCGCATAGTAGAGACTCTGATTAGACTGTGCGGTCTAATCAGAGTCATAACTTGGCGCTTATGTGTAATGGTTGGAAATGTTTGTTTGTTTGAATGGGGTTTACGCCGCTTTCAACAATCTTACAGTTATATCGCGGCGGCTGGAGCACCTAACAATAGAATCCTGGTATTTCTCGTACCAGTACTACCATTACATCCTTTCCTAGCCTCCAGCTGCTATCCCACATAGGTCTATGATTATCGACCCATTGGTGAGAGACGAATAGTCGGGAAGGATGAGTGCCGCCGTCGGGGATCGAACCCGGGATCTCTAGATTGACAGTCCGACGCGCTACCAACTGCGCTATGACGGCGGCTGTGTAATGGTTGGAAATGTCACGAACAGACTCATATGATTATTATAATAGGTATGGAAACTGAACTCAAAACTCTATTTAGAGGAAAACAATTCGCTTCTTTTGATTATGATCAAGCAAGAGAAGGTATGCTGAATTGTTAGTCCTTCCACTTGAGATTTGCGAACAACGTTTTACGCAAATCATGTATTGCCTACGTCATAGACGATCGTTGCTATAAAATAAGGCGACTCCCGGTCCTATCAAGCATTTACTGTTATCAATAGCGTATTAGCGTGGCATGTGCAGCTGACGGATCGTTGCTATAGAATAAGGCGACTCCCGGTCCAATCAAGCATTTACTGTAATCAATAGCGTATTAGCGTGGCATGTGCAGCTGACGGATCGTTGCTATAGAATAAGGCGACTCCCGGTCCAATCAAGCATTTACTGTAATCAATAGCGTATAAGCGTTGCATGTGCAGCTGACGGATCGTTGCTATAGAATAAGGCGACTCCCGGTCCAATCAAGCATTTACTGTAATCAATAGCGTATTAGCGTGGCATGTGCAGCTGACGGATCGTTGCTATAGAATAAGGCGACTCCCGGTCCAATCAAGCATTTACTGTAATCAATAGCGTATTAGCGTTGCATGTGCAGCTGACGGATCGTTGCTATAGAATAAGGCGACTCCCGGTCCAATCAAGCATTTACTGTAATCAATAGCGTATTAGCGTTGCATGTGCAGCTGACGGATCGTTGCTATAAAATAAGGCGACTCCCGGTCCAATCAAGCATTTACTGTAATCAATAGCGTATTAGCGTGGCATGTGCAGCTGACGGATCGTTGCTATAGAATAAGGCGACTCCCGGTCCAATCAAGCATTTACTGTAATCAATAGCGTATTAGCGTGGCATGTGCAGCTGACGGATCGTTGCTATAGAATAAGGCGACTCCCGGTCCAATCAAGCATTTACTGTAATCAATAGCGTATTAGCGTTGCATGTGCAGCTGACGGATCGTTGCTATAGAATAAGGCGACTCCCGGTCCAATCAAGCATTTACTGTAATCAATAGCGTATTAGCGTTGCATGTGCAGCTGACGGATCGTTGCTATAAAATAAGGCGACTCCCGACCCTATCAAGAATTTGATTTACTGTCATTGACAGGATGTACAGCAGACGGGTCGCTGGTATGTCCACTGACTCCGCTTTTCTTCGATTTAAAACGGTATCATTTTGTATAACTTACGGCAAATATCATTTAACAAAAACTATAATAGTTTGATAGTGACTTAAACGTCGTAAATACATCTTAAATAGGATGTTGTTACGACGTTTAAGTTTCAAAACCACAAAATGATTCACCTATGTGTGAGTTCAAAGTTCACTTCCGGTATAAAAGATATGTCTGGTCCGTCAGCTACTCGTGTGCGCCAAGTAAATAATTAAATAAGCCTGCCTATCCGAACAGAGTCCTCGCAATGTCATTATTCCAATTAACCAAATGCTAGCCCTGTCCATTATCTTCATTGGCCCCTTCCATTGACTCAAACTAAAATTCCTCTTCGACCAAGACTCCATTGGCGACGCCCGTTGACTCCGACAGGAAGTCCCGCTTCGATTTGAAACGGCATTATTTTTCAAACTTTTTGGCCAGAAGCATGTAACAAAAAGTAAAATGGTTTGTTGGTGACCTAAGTGTCGTATCTATAGCTTGAATAAGCTGCAGTTACGACGTTCATGTCGCTAAACAACAAAAATGTTTCGAACACATGGCGGCCATTATCGGAGTTCAAAAATCTCAATTCCGGGCTGAATGAATAATTTGATTGGTCGATATATTCCTTGATTGACAGTCGCGATTGGTCAATTATTTGCGACAACCGTGCATTCATATTTGACCCGTCAATTGTCCTGATTTACATATAATAGGTAGAATTATAAGATTACGTTTTTCTGTTCTACTATTATTATTCAAGCTAGAGTAACAATCGGGTGTTTTGAGCCAACGCATAAAAAGAGCTTGGTTGAATGAGCTTGTTTTTGGCTGGAGGCCGATGATTAACGTAACCTTTCAAGGATAATCCGAAATGATTCAAATGAAGTTTCAACTATCAAGATTTAAGAACTTTTAATCGTTTTTTTTTCTTTTACTTCAACCGTTGTATGTATGAACTTTTTATTTGTAGATCAATGAGATTTCGCGCAAACAAGTAAAATTATTTGCTCTGTTTTAATTGGTGGCATTAAATAATAACAAAGAAGAGATGTTGAACCCAAACACTATATCACACTTGTATGTAAAACCGCTACCCGTACCCATACAGCGTGATTGAAATTAGATTCATACCTTCATGTAAAAACACATTCTCATCAACGTCTAAAGAGAAATATTTGCCCTTTTTCTGATTAATGAAATAATAGTTTTAACCTATAGGAGGGAAAAGGTTAAATCTGAAGTAGAAAGTGGTCGATTTTAATATTCACTTAATATAATTTTGAAACTCATGCACTTTTTTTACAACGAAATGTGTCCGAATTTACTCGTCGATTTTGAATTCAAAACTTATCTGTTTAAGCCCTAAAGCTAATTGAGTTGTCAAGGAAATGGGAAAGGATGGCGTAGATAGGCAGGTCTATGTATGGATAAGGCCTAGGTTTAGTCAACTTGAAAGAAGGACACAATATAGACGAACTGTAAATACATGTGATTATCATACTTCTAGATAATTTCTTTCGAGGAAATTGTTGAAATGCGAACTTATTTTATTTAAAAACATTCCCACACAATGACGGTGTCTGACGTCCTTCAATGAAAAATCACAGGAAAACATTGTATAAAATGAAAACATTGCTTGAACCAAGCATTTTCTTTTTTTCTATAGTGTTTTCATCACCGACAGTTTAAAAAATCCTAAATTTCATAATGATTAAATTGTTCTCTGAAATCCCTTTCAATTTGGTTCAGTCTAAAAAACTTCCGTCTAGTAATGGGTTAATGCTTTCCTATAGATAAGCGAGAGTTCTTAATATATTTTCATTCGATAACTTCAAATAACTTCAGTATCTTTATTCATTAAATTCACTAAAACAACAAAAAACAATGAAAGTATCAAATTAATAAACTCACTGTTTTGTTGTTGTTTTGATTTAGCCCTACTTTCGTTCATTTCGCGCTCTAGACTTCTTCTACGCAGGATCAAAGACGTCATCAGGTTGTCAGGTAAATAACTTGCGAAATGGTGCGCTCTTAGAAACTTGTAGTACTAATGGCGGCGTATATTTGTTTTTCATGTGCGATTTATCTTTCATTTCGTAAACAACTGAAGCCTAGTTTAAACCGTGGCTCCGCAACTCGTGAAAATTAGCTCCTGATGTTCACTTAATGATAGATAATTCAACCTATCACTGAAACAAAAGTTATCCTCTACATCATATATACACTCTACTTTTAAATAACAACAAACAAACAAACACACAAACAAAACAAATTGTTACGAAATTGACGGTGCCGAAAAGACCGAATGTGTTTTAAGCCCTAGCTTCCCCCCAAACACATAACAAAATTAATAATAATTAAACTATACTCGAGGCCGTAAAAACATAAGTAAATATGACGTTTGAAACTATAAATTTAAAATACTTTTACGCGGTAAGACTACAGTGTGTCAAAGTCGATTTGATTTCTTAAATTGTGACCCACCACAATTTAAGGTTTGTTTTCATTAAACTATGACAGCAATGATGACGTTTCAACTAAGTCATTCAAACAACCAGCTCGGTCATGAAAATTGACGAAATCCTTCATAAAGTTTAATCATAAGTACATGTGCATATAATAATCATTAGCGAAGATAAGTAAACATTTCCGGTAAAGCATCGGACTCGATTTCAAATGTTGTCAAGCGCGAGTTGCAATCGATAAGCAATAGCACAAAATTCTCTTTCCTGAGAACCCAACTCACAACCTCCTTTTGCAAATTGATATTAAGAAGGCTCTTGTTTGGTTTAGTGGCCAAATAATCGATAGATTCGATAGATTTTTCTTCCTCGGGGGGGGGGGGGGATCTGGTATCCCGATGTGACTTGCAACCGGGATGTCCATGGGACGCAAGAGAGCAACCTATGTGGGTCTCATCTTAGAAATGTAGGAGCAAATACTGTGCAATACTGTTCCCATTGAGGACACATAAAGTTCCAATATTTTACCCAATGGACCTATTATCAAAACATTTGGAACCCATTCTCAAAAGGATGTTTTTAAGGACCCATATGGTACAATAAATTGCAATTTTCTAGTTTACAACCCAATAATTAACCAATTACCACACGATAGAATTTTAGACTGGTCAAAACCGAAAAAAGCTAAAGACGAACATTTTAAGGTAGTGAAATTTAAAACATATTTACCTTTCGGGGAAGAAAACTTTGTGAACATTGAAAAAATTGCTTGTCACAAGCAGTTTCTTCATGGTCCACAATGTATTCTCAAGTTTTTTTTCTCGAGGTGCATAAAAAGCGGGATTGTGCGGTAAATGGTATATTAGATTTAGGTATTTAGGGACGGAGCAAATCTTCACTTGAACCATGCAATAGCACAGACTACATGTAACATCGAAATAAATTTATAAACATACAAACAATAGTTATAATACGGAAACAAGGATTTGTAGTTGAAGTTAAGCTTATTTGATAATAAAGTCAAATGAGAGGGAAAAATGGATTAATTATTCCTGTCAAGTAAAGTCTTGTCTGGCATGGTTTTATCATGTACTCTTTGGATAACCCAATCTTCGCTGCTGTGATGCATATACTGTGTGGACATACCGACGTAAGTCGAACAGCCAGCTTAAAAAATTGTTTTCTAAAGCTGTTTTCTCGAGGTGCATAAAAGCGGAATTGTGTGGTAAACGGTAAAATAGATTTAGGTATTTAGGGACAGGGCAAATCTGCACTTGAATCATGCAATAACACAGACTACATGTAACATCCAAATAATATAAACATACAAACAATAGTAAAAATACAGAAATAGAAGACCTTGCACGAAAGCCTGTAAGGATCCGATTTATCAAACGAAAATAAGGATTTGTAATTGAAGTTTAGCTTATTAGATATTAAAGTCAAATGAGAGGAAAATATTGACTTATTATTTCTTGTCAAGTTAAGTCTTGTCTGGCATGTTTTTTTTTTTTTTTTTTTCATTACAGGTAGTTTACTCATGTACTCTTTGGGTAATAGAAACTACGCTGCTGTGATGCATATAATGTGTTGACATACCAACGTGGTAAGTCGAACAGCCAGATTAATAAACCAGCTGCCTTTGGCCCCCCTGTAGTAAAGAATGTAGTCAAGATTGCCCTAATCTCGACCCATAACTGTATTAATTGCAGGCCTTTTGAAACCTATTTCGGTGTATCACTTTAAAAAGATAAATAACGAGCCACGATTTTTAAGTGGGGCTCTGGCAGTATATTTCTGAATAACCCGTCGATACAAATTGGATGGAAGGTGAGGATCAAATAAAGTAAAATAGTGGTAGGTTACACGAATTTCGTAACTTCAGCTTTAACTAGCTGTTGTTTCGCCGTTTTGCCATTTAAGGACGTAGCACTTTTTTTATAATATTGGAAATGAAAATAGAGAAGGTTCAGCCGCTCTAGGACGAAGCGCTTTCTAGTTATTGTTGAACATTCATGTAGATGAGTTCGAGGACGGAACAGTTTTTTTTTACTTTTATAAGTGTTGGACATAAACGTAAAGGAGTTTTTGCCGCTCAAGGACGGAGCTCTTTCTTGTAAGTTTTGGACATAAACGTAAAGGAGCTTAAGCCGCTCTAGGACGAAGCTCTTTCTTGTAAGTGTTGGACATAAAGGTTGGAGAGTTTTAACCGCTCAAGGATTGAGCATTTTTTATAAGTGTTGCACGTAAACGTAGAAGTGTTTTAGCCGCTCTCGGACGGAGCATTTTTATAAGCGTTTGACATAAACGAAGAGGAGTTTTAGCCGCTCAAGGACGGAGCTCTTTCTTATGAGTGTTGGACATAAACGTAGAGGAGTTCTGCCGCTCAAGGACAGAGCTCTTTTTTCTCTGTGTTTGATTTAATCGTATAGGTCTTTTAGCCGCTATAAGATGGAGCATTTTTTATAAGTGCTGGACATAAACGTAGAGGAGCTCTTTCTTGTAAGTGTTGGACATAAAGGCAGGGGAGTTGAAGCCGCTCAGGGACCATGCTCTTTCTTGTGAGTGTTGGACAAAAACGTATAGGTCTTTTAGCCGCTCAAGGACGGAACTCTTTCTTGTAAGTGTTGGACATAAACATAGGTAGTTTTAGCCGCTCAAGGACAAGGCTCTTTCTTGTAAGTGTTGGACATAGACGTAGAGGAGTTTTAGCCCCTCTAGGACGGAGCATTTTTATAAGCGTTTGACATAAACGTAGAGGAGTTTTAGCGCTTTAGGGCGGAGCTCTTTCTTGTAAGTGTTTTACGTAAACGTGGAGGAGTTTTAGCCGCTCAATGATGGACCATTTCTATAAGTGTTGGACATAAACGTAGATGAAGTATTTAAGTGACGGATCTCGGTGTCAATCTATGAATCAAATCAGTATAAACATACATTTAGACCGGTAGTGAACTGTAAACGCTGACAATGGTCAACGGTTTATCGACTTTAACGTCGTAACTACTGCTTATTGAAGCAGCGTCATTTAGTTTTTTGTTACATGTTATTAGCCATACCTATAGAAAAAATAACTTCGTTTAATTTGTAACTCGAACTTCCTGTTTGCAAGCGATCCGTTCATTAAGTCGGAATTCTTGTAATAGTTAGTAGTCAATCTAGTTAGTCGTAACTAGAGATTTTCCCATCTTCACACAATGACGTTTTCGGACGTCCCACAAAAAATCTTTGGAAAACATTGTGAAAAATGAAGAGATTGCTTGTTACAATAAATTTCTTCCTTATTCACAATGTTTTCTCTTCAAATTGACAAAGATTTTTTCAAAATTTCATTTACTTAAAATTTGCGTCTGCAACTTCTTTCGAATTCTACTAGTCTAAAAATTCGTCAAATGGTAATGGGATGATCAGGCATCCCACCTATAATTCCTACCTATTGCAGTCTCACAAAATTGTCCTGTGTACGTTGGTCCACAAATACAAAGGAAAGCTCCGTTATTATCTTCACAATCATTACCGTTCTGACATGGAGATGGGCTACAAGGATCGGCTACTGAAGTTAAAAATGAAAAAAAGTTTCTAGGAATAAGGCTAATTTAAGAGATGAAGAGAACATGTTTTGTTTTGACAAAAGTATGATCCGAAAAAACTAATCACGCTGTATTATGAATACGCGAAAAACACGGAACTTACGATGTTTTTTTGTTTTTTTTTGTGTGTGTGTGTATCTGTGTGTGTAAGATCGATAAAACATAGAACTTGTGAACAACAAATGGGCGGAACCACTGATGAAAATATAGCTTAAGTTGTTCAATTACTGGAAGATATAACAACCTTACACTAAAATAAACAAGTATCTCTGATTGAATTCTATTTTCCATCTATTTGTTTCAATCAGTGCCAGGATTTACTTTATTGTGTAATGGTCAAAATTGACCAATCGCTGGCAACGTCCATTGATTCAGACAGGAAATTCATCTTCGATTTTAAACGAAATTGTTTTGCGAAATTAATGGAAATTGGCATGTAAGAAAAAGTAAATGGTTGGTTGGCGACGTAAACGTCTTAACTACAGCTTGAATAAGCTATAATTACGACATTAACCAACCCAACAAAAGAATACTTTATATAAATGGCGACCAATATCGGACCACAGACTTACTTCTGGTCTAAATGAATTTCATTTCTCGACTGATTATTTGGTTTACAGCTGCGATTGGTCAATTATTTTGTGGAGAGACCCCATTAACCCCATTTTTTGCTGGAATCTTGTTGACGCAAACTGAACAAAGTAGTCCGACTGAGATATTCTTCTAGCCACAAAACATTTAACCAAATAAAATTTGGGAGTTAGTTACCCAGACGTCGTAATTGACCAATCGCTGGCACCGCCCACTGACTACTATAGCCCCGCCTATTGACACAACAGGCAGTCTCGATTCAACTTTAAACGTCGTTATTTTGAAAAGATTATGGCCAGTAGGATGGATGGATTTCAAAATAACTTTGAAAAGTTGTTCCTTTTAAAGAGTACTTATATCATTCAAACTACGTAAAGTTCACAGTTTAGTTCAAGAGACAAAATTGACCTTGTGACGAAATTGACATATTTGTGTGACACAAAGATAAAATTCACCTATAGGGAGCATAACCTTTTACTTCAAAATAACTTGGCCTGTCTTATCTTGGCCTAATATTATCCAAACTTGATACAAATTCCTATTTATTGCGTGAATTTTTCAGTTTAACTTTTACTCTATATCAATTTACGTAAAATGAGTTCATTTTATGACCCTAATGTTATTTCGAAGGACAAGTTTCCTCTGTCTGTTTGTGAGTGTGTGGGCTGGTGTGTGGATGAAAGTGTGTGTGACAAGCACATAAGCAGAAGCATCCATTTCTAGATCAATTTTATTTCTCGTAATTATTCCTGGAAGCTTATCCGGTCTTAAAAAACTACAGCATTTCAACTCGATTGCTAACCGTTAAGCTGAAAGTTACCTGAACGAGACTTATCATGTTGAGTTTATTCATATAACCGTCTTGTATCGAACAAAATAACTATTTTGTAGTTTGGGCTAATTCGTAAGTGACGAAGTCTCAGCTTGAAGAAGGTATTGTAAGACTTTTCGGAAAGAACTAGGGGTGATGGTAGAATATGCCACAGGTTTGGGGATAATTTAAACTCCGATAGTGTGATTCTTGGCTGTAGATGGTTTGAAGCTTGTCTTTTAACCCTTATCTAATATGTGTAGGCTTAAAAAAGATGTGTCGTTCTGAAGCTATTAAATTGTGACTTTTAGCAATAGTTGGTAGAATACGCTTTTCAGTACGTATCCACCGTGATAGATAGGCAATTGTTAACGCATTTATTAAGCTGTCATTAAGTAACACCTATTGCAGCGCACTGCATGGAAGAAACGGAGTCGTGTATCGCCGCTATATACAAAGTAAAATGCAAAATACCTAAACGGTGTCGTCTAATTTTTAATTAGATTTGACATTTTTTAAAAGTGAAATTAAAATCACATATAGGACTTCTAAGTCCTTATCACCAATGCGATTATTAATGTGCATCTTGCTAAACTATATTCATATATAAAAGACTTGCCAGTGCCGCAGCAATAACACTGGTAGCGCGCCGGACTCCTACCAGTGTCTCAGGTTCGATGCCCTGGGCGAATATCCATTCACACCTTTGTCTCACACCAATGGGCGGGTAATTGTAAACCTAAATGGGATGAGCAGTTTGGGGATCGGAAGGATGTTGTGGTCGTATTGTTTCGAAAAGTAACAAAAATCAATGGTTCGCGCCACCGCGATATGACTGGCTCGCTGTTTAAAAAGTGGCTTTAAACTACAATCAATTAATTAATTCTTTGGCAGGAATCGTAACCGATATCAGCGGCTTTCAAAGCTAGGAAGGAAACTTATTGCCTCCCTTTGCCAATCAAATGAATTTTATAAACGTCAAGGTACATGTTATTAGTGTTTGGTCATTAGATATGGTTTTAATTCAAGCCAGTGACAAATATTTACATATTGATATGTACGTTTTTATATAATTATAGCAGAAACTTTCCCCATGAATTTCAAAGAATTAATAAGTAAAATGATGACTGAATGACATCTGGAAAGATTTGAATTTCGAAAGTCTTATGCACAACTAGACATCATAGGGAGTAACTGTGCAAAATTTCAGCTCATTCCCATCGATAGTTTAGGAGGAGTTGCGCACACAAAAAATTGCTAGCAGTCGGACAGACAGACGGATGGACAGACAGACGGACAGACAGAGGGACGGACTAAAATCATAGAGATACATTGTGGCCAGTTTCTGTTAAATTCTGTGTAAATTGTAGGATTTCTGTAGAAAATTAAATGTAAATTGAAGCTATTTTGTTAAGTCAAGAGCAGATAACTCAGGAACAACTTGAAATTTCGAACAAATTCTAGTCCTAAGGACAAGTAGACATCACACAAAGTCATTGTAGCAAGTTTCCGTTCATTCCCATTCAGAATGTAGGAGAAGTTGTGCTCACAAGAAAACAGTGATTTTCATTCAATAAATTGACAGATAATTCATGATAACACAAGAACAACTGGAATAATTCGAATTTCGAAGGTCTTATGCACAACTAGACATCACGGGGAGTAACTGTGCAATGTTTCAGCTCTTTCCCATTGATAGTTTAGGAGGAGTTGTGCACACAATAAACAGTGATTTTCGTTCAAATCAAGGGCAGATAATTCGAGATAACTCAAGAATGACTGGTGTAATTTCAATTTCAAAGGTCTTATGCACAACAAGACATCATGGGGAGTAATTGTGCCATGTGTCTACTCATTCCAATTGATAGTTAAGGAGATGTTGCGCACACAATAAACAGTGATTTTCGTTCAATTCAAGGGCAGATAATTCAAGATAACTCAAGAATGACTGGAGCAATTTGAATTTCAAAGGTCTTATGCACAACTAGACATCATGGGGAGTAATTATGCCATGTTTCTACTCATTCCCATTGATAGTTTTGGAGGAGTTACGCACACAATAAACAGTGATTTTCGTTCAATTCAAGGGCAGATTATTCAAGATAACACAAGAATGACTGGAGCAATTTGAATTTCAAAGGTCTTATGCACAACTAGACATCATGGGGAGTAATTGTGCCATGTTTCTACTCATTCCCATTGATAGTTAAGGAGATGTTGCGCACACAATAAACAGTGATTTTCGTTCAATTCAAGGGCAGATTATTCAAGATAATTCAAGAATGACTGGAGCAATTTGAGTTTCAAACGTCTTATGCACAACTAGACATCATGGGGAGTAATTGTGCCAAGTTTCAGCTCATTCCCATTGATAGTTGCGCACACAAAAAAATGCTAACGGACGGACAGACAGACGGACAGACTGACGGACGGACGATGGGGCCATAACATAATACGACCCTTCGGGTGTATAATAAAAGAAAACAAAAACAACATTCTTTTCACCTCCTGCTTATACTTTTCTTGCCAGAGTTGTTTATGAAATGGATTTCTAAAAGAAATATTTATTTTTAATCAACAAGTTCTATCAGTGCTTTTAGCCCTTTGATATTAAAGCAATTCACTAAGATATACAGCATGACAAGGGGTAAGTTCAAAACGTTTCTGCTGAAACCTAAAGCTAAAGGATTAGTTGTCAAGGAAATAGGAAAGGATAACGTAGATAGGTAGGTCTATATATGGATAACGATAAGGGCTAGGTTAAGTAAACTTGTTAGATTGATTGATTGAATGGGGTTTTACGCCGCTTTTAACAATCTTTCAGTTATATCGCGGCGGCTGGAGCACCTAACAATGGATTCCTGGCATTTCTCACACCAGTACCGCCATCACATCCTCTCCTAGCCTCCAGTTGCTATCCCACATAGGTCTACGATTATCGACCCATTGATGGAAGACAAATAGTCGGAAAGGATGAGTGCCGCCGTCGGGGATCGAACCCGGGACCTCTAGATTGACAGTCCGACGCACTACCAACTGCGCTATGACGGCGGCGTAAACTTGTTAGAAGGGCACAATATAGACGAATAGTACGTGCATGTGATTATTCTACTTCTAGATCATTTCTTACGAGGAAATTGTCGAAATGCGACCTTATTTTCTTAAACATATTCCAACACAATGACGCTGTCTGACCTCCTTCAAGGAAAAATTACAGGAAAACATTGTATAAAATGAAGACATTGCTTGAACCAAGCATTTTTTTCCTTTTCCATAATGATTTCATCACCGACAGTTTAGAAAAATCCTAAATTTCATAATGCTTAAATTGTTGTCTGCAACTCCTTTCAATTTGGATCAGTCTTAAAAGTTTCCGTCTTGTAACGGGTTAATGCTTTCTGATAGATTAGCGAGAGTTCTTAATAGATTATCATTCGATAACTTCAAATAACTTCAAAAACTTCGTTCGATAAATTCGATAAAACAACAAAAAACAATGAAAGTATCAAATTGATACACAGAGAACCCAGGGGGGGGGAGGGAATCTGGTATCCCGATGTGACGTGCAACCGGAATTTCCATGAGACGCAAGAGAGCAACCTATGTTGGTCTCATCTGAGAAATGTGGGAGCAAACACTGTGCAATACTGTTTCCATTGAGGACACATAAAGCCTATGGACCTGTAATCAAAACATTTTAGACCAATATTATCAAAAGGATATTTCTTGAGGATCCATATGATACAGTGATAGGAAATTTTCTTCTATTCGTCTATATTGTGCCCTTCTGACAAGTTTACTTAACCAAGCCCTTATCGTTATCCATATATAGACCTACCTATCTACGTTATCCTTTCCTATTTCCTTGACAACTAATCCTTTAGCTTTAGGTTTCAGCAGAAACGTTTTGAACTTACCCCTTGTCATGCTGTATATCTTAGTGAAAAAGTCTAGTTTACAACCTAATAATTAACCCATTACCACACGACAGAATTTTAGGCTGGTCCAAAACGAAAGAAGCTTAAAACGAACATTTTAAGGTAGTGAAATTTAAAACATATTTACCTTTCGGGGTAGAAAACTTTGTGAAGATTGAAGAAATTGCTTGTCACAAGCAAAGCTTTTTTCTCGAGGTGCATAAAAAGTGGGATTGTGCGGTAAATGTTAAATTAGATTTAGGTATTTAGGGACAGGGCAAATCTGCACTTGAATCATGCAATAACACAGACTACATGTAACATCGAAATGAATTTATATACATACAAACAATAGTAAAAAAAATCAAAATACTGAAAGCACTGTAAGCTAGCAAAGCATTGTTTGCTTTAGAAAGTATTTCCCTAGTTGGAAAGAAAACATTGTGGATATTGAAGAAATTGCTTGCCACAAGCAATAACTTCTTTGTCCACAATGTTTTCCAAACCTTTTTTCTTGAGATGCTTATAAAGTGGAATTGATTAGGAATGTGATAAAAAGCATATTTTTGAAAGAGTTCTCTGAAATTTAACAGTGTTTCCATAATTACATAAGAACTACTTATGTTGGCGTAGGCATTCATTGGATTTAGTGGTTAAGCCTCCAGTGGCATTTTGCACTCGTTGAACTTTGAGACGACCTCAAAATTTTGTCTGTTAACTTAAGATATCAAAGCTGACGCTTTGCTAGCTAAAAACAGAAACAAAAGACCACTCGCGAAAGCCTGTAGACATCCGATTTATCTCACGAAAACAAGGATTTGTAATTGAAGTTAAGCTTATTTGATAAAAAAAGTCAAATGAGTGGAAAAATTGACTAATTATTTCTTATCAAGTCCAGTCTTGTCTGGCATGGTTTTATCATGTACTCTTTGGGTAGCAGAATCTACGCTGCTGTGATGCATAAACTGTGTGGACATATCAACGTGGTTAGTCGAACAGCCAGATTAATAAACCACCTGCCTTTGGCTCCCCAGTAGTAAAGAATCGATTGTCCCAATCTCGACCTATAACTGTATTAATTGCAGACCCTTTGAAACCTATTTCGGTGTATCCCTTTAAAGGTAAATAACGAACCACGATTTTTAAGCGGGGCTCTGACAGGGCAGAATATTTCTGAAGAACCTGTCGACATAAATTGGATGGTAGGTGAGGATCAAATAAAGTAAAATATGCTAACTTCAGCTTTATCTATATGTTGTTTCGACGTTTTGCCATTCAAGGACGGAGCACTTTTTCATAATATAGGAAAAGAAAAAAGAGAAGGTTCAGCCGCTCTAGGACGGAGTTCTTTTTTTTGTAAGTGTTGGACAATAACGTAGAGGACTTTTTGCCGTTCAAGGACGAAGCAGATGTTTTTATTTTTGTAAGTGTTCACATACACTTAGAGGAGTTTGAGCCGCTAAAGGACGAAGATCTTTCTTGTAAGTGTTGGACATAAACGCAGAGGAGATTTTGCCGCTCAAGGACGGAGCTCTTTCTTGTAAGTGTTAGCCATAAACGCAGTTGATTTCTAGCCGCTTTAATACGAAGATCTTTCTTGTAATCGTTGGACATAAACGCAGAGGAGAATTTGCCGCTCAAGGACGGATATCTTTCTTATAAGTGTTGGGCATAAATGGAGAGGGGTTTAGCCGCTCAAGGATGGAGCATTTTTTATAAGTGTTGGACATAAACGTAAGGGAGTTTTAAAAGCTCACGAACGGAGCATTTTTTATAAGCCTTTGACATAAACAAAGAGGAATTTTAGCCGCTCAAGAACGAATCTCTTTCTTGTTAGTGTTTGACATAAACGTAGACGGGTTTTAGCCGTTCAAGGACGGAGCATTTATTTTATAAGTGTTGGACATAAACGTAGAGGACTTTTAGCCGCTAAAGGACGGAGCTCTTTCTTGTAAGTGTTGGACATAAAGGCAGGGGAGTTGAAGCCGCTCAGGGACCATGCTCTTTCTTGTAAGTGTTGGACATAAACGTAGAGGAGTTCTGCCGCTCAAGGACAGAGCTCTTTTTTCTCTGTGTTGATATAATCGTATAGGTCTTTTAGCCGCTATAAGATGGAGCATTTTTAATAAGTGCTTGACATAAACGTAGAGGAGTTTTAGCCGCTCAAGGACGGAACTCTTTCTTGTAAGTGTTGGACATAAACATAGGTAGTTTTAGCCGCTCAAGGACAAGGCTCTTTCTTGTAAGTGTTGGACATAGACGTAGAGGAGTTTTAGCCCCTCTAGGACGGAGCATTTTTATAAGCGTTTGACATAAACGTAGAGGAGTTTTAGCGCTTTAGGGCGGAGCTCTTTCTTGTAAGTGTTTTACGTAAACGTGGAGGAGTTTAGCCGCTCAAGGATAGAGCATTTTTTTTATAAGAGTTGGACATAAACGTAGAGGAAGTGTTTAAGTGACGGATCTTTGTGTCAATCTATGAATCAAATTAGTCAAATCATACATTTAAACCGGTAGTGAACTGTAAACGCTGACAATGGTCAACGGTTTATCGACTTTAAATCGTAACTACTGCTTATTGAAGCTGCGTCATTTAGTTTTTTGTTACATGTTATTATCGATACCTATAGAAAAATAACGTCGTTTAATTTGTAACTCGAACTTCCTGTTTGCAAGCGATCCGTTCATTAAGTCGGAATTCTTGTAATAGTTAGTAGTCAACCTAAACCTCGTAACTAGAGATTTTCCCATCTTCACACAATGACGTTTTCGGACGTCCCACAAAAAATCTTTGGAAAACATTGTGAAAAATGAAGAGATTGCTTGTTACAATAAATTTCTTTCTTATTCACAATGTTTTCTCTTCAATGACAAAGATTTTTTCAAAATTTCATTTACTTAAAATTTGCGTCTGCAACTTCTTTCGAATTCTACTAGTCTAAAAATTCGTCAAATGGTAATTCCTACCTATTGCAGTCTCACAAAATTGTCCTGTGTACCTTGGTCCACAATTACAAAGGGCAGCTCCGTCATTATCTGTACAATTAACACCGTTCAGACAAGGAGATGGGTTACAAGGTCCGGCTCCTGCAGTTAAAATGAAAAATGTGTCTAGGAATTTAGCTTATTTAAGATATGAAGAGAACATGTTTTGTTTTCACGAAGGTATGAACCGAAAAAACTAATCATACCGTATGAGTACGCGAAAAGCACTAATGATGAAAGAAAAAAAACACCTCAAGTGGGAAAATTATATTCGGTTTTTTTTTTTTTTGTAGTTGTTGTAATTTGTTTTGTGTGTGTTTGTTGTTGTTGTTGGTGGTGGTGGTGGTCGCGCGTGTGTGTGTGTGTGTGTGTGTGTGTGTGTGTGTGTGTGTATGGCAATCAATTAGAGGACCCAGGCTTGAACGCACTCCAACGATTAGAGGACTGCGGTACAATTAGAGGACTTGCACACGGGTCCTCAAAATGTTTTCATTGTATTCAACTGATTTTGATATACTATTATAGAAAATTGAAAAATAATCGAGTCCTCATTTAAACGTTAAAAAGTAGTCTGGACGCACAGAACATGCACACTTTGCTTTTGTCACGTGACTTGAGAGTGTGCTTGACGGCTGGCACAGGTCCTCACATACATATATTTTGTTTTTCCCATGGCTGTATGCACAGGTCCTCAGAAACTTGGGAGTGAAACATGAATGAACATACATACATTTTGTTTTTCTCTTGACTGTATGCATAGGTTCACACAAACTCTTTTCTGTTACAGTACATGTCCTCACAAATATTTCGTCAAGCCTCAATAGCTCAGTCAGTAGTCAGGCTGGCAATTTAAGGGATCTCAATATGACACTGGCTCGAAACCTGGCTCAGCCAACTTACTTTCCGAAAAGTCAATGTGACCTGATTCATTCTTTTTCACCAATGGACAAAGTTTATGTGATAAAGCAGTCAGTGGCTTGGAAAGAAAGCTATGTGTGGTACTGGTGGATAGGTGCACTGACTACCATGATTTGACTGAAACAACGTTCTTTCCAAGTGCACCTATCCATGCTGCCATGGTATTTCTTCACCGGTACCGCAAGTAACGTTTATTTTCTTCCAAAATTAGAATTACTTTTTCAAACAAAGTCCATTGGTGAAAGACGAATGATTCGGGTCACAGACTTTCATCGAACGTCGAAAAGAAAGATAGCCGAGTTGGAATTCGAACCAGTGGCAAACTGGGACCACTTGCTTGTAAATTGCTGCTTATAAGTCGCTACCAACTGAGCTATTGAAACTGCATAATGCGTGAAATGACGCCTTGAACAAATTGAAACACTTTAAAAGACGGCAGGAGGTTGCGGGTTGGATCCCTGGCCAAACATATCGGTGACAATATAGCATTGATAGTAATTGACTAGTTTTCTAAACTATACCGTAGCAGATCATAACCATTCATTGGTGTGTCTTATTCTTGTTTCACTTTTAAAAAAAAGTTAGGTTTCAAAAAAGCCGTCTCTTGCATACAAATCAAACTAAGGACCCAGGCTTGAACGCACACCAACCATTAGAGGACTGCGGTACAATAAGAGGACTTGCACACGTTGAGATTGTCCTAACGTGACGCCACTGTATACTTGATAAAGTGGATTATGGCGCACCAAATGGGTCAAAAGTCTATTTAGACCGTGAACGCATTAAATATACGCGTCCACGCGTAAATTTTATGCGTCGACGCATATATTTACACGTCGACGCATAAAATTTACGCTTTAAAAGACGACAGGAGGTTGCGGGTTGGATCCCTGGCCAAACATATCGGTGACAATATAGCATTGATAGTAATTGACTAGTTTTCTAAACTATACCGTAGCAGATCATAACCATTCATTGGTGTGTCTTATTCTTGTTTCACTTTTAAAAAAAGTTAGGTTTCAAAAAAGCCGTCTCTTGCATACAGATCAAACTAAGGACCCAGGCTTGAACGCACACCAACCATTAGAGGACTGCGGTACAATTAGAGGACTTGCACACGTTGAGATTGTCCTAACGTGACGCCACTGTTTACTTTATAAAGTGGATTATGGCGCACCAAATGGGTCGAAAGTCTATTTAGACCGTGAACGCATAAAACATACGCGTCCACGCGTAAATTTTATGCGTCGACGCATATATTTACACGTCGACGCATAAAATTTACGCTTTGAAAGACGGCAGGAGGTTGTGGGTTGGATCCCTGGCCAAACATATCGGTGACAATATAGCATTGATAGTAATTGACTAGTTTTCTAAACTATACCGTAGCAGATCATAACCATTCATTGGTGTGTCTTATTCTTGTTTCACTTTTAAAAAAAGTTAGGTTTCAAAAAAGCCGTCTCTTGCATACAGATCAAACTAAGGACCCAGGCTTGAACGCACACCAACCATTAGAGGACTGCGGTACAATAAGAGGACTTGCACACGTTGAGATTGTCCTAACATGACGCCACTGTATACTTGATAAAGTGGATTATGGCGTACCAAATGGGTCAAAAGTCTATTTAGACCGTGAACGAATTAAATATACGCGTCCGCGCGTAAATTTTATGCGTCGACGCATATATTTACACGTCGACGCATAAAATTTACGCTTTGAAAGACGGCAGGAGGTTGTGGGTTGGATCCCTGGCCAAACATATCGGTGACAATATAGCATTGATAGTAATTGACTAGTTTTCTAAACTATACCGTAGCAGATCATAACCATTCATTGGTGTGTCTTATTCTTGTTTCACTTTTAAAAAAAGTTAGGTTTCAAAAAAGCCGTTTCTTGCATAAAGATCAAACTAAGGACCCAGGCTTGAACGCACACCAACCATTAGAGGACTGCGGTACAATTAGAGGACTTGCACACGTTGAGATTGTCCTAACGTGACGCAACTGTATACTTGATAAAGTGGATAATGGCGCACCAAATGGGTCAAAAGTCTATTTAGACCGTGAACGCATAAAATATACGCGTCCACGCGTAAATTTTATGCGTCGACGCATATATTTACACGTCGACGCATAAAATTTACGCTTTAAAAGACGGCAGGAGGTTGCGGGTTGGATCCCTTGCCAAACATATCGGTGACAATATAGCATTGAAAGTAATTGACTTGTTTTTTAAACTATACTGCAGCAGATCATAACCATTCATTTGTGTGTCTTATTCTTGTTTCACTTTTAAAAAAAGTTAGGTTTCAAAAAAGCCGTCTCTTGCATACAGATCAAACTAAGGACCCAGGCTTGAACGCACACCAACCATAAGAGGACTGCGGTACAATTAGAGGACTTGCACACGTTGAGATTGTCCTAACGTGACGCCACTGTATACTTGATAAAGTGGATTATGGCGTACCAAATGGGTCAAAAGTCTATTTAGACCGTGAACGCATTAAATATACGCGTCCACGCGTAAATTTTATGCGTCGACGCATATATTTACACGTCGACGCATAAAATTTACGCTTTAAAAAACGGCAGGAGGTTGCGGGTTTGATCCCTGGCCAAACATATCGGTGACAATATAGCATTGATAGTAATTGACTAGTTTTCTAAACTATACCGTAGCAGATCATAACCATTCATTGGTGTGTCTTATTCTTGTTTCACTTTTAAAAAAAGTTAGGTTTCAAAAAAGCCGTCTCTTGCATACAGATCAAACTAAGGACCCAGGCTTGAACGCACACCAACCATTAGAGGACTGCGGTACAATTAGAGGACTTGCACACGTTGAGATTGTCCTAACGTGACGCCACTGTATACTTGATAAAGTGGATTATGGCGTACCAAACGGGTCAAAAGTCTATTTAGACCGTGAACACATAAAATATACGCGTCCACGCGTAAATTTTATGCGTCGACGCATATATTTACACGTCGACGCATAAAATTTACGCTTTAAAAAACGGCAGGAGGTTGCGGGTTGGATCCCTGGCCAAACATATCGGTGACAATATAGCATTGATAGTAATTGACTAGTTTTCTAAACTATACCGTAGCAGATCATAACCATTCATTGGTGTGTCTTATTCTTGTTTCACTTTTAAAAAAGTTAGGTTTCAAAAAAGCCGTCTCTTGCATACAGATCAAACTAAGGACCCAGGCTTGAACGCACACCAACCATTAGAGGACTGCGGTACAATTAGAGGACTTGCACACGTTGAGATTGTCCTAACGTGACGCCACTGTATACTTGATAAAGTGGATTATGGCATACCAAATGGGTCAAAAGTCTATTTAGACCGTGAACGCATTAAATATACGCGTCCACGCGTAAATTTTATGCGTCGACGCATATATTTACACGTCGACGCATAAAATTTACGCTTTAAAAAACGGCAGGAGGTTGTGGGTAGGATCCCTGGTCAAACATATCGGTGACAATATAGCATTGATAGTAATTGACTAGTTTTCTAAACTATACCGTAGCAGATCATAACCATTCATTGGTGTGTCTTATTCTTGTTTCACTTTTAAAAAAAGTTAGGTTTCAAAAAAGCCGTCTCTTGCATACAGATCAAACTAAGGACCCAGGCTTGAACGCACACCAACCATTAGAGGACTGCGGTACAATTAGAGGACTTGCACACGTTGAGATTGTCCTAACGTGACGCCACTGTATACTTGATAAAGTGGATTATGGCGTACCAAATGGGTCAAAAGTCTATTTAGACCGTGAACGCATAAAATATACACGTCCACGCGTAAATTTTATGCGTCGACGCATATATTTACACGTCGACGCATAAAATTAACGCTTTAAAAAACGGCAGGAGGTTGCGGGTTGGATCCTTGGCCAAACATATCGGTGACAATAAATCATTGATAGTAATTGACTAGTTTTCTAAACTATACCGTAGCAGATCATAACCATTCATTGGTGTGTCTTATTCTTGTTTCACTTTTAAAAAAAGTTAGGTTTAAAAAAAGCCGTCTCTTGCATACAGATCAAACTAAGGACCCAGGCTTGAACGCACACCAACCATTAGAGGACTTCGGTACAATTAGAGGACTTGCACACGTTGAGATTGTCCTAACGTGACGCCACTGTATACTTGATAAAGTGGATTATGGCGTACCAAATGGGTCAAAAGTCTATTTAGACCGTGAACGCATAAAATATACGCGTCCACGCGTAAATTTTATGCGTCGACGCATATATTTACACGTCGACGCATAAAATTTACGCGAGCAGTTGAAAATTCCTGCGTCGACGCGAAATTTTCAACTGCTCGCGTAAATACACGCGTCGACGCGTATTTTATCTGCTCGCGTAAATTTTATACGTCGACGCGTATATTTACGCGTGGACGCATAAATATTTACGCTAGCAGTTGAAAATATATGCGTCGACGCGTATATTTTATGCGTGCACGCTCTAGGCCTATATAGACTTTTGACCCATTTAGTACGTCATAGTGGATTCCTAATAATTTTTGGTGGGTTTTCTTTTCAATCCTTGAGAGAAAAGAGGAAAACAGTCGGTGTTATTGAAAAACCTCGTAACTCCAGCTTAATTATATAGCTGGAGTTACGAGGTATCTTGCTATAACATCAATGCAATGCCGTTTCCATTTTGGGGTTTTAAGCAAACATTCTTCAGGGACGTCAAAACCGGTCTTGTTTGGGGGGTGTTATTTTAGCATGAGAATTATTAATAATACAAACGAAATCGCGGATATTATATCAATTATTTAGGGTAAAAACAATAAAATAAGATAAAAGTCCCCAAATCCGTGAGAATTTATAAGGCGTATCTTTTTTTCATTGGACACAAATATAAATTTATAACCTATACACGGTGGGGATTGTGCATGCTGAGATGGATAACGAATACGGAGAAAAATAATCTCGAATCTTGTCAAATATTTTGCAATAACTCCTTAATTTCTTTGTCGACTTTCAAAAGGTCTGTTGCATGTACCCCGCCTTGAAAATCCCTTTCCTCGGATACATGGATTATTTGTGGTAACCTTTTAATTTTTCAAAAAATTGATCCCAAATGACCAGAAAACGGAATGATAACGACTACGGCAAAATAAGCCACTCTTCAGGTAGGAAATTGTGCAATAATTTTCTTATTACTGTGTCAATTTTCAAGCGGTTTGTTGCATGTATCCCGCCTTACTGAGCGCTTTCCTCAGGTGTATTACTTATTTGAAAACTCCCCATATTTTTCCCAAAAATGGATCCCAACTGACCTGAAAAACGACCAGATTTTTTGTCGTTTTTCTGGTCGGTCGCAAAAAGTACAAAAGGGTTTCGTGTAAAGCATACATCGGGGGAAAGAGCTCACCGTTTTTTAATTGGCGCAGAAATAAGGAAGTTATTGCAAAATGTCTTAGCTGAAGCGAGGCAAATTTGTCCGTAGATTTACCCATCCCAGCATGCACAATCCCCACCGTGCTATAGCAAATGGCGGTAGGCTATTTAGTCGTAAAATATACTGAGAGGCAAAAGAAAGTATACACCTTTTGTCTCTATATATCTCTCTTAATTTCAATCATATCGACTCACAATTTTGCATTTTTTATTTCTACCCCAAAACCAATATTAGTTATGATGAATTTCACCTGAAATTGCTTTGACTACCCATACTCCTGCTACATGCCGATTTAGCGAAGCATTAGATATTGCCATTATTCCCTATTTGGTGTCTTTAATCCTTATCATAACAAATCACAACGTTAAATGTTCTCTAACATTCTAACCCAATTCTCGGTGGCTGGTAGAAATTGACCAATATGCCACTTTTTTGCATTAAGACCCATTTTTCTATGACGCAGCATAATAATGAAAGAAACGCGACTTTATATTCACTTAGTCAGGTGACTAGGAACATTCTACGCAAACTTTATCAAAATCCGTCAATGAATTTAGAAGGAGTTATGTCAGATAACCCGTTTGCATCAAGTCCCATTTTGCCATGACGCACCGTAATATGGAAAAGCACTAACAATGTACGCGTAGTCCTAGGTGACTAGACTTTTTCTGTGACAATTCTGTCAAAATCCGTTCATAAATGTAGGGAATATGTCAACACATATGCTTGCATTAATTTAGCGATTAAATCCCCTTTTTCGATGACGCTGTATACTATGAAAAAACGTCGCACCGAAAGAAAAGATAGATGGACGGATAGGCTAAGAAGGTTACATCAATAGACGAATACCTTCGGTGGCGTTTAAAAATTGTACAAAATCTATTAATCGGTTCTCCGAAAACGTGAAAGAACTATGGTGTATACTTAATTTTGCCTCTCTGTATATATTGATTGTTTCAAAGTTGAAGGTTTAACCCATTACAAAATGACAGTTTTAGACTGGTCTAACCTCAAAGATGTTGCAGACGACAACTCTATTTGAATGTCATTTTACATTTATTGATAATTTGAGGAAGAATATATTGTTGGAAATGAAGAAATTGCTTGTCATAAGCAAGTTCTTCATTTTCCACAATGTTTTCAAAAGTCTTTATTTTGTAGGGTTTCTAAGACGTCATTGTGTGGAAATGGGTAAGGGTGCTTCAAGAATAATTTTAAAGACTTTGATCACGATTTTGTTCCCAAACAAATATTGAGCAATATATCTTATACCCTCGCTTTCCTGCAAAAAGCTAGCTCACAACTACACTGTACAACTTGTATAAAGAGACAAATAAATTATGAGCAGGCATTGTAGAGAACATAAAAGTTTATCAGAACGAAATATGCCATTTCAAATTGAAAGAAGCGAATGTAAAAAGCTCAAAGGGGGAAACGTTTCGGTAAATAAATACGTAAACGCCCAAATCAAAAAGTGTCAATTTTCGAATTTTGCACAATAATTTTATGTGAACCTATACTGACGTCCAAAAGAAACGCCCCAGTCCTAATAAATGTCCGATTATTCAGTAAACCTGATTTGAAATTACAAAATAATTTCCATCTGTAAATTTGACTATCTGTTGTTGAAAAATGATGATAAAGAAATAATCAAATTGTTACAGTTTAGAAAAACGGCACATTTAAACAGAGCGGTATCAGAATTTTTATTTGAAAATCTGTAGCACGTGGTTCAAACTTTACTTGCGACGACAAAAGATACCGTAAAACGGCTTATTTGGTGACCACAATTATTGAATACTAAACGCGATGTTGATTTCAACGCTTCAAACCTGACACGCAAATGACGTCAACGTAAGACGGCTTCTTGTATAACAAGCGTTACGCGAGGTCTACCTGACTTTGGACGATTGGCAAATGTTTCTCTAACTCTAACTCGTCGAACAAGATGCCAGATTGTGCAATGAAAGACGTTAAAACGTCAGGCGGCTTGTTTTTCACTTCCCCGTATTCGAAAATGGCTTATCTACGAGCTCTATTTTCCAAGCAGTGTGTCTATTTCAAACGTAAATGACAACAACAACAGTTACCAAAAAAAATACTTATTTGACCACCACAGTAACAGACTACTCGACAGAAAATCGATCCCAACGTCACAAACCTGAAACGTGCATGACGTAAACGTGGAGAATTATCATGCTTTATAGGCGTTAAATGGGGTCTACTTGAGCGTGACCGATCGATAGATGTTTGCGGAACTCTAACGCGTCGATCAAGACACCGAATCGAGAAACACAATATGTTAAACCATCTTGCGACTTGTTTGTGCATTCGTCGCATTAAAAAAATGCCATATTACGCGCTCCCTTTTCAGAATTTAGTCTTGGTATCCTTCAATTTGGATGTTTCATTAGAAAATCTTTAAACTCGTGGTTGCCTATCCACTAACACATGCCACTGTGTAAAATATGACCCATTTCATCACGTGATAAACATACACGAAGCGCACGTAGAAAACGTGACCAGTCACCGGAAATGGACATATTGGCGAATAAAAAAGCACATTTTTTTCATTTACCGTAATTGTCGGTCAAAATGATGATATACAGTATACATTTTACTAACATTGTTGCAGGCATAAGGAAAATAACGACAAATTTCATTGGGGCGTTTCTTTTGGACGTCAGTTTATTTAAATAATGCCAATTCATCAATTTTCGTAGCGTACAATATGATAACTTTTTGAATGTGATGAATGACGTTGCTTTTCTTTAAAAAAAAAAACCGTGTATCCACAGCTTGATTTAAGCTGTAGTTACCAGGTTTTATCCACATCTTGATTTAAGCTGTAGTTACCAGGTTTTCGAAGAAAAGCAACTATATTTTAGCCGGTTCAGTAAGCGGGGTTAATTGGACTTTACCGTTCAAACGTAAAAATTAAAGGGCTATATAAAGCCTCTCTTACAATCCGTCGTGCATCTTTTTAAATCGTACGTTTTAAAACTCTGCAAAATCGCACGATTTATAAAGACAAACTACGGGTTGTAAGAGCGCCTCAAAGAATTGTCCGGTCAATTCTTTGCTGCGTGCAGTCTGTGTCGTGGTTGTGTCCACCAGAATCGTACGTTGCACGTGCGTGCATCGCACGACTAAACGTACGTTTTAGACGCAGACCGCACGCAGGAGCACGTACGACCGGTTGTAAGAGAGGCTTAAGTAAATTTACTACGCGTCATTTGAAAATGTTGGTCCCCTTTATTGCTTTCCATAACAGTTTTGGATAAAGTTTCCCTTACAGAGCATTGAGAGAAAGAACAAGCATATCGCTGCTTTTCAACAAAAAAACTCGTAACTGCAGCTTAAAACCAGGTGCAATTACGAGGTTTTTGTTGAAAAGCGATGATTGTGGCGACTAGCAGTCTCATATCAACCCCACTCAACAGAAAGCTACTTGCCTCTATAAACTATGATTCACCGTGTCGTTTGCAACACCTTCGAATTTTGACCGGTCAAAACTTTTTTCGTCTGTGAAAGGGATTATTGGATGTTGCGGTTCAGACGTAAAATTAAAAGACTATCTAAGTAAAGTTTATGACCTACCATTCTAAAAGGATGGCTATGTATTGCATGGAGAAAAGGACATTTCGTAGGCCTAACTGTGTGAAATGGAAAAAAGTTATTCCACTTGTCCAAAACGAAAGAACTGCGTGTGAATAGGGTATAAAATATTAAAGGGACATAACATTTCAATTTCATATTTTAAAAGTATGTCTTGATGTAAGGATGTGTTATTCTAATGCGTAGAAATGCTATCATTTTTATTTTTTTTTTGAGGTTGTTATTTGTGAGAGAAAAATACGCCTTTAAAGTTGAGACAGAAATGAAAAAAAATCCATGTAAATCTGAACTGTTGTCAACAACAACTTGTTTGATTTTAGCACAAAAATATGTATTTCTCGTAAACGGTTCAGTATTTTGGCTTGACATTTTCGGAATTTTCATAAGAGAATTTGTTCTTTCAGATAAATATTAATGTAAAATTTATGTAAAAAAAATATGAAATGTCACTTTAAGGGGAAATCATCCAAGTATACAGATCAAACTAAGGACCCAGACTTGAATGCACATCAACGAGTAGAGGACTGTGGTACAATTGGAGGACTTGCACAAGGGTCCTGAAATATTTCTTTGTATTCAACTGATTTTGATATGCTAAGTCGAAAATTAACTCATTTGACCGAAATTCAAAATAAAGGAGCTGTTGCAAGCATCGTGGGAAAAAGCCATTGCTCGCGAGTTATAGCTTCTTTATCGTTAACAACAGATAATCCTCGGAAACCATACACAACATTCTTTCCAAGTGTACCCATCCATGCGATCATGGTATTTCTTCACCGGCACAACGTTCTTTCCAAGATACTCACTGTTGTTATCACTTAAACAAAGTCCATTTAAGACAAATGAACCGGATCACAGTGACTTTCAGCAAGCGTCAAAAAGAAAGTTGGCCGAGCCGGGATTCGAACCAGTTCCAAACCGAGACCACTTGCATGTAAATTGATACCCACTGAGCTATTGAGACTGCATAAGTACTGAAACTCAGATGCGATGCGAAATCGCTAATAAACCGAACCGAAAGCGGAAAAATCATAACTAAAAACTGCCTAAACATCACAATGTCATCTAAAAGAGCAGGAGACCGTAATTAGAGCAGGAGACCGTAATTAGCCTATGTAAACACTGTGAAAAAGGAAACCACAGCTGTAGCAGTTTCATTGGTGTGTCATATTCTTGTTTCACTTTTAAGAAAAGTAAGGTTTTAAACAATCCGTGTCTTGCCCCAGAAATTAAACGTGTTTGTATATGGATCAAACAGAGGGCCCAGGCTTGAACGCACACAAACGATTAGTTGACTGCGGTACAATTAGAGGACTTGCACACGGGTCCTCAAAATGTTTTCTCTGTCAAAAATTAAACCATTTGACCGAAATTCCAAATTAACAAGCTAGTTTCGTAGTACCTACATGTACTATAGGCATCAACTGTAATTTGATACTTACTGTTGTCAAATGCATGAGTATGCCAAGTAACATACAAGACGAAATGGTTGTACGGCGCCGAATTGATTGGCCAAAATGTATCCTATCGATCAGGTGGGAAACCAAATTAGCCCAAAACATTTTACGCAGGAAGAATATAAATTTAGAGTTGTTTTCCATCGATGTTTCATTTTGAGAAACCCCCTACATTTACACGTTTGGGATATCCCATGTTTTCAACCGGCAACATGACGAACTCTTGTGGTCAAGAAATCGACGCATTTAGCCCGAATGAAAACATAGAAAACAATCAGTGTTGAGATAAACAAAGAACTATGTTCAAGGGCGGATCCAGGATTTTTTTCCAGGGGGGGTCCAATCCTAAGATATTTTTTCCAGGGGGGGTCTAAGCTCAAATTATGGCTTAAAATGTAATAAATATGTAACATTACACTAAATTTATTTAGTAAAAATTTAATTTTCTGCAAATGCCAGGGGGGGGTCCGGACCCCCTGACCCCCCACCCCCCTCTAGATCCGCCCATGATGTTCAATAAAATAGACGGAACAGCCACACTATAGACTGGTACCACTGTCGACTTTAACAAAAAGCCTTTGTTAAAGTCGACAGCGTTACCGGTCTCAGCCACACTATAGGCTGAACTATCGTCAATCGAAGTCGGCCAAAATGTAGTAATGAACAGTCGCGGAACTGTTCGTTACTCAATGTCCTTGTACAATTTACACCTCCAGTGATAAAGCTCAAATAACATGCCATATTGTACGTACTATAAAAAACAACTATACTGACTGACTTTAAAAACGCATCACTTATTTTCAAAATGTTTTCGTAGTTAAAGTCAACATGATCATATTTCTACTTCTGATATATATTTCAACAAATAAGACACGATATTCAATAAAATTTATTGCAGTCAGTTACCACGTTATTTCGCACGACGTCAACGTGGAAAATATGGATAACGTTTACGTATATACACCTTAGGTGACCAACTGGATTTTTGTTTTCATATTCCATATTCAAATGGTCAGGAGTTACTTTTATTTCTCAATCAATTGTGCAAGTCCTCATCACAACTTTCAAGTTAGGTCCTCGTAATTATGGTCATAAAAGGTATTGTGTAAAATATGCAAATTAGGGTCCTCATACCGAAGGTCCTCATAAATCAGGCTAAAGGTGACAAGTCCTCACTACGTTTTCTTTGATTTACTTTGAGTGTTAAGGGAAAACAATATCAATTTTGTACTTTCCACGCAATGAAAAAGAAACTGACATCACATTGCGTTTTATACGCAAACGTTTTACATGGGTCCTCAGGATAACGCGGAAAGTCAAGGTCCTTATATTGTATGCTGTACAAGTATGTGTGTGTGTGTGTGTGTGTGTGTGTGTGTGTGTGTGTGTGTGTGTGTGTGTGTGTGTGTGTGTGTGTGTGTGTGTGTGTGTGTGTGTGTGTGTGTGTGTGTGTGTGTGTGTGTGTGTGTGTGTGTGTGTGTGTGTGTGTGTGTAAGATCGATAAAACTTTGAATTCGTGAACAACAAATTGGCGGAACCACTGATGAAAATATAGCTTAAGTTGTTCAATCAATGAATGATATATCGACCTTACAATCAGACAAACAAGTATCTACTATTTATTGTTTTGATTTTACCTTCAAATAACTGTCTCTGATTGAATTCTATTTTCCATCTATTTGTTTCAATCAGCGCCTGGATTTACTTTATGTCTAATGGTCAAAATTGACCAATCGTCCATTGATTCAGACAGGAAATTCATCTTCGATTTAAAACGAAATAATTTTGCAAAATTTATGGAAATTGGCATGTAACAAAAAGTAAAATGGTTGGTTGGTGACGTAAACGTCTTAACTACAGCCTGAATAAGCCATAATTACGACGTTAACCAACCCAACAAAAGAATACTTCACATAAATGGCGACCAATATCGGAGCACAGACTTACTTCTGGTCTAAATGAATTTCATTGGTCGACTGATTATTTAGTTTACAGCTGCGATTAGTCAATTATTTTGTGGAGAGCCCATTAACCCCATTTTTGCTGGATTCTTGTTGACGCCAACTGAACAGAGTAGTCCGACTGAGATAATCTTCAAGCCGCAGAAACATTAAGCCAAATACAATTTGTGGGTTAGTTACCCAGACGTCGTAATTGACCAATCGCTGGCCACGCCCACTGACTACTTAAACCCGCCCATTGACTCCAACAGATAGTCCAGATTCGATTTTAAACGTCGTTATTTTGAAAAAGTTATGGCCAGTAGCATGAAACATAAAAGTAGTGTAGTTGGTTTGCGATCTAAACGTCGTAACTACAGTTTTAAAAAGCTGTATTTTGGACGTTTAAGTTGTCAAACCAACAAAATAGGTTAACAAAAATGACGGCCAGTGTTGGAGATCAAATGTTATTACTGGCCTCAATGAATGATTTCATTGTTCGACTGGTCATTTGATTGACAGTCGCGATTGGTCAATTAAAGCTTGAATAAGCTACATTTACGACGTTCAAGTCGCAAAACTAACAGAAATGCTTGATATAATATGCAGATGGAGGGCATTCACTTTTGATTTAACCTATTTCAATACGATCCTCTTTTTACACCGCTCGAAAAAATAAGCGTAGGAAAACATAGAGGAAAATGAAGATATTGCTTGTACAAAGCAATTTCTTCATTATCAAAATTGTTTTCTTTCAAAAAGACGAAACAATGCAATAAAATAATAATAAAAACAAGAGGACCATGATTGTCGTATATCGTGAGTATGATTGCTCAAAGCGTAATGATTTAATATACAAAATATCAAAGCCCTACACCTAATCATTTTGAAGAAGAAGCTTTTTTAAAGATATTCTCCTTTAATCCTAGGTATAGTGAAGATTCAACCATATTGATCCAATTTCAAGAGTACAGTAATTCTTTGAAGTACTTAAGTAGAGGGTCAATAGGCATTAATACATACCAAATATCAAAGCTCTAGGCCTTATGGTTTAGAAGGAGAACATTTTCTATGATATTCTTCATAACTCCTTTCTGGAATTGCACAGAAATGGGCTTATTTTCAAGGATACGGTAATTCTATGAAGTATTTTAGTACAGGGTCAATAGGTATTATTAGGCACTAAATATTAAAGCCTTTGACCTTATGGTTTGGGAGAAGAAGATTTTTAAAGATTTCCTTCTTTATTTCTATGTAAAATCAGGGATCACAAAGAAAAGGGCTAATTTTCAGAGTACGGTAATTCTATGAAGTATTTTGGTAGATGGTCAATAGATGGTGATTTATGCGATATATCAAAGCTCAAACCTTATGGTTTGGGAGAAGAGGATCTTTAAAGTTTTCCTTCTTTATTTCTATGTAAAATCAGGGATCGCACAGAAAAGGGCTTATTTTCAGAATACGGTAATTCTTTGAAGTATTTTGGTAGAGGGTCAAGAGATGATGATGGTAGAGGGTCAATAAATGATTATTTGTTTTATGAGAAAAAGATTTTTTTAAGATTTCCTTCTTTTATCCTATTTTAAATTATGGATCGCCCAGAAAAGGGCTAATTTTAAGAAAACGGTAATTCCTTGAAGTATTTTGGTAGAAGGTTAATAGATGATGATGATATATTCCAAATATCAAAGCTCTAGGCCTAATGGTTTGGGTGAAGAAGATCTTTAAAATTTTCCTTCTTTATTTCTATGTTAAATCAGGGATCGCACAGAAAATGGCTAATTTTCAGAATACGGTATTTTTTTAAGTATTTTGGTAGAGGGTCAAGAGATGATGATGTATACCAAATATCAAAGCTCTAGGCCTTGTGGTTTGGGAGAAGAATATTTTTAAAGTTTTCCTTCTTTTATTCTATTTAAAATTAGGGATCGCACAGAAAATGGCTAATTTTCAGAATACGGTAATTTTTTTAAGTATTTTGGTAGAGGGTCAATAGATGATGTTGTATACCAAATATCAAAGCCTTATGACTTACCGTTTGGGATGAGAAGATTTTTTAAAGTTTTTAAAAAAAAATTCACTCCGTTGCCATAGCAACCAGAGTTCTTTATGGATTTCAATTCTTCGAAGTATTTTGAAAGAGCATGACCTAAGGATCATTTCTGTAAAATTTTGTTGAAATTCCATGATTAGTTTAGGAAGAGAAGATTTTTTTAATTGTGAACGGACGGACGGACGGACGACGTACGGTGACCGATCACAATAGCTCACCCAGAGCACTTCGTGGTCGGGTGAGCTAAAAAGCATCAATTTGAAAGTGTCCTCTGCATCTTCTTTCAATTTGGACCAGTCTAAAATTGTGTTTAGTGTGAATGGGTTAAATGAATTATTTAATTGATCAATCTGTTTTTATTGACAGTCTCGATCCTTCAATCGCAGGGTCACCATATAATGTTTACCCCAAACGATAGACTGGTCCAAATTGAAAGAGATTTCAGACGACAATGACAAGTTTATGTTATTTGATATGAAAACATCCCATGTTGTAGAAACCCTTATGGGAAAAGGAGAAAGTGTTACAAGCAATTTCTCCTTTTTCTACAATGTTTCTCGGGTAAAAATTCACAGCGAAGTAAAATCCCGGGTTTATACAGGATACGGTTAATATAAATAAATATGTATTATATTGACACTCTCACCATTGCTAGTCTGTGCAAATTGATCAATCTAACCAGCGTTAAACATTTTTTTTTTATTCCGAAGATTGTGTTTTTAGCTAGCAAAGCGTCAGCTTTGATAGCTTAAGTAAACAGACGAAATTCTGAGGTCGGCTCAAAGTTCAACGAGTGCAAACTACCACTGGAGGCTTAACCACTAAATCCGATAAATGCCTACGCCATTAAAAGTAGTTCTTAATGAATTTCAGGAATATTGTAAACTCTATTCAAATTGTAGTGAACTGTGTCAAACATACGCTATTTAACCCATTCCCAGTCAATTCCGCTTTTTAAGCATTTTGAAAAAAGGCTTTAGAAAACATTGTGGACAATGAAGAAATTGCTTGTACAAGCAATTTCTTCAATGTCCCTAATGTTTTCTACCCAACAAGGAAAAGTTTTCTAAATTCAACCATGCTTTGCTAGCTTACAGTGCTTTCAGCACTTTGATTATGTATATAGTACAACCTACCCGCTACGATCTCCGTTATACAGCCTTGTCCTCCCTCCACGATCGTATAAATCTGTAAAATACCATAGATTTTAAAACAAAGCACATATTTCATTTCCACATGCGGGTCCAGATTATTATTATCATTTTCAAAGAGGTTGGGGCTTGATGTCCTGATTCCAATAGTCCGGTTTTTCAAATCGCTTTTTTTACATTGAAAATTGAGACAAATAGCCTATTATTGGTAATGCTTTGCAGTGGATTCACGAGATTTCTCGGAGGATTATGATTCGACAATTTCACCGAAAGACTGAAATTATCGAAATTATCACTTTAGCTCCTCCTTTCGTGGGCCCAATGACACTGGTGACGTCATTAGGTTGCTATGATAATGTAATTCTCGTGCGAAAGGATGCGCTTTCAAAACATTCATCCCAGAAAGTACATATTTTCCCTAAATTGTATTAAAGAAATACATGTAGTACAATTGTTTCCTTTTAGTTTATGGTCGATACATCTTTCATTTCGTGAACAACTTTATATTTTTATGAAAATATAGCTTTCATTGTTAACTCAATGTACGATTGATTGATTAATTGATTGATTAATTGATTGATTGATTGGGGTTTAACGCAACTTTTAACAGTATTTCAGTCATATCGCGGCGGCTGGAGCACCTAATAATTGATTCATGGTATTTATCACACAAGTTTTATCACTAAATCCTTTCCTAGCCTCCAGCTGCTATCCAACTTAGGATTACGATAATCCACCAATCGGAGAGACAAATGTCGGAAAGGATATGAGCCGTCTCCTGGGATTGAACCCATGACATCCAATGATTGAAGATTGGAAGTCTGATGCGCTAACGACTGCGCTATGACTGCGGCTCTAAATGAAAGATAAATCCATCTTGTACTAAAACAAAGAATCGTCCTCTATTTAATCGTTTAAACGTATCTTTTCTGTTGTGTAACGTCTGCTATGGTATCTTAAGTAATCCGCTATATTCAAATATATTATACTCCTGTATCGTCGGTGATTTCATGAATAACTGCAGAATGACAAATAGGGAGGGTTTCCTTACATGATTTTGTCATAACGCCGCTTTTAACACGTTTTCAGTCATATCGCGGCGATTTTAGCACCTGGTACAATGGATTTTTTGTGCATCTCGTACCAGTACCACCATTTCACCCTTTTCTAGCCTCCAGCTGCTATCCCGCTTAGATTTACGATTATCTTACCATTGATTAGAGACAAATGTCGGAAAGAATATGTGCCGCCACCGGGGATCGAACCCATGGCACCCCATGATTGAAGATTGGGAGTAACCTACGAAGTACGCTATGGCGGTGGCTTTTCCTTCAATGATAAAATACGTGCACAGTCGTCATTCACGCCGAACCATGCTACTCGTACATATCTACTCTGATCAAAGATCGTCGTGAACTTAGCCTGGAAGATTGTCACTCAACGATCACGACCAATAAAAAAGTAAGTTGTCCTACGCAAATCTTGATAAACTATAATCCGCACGCGATAATCGTGCACATGATCAATCCATGTCATTGAAAACGGACTAAGAAGAAAATTTAAATTAACCAATCGCGGCTGTCAATCAAATAACAAGTTCATCAATGAAATTATTCATTTAGACCAAAAATGAGTTTTGCACTCCAACATTGGTCGCCATTTTCTTTGACCTTTTTTATGGTTTGGCGACTTCAACATAAAATAACTACGGTTGATTAAAGCTGCAGTTACGACGCTTTATTAACTATTATAATTTTTGTTACATTTTACTTGGCATAAATTTTGCAAAATAATGACGTTTAAAATCAAAACGTGACTTCCTGTAGAAGTCAATGGGCGTGATTAACGGAGTAGGTGGGCGTGGCCAGCTATTGGTCAATAGCAACGATTACAATTAGGAGATGAAGAGGATACTTTTTGTTTTCACGGAGGTATGAACCGAAAAACCTTATCACTCTGTATGAATACGCGAAGCCGAGTCGAGTGGTTAGAGCAGACGTGTTTCGATAAGAGGGGACAGAGTTCGATCTATAAGAACGGCGGTCAATGTCGAATTCAAATCTAAATTTTTGACTGAATGAATTATTTGTTTGGTCAATATATTACTTGATTGACAGCCGCGAATGATCAACTGCAATGGTTCAACGAACACGTGTATGTAAATTTGATTTTCTATCAGTTCAAGATTGGGAGCAATTTTAAAAAGAGAAACGGGATAACTTTACATTGACATAGAATCACCATGCAAAGAAGAAAAATATTTTGAATATAAAACTTCTTGTGAATCAGATGGCTTGAAAAAAAATCCTATAATACATTAAAACAAAGTAAATATGGGGTAAAAGGACAAAAGACATTGTCCTGGTCTCGATTTTTCAAGTATGTGAGCTTGCCACAGTGTCACGAAGCGTTGTACATGCGTCACGGTACGGTACTAGAATTACACTATGTGGGATAGCAGCTGGAGGCTAGGAAAGGGTGTAGTGGTAGTACTGGTGCGAGAAATACCAGGAATCCATTGTTAGGTGCTCCAGCCGCCGCGATATAACTGAAAGATTGTTGAAAGCGGCGTTAAACCCCATTCAAACAAACAAAAACTAGAATTACATTAACTCATTGCTAGATGATTTTTTTATATTAGTCCACATTGGAGGAAGTTGCAGAGGATAAATTAAACTGCAGTAAAACTGGAAAAATAAGGGTGAAATAGGGTAAAAAACATCGCGAGAAAAGGAGAAATTACTTGTTAAAAGCATTTTCCTTTCCCACAAAGGTTTTCAATTATCATCATTTTTTAAGGTGTAAGAAAGCATCGTCTTATTCAAGCTGTAGTTACGACGTTTAAGCCTTCAACCAACCATATTGCTTTTTTCTTTCATGCTACTAGCCATAAATATTACAAAATAAAGCCGTTTAAAATCGAAGCGAAGTTTCATGTTTGAGTCAATGGGAAGGGCCAAAGAGGTAGGTTGGCGGGGCCAGCGATTGGTCAATTAGTATTCATCGAATAATTAAATTCAGTCTACTTTTGCTTTATACACCATAGGCAACTTATTTATTGATTAAGGCAAACAAAAAAAGCAGACTGCCTTATTTTTAGCTAGAAAGCGTCAGCTCTGATAGCTTAACTTAACAGACAAAGCTTTGAGGTCTTCTCAAAGTTCAACGAGTGCAAACTACCACTGCAGGCTTGGCGTTGATTGCCTACGACGTAAAAAGTAGTTCTTAGGTATATTTTAGCTCACCAATGCAAATCGTGTTCGAAATGACTCTGATCAGAGGCAAGCAAGCAATTTCTTCATTTTCCACATTGTTTTCTACAACTATTTTCCTGGCGGAAAAAGGAGGGATTGTGTGGGAATGGGTTAAGTCCTTGGTTCAGTCCTTCGAAATAATTGACGGATTGAGACAAGAGACCAATCAAATAATTTATTTATCACGTGTTGCTAGGAGCGAACTTTGATCTCCAACATTTATATTATGCATTTTGTTGGTTGACTTTAAAGTCGTAATTAAAGCTAATTCAAGCTGTTGTTTGAGTCGCCAACCAATATTTTCCATGAATTTTGCAAAATTAAACTGTTTGCTATTGTAGTCGATCTTCCTGTAAAAGATCGGTAGACGTGGCCGTCCATTTCATGTTTATCTATAGTCATGCATGTCGTCAATGCATACTGCTAAAAAAATTAAGGTGAATTCCTGAAAAATGTTCATGAGATCGTTGACTCTTATACTATGATCGTTGACATGTCTAAACAATAATAAAGGATGGTACCGCCGGGGAAAAAATACCCGAGCTAAAAAGAATTAAAGTGACGTACTCCAAAAAAATAAAATCACATACAAAGTCACATATGACGCATTGATATATGTTAGAATTTTGTAAAATAACGAAATTGGAGGTGTTCATTTGAATGGAGGACGTAGGGTTTCTTGCTTAAGTATACTAAATAAACTAATTTATCCCGTTTAACGACAAAAACGTAGTCGGCATTGAAGTTTATAAGTGAGAAGTTCTCTATATCAGTTATCAACAGAAAACTAAGTGTTCAACTAGGAAAATATGCCAGGAAACTGATTTCAATATAAGGCAGTTGTCTTCCAACAAATTTCGACCGGGTGGGAGGGCAGTTTGTCAAAAATTAGCGACTGGGTGCCCGAATTCGATTACATAATTTGTGTTGAGATTTTAGAGAATCTGATTAATCTTCGTTATTTGTGAGCAATGAAAAAATTGCTTCTGATAAACAATGTTTTCATTCTTCACATTATTTCCCAAACTTTAATAAAACAGGGGCGTCAAAGTGTGGGATTGTGCGGGAATGGGTTATCGGACGAAGTGAGTTGTCAAAAAGAGTTACGATTTTGAGGATAACACGTAAATTTACATTAGAAAACAAAATCAAATCTTTGTAACATTATGCAGATGTCGTTCGGTTAACGATGAGATTTTCATAATGTAATTAAAAAAGTCTGTTATGCGTTTATGTAACCCGTCCGGATTCGAACCAGGGACCTCTCCGTCCCGAAGCAAGCGCTCTATGCTGTCGCTATAAAAACGAGCTCGTAATATCACGGCAGTATAAGCACTCCTTTATACACTACCCGGCGACATACACCATCTAAATTCGTCCACGAATCTTGTATATTCAATACCATCAACTTACTAATCACATAACACCACCTCGTTTGGGTTGTTCCCCGGTGGATGCCAAATGTAACCCGCAAATAAATATTAGACTCCATCAGGATTCGAACAAGGGGCCTCTCTGTCCCGAAGCAGCGCAAAAACTAAATTGTACGACAAGACAGTATAAGCACTCCTTATACACTACCCGGCTACTTTCATACTATGAACAAACCCACTTATGCACCCTTGGCAAAACGTATATGCTACTAATTTAGACGATAAACGTTCTATCAAAACAAAACAAAACTTTTTTTGACTTTTTTTTTTTTTTTTTGTCTGAAAGTCGCATTCCGTGATTGTCAACCCGTCACACTTTTGATGTGTTTATGACGTCCTTTCCGCTACAAGTGTTTGTAACACCAAATAAACCTAACATTTACAACATTTCATCGAATTCTGAATTGATTTGAGCATAAAAATCGTAGCATTTTATAAAATAAATGAAAGTAAGCAATTTGCATTTGTAGTTTTAATGGCAAATGAGCAAAATCGAATGCAATCGAACAAATTGTAGCTTTTCTGCAGAAATGTACACGATATCCATCATAAACTAGACAAATATGGCTGTTGAAAAGGGCTTGAAAAAATTTGTGTTGAAGTGTTTAGTGTTAAATTATTTTTTTCTTGACAATTTGTAAATGATATTTACCATTGCCATATCAGGTATTTGTTTTTAGTTAATTTCAATAACGTTTATCTTTTTAAGGTAACAAAACTTCATTTCGCGAGCAAAATAGCGGCTGTACCTTACCGACATTCATGATAACATGATGTCGGGAAAACAAAATATCCAACTAGACCCTATGATAGTTTTCTACAAAAACCAATTCGGTGATCCTTTTATTCTCTGATATTCGGAATTGGCTTACTTAAATTTACAAAATATTAAAAATTTAAGAGACCTCTGTCGAAGGAATCCAATAACATAAATAGTATTAAAGGGTAAAATTTCATCAAAATAAAGCGGGAAAAATGCTATGACACTAATCATTCGCCGATTATCATAGCACCGGAAAATACGGCAATCGATAAATACATGTATAGACTTTGTCATAGTCGTTTTCTCATCGTTAGCTAACCAATCACCAGAAAAAATTCAAGACTGGTCCAAATTCAAAGGTTTTAGCTACTACAAAGGGTAGTAGCTAAGGGTAGAAATCATTGTTGATAATGAAGAAGGTGGTTGTAACAACCAGTTTCCTCTTTTTTCACAAGGTTTACCATAGTTTTTTGGGGGGACTGGGGTTTCGATGGAGGGAGTCAAAAGGCGTAATCGTGTGAGAATAAAGAGAACATTTTATGTTTTAGTTCTTTAAAGTATGAAGCTAAACACCTTATTACAGCGCTTGAAGGCAGTTTTGATATTTCATTTAAGAGATGAAGAGAATATTTTTCGTTTTCATGAAACAAAAAATATTCTCTTCATTTCTTATAATTTAATAGCATCGAGCGAAAAAAACAAAAGCTTTACAAATTTTGACACCTTTTTGAATGGGACTATTTTGTGCGGAAGCATACAAAAACGCTGCGTGCTCAAAGTTTTGTTCATGCAGTTATGAATAAATTTTTTCGACCAATCAGAACGCTCGTTTTTGATAGAAGAAACTAAAAATCAAATATTAGATCTTCTGCCTCCTGAAATATAATAATATTCCTACGCATATCGGGTCCGATAAAAAGTGTTGTACCATAGCAAGTTATTTCTTTTAACTGTACTGTAGATACATTAATATGTAAAAGAAGAATGGATTGAGGAATGAATAATGAAGAAAGAGTTTAAATAAGATACCAAATATAGTATAAGAAAAAAGTGAATAAATGAGAGAAAACATGTACACAATATCTATAGTTTTCCTTGTTTCATTTTGTCACATTTAATTTGCCGTTACATCGTTCTCCTATAAGGATAGATCAGTAAACAATTTCATTAACATATAGAAGTACCTGGAAGATGACGAGAAGAATTCCGAGTACCATGATTGTACGTTTGTTTCGTAACTACAACAAGTAATTTGTGGACGCAAGAGGTCTCTTCCCCAAATATAATACAGTGGCGAATACACAAAAAAGATACTACAACATATTGGCTTACAAGAGGACAGATAGATACGAAGCTGATCTACTGAATTATCTAACCACCCACGCTTTTTAGTATTTGGTGGTCTTTAACAATAACTCTAGGAAACTTGAGTGGTTTCCAATGATGCGAAAAAAAAAATAAAATAAAATACAGAATCGCTATAAAAGCTACCATTCTTGATACCGTTAGACCTTTGTCTTAGACATAATTTTTTTTCATATGGATAACAATTTTGTTGAAAATTAATTTTGTTAACAATGAACAATTATAAATATATTAGAACAGAAATTGATCGATTTATGTCATTTAACTCTAAAAATTAATTTGTTTGTTTGTTTGAATGGGGTTTAACGCCGCTTTAACAATCTTTCAGTTATATCGCGGCTGCTGGAGCACCTAACAATAGATTCCTGGTATTTCTCGCACCAGTACTACCACGACACCCTTTCCTAGCCTCCAGCTGCTATCCCACATAGGCTTACGATTATCTGCCCATTGGTGGTAGACAAATGTCGGGAAGAGTATTGCCGCCGTCGGGGATCGAACCCGGGACCCTTTGGATGATAGTCCGACGCGCTACCAACTGCGCTATGACGGCGGCTTATAAAAATTAAAGAGAATTAATTAAGAGAATATATTTGTTTACATGGAGGTATGAAGCGAAAAAAAGAACTAATCACACTTATGTATGAATCCGCTTCGCGAATCCATACAGTGTGGTTAGCTTTTTCCTTTCATACCTTCAAATAAATAGATAAATAAATAACAAAACAATATATAATCTCTTCTTTTCTTGAAGGAACAAACAAACAATACCTAAGCGTAAACGAGTCATAAATTAAACTCAAATACCGTCAACGCCCAGTCTCTTTTTCTTCTGTATCCTTAAAACGGACCATTAAAAAGAAAACAGCTCTAATGATTTTATCTTCAGATTTTCCACACAAGTTTTCTTTGTCCGCTAAGTAATGGAAACATGTAACAAAGAATTCTAGATGTACCGTATTAAAAATTTTCCGAATTTTTAAGAATGAATACGTAAAAAATTAATACCTACCAATAATAAAGAGGATATTTTGAAATGTTGGTGTTATTCCCGCGAAAAAACTGTAAGGTCATTTTACCTAACAACGTCATTATATACAACAATGAAAGCGCAATTCATGAACATTTTTTCCAGTGGGTTTGGATTCGGGAAAATTCCTTCTGTTTCGATGCGACTGACCAATCGCGGCTGTCAATTAAATAATTAGGCCACCATTGATGTCATTCATTTAGACCGGAAGTGGGATAAGAACTCCGGCATTGGACGTCATTTATGTAAAGCTTTTAGTTGGTTTTGCGATCCAAACGTCGTAACTACATATCATTCAAGCTGTCGTTACAACGTTTGATCGCCAACCAAACTTTTTACTTTTGTATTATACGCTACTGGCCATAAGTTTTGCAAAATAACGTTGTTTAAAATCGAAGTGAAACCTTCTGACGGAGACAGTGGCGGGGCAAAATGGAGTGAGTGGACGGGACTAGCGATTGGTCAATTGTAAAACTTTTATATTCACCATTTTGCACGACAAACTTCTTTTATTTAAATAGAATTTCATTTCTTCGTTAACAATGACATATTCATCAAAATGCGTAAATGGCCTCGTGCTTGGAAATCAGGTGTAAAAGCTTTCTTGGTCTCTGCAAAATAATCACGACCTTATTTTGCTCCACTTCATTCATCTAGGATTCGTTGTCTATTCAAATAGGTTTTTAGAAGTTAAGACACCGACTTTCTGTCATGTAAATCATGCTACAGAATAGCAAAACCTGTTACCTCAAAATTCCGTTTTAGAAAAATGAAAAATTATAGTTTAAGAAAACTCGGTGGCAAAAGGGGCAATACTTTCTTTCATGTTCAAAACTTTTCTTTATCTTATCTTGCTCTTATTTTCTAATTAATACAACCTTTTGATAGTCGTCTGTACCCTCTATTAATTAGGACCAGTCTGATTTTTTGTCGTCTGGAAAGTGGGTTTAAACATTTTACTACCGAAAATTGTTGTCTTGTAATCGGATCCGTTGCGCTTACATGGCTTCTGGATATTGCTAGAACGTTTGACTTTCGCTCAGTCTGACCTGAATCATTGCTTTTCGATTGTATGCTCCCCGAGGGCGAACGTACCGCCGTCGCTTCGTCTGTCCGTCTTTCCGTCCGTCCGCCAGTTCGCCTCCATATCTCTTAGACTTTGGACACAATTAGATTAAACTTCAAATAAGAATTCCTTTTGATATTGCTCTGACGAAATTTTTCCGGGTTTGGATAGCTCAAAGGTCAGGGTCACAATTTAAGGTCAAATATTAGAAATTGACTTTGTTCACAGCATACATGTACCTCCTTCAGTTATGGGTGGATTTCAAATAATTTATTACGTATAGTATAACTATTCTCTATCATAAGTAGATGTATTATTTGAAAGATATTTTCAGATAGCTCCTAGGTCAAGGTCACGGCGAAAGGTCAAATATTAGAATTAAGCATATCTAGAGCAATGACTTTTTTCATTTATCGTAGGATTTCAATAAAACTTGGCACAATTGTTCTCTATCATGAGTAGACGTGCTATTTGGGAAGAAATCAGAAAGCTACAAGGTCACGGTTCATGGTCAGACGTTAAAGTTAGACTACAAATTTGAAGGGCAGTGGGCGAGATGACATACATCATTTTGGATAGGGAGGTGGGAATGACGTCTGAAATTCTTTCAGCCGATTTGCTTCCCCACTCCTATCTTTAATCAATTTTCGAAATGGATTGTCTACTTGCAATTATTAAATTTATTGTCTTTGATGAAAGACACGAGAAAAATATTCGAAGGAAATGGATGGATGGATGGATTTTATGTATTAATCTCAGGCGAGTTATCAGATGACTCGACCTACATAGAAACATCTTGTATTTAATGTTTTTCTTCCATAAGAAGTTCTACGTCCACCGACAAAATCATTGTCCACGCCGTTATGCTCAATACAAAAAATATTGTCTGTACACTAGTTTGTGTGTAGTTCTGTGCGTCTGTCTTGAACAAACAGATATAATTTTCACTGATCGTAAGAGTATGAAGCTTATGCAAAGCATGACATACTAAATGATTGTAGAACAATGTAAGAAAATTAAAGATTGACTTTTGAATAAAGATGCAACACATGTAACTACTTAGAACTGCATGAAGTAAAGAATAAATCATCGAACAATACAAATTGTACGACATGCAAACGAACGAAAGAAATTGGTGAAAACATGAAACAATGTAAAGAGTCGGTTGACTTCAAGGCTTTCAAGATCTCTTTCTTTTTCATACTGATGTTACTGTCCTCCACCAGAACTTAAACATATTTAGTAAAAAAAAAGACAAGAAAAGGAAACCAAATAATAGATTCTATTCCAGCATTAACCAATCGCGGCTGTCAATCAAATAACCAGTCGACCAATGAAATTACTCATTTAGACCAGAAATGAGTTCTTATCCCCGACATTTGCCGCCATTTTTGTTCAGCTTTTTTGTTTGTTTGGCGACTGAAACGTCGTGAATGCAGCTTATTCAAGTAAGTGGGCGAGGACAGGGATTGGTCAAATGACAGTGGAAAATAAAGCTTTTTAGATGATACAACATTCATGGGTATATGTGTATAGATGGAGCGAGGGAGGGACCAATGAAAGCGGGGAAAGGGGCTAAATGGAGCGAGGAAGCGAGGGATAGAAGGACGTATTTATGTACTTTTTCAACTGACTCGACCTGCATAGAAACAGCTTGGAGTAGTTGTTAGTTTTTGGTGTTTGTTGTTGTTTTATGTCATAAAACGTTCTACGCCTACTGACAAAAATAATCGTTTATGATCACTTCGATAAGCTTAATATAATATAATTTGTTTGCACGCTTATCTATATGTTGTGCGTATATATTTTCATAAACGAAGAAAGTCGATAACTTACTCTATTTCTATTTAGGATACCCATTACAATTTTAAATTATAGTACATTACACTTGATGTCACAGTCCTGAATAAGAACTTAAAACCACTTGTCGGAAAAATGATAAAATTTGGGTTGAATTCCAGCATGCAATACCAGAAGAACCAGAAAGTAGACCTATGTTTTAGGTAATGCGTAACAGCAGATATTAAAGCTGCTCTGGTCTGATATTTCTTTGAAGTAAGCAATGTTTAGCTCTGGAAACATATAAAAGTCACAGGGGACTATAAGATGGGTGAGACAATAATTGTCATCTGTAAAAAATGGTAACCTCCACTGTAGCTGCGTCGGTATGGGAGGGGGCGTTATGGTGAAGAAGGAGGACATTTTTCACTGCTAATCTGGGACGCTTTTGCTTGAGCTTTTCTCTGAGATTTTTCAGAATTACTTCAGAATAGTACTCGGCAGTGACAGTTTGGCCTTTTGGCATGAAATGGGTAAGTATCATTCCTCGGGAATCCCCAAAAGGTAACAAGCATGACTTTGCCAGCCGAAGGAGACAGCTGAAAAATTTTAGGAGGTGGGGAACCAGCTCGTTTCCACTGCTATGACGGAGCTTTTGTCTCGGGTTCGGAATAATGAACCCACATATAATCTCCAGTGTTATTGCGGTTCAAAAACTTATCTACTTCCCGATTTAAAAGACTTAAAAATTCTTTTGCATTGGTTACTCTGGCTGCCTTTTGATCTGCGGGCAGCTGTCTAGGCACCCCTGGCACTTACCTTGCCCGTGCCTAGTTGTTCGTGTAAAATATTGTGTGCCGATGCCTTACCGATGTTAAACTTGTTGGCTACCTCCTCCAAAGTTACTCGAAGAGTTTGTTGACAAAAGCTTTAACATTGGCTACCATTGTTAGGGTCCTCACCTCAGCTGGTCGACCAGTCCTAGGTCTGTCACAAACACTTGTTCAGCCTTTACAAAACTTAGAAACCCAGTTGTAGAAGGTTGATCGTGATACACATATATCGGAATTGTTTTAGCCTCTGAGAGATTTGGCAGGGCTTTTCATTTTCTGTAGTTCAACTGATCGCGACCTGTCTATGATTGCCACATTTAACAGTATCAAGATGTTTTTGGAGGCAGTGGCAATTTTTGCACGATAAAGGATGAATCGATCGTTTCGTTTTCATATATGCTGATAAGAAAAATAAAAGGTCTATCGAAAGTAGTTATTAACTTCATTCCAAAAGGATAATAGCGATTTCATTCAACTTGCGGAGACTAAATCGTTTCGGGAAGCTAGGCGCAGGGTTAGTTGCACGCCTTATTCGTGATGCCAACTGACGTAAACAACACGACCTTGAACCTCAAACGTGTACTCATAGGTAAAGAACGCGAGTACAAAATTGTTTCAAAAACGTCTTATCTACAATTGCCGATATAAACCTTTGTCCTGCTGAATATTTATCCTCCTTTCACTATATTTCAAACATCTGACACTGTGTTCAAATATTTTTTCAAACACAACGAAAAACTGGCAGGTTGTGTAGGCTAAGATTAGACTGCACGTCTGTGCAGGTTGACCTTAGTCTATACACCTGTCAAGGCCACTATCAAATCCGAATATTCCGGGATCAGTATGACAAGGGTTAAATGATGGAAAGAGGGTCCAGTGTTTGGCCATGTTGGAATGTGGTCTTGCCTAAGATAAGGTTAACGAACCCGTCAGCGTTGCTTTTGTTTGTTTGTTTGTTTGAATGGGGTTTTACGCCGCTTTTAACAATCTTTCAGTTATATCGCGGCGGCTGGAGCACCTAACAACGGAATCCTGGTATTTCTCACACCAGTACTACCATTACATCCTTTCCTAGCCTCCAGCTGCTATCCCACATAGGTCTACGATTATCGACCCATTGGTGAGAGACAAATAGTCGGAAAGGATGAGTGCCGCCGTCGGGGATCGAACCCGGGACCTCTAGATTGAGAGTCAGACGCGCTACCAACTGCGCTATGACGGCGGCTGGTCAGCGTTGCTAGATAAACATTTGTGCGTCTTATTCAACGGGTAAGGATTGGAATCCTGTTTCCGCCATCCACTCTTTGATCTACGAGGAACTCGGAAAGTGGATGGAGTATTAACTTCCATCTTTATATCAATAATGTTACCGCGAAAAGTAGAAGTTTTTACCCGAGATAATTGTCATAGAACTTTCGACTTTTTCGACCTCACGTTTGTCAAGAAAAGTGGAAATTAGGAACTACTGACTTTCAAAAAGTGGACAATTGCTCCCAAAAATAAATCTACTTTTCGATCTAATAAACAGGATAAGACGCATAGTAAAACATAAAAACCTATCCGACAAGTCGAAAAGTTGAAAAGTCGAAATTAGTTGATTTTTTTCTGGGTAGGATAAATTGTACGGTAGGACTATTGTTCATGAGATAGATCAACTGCGTTATCATTCTACCTATGTACAAAGAATAAAAACAGCGGATTTCCCACCTTCTTTGTTCCATATAAAAGTTTTTTGACAATTGTCAAGTCCAAAAATGCCTATTGTAGACTTTTCGGGTTGACATTTTTTTCTAGAAAAAAGTTAAAGTCTAATTTCTAGCGCAGTTGGTAGCACGTCGGACTGTCAATCTAGATGTCCCGGGTTCGATCCCCGACGGCGGCACTCATCCTTTCCGACTATTTGTCTCTCACCAATGGGTCGATAATCGTAGACCTATGCGGGATAGCAGCTGGAGGCTAGGAAAGGATGTAATGGTAGTACTGGTGTGAGAAATACCAGGATTCCATTGTTAGGTGCTCCAGCCGCGCGATATAGCTGAAAGATTGTTGAAAGCGGCGTAAAACCGCATTCAAAAAAAAAAACTAATTTCTAGTTTTCGAGTTCCTCGTAGGTTGAAAAGTGGATGGCGGATATAGGATTCCGAAGTGAGGGAAACAGGAAAAGCTGGGTAAGTGGGAGTTAAATCTAATCCGTCAATGCCAACTTCTTGACAATTTTTTGAGGGCGGATTAGTTACAGGCAATGCCAATTCAGCGATGTACGACACGAAACCGCTTGTCAGCCAGTGAGATACGCTGTCGTAGACAATGTTGAGTGCCTTTCACCGCCATCTTCGCATTGAATGGGCACAGAATAATCGAGGACGCCCAAGGTAAAATAAGGTGTTGTAGTTATTGTTTCCCTTCAACCCGCCGTTCACCCGTCTGAATCCGGGGGCCTTCTCCGGGGTACTTGGCTGAGGGTTGGGGTTTTACAGTCGCCTTTGACTTCCGTCATATGGCGAGCAGTGCAACTCTCTTTGGTATGGGTATTTTTCGGAACTCAATAATTTGTACTAGAGTGTATGCTTGCTAAACCAAATATTTGCACCCTGTGGTTTAAAAGATAAAGCCAAAAGCAAAGAGTAAAAACAGAAGGAGGAAGAAGAGGCAAAAGACCCTAGCTCAAGATCACCAATGAAAGAAAGATATATATACACGTTATTTATAGATATCCCGCATTGCCTAATATTGTAATTCACGGTTTTATTTACAATGGGCCCCCTGTGGTACATAACTCTAAATGTTTGTCTTTTTTGTGATTATCTGACGTTTAACGTTACATTGCAGCTATGACAGTGAAACTGTGGCGTGGCTTTCTATCCAAGTTTGGTTTATAAACATTGTTATGGAAGAAACCTTAATTGAGTATTAGACTTAAATTTTATTTCAAGTAGTAGAAAAAGGGCGAAGAAGAAAAGGGTGAAGAAATGAAACCAATCGAAGACGAAGCATTGCTTCATTAAAACACACGACTTATCAATCTAACTATGATTGAACGTTAGCTTTTATAAAAGAATATGTTGGAAGTAAGTCTGCTTTTCCCAATTTCGTGTTCGAATATTTCTATCTAAAAAAACTCTTGATTGATTGATTGATTGATTGGGGTTTAACGCTCTTTTAACAGTATTTCTACCATATCGCGGTGCTTGGGACACTTAGTGAAGGATTCCTGGTTTTTAACACACCTGTACCACCATGACATCCTTTCCTGGCGTCCAGCTGCTATTCCACTTGGGTTTACGCTGCGATAGGGACGTTAAAATGTTTAATAGCCTCAAATGACTGCTTAGTCTCGTGGGAAGATATATTTATTAAACTCAGTGATACCAATGATCAAATTTTCATATGTTTTTTTGTTGTTTTTTTCATTTAGACTAAGGTTCATTATCTTAATGACCAACAATAATTTCCACTCTCAATCGTCGTTTCACTATCCAGGATCGATTAACTTGATGATACCTTTAACAATCCTAGCGGAAACAAGTTTCTCATTGACTAAGTCATTTAGACCTATTGGACTAGTACTGGTTGTATTTGACGTTACTTCGTCAGCTTAAGTTGTACTGTCTGTACTGGATCTTGGTTGGTCAGGTTAAAGTCTATGTCACTGGAATCTATGTCAGTATCAATAGGAGTTTCTTCATTGTCCGCCTTTCCACTACCTCTTTTCTTTCTAACAATCTTCTCTTGGTTGTGTAACGGTGATCATGTATGCTCAATAAACACTGGCTTCTTGATAATAATTGGCATCGGAACTGGTCGGGGGCATTTTTATTGCAATATTTGATTTTACAACAACCCATCTTTGTATGTCGTGATATGATTTGTCTTCTTCTATAAGCACAGATATATTTTCGGTATATTTGGAAGTGTCATTCATACTTGAAGTATCTGCGTTGGTCAAATTTAAGTCTTTGTCACTGGAACTCATGAAGGGTTTTTCTTTATAGGTCTCATTGTCTTTCTTTACCAAATTCACACCTCTTGTGTTAGTACCGGTTATGCATTTCTTTAAAATACTTTAATTAGTTTGTTACTGTGAAAATGAGAAAACCCTACATTGGCTTCCCGTTCATAGTCGACTGTATTCGACGAAGATGTTGGTAGATTTATCTCATCATTTGGTTCTCTATCATCTATGATATTGCCCGTTTTATCTACTTCTCGATTGGCTTCAAGTTCGTTCACATTGATGACTTTTACAATAAACCACTACCAGCTTCATTAGAATTTAATGTGCAATTGCCACTAGAGGTACTGGCAACCAAGAAAGTTGTTGAAATTAATATTTAGAAAAATCTCCATGTTCAAATGCTCTAGACAAATCAAGAGAATCACTTTGATAGATAATGTGACTTAGAAATTAAGAAAAGAAGAATCATACAGAAAAAGTTCTTGCCAGAAATCGAATTTATCATAAAAAGGTATATGTACTGTTCTTAAAAGGTTTACGATTCGTGTCAAAGTCGTAAGTATCTAATAAAAATGATACTAACTTATCGAGATAGTAAAAGTTCCTATTTCGAACTAATCTCTCAAATGATTTATATTCAACTAACTTTATGTCATTAAAGTTTTTTTCTAACTTTGATGTTGCATTATATAAATAACTTTAACCGTAGATTTTGCACGCAATGCCTTTCTGATGAAGAAACGTAATTAAAAAGCCTATAATTAAAGTCTTAATTTGATAGCTGATTATTTCATGCAATATGCGTTTACTTTTTGTAATTTATGTAACAAACACACGAAGTTTGCCTGTAAGATGGTGGTTTGAATAGCGGTTTGTTTTGATTGGTAAATCTTTTTAATAATGAATCTTGACAACGTGTTATACATGTAAACCCAGAAAAAGTGCAAAATTTTCTAATACTATTCTCAATCATTATTTTATTTGAATACTTGAACGCTATTAGTGCGGTCCTCGTCACCTTGATTTTACTGTGAACGAGGGCGACGAAGGATTTATTCTAATCTTGGTGATTCACAGGAAGTTAAAAAAGCAATTGACAGGTCGCTTGGACCGCTCTTTGACTCCGCAAGTCCCTTCCAGTGACCGCGTTATTTTGGAAAATCGATAGATAGTGACAGGTAACAAAATAATAAAATGGTCAGTTGGCAACATAAACGTCGTAAGTACATATTGAATAAGCTTTAGTGACGTCGTCTAAGTCGCCAAAATAACAAAAAATATTTCACATTAATGTCTACCTATGTCGAAGTTCAAAGTTAACTTCTGGTTGTAACGGATGATTTGATTGGTCCATTGATTCTCTGATTTACAGGCATGAATATCCACGACCTGTCAATTGAGCCTGTAGGTGATATTTTCAACCATTACACGTTATGTGCCAAGTAAAGAGTTGGATCAGCCTACACATACGCACAGTCTAATCAGAGCCTTAACAATGCGATCTACATATAGATACCTACTCAAAGCTTCTTTACATGGTCATATTCTGAAAGCTCCCAAGGCCTGCCCATGCTGCTCGTTGTCTGCATTTCACGCACTTGCGAAATAGTTTGAAATGTCACTCAAGTGCTCAGTTAAAGTTCAGTTTATCAAAACTGATAAATTTTGTCATATAATTCGACGGCGATAATGTTTCATTTGACGAATACCGATCTGCGTCGACGTTCAGATATTGCAGGTTGAACTCAGAATATTTGATGATTGACTGATAGACGCTAATAATAAAGTCATCGATTTTGTGATTTTTAAAGGTTTCATGTTGGTAAACAATTGATATTTTATCCCCGTTGAAGTATAACTTCATACACAATGTAACAACATCATCGATTGGCGACTAAACCCTTTATTCTTCAACATTTCGTTTTTGTACAAATTTAAATGGGCAACAGAAGGCATTATAAAGTGAGCACTATTCGAAAAGCAACTGTTCAGTTTGATAAAAAATATTGTGGGGAAAGAAAAAATTGCTTGTTACAAGCAATTCCTTCTTTTTCCATAAAGTTTTCTCAGGTATAATATCACAGGGACAATAAGAGATTTTGCTGAGAATGGTTGAAAGGTATTAGCTGTAGCTACGATCTCCTGTTAGAAAATCAACAACCTATTCTTTTTGTGCGTGCTAAAAGTATTCGAAAGAAACTATTCCCAATATGATTGATTGATTGATTGATTGATTGGGGTTTAACGCCGCTTTTAACAGCATTTCAGTCATATCGCGGCGGCTGGAGCACCTAACAATGGATTCCTGGTAATTCTCACACCGGTACTACCACCTAATCCTTTGCTAGCCTCCAGCTGCTGTCCCACTTAGGTTTACGATTATCCAACCATTGAGACAAATGTTAGAAAGAATATGTGCCGCCGACGGTGATCGAACCCATGACCCATTACCTCCCATTATTGAAGATTAGGAGTCTGATGGGCTACCGACTGCGCTATGACGGTGACATTCCCAATATGACTTGGGTTACTCTTTCCCCTCTTTGGTTTTCTTCAGTCTATGTGTGGTGTCCCTGATAGAGAGGTATAGTGTCGCTTGCATGATCTGGAGGCACATATTTCGATTACTAAAAGCAGATATCGATCTAGATTCGTTTCTTTGTCCACACGTTCTTAGGTAGTGCTGACTAATTCTCAAGGAAGCAGAATTGAGAGAATCCAATCGAAGTTAAGATAACTTGTTTCCCTATCGATTTGAAATAAAAATGTTTTAACAAAAGTTTTCAATTCCATGCCTTCCTGAAATAAGAAGTCGTTTTCTTCGGTTCTCAAATAAAGGGGTGCGACAGAAAACAAGTTTTATCTATATACATAAGTCATTTGACATTAGGTCAACGAAAGATGATTATTTTCGCTTAAGTTCTACAGCTTTGTGACCTATCAATAGGTAGACATAGGAGAGCTACTGAACATCAAAATTATTCATTTGAACAGATACAGATCCTTTAGTTAGATGTAAAGCATTCAAACATTATGATATTCAACTCTATCGAAAAAAATCATTTTCTCAAATTCGAGAAGAAAGATTCGGTCGGGCCTTTTGTCCCGATATTATAACGACCACGTTCACAACTTAACTGAACGAAAGAACGCTCTATTCCTTTATTTACCCAGGTATTTATTATGGGCTTTCTACCTTATATTGACTCTTCTGAGGCCGCAGCCTTATATTGACCCCTCTGAGGCCGCAGCGCTTGACTTACGTCTTTGTTCAAAAATATTTTTGAATGATACTTCAGGTGTCGAAAAAATGGATTGTTTCTTGTAGAGTAAAAATTTAACCCTTTCCGGTTCAATCCCTATTTTTTACGTCACAATTTTTACGTTATAATTGAGCAAAATTATAGAAAAGAAAAAAGAAATTGCTTGTAACATTTTATTTTCTACCCTTTATTGAATGGTTACCTTTTTTAATAAAGCCCAATTTTTGCCTGCAAAACCTTTGACTTTGGACAGGTCTGAAATTTTAAAAAACGGGAAAGGGTTAATTTTGACAAATTCTGATAAAACCATCTTTTTACACCAATTACATATTACTTTAATAAATCGTTTCTAGTGCTTTTTCGCATTGTGCTGGCCTATAGGAAACACATCTATTGTTACGTAAATGATTTTGAACAAATTCTAGATGGTCTAAACGGTCGCAACGATGTTCCAATATATATATATATATATATTTTTTTTTTTCGAAGAAATATACCCCGTAAAAATTCAATAGTCATGGGAACAACAACACTTCTCAATTATTCAGTGGCGAGCGATTACAGTCCTGACAGCACTTTGATTATTTCAGCATTGAATATGGAACAATACACACAAGGACTGGACTTCAAATATTTCTAAACTTGTGGTTCGAAGATGTACATCAATGATTTCCGAAGCTTTCAACTTAAGAGGCATAAACATTTTGCAGACGTAAAATTTAAGTTGATTTTAAAAATCCATATATTTTGGGGAAGAAAACATTGCGGATATTGAAGAAATTGAGTGTTACAAGCAATTTTCTCATAGTTCACAATGTTTTCCAAAGCCTTTTTCTTGGACGGTGTAAAAAGGCCTTTTTTGAGGAAATGGGCTAAACAGTAGTTAGAAACAAGATTTAAAAATCGCAATAAGAATATGTTGCGGCATGATTGCAGAATTGTAATTAGGACAGATATGGAATTTAGACATACATTTCGAGGACGTTTATTGGTTTGGCGACTTAAACTTCGAAATTACGTCTTATTCAAGCTTTAATTACAACGTTTAGCTTGCCAACCGACCATTTTGAATTTTCGTCGTGTGTAACTGACCATAAATTTGAAAAGCAAGTCTAACTTTCTGTCGGAGGCAGTGGATATGGTTCTGAGATTATTTTCATTCAACCCGAGACATGCTGAATGAAAATCATATACAGAATCGCTTTAGAATCAAAGGACTGACAGCACTGGAAGGTCTTAATGGGGGTCAAAATTTCTTTGAAAATCGATTGTTTAAACAACTCTGACTTAAAAGGGAAAACAGTAGGTGAGGACCAAAATCAGACTGCACTTATGTGCAGTCTGGTCTTTGTCTATACATCCTGTCAAAACAGGAATATTCCGGGTTCAGCATTAAAAGAGTTAAGCGTTGAATATGGGGCGATAGTATTGATTCAAGGACTCAAAATCCATTGCTTTGAATATATCGCGTCATGGTATGCTCCTTGTGGCATAAATATCGCTGCAAATAATCTCATAGAAAAAATAGTGTTTAACAAATCGATTTAATTTACTAATCGCTAGCAACACCCACTTACCCCATATGCCACGCCCATCGATTCCAAAGAAAATCCCGCTTCGATTTTAGTCGGTGTTATTTTGCAAAATTTACGGCAAGAAGGATAAACAAAAATGTAGAATAAGGTTGAAAAAGCTGTAGCTACGACGTTTAGGTCGCCAAACCAACAAAACAGACTAACAAAATTGGCGCCCAATGTTGGAGACCAAAACTCATTTCTTGTCTCGATGAATTATTTCATTGGTCGACTGTTTGGCTGAATGACAGCCGCGATTGGTCAATTAATAAAATTTGAATTAGGTTTATACACTAAAAAGAGAAAAAGCGTAAGTAGCTTGTTTTTTGGTTTTTTTTAATCGTGCTATTTTGCTCAGCTTTTCATGGTGTGGAAGCGAATGCGAGAAACTGGAACTCGGAAACGCCATTTTAATTCTCAGACGAAATTCTGACATTTATATATTAGAATGAAATTTAGAAATAAAGAAACATATATATTTACATCTCTTTTTTAAAACTAAAAATGATTAAGTAAACGTTTTCTTTTATTCAAAGTTGCTAATTCTATTCAATAAATTTGTAAAAATGTCTACACATCATATAAATATTGTCAAAACAGTTTACAAATCTATGCGTTGTAATTTCCATTTTCGCGAAAAATACAAGAATCTGTACTTAATTCTTTTTAATAATCAAAGTACTAAAAACTAGCAAAACATGGTTTTGTTAAGTAATTTTTTTTCAAAGGTTATCAGGGTTGTCAGAGGTTAAAATAACGAAGGAGTAAACCCTTTCCCTCACAATACCTCTCTTTTCGCCCTTTAAAGACCTAGTTTAAGGAATGTTGTGTATGTTAGACCCCTACTGATAAGCTAATTGCCTTATCTGTAAATCACATCAGGGGGTTAATCATCTTGTATATTCCATTGATGACCATGGTCAAAATTTGACAATATTATGCAATAGCTGCACCTTAGTTTTATGCTGACGAGAATTCGATAGAAAAGAAAGAAAAGTTGATTTTTTAAATTTTATCTAATCATTTAAAATTTCAAATCAATGTCAAACTACTAATTGAAAGTGACTAAGTTGCAGATTGCTGGATTGAATGTAATTGAAAGAAATATGCATGCATTACTTTTTTGTAACATAAGCCGTTTAACAGTTTCTTCAAACATTGTGGTAAAGTATGAATTCTGGTCAAAATACTTTTTTCCCTTTTGATTTATCTCCTGACCTAGAATATATTCATATTTCCTGAATATTATAACAGTATTTAACTAAAAAAGTTCGATTTAATAAAAGAGAAAAAATGTTGAAATATTGAGACGAAAGGGGAAATCAGAAAAATTAATGTTTTCTCCTCTTTTCTCAATGTTGTCTATTCAAGTTATTCCTATTGCTATTCGTGATCTGTTAAGATATGAGTGGCTTAATATTTTGCATTTTTACTCTCTTTGAGAAAGTCTTAAAAATGAGGACTTATTATTCATTAACAATTATCACCAAATAAAATTCAAAATTAATTTCAAGAAACAAATTAGCTACAAAGAAAGTGCAAATATATACCACACACATCCAATTGTATCCAATTGTATATCTCATTGGGGGGGTCAAATAAAGAAGGATTAAACTAGGCCTTTAAGCCATTAAAGCTGACGCTTTACTAGCTAACAATAAGAAAAGACACACTCGAAAAAACATGTTAATGTACACGAGTAAAGTTCTGCACATTTGATGGCAAATCTATAGTTGACATTGTGATATCAATATTGAGTAGAAAGCGACACAAGGGAATATTTTGTTTGTTTGTTTGTTTGTTTGAATGGGGTTTATCGCCTCTTTAACAGTAATTCAGTGATATCGCTGCGCTGTGGCACCTTACCATGGGTTACTGGTATTTCTCACACCAGTACTACCACTACATCGATTCCCAGCCTCCAGCTGCCCATCCCACTTAGTTTTACAATAATCCGCCCCTTGGGTGGAGACAAAGGGGAAAATCAGAAGTATGGAGAATTTTATTGAGCGGTCAACAATTAAAATGGACGCACCGCCCTTGTTATTCAAAACACTACCTGGCAAATTAGACCAATAATTTATACATGCAGAGCAATATTGACCTGCGACGCGGACGTGAATAATTTTGTTTGCAGGTAGTTACGACGTGTAGTTTACCCAGCAACAATTTGCACTCCCGACTATACATTTGCAAGCTATCGTAGTGGAACTTCTTTGTCAAGGGCCATGTACTTTGGAAAGCAATAACTAAAATCTTTCTCCTGACAAAGTATCTTTGAAATCCACCGTTCACTCCAAATAATCCATTTCCACATACCAACTCTCTTTGACTCCCCGGAAAGGCTGTGGATGGAGAAAAGGGTGGGAGGTGTGTCGCATATGATGTAAAAGACCTTCTCACCAACGATTTGCTGTGGCTCCAGCTGTTGATATTTAGCCCCTTCCAAGACAATTGTTTTTTCGATTACGATTGGTGGACGATATATTTGGGGAGATTCTGTGTCCTTCATGAATGGTTCCTCAACCACAATTCGTTCGATGTACACCTCCTCCGTTACAATAATCGGTTCTAGATTTGCTGGGGCGAGGTTTTGGGGCTTCATTTTTGGAGGCTCAATGACAATTCTGTGGGGAGCAAGAGGAGGGTATTCAAGTGGATCAATTAACACAATCCCAAAACTTGAATAATTGGTTCAGAGTGAGGAGGTTGAGAGGGAAGGGCTTTAAAACACGGTTTATCAATAATAATAACCTGGGGCTAAATATTTGGCCACGATGGCGGCTGAATTTCTATTGGGTTTTACTGATTATAAGCGCTACAGTGGAAGTGAGTCTTGGGTGTTCCTTGAATACGGGCTTGTCTACAACAATAACCCGAGACTCATGTTTAGGAGAAGGAGGGGGAGGTTCAATGACATTGGGGCTCTCCTTAATAATTGGTTCTGGGACCTCCCGATTGGGCAAGGGCTTGAACGCGGGGAGGTCTACATAAATAATTCGGGATTCAATTTTGGGGGGTCTGGATTGTTTAATGATGACCTCTTTTTCTTTAATTGTTTTTTCAACTATAATTGGTTTTGGGAAAGGAGGCGGAGGAGGCCCTCTTGGTCCGAATACAACCTTCTCTACAACGATTCGCTGTGGCTTAGGCTGTTGATATTTAGGCCCTTCTACGACAACTGGATTTTCGATCACGATTGGTGCTGGATATTTTGGGGTTGATTCTGCATCTTTGATTATTGGTTTCTCAACAACGATTCGCTGACGTTCGGATACAGGGTAGATCGAAGGTTCGATGTACACTTCATTCGTTCCTGTAATCGGTAAAGTAGAACGACCGTTAAAGCTTCAAACATTGCCAATAGGGAAAAAGATTGACCCTGATCAGCCCGCATTGTCTTAGAGGTTTGATCAGAATCTATTCCTTTCGCATTCAACATGAGTTCTTTTCTCGACTGATAGGTAACATACAATGGACCCCTTCCGATATCCAGATTTACTCCGCTTAGTTTTAGTATAAGAGTGACCTCCCTTAAATCTTTGGGTAGTTCCGGTGAAAAGGTCGCTGATTACGGTATCGAAAACATTAACAGGTTGTTGCCAGCTCTTACTACGTGTCATCTATGTTGAAACCCTAGATGATCTAGGGACTACTTTATTTTAACAGCTGAACTTAATTTTTAAAGCTAAGTGACGTTTTTCGTGCTTATAATCGTAAATGAGCCGGAATGAAAGTGTATTTTTGGGATATACAATAATTCCGGATATACGTATGTATTACCATAAAAACAGCTTTTTTGATCGAAATAAATACAATGATATTCACGGAAATACATTCCGTTATTTCCTTTTTTAAAAAGTGGTTTCACATGTCAAGCGGGGCTTTAAATTTATAAAAAGTCTGTCATTTTACAAACGGGAACTGTTACAAAGAAGCTCTCCATACGTCTTTATTTCATGACCATGGGAATTTACCAAAATACCCTTTTCATTGATAAATATGAGATAAATTTAACCAGAACTTCACTGCATGATCCTCAACAAGCTTTGTAAAGTGATTGAAGGCTCTGTAGGTCCTCCCAAGATGTATCATTCGTTTCTTACCAATGGTAAGTAAGATATATCATTAATTTCTTACCAATCGGCAAATGATAAGGTCTAAGTAGTGTGAGCAGCGGGTTGCTCAGATGAAATGTCAGTTATGCTTAGTTACTGATTTAATGTTGAAAGTGGTGTTAAATCGATAACTGGAGGGCAAAATATGAGACTGTATCAAATTTAAAGGAGTTGCACATGACAACTTTAAGTTTATGAATTTTTAGATATGTTCACCTTTCTGGGCAGAAAACATTCGGCAAAATGAAGAAACTGCTTGTTACAAGCAATTTTGTCATTTTACACAATGTTTTCCCAATTATTTTTCTTAAGGGCCGCCTCAAAGCGTCATTGTGTGGGCATTGGTAAACCAATTTAAATCAATCAACCTGCACAAGCTTTAGCATCTGATATTAGGTGTGTGCCCAAATTTATATTTTTTATATAGAATTTATTTTAATAACCCTGGCTTATACGTCCCTGTTGCTTTAAAATTGAGAATGCATCGTAGAAAAAGAATATGCTTGTTGCAAGCATTTCTTTCCTTTCCACAGTATTTCTACCCTACTGAACGGTTATTTATCGATTTATATTTGATTTAATTCTTTTCATCTGCATCTCTGATATTCATCAAATTGATTACAAAACTTTGAATTTATGTTTTTATTACATTCATATATACCTTATAAGATTGGGTATTGCTATGGCCCTCAATTCCAGAAATTTTGTCATTTTGTTATATACACGTATCTGGTAGTTCTGAGCACATTCACTTGAACGTAATATTTTCAGTTTCAAAAGTGTAATTTATACCAACAAGGGGAGTAACTTAAAATGAATTTAGTGACACAATTATTCCCTTTTCTTTACTATATATCCAACCATCGATCACTTGAAACGCTGAGCATTAGCTTCGGCATATGGTTCTCTTTTTTTAAATTAATTTTTGTTTTCCTATTACTAGTAAATGAAAAAAATATAAATACAATATGAATATTTACTAGATTTTCAAAAGGACAAGAACAATTTTTAGTTCTATTTTCATTTTCTTTGAAGGGGGTGGTGGATAGATCAAAAGTGTTATTCATTCTTTCATGATCATTTGTTTTTGAGATAATGATTCTATAAGACCTGTAACAAATCAAATAGTTTAGTTTAGCATAAATTTGTGAATGACCCAATAAGATTAGTTTTGAAATTAAGTTTTTGGACAAATTGTCATTTTTTCTTTAACAATTAGGCAAAAAAGTCTTGTTTTGTTCATTCCTTTTTGGTGATACATTTGCAAACAAAATGTTTTTTGACAAGAATTTATTATCTGTCATAAAGATGTTAGTGTCATAAAACTGTTACTGAATATATACATGTAAATATATTCAAAATGAAAGAAAGAAAAATCACTAAGTCAAACATTTTTGTAATGAAAGTGACGCACTTTTGAAAATGCATTTTTTTTTGTACTTAAAACTCAAGCTCATTAATTCTAAGTTCATATTATTTTGTATTTTGTAACGAGTATAGTGATTTTCATGAATCATTGAGTATGGGACATTTTAGACAGGTTTTAGATGAAACACGAAAATGACTTAGATGAGAAAACATGTGAAGTTACATACAAAAGGCCTACATTTAAATTTAACTTAAAGGGATTAAGGGACATTGTTGAAAATCACTTGTAACACATGCAATGGATAAAAAACAAAAGTGTTTATTGACTAATAAAAAGATTAAAGGATGCAATCAGTGTAACCATATTGCCAATAAAACTGAAAGGTTATGGACAATCTTTAACATCACCCTTTTTTTTAGCCATTTTTTTTTCTTTTTTTTTTTTTTTTATCATACACCAGAAATATTCATTTATCAAGATTCCATATCATCCTGCATGATTAACCGATTCCCACAAAATAACTTTGTAAACTGGTCCAAATTGAAAGAAATTGTTGATGAAATTTAAAAAATTCTAGAATCTTTGGGTAGAAAACATTGCAGATAATGAAGATATTGCTTATGACAAGTAAGTTCTTCACTTTCTATGATATTATCTACAAATTGCTTGTAGCAAGCTATTTCTTCATTTCAGTGTAAACCTGTTACTCTTTACCTGACAGCAACATTTTATACTGGTCCAAATTGAAAGGAGGTCCAGACGAAATTTTAAAGCAAGTGATTTTTTAGATTTTTCATCTTTCTGGGTGGAAAACACTGTGGAAAATGAAGAATTTGTTTGTTACTAGTAATTTTACATTTTACACAATGGTTTCCCTATAGTTTTGTCTTGAGGGGCGTCAGAAAGCGTCTGTTGTGTGGGAATGGATAATTTGCTACACAATTTGTCAACAAGTTTATTTCACTTTACCAGATTGATAAGTTGCCATGAACTGCATGGAGCTATTTGTTATTCAACCAATTCCCACATAAGCCTGCTTCTTTACGCACTAAGAAAATATATTAGTAGAAAACACTGCAAGAAAAGGGGAACTGTTTGTTTAAAGCAATTTCTTCTTTTCCTCGTGCTTTCTACCGTATCTGGTACCCTTTTTAAATTTGCCCACGATTTGACATTGAAATATCTTGAAATTGGACCAAATTGCTACCTGCTTATTGTTTAAATCTAAAGTTTAGGCATAAGGATGAATTGCAATAAACCCCTATCGCAAGTTGTATTCTTCCCATTTATGGACAATTTTTATATTTTGTAGCCAATAAAAACAGGGAAATGGCTTAAAGATCATAATAAGGAAAATTTTGTACTGGTTTATAAATAACATACAAAGTGGTAAGTATGTAGGCTCATCTAATCTGATTTAGGACATACACGTATCTTCTAACCTCATTTAACAGTTAAATTATACTGCCAAAAAATAAATCTAAATTTATGTAATATTTATTAATTTTGTTAATAGTGTTTATCTACAAATGATCTTGTTTTATTTTGCTTCATTTTCAAAATACTCATTACAAATATAGCAAAATTTGCAGCCGCCCAACATCATTATCATATTAGTTCGAAACTTTCTGGGGACATTTCTGTTCCTAAAATTACAACACCAAAGTCTAAGACCGTAGTTCCAACGTAATGAATTAAAATAACTTTCAATCATGGGTTGGCTTTTTTTTGTTTTGTTTTGTTTTGTTTTTTGCTTTTTTAATGTTCATATTGTTTGCTTATTTACCATGGTATGTCCATGGTGCCGGTATTGCTGGCCAACATTTAAGAACGAAGGCCACCCCAATTTCGAAACGAATTCCTGAGCTCTAAGTACAATTTAAAGATCGGCACTTACCTCAAAATGTTGACTGGTGATCGGGTCAGCAAATAGTGATCATTCGATGTACTTTAATGGTGTAGTATAAGTTAGGTCTAAGGAAAGTAAATAATTTTCCATAGACGACCATTATAACATATTCGCTTATAGCTCGGTCCAAGAGTTTGCGAGAATGACCAGACCTGCTTTAGATTAAAAACGTTCATTCATACACCCAAAAAAAATAATTTTCAATATGGCATGATCCCTTTTCTCTATGACTATTGACCCCATTTTTGAGATGACCCTCCCTGTACAGCTGTTTCTACGGGCAATTCAAAAAACGTATCCACTTTAAAAACCCGCCAGTAAATTGCCAAAATGATTCAAAACCGTTACTTTTGACTTCGTATTTTATAATCGGAACATAAAAGATCTTGAAAAAATCATTGATTTCGAATTTCAATTTTATTGTCCAATCAGAGGCCACCTTGATCTTGTGTTGATATGAACCGGAGTTCCCTATACTTACCTGACAGATGACGGGGAAAATGATTTACTTCCCTTAGACCATTAGCGCAATTAGCTTTTCTCGACGTAAAGAATTACAAACAAGAAAGAGCGGAAGTAGCGTGAAATTTCACCGGAATTACCCAGTAGTTTCAGGGGAGTTAATTCAAGGGCGAATTTTACAGTAACTCTGTATATCGGTAGGGGCCATTATGATGTGTATTATATTGACACAACAAAAGTATTGTCGAAAGTTTACTCTTTTCTTTGGCCACTTTTTAAGCCAGATTGGATAAAAATCAACATTAAAGAGTCGATCTAAACAGATACACCATTTTCAATAGGACTTTTCGGAAATGATCATAGAGGTCCCTTTGTATGTTTTGCAATTAAATTTTCTTCAAAATAACCCCTATATGTGAAAACATATCGATACATCGTCGTACAGTAAGCAAAATGTCGTAAATATAGCTTTGACCAAGCTGTATTTGCAACTTTTTTTCGCCTGACGTCGAAATAGATTGAAATTCATTTACTTTCTCTTAGTTCTGTTATCATATTATGCGGAATGCTCTGTCGTACCCACAAATCTGTTTTGAAATAGGAGTGTATCAGGCGTGTGCACTTTATTCAGTATTACAGACATATACAATCTCAAATGCTCTTTTTCTATTTGAAAAAAGGAAAACTCTGGCCTAAAAGCTTACCAACATTGACTCCTATGGTAGAACCCGGATCTCCTGTCGCTTCTTCACAAACCTGTGCAAAACAAATTGCAATGTTTGTGTATCATGTATACTAAAGTTAAACAAACGACTTTTCATTTCGATTGCCTCAAACCAAAAACTATCAAACCTGTCAAAAATTATTCACTCATTTTCATGAGTAAGTCAGTGAGTTTAGTAAGCCGAAAAAACAAGTGCATTGAAACGGCTAGCTGAATAGTTCAGGGTATTAATATAAACATGCAAGAAATCAATAACTATTTCTTCGTGAGTGGACATCCATTTCAGATTCTTTCACAAGGAAAAATATTTTGAAAAAAAAAAAAACCTTGGTACGTCTGAAAACGGTTCAAAGAAACGAACCCTCATTTCGCAAGAAACTAACTCAAATCGAAATTTTTAGCGGGTTTCATAATTCCAACCATTGGTATTCTCAAAAAATGTGATTTAAATTTTGCGATGACTCATTCGTGTAAGCTCAGAAGGAAAAATAATGCGACCGCTTTACATCATAGAACAGTAAGTGATACCCCACTCATGAATGTTAATTCCGCAAAACTGGGGTCCTGTAGATCTCTTGCAAATTGTACTATTTTCCTAAACATATTGTAGAAAAAAATTACTTCATGTTAATTTCAAAATAGATTTTAAATGATTTTTCGATGATTACTTATTTCAGATAACCAATGAAATGCTACTTGTCTAGAAAAAAACACAAAAAACAATGGGCAGTTTAGAGGTTTGTTTCAGTGTACTCTATTACTTAATCATCGCTGTGCAATGATGATTTATTTCGGAAATAAACACTTACTTTCTCATAGGCATTAGATATACTAAGAAAATTCATTTCATTAATTATATATATAGAATAGCTATTTTCACATATATTTGTTTTGTACATTGAATTGGGTCCTTCAAAATAAGGGTCAGGTTTGGATCAGTCTCGTGTCTTGAGACATTTTGAGAAGGAATTCGAAGTTTATATCACTTAAAAAACTTAAACTTTTTTTTTATACTTTCTCTCTTGAGATGGAAATCATGGTTTGTGTGACTTAAGGAAACTGTAAACTTTTTTCTCGCTAAAAGACGATGGTGGCAAGGTTTGTCAACTTTATTGATATAATCGAGGACCCTGAGAGCAAAATCGATGTATGCCCAAAGGAACCTATCGGAGCATGAGTAAGAGAAAATAGGATGGAGATAAGGGTGCTTCTACAGAGCGCTAAAGTGTTGACGAGGAGGGGGGGGGGGGCATAGCCTTGTGTTAAAGAATAATAAAACAAAAAACTGTTTTTCTGATTTCGTTTTGGCATGTTGGTTTTCTTTTTCACCTGTTTTCATCTGTCCTACTTTTTTTCTAAAAACGGAAAAGCGAAAAGAAATGCGTAACATTTGACAGCAAGTCCGATAGATTGTTTGAGGACGGCAACTTAAGCTAATTGGATGCTTGACCAGCATCCGAGTGGTGGCAAGCATTCGGACAGAATTCCCGTTGTATACCAAAGGCACTGCAGTCTCCGGAGTTATGTTCTGGATTGATGGAGACCGGGGAGACATTGGGACAGTAGAATGTTGAGCTGGTCATTCCTGTGGTTAAATCATGCAGATGGCACAGAAGGGTAAGACCGATGAAGCAGTTACAGTTCTACTACTTTCGGGATAATAAATAACAATAGTGCCATGGTCACAAAATAAGCCGCCACTATGCTGTTGTTTCACGAAAATTGTAGACACTACTTATTTTAACAGAACCAAATTCAAAACATTTGCGAAATTGTCAAGTTCAAACTATTTGTTATGATTGATTGATTGAGTGGGCCCAGAGACTACGTGTCAAGGGGCATAACTCTTGCAAAAATCAATGAACAATAAAATCCTTGATCCAAGTACACCTACAAATTATGGTGATGACATTGACCAAGTTTCATTTAAATAAAGAGAAAAAGTTAAGAGGAGTTGCGTTCACAAGGCTGCAATTTCGATAAGCCCCAGATACTAAGTTTTAAGGGGGCGTAAGTCGGGGAAAATTAATGAGCCATAAAATCCTTACTTCATGCACATCTACCAATTTAGGTTAAAACATCCACCAAGTTTCATTTAGATCCAGCCAAAAACTCAGGAGGAGTTGCATTCACAAGGTTGCAATTTCAATAAGCTCCAGAGACTAAGTTTTAAGGAGGCATAACTGAGGCGAAAATCAATGAACCATGAAATCCTTACTTCATGCACATCTAGCAATTAAGGTAATAGCATTGACCAAGTTTCAAAAAGATCAAGCCAGAAACTTAGGAGGAGTTGCATTCACAAGGCAGCAATTTCAATAAGCCCCAGAGACTAAGTTTAAAGGGGGCATAACTGGGGCAAAAATCAATGAACCATAAAATCCTTACTTCATGCACATCTTCCAATTAAGGTGATAACATTGACCAAGTTTCAAACGGTCGGTCGGACGGACGGATGTACGGATGGACGGACGGACAGACGGAGAAGATGACGCCAATATACGACCGCCTCCGGCGGCGTTTAAAAAGTAGTTTAATCAATTGCAGAACGTCTTACAAAAAGGAGGCTGCTGAAGTGTGTTGAGCATGTGTCATAAGTCCCGGTGACGAGGAATAATAAATCGGGATCTAAGTAAACAGCTACCTCGATAAGGCGCTGAAGGTAGCAATATTGGCCTTCCGGAAACCATGAAAATTGAATTAGTAGAAGTCCGTCAGGGTGAAAAGTGAATGACTGTTCACCGTGAAACCCAATACAAGTTTTTAATGAGTGTACGAAAAAGTGGATCTTCCACTTCGCAGCTTCAGAAGTTGTCGGCATATTTGGCCCGTGCTGGTGAGAGGAACAAAGGCAAAATCTTTGCACCAGGAATGGTCACGTCACCTCTTATAAAGTTGCCGATTGGCTCGTGATTATTTAGATTAAACGAACAGTTAAAACTAAAAATGAAACTAGAAGCTTTTTGTAGAGAAGTTGACCAAAGCCGTAAAAGATTTTATACGAACATTAAATGACATTCATGCATGACGTGCCTATTATGGAGGAATAGAGTATCGAGCAATTCCATTTCGATTTCTTCATAGTGGTATCTTCAAAAATGAATTTGTCAGTTGTTGATCAGGTACGTGCATCGAGCTAATTTATAAAGAAAGTCACGGTATATAAATCAATGACCTAATGTATTTTGCAATGTTTGCTTTCGCATTTTTGCAAAGATGGTCTCTTTCTGGTGTATTTTGTCAACAAAAAGAATTAGGAAATAATCGGAATCAAGCCACCACTAAATATAGAATAATTAAATAAAAACGTACCCCTTCTCCCCCGAAATATAAACTGATTTTTATTGTCAGGATAAACAAGCCAGAGGATTTTTTTTTCTCTAAAAAAAAAAAGAGATACTCTATAATAGGTGGAGAAGGACTGGCAGACAGGCAAGTGAATGCAATCCTTAGAATCCCTCTTTGGAAGCGGAAGATTTACACCGTTGGTAAGACAAGGCTTAAAATAATCCTTACTAATTTGATGCGAAAATTGACTGATCTCGATTGTCAATCAAAGAATCATCGACTAATCAAATAATTCGATTAGACTGGAAGTGAACTTTGAATCGCGATATTGGCCGACATTGATGTGCCTAATAAAGAGGGGTATGATAAACTTGTTTTAATCAGGTCTCATGGCCACGTGATCAGCTTTATCATGTCACTTGATCACGTGACCAGCTGAATCTACTTTTCTAGTGGTTTGGGTACTTTAAAAAAGCCTTGCATGTTTTAAAATATATTAATCTAGAATTTATCTCCAAACAAAAACATTAGACTCGATTCGGCGAAGGGAGTTAACATACAATACGTATCGCGGACATGTTTTGTCGAATATATTTTTAAAATTGGTAACAGGATAAATAGAATAGATAGTATGTGTCTAGATAAGGAAATGTTCATCTGGTCTCGGCTTTAGAATTTATCCGGTTCGCCTTCGGTTAACCTGATAAATTCCTACGCCTTGCCCGATATTTTATTCCAAATCAAGACACCTACCATCTATTCTCTATTTAGCAGTTACGATGTTTATGTCATAAATCAGCCATTTTTCTTTTTTGTTTCTTGTTACTCGCCATATATTTAAAGAATAACGCTGTTTGATATCCGTTACCATTGTCTACCAATTGGTGGGAGACGAAAGCTGGAAAGGATATTTGCGGGTCTATTTTTGAAAGAATTCAATGTTAATGGTACACGTGCAGTACATTGGTTAGTAACCTCATATAACAGCCATTTTCTAAAAAAAAGAGGAAAAATAGACTCATCGCAATTCTACCTTATTTACTGAATTTTGATATGTTTCATAGCTAGATAGTAAATCTTTTAATACAGATATTTGAAAGTGATCTAAACTTAAACGCTTAATTCTTTCACAAACATTACCAGAGAAGTGAATAGAATAACACCGATTAATTTCTTCATAGTTCGTTTATCACAAGTGTGATGTGTTGGTTGGTCTGTCCATAAACAAGAGGCCCACGATGGCTTGAGTTGATCTTGCTGCTTTCTTCTGTTATAGGCTCAATCTGGATAGAACCGTCTATAACATAGTACAAAGAATTACGAAACTTTGAAATAGTGTAATGTGCAAGAAACATGCTTTCATTAATAAAGTCACTCAACAAATTCCTATAGTAAAACGCATTTTGACTTTCCGTAGATAAAAAGCTGCGGGGAAACATTGTGAAAAAATAAGAAATAAATTCAAGGTTTTTCAGATTATATTTTGTGAAGTTCATTTTGACGAAACTGACAAATGTTTTGAAAGGAGGGATCCTTATGGTGACCTGAGAAAGTTTGAAGATAATCAGATGAAAAGTGTGACCTTTATCATGTTAAGCGAAATCATTTCTATTAGTTGATTTATATGGCCTCCTTTTCCTGGTGGAATTCGTGCCTTGAAAAAGTGGAATTGGTCGAGTTAACCCATTTCGACAGCAATCATGCTTTTTAGCGGCTCTCAGGAGAAAAGGTCTTAGAAACATTGTGCATGATAAAGAAATTGTTTGTAAGAAGCACTTTCTGCAGCATGCACACTGTTTTCTATCCCAAAAAGACAATGATTTTAACATTTGATCAACTAAAAATTGTCGTTTGCATCTTCTTTGAATTTGGATCAGTCTAAAATTTTGTCTAGTGGCTCATTTGATTTTTGCCAGAATAGATAAAAATGATACAACTAGTTAAAAGCATAGTTCAAAGAGCTAAATTAAACCGCTATGTCTCAAAGAAGATCTATCGATGATTCAGCGCGAAACAGTTGTAACTGTCTATATAAACATAAAAGCAGTTACAACTGTTTCGCGCTGAACCATCGATATGTGAGTTTAAACCATTCCAAAAAGCCAACTCCTAAGTCATATCCGTTATATTGCTTTGTTTCATGCTGTGTAAATCTTAACACTTTACCGTCATTTCAAATGCTGAAAGAAAAGGTAAATTTTGAATCAAAATAATTTTTAAAAAATCTGATTTTTCAAAATCTATGAAGCTGTTGACGCCAGAAAACGGTAATCATCTCAACTCAATGACAAAATGGGTATCTCATTGTTTGCGACCAAACATCGTACCATTGACGATTGATATGTAATGCCAAGATATTGTAAATGTAGTGATTATAATTTGCTATTTAATAGATTCCAATATTTTCCTTTCTTGCTTAGAACGCCTGACTTTTTTTCAAATAATTCTTTCATGGAGACTACAATACTATTTTAGATTTTGTTATCTTCTTAGATTAACCCGTTAATACACAACCCATTTTTATGTGCTGATATTTCAGATTCAGACAATTTCTTCTTTTCTCTCAGTGTTTTCTATCCAAACTGGCCTTTATCATTCAATTTCAAAGCCTTTTAAACTGCCGTTTGCAACTTACTCGATTCGGATTAGAAGAAGAAGAAGAAAGAAGTTTACTGACATACACTACACCAGAGTTTCGTCAATATATTAGCTATATGATGAATTTGTCACGTTTGTGCGCTCTCACAAAATAATTGTCTCGTACAGTAACATATAAGTTGAAACAGTAGATATATATTGCCGGTGATCGGTTACAAAATTATTTAAAAAAAATAATTGGTCTATAATACGAATATTTATTCTAAATATGATTTTGCAACCAATGACCATACATATATTATTATATCAATTTGGCGAATAAATAGATGTTCTTTGCACTATCGAAGAGAGAACTTAATTTGAAAATAAATTGAAAATAGCCAAAAACAACAAAAGCTGGAGAAAAGATATGATACAATTATTTTTTCAGTCTATTTTCAGAAAATCTTGTGATAATTTTTTATGGTAAGTTATATGTTTTACTTTTCTGCGAATTAGAAGCATATTTTATGTACATGTACTGGTATCTATCTATCTATCTATCTATCTATCTATCTATCTATCTATCTATCTATCTATCTATCTATCTATCTATCTATCTATCTATCTATCTATCTATCTTTCTATCTATCTATCTATCTATCTATCTATCTATCTATCTATCTACCTATCTATCTATCTATCTATCTACCTATCTATATCTACTGCCCAACTCCCCTTTTTATTACTGGGTATTACTGGCAGGTGCGCGTCTGTGCTGGAATAAAAACTGTTGGTCATTGGTTAGGGTGCAAAATTTTAAAAGTATCGTGAGTGTTGGATTAAAAGAGCTGATAAAACATATTTTTGGTCATTCAGGGACGGCTGACTATCTGAAAAGAATCGAGACTCTTTTTGAACGCTGCAATATCAGGTTGCTGTACAATTGTTTCTGGTAGGCTGTTCCATAGTATCACTGTGTATATCCTAAGATAATATTATATTAGATAGGATCGTGGTCTGCATTTCTTAACGATGCTCTACAAGCAAACGATTTTCATAATAGGTAACATAAAGTCTGCAATTATTTCTTGTTCATGCTCTGTAGTGGAATGATAAATTTAAGTACATTGGGCCTTGAACAATAAAATTTTCGGATGAATCTTTCCCGTATGTCGGTTTATTTATTTCATATAAAAGAATGAAATTAGTCCTCTACTGCTTGAGAATTACATAATGTACCAACTCTAAGAGATATTTCGACTCTGTCGTTACCATTTTTTTTTCAAAATGACTTATACAAATAGTCGCCGTCTTAACAAAAATGACTTTTGAAATGTTAAAGTATCTCCCTGTTTCGATGCGAAGTCACAGTAGTCTTAGTTTATTAAGAGTAACATATCGTTTGAATTATATGTATTTAGATATGGTGAATATTAAAAAATAAGTTTTAATAGTAAGGCTGTAACTTTGCCGTTTTGTCATCGTTTAACTGCACAATATTTCATATTCTTATCATTTTTCATGTTTGTATAGCTTGAAATTATTGACATTACTTGACCTTTATGCAATGAATTAATTAGCTTTGAATAGATTCGATCTCGACAAAAGTCGTTCGTTTACGAAAATTCAATGTACATTTAAAAATCTAATGTTGTATATCAACCTAATTCCTCGACGGATAAGTGGCTGAGTGGTATGGTACGCAAATACCTGGAGAAGTCAACACGGGTTCGAAACTGCCCAGAAACCATAATTGGTCGAGTTTTTATTTATTTTTTTTTTAATCAAATGCGTATTAGAGAAATTGCATCTGAACGATTTCACAGTACAGTGATAAAGTTTATCTGTCAGCGGATAAACAGTTACAATAGTATCATTCAGTGACCATTGTCATATCAGCTAAAGCGAATTTGGAGAACAACGGTACAGTATCAAGAATACATGTGGAAACGAAAGAACGACGAATCTGTTTTATGTACAGTGCCGAGTACTAATAAGCTTATCATTCTCTGACTTTTTGAAGTAAAATGATTAAAAAGTAGACGAATAAAAATCGACCGTAAAAAGAAAATATCGCTCTTGCCTCGAACTCCCGACTTTAAGTGCAGTGGGATTTCGCTCTATCACATTCATAGACATTTCGGTATATGAGATGTTTAAATGTTATTTTTAACTGGCGGAATAAAACAGAAATACCGAAGACAATAAGTCAAGCGCGTAATTATGCAAATAGAGGTCATGGTCCGTCAGGTCAATAATATCTTATTATATTTTCTAATCATTTTGTCAAAATGAAACTTGACAAATACATAGTTCAAATGGTTCAATGTTCAATAATGATTTTTAAATCTTGTGCTTTTTATTGTAATGTATATTAACAATAAAGGAAAGTTAGCCTATTACCACAGGTCAAAATTTTAGGTTAGTCTATATTAAAATAAGCTGCATTAGACAAGTTCAAGTTGATAGAGTTTTAAATATCTCTGTCATTCAGTGTAGAAAACAATGCTGAAAATGCAGTAATCGATTGTAATAAGCAATTTCTTTATTTTCCACATTATTTCCCTGAATTATTTCTTGGTGACTTAAATAAGTGAATTTTATTTACTGATTGAATGGGGCTTTAACGTCACATTTAACATGGCCGTTTTTTCTGGTATTTCTCACACCAGTACTATCTCTTTATCCTGTCCGAGCCTCCAGCTGCTCATCCCACTTACGTTTACGATTATCCACCCATCTTATGGGAGCGTAAAGAAGGGTGAATATTTGGGAATGGGTTAACTGATTGTTCTTGAGCATAGTAGGCTCGGGTGTAGGAGTATTGCCATTTAACAAGATTTAGATTACTCCAAGTTCAAAGAAGTTAAAGTTATAAACTGTTTCCCTGTAAATAAAAACATTCTGGGAAATGAACGAATGGCTCTTTACAATGCATTTCTTTTTCTCCAACTTTTTATCAAGCTTGTAGTTAGTATTGAAAAAAAGAGTCAGAAGGATTCGACTTACCCCTTTCCTGTCACTGGAGAGTCTAACTTTCCTCTTTACGGTTTATATCGACAGTGAACACATTTTATATGAAAGAATATATCTTCATCAATTAAAAAATTACCGTTTTTGATCTAATAGACAAACTAATTAATGTGGTTCGTGTTTTCATTCACAATATGTTCTTCATTAGACAAAACACGAAAGAGAAATACGCCCAACAAATACCGATCACCCACTTAAAAAGATTGATAAAATCTGAGTATAAAACTAATAGAGAAAGGCGCCACAAACAATCAGCTGAAGACTAAATTCATTTTTTATTTAAAAAGTTCTCAGAATGAATAAGCCTTTGGATGTAATATTTTTTCATGAGCCAGGGTTTAACATTTTCAAGCTTTACACATGAGCACCAAGGAAAGACTCCGGCCAGCCTTTGCTCCAGCACAGTTGTAATCAGAGTGTTCACTACGAAAACAAAAACTTACCAAAAGCTTCTTTATACTCAAAATACCTTGAGTTAATTACAGGCTGCTCAGTGTATGCACATCACGTACATGTACATCGTTGGAAATATATCGCCCATGATTGAGTGTTGAAAATTCGCAATGCACTACTAAGTTAAGCTATCTTATACACGGAGTATATCGCCACTCTAAAATTCACCTCTAGCCAACAAATAGAATTGAGAATTGAGGTCAATCACAAATAGAATTTTGAAAATAAACAGGTTGTATGACTGTTCAATATTTACGAATTGCTCGAAGAGCGAAAGGTTTGGATCCTTATCAGCATGTATAGTTTATATAGTCTGAGTAGGACTGGTGCTTTCTGGCTCATTTAGCATGACGAGTCAGAAGACTCTAATTTCCAGGGTCAATTTTCTGTTGTCTTGGGCTACGCGTCAAAAGAATATATGAATAAAGGGAGCATTATGAAAAACAGCAAAAGTCCCTTAAACAGACTCAAACAGAGAGGATATGGTAGGTAAAACATTGAAAGGGAACTTTAAAAGGTTGACAACTTAGATAGGGATATGCTACTAAAAGAAAGCCGGAGTAGAGGAAACAAGATAACTCTACACGTGTAAGATTGGTCTTTACATATTCACACTTTCTGTCTGATATTCAGAAAATGGTCTCGAAACATATCGGAGTACTATACGTGTTAGAAATAATGGAATAGGTCTTCAGAGAAACTCCTTTAGTGGCTTCAAAAACAGGAGCCCGTAAAAAAATCATACTATGCTATTTCACCTATGCTTTTTAAACTATCATTGATGAAAATGTATCGATAAAGGTACCTAATCGTCAATAGTTTTAATTTTTCTGTCCAATTCAATTAACACTTTGTTCTTGTTTTCTGTCATAACTGTTTTGTTTTTCAAAAAATGTTATTTTCAAAATATGATGACCTTAATTTTCATTTGCTATCATTCTGAAGGGGAGCGTGAGATGTGTATTTCCGTTTATTTATCGTCGCTACCGTAGCACATGTCCATATGAGCGACGCCCACAGAAGACGGTTAGTTGTTACGGGGGATAGTGCAAGGATACAGGACGAAACTGCTGAGAGCTCCGCCTGGTTCTTTAACGTGCTCGGCTGATAGCACCGTCACACGGGGCCTCGATTTAACGTCTCATCCGAAAGACAATTAGTTTGTTAGTAGATATGGTCAGCCCAGGGCTCGAACCCGTGATCTTGAGGTTTGAAGTCAAGTGCTCTACCAACTGAGCTAATCGGGCTCGTGAGATCTCGATTTTAAGAAAGCAAAAATGGCTGACTTTTGATTCAAAATTGCCTAAAAACTTCGATTTTCCGATGGTGTTTCAAATCGAGATTTACATGCATGAAATATACGAGCTTTTGCAGATTGATATGTATTGAGATAGATCAATAAATGGTTAAGGTCCATTCAGGTATTAGACTTGTGTTTGTATCATTTACACAACTTCCAATAATTTACCTCAAAGATCCCGGAGTGAATAACTCCGGGTACTGCAAAAAGGAGCAAAGACGGCGGGCGTCGTAGCCCTCGTTAACTGATTATCAGAAAGAGGGCTACGACATCTAAAGTAATGGGTACTTATTCCAATAGATCATACGGTGTCACATCTAACACTAGTTGTAGGGAGAGAAACTTTGTTTTGGATGTGAAAGGTTGTTTATGTGGGTGAGACTGGAAGACAGTTGAATGAAAGAATGAAGGAACATCTTCGGGATATCTGTTTGAAACATGAAAAAACAATGTGTGAAGATCTAAGGTTCACTGTTTAAAAACAGATATACTCTGCAGACAGACTAGAGCGCCAGGTTCATGAATCAGCATGGATCAAAAGATTGCAAACGGTACAGCCATATGGTTGCGCAATTCCATTTAACGTTATTTGAGGTCAGATTATGTGCGAGAACGTCAATCGCACGCAAATGTTACCGCACGATTGTTACGTCATATCCGCTATCAGATCAAAGCAAATGGCTGTATTGGGAGATCATAAATAATGTTCTAGATATAAGATTCATTTTCATTTTCTTGATTAAGGCAACTTTTGCCGAAATATTGAAAATGGGAGTGTTTGTGCATAGCAATTAGATAGTCCGATGAGGAACATTATTGTAATATTGTATTTCAAAAGATATAGAAATACATGTTTATGTGCGTGAAAGAATGTGTGTGTGAGGGGTGTGTATATGGGTGTGTATATGCGTACGTGCATATGTGATCTGTCATCTAGGAAACCTAACTCAATTTCTTGCTTTTCTTTATTTAAAAGTATGAACCCTTCTGATTCAAAAGAAATGAAATAAGATGTAAATATATCACTGACCAAGTTCCTTTTTTTTCTACATTAATCCATAGCTAAACGACAAAATTTTAGACAACTAATAGTCTATGAATTTACCAAAACTGTATTTTGGGATTGAAAATATTGTAGATAATGAAGTCACTGCACGTAACTAACAATTTCTTCATTTTCCAGCAAGTTGTTCAAAGTTTATTTATAGAGAGGCGTAGCAGTAATAAGACAAATGTGACGTCATCAAAAGATATGTATTCATATTCAAACCTCGCCTTGTAATATTTTCCTGGATAATGGGTCATATATGTGACCGTAGATCTGGATAGAAAATGACACCTTGGATAATCCAAACATCGAAAATATTTGCCGAGAAGTACGCACCCTCGCGTCGTATATATATAACGCTACAGAGAAAATCCTTTTCCCGCCGTTGTCATTAGGCGTGCCAGGGCTGTATGCACGACGAAATCTTACTACCGAACGCATTTGCTTTAAGAAATTAGAAATGTGTCTAAGACACGGATGTCCCAGATTAAATGCTTGTCACGTGACCTTCAGTTGTGATCTTAAATTTTGGAGTATCCAACTAAATATAGAATATATACGAGCTGGACAATAAACGAGCACCCCCCCCCCCACACACACACACACAGTATCCACGCACGTGCTCACAGAAGGACATAGGATACTCTAAATAGCCGTGGTCATTTTATTGTTGGGGCCTAAATATGGCATGCTTAAATTTGTCTTAACCGTTAACGAGCGTTTTGTCATCTTGAATACAAGATGGCTGTTAAATAGGAGGCAATATATTCTCTCCATTTGTTTGCTGGGTCGAATTGGGCCCGGTGAGTCAACTGTCTTGGCCACATACACAAGCCGCCTCAAAAGGGACAGGAAATAGCGACCTCGACCGGCTGTTTTAAGTCGCCAAACCAACAAAAGAGCTTCACATAAATGTCGGTCAATGTTGGAGTTCAAAGTTCACTTCCGGTCAAAATGAATGGTTCGACTTTTCCTGCGATATTTTGTATAGTCGTTCCATTTCAAAGTGTACTCATTTTTCATTGTTGTCTGCAACATCTTGCAGTTTGGAACAGTCAAGAATTTCAAGAAATCTGAAAGGGTTAAAAAAAGTAAATCTAGGTGATACATTCACCGAAAACTTCATTTTGAGTTAGCCGCCGTCATAGCGCAGTCGGTAGCGCGTCAGACTCCTTATCTTCAATTATGGAATGTCATGGGTTCGATCCCCGGCGGCGGCACATATTCTTTCCTACATTTGTCTCTCGCCAATGGGTGGATAATCGTAAACCTAAGTGGAACAGTAGCTGGAGGCTAGGAAAGGAGTTAGAAAGACATGGAATAAGCACTTTGAAATGCCACCATACATGTCTAATTTACCAAACGCAGCTGTCAATCAAATAACAGTCGATCATTCATTTAGACAAGAAATGAGTTTTGAACTCCAACAGTAGCCGTCATTTTTCTTGACCTTTTTTGTTGGTTTGGTGACTAAAGCCTCGTAACTACAGCTTTTTGAAGCTGTAGTTACGACGTTTAAATCGCAAAGCACTATTCTACCTTTTTGTTACATGCCACTTGCTATAAATTCTGCAAAATAACGCCGTTTAATTCGAAGCGGGACTGATTAAATAGAAAAAAAATGTTTGTTTTTGTGTTAGATCGACTTATATCCAATTTTGTGACCAACTAAAGCAAATCTTCAATCGTGGCTCAGTTTCTCGTTAAAACAACTTTTGCTGTTCTGAACAACTAAAATATATCTTCACTCATAGATCAGCTTCTCGTGAAAACATATCTTTCGTTGTTCAGTCAATGAAAGCTAAATCGATCGTGCAATGAAACAAATAATTAACCATTCGCTGATCTGCCTGCTTACTCCTTTAGCCACGCCCACTGACTCTAACAGGAAGTCCCACTTCGATTTTCAAGGGCGGTTTTTTTTTTTTTTTTTTTTTTTTTTCAAAGTTTATGGTCAGTAGCATGTAACAAAAAGTAAAATGGCTGGTTGGCGACATAAACGTCGTAACTACAGCTTTGATAAGCTGTACTTACGACGTTTAAGTCGTCAAACCAACAAAAAAGTCAACAAAATGGAGACCAATGTCGGAGTTGGAAGTTCAGATCCGGGCTGAATAAATGATTTGATTGGCTGGTCGATTTCTTGATTGACAGCCGCGATTGGTTTATTGTCCTATACATATTAAGATAAAGAAACTACTCTTTTTTAAAACTACAAAGTCATCTTGTAAATAGTCTCTTTTATTTAAAGTAAATATATAATTAGTAAGTCTATGCAATATAAAAGTAACACTTTCTACATATTGTATAAATATTCTCATAAGAGTTTATACATCTCTGCATTCAAATTTCCATTTTACCCTGAAAGTGAGAAAGACATTTTTTTCTTTTCGATAGAAAACAATATCACATGAATGTATGTGGGAAAGTTCTGTTCATTTTTCCCCACTACCCCAAGAAATTTGCACCTTGTTACTTGTAGAGCCCAAATCTCTTTAACACAGTCTCACACAAACCCTTATTTGTACGCCATACGAAGAAGACTTATTTGCTTTGTGAATAATGGAGCAATTACTTATGACAAGCAATTTCCCCATTTCCCACAATGTTCTCTTAAAATAAACAAAGACTGTTAAAATCTCATCAATTTGTAATCATCTTCTGTAAATACTTTCAATTTTGACGACCCTAAAATTCCGTTGTCTGGTAATAAGTTAACCCATTACCTCCAATCCCGTAATTTTTTATAAATATTTTGTGAAAGGAAAACATGTCTGTACAAGTTTCTTTTCTCAAACTTTCTACCCTATATGATGCTTACATTTTAGTTTACAATCTTTTGTTTGCAACGCCCTTCAAATGAAACACCTGGCCAAGACCAAATTTTGAGGACTGGAAATACAGCTTTCAGTTCATATATCTAAGCCACACTAAAAGGAGGAAATAAATAGGAAATGTTATGTCGTGATAGAGATACAACACATTGTATTTATTTTGAGTTGCGGCGAAAAAATTTGATAATTCAGAAGATCGAAGGTCGAGTGGAATATCAAATTTACCTCCGCAGCGAGAAGCAAATACAAGATGTTGTGTCTCTTCCGTAACATGATTTTCTATTTATTATAAAGCTACATTTTTGTAATATAAATTCGATGAAATAATGAAAAATCTGTATTTCTACAAGTATTTCCTTTCCCCCTTTAGCATTCTGATTACGTTTATTCGCACTATGACGTTATCTACAAAAATGAAAATGACGTAAATTGGGCTACTTTATATGGAACCGTATTTGACATTGTTAGATTCGGATTTTTTTCTGACGTTTCCGCTTCTGACTGTGTGGAATCAATATATATTTACAGATATATATAAAAGAAGCATCTCATAGTCAGTAATTACCACGCACCTCCTCTAGAACTGGAATAAGCTAAGGTTTAGTTTGTTAGCTCAATTTGAAAAGCCACTACGACCAAATTCTCGCAAATGTCAATAATGATTTAATTAAGCTTGTTATGCTGAATTAAAATCCTGTACAGAAATGCTTTATAACCAAATAACTGATAGCACTGGAAGGTCTTGAGGATCAATATCCCCTTTTGAAAATTTATAATTTAAACTTCTCTGGCTGAAAGGGAAAAAACAGGAGGTGTAGACCAAGATCAAAGGCTGATCTTTGTCTATACAACCTGCAAATACAAGATTAAGCATAACCGTTCATTCGGCAAAACATGTTCATGTACACGAGTTAAGTACATTTATTTGATCGCAAATGTAGCACGAAAATGATGATAATGAATATTGTGGGGGGCAGAAAAGCGAAGTATCAGAAGAATGGGAAATTTCATTGAACGGTCACGGACAGCCCTTGTTTTTCAGAGATACACTGGTCAATCAGATCTTTCATTTATACTTGAAGCGAAATATTGACCTGCGATACTGATTTGAAATATTTTCGTTTATGGGTAACTTAAAATTGTTTTTATACTTTAGTCATGTTGTAGTTACGACGTTTAGGTTGTCCAGTGAAAATATGCTTTTTTATGTTTGTTACCGACAGTACATTTTGAAAACTAGCATAGTATAACTGCCTTGTCTTAGATCAGTTACTTTGGATATTAATAACTCAAATCTGTCACCTTTACACGTTATTTGTCCAAATTACTTTGAAATAGGGTGTTCGCGTGGTAATAAGGTCGGCTGCCAAATAAGAGAACCGACGAATCACAACGGTAGGTCATTTTTATAGATTAACCAATCAAATCAATATTTCTGGCCGGAGCTGCTCCGATGGTTTTCGACAGTTTGTCCATGGCCGACCAAATCGTCGAAATTACAGCATTTATAGCTAAGACTTTCAAGTCGCTAAAGGAACAAAGCGGAGTTAAAATCCTTGGGAGGAGAAGATGTCATGAGATGTCTCCAACAGGAAACATTCTTCAATGTATTATAATGGGGAATAAGTTACTAAATTGGTTTATATGCAAAGACAATTTCCATTTTGATTGAAGTGAGTTAGTAATATACAACTTTATATATAATAATGATATAGATACACCCAATTAAACTTGAATACAAATAAATCGGCAAAAAGTTTATATTTCCGAATCTATTTCAATAATCTTATCAGAAAAGAACGGTAAGTAGGTTTAGATCACATACTGCGAGTAAAGTTATAAGGTATATTTTCGTATTTCCGAGAGTTTTTTCTGTACAGCTACAAAAACTACCCAAGTATACACAGATATCACGCTAGGCGGAAAATGTCAGCCATTGCCGATTTGATTTTACCACAGAGAATTTGAGTTGGATTTCGATATGCATGCCTTTCTAGTCCTTTTTTATCATGTTCACTTTTTTGCGTTGCTGCTTTATGCCTTTCTGTGTGAATTTTTTAACTACTCATTGAGCCTCGTCTGTTTGGAGCGTCGTTATTGATTCTGTAGGCTTCCCCGTAGGTATAAGACCCCGCACCTCTCGTGTGTCTAATCTCTTGATTGATGTGGGTCCCAAATCTTCGTTCATTCATAAACTGATTTTCTGTTCGGCGAAAATCACGAGGAGCACCATACATTCTAGTATTGGTCACGTAGCCACCACCATCACTTCTGTACTCCCATCTTTGACCCTGTGCGTCACCATTCTCGGACCAAGCGTATCTTCGAAGACCTCTCGGGGATCCACTTCTTACAACGAAGGAGCGTGTTTCCGGTCTAGTGTAGGCGTACGTCGTCCCTGTAAAGACAGGTTTTTCTACTACAACTCTCTGTGCCGGAGGCGGAGCCGGTGCCGGAGCATCGATGTACACTGGCTTTTCTATGATAACAGGTTTCGGTGGCAGAGGTGCTGGCCTCTGTCGAATAATCGGCTTCTCTACAACGATCGTTTGCGGCTCCTGTTTTGGCCATGGAGGAGGGTCAATATAGACTTTTTTCTCAATTATTATTGGTTTGGGAGGCGGAGGGGGAGGCCCTCTTGGTCTGAATACAACCTTCTCTACAACAATTCGCTGTGGTTCCGGCTGTTGATATTTAGGCCCTTCCACGACAACTGGTTTTTCGATTACGATTGGTGGAGGATATTTTGGGGGTGGTCCTGCATCTTTAATAATTGGTTTCTCAACGACGATTCGCTGACGTTCAGGCACAGGGTAGGGCGGAGGTTCGATGTATACCTCCTTCGTTTCTATAATCGGTTCTGGGAGTGCAGGGGCGGGTTTTTGGGGCTTAAATTTCGGAACCTCAACGACGATTCTGTGGGGAGCAAGAGGAGGATATTCAGGCGGATCAATTAACACCTCCCGTTCTTGAATAATTGGTTCAGGGTGAGGGGGTGGAGGGGGAAGGGGTTTAAGACACGGTTTATCAATAATTATGACCTGTGGCTCAATCTTTGGCCACGGTGGCGGTTCAATTTCAATTGGGTTTTCTTTTATTATAGGCGCCACAGGGGAAGGGGGTCTTGGGTATTCCTTTAGTATTGGCTTGTCTACAACAATAACCTGAGGCTCTTGTTTGGGAGGAGGGGGAGGTTCAATTACAACAGGTCGTTCCTTAACAATGGGTTGTGGGACTTCCCATTTGGGAAAAGGCTTGAACACGGGGCGGTCAACATAAATGATTTGTGGTTCGATTTTGGGGGGTCTTGGTGGTTCAATAATAACCTCTTTTTCTATAATTTGGGGCTTGGGTATTTCGATAGGCGGAGCTCGTTGAACGACTGGTTTCTCTACGATAATAGTTTGCTGTGGGGGAGGAGACGGAGGACGAATGTCTCTTTCTATGTTTGCGTTAATGACGATGGTTTCGGGCTCGGGTACCGGTGGCGGCGTCTCAGTCCTATAGTCCCCAGCCTTGACGTAATAAGTTCGTTCTTCTCCATTCACCTCGAATCCGTTTTCTTGTACGTATCTAGTATAATTATCTTCGTTTACCGAGCTGACGTATGTTCGGGCATCTACATTTCTGACCCCTTCAGATACACCGTTCACCGAGGTGACGTAGGTACGAGCCTCTGCACTGCGGACCCCTGAATCAGCAACCCCCGTGTAGTTATAAATCCTCTGACTTGAGCCTGTGTTCTGAAGCCTAATCGTTCGGTCGAATTCCTGTGATTGCTCGAAGAATAAGCGCATGGTACCTGAAGCGCTATAACCCTTACGGTAAGAAGTATGAGCCCATTGTGTGGCATTTACCAAGTGTAGAGCATCTCTGGTGGCGGTACACTTAAACATGAAGCACTGTAAAGGATCGTCATCCTCTCGCCTCATTGATGTTACGAAAATAGGCGGATTTCGAGCGTCGTCCTCGTCGGCGGACACGATGGAGTGAACCGGGATGAATTTCTCACCAGCTTGGCTTTCGACCCTTCTCAAAGCAGCACAGACAGACAGTGTTCGGATTGGCAAGTCAAAGCTCGATCCTCCACCACTTGGATAGTCGATGTGTATAACATCCGGCATCACGGTAATTTGTACAGTAACAGAAGCTGCCAGGTTCACATAGCTGAAATAGACCAAATAAAAACTAAATAAAAAAATCGTCAATTCAAAAAGTATCAGCCGAGGTCAGACAGTGATGTTTGTACTACAAACCTTGACTGACATGTATTATTGTTGTTGTTGTATATAAGGAAATGCCTAATGACATTCGTCAGAAAATCATGGTTTTGGGAGATAATTCTATGTTTGCAGTTGAAATATTGCCAAAATAATACAGATAGATATCTGACTTCAAAATACTTAAAAACCTTAGACTTGTCTTAACCCTTTCCCAGACGACAAAATTTTAGAGTGTTCTAAATTGAAAGATGACAAATCACCCTTATGTAAAGAGAGAAACAAAAGCCTCATAGATTAGAAAACAAAGTGGAAAAAAAGAGAATTTGTTTGTCATCAGCATTTTTTTCTTTTCTCACAATAAAATCTTAAAATAGTGAAAACAAGTGGTTGTACGGGAATGGGTTAATGATTGTTTAAGATCTTAAGATGTATGCTATATTCGTATTATCATGATATTTTACAAAATTGTCCATCTCAAAATAAGGATTCGCAAAAATATATAAATCAATTTTATGGAATTTTGCCGCAGCAAGAAAACTTTTTATTCACAAATTCCGAAAATCATAGCAAAGAAGGCAAAGGAAGAGAAATCCCAAATACAGAAAACCGTTAGGGCGATCGCATTCTCCTAACGCCAGACAGTGTTATTAATCACAATCACGTGGTAAATCACGGGGTAAAACCGGGTGAAGATAACTGCAGTTACTCTCATCCAACATGGCGGAGGTACAAACACGTGGGTTTTACAACCACCGATTTCAGTCAGAACAGAACAGATTTTCTATTCAATAATTTGACTTGAACACGTACGGTTCATCGCCAATAAATGATGAATGAAAAACATGTTTGAAAGACACATAAAATATGTCGATTGTGAAAATAAATAAGCAAAAAAAGGCTTATTAGAGTATCTAGAATGGAAAGGTAGAAAAGGGCTTGGTAAATCAAATGTTAATTACTAATGAGATAAGACGAAATTTGATGCAAAAATGACACGATGAGCGTAACTTGTATGCATGCTGCGGGTAACAGGGTTTTTATATTTCAATAATGATGCGGGTAACTATAAGTATAGGTTCTATATGTCAGTGACCGAATAGAAGTTTTTTATCAATTAGTGATTAACGTGCCTTATCGAACCTGTATTTACGATATCTTGGCTGCCGCCAACAATTAGGGCTTGTATCGAAGCATTGTAAAATTTATCAACTCGACTATCCGACCCACAACTGTTTTTACGAAGATTTTTAATAAATGATATCCTGATTTAACATCGGGGAAGTTAGTCATAAATATAGTTTCGAAACATACATTTGGAAATGTACTGCTCTCTTCCTAGTTCGAGAAAATGTTTCCAATCATGGGAGATTATCTGTTAGACAGCGCAATTATAAAACTCTTGCAAGACATATGAAATATTTCAACGGACTTTCTTACAGGCCGTATCTGTCGAGTAGCTTATGTAGAATACTATTTGACGAGACCGGAGGTCGAGTTAAATGGTATTCTACACAAGCTACGGGATAAGATACGGCCTGTATGAAAGAGAAACTATCGTAGTATTCCTTTTATTATATACCAGGAAATGATTAGAATTTAAAATATCTACCTTACATAATTTGTAAACTTAATATCATACTATAAATGTTAAACTTTTTAGCAAATACCAAAATTAACTCGATTGATCAAATAACATCAATCTTATACCAGACTCAAGCAACTCTTTCTTTTTACAAATCTTGGCACAGTTAATATTTTTCTTGAAATTATTACAGGTTTTTGTAAAAGTTTAAATGCAAAGGTTGTGGAAACAGGAGAAAAATGCTGATTACGAGTAATATCTCCTTTTCCTACATTGTTTTCTTACTGGAGTAAAGATGTTTATAAATTTCTTGTTGCTTGGGACAGAAATTGTTGATTGACGAATTGCCCGTTACCTGTCCCATGTTAACGTGATAGAGTCAACAGTTTCTTTGGAATCTTCACTACATCCTTCCTAGCCTTTAGCTGCTATCTCACTTAGTTTTACGATTATCCGACTATTGGTGAGAGACAAATGTCGGAAAGAATATGTGCCGTCGTCGGGGATCGATCCCATGACATCCCGTTATTGATGATTGGGGGTCTGGTGCGCTACCGACTTTGCTATGACGGCGGCTTCTCTCACAATTTTCCAGCTAATATAAGCTCATTCGGTGACTTGCATCATATTCGCTCAGTTACTCACATCTTTTTCTTTTTTTAGCTAGCAAAGCGTCAGCTTTGATAGGTTAAGTTAACAAACAAACTTTTGAGGTCGTCTCAAAGTTCAACAAGTGCAAACTACCACTGGAGGCTTAACCACTAAATCCACAGAATGACAACACCATAAAAGTAGTTCTTATGTATTTCAGGAATATTGCACACTCTATTTAAATTTAAGAGGGCTCTTTCAAAAACATGCTATTTAACCAATTCCCACCGATTCCCCATTTTAAGCATCTTAAGAAGAAAGCTCTGGAAAACATTGTGGACAATGAAGAAATTGCTTGTAACAAGCAATTTCTGCATTGTCCACAATGTTTTCTACCCAACAAGGGAAAGATTTTCCTAATTCAACCAGCTCGGAATTGTAGTCTGCATCTTCTTTGAATTCGAATCTAGTAAAAGATTTTTCATGTTGTAATGGGTTAACTCCTGGGTTTCTTTAACCTCGTTTATTTATCATGATAACCTTTGGAATAGAAGATTACTTAACAAAACAATGCTTGCTAGCTTACAGTACTTTCAGTACTTTGATTGAACAACGGTCATCCCTATCATGATGATATTTTAAACCTTAATTACGGCTCTAATACATATTTTACAGAATAAACTATCATCAGACATTTTTTGATAAAAAAAAACAAACAAAAAAAAAACATCGGGTTATTAAAAAGAATCTATAGATAACATGTCCGCATAAGGTAAATAAAATATATCAATAATTCACATAATTTCAGAGTCAACATGTTGTTTTGACGTGCGTAACTGCGGTTACTCGCATTTGGTTATACCCCCCTTGACAATGACAATAACGATATTTCTTACTAAAAATGCGTAGACATTGCTCACCAGTTTCTAAGGGGCTCTTGAAGCGCTTCAACACCTCGTTTTCCACCTTCCGGTGCATCACTTCCGAAAATCTTGGCCTCGCAAGAATACATAACATTGTTCTTTATCACAACCATCTTTAATTTTTGTTAGTTACCAGTCCTGAAAGAAAGTAAACCAAATTGAATTCTAAAATAAACAATGTAAAATCATCCTCTGCTACACTAAAGTTCCATTTCAAGACATTTTTCAGTACAAGACATTTTTAGTCTTGTCCTTAATGAAATAGATTGAAGACGACAAGTAGACGGCTTATGTAATCGAACACTAAGTATTATATAGGGTAGAAAAGATTGTGATAAAAGGAGAAACAGTTAAACAAGAGAAGTATCTCCTTTTTTCCGAAATGGTCTCCTAAGTGCAATTCCTTTGGCGTAAAAAATAGGGCTTGTGTGACAAACGGTTATATGATGTTTTTAAATGAAACGACTGCAATGATATTGAAGTAAAGATTTTATATTAAGTATTGTAGGGAAAAGGATAACATGCTGATCATCTTGCTTAATTCTAAACCGGAAAAAGATAATGTAGTGTGTGGACTGTTATCGCAAAAGCAGAAAATATATAAAACCAGAAAAGGAGAAATTGTGTGAAACCTGAACTATCCCGACTATCAATTGAATAATCAGTCGACTAATGAAATTGTTCATTTAGACAGGAAAGTAACTTTGAACCCTATATTTGCCGCTATTAATGTGAAGGAACTTTGTTGTTTTTGCGACTTTAACGTCTTAACTACAGATTTTTCATGCTGTAATAACGAAGTTTTGATCACCAACGAACAATTCTACTTTTTTTGTTACATGAAACTGGTCATAAATTTTGAAAAAATAAACGCCGTCTAAAAACCGAATTGGAACTTCTTGTTTGGTTCACTGGGCGGGGACAATCGAGTTAAGTGGGCGGGGCTAGCCACTTATCAGTTGTACTAATTTCCGTACGTTTATTTTCAGTCAATATTTGATCATAATTTTGGCACGGTCAACCACAAAGAAAATACTGTGTTTAGTTAAAAAATAATTAACTTAGTTATCATTTTTACTATTTTTGCAATAAAATGCGTATTTGTTAATCAGTATTTTCTCTATTTTCTTATCTGTCGTTCAAACCTTTTTTTTTATCTTGCAAATAAAAAAAAATCACCTGAAAAAGAAACTGCTGATTGACATAGCGAAAACTTTCAACAAACTATATTAGAAATAAACGATGCATATCGAAATATTTTCAATTATGTTCAAACATAAATGATTTATACAAATGATTTAATTATAGAGATCTGTGTACCGATGCCTGGCTAGTAAAATGTTGCAAATAAAAGCCTGAATAAGCTGTATTTACGACTTTTCGCCCAATGACATATTTCTTTCAAAGTTAAATGAAAGTTTATTTTGGCTTTAAAACCTTTCCATGCTAGGTAAAGAACTTTCCTAATTCACAATAAAGTCAAAGATTTGAAAGCATTTGAAGTAGTCGTTTTAGATAGATTTTTCATTTGAATATTGATCTGATAATACTTCTGGCTAAATTGGAACAAGCAGGTGGTGTAGACTAAGATCGGAATACACATACATGAAGGCTGCCTATACTTTCCACAAAAACAGGAATATTTCCGGCTCAGTATGACACGGTTTAAGTCATTTCCTTCTCTGAAGAATAAATTTCAAACTTAGTCGGTTTTGAAAGCGTTTGAAAAATCTGATGAATTGTAGGCGAGAGTCATGTGTCAATTTTAACACGAGAAGCTCTGTCCAAATACAAGAGCTGCCTTCAATATCTCAATCTATTATCAAGGCGCCCGCATTCAAGCGAAGAGAGATAAAATCCAAACGTGAAAATTGCAAATCTTTTCATAACTATGATAGAGTAATCGATGACGAATAAGTCCAGTTAACCAATCACGACTGTCAATAAAAAAACCTGCGATTGTCAATCAAATAACCAGTCGACCAATGAAATCATTCGTTGAGACAAAAAATCAGTTTTGAACTCCGACATTGGCCGCCATTTTCGTAAGCAAATTTATTTTGGTTTTGCGACTTAAACGTCGTAAATACAGCTTTTTCAAGATGAATTTACAACCTGTAAATCGCCAACCATTTACTCTACTTTTTTGTCACAAGCTTCTGGTCATACTCTTTTTTCAAAATAACGCCGTTTAATGCCGAAGTGGGACTCCGTGCCCGAGTTAACAGTTGGTGGGGCTTACGGGGTGAGTGGGAGGGGCTAGCGATAGGTCAGTTGCATCTAGCCGTCAGACTAAGTGGTGTCTATATTCACATACATTTTTTTTGCTATAATTGACAAATGATCGCCACTCTCATTCAAAAAATCGATTGACCAATCAAATCGTTAAATATGACGGGACGCGAAAAGTCACCTCGCACATTTAAAGGATATTGAGAGTGAATATTATCGTTGATGGGCAACTAAAATGTCGTACCTACAGCTTAGTCAAGCTCTAGTTGCAACGTTGATGTAAAATAACAATCGATTTGCTTTTTTTCGTACTCCTTAATATATATTGTGCAAAATGATATCGTTTGAAAACTGACGAACCAACTCGTTGGAGGACACTGGGCGGGGTAAACGATCCTTCTATTCCGTATTGGTTTGTCCACATTTTAAATCGTGATTCGTCAACCTTTTCAGTTTAATACTCAATCTTATGTTTTAAATAGCATACATTGAATTCTTTATAGGAAAGAAATAAAATAGAGTTAATAGTGCACAAAAATTGTTGCCATGGCAACTTTTCTACAATTTTAATTGTTAATATTTTTCGCTGACATTTAAAACCTCACTGAAATACTTTTACACCGATTCATTTACGCATAAATGTATTACTCGTTTCTTTAACAATTATTATTGTGCTAATGAAAAAAAGAGTACATTTTATTTTCATAGGATTTTCAATACTTTTGTGATTTAGAAAGTACTTGAAGAGTCATTTCCGGTTGGATTAATGATTCACGAATTTGTTAGGGGTGTTTTTTTGTTTTGTTTTTTTTTATTAATTTTATTTTTCTAAAGATATAAACATTTCACATGCTTACCAGGGAGACACTTCTTGGTCTGTAGGCAAGACGAAATTGCGGAAAAGGAAAAAAAACCTTTCTTCATTTTTCTACCATGCTTTCCAAAGCTTTATGCATGAAGGTCTTAAAAGGCGGAGTGGTATGGGGATAGATTATGTAATAATAACCAATGATTGCCCGTTTTCCATGGCACAGCGTGATACAAGGCGTGACCTGTATTTCCTACTTGTTTAAGATATGAATCTGGAGTTTCATCAAATAACTTGTATCAGTATCGGAAATAATGACGAAGATGGTAAAATCATTTAAGTCGTCATTACCAGGACGCCTCCAATCCCAATTCAAAGGCCTAAGAAAACCAACTTTGATATTAACCGATTGTAAACTCATTTATACATTTATGAATTATGTCCTTGTGATATTCGTACGATCAAATGGACGGGTGGAAGGACGGTCAGGCAGTTGTGTCAAAATTCTACACCCTGACGAAGTCTCGAGTGAAATTTTAGTAAACGACTTGGGTATACTGATGTCTATCCTAAAGAAGAAGAGAATCTCGTTTCAACTTGATCAACCGTGGCAGTCAATAAAATAATCATTCCAGCAATAAATCATTCATTTAGAATGGAAGTTCAGTTTGACTCCGACATTGGCCGGTGAATAATGTTTGTTGCTTTGGCGACTTAAACGTCGTAACTGTATACAGTCTATCCAAGCTGTAGTTACGACGTTTATGACGCCGATCAACCATTCTACTTATTTGTTACATGCTAGTGCCCATTTGCAAACTAACGCCGTCACAAATCAAAGCGGAACTCGATGGTGTACGTACAGTGTAGAAATAAGGGATAGGTTGTTCAATACATGTCTAGCAATTCATTTTTCTACTCACCGAAAATGGTCAGACTTTTTTTATATAATCATGTACTTTTTCTTTCTTTCTTTTTTTTTTTTTTTTTTTTTACAGTGTGTGTCTAATTACCTAACCTCTGGCATTGTCTATTGATATTCTACAGGAATTTCCACTTTGATATCAAATGGATTTATTTTGCAAAAAAAATATAGCCAGGAATAAGTGCATGTAACATAAGAAGAAAGTGCTTGATTGGCGACCTAACGTCGTAACTATAGCTTAAATAAGGTGAAGTTACAAAGTTTTAGTCGCCAAAGTAACAAATATTCTTCGCGTAGATTGCGGCCAATGTTAGAGTTTGAAGTTCACTTTAGGTCTAAATAAACATTTTTATTGGTCAATTGATACTTCAACTGACAGCCGTAATCCATCAATTTCTTCTTGCTATACAAACTCCTGTAAAACTTGACTTGGGCGCTTAATTTTGAGGTATGACATTTTTAGCATCCGAGTACGTGCTCTCCCACCTAAAAGACCGTCTCGCAAACCAATTAAAACATATTGCAAAGGATTAAAATTTGCTTCATCACCTACCGGGCGACGCGGTCATCACAAAACGATATAAACAGTTCTCTATAAATACCTGTGCAATTTAACCCTATGACATGGGTCAAATTTTATGGTCATTCCTGATCACATGACCGAACATTCTTAAGACGTGTCCATTTAGATCAAAACTACCGGATAAGTGAAATAAGTATGGTGAAAACAGTTTTTAACCCTTACCACACATTCCCGCTTTTAACTCTCCTGAAGAGAAAAACTTTTTAAAACATTGCGGGAAAAGAAGAAATTGATTGTTTCAAGCAATTTCTTTATTATCCACAATACTTTCTTGCCAGAAATGACAAATAGTTTTAAAATTTCATCAAGAAAAAAAATTAAGTCTACGACTTCTTTAATTTTGGTTAGTCTATACTGTTGTCGTCTTATCATAGGTTTAACGTAAAATCAGGGGTAATAGTCCTTCAAATAGTAAAGAAAATCACATACCTTATACAATAAATGTTCAAGAATGCTCAAGAAATTTACGAAACGTTCAACAATAGAGGTCAAGATCCCTCTACACATAGCGATTTTAAATAATTCTCGAACATTTCTAACCCGTTACCAGACGACAAAGCTTATGAATTATCGAAAAATGCAGACAGCAATTTAAAACTGATAACCTTTGAAAATTTTTACCTGTCAGGTAAGAATATAAGTGGAAAATGAAGTCTACAACATTTTCCTTTTGGGTTGCAAATTGCGGGGTGGTTTGGGGATGGTTAAACATTGAACAGTGACCTTTTTCAAAACAAATGAGAAAAGGAAAAAAATGCTGCACTCGCAACGCTTTTCAATCAGGTTTCTAAAACAGTCAAAGTGAAAGTTTTTTGTATAAAAGAAAGCCGACAGGTCGTTGTTAACTAGAGAAACAGTGGTTAGGGGTTTTAAAGATTGAGACATTGTTATTCGGACATTAAATCGACCCATTCTTTTTTACTTCAAAATATTGTCATAGTGTCCCCCTGTGTTTAAGCTGGTCAATTGTTCGAGGAGATTGTTATTTCTTCCGTCGATACACGGTAAAATAAGGAGCCATATAGTCGTATCATTACTTGGTTTGTTTGTATTGGTTTAACGTCGCTTTGAACAATATTTCAATCTGATTGTCTTAAGTATCGACATACCAGCATAACGCTTTTCAATGCTATGTTGTTATTTTACACATCATTTCATACCATGATTTTATCGTTGGCCGCAAAGTGTCGTTACTACAGCTTGATTCAAAGATTTTCTTTTGAAATTTCACCCACTAGAAAAGTTTGCCTTCAACTTGTTTGAATTTGGACAAATCTGGAATTTTGTTGTGGGGTAATGGGTTAATATCCCATTCGAACTTCCTGTTAGATGCCAGTAGGCGTGGCTAGCGATCCGTCAATTACTTCAAAATACTTATTTTTTCGTTAATACAAAACGACGCTTACATATCATGTCAATTTACATTCAAACAGGTTTTCAAGTCAACATTTCCTTGTGTCGCGACCAGTATTCGCTTGAACGGATTCAAATAGTTGTATTAGTACACCCAGATGTATGAAAAACAAAATTTTACACAAAACTTTACTTACATCTTACATTTTACTCAGCTTGAAATAAACCAAATTAAGCAATGGCTTGACCATCCTACTCAGCTCCGCCAAGAAGTTCCTAAACGTCGCAACGACAGCTGGAACAACGTTTAAGTTGCAAAGTCAACAAAGATGCTTCACATTAATATCGTCCAATGTTGGAGTTCAAAGTTCACATGCGATATAAACGAATGGATTTATTTAAGAGATGAAGAGTATTATTTTTGTTTTCATGGAAGTATGAACCGAAAAACCTATTCACACTGTACGAATACGGGAAGCGGATTCTTACATTGTGTGATTAGGTTTTTCGGTTCATACCTCCATGAAAACAAAAAAAATGCTCTTCGCTTCTTATAATTTAATAGCATAGAGCAAAAAAAAGCCTTACAAATCTTGATACCATTTTGTATGGGACTATTTTGTGCGGATGCATACAAAATCACTGCGTGACACAAATTTTACTAATGGAGTTATAATTTAATTTTCAGTTTCGCCTATCAAAAGCGGGCGTTCTGATTGGTCGAAAAAAATATTCATAACTCCATAAAAAATTTTTAGCACGCAGTGATTTTGTATGCTTCCGCACAAAATAGTCCCATACAAAAAGGAATCAAAATTTGTAAAAAAAATTGCTTTTTTCACTCGATGCTATTAAATTATAAGAAATGAAGAGAACATTTTTTTGTTTTCATGGAAGTATGAACCGTAAAAACCTAACCACACAATGTATGATTCCACTTCCCGTATTCATTCAGTGTGAATAGGTTTTTCGGTTCATACCTCCATGAAAACAAAAAATATTCTCTTCATCTCTTAAATGAATAAAATTTTCAACCAATCAGAACGCTAGTTTTTGATAGACGAAACTAAAAATTAAATTATTGGTGGATAGATACATTGATTGATCGACGCGATCCGTTAGTATTACGTTATCGAAAATTTGAAAAGTTGTTTGTCTCATTTAGCTAAGACGACTTTAGAGGGGGAAATAGCAAATATATTATAGAAAAAAGTGCAAGCCAACACCAGCGCTATATTATTGTTAGTGCTGGATAGAAACAGCGATTTGTCGGTGGTCAACCAAAATTTCATAAATTCACACAGTGTCAAGTAAAAATCTTAATTAAACCGGAGCATAAAACTTTAACTAGAATTATCTTATAAAAAGGACCATAATTCCATTGTAAGGAACGCAGAGTCGTGGATAATTAAATTGAGAATTTAACTTTGACCCTCAACACAGTTGCAAAATTTCAAATTTAAAACTAGGATAATTTAATAGATGTGATAAGGTGCATGTAAAAAATTATGTCGAAAAATAGCTCTGATTTGCGATGTCAGCCCGATTAGCTCATTCGGTAGAGCACTTGACTTCAAACATCAATATCACGAGTTCGAGCCCTGGGCTGACCATATCAACTAACAAGCTGATTGTCTTTCGGCTGAGACGTCAAACCTAGGCCCCTTGTGATGGTGCTTACCACCGAGCACGTTAAAGAACCAGGCCGAGCTCTTAGCAGTTTTTCCTGTATCCTTCCAGTATCCCCCGTAACAACTAACCGTCTTCTTGGGGCGTCGCTCATATGGGCATGTACTACGGTAGCGACGATAAATAAACGGCAAAATACACAACACAACAACATTTTAGACATGTCCAAATTGAAAGAAGGTGCAGCAGAAATTTTCTTTGGTCATTTTGGGAAGAAAACTTTGTGAATAATGAAGAAATTTCTTCATTTTCCACAATGTTTTCCAAAGGTCTAATTTGTGAGAGTAGTCACTGTTCATCTATAGGATGTTTCGAGGTCACAAATGAATCCGCAGAGTTTAAGGGTCGTGTCATTATATATTTTCCAATTATACTTCCCATATATCTTTCAATTCAATCTCACAGTATAATTTCTTTCACTCTTACGGGATTCGAACCTACGCGGATACGGCAACGCCGCCTAGCGTTACCGTGTCCGCGTAGGTTCGAATCCCGTAAGTGTCAAATAAAATAATAGTTCTCCACTGGGGTTGGAAAAGACAAGAGTCACTGCTTTAGTTGAGAGAATTCAATAAACTATAAATTTCTTTCAAACAGGACAGACCAACAATCGTGTTGATTGGCGCAACCCGGCTGTCAACCATGAATTACATTGTAGATTGACAAATCGAGGCATTCATTTAGACCGGAAACCAGCATTTATGGCTATCATTTTTAGCTAGCAAAGCGACAGCTTTGATAGCTTAAGATAACAGACAAAATTTTGAGGTCGTCTCAAAGTTCAACGAGTGCAAACTGTCATTGGAGGCTTAACCACTATATCAATTAGATGCCTACGCCATTAAAAGCAGTTCTCATGTATTTCAGGAATATTGCAAACTCTATTCAAATTGTATTGAACTCTCTCAAAAGCACGCTATCTAACCCATTCCCTATCAATTACCTATCAGTTCCGCTTTTGGGAAAAATGCTATGGAAAACATGGTGGGCAGTGAAGAAATTGCTTGTATAAGCAATTTCTTCAATGCCCACAATGTTTTCTACCCAGCAAGGAAACGTTTTCTAAATTCAACCATGCTTTGCTAGCTTAGAGTACTTTCAGTACTTTGATTGTAGCTTTGGTGGCTTTAAAATTTCAACATGTAGTTACTACGTTCAGATTGCAAACAAACGATTTGCAATTCAATTTTTGTCTCTTGCCACATACATCAAATACAATCGTTTATTACGTCGGTTAAGTCGTTTATTAACTCGTTCGAACTGTCATGTCGGGGGTCAATTAGCGTCGTAAACTGACGGATCGTTAGCCACACCTATTTAATCCTTTCCTGCTTTTCAAAATGTTAGACCTGCCCAAATCCAAAGGCTTTGCAGACGACTATTCAAAGTCGATTCTATTTGAAAAATAATCATTCTATTGGCTAGAAAAAAAATTGTGGAAAAAGAAGTTACTTGTTGCAAACATTTTTCTTTATCCACAATGTTAACTTGGGTCTAAAAACAAAGAGACGTGAAAACCAGGGCTTGAACAGGAAAGGGTTAACTGTCATTTAGCCAGAACAGTATATATCAGATACTAGATGAAATTAGATCGTTGGTTACTTGAAAATCGTTGGTTGACGTCATAAATGTTGAATGACCAAACGTTGAAGAAAAGACGTTTTGGTTGCCTACCGGTAAGTGTTTTGTGGATTTCTTTTTGAATTTGCCCAGAGACAGTAAAAATAGTTTTGGGTTTAACAGAATCCAATAGCAGCTCTTAAACATTAAATGGACAAGTGCTCTTTTAGGGTATTTCAAACGTTGGGGAACATCAACGAGAAGTTAATGTTTCAAATAGTTACGCAGTAACACCGTCTCCAGTTTTACAAATAATCAATCAGAATTTGTCTGACTATGCTAAGACCTCTGCCATATAACAGCGAGAATACGTGTCTTCGCGATATGGGAGGATCGACGACCACGCCCACTGGCCTCCAACAGGAAGTTCGACTTCTTTATCAAACGGCGTTTTTGCAATGGTTATACAGTAACATGCAAAAGAGTCAAATGATGGTTAGACGTCTTAAGTGTCGTAGCTTCAGCTTGAATAAACTATAGTTATGACGTATAAGTCGCCAAAACCAACAAAATGATTCACATAATGTCGACCATTGTCGGAGGATCTAATCTAAATAAATGATATGACTGGTTGATTAATTGTTTGATTTACATCTGCGATCCTTCATTTTTACAGCAAGAAGGTGTATCTACACGAGGACAATCAGCTATAACTTATACATGAAAGAGGAAGAACAAGGGTTGCCCCAGAAACAGTTTGGGAGAGTGTGTATCGTAAAGCAAGCCTGTTATTGGTATCAGTACAATACATTTGCTTCCTTAAATCGATGTCATCCTTCAATACATGAAAAGACCAAGATAAATGACAAATGAATATTAATGAAATTTAATTATATGAAAAAATGACACGTTCACGTCAAACTGTAGACACGTGGTGAACATCAGACGTTTGAAATTTTACGTGTTTAATTATAAGCGTTCGAGTTTACATGTATAACGCGAATCATACTTAACAAGAGGGACATCACCTCATAACGAAGAAATCAATCAAAGTTTCAGTGGAAACGTTTCTAATCAAACTGCTTTCTTTGCCACAAGTCTTATAAAAGAATCGAGCTTGCGACCTTAGCTTTGGCCAAGATTCAAATTCTTCGTTTTTCCTAGGCTCCTTACATACAGTTTAAAAGACAGTCTACAAAAAGTATGACTTGTATGAAGTCCATTTGTTGTGAAAAAATGACCTTGTTACCTTGACCTCCAATGTTGTTGCCTAATCCCCCGATGAACTATTAACTCAAATGAAGGTCAATTTCCTGGTGAGTGTAAGAGTGAATGTGAATGCCCTAGGTTGAACAAGAGCTGTCAGAGGACAGAAACGCTAGACTATTCTGAGTGCTGGATAGTAAGAGCAGTTCAAAGGCATAACAACTAAGTAGTAATAGAGATCACAAATGTTTAAAATAAAAGTTTATGTCAAACAGGAAGTTTTAAGTCTAAGAAGGGTTAATATTCTATAAAATGAATAACTCTGTGATGAATCTTTGCATAGAAGATGATATGCCGATAACAAAGAATTGTGCAAAGTTTCAAAGCAAAAGCATTGGTAGAGAGAGTGTTATCAAAGATTTATGACAGTTGCATGTAAAGTTTAACCAAGAATTTCTAAAGTCAAAAAGGGTTAAAATCAACCGAAATGAATGTAAGAGTAATGAATCTGTGTCTAGAGACAGATACTATTGTCACAAAAATATGTGCAAAGTTTTAAGGCAAAAGCATGGGTAGAAAGAGAGTTATTAAAGAAATATGACAGTTGCCCGAAGGTTTAACAAATAATTTCTAAGTACGAAATCGGTGATAACTCCACTATAATGAATGTAATTTTGATGGATCTTTGCATAGAAGATGATATAATGGTCACGAAAGCATGTGCAAAGTTTCAAAGAAATAGCATTAGTAGAAAGAGAGTTGATATTGACATATAACAATTGCACATAAAGTTTTACAAAGAATTATTGAGTCTAAATGGTTTAAATTCCACTAAAATGAATGTCATAGTATTAAATCAGTGTCTAGAGGTTGATAATATTGCCACAAAAGCATGTGCAAAGTTTCAGAGGAAAAGAATTATAAGAAACCGAGATATGACACTTGCTCGTAAGATTTAACCAAAACATTACGCAGATGCCCGGGTGACCGGTATATCCCCTCTATTCTTCGTAAAGTGGAGTCAAAAATGATCTTGTGGCCCTGGCCTCCAAGGTTATTGCCTAATCCCCTGATTAGTCATTATCTGAAATGAAGGTCATTTTCAGTGTATGGTAGAATACGAATACCCTAGGATGAACAATGACCAAGGTAGAAAAAAATAAGTTTTGAGTTAAAGTTTTATGACGGGTTAATGGTCAAGGTCACAATGTCACCGGGTCCAGTTCATTGTCTATAATGCAAGCCAACAACCTTAAGAGTGTATGAGCTATATGAGCTGCGAGCTCTAGTTATCATGAGATATAAAAACTATAATCATGAGTGGGAGCCGACATCCAATGGCTCTTCCAAGACTTTCGTCCTGGGCAAGGCAAAAGGCAGAATGGTTGGTTGGCGAACTAAACTTCGTAACTCAGCTTGAATAAGCTGTAGTTACGAAGCTTTAGTCGCAAAACAAACAAAATTGCTTAACATTAATGTCGACCAATATCTGAATTCAAAGTTCACATGTAGCCTAGAGTGATTTGGTTGGTCAACCGGTTGTTTTATTGACAGCAGCGATCTCTACAGTACGCGACAACACTTTGAGTACTGACAGAAACACATATTTACGTCACAGACAGTACAGCACAAATAATGTTAGTTTATTCATTTCCGCTTTCAACAATTAATGGTTTTTTGGTTGTCGTATTTCAGATTTTATCTGCTCAACCGAGAAAAACGAGTCTTTATCGGTGGACATTCCTATATAATATGATTACTATTAAATGGGCTTCAAGCGATATACAATTTCTCGGGAATGAGAAATTGCTGTTCAGAAAGCTCGACATACCTGCTCAATGAATCCGAACCTCTGACCCTCGTTAATAATACAAGACTGAAACAACAATTAGCTCCATGAGACGCAAACAAAAACGCAGCACGCGGATGTGTAGCCCTTTCCCGTACATTCCCTGGTCTTTATATGCCAGTGATATTGTATTTGAGAAAACTATGTAGAAAGGAAGCAATTGCTAGTAACAAGGGGTTTTTTTACAATATTTTCTATCATATGATATAGTTACATCTTGAATTGAACTTACTTAACAGTGTCATCTGATATCCCTTTGAATTTGGGTAGGTCTAGAATTTTGAAAAAATAAAGGGTTAACGCTCGGCTGTTAGTAGCTGGATAGTGAATGAAAATAAGATTACGTTGATAAAGGACATATTTTGTCCTCATGCATAGTATAGCTTGCTATTTTGATATTGAAGATATTTTCAGTTTCGCTCAGACATCTTTGAAATTCTACTAAATAATTGTCAGGGTATTGAAGACGTGCATGCAGAGTGAAATTATGACATTAATCTAACTTTAAAAACCGTTAGTTTTGTGAAATGACACCAATAACTATTGTTAAGGCAGATCATTTTCATGAAAATCTGTTCAGGAGCCGCTTTAATCATTCCTAGAAATCTTGAAGTAAAAATTCAATTCTATAGATCTTAATACAATCTAGGTACAGTGCAATTTCCCTTTTTATATACTGATACCCCCACCACCCAAAAATAAAAAGCATGTCCAGTTGCCAAGCAATATAACATAGAGAGCTAATCCCCATTTTGTCAAATATCCCAACATAATTTAATTTTTAGTTTCGTCTATCAAAAACGGGCGTTTTGATTGGTCGAAAAAAAAATATTCATAACTCCATGAACAAAATTTTGAGCACGCAGCAAGGTTGTATGCTTCCGCACAAAATAGTCCCATACAAAAAGATATCTAAATATGTAAAGCTTTTGCTTTTTTCGCTCGATGCGATTAAATTATAAGAAACGAAGAGAATAAGTTTTGTTTTAATGGAGGTATGAACGGAAAATCTAATCACACAATGTATGAATCCGCTTCGCGTATTCATACAGTGTGATTAGGTTTTTCGGTTCATACCTCCTTGAAAACAAAAAATATTTCCTTCATCTCTTAAATGAATCGTAAGAAATCCTATATCGATGGACGAAACAATATAAATGTCATATATAGGATTCATGCGGTAGACGTGGCTGAAAACAGTTTCGGGTAGTTTGTAATGATATGCATTTTAGGAAACCTCCAGAAACACAAGTGGCTATTTATAGCTATTTATAGATAGAGTCGACCCATTTAGAGTAGAAGAGCATTTTCTAAGAATGGATCGGCTTTGTCTACCAAGTGTGCACATAAGATTCAATTTTTATGGATAAATGGGATATAACTTAATTTATATACTTACAGACCATGAAATGGACAGTGTCAGGATATGTCTTTAGGTTTGTCAAAAAACCTAAAGATTGCGTCTCATCACATACTTGTGTGGTTTGGCGACTTAAACCTCGCTGTAGGTACGACATTTAGGTCGACAACCAACAATTTTTATTATTGTTGCGTGATTCTAGCATTAGGTTTAGCAAAATAACTCTGTGAAAATTCGAAGCGGAACTTTCTATCGGAGTCAAATGGCGGGGCCAGCGACAGGTCAGTTTTAGATTTGTTTTTGTTGATGTTTTTATCTTGCTGCTCGTTAATACACACGTGAAGGAAATCCAAAATGGTTTCTTATACTGTGACGAGGTTTTATGATTCTATGAAGCCATTTTAAGTAGTCATAAATCGATCATTACACTCTATATTTATGGAAAAAATTAGGAATTACTTCATGCGTCAAAGATCATAGTACAAACTTGTGAACTAAGACTTGACTTTATAAACTTTCTTTTAGGTAGTCCGATATGATTCATCGCTTGTTGCTATCTTTATGAAATTAATGCAATTTTCAGAGAAAAAATAGGATAATAAGCTGGGAAAAAAATAGGATGATTTTCCATTATTTTTCGGAGAAAATAGTAGTTTCTTGAATTTTTTTCCCGTAAAATCCGAATAAGGGTTCCATACAAAGAAACCTTATAATATTTTCAGAGCGTAAAATATTCATTCATGGAAGAAAAAATAGGAACTACAATAAACTATATGTATCCAGGCAAATTTGGTCATTTGATGTAGTTAAAGAACCTTACCTCCTAACGTAAGCAGGTTTTGGTTGGTGATTCTTTACATTTGCTATTCTAATTCATTTGTTTGGGGGGTTGGGGCGGTTAATAGGGTTTAACGCCACTTTTAGCTGTATTTAAGTCATACCACGGCGGCTTGAACACCTTACCATGGATTCCTAGTACTATTCACACCAATACTATCACTACATCCTTCCCGAGCCTCCAGCTGCTCATCCCAATAATTCATAGGTACCTAATTGACATATTTGTGCGTCCATCTCTAGTATTCCAAGCACGTTGGAAAAAGGTTATATGAGAGTGTGGCTCTAAGACGAATGCATGGACATAATTTTAACTATGGGATTTTTCAGATCAAAAAGATTCCATTACTTTATCAACCAAAATTCCTGACCCTTATTCCAACCTTTGTTCCTACAATATTTTGTCTAAAAGATAAAATGCACGACCCCAATCCATCTTGTCAACCGTTCATCTTTCTATTTTCCATTATCTATTATTGTCGTAAGGTGAGCAACTCATTGTAAATATAGCTCTATTTCAGCTGTATTTACGACATTTTGCACGCCCTACGACGTTATGGTGTAAGAACATATCTTGGAACTCCCTAAAAGAAATCGATAGAGATAACATGATTATATCGGTTGTAAATGCAATATCATTTAAAAGATTTGGGCTTTTCCAACAATAACTGCTGAATGAATTGTAAATCTCAGGTGTGGAAGGGGTAAACGAAATTCCGATTATGTCGGTTTAGTTCATACAAACCATTGTGAACAAGCTTGATCAGAAGAGACTGAACGTGAATCGTTTTTCTCATTTCCAAAACAATTTGAAAGCGTATTCAAGCATATCTTTATTAGAATTTTGTAATATCTTTTTTAATTATGAATACACTAAACAACAGCTGTCAGTTGCCCAGGAACGATAGATTATTCTAAGTGTTGGATAGTAACTGCAATTCAATGTCAACCTGGGCGTAATTACATTAAATGTATGTCAGAATAATGAGTATTTGTTAAACCATGACTCTGAACATGTCTATAAACGTTTTTTATCGTTACCTGAGGAAGTAACAGAGATAAAAATTATGCACATCCAATTCTTAGTGTAAAATGTACTTAAAATTCTAAGCTGAAAAGGGTCAAATTCCACCAAAATGAATGTCTAAGTAACGAATCTTTATGTAGGGGATAATATGATGTTAACAAAGGCCTAGGCAAAGTTTCGGAGCAATAACATAGACAGAAATAGATATATGAGATTTACGCATAAAAGTAAAAGCATTTTTTTTTAAATCGGAAGGAGTCAACGTCGAAAAGTGGTTAAAAATCCACTGAATAAATATAAGAGTACCTAAAGATGACATGTTGTAATAAAGGCATATGCATTTTTCTAGAGCAATAACATTAGCATCAGTAGAAACAGAGATATGTAATCACGTAAAACTTTAACCAACGCATTACGCCAACGCCGATACACGGGTGAATGGAATAGCCCCCTATTCTATCGAGTAGTGTAGCTGAAAGCTAATGGCTGTTTCTGCCAAAATAACAAAGTACATACTACTTATTAAAGGGGGGTATATCTCATATTTCACTATTTCATCCAAAAGAGTCCTTTTCCTCCATTGTATCAATGTTTTTATTGACAACATCTATCCGTCAACTTCATATACGCGTGAAGCAAACACGCACAGCAGGCTCGATTTCTACACAGAGCTTTCAGAAAATGTCCCGATCGTCTAAAAACCGACCATTTAGCAGGTTTCTTCAGATCTATAGCGAAGATCTTGATCCGACTGAGCGAATGCTATGGATGATCCTTAATCGCTCACCTTATCTCTTGCAAACCGATGTGTTAATCATCCAGGTATACAAAGAACCTTAAATTGGTCCTTTACAAAGAGTTATAACTTATGACTTGTTAGCATTAACCCGATGCCACACGATAAAAAATAAGACTTGTCTAAACTAATAGAAGTTGCAGATAACAGTATAAAGATGGTGATTTTTAATTATTATTTTTTTAATCTTTCTAAATGTAAAAAAATGTGAACAATGAAGAAATTGCTTGTTACAAGCAATTTCTTGATTTTCAAAAATGTTTTCCCGTCTCTTGTGTGGGGCGTGAAGAATCGGGGAGGGAGGGGGTTAACGACCGTAGTCCACCGAATCACACATCGCCGTAGAATTATAGTAAAAAAAATCATATCTTTCTTTCGAGCTGCATTTCAAAGCGACACGCATCATTTATTTCATATCCATGGGGCTTTAAGTGGTGCATTAACTTTTTATTGATGTTTGCACAAATTCATTACAAACCCATTCCGATATTTTATTCGATATTCAACATTTTTCTCATAAATATCAAACCTAACTCCACCCTAGCTACGGTTAGAGCCAAAAGTTGAGAGGAACGCATATTAATATTCAAAAGCTTGATAAAAATGAAAAATCCAACAGAAATGGTCCTTGTTCGGCTTGCAGATCTCTGGACCTACCATCTGCCTTACTACACAAAGAAATCAAAGATCGATCCTTAGTTCGAATTATGCTAGAATCTCTTGTTGTTGATAGTACGGAGCTAAGCTTAGTTAAAAGAAATAACATGGTGACATAGAAATGCCACTAATAAATAAACGAGGAACAAAATAACTAATAATGTGTTGGTTTTTTGTTGTTGTTTTTTTATGAAAACTTATTTTGTCGTTTTGGTCCACTTTAGCCCACTCCCACACAATGACGCTTTTTGACGCACCTCAAAAAATAACTGATAAAGATTGCGTAAAATGAAGAAATTGATTGAAACAAGCAATTTCTTCATTTTACACAATATTTGTCTACTAAGAAAGTTGAAAAAATCTTAAGTCATTGATTTTAAATTGCCGTCTGCAAGTCCTTTCAATTTGGACCAGTCTAAAATTTTGCCTTCTGGTGATGGGTTAAACAGATGATTTTTCACGGTAATCTTATTTTGCCAATCACCAAACAATCAGGGGAACTTGAATTTTGCCGTGTAAGTGTTCTGGACCTGGCCTTAAAAGAGCATAAACTCGAAAATACAACGAATCCAAATACTGACGCCACCGCGAATGACCGGACAACCTTTGTTCGAACTACGTGTATTTTTCCATTCAACATTGCGACCTTGACCGTGGAAGACATCGTGAAGCTGAAAAGGTAAGGACTTCAACGTAGAAACCTATGTTCAATGAGCTTTTTAAATAGCTATATGACAAAATACAAACAGAGCGACGAAACAAATTGTCTGACAACTTTATTTTTTGGTCTATTGGTTTGAGTGGGGTTTAATGTCGCTTTTAACAATTTTTCAGTCATATCACGGCGGCTGGGGCACCTAACAATGGATCCCTGGTACATTTCGCACCAGTACTACCATTACATCCTTTCTTAGCCTCCAGGTGCTATCCCACTTAGGTTTACGATTATCTACCCATTAGTGAGAGACAATTGTCAGAGAGGATATGTGCCGCCGCCGGGAATCGAACCCATGGCATCCCATGATTGAAGATTAGGAGTCTGACGCGCTACCGACTGCGCTATGACGGCAGCGAGCTTTATTCAAGTTTGACCATTTATTTCAGTTAAGGTGTATAACAGTATAACAAACCATATGTCCGAGTTTCTCTTTAAAATTATTTTTCAAAGACATGAAGTAAACAAAGTGATTTTAGCACGGATCAATATGGGTGGCCTCGCTTTGAGGAAAATGGGTGCTTTTATTTGATATTCACAGCTTTGGGTTATAATCAGGTTTACAAGTATATATTGAGAAACTCAAACAATATTTAAGTGGTAGACCTATGCGAAATTACTTTTGAAGTTATTGGAGACGTTGGAGGTTTGGAGTTTGGTAGTCAGCTTTTTTAACTCATTATCAAACAGCACAATTTTAGACTAGTCTAAATTGAAAGGAGTAACAGACGACCATTTCAAGATGATGAAAGTTAAGATTTTTTTTCAACTATCTAAGTAGAAAACATTGTGTAAAATGAAGAAATTGCTTGTTACAAGCAATTTTTTCATTTTACACAATGTTTTCCCAATTGTTTTTTCTTGATTGGAGTCAGAAAGCGTCACTGTGCGGGAACGGGTTAAACATCAAAAGGTTGCAAACCTCTCTAGTTCAAGTCTTAAACGCTTCCGGATAGGATCAGAAGAAAAATGAATCATGCTCATCGTCGGTGTGGCCCAAAATGTCGTAAATACAGTTTCAATAAAACTGTATTTACGATATTTTGTCGCCCTTCGACGATTTAATAGATAGCTACCAAAATAAGTACTTACACCCTCAATAAACTCAATTTAAATGTTCTTGGTAGCTAGGTAGAAAGCCAAGCCGAAAGAAGAATAAATTGCTTGTTACATACGAGTTCTCCATTTCAAACGATATTTTCATTCAAATTGATCAAATTAAGAATGCGTGGACCGGAGGTTGATATTTCTAGCTTATATTAGACCGGCGATTCTATATTGTCAAGTATTTACATTTGAAATGCGGTCTTTGATTTACCTCTGCTGGATTAAATATCTTTTTTCAAATATTTGCTTTCAGAAATTGATCGCTTTTCGCCTAATCTCCAAACATGCAAAAACATCGGATGCACAAGACAACCTGTATTCGAATTTAACGCATCTCAACACAATCCCACCATTTGACGACCTAAAGAAATATTAGGGGAAACGTTGTAACAATCATTTTTTCCTTTTCTCACATTGTTTTCCACGTTATTAGACACACTTTTTCTGATTCTAACAAATTTTGACAAGTGATGTGGAACTTCTGTTAATCCGTGAAAGGCGGAAAGTTACACCCCCATCCCCAGGTCAACCTGCTTAACCCATTCCTGGACAAACCCAGGATTTTACGTCCCTGTGATTTTATACCTGGGAAACATTGTGGAAAAAGGAGAAATTGCTTGTGACAAGCAATTTCTCCTTTTCCCACAATATTTTCTACCACACAGGATGGTCAGATTTCAAATTGCATACATTTTTCATTGTCGTCTGCAACCTCTTTCGAATTGGACCAGTCTAAAATTTCATAAAACAGGAAAGTGTTAATACGCGAGGTTAAGCCTGTGTTAATGTACCAGTTTTCGCGTGACGGACTAACTGAATTTTATCCTTGATAGGCTACCCAAACGTCGTATCTACAGCTTGATTCAAGACATTTTGATGACCCAACAACGATTGCATTAAGGATAAAAGGTCACTGAGAAACTACGCAAAAATTATTTATGCCCTCGAGATATATAAAAAACAGAAATTAGTCTTTAATCACAACACAATAGCCCAGCTTTATATGAATGATTTTGCTGTTATTCCAATTCATACTTTAGAAATGCTGTAAATTTTGTATCAAGCAATCACTTATGGGACTACGAAAAGTGGCCTCTTAACCGAATTGTCGCTTAAAACATATGTTTATGTTGATCTTGATATGGGGATTGATTCAATTGAATACAAAAATTATTACAGAATTCTCATTAAATCCTATAATGTTTGAATTCATTAGAATCCTCTAACTGAGACGATTCCAATGAATTCCAACAACTTTGGATTGAGTTACGTTGCAGTAAATACGATCACTTCTTCACGAAAGCCTTTGTTTTGAGGGGCTTTCGCTTGTGGTCGCTTTATAGAAGTGGTAACGAAATAAAGGTAGTCAGTCGAGCAAAGTTGTTCAATTCAAATTGTTATCTGCAAGACCTCCTTCTTTGACAGGCCTGAATTTTATCGTCTTTTATCATTGGTTAATCCCATCCGGTTGATTATTTTCGAACTGTGAAGTGACTTGGGAAAATTTGGATTATTTATTTGGTTATATAGTAATAACTGTAGTTCCCAAAGTAGTTTTCAAAACAGTATGAACTCAAATAACTATATACAACCCATGAATATGAATTCAGTGAATAGTTATGCTAATTATCAAACACCACTTGGAGCGTTTTACACGCCACCTCAGCAGCAACAGCAACAACAACAACAGTTTTCACGAAATAAAGGTAGTCACTCGAGCAAGTTGTATTGACCCTTTCCCGTTTTTTTCAAAATTTTAGACCAGTCCAATTTGAAAGAAGTTTCAGACAACTATCAAAAGTGGGTGTAATTTGAAAAGAAACGAACCTACAAGTTAGAAAATATTGTGGGAAAAGAAGAAATTGCTTGTAAGAAGCAATTTCTTCTTTTCCCACAATGTTTTCTCAAGTATAAATTCACAGGGACGTGAAAACAAGGGATTGTACAGGAAATTGTTAATAACGCTGAGGTTAACAATCATTAGTTTTGCGATGAATCTAGATAAAAAGAAAAATTGCCTTAAACAAGCGAGTTCTTCTTTTCCAAGATTGTTTGCCTCAGTATGAGGTACTTGTTTGTGTACAATTTCTTAACATTCAAATTGTTATCTGCAAGACCTCCTTCTTTGACAGGCCTGAATTTTATCGTCTTTTAACATTGGTTAATCCCATCCCTACTGGAGATACGAAAATATAAGCCTTTTTATCTTGGGACATAGATGGGATGGTCTTTGTGTAATTGGCGACTGCAAAGGCGTCGATTTCGAAAATTTGACGAAGAAAAATATAAAAAATTCAGAATTATTTTTACATGCTTGAATGGAATTGTTAATGTTAACAGAGGGGCGTGAAGTGCTTATTGGTGATTAAGTAACACTTCGTTGTTCAACTTGGCAATACACGTTGCAGGATCAGGAGATTTTGATCTGGCTTTTACCTTCATACCTTCCTTATTTTACGTGTGTAAGAACTCCAAAATTGTTTTAACCCTTTCTTGTTTTGCTAAATTTTAGACCTGTCCAACTTATATTGTTCTGCAGAAAAATTTTTAAAGTAGATTTAATTTGAAAAACAACCATTCAATAGTGTAGAAAATATTGTTGAATTGCTTGTGACATGTGACCACTATGCTTTGCGAGGCCTATTTCTCGACGGGCGTCAAAAAGTGTCGTTGTGTGGTAATGGGCTAAGCACTATATTTTGAAACAGTTTTGTTCATTTCGAGTTGTGAGTCCATAAAATATGTTTATTTGTAAATTAAAACTTGAGTTGTATCGAAGGTCCCCAGCTTAGAATCAGGTGAATACAGACCAATCTACAGAATTGCAAATATTGAGGGAAAATAAGTAATTGTTTATTACAAACAATTTCTTCTTTTCCTACGATGTTTTCTCAGGTATAAATTCACATAGGTGTAATAAAACAGGAATCATACTGGAAAGAATTAAATGTCTCTTACCAAGTGATTCAGAGCCGTACACCATGGTTGGGGCCCAGTAAATAAGAATTTATTTCTAAATGTAACTGAATTTCTTTTCTAAAATACCCTTTAAATAGATAACAAGTGAATGATGTATAGAGATGAAACACGGTTAGATCATCGATCTGTGTCTATTGCCCGCGGGACAGATCGAAATCGATTGTTCTGAAATCAATTTTACATACACAAATGTACACCCATCCCTTGTCTCTATTCAACGAAGTTTCACGTGATCCATCTTTGGAAAACATTGTGAAAAATGAAAAAAAAAAAATGCCTGTGTCAAGCAATTTCTTCATTATCAATATTTTTTTCTACCAGAAAGGACGGGAAAATGAAATAAAATTCCATTAACCTGAGAATTGTCATATGCAGCTTCTTTCAGTTCAGACTAGTCTAAAATTTTGTCATGTGGGAATGGGTTAAAAGAGTAATGAATAAATTCAACACACTGAAATAAATCCCCATACTTAGGAACAAATGCCTTCTCTTCTTAAAAGATCTTATTTTAAAACAAGAGCCGACAGAGGATAGCAACGCTCTACTTTGATGAGTGCTGGATAGTAACAGCAATTCAATGTTGACATAATCGAGTTTAAAAATCAAACAAGAATTTCTAAGCTGAAAATGGGTTACATCTTCATCAAAATAACTGTAATTGTAATGAATCTTTGCCTAGAAGATGATATAATGGTCTCAAAAGCATGAGCAAAGTTTCAAAGCAATGGCATTAGTAGGAAGAGAGTTATTAAAGATACATGGCAGTTGCATGTAAGGTTTAACCAAGAATTTATAAGTCCAAAAAGGATTAAAACTCCACTATAATAAATGTCAGAGAGATGAAACCATGTCTGGAGGCTAATATTATTGTCATAAAAACAAATGCAAAGTTTCTAAGCAATAGTATTGGTAGAAAGAGAGTTATTAAATATGTAGGATAGTTGCAGGAAAGGTTAAACCAGGAATTTCCAAGTCCGAAAAAGGTTAAAACTCCACTAAATCGAATGTCAGAGTAATGAAACCTTGTCTAGAAGATGATATGATCATCACTAAAGCATGTGTAAAGTTTCAAAGTAATAGCACTAGTAGTAAGAGAGTTATTAAAGACATATGACAGTTGCAAGTGAGGTTTAACCAAGATTTCTTAGTTCGAAAGGGGTTAAAATTCCACTAAAATGAATGTCATAGTAATGAAATCCTGTCTGAAGACTGTTATTATTGTCACAAAAACATGTGCAAAGTACCAGAGCATTAGTCTTTAACTGAGTTATTAAAGACATATGACAGTTGCAAGTGAGGTTTAACCGTTTCTTAGTTCGAAAGGGGTTAAAATTCCACTAAAATGAATGTCATAGTAATGAAATCCTGTCTGAAGACTGTTATTATTGTCACAAAAACATGTGCAAAGTACCAGAGCATTAGTCTTTAACTGAGGTATAACACTTGCACGTAAGATTTAACCAAACCGTTACGCCGACTCCGGCATCCGGGTGACTGGAGTAGCCCCTATTCTTCGACTGGTCGAGCTAAAATGAAGGGTTTCGATTGAGGTCGATTAGTAGACGTGGTCACCTAAAAGACGTTACAATTCGAGCAAGATCGGCTGTATTAAAATTTCATCAACCTGATCATTCACGTTCGATGGCGCATCGACATTGTTACATACCTTTGATGCATATGTCATTTCTGTACTTGAACACGTAGATTCAATTTACCTACACGCTATCTGATAACTATGCAAATTACCCCCCCCCCCCCCAATATTATAATGCAAATTAAGGTTTGAATGCAAAAGCCGTTCTCACATTTATTACGTGACTCACCAACAGAATGCATTTTAGGAAATGTTTTAAAGTTTGAATGAATACATATTTTTCACTGTCGATTTTAGAAAGGCATTAAGATACATCTAATACATTCAACAGGTGTCTTTGTCGTAACAACAATTTTAGTCGGAAAATCTCGAAATTTGTTTGTTCGTTAGTCAAAGCTTTACAGAACGGCGTTGCCAACTGCGATACCTAACGACTATTCTGAGTAAAAGAGTGCAAGTAATAGTGAGTGATCGAATGTCAACTTTGTCTATACAGGTGTAGACAAAATTTACCTCTGATCACTAACTATAACTTCTACATCTTTGGTGTTAGTGGACAATACCATAAAATGCCTGATTAGAAAGACGTTGATTTTCAAATAGGGTGTGGTGATGGACAAAGAAAAGGCAAACCATTCATGGGCGACATTAACGTCATAACTACAATTTTAATCGGAGTAACTCGAAATTTGTTTGTTTATTAATCAAAGCTTTTACAGATTGGCGCAGCCTTCTATGCCTCACGATTGTTTTGAGTATAGTTGTACACGTTGTATGAGTAATCGAAGGTCTAGTTTGTCTATATTGGTATAGACAAATTTATCTTTGATCACTCACTATGGTTTGTACATCTATCGTGTTAGTGGACAATACTATAAAATGTTTGATTATAAAGACGTTTATTGTCAAATAATGTGTGGTGATTGACATGTGGCCGATCAAATCATTCATTCATGCTGTTTAGGGTTTTAAAATGAATACGACATTACACTCCTCCATTCGATTTTGATTTGTTCATGAGAGTGAGAGAGAGGGGAGAGAGAGGGGGAGAGAGGGAGAGAGAGAGAGAGAGAGAGCGCGAGAAAGAGAGAGACTACTAACTTCGACATAGTTATTTTATGGATAAAGGTCGATTTAATGGGTGACGGTGAATAAATGGGATAAAATGGTTTTGTATATCGAATTTCATTTTATTGTGTAGAACATAAATTCAGAATTATAGAGAAAATAAAAAAAGTGGATTATCTGTCGAAAGAGATAATACCCTCCCCCGTACTTTTTTTATAACAAAAAAAAAGCTCTTTCGTACTCGACCCCTCCCCTTCATTTCCAGACTTTTTATGTATATCCCTGTTTTACCCAAAATAACGCTGTTTAATCCCTGTCGGAGTCAGTTGTGAATCTCCAACAGGGCAGTTCGACTAAATGTAAGTATTCTGTAGAATATGTGGTCAGAAAATTAAAATAAAGTCACATCATTGACTGAATATCGTAACTACAGATTAAAATAGCATCAATTGCGACGTCATGAAACCAACAAAGTCATTCAGATAGATGTAGGAGCTTTCTTAGTTTGCTTCCTTTAATAATATGATTTTGGCCAAACGGATTTTTTATTTAACCCATTCCAACTCAATCCCTCCTTTTTACGCCCCTCAAGAAAAAAAAACGTTGGAAAACATTGTGGAAAATGAAGAAATTGCTTGTATCAAGCAATTTCTTCATTATCCACAATGTTTTCTATCCAAAAAGACGAAAAAATTCGAAAATCCATCAACTTGAAATTGTCGTCTGCAGCTTCTTTCAATTTGGACAAGTCTAAAATTTTGCTGTTTTGGAATGGGTTAAAACCGCGATGCGTCAATAGAGTCTTCAATTTTTTACCCATTTTATCACAATCCTTTGATTTGACGTCCCTGAAAATAATAACGAAACCATAAATCATTGTCTGCGACTAGCAACTTCTCCCTCCTACAGTATTTTCTACCCTACTCTATTCTTACTTGCACACATTTTTCCTCTGCATCCTTCAGTCTAAAGTTTGTGTCTTTGTTAGCATGTTGTAGCTGTCAGTCAGAAACCAGCTGGCCAATCAAATCATTAATATAGACCGGGTGTGAATAGTAAACTCCAACACATTTGTAAAAGTTCATGGTGGACATAACGTCGTAGTTACAGCCCATTCAAGATACAGAATTTACGAGTGGACAATTGTCTTGTCGGGGTTGAGTAGGTGAACCTAGCGACCTTACAATTGGCTATGGGGAATCGAAAATCCTGCTTTTATGAGAACTTAAAGTTCAAAACGTAACTCTTTTTTAATGCACATTCTGTGCAGCTAGGGTATATAGTATTCAACTGGCTGATGTCAAGGGCATTATTCAACCTTGCATTTTTTCTAACATTTTTCACGAAAGAATATTTTTTTGCCATTAACACGATTTGAAAAAAAATGGGCGTCTAAATATCCCATTTCATATAATTTATGTTGAAATGTGATAGGTAAACCTTGCTTCAACTTTCATCGTCCTAAAATTATTATGATGCGTTGCTGTATATGATATTTTAGATTTGAAAACCTGGCCAATATGTGAAAACTATCCAATATGGATGAGACAGGGACAGACTGACCAGTCTATAGATTTCCTTATCGCTATCTATAGAAAATAAACACACTAAGACATCTAAAACTATCCAATATGGGTGAGACAGGGACAGACTGACCAGTCTATAGATTTCCTTATCGCTATCCATAGAAATAAACACACTAAGACAGCTAAAACTATCCAATATGGGTGAGACAGGGACAGACTGACCAGTCTATAGATTTCCTTATCGCTATCCATAGAAAATAAACACACTAAGACAGCTAAAACTGTCTTATTGACGGACCGCTGATCACGCCTACTGGCCTACAACAAGTGGCTCGATTTAGATATCAAACAGATTTTTATTTTTTTATTTTGTTGTTGTTTGTTTGTTTTCTTTGTTGTTGTTGTTGTTGTTGTTTTAGTGTGTGTTTTTTTCAAAGTTAATTGTCAGTTATATACAACAAAAGAATTAAACCGTTGGTTGGTGACATTAACTTGTAACTACAGCTTCAATAATCTTAGTGTTTAAATCGGCAGACAAACAAAAATGCCTCACATAATTTCGGCCAATGTTGGACCTGAAAGTTCACTTCCGGTGTGATCTGGTTTGTCTTTCGATTTTTAGCTAGCAATTTTGAGGTCTTCTCAGAGTTCAACGAATGCAAACTGCCACTGGAGGCTTAACGACTAAATCCATTGAATGCCTATGCCATAAAAAAGTAGGTTTTTTTTTTCAGTAATATTGCAAACCCTGCCACTGCTTTTTATGGCCACATGAATTAACTTTATTCAAATTGTAGACAACTCCTTCAAAAACATGCAATATAACCCAATCCCACTTAATCGCGCCTTTGAAGTTTCTCAAGAAAATAGTTTTGTTTCTTCATTGTGGACAATGAAGAAATTGCTTGTAACAAGCAATTTCTTCATTGTCCACACTGTTTTACCCTACAAAGCAGATGTTTTCTAAATTCCACTAATCATGATAAGTTTTTAAAAAGAAGATTACTTAATTAAACCATGCTTTGCTGGCTTACCGTACTTTCAGTTCTTTGATTTACATGTATAAACAGTGGCGATCCATCTCCGTGTTATTTGACCTCCTGGGAAGTCCGAAAAGACCTCAGTTGGATTATTCGGACTGACAAGAGAAGACATACTTTACTATTGGGAAATTGACCAATTGCTTGCTCCACCCACCTCCTTCGTTAGCCAATCCCATTGACTCCAACAGGAAGTCCCACTTCGATTTTAAACGGCGTTATTTTGAAGACAATTGTGGCCATTAGCATAGAACTAAATCATTATAATTGATTAGCGACCTAAGCGTCGTATCTACATCTTGAATAAGCTGTAGTTACGACGATTAAGCCTCCAAACCAACAAAAAGGAAAAGCCGTAGAAGATGTAGAAGATCAAAACTCATTTCTGGTCTGGAATGAATTCATTGGTCGACTTGTTTTTTATTGAAAGCTATTCTGCGAATGGTCAATTATGGTCATTCAGCCTAAGTGTAGGTTTATAAGGTGGTTGTTGTTGTTGTTGTTGTAGTTGTTGTTTCGAAATACTATCCTGTCAACCACGTTTCCTTTGGCATCTACATGAAGCAAATGAAATTAATCAAAGGTTTGCGAAATAATATTGCTATACATGATTAATCAACAGAAATACTGATATACGAGTCTTTTTAAGATGTTTAGAAAATGCTTTGATTTCAATAAATATCTTGTCCTGTAAATTAAAGCGATTTTAAATCCATCGACACAATATACATACACGTAATGCATCCGTCAGGTTTTTTTAAAGGTTATCACGGTTTAAAAAGGGTCTAAAGCTTTTTTACTTTTTTAGGAATTTCAATAATTCTGCTTAACCGTTACCATTTTTCCATATCAGTGACGGATTGTCGTCATTTTTATAATGCTATTTTTAGATCTTTATTCAATATTAGCCAATGCTGATCAAGTATCCTGATGAAAATGAAAGTTGTGAGGAGTGTCCATCACAATGACTGGTGACAGTTAACCGGATACATTGATTTCAGTCTTACATATATATATATATCTTTCTTTTGTATAAATGTCATTATTTGCCCATCTTAGCTTAACTAAATTTCTTTCTTTCGTGTCCATTAAGATTGTCGACATAAGACATACGTTAAGCATTTATTCGCCATCAAAACCGGTTAACATATTACCAGACGACAACATTTTAGACTGGTCCAAATCAAAAGATGCTGCAGACGACAGCTTTTAGTTGATTAAATTCTATATTTCTTTTTTTATCGGTTTGAAAACGTTGTGGAAAATGAAGAAAATGCTTGTGACAAGCAATTTCTTCATTTTCTAAAACATTTTTTTTCAAAGATATTTGTGGAGGACATAGGGCTGCACGAATGTGTGGGAATGGATTAAGGCAAAACCAAGGTCCATTTTATCTCCAAGTGCAAAAGATCCGGGGCCCTGGATCTCTAATATCATTGAAATTCTTCGACAATTATTTGAACAGAGAAGTATAAATCAATATTAATAGTGAATAACACTCCTACCTTTTATTCAATGCTATTTCTTCTTTCGCTTAATCTCCCAAACGAATACGTCGATATATAAAGTCCTGAATGATATCTAGGTGTGTTTAAATCCTAAATTTGTCAAGAGGCGAAAAACTGAGCTGTTTTCACACCATTTTCGATCAAAGTTCGCCCCACCAGTATTTTTCAGTGTTGCAATACTAAAATAGCTCAACTGTTAAGGTCTCATCGGTTACGCTCGGTTGGCCTTCCAGTCTATCCCTGTTCCCTTGAGCTATTTTACCGATACAATTATTTCCAATTTACTCCGGATTTGGACGATACTATCCTAAATAACGGAGTGACCGATTATGTCCAAATTGAAATCGCGGCTTAAAGATAGGGATCGAGTTCAACCCACACTTTGTAATACTTATTGTAAGCAACACTTTCGGAGGAAGAAGCTAGCTGTTAGAAAATGATCATGTGTTTAAAAGGGATAAAAATTGTTGAAGCAAACCGGTTTTCTTACACCCTTCATTCAACTATTGATGATGTAAACGGGTTTTCGGCTTCACATTAACCCATTACCAATCGGTATAATTATAGACTGATCCAAATTGATAGGAGTTGCAGTTGACAATTTAAAGTTTATGAAGTTTTAGATTTTCAACTTTCTGGGTAGAAAATATTGTGTAAAATGATGAAATTGCTTGTCGCATGCAATTTCTTCATTTTACACAATATTTCCCCAATTGCTTGTTTTGAGGACGGGGCGTCGAAAAGCGTCAATGTGTGGGAATGGGTTAACAGTTGATAGGAGTTGCAGTTGACAATTTAAAGTTTATGAAGTTTTAGATTTTCAACTTTCTGGATAGAAAATATTGTATGAAATGATGAAATTGCTTGTCGCATGCAATTTCTTCATTTTACGCAATGTTTCCCCAATTGCTTGTTTTGAGGACGGGGCGTCGAAAAGCGTCAATGTGTGGGAATGGGTTAACAGTTCTTTACTGGCTCAGTTCGTCTTCGAGCTTTCCTTGAATAAAATGTTCAATATTTTTTTTTCTAAAATCAATAAACATGCCAGATTACTGCACTGTATTGAAGGAGAAATCTCACCGTCTAAGTATAATGATAGCTTCGTCAGCACCGGTTTAACAAGAAAACATTGTAACTTCAGCTATGTTTAATATGTAGTTACGAGATTTTTGAAGTAATCCGGCGTGATCTCGGCGTTTACTTTTTTCTGAATTAGGAGAAACGTTTTTAATACGAAATAAAAATGACAACTGTTCAACAATGGGTCGGATTAAAAGAGATTTAAGCGTTCATACTCATGGCCTCTGTTATAGTAGTATATAATGGAAGGGCTAAGTCCGCATTTTGACCTATTCCCACGCAATGACGATCTTTGACACCCATCGAGAAAAAAAAAAAAAAAAAAATTAGGCAAACATTGTGTAAAATGAGAAAATTGCTTAAAATAAGCAATTTCTTCATTTCTTCATTTTCCACAATGTTTTCTTTCCTGAAAGATGAAAAAAAAACTGAATTTCACAAACTTAAAATTGTTATCTGCATATGCTTTGAATTTGGACAAGTCTAAACTTTTGCCGACAGGAAATTGATGAAACAATTTCCATACAATTCAACTTTTCACTCTTACCAAACAAAGAGCTTTGGAAACATTGTGAAAAATTAATAATTTGCTAGTTACGATGTTTTCAACTCAAAAAAGGTTGTTGTTGGTGGTGTTTTTTTGTTTGTTTGTTTTTTTTGTTTTTGTTTTTGTTTTTTTTTTTGTTGTTTTGTTTTTCAAATTCCGTTTTCGACCTCTTATGATTTGGACCTGTTTAGATATTTCCCTTTAGCAATCGTTTTATAATGAGTTAACCCATTGCCATTAAACAGTGTGTTATACTTATTTATAGAGCCAAAATAAAATCGCTATAGATAAAAAATGTATAAAGGTCCGAGTAACAAACATTGACCCGCGTTTAATTGAGCAATCACAGCAGTCAATCGACCAATCAAGTCATTTATTTAAATCGGGCGTGAATTTTGAACACCGGCATTTGCCGCCATATTTGTGAAGCATTTTATTTGGTTTGACGACTTAAATGTCGTAATCACAGCTTGAGTAACCCATTAAACTTTTCATTTCATTTTTTTCCATTCATCTACTGTTGTTGTTGTTGTTGTTGTTGTTTTCAGATAAACTATTGGAATATACTCTTATGTACCTTAACCCATTCCAAAACAAAAAAAATTTTAGACCAGTCAAAATTGGAAGAAGCTAAAGACGACAATTTCAAATTGGTGGAAATTTAAATTTCTTTGTATTTTTTTAAAAAAAAATTATTATAGAAAACATTGTAGATAATGAAGAAATTGCTTCATACAAGCAATTTCTTCATTTTCCACAATGTTTTCAACAGCTTTTTTCTTGAGGGGCGTAAAAAGGGGGGATTTTGTGAGAATGGGTTAACTGTTGTATTCTTTCGAAATTGGTAAATTCGGGCAAAACTGCTTCATACCTCCATGAATAACAGTTTTGAACTCAACCATAATCTTGTAAACATAGTCCATAGTGTCAAACGGACAATACCTCTGCTTAATTGACGCCTGGCTATGGCATATACATCATACTCTTGATTGAATCTTCTTAGCAGGTTCATACTATTGTGATTTGGGTAACATGAAGTTCGAAACACCATCTTCGTCTCTTACTGGTTATCTTAATGTGCATATAGATATCACATTCATGCTTGCTCGTTTTATTTAATTCTCTCTCTTTTTCTTCTTCTTCTTTTTCTTCTTTTTCTGAATCTTCATTATCTTCATCTTCTCTTTCTTTCTCTCTCTCTTCTCTCTCTCTCTCTCTCTCTCTCTCTCTCTTCTTTCTCTCTCTCTATCTATCTATCTATCTATCTATCTATCTATCTATCTCCCTCTGTGTGTGTGTGTATGAGTCTCTCTGTCTGTTTCTGTATATCTGTTTGTCCTTCTCTGTCTCTTTTCCTGTCTCTCTGTCTCTCTCCCATCTCCCTCTCTCTCTCAATTTTATATGAACAGTATAAATGTATGATTAAAGGTAAACTTATACATACGACAAACGGCCTAATTAAAACACGGCGTTATAAGAATAATTTAATTATGTATTCATGTTATTAAATTTACAGATGTATAAATGAAACAAAACATCTTCAGGCGACCAAAATGGCGTAAATACAGTTTATTGAAGCTGCATTTACGACATTTTTGTGGCAAAGTGACAATGAGCGATATAAAATACAAATATAACCCTTCAGAGGAAAGCTAGCTTGAAGACAACGATTCCGGCCAGTCTATGCTCATAGCTAGGGTTTACGTGAATTGGTTTGGTTTTCGACTTAAAAGGTCGTCGAAGAATGGTCTTTGGGCGTCTTGAATAAAGTTATCTAATGAGATTTTTGTCTCACAATGAACATATAACTATTCAATTTCGAAAACATATACGAGTCTGTTTGGTTGTTAAGTTGTTTTGTTTTGTTTTTGTTGTTGTTGTTGCTATCGTTAACATCATTTTGATATTTATTCCAGATGGTACATTTTTGGTGTGATGGATATCAGATTCAAATTATATCACAGATATTTGACTCTTACGGGATTCGAACCTACGCAGATACAGCAACGCCACCTAGCGCTGCAATGTCCGACGTCTTTACCCTGCTATTGAGCCACTACCGTAGTTGAGAGAATTCAAAATACTATATGACTTATAGTATGACTTATTAATCCATTCCCACACACCTTCACTTGTATACGACTCTCAAAAAAAGGCTTTTGAAAGCATTGCGGAAAATGAAGAAATTGCTCGTCAAACTTATGACCAGGAGCATGTAATAGAAAGTAGAATAGTTGGTTGGCGATCTAAACGTTTATGTCTCCAAACTAACAAAAAATAGTTAACAAAAATTGCGACCAAAATTGGAGTTGAAAGCCCAGGTACGAGCTTAAAAAATATTTGATTGGTCGCTTGATTCCTTGATTGACAGACGCGATTGTTAAAGTCGACGGCGGTATCTGTCTATTATCCAGATTGGGATAAATATTACTACGTCGTAGCATTCCATGGGCGCTTTGAATGTAGTTCGACGGAATCGGCCGAGTTTTACCGTGCTGAATGCTCAAATTAGATAGGCCACTATTTGAAAAATGCCAAGTATCGGAAGATACCGGTAAGATTGTTGATTCGCGATAGTTTGATAGTGATACATAATAGAGTGATAGTGAAAACGTTTTCTTTAAAGCTTTCCGGTGGATTATCACGATTTCTCGGTAGTTTACCACGACTTCTCGGTAGATTATCGCGCGATAATTTCACCGAACAACGGTGAAATTTTATTAATGATAAGGCCAGAGGTGCGTTCTTTTCGTCGAGGCGAAAAATCCTGCTAAGTAAGATTTTTGAGACATTTTAAAGAATGACTTTTGTTATTCTGAGTGAAAATATTCGACGTCGTCAAGGCTACTCGCTTCAGCCAAGGCTGAGTACGCTTAAAATCCTCATTTCGAATTCTTAAGATTCTTCTTTAACAGCTTAAAAATCTTAATCTAAAGAACGCTTTACATTAAAAATCTTAAGACTCTAGACGAAAATGACGCACCTCTGCTTTCGTTCATCGCTCGCTATTACGCGGGACAAGAGATAGAAATGATGTCATCAATTTGCCGCATAATGCACGTGAAAAAGACGCTGTTTTAGGAATTCAACTCAAAAAAGATCATATTTGTCTATTTTTGCTTAATAAAAATAGAATTATTTTGTGCTTTCGTGTAAGATCGATTGATATTTCGTGAACAACAAAAGCATATTTTCACGAGAAGCGGAGATTATATCGTGTTGTGACTGACGATTACGCCATAACAAAGCGGTGTTGAAACTATGTTTTAAATGTAGCGAAAACATGGAAAGGAAGATGGCAAAATACGATGAATAATGCAATTTGACAACAGCTTAGTTTTGCGACAGTAACTATAAGTTAAACTATGAAAAAGAAATACAGGGAAGATTTGAAATACGGAAGAATATGTGATACTCTATAGATACAGCAAAGCGCGAGGTGATCTTGGGAACGGATTCAGTGACAAATTACTAGAAAAGTCTCAAATGCAATCTTATTTCAAAGGACAAATGGGTTTTGTATAATGTGTACTCTTGAGTATATTTCAACCGCATCAAACAAATATATGACCAGGAAAAAAGATGATCTATATCAATATTTTCAGTGTGATTAGTACAGACAAAAACTTCTACTTAGGTATGACACACTATTTGTGCAGTGTAGATGCATAGACTATGATAATCTTGACAGAATTGAGTAGGCAGTATTGTGATGCCCTACGCTATGTTAAATTGTTACACACACACCCCTCTAAAGCAGAGCTAACTGATAATGACAACGTCTATCGAGAATTATAGATCAAGTACTCTTTTGGTTTCGCCTTCTGTTTTCATTCGTTGATCCTCAAATTCGATGACTTGGGGTTCGACCTATGGGCTTCCGATAAATTAAGGCTTGAACGCAGGCTGTAAACATACAACATGTTGGGTTTTCTCACGAGAAAAAAAACATGTAAAACTTTCATATTTTCCAACTTGCATTTTTTTTGCAGAGAAAGATAAAAGAATGTACTAATTCAAATGCTTGGCAACTCATAAGGAGTCTACGTTGTGAGTCCAATGGAATTTTTCGGTGTGAATGTTGATAGAAAATCTACAAAGATGATTTTTGAATGACAATGGTGGAATTTTTCATTAAAAATCAAAGTCTAGAACCCTGGCCTGGCAAAGTTATTTCATATTTTCGTTTTTGATTTCTAATCTTTTTCTAACATGACTTTTGGACGAAATAAGGTCACTGGCGCTTTGCTTTGATTACTTTGCAGTCATCGACCCAGGAGAGCGCTTTAGGATCAATGGCCCCCTTGTTTCCTTTATAATCTTTTTCATTTTTTCATATTTTCCTACATCCTCGTCACCTTCTTTATTCGACTTTTCTTTTCATCATTCAACTATTCTCTCCTTTATCTAACATTTCCTCATTCAGCTTCGTCCGTGGGGACCAAAGCTTCGTATCTGCAGCTTAATTAAGTCTTATTTACGGTGTTCTGGTAATCCAGTGACGATTAACTGTAAAAATAAATTAATCTTTCCAAAAATCATTTAGGTCTGGTGACATAAGTTTTCCTTATTAGAAAATAAGTTCTTTTATCAGTACTCACTATTTATGAACTCTTACTCTAAAATGCATCTATTCAACCCTTCCTGTACAAACCCGTGATTTTACGTTACTGTGATTTTATACTAGAGAAAATATTGTGGGAAAAAGAGAAATTGCTTATAACAAGCAATCTCTCCTTTGCCCACAATATTTTCTACCACATAAGGTGGTTTCATTTCAATTGCATCCAATTTCTAATGTCGTCTGCAACCTCTTTCAATTTGGACCAGTCTAAAATTTCGAAAAACAGGAAAGGGTTAAAACCTATGTTGATATGAAAAGTAACCAATAGAACGCCCAATAATGACACATTATCGATTAACGCCCTTTCGATTAATTTCGAAATTTCACTACTACGCCTTGAATAAAGCTGTAGTTACGACATTTTGCACGCCCAGCGACGGTTTGTGGAATAATCCTACTTTTCGCTTTTCCTAACTGACACGCCTTTCTTTTAATCAATTTAGGGTTTCAAATCAGAAGCGTAGATGCTCTCGTCCCGGTACGCAATTAAGTCTAAGTTTCAGACGAGTTTCTACTAAGCACTTTGTAAAGGGGTCACACTTCGAACAGTATAAACCCTACTCAGACTATATTTGTTATGAAGGTCTGACTATGGTTTGATATTTGGATACAATTTTGACTATTTTTTGATGTCTCTGTAACGTGCAGAGCTCATAGAAAAAGCCTATTCATTCAGAGAAAAGGATCCTCAACCATATATGAACCGACCTTTTCTATATGTAACTGCAAATAGTCGCTTGTATTTTGTATCTGCATACTTTCTACTCTTAACCCTTTTCTACACAAAGAGTCCTTAAGACGCCCCTATAGAAAAAAGCTTTGGAAAACATTGTGGAAAATGAGGAAATTGCTTGTTACAAGCAATTTCTTCATTATCCAAAATGTTTTCTACCCAAAAATGTAAAGATTTTTAAATTTTCACGAACTTTTAATTGTCGCCTGCAATTTCTTTCAATTTGGACAAGTCTAATTTTTTGTCATGTGAGAACGGGTTAAATGATATTATTCTACTATGTATCCGAGCTACTCCCATGAAAACCCGTTTGCAACAGAAATAAATTGAAAGCTTTTCTCTTTCTGGGAGTAGATGTTTGCAATGCTTACTAAGCTAAAAATTGACTCCATTTAGAGTAGAGAACATTGTTAGAGGATGAGAAGTTACTTATTACAGGAGAGGTATAAGATAAACTTTATTATAATTATGCTAGCTGGCACAACGTTGCTGTGGGTTCGCATATTGTGTATGTGCTCTTAGTCGCGCCATCAAAGTAGAAGAGTAAATGAAAAACTTCTCTTATAATTCTTACGCTGAATGGCCATGTACTTTTACTTGTTTATTATACATTGTTGGATATATATTTATGGATGAGTCTCAATTAAATACAATATTGAAATAGAAAAGTATCGCAAGTCTAAGTTAGGAGGGTTGATTATTTCAAGTGCACCAACTAGATATTATCACAGAAGCCTTAATGCCCACAGATTGCATTATTGTGATACATTTAACTTTATACGTTGCTTCTTTTGGTATAAAATTAAATTAACATCATATTATTATGATATTCTTATTCTCTAAATCTAAGAAATACATTCTTTAAGAATATATTTTTTCTGGCTCTTTATCATTCTTATTTATTGAATGAAATATTTCTTTGATTCTGGTATGTATTGAAATTTGTATACGTGCCTGTGTATAGTTATACTCATAATCTAACATTTTATGTTGTTGATGTTGTTGTTGCTGTTATAAAGGGTGTCGGTTTTTTTAGAATATGCAATGGTAGCCATGCTGATTTCTTCAGCATATTAACTAAGTGAGATACTCCCAAAATAGAAAAAAGGTGTTTTTATGTTACAGACTGTCGGTTATAACAATGAACAGTTGTTTGAACTGTAACCCGACATGAGCTTGTCAGAAAGTGTAACTCTTTTCGCTTAAATTCATGTCCATACCTGATTTACCTACCTTTATCTAAGTTGTCGACAAGCGCTGGAAATTCCCTATTTTTCTCTATGCGAAAGCTGTGCGCAAATATAAAAAAATGTTAGCAGAAGCTTGCTCTGTCGAAATACCTCGCTCGATATGAAATATTAAGTATTAAAAGACCTACTGAACTTGGCATAACCGCAATTTAATAAATATACAATGTACGTGTGTTTGATTTCATAACAAATTCATAATTGATGATGACAAAAGTTAATACTCGTCCGATTTAAAGGCAATACAATACTTTTGCGATAATTGAATTTGAACAAAACGTCTTTAAACGAAAAAAAAATGTAGAAAGTGTATAAAAAGAGCTTGTTGAAATACAATCCTCCAAATTTTCGAATTTCTGTTGTTATTGTTGTTTTCGTTTTTGTTTGCGACTGTATTTGTCAATATAATTTAACAAAATTTATAAATTCAAAAACTGTATAGATCGTTTTGACGAAATATTCAGTTTCTTTGAATTGCATGCAAGAAATTGATTGATTGGTTGATTTGTTAGTTGATTGTTTGATTTGTTGTTTGATTGTTTGATTGTTTGATTGATTGATTGATTGATTGATTGATTGATTGATTGATTGATTGATTGATTGATTGATTGATTGATTGATTGATTGATTGATTGATTGATTGATTGATTGATTGATTGATTGATTGATTATTTGATTGATTGATTGATTGAGTTAGTGATTGAGTTAGTGATTGATTGATTGATTGATTGTGTCAATTTGAACATAAACAACAACTTGATTTTTTTCCATCCGGAAAAAGTTCGCACTTTATAGAGTGCAACGTGTAGACAAAGTGTTTCTTTAGTTGGAAACTATCGCGGAAAAAAGAGAGGATTGTTTATGATGAAAATATTTCCTCTTCTAAAAATGATTTTTTCCATGCTCTATCGCAAGAAATCGAAAGAGGTAGGCATTATTCGGATAACGGTTATTTTAGGTCAACAATCTTTTGTACCTAATTCATCGTCAATTTTGGGCGATATAAATATCCATATTACAACTTAACCCTTTCCCGGTTTTCAAAATTTTAGACTTGTCCAATTTGAAAGAAGTTGCGGACGACAACTTAAAGTGGAGGCAATTTGAAAAGTAACCAACCTGCAGGGTAGAAAATATTGTAGGAAAAGAAGAAATTGCTTGTTACAAGCAATTTCTTCTTTTTCTACAATATTTTCTCAAGTATAAAATTACAGACACGTAAAAACCAGGGATTAAACAGGAAAAGGTTAGATAAGCTGTAGATACGGTATTTGGGGTCAAACGACGAATACCTTTGAAATACATCAATTACTGATATACTTAACATATAATGTAAATTATGATGAAAAGAAGGGTTGAGTTACTGAATAATTCAATCTCATTTATGGACTAAAACGCGATAAATAGGTGTCGTCCTTTTAAATCATCTTTATGATAGCGAAGGGGTTCTGGATAAGAAAAAAACGAACTGATATAAATATACATGTAATTTGAATAGCGAGTTTCCTGAATTTACTTGTTAAAAAAGATTTATTTTTCGAAATTTATATAAAACGTTTTGTTTGTTGATGTTGCTCCATTTAGCCCATTCCTACGCAAACTTGTTTTTGATGTCCCACAAGAAAAACATCTTGGAGAGACATTGTAGAAAATGAAGAAATCGCTTATAATAACCAATTTCTTCATTATCAAAATAATAAACAATTTTTTATCAACTTGAAATTTCATACTCAACATCCTTCAAGTTGGACCAGTGTTATCGTCTAGTAATGGCTTAACCCATTCCCATACAATCACGCATTTCACGTCACAAGAAAAAAACAACCTATGGACAACCTATCGACGATGTAGCGTAGCAAACAAGGAGACACCGGGGTAACCGATGATGGATTTCTACTGGAACCTTAAGCTTCCAAAGCAATCAATCTAACTGATAGGCTATTGAAACGTTTGCGAAATAGAATATGCAAAAAACACAGTTCATCCCTATTGAGTTCTATCAGTTCATGTAATGGTAGTACTGGCGTTATATATACAGTGTACCACGAATCAATTGATAGGTGCTCCGGCCACCGCGATATGACTAAAATATTGTTAATAGCGCTGTTTAACCCCATTCAAACAAACAAATTTATCAGTTCTCAATTTGCGCAATTTGAAATCTGAACCCAAATTAAATGTTTGTTATAGTTGTGTTAAGGATAAACCCTTTGATGTCTGAATAAATTGTGCTGACAATGGGTTTTTTAACACCTATTAAAAAGAGTAGATGATTATCGATCATATAACAAATATGTGACCCATCTCTCTAGAGATAGATTGTCAGCCCGATTAGCTGGTAGAGCACTTGACTTCAAACCTCAAGATCCCGGCTTCGAGCCCTGGGCTGACCATATCGACTAACAAATTAATTGTCTTTCGGATGAGACGTTAAATTGAGGCCCCGTGTGACGATACTATTCATCAGCACGTTAAAGAATCAGGCGGAGCTCTCAGTAGTTTCGTCCTGTATCCTTGTACTATCCCCCGTAAAAACTAACCGTCTTTTTGGAACGTCGCTCATTTAGGCATGTGCTACGGTAGCGTTGATAAATAAACGGAAATACATTCATTCTCACCAGAGGATCCCTCTTAACGTATTACCATGAAGTAACTCAATTCTTTCCCACTGAAGAATAATGTTGAAGAAACGTTGATGGAAAAAGAAAAAGTATTTGTAAGAAGCAATTTCTCCTTTTCTCAAAATGACTTCTCAATGTATGGCTTTTTTTTCAAATTTAAACGCACTAAGAATAGATGCCCTCAACTTCTTTTAAATTGGACAGGTCTAGATATTTGTCGTCTTGTAATGGGTAAAAATGAAAAAAAATCCTCCGTCAGTCCGTGCATACATTGGAGTCCTACATGGTAAAAATCTATTGGGTTAAATGGAACAGAGAGGTTATTTTCTCTTGCTGTTTTAAATCTACGACAAACCAATCCTGAATAAACTCGGCCGTATTAGACATCTTTTAGACTATCACGAAATTTTGGGCTATTTCATTTTCACTGGAATGGCCACGTATAATAAGTGACCCTATATTCTACAAGAATTAATCTAGGGCTTTCGCAAGACATTCGAGGGCGAACTGCGCTAAATAAACTAAATGTTGTGTCTTTTTTATGACTTGGCCTGGCCTAATTCTTAAGACAACACAGAACAAGTACATAATTCTGTTGTATGTTTTTCAAGGAAATAACTGCCTCGTGTAGAAAACATGATAAATGATAGAATGTATGTGTCTAACAATATCTTCTTACATATAACGATTTCCTAGAGAGTCGGGATTAGAAGAATGAGGTTTGAATATGTTCTCTTCTTGCCTAAATGAAGGCATACCTAGAACGAACCTATGAGCACTTGGTAACATCTTGTCGAAATTATACAGTACATGTATTTGTCTTTACTTTCCTGGTGAGTGACGGATGTATGTATTGATTTTATTTAATAGTAAATATCACAAGCTTTCAGCGGCACAGCCGCCTTCCTCAGGTGTAATCCTATGAATGAACATGTTTGTTTACGTAACGTCAACGTAAACAAACATGTTCATTCATAGGATTACACCTGAGGAAGGCGGCTGTGCCGCTGAAAGCTTGTGATATTTACTATTAAATTAACTTTGTCTCAAGAAGAGGAATTTAGTTATTAATGTATTGATTTTATTATATACCTATAAACGTTTCTAGTAAAATATATACATTAAACACAGACAAAATCGAACCAGAAAATAAATCCGTATCTGACAGTGTCAAGAACGGTTCCAAATATAAGGCAATCTAAGATGACGTCATTTTCATTCTGTACATGACGTCATATTCGTTCTGAATATGACGCCATAATGCAAATTAACATATTCAGAATGATAAAGGAGTAGTGTTATGCTTTTACGAATACAGATATTTTTGTCATTTCATCAATTTTATTTGATAAAAAATAGGTATATAATAAATGGAATACTTCGTTACGATTGCGATACAATATCTTGTAAAGTTATTTACTTGAACAATTTGATGCTACACTGGAGCTTCGGTCTCGTGAAATATCAAAAATTTCCTCCGCTGCTCAAAGCAAATACAACATGTATCTCTATCGTAAAATAACATTCCCCTTATCCCTATTTTGCGACACTATAACAGTTTCATCCATTTTTATAAAGACTTGACATTTTCTGGTTATATGTAATTTTGATGAGTAAAAATATTAAGGCAAAATAGACCGGGTCCTCTCAAGTTCGACAACCGTATAGATTCACGGGATAAATAATGACCGCGTTTCTAGGGTAACGATATAGATAAATCTTAACAAATGAGTCTGAATGTGATTATATATTAAATGTTGTCTTTGAAGTTAACTACCCACCAGTGAAGATAAGTATACATTATTCATGACTTTGTCCCCTTTAAATTGAAAAAAAGAAATAAAGTGAACTTTTTAAGCTTGATATTTGACTGCTTCGATGGCCGAGTGGTATAGGTACTTGACTCGTGATCTCATGATGACGGGTTGAGCCCTGCCGTCGGCGGGATGCGTTCATGGGCAAGACACTTAATAGTAGGTCCCCGGTCAATACAGTCGTTAAATTGGGTAGCCGCGGATTTATGCCACCGCCTCTCTTTTTGGGACGCGAAAACATCTGGATTGTGAGTGATCGAAGTTTAAAGCTTTCGTCGCAATAAAATAAAAATCAATTCGTATAATCAAAGCTAGATATTTGTAATATCTGGAAGGTCTGTCCCATCTGCAATGTTCTCAGATACCGCAAGATTAGAGCAGATTCCCATATGCGATGTTCTCTGATATCGTTAGATTAGAGCAGGCTCTCATCTGCGATGTTCCCCGATCTCATTAGATTAGTGCGATTCCAATCTGCGATGTTCTCCGATAATCGTTAGATTGGAGCAGGATTCCATCTGCGATGTTCTCCGATATCGTAAGATTAGGGCATGGTTCTCATCTGCAATGTTCTCCGATATCGTTAGATTAGTGCAGGTTCCCATTTGCGATGTTCTCCGATATCGTAAGATTATTGCAGATTCCCATATGCGATGTTCTCCGATATCGTTAGATTAGAGCAGGTTCCTATCTGCGATGCTCACCGATATAGTTAGATTAGTGCAGGTTCCCATAAGCGATACCCTCCGATATCTTTAGATTAGAGCAGATTCCTATATGCGATGTTCTCCGATATCGTTAGATTAGCGCAGATTACCATATGCGGTGATCTTTGATATCGTTAGATTAGAGCAGGTTTCTATCAGCGATGTTCTCCCATGCATTTAGACTAGAGCAGGTCCCCATCTTCGATGTCCTCCGATATTGTTAGTTTAAAGCAGATTCATCCTTTAACCTTTCTGTTGACCTTTTTGTTAACATTGTTGTTGTTGTTGTTTCTCTAAGCACTTATCTGTTAATCATGGAAAATCCCTGTATATGTGGCTACTAAGACAAAGATCACCTTTTATACATGTATATATGCAGTCTAATCTATGCCTGTGTTACGTGTTTGTAATTTATCCCTAATGCCGGCCTTGTGCATTTTAACATATACAATAGTCAAAGGTTTAGACTGGTCCAAATTGGAAAACGACGATGACCACCACAATTTTAAGCTGGTGAAATAGGTAAAAACATTCTTATAGGATAGAAAACAGTTTGTTTCGGCGTCTTTTATTTGGTTTTTATGGTCGTGAAAAGCAAAATTGATTAGGAAAAGTTTAATCCTTTCCCGTTTTGCACAATTTTAGACCTGCCCAAATTGAAAGAGGTTGCAGACGACAATAAAAAATGGATGAAATTTGAAATGAAACCATCCTATTTGGTAGAAAATATTGTGGAAAAAGAAGAAATTGCTTGTAACAAGCAATTTCTTCATTTTCCACAATGTTTTCTCAAGTAAACAATCACAGTGACGTGAAATTCCGGATTTGTAGGTAGATATTGACAAAATGACCGATTTCGGTTGTCAATCTAGAAATTCATCGACCATTCATCCGTGTAGACCAGAATCAAAATTTAAACCCCGACATTAATGTTAAACATAATGATTGGTAATGCGAGTTAAACTTCGCAACTACAGTCTATTCAAGCTGTAGTTACGACGTTTAGGCCTCGAACGAACGAGTTACTTTTTTTGTTTTATGTCTCTGATAACATACTTTTCGAACTAATGTTGTTTGAACTAACATCACTTACCAGATAATTAACGCGGAAAAGTCGCATACGTTTGGATCTTATATATTTTTTTAGAAGAAAAGTTTTCGTGGATCACAGCATTCTAACTGAGCCAATATCTACTTATATCACTAGGACACCCTCGTAATAAGCCCGTCTGTGGAATATGAATGAGTCCATGCGTGGCATTTTCATCAATTTCACGCATGAGTAAAGCACAGACATTTAGCAGCGCGGGCAGCATCTCGGTGAATTTAGAATATGTTCGTGTCATTCTGTTTAAGAAAGCCGGTAGCTATGAATAATTGTATAGTAGAGACTCTGATCACACTATCCGGATGCACATGCTGATTTTAGTCTTAACTTGAAACTGTCTTAATGACATTACTTTGGAACGGTAAAGAAATATCTAGACAGGGATTAGAGCTTCTTGGCACCCGACGAATCACTTGTCATTGCTACTGTACCTCGGAGCACATGCGTTAAAGTACATTTTGTATAGAGAGAAGACTTTCCACTAGTTCTCTCTTGAATTTTTTAGATAATATTAACTGAAAATATAGGTTGGATGAACTAGGACATTTAGAAATCTGACTCGTCACGGGAAAGGAGGTCACTTGGGGAATCAAGAAACAATTATTCAAATTAGAAATCGGGTACAGCAAAGGTTAATTGAAGTTGGTATATCGAAGCTGAATGTACCAGATATAAACATGATTCTACATCCAGAAAATCTTACGAAAACGGAAAGTCAGTGTGCGCAATCTACGCTATCTGACAAGAGGCGCTAATTTTTGCAGACCCCTTAACGTGCCTTATTGTATGGTAGGTACCAGTATTGTAAAGCTGTTTGTATCACTGCTCTTTGTTGAGTTTGACAGGAGAAAAGAGAGCGGAACAAGACTTGACCGAATAAGAATAAAAGGAACTGTTTTCACGGTTAGGTGGTTCTTCCCGTTTGTGTATTCACTATTAATCGTAGTCGCGGCAGGTAAAAATAAAGTGTCACAAAGAGGTCTTCGTTAAATATTATAACACAAATATGTCCAGGTAAAGGTCGGCGTCATCTCCTTATTGTTTCTATTATAAATGTTGTGGTATATTCTTTAAAAAGGGACATAAAAAATGGTTAATTCTAAAGTGTAACTCACTTTTTTCACAGAGTTTCCGTCAGTGCAGAGCTTGTAGGTCCTCACTGTTTGGAAGCTACTGTCAAAGTGAAACCTTTTGTCTTTACACCGGCTGGATGCCAGGAAGTTGTATGATACCCTGCAACTACTATGCTATAGACTAGTGCATAGACTAGACTAAATGCCCTGTCAATACAGTTCTATAGTTAGACCCATGTCATGCTGTATAAGCCATGCGCTGACCATATGAACTATCAAACTAACTGTCTTTCGGATGTGACATCAAACAAAGGCCCTGTGTGGCGGTGCTATTCCTCGAGCAACTTAAAGAACCAGGCGGAATTATCAGCAGTTTCGTCAAGTAACGACGCACTATCCCCAATAACAACTAACCGTCATCTAGGAACGTCACTCATATTGGCATGTACTACGGTAACGACGATGATTATACGGAACTAGACCACCGAAAAAAGTAAGTAAACGTAGAATTGTTATCGTGGGCCTAGCTTTTATTTGCACCTCCCCGCAATCATACTCATAAGTGTGCATAAGTCTATGGTGTACCTTTCGAACGAAAGAGCCCACAAAATCCCACTTTTTGACGCGTCTCGATAAAACATTGTGGAAATGAAGAAATTGCTTGTTGCAAGCAATTTCTTCATTGACGACAACGCGTTATCTACCATAAACAAAGATTTTTAACTTTTAAGAGGTTCGTGCATATATGAGTAAAGCCACGATTTGCGAAGAAACCCACCCAGTTCAATTTGAATTCTCGATGGTTGTTTAAAGAAACTTCAATATTGAGCATTGTGAAAGCTGTGGTCAGACTACTCGAACGTGCAGTAAATCCCCGTCATTATTTGGCGTGTAGATGTTAGTGTTGAAAGTGGAATGCAATAGAATACAGACCTAAAAGGTCGAAAAGGTAACAATATGCGTCATAACAGCATCTGTCTGTGTACGTTTTTTTTTTTTTTTTTAAGTTGTCAATTCAACTTAACTGTTAACCCTTTCCCATTCTTTCCCGCTTTTTGACACCCCAAGAAAATAGTTTTGAGAAAAACGTGGAAAGTGAAGATTTGGTTCAAATTCTTCATGATCCATATTGTTTCTATAAAAAAAGACAAAGAATCTTTAAACGTTCAAAAATTAAAAATGTTCGTATGCATCTTCTTTGAATCTTGACCAGTCTGAGATGTTGTTGTCTGGAAATTGATTAAAATACGCTGATATATATTGCATATATTTTATCCTGAAAAGAAGAACGAACAAAATGCTAAAAAGTTTAAGGGATTTCATTTTAATATATAAATAAGGTCATGCCATTTTGTAAAAGGATGATGGCCTCTTTCTCACAAGCAACGTGATCACAAAAGTGGTGGAATCTTTCCTGGGATAGGGTCAGATTTAGATGGCGTCGTCTCCTCGATTGTATCAATGGAAACCATTTCCACTTCACCAACAACTAAAACTTCCACCCAGATATAAGGACAAAGTTTACCATCATTCTTCAAACATCGAAACCGCTGTCGTTCTTTGTCCAACACTAGAAATGGGTTATTGGTCATGTTCAGACGGCGTAAACATTTCTTATCACACCATACCCTTTCCCTTGGAAATTTCTCACTGTCAACAAGAATTAGCCGAACGACCTGGTTCCTCGTATTTGATTCAAAATAGTAGAATGTCTCTAAATAAAGTCGTGGATATATTAGTTTACTAAGTATGAATTGGCAGGGAATTTTTAATCGGTTTTCGCCGTATTGTGACGTAACCGGAAGTTCACAGTGATACAAGCTCGAAGAGAACCAAACTCCGATTGGTGAGTTTCTGTCTCGCGCTAAAGCTGTCCAATGAGGAGTGTCTGTCTCACGTGGTGTAATTGTTCCCGACTCCAGGATTTTGTGGATGTTTGTTGTTGTTGTCATGTGACAGAAATACTGAATAGGTTCTAGCTCCCGAACTTGTAAAGAGTCCATGAAAGCCTATCAGAGAAAATTTTACAGTTATTTGAAATAGGTCTTACGAAGTTATCATTTGTTTAGAAGAAATCTCAAACATAATTCTATCTAGAACTTGCTGTATAAGAAATATGAACACATCGTTTGCACGCCCAGCGACGATATATATTATACGACTATACCAATTACGTGAATAAGAGCTCCAATTGCCTTCAAGAGATGAGATACTACATAATAAACCCATTTAATCCATTCCTACACCATCTCGCTTTTGGACGCCCTTAAGAAAACAGCTTTGGAATACATTATGAATAATGAAGAAATTGCTTGATAAAAGAAATTTCTTCTTTATTCACACTGCTTTCTTCAAATATTTTTAATATTCCATCAACTAGAAATTGTCTTCTGCAACTTCTTTCAGTTTGGACCAACTTTTTGTCGTCTGATAATGGGTAAATGCATCGATATGCCTAAAATCACACCATCAATAGGTTCGAAAGCCAAACCTTTCAATTAATATTCAGCCTCTGAGTCATTGGATGTCCGACCGTAAGCAAGATGTGCTAATTATAAGTTTGTAGTCATCTGCATGATATTTTTTGTGTGAAGATCTAATGCATGTTTTGACAAAATGTTCACATATTTTGTAAACATAAAAAACTATAAAGCCAAGATTATTGAAATGTAATAAGTCAACCCAAGGCCTTACACGATATTCTTCTGTAAAAGACAACTAAAATGGTTATGGCTTTATAGTTTGCAAGCTTTTGAGGGCATACTCTTTGAGCGTGTTATTTGAGGCGTAAATTTTATCATTTTGAGAAAATGCACAACTAAATACTTATTTATAGCTCATCAACCTGAAAGGTATTTTCTGCATCAACATCCGCTGATCAGTCTTTGTCAAATTTTCGGCTTTCTTTCTCTCTTCTTTATTCGAGCTGCATTTACGACGTTTTGGGTGCCCATCCTTGATATATTTTATGGTGACAAAATTAGATTAGAAATCTGCATTTTTTTTCAAGGTGGGTAAAGGGTTATAGTAATTCTGATAACAGAAAAGAAGCCTGTGGTATGCGGCATTTTTATAGGTAGAGGCATTCATCTATTTATTTTTATTTAACTAACTCTTTTACGTTAGAAGCTGTAAAGAAAAAGATTAACATGTAAAAATAAGTATATCGCCTTTGACAGACCAAATGACACAACCAAAGGTTAATTAAACCTCTGGTTACGTCATTTTGGTTGCCCAACGACTAATTTTCCCTCTTCTATTTCTCTGAAATCTTTCTAAGATTGGTAAAATGTTATTTTTTGAAAAGGAAATAGCTTGTTTTTTCTTTCAAGATTCCTTATTCTCGACAGGATTTCGCACCGCCATTTCATAGTATATATAGAAAATATGTATATAGTTTCATTATAACAAAAAAATTTGTTGCTAATAATATGACCTACGGTGCGGAAGTAAAATGACTTCGTTCAGTAAATGGCGATATATCATAAGTGCAATACTTATGCCCATGAGCTCTAAAAATGCTATGGTAACGTCTGTCTCTATCGCAAAAAAGACGTCACAAGGATGATGACATCGTTTTACGTACGGCGTTTTATGTTTCACAAAATGAAACGAATCGATAAATTCCAACAAGTTTTAGTATTTATGGCACAAAAAGGTCATATTTGCAAAGAATATTACACTTTCATTTTCATAAAAGATCAAACTAATTAGTATGTCGGAATAATCTAAACAGATAAACAAGGGCCTTGGTGGCCCTTTATCGCTCACTTGAATGACTTTTATGGAATTCCAGAATGCAGGGTTCACTAGTAACATGTTGGTGAATCAAATGTTTTAATGATGATATCATTGCTAAGTGACGAGAACAAAAAAATCGTTACTAAAGGATAAAAACTCTTTTTCAGTAGCTGGGTGGCTTCCTCAAATGAAAGAAGGGTCATGATTTAAGCATGCTTCACAGAGGTCTTCCAGGCAATGCTTTGTATAACATATAAACGCTCTAGGCTTTGTTGTTTTGGAGAAGATGTTTTTGAAGTTTTCGTATATAAATTATATGAGCGCATGCGTGACATTTCCAACCATTACACATGTGCGACAAGTAAAGACTCGGATCAGCCTGTGCATTCGCACCGTCTGATCGGAGTCTTCACTCTGCGCTCTATAGATAGATACTGACCCAAAGCTTCTTTGAACAATCAGCGAATATTCTAATTGCTCCGAATGGCTGTCCATGGTGCTCAATATGTGCGAGTCACACACAAGCGAAATGGTTGGAAATGTCACGCACAGGCTCATATTTAAGATAAAGTGACCCACAGGGCAGGCAAATTTGACTCACGATAGTCACGATTTTACCAAACTTGGTAGTGGTCCTCTAGATGACGCTACACATCAAATATGAAAGCTCTGCGCCTTGCAATTTCAGACAATTAGATTTTTGAAATTTGCCAATTTTAAACCCCTTTTGGAGCTTTAAAGCAAAATTGTACAATGGACCGGAACAATTTTGGTAAAGGGTTACACAAGGAACATTTACACGAAACAAATTCAAAATTGGATCAGCCGTTTAGGAGGAGATGTTGTTTGAAGTAAATGTAGACGACCGCGAGACGACAGACAGACGACGGACATCCATCCATCCTAAAAGCTCACAAAAAATCGATGTTTTTATCTGGTTCTATATAGGACTTATTAAACACATTCGGTATGGTATTATCACTTATTGATTACCTCTATAATTTTCATTATGTCTAATGAGTTCCCTCAGAAAATTTCTTTCATTCCACCAATCGGTAGATAATTGTAAACCTAAAGGCGATGAGTAGGTGGAGGCTAGGAAAGGATGTAGTGGTAGTACTGGTGTGAGAAATGGTTATTGTCTCCAGTCGCCGCAATTATGACTTAAATACTGTAGAAATCGGCGTTAAGCCTTATTTAGACAATCAAACCTTAAGCCAAGATACTGATCAGCCTGGTCAAATTTCTACACTGGCGCGTATCATAGATATACGTCAACCTTCATGAATGTACACTGTAATCGCTGTCTGCACCTGTATTTCGTTTAGTTTTATCATGTCTTATGTAATATTTCAAAACAACATTTTTTTTCATATATTTGAAGGTTTAAGCTTCACGCAAATTAGTTCACTCGCCTTTCACTGCAACGCGGATCATTCTTAAAATTCATAACACGAAACAGTAATTGATTTCTTTTGAAATCTGTGTGCAGTATTTTATTGATATTTAATGCGGAGTAATTAAATATGCATGGACATTAATGCAAGTCTGGGCGAATAATTTCTGCTTTCATTTTAATCGGTTGTAAGGGCTATTTTATGGTAAAGTGTTGGATATAGGTCTTAACACTTTCCACAAAAAATATTTGGGACCTTGTCCTAGCAGATAGAACGTTTATGGAATACATGACGTGGAAGAAGATATTGCTTAGTTAAAGCAAGTCGTCGATGTGAAAATGAAATTTCGTTACTACATCTAATTCATGCTTTGATTACCATATTTTCGTTGCCTAAGTACGTCTTTAACCCACTAATACACAAGGGCGTTTTCTGACGCCCCGAAGAAAAACAATATTGAAAACTAAATTCCAGTTTTAGTGCAATTCGAAATCTCGTCTGAAACTGCTTTGAATTTTGGCCAGTCTAAAATTTTACAATCTGGTAATGGATTAAGATTCGTGGCCCATCTCCGTATTTAGACCATCCTGTTCAGATAGATCAGGGTTTATAATTTTACTCCTTCGTCACCCTCCTAAAAGTAGAAGGGCTATTCCGCCTAGATGTAACAATTTACTCATTTTACAAATACTAAACCTGATTGACCTGTGCTGGATCCTATCTCGTTTTCAAATATTTTGTTTGTGGTTTTCCATGGCGACCCTGTGACGGACGCAATTTTAGTTTTCGATCCAGACTCAACACGAGTACTCGACTTCAAGCTCCTTCAAAAGCTTATTCATTTTATCCAGTCTCATATTCTGTCACATCTAGCAAAACTAGCCTTACCTCAAGTTCATTGGTTTCGTGTCCGTGTGCAATTGCCTTTTTAAATATACCAGCCATTTTATATTTTATTTCTTTTAATAGAACAATAGGTACAGGGTTATTTTTCAACAACGAACGTCTCCGATTACTTTTTTACACCTTGGACGAATTGAAATCATATTTCGTCAATGGGCGACCAAAAATATCGTAAATACAACTTTATTCAGGCTGTATTTACGACAGTTTGTACATAAACTGACCGCATTTTTTTAAATCGCGTATCATATGATTTTACTTAACCCATTCCTAACAATAACGCTTTCTGATGCCCCTCTAGGAAACAAATTGGGAAAACATTGTGTAAATTGAAGAAATTTTCCATTTTTCACAATGTTTTCTTCCCAGAAAGATGAGAAAATCTATTCATGGGATAAAGGACAAACATGTACATATGCTGAACAAAAATAAAAACTTGACTCTATTGAGTTTCCAGTATATTTTTTCTCCTGTGTAAAAGAAAAAAAACACACTTTCTAAACTATGGCATAGCGAATATGAACTGTTGTGACTGCATTAAACAAATTATACAAGCAAGTGATTTCCGTCACCGTGTAGAATGTGAGAAACGGAAAACAGATATTGCGGGTTCATACAGTAAACCTTGCTGCCGTTTAGTACGAATTTGTCTTAACTTTAGAGAGAAAAAAATATGAAATTAATTTCGACCTTGACACTATTGTGGAATGGCCACAATTTTCAAATGAGCAACGTCAAGAAGCCATTGGAAGGTTTTAGGCTGGTCAGTCTGTGACTGCTTGTGCAAGAGCGATGAAATTCTCATGGCAAACATTGATTTATTTGAGAAAACGGGTCAGATGCTGACTGGCCGACAAAAGGACCAGTACGAATGACGTCATGTCGGGATGATCGTGAAATATGACAGCGATATCTCCCAATCAGATGGACTCCAGCAACACCCACTAGTAGAGAGATATTCGGTGGTAGGGTTACAGCCCTTACCATTAGGAACCATTTGCGAGCAGCTGGACTTCAAGTTCGAAGGCCGCATTATGGACCGATTCTTACACCTAATAGGCGCAACAGGTTGGCATCGGTCACACGGTTCCTACGGTTCAATCAAAGGTAATGGAACTCGATTGTCTTTAGTGAGGAATCACGACACATATTGCGGTTTGCTGATGGCAGGGTACGTGTGTATGGCAGGTTTGTAGAACATCATGCTCAAGCATGTGTCAGTCAGGTGGACAGATTTTGAATTTTTTTATGTATAAATTTAACTCATATCCATCTTTCAGACTAAAAGTGACAGATGGACAACTATTTTTGCACATTAAACCATTACAAGACAACAAAACAAATCGACACGCCCAAATTTGAAGAAGTTGCAGACGATAGTTTTTTCTTGGTGCAATGTTCTAAGTCTGTATTTTGGGGCAGAAAACATTTGGATAATGAAAGGATTGCTGGTAATAAGGAAGTGTTTTCCAATATGTATTCCTTGTGGGGTGTAGCAAGAAAATCGGACAATTCACCAGTCGCGACTTTAAATAAAGGAATCATTCATTCAATCAAATTATTCATTCGACCCGGAATTGAATTTTAAACTCCAACATTGTCTGCCATTTTCGTTTACCTTTTTTGTTTTTTTTTTTTTTGGCGACTAAAACGTCGTAACTACAGCTTATCTAAGTCGTAGTTACGACGTTAAGGTCGCAAGCCAACTGTTCAACTTTTTGTTGCATGCTGTTAGCCGTTAATTTTGCAGAATATAGCCGTTTAAAATCGAAGCGGAACTTTCTGTCGGAGTCGGTAGGCGTGGCCAAAGTAGTAAGTGGGTGGGGCCAGCGGAGCCATCGATTAGTCAATTGAGATACCAACAAAACAAGGGAATTTTCGAACGTCATAAGGTTACGTCATTTATGCAGGTTTCATGAATAAAATATCAAATATTTAAGAGATGAAGTGAATATTTTTTGTTTTCATGGAGGTATGAACCGAAAAATCTAATCACACTGTATGAATACGCGAAGCGGATTCATACATTGTGTGATTAGATTTTTCGGTTCATACCTCCATGAAAAAAAATATTCTCTTCATCTCTTATAATTTAATATCATCGACTAAAAAAAAAGCTTTACAAATTCTTATACATTTTTGTATGGAACTATTTTGTGCGGAAGCATACAAAATCCCTGCGTGCTCAAAACTTTGTTCATGGAGTTATGATTTTTTTTTCGACCAATCAGAGTGCTCATTTTTGATAGACAAAACTCAAAATTGAATTATATGCAATTGCTATTACCGTTTTGTTAAAGTCAACAGAGATTATCAGTTACGTAAAAGGTTAAACGTTTAAGATATTAATCTGGGTATCTAATCCTCTTTCATAGGTTATAAACTATCGATTAGCCGCTACAGATCATGCCTTTCACGCCTACGTTTGGTGTTAATATAGATGCATACATTATGTGATATATACGCAGACGAGTCCTGTAGAACCACCTCATTAACCCATTACCTCAACATTTTAGACTATTCCAAATTCAAAGGAATTGCAGCTGACAATTCAATTGCATTCTATAAAAGTTTGGTTTTTAAAAACTTTCTGGATAAAAACAGTGTGGACAAAGGAGAAATAGCTTGATATAAGTAATTTCTTCATTTTCCGCAATGTTTTCCCAATTCTTCATCTTGAGGGGCGTCATTATGTGAGAAGGGCTTAAAGGGGCAACCAAATTTAGCATCAACACAAAATGATATCAGAAAAAAAATCTGACTTTAAATAAATAAAAGGAATAAATGTTGTTTCGATATAATTTGCTTAATTTAAAAAAAAGTATAACGTTTCTCGTAATCATGAGCAGGTGTTAAAAGAAATCGTGGACAAACGGCACACAACATGATGCGAGAGCCAAGAGATCACAAAAGCTAATATTTAGCTAATATTTAGCAATTCGGCTCTGGTAAGCCAAATATCAAACAAACAATGCTTTCTATTGTAAAGTTGTTCTAGTCACCTTTCACTTTAGGGTGTTTATCCAATCAAAATCATTTCTAACCCTTCCTGGATAAACCCGGGATTTTACGTCTCTGTGATTTATACTTGAGAAAACATTGTGGAAAAAGGAGAAATTGCTTATAATAAGCAATTTCTCCTTTTCCCACAATGTTTTCTACCACATAGGATGGTTTTATTTGGCATTGCATCCAATTTTCATTGTCGTCTGCATCCTCTCCGAATTTGGACCAGTCTAAAATTTCAAAAACCAAGAAAGGGTTAAAAAAGAGGTAACGTTATATTTATTGGCAGCCTGACGATCGCGCTACAGGTAAAGATATTTCTAGCTCAGTTGACCACAAGGTGCTCCAGGTACGCTATTGTGATCCGATCAAGTGTCACACAATCCCTAATTTTTACGCACCTGGAAAAAAACTTTGGAAACCATTGTGGACAATGGAGAAATTGATTGTAAATAGAAATTCCTTTATTATGCAAAAAGTTTTCTGCCTTAAAAGTGAAAGAATTGTTAAATTCCACTAAGTTGAAAATATTGTCTGCACTATCTTTCAGTTTGGACCAGTCTAAGATTTCATACTTAAGTCTACGCATGACATTCCAATATGATACACATTTGTGCCAATTGACCAATCGCGAATGTCAATCAAGGAAAAACCAACCAATCAAACCATTTACTGAGGAGGACCTGAGATTTCAACTTCAACATTTGCCGCCATTTTGTGAACCTTTTTTGGTTGGTTTGGAGAACCTTATTCAAGCTGTAGTCACGACGTTAAGTTCACCATCCATCCATTTTACTCTTTTGTTACATCCTACTGGTCATAGATTTGGCAAAATAACGCCGTTAAAAATCAAAGCGTAACTTCATATCGGAAATAATGGGCGGGCCTAGGGAGTCAGTGGGCGGGGCTGACGATTGGTCATATAAAACGATGAACCAACTTGCGCATCTGTCCAGTCAGCCCGATTAGCTCAGTTGGTAGAGCACTTGACCTCAAACCACAAGATCAAGGGTTCGAGCCCTGGGCTGACCATATCAACTAACAAACTAATTGTCTTTCGCATGAGACGTTAAACCGAGGCCCCGTGTGACGATTCTATCCATCGAGCACGTTAAAGAACCAGGCGGAGTTTCAGCAGCTTCGTCCTGTATCCTTGCACTATCCCCCGAAACAACTAACCGTCTTCTGGGGGCGTCGCTCATATAGGCATGTGCTACGGTAGCGACGATAAATAAACGGAAATACACACACACGCATCTGTCCATGTGATCAGAGTCTTCACTATCCGTAGATAGATTCTGACTGATTTCATAATATTGTAGATGTAAGAGTTTCTCAATGGCTTCGTAGTACCAGTGTATGACATTTGCAGAACACAACAGAAAATTTAAAAAAAGAAAAACGCTTGTTCGATAAAATCCTTCATTTAGGCTTGAAATAATTATAAACTCCGTCATTTATGTAAAGCATATTTGTTGGTTTGGAGACTCAAACGTCTTAACTACAGCTAATTCAAGCTTTTTTTTAGGGCATTTATGTCACTTACAAAAGATTTTTCTACTGATACTGTCGTTGTCGTGATGGTGTGGTGGTGAGTATGGTGGTGGTGCATTTGGTGGTGGTGGTGGTGGTGATGGTGGTGGTGGTGTTTTCTGTTTCTGGCCGTATATAATGCAATCTAGATTCGTTTGTACCTTAAGGGGGTCAGTTGGCGACGCAAGGGATTTGTCAATTGTTGTATATGGACAGGGATGTATGCCCGCTGTGCGTAAATTATTCGTAAGTTTCAATAATACTGCAGGTGAGATCTTATTAAGCTTACCCAGTCTTCAAGAACTACGAGTAACAGAGAGAGGTGTTTCTGAATGATACTCTTGCTTATTGTTGTTGTTGTTTGTTTGTTTGTTTGTTTGTTTGTTTGTTTGTTTGTTTGTTTGTTTGTTTGTTTGTTTGTTGATGTTTCTTACACGTTTTTGTTACAGAGATTAAAGCAGAAAGTTGCATTTAAGTCGCCAAAAGTCGCCAGAGAAATGTAGCATCAAAAGTCTCGAGAGAGTTTCATCTGGCAGCTGTAACATATTTCTCAGGTAGTAATAACGGTTATTGTCTTCCAATGAGACTGCATATTATATTGTTTACGGACCGACTCGTGTCGATACATTAGCCATTATCTCTCATTTTCCAGAACATTTTTTAACTGTATCCGATGACTTTTAAATCACTTGGAGCAATGTTTTTTGTTGTTGTTTGTTTGTTTGTTTGTTTGTTTGTTTTATATATATAGTTTGACTCTCTGTTTGGCCGAACGGCAAAAGTGCTTTACTAGTGATTCTTAGGCTACTAGTTCGCAATTGACCGTCTTCGGGGTTGAAAATTCATTGAAAATTAGCTCCAGGTGTAAGCATCAACACTGCGTTGTCAAGATGATTGCGTTTAATCCATTAATCTCACAATCACTCTTTTTGACGACCATTTCTCATCATATTTTCTACCATATTTTGCACTTGTTTTCAAGTCTGTAATTTCTTTCAATTTGAATCAGTCTATTTTTGCTAATGGGTTAAAAAGGGATATTCCGGCTCTGCAGGTGCTGTTTATTCACACGTAGATTTCAAGATGAAATCGGTCGCGTGTGTTTTATCATCCAGAGAATAGCCCTAACTTAGAGCGACTGAATAATTTTAGAGGCCAAAACCAGAGCGCAGTTGATGGAGTGTCGGACTGTCAATCATGAGGTCCAGTGTTCGATACCCGATCGCTGCAAATATGCTTTCCGTTCGTTCTCCAACAAATGTATGGATAATGTACGGGAAAATGTGCTTTGGTTGTACTGGTGTGAGAAATACCAAAAATACATGGTTAGGAGCTCCAGCCATCGCGATATAACTGAAATACCGTAAAAATGCGTTAATCCGTTACTAACAAACAAATAATTAAATAAAGTTTTCCTCACAAAAAAATGATGTAGTACATTTGTGTTTGTTTGTTTTTTGCCACAGGGTTTTTTTATGATAGTGAAAGGGTTATAGAAGGCGTAACTACAGCGCAATGCCGATTTAGATTATGATCTTGCTAATCCATTTGTACTTACGAATTACTTAAAAAGGTTTTGGGAGCTTTTAAAAATGCAATTAATTTAGATTTAAGCCGTACACTTTATTGCTTCGTTAGACTTGAACGATTCCATTTAATACAGGTAGGTTTTACTCCCTTGTTAATATTTTTTGTAATTTTGTTTGAGTAATTGAGTGACTTATTGATAACAATCCAACCGAACCAGAGACCGTTATTTGGTCAGGTAGGTTAAAGACTCCGTGGCTATCGTACCCCCCGTTCACACAGAGCTGCGACTTTAGGACGATCATCCCGATCAAGCCACGATCTGAAAAAGTATTGGATCGGGGCGGATCGGGGCCGATCGGCGTCTAAATCGAGCAATTTGGCAAATATGATCTTCATTACGACCGTACTACGATTCTCCCAAGTCCAACGCGCTGCTGACACGCTTCTACTACGATGTTACTACGATGTTACGCAGACCGTTGCCGACCAGCGGCCGCGTTTACTGCGTTTATACTACGCTGCAGCTACGACATTCAAGATCATACTACGACGCTACGCAGACCTAGAAGACTGTACGACGATATCGCTACGGTGGTGCCGGTCATATCACGCTTGTAGTACGCTTCTAGTATGATTTTGGCGATGATGTATATATCTTGGGTTTCAAACATTATTTTTCACTTCTTTCCAAACTTCAAATATGAACGGACGTATTAATGCTGATCTGATTCATCTGGATTTACTTCAACAAGAACAAAGACTGAGGAGTTTCCGTGGAAGGAAGGGCACGAGCTTCAACGGTCGAAGGCTCGTCATGCTCTTTCCCGGCATCAGGATTTTCTGCTGCAGAATTTTCAAGGTCTTGAGTAAAAGAGCTTGCAACCTCAGATTTTTCACGGCCTTTTACCACGGGGTTTACGGGGCATTTACTCAATTTTTGCAACTGTAACAAGATGTGCAAAGTTCCAAGTCTCAACTGCAAATGATTGTGAAGTATAGTGCCGCCCTTTATATGTAGTTGACAGATGATGATTGGTCAAATATCAGCGCTATAACAACATGCTGCCTGATAGGTCGTGATATGATCGGCGTAAGGTCATGGTAGGTCTTCGTAGGATCGTCAAGAACGTAGAGAGATCGTAGTGGGAACGTAGTAAGAACGTAATGGGAGCGTTGTAGGAGTGTACTCGATATGTTCCCGACTGTACTACGCTTTTACTGCGCTTTTACTACGATCATGAAGATCTCTCCACGATGCTTCCGCGTTGCTTGTACGATTACAGCGCTTTTACTACGCTCTTTTTACGACTTTACCCCGATTCTTGTTGGCCACGATCCCGCTACGCTTGTTTTGAGCATGTTCAAAATAAGCGTGGCGAGAGCGTAGAGCTTCGCGATCATGAAGACCCTACCGCGATCATACTGCGCTTATGAAGACTCCACTACGTTTCTCCTGCGATTTGTCACGATCGGTCACGTTTTCGGCCACGCTTTGATCGTAGTAGAAGCGGCGTCTATGTGTGAACGGGGGGGTAGGGACAAAATTTCAGACGAAAAAGAATCTAGAAATCGTCGTTAAACTTGTTAACAGACCCCATCTATCAATAATTTTAGAATAGGTCACAAGGGTGCCATGAAAGGCTTTGTCGAACAGAAAAGAAAATAAATTTCAAACTTATTTTATGTTGGCCCCTCTATCAATAATTTTAGGATAGCCAGTAATACCCGAAAGGGGAGTTGGGCAGTATATATAGAAAGGATAGTTCACAAGCCCGCTGTTAAAAGTTTTATCGAAAAGAAAACGAAAATAAATCGGTAACATGTATGGCGGCTGTCTTTCAAAGAATAAACGCCCAATCAAATCATTCATTTTGATTGGAAGTTGAAATTAAATTTAGACTTTGGTCGCCATTTTTGTGGAGCATTTTTTTTTTTTTTTTGTTTGTTTGCCGACGTAAACGTCGTAACTACAGCTTATTCAAGCTGTAGTTACGATGTTAAGTCGCCAACAAACCATTCTACCTTTTTGTTGCATACTACTGGCCATAACATTTTCAAAATTATGCCGTTTTATATCGAAGTTGAACTTCCTGTTGGAGTTAATGGGTGGGGGCCGACGGAGTAAGTGGGCGTGGCCTGCGATTTGTAAATATATGACACATAGAGGAATGATTTAAATGGATATCATACTTAATAGATGAACAAACGTAAATAAAACAAGAAATATAAGACTGCTTATTTGACAATTAACTATTGATAAATCTCAATGTCATTGACAAATGTTTGATAAAAAAAAGGCAGTTGTTATTTTTTTGTGTAATGTAGTGCCAAATTTCTCTATAAGTGAAAAATATGTGATACAGCATGGGCCATTTGGCCATTATCTTATTTATTTGCTTGAAAGAATATTAACCCTTTCCTGTACATTCCCTAGTTTGTACGCCCCTGAGATATCATCAATATGAAAACACTGTCGAAAAATAATAAATTGCTTATCACAAGTAATTTCTTCTTTTTCCACAGTATTTTTTACTCCATTGAATGGTTATTTTTCCAATTAAATCATCTTTAAATTTTCGGCTGCAAACCCCTTGAATTTAGACGGTCCTAAAATTTTGCAAAACATGAAAGGGTTAACAGAAATAGGTACAAACTCACGACAAGTTGTGACCAATGGCGAAAACCATCCACTGAGCTAACCGAATCAGGCGCCACAGCGCGTACTGTAGTACAGTATGGCAGTGCTTTTCACTTTCATTTTCTTCTAATTTTTCAACAACAAAAAAATGTCATATAATCTTTCAAGTAAGTTAATGAAACGTGAAGTTTTTATTTCGTTGCGAGATTTTCGATCTCGCGCAATGAGATAACGTAGGTCTACAGAAGACATTCGGGTGTCTCTATAATAGTGTAAAAGCAAAACTGAATTAAGTGTCTATATCTTGTATGGAACGATAATGATTTAATCAATCAACTCACATAAAACTTTATACACTTTTAGTAATAAATCTACGATAAATTTCTGCTTCACTTCATTTTTGTATTTGATGGTCATTCTTGTGTAAAATTAAATTTTCGCCTAATTTGCTTTATAATAAAGTATAGACGTACCAATCTAGCTGTCTAAATAGGTATAGACAAATTTGATCCTTGATCACTCACTATAACTTGTACATCTATATATGACAATCTACATATCGTTTATAAAAATACTACACAGGCAAAAATAGACATAGACAAATATTCTTATGTATATACAATATACAAATATATCCTGGCTAATAGCAAATTGCTTTAACCCATTCCCACAAAGTGACGCCTTTTGACGCCCCTTAAGAAAAACAGTTGGGAAAATATTGTGTAAAGGAAGAAATTGCTTGTCTCAAGCAATTTCTTCATTTTACACAATGTTTTCTATCCAGAAAGTTGAAAAATATCTAAAATTTCATAAACTTTATATTGTTGTCTGCAAGTCCTTTCAATTTGAACCAGTCTAAAATTCTCTTGTGTGTTAATGGGTTGAGTTTTTTTTTATGTAACGATACTGTCATTACTTAGCTGCAATGCTCAAAGAAATTACCTATATATGATATATGATGATGTATGAATGAAAAACGATTGTCATTCAAAAATCGATTGACCAATCAAAGTGCTTATTTAGAGCGAAAGTAAATGTTATCCTCCGATATATATGTTGAGAATAACATCGACAGTTTCTGAGAAATTTACAAAGTTTTCAGTGTATACAATATATGGCCCCGCCCATTAAAGCCACGTTTTTCATTCGATCAAAATTCTTTAAATGAATCTGATAGAGGTTCAACATAGGGTCATTTCTGTGAAATTTGATTGAAATCCATCCACTAGGCTCTTAAAAGAAGATTTCCGAAGCTTTTACCATATAAGAAATTAGCCCCGCCCATTAAAGCCATGTTTTTTATCCGATCAAAGTTATTTGAAGGAATCTTATAGAGGTTCATCATAGGATCATTCATGTGAAATTCGATTGAAATCCATCCACTAGGTTTTAAGTAGAAAATTTCGGCAGCTTTTACAATATAATGTTGGAAATTAGCCCCGCCCATTAACCTATGTTTTTCATCCGATCGATATTCTTTTACGGATTCTTATAAAGGATCACCTTAGGATCATTTCTGTGAAATTTGATTGAAATCCTTCCATCGGTTTCTGTGGGGAAGATTTTCAAAGCTTTCACAATGTATAGAAATTAGCCCCGCCCATTAAAGCCATGTTTTTCATCTGATCAAAATTCTTTAAAGGAATCTGATAAAGGTTCGCCCAAGGATCATTTCTGTGAAATTTGGTTGAAATATACTCAGTACTTTCTGAGGAAAAGAGTTTCAAAGTAAAAGTTTACGGACAGACGGACGGACGCACGCACGATGGACACAACGCCATGACAATAGCTCTCTGACTTTCAGCCATTGGAGCTAAAAATGATTTTTTCCCTTTAATGCATCAACAAAAGTTTAGCTGTTTTAAACTTTCGTGACTTTATACGTGTGTGTGTATGAGTGTGTGGTAGAAATCATTATCATCAGCATTTTTCTTCATTTCCCACAATGTTTTCTATACAATAAGGCAAAGATGTTTTTTCAATTCCATCACCTTGAAATTGTCGTCAGCAACTGTTTCAAATTCTGATTATTCTTTTTCATCTGTGAAAGGGTTAGGAAACAATTAACCTGGTAGATAGATGGAACTTTAATTCAACTATCATACATACTTGTACTCACTTTAACCCGTTCCCACACGGATAGGCTTTTGGACGTCCCTCAGAAAAACAACAATTTGGAAAACATTGAGGAAATAGCTTGGAACTCGCAATTTCTTCATTTTGCGCAATATTTGTTATCCAGAAAGTTGGAAAATCTAAGATTTCGTCAACTTTAAATTTTCGTCTGCAACTCCATTCAATTAGGACCAGTCTAAAATTTTATCAAGGGTCAAAACGAAAGTCCGCGGTTTATTGCTCTCATCACCCCTATAGGCCTTCGTAAAGGTCTAACCAATCATATAAGGTATTTTATGAACAAGTGCATTCTAAATACATCAACCTAAGATTGAAAAATAAACAATGAAAATCTTTGTGAGATTTCCCATTCTCTGGTGATATTTATAAGGTGTAACGGTGTTGAAACACTTTCATAAGGGCTATGCATGATAAAAGATAAATATAAAAGCAATATTTGGTTGCAAATGTTGCAGTTCGCGCGCACGTGTTTAATTACATATAGAGTAAAATCTATAATTAAAGTATTGTTGAATTTCGTTTTATATTCACAGTATGTGAACGTTAAATAAAACGGAATACGTTAGAATACATTAAATCTTCAAAATTACCATTCCTCATTAGTACCATAACAAAAACCAGGGGATATTTTCTATCGACTATTTCTATAACTTGTCTAAATTTGGGATTAATTTATGTACGGTCTGTTGGTATAAATGTTTGACGTAGACCAAAATGTTAATTCGAACAAATTCATTTCAAAATTATTATCTAAATCAAGATGAATATCAACTTTCACTTTATCAGAGACAGAATCTTTAGAATTTAATTAGCTTATTCTATCACCTATATAGAATTTCAAGGCCTTGTAATGGGTGCTACTTTATGAAATTCAATAATGAAAACTAGTTCATCCTGACCGAAAAAAGAAACGCATCGACCTATTAATACGAATGCTATATGTTACCTACTGGCACGAGGTCGACGTGATTCCAAATTAGCAAAATCATCTTGTAAATATAAAAATTGGGAAGAAACCTCCCAAACAGCATCAAATAGGCTTTTGACGAGAAGTGCGTGACAAGTTGGTTGAACTCATTCCCAAACAAACCTCCTTTTTTTACACCCCTGAAAAAAAGGATTGCAAAATATACTTGGAAAATGTAGCAATTGCTCGATATAACCCATTTTTTCAATTATACACAATTATTTCTACCTCAAAAGACAAAAATGATTGAAGTTTCATTAACATCCGTTAGCCACGCCATTGACTCCGACAGGAAGCCCCGTGTCGATTTCAAACGGCGTTATTTTGCAAAATTTATGGTCAGTAGCGTGTAACAAAAAGCAGAATGGTTGTTGGCGATGCTAAAAGTCGTAGCTACAGATTGAGTAAGATGTAGTTACGACAATATAGTCGCCAAACTATATTGTTCACATAAATGGTGGCCGATTTTTTAGCTAAAAGTTAACTTCCAAGTTAAATAAATGATTTCATTGGTCGACTGATTATTTGATTGACAGCTGCTATTGGTCAGTTTCACCATTTCTTTTTTTTAATGCATTCATTTCTCAGACAACATTTCTACGAAAAGTTTTCATACCATTTACCTGTCACTGAAAAGAGATTATGGTTGTAAAAGAAAACAAGAGCACGCCATGCGGATGCCAACACTCAGCTGTTCGAGTGTTTCATTGCGGTTACCTTTTTTAACCCATTCCCACACAAGCCCTCCTTTTTACGCCCCTCAAGAAAAAAGCTTTGGAAAACATTGTGGAAAATGAAGAAATTGCTTGTATCAAGCAATTTCTTCTTTATTCACAATGTTTTCTATCCAAAAAGATAAAGAAAATTTAAATTCCACCAACTTCAAAATATCGTCTGCAGCTTTTTTTCAATTTGGACCAGTCTAAAATTTTGTTGAGTTGGAATGAGTTAAGGCGAAAACGGAACACAATTCCATTAATTCGTTCAAACACGTATTTACAACTTCTTCCTTGTTGGTATAGATTACTCTTTTGACAGTGAACATATATTCCGAGTTTTAAATGTGTGGAGAACATCCAGAGAAATTACAAAATGTCAAAGTTTTCTAACGCAGACGTCGACTTGGCTATAGCAATACATCGGGGTTCATCCGAAAACATCAGCGGTAAAAAAATTTATAAAAATCATGGCCTTCTTTTGCTCGACATTTTTAAAATTTATCTGTGATGGTGATTAGAAGAGGAAATGTGGAGAAGGGTTTTATCATAATGAAGAATTGTTTTCTGTCATGTTGTTTAATAAACGATATACATAACGTATTGTAACAAATATATAGGCTGTACACATTCATTATTTAAAGGTAATTATTTATCAGTGACAGTAGGCTACCAAACGTCGTGCCTACAGATTGGATGGGCTGTATTTACTCACCTATAATATGGTTTATGTATACATCAGGTTTTCGATAGTTTAAACCTATCATCACACAACAAAACTTTAGACTGGTCCGAGTTGAAAGAAGTTGCAGACGAAAATTTTAAGTAGATGGAATTTAGAAAACCCTTGTAATTTTGGGTAGAAAACAGTATGGACAATGATGCAAGCATTGTGATAAAATGCTTATAACAAGCATTTTCTTCATTTTCCACAATGTTTACCAAAGGGTGACAAAAAGCGTCGTTATGTGGGAATGGGTTAAAGGTATAATCAATAATAAATTAATTCGTAAATATTGTGGACAAAGGAGCCTGGCTGGTTATAAATTGATTCTGAACAAAACATATTTACATAAGTACCCATTATTGCCACGCATCGTGAAGAACTTCTCTGCAAACTCGATCGGGAGCTCTGTTAACTCGAAAAGGGTTTGACTCATAAAAAAATACACCTGTGAGAACTGTCATTTATTATCTTGTGATCATTTACTAAAACGTCAGAAAGGACCTTGAATTTTAAACGAAAGTGATACAATAACAAAGCAACAAAACAGCTGTAGCATGTGAAGTAAAATAGCAGATGACGGATAGCGAAGTCGATATTCTCTACTATAAATATCGATATCCACAACTTCAAGCTATTGTTTAAACTGAATTAACGAATCGCGCCTGTGAATCAAACAGCAAATTTGACGTTATCGACTTTCCGGCGAGAATTAAAATGGTTTCGCGACTTCAACGCCATAACATAAGCTTAGATACGACGTTTAGATTTCCAACCAATCATTTTACTTTTCTGTCGCATGTTACTTGTAATGCATTTGCAAACTAACGACATTAAATATCTCGGCGGAACTTCCTGTCCGAGCTGAGTTGGCGAGTCCAGCGAACCGTCAATTATTTTCAAACATACAAACATGTTCGACATAACTGTTGTGATTCAATACTCACTTCCAGTCTAAATGAATAGCCTGATTGGTTAATCGAGTTTTTGATTGACAACGTCGATCCGTCAGTGAATCAGAAACCATAAAGAAACACTTGTGATCCGTCATTCAGCATCTTGTCGTACCAAAGGCGGCAAACGTTCTACTATCCCTTAACTCGTGAGGATGGTCATTCAGAAACAATTGGTCATAAAACAATTTGAAATAAGAGTAAAAGTATCAAAGGTCAATCATTAAATTTTAAATTTGCCTAAATGTTAACGTTGAATGACCATGTTACGTTAAACAAGAAGACCATGAAAGTCCTGTTTTGCTCCCCTGAGTATGGTGGCTCCAGGCTATATTATATATACATAATATAAAATCTCCACATCTAATTAACCAATCGCGATTGTCAATCAAATATATATCTACCAATCAAATTATTCATTCAGCCCGGAATTTAGATTTATACTCCGACATTGGCCGCCATTTGTGTGAAACATATTTGTTGTTCAGCGACTTTAACGTCGCACCTACAGCTTATTAAAGCTGTAGTTACGGCGTTTAGGTCGTCAACCAACGAATCTATTTTTCGTTGCATCCTACCGACCATAGATTTCCTTCTTCATTCCCATATGAATTCAAAGATCGCACAGAAAAAAGGCATATTTTCAGATTGTAGTAATTCTTTGAAGTGTTTTTGAAATGTTGATATATACCAAATATCAAAACTCTAGGCCTTATGGTTTAGAGGGAGAAAATTTTCACAGATTTATTCCTTTATTCCTATATAAAATCAGGGATTGCAAAGAGCGGTGTTAATTTTCAGAGTATGTTGATTCTTTGAAGTATTTCGGCAAAGGGTATCGATACACACAAAATATTAAAGCTCTAGACCTAATGGTTTGGGAGACGAAGATTTTCAAAGATTTCAGTCTTTATACCTATGTAAAATTCGGGATCGCACAGAAAATGGCTAATTTTCATAGAACGGTATTTTTTGTAAGTATTTTTGAAGAGGGTCAATAGATGGTGATATACATGTATACCAATCATCAAAACTCTGAGCCATATGACTAAGATTTTATTTGGTTATTTTGTGTCGGTTGCCATGGCAAGATGGCAACCGAAGTTCTTCATGGATTTCAACTCTTTGAATTATTCTGAAACAATATGGCCTAAGAATCATATCAATGAAGTTTGGTTGAAATGCTATGGTTAGTTTAGGAGGACAAGATATTTTCTTCTTCTTTCTTTTCTTCTTTTTTTTTTTTGCAATTGTGAACGGACGGACATATGTATGGACTGACGGCGGGCGATGACCGCTCACAACAGCTAACCCAGAGCACCTCATGCTAAAAATCTAAGAAGCCTTTCATATTTCGATCTTTGTCAGTCTACACATACAGAATTTATCTTTGGAAGTACATTCGCACATTTGAGAATGATCCTAATTTAAAGCAAGTTCAGACAACAATTTTTAGCTTGTTTATTGAATGGGGTTTAAGGACACTTTGAATAGTATTTCCGTCATATTGCAGAGGTTGGAGCACCTAACCACACCAGTACAATCACTACATCCTATCCGAGCCTCCAGCTTCTCATCCCACTTACTTTTACGATTATCCGGCCATTGGTTGGAGGCAATTCTCGAAAAGGATATTTGCCGCGACCGGGGATCGAAGCCTGGACCTCATGAGTTAGAGTCCGACGCGCTACCTACTGTGCGATGGTCGCGGACAAACGATTTTCAGTAGATGATTTTTTTTTTTTTTTTTTCAATTTTTATTTGTGACTTTTAAGGTTGAAAACATTGTGGGAAATGAAGAAATTGCTTGTAACAAGCAATTTTTGCATCGTCCACAACATTTTCAAAAGTTCTAGTGTGGCATTGGGCTAAGCAAACGCCCTTGATACGTGTCAGATCACAAATATCTAATAAGAGTTATTTTCACAAGTTTCTCTTTAACAATTTCCCCTTCATTACTCTGCTTATACTTAACAGTGTTAGTTTCATTACTGTGCTTATACAATAAACTTTTTTTCTTAATTCACTCATGATAAATTTTATTCAAATTAAGTAGACGAAATGCAAATGAGAGTGGAATGCTAATGAGGGTATTAACATATGCACATTAGTAAACATTTATGGTTTACAAACAAAACTAAAACGAGAAAGAATAGTTTAGTTTGAACCTGTTTAATTGCATCGATTGGAAAACAAGTTCTTCACAATCCCCCTCGATTCCGCTTCCTGGGGAATACACCAGTACTTGCGCCGATTAGTACGGACCAATGAACGAACCAAGATCGATAGCAACTCCCGGGAATCAAACTCGGGACGTGTTGATCGGGAAGCCTAGCTCTATTACTCGACCACGGATACTGTAAGGAAAAATACCGTATTGCATATATACTCTTGTTAAACTTTACCCTTCTTAGTGTCATATTTATAATATCGAAATAATAATATGAGTATGTACTTCCAGTGTGCGATCACTAAATTATCAAATCAGTATGTGCATTTGATCAGAGTCTTCACTGTGCGTTATTTTGGAAATCTGCTAACTCGATAATCGAAATGCACAGACTTGATATCCAGGATGCTCAGTAACTTTCTATAACACACAAAACGCTGTTAGGTGTGCAAAATGTCATAACTACAGCTTGAATAAAGCTGTACTTACGACATATTGCACGCCAAACGACCAATACATTTTTGGAAATGATATCAGTACTAACGGAGTGTTGCTCCTCAAAACACTGTCGAGAGACTTTAGTTCCCGTCCTGAAAACAAATCTGGTTCTATGACGGAAGAAATATTAGAAATTATACATATAAGACAACATAAAATGCTGGTGCATTTTTGTATGGAGCTGTAGTATTACGACATTCAGATCGCCAATCAAACATTTGGTATATGCTACAAGGTACTAGCCATAGACTTTACAAACATTTTGTACACGTCGTTTAATAATTAACCCATTCCCATTCAGCGACGCCTTTAGACGCCCCCAAGGTAAAACATTAGAAAACATTGCGGGAAAGGAAGAAATTGTTTGTGACAAACAATTTCTTCATTTTCCACATTTTTTTCTACACAGAAAGTTGGAAAAAATCCAAAATTTCATAAATTTTAAATTGTCGTCTGCAACTTCTTTCATTTTGGGCCAGTCTAAAATTTTGTTGTCTGGTAATGGGTTAAGAGGAACTGCATATAAGTGCTCAGTGGGCGGGGCTAGTGGATTATCAATTAGCTATCATGTGTTGAAACAGGTATTCATTCATTGCCAAAGAAGTGCAGAGATTTGTAGGAAAAGCTAGAGAACGGTTATGACGTAGAGTTTACAATTCTTTTTAGCTAGCTAAGCGTCAGCTTTGATAGCTCAAGTTAACAGACAAATTTTGAGGTCGTCTCAAAGTTCAACGAGTGCAAACTGCCACTGGAGGCTTAACCACTTAATCCATTGAACGCCTACGCCATAAAAAGTAACTATGGAAAATTTCAAACTCTATTCAAGTTGTAGAGAACTCTTTCAAAAGCATGCTGTTTAACCCATTCCTACTCGATCCCGTTTTTTAAGCATCCCAAGAAAAAAGCTTAAGAAAACATTATGGACAATGAAGAAATTGCTTTTTACAAGCAATTTCTTCATTGTCCACATTGTTTCCTATCCTATAAGAGAAATATGTTCTAAATTTTACAAACTTAAAACTGTACTTTGCAACTTTTTTTCAATTGAATCAGACTATGATTTTGACATGTTGTAATAGGTTTACTCCTGGGTTACTTTAACCTCGTTCATTTATCATAATAACCTTTGAAAAGGAAGATTTCTCAACAAAACCAGCTTTGCTAGCTAACAGTACTTTCAGTACTTTGATTGTAAAATGTGAGTAAAGTAACTCATAAGACACTCTTCAAGTCAAAATAAAACTTGTGGATAAAATAGCATTAGGAAGCAATCTTGAATTCAATTAATGTGTCATTGCAATGTAAATACTTCATGTTACCTTGAACATTTCCTATGGTATCACTAGAAAGTCAGGTGCAATGCACTAATCCAAAGTTATAAATTCATAACTTTTATAAACTATCGTACATAAGATAATATAAAACAAATGGACGAACTCTTTCCTGTTTTCAAAATTATAGACCTGTTCAAATTCAAGGGTTTTGCAGACGACATTTAAAGTTGATTTGATATGAAAAATGACCATCCAGTAGGAAAGAAAATGTTGTGGAAAACGAAGCAATTGCTTGTTACAATGTTACAATGTTTTCTCGGGTATAAAACCACAGGGACGTTTAAACCAAGAATCAAACAGGAAAGGATTAAATATACAAACGTCTTTGGGCGACCACAACTTCCTAAGTACAGCTTAGATAAGCTGCAATTAGAAGAATAGGTCGCCCACCGACAATCTGCGACATACTTGAACAGACTGGCATATATAGATACATTCTGATCCTAAATACACTCTTGTCATTTCGAAATACATGTCCCAACAACGCTATCTCTTTGTCTAATTAAAGCATATTTCCTAACTCAGGTAACTTCGCTTTTAATTCATTAACACATTAACCTCAGTGTTCTAGTGTTGTTATCTAAGTTATATACGTAGCTTGGTCTCTTAAAGAACACTTTTAACACAAGCCACAAAACTATACATTACTCCATGCATGAAGACGGAAAACATGTCACTTTCCAGCGGAGTAATCCAAGTTCTCGCATTTCTTAGTGTTTCACTCTCTAATTAAAGATCGTGATAGTTTCCTGTTCGACTGTCCATAGTTTAAAACACCCCACCAAATGAAGTCTCTGCACACGTTAAATCCGTGTATTTAAGAAATAATTCTTATCTTTATATCTTGAAAATGAAAGTTTAGGTAGTTTACTGTCAATTGTCTGACAAGAAAAATAACAGTGCACCTCCGACTATTTAATAAGATTAACCATGTCGTTTTAATTAGCGTTGATAGTCACTTTTCTTTATTTCAAAGTTTTGAGATAGGCATTTACACAGCACAGCCCTAGGTAAACAAAGTTATGTACGAATAATAACACCCTCGGGGGAGGCTAGGGGTGTTTCGTTGTAAAGATCAATGCCACTTACATCCAATAGTTTTGTATCACCGTCTTCTGGTTTCACTACATTATTATTTTGTTCAACAGATATAACATGCTTTACAGGTGTTGGGGCTTCTTCCTGAACGAGAACACTGGCTCGTCCAGAAGACGAGGATGGTCGTTGGCGCAAGCTATGGTGGTGTTTTGCGTCGGGTCGACCGACATAAACACGATCTATCGGCTTCGCGACGGTTGTAGATCCAAAACCTCGCACCCTCAGTGACTGAGTTTTGCGCTCTTGAACACGCGGATTGAAAGAGACTCTATGATGGTAGTTTTGTCCAACTCCAGCTGGATGATGTCGAACCTCGACCATTCCATCGGGAGCGTCAGAGGACCAACTTGGTATCGCTGATCTTGGGCGCACGGCGACGTAGTGCTTGGGTCCTGAGCCACGTGATTTCCACTGTATACGTTCAGGGACGTCATTATATTGCTGGACTTCTCTCTTGAATCGATAGACTGACCCTCTATTCATGGTGTCCTGCTTCCAGGTTTCATAGGATGTTTTGGTTGGTTGTACGGCAGATGTCGTCATGATGTAGCCGGACTCTGCAGGTTTTACTTCGTTTGTGGTCGTTGTTCTTTCTGTCACAGTTGATCTGTAATCTGGAACAGACACGCGGACAGGTGCGATGTTTCCATTAAGCTGTACATGGTAGCCGTTTTCTATTGGCTTTGGTTCTGTTTCGTCTTCAAGAACAATGCTGTTTATTTTCTCTTCTGGTTGTACTTTGCTGTATACCATGGTTTGCTGTTGTTGTACAGGATGGCGGACAACCTGAACATCCATTGGTCTAAAATCACGTGGTGAATTCGGCTCGGAAACATTGGTGATACCAGTTGATTTCTCGAGCATTAGTTTGATATCGCGTAATTCTTGGGACAGCGACTCAAGTTCAATTCTTAATGCCGATTCGGACACTTCTGATCTATTGTCGGAATTATCAAACGATCTTTCTCCATCAGAGATGACTCGTTCTCGGACCATGGCCGAAGGGCGGCCTTTACGGTAAATTGGAATTCTTACACCATTTTCGTACACCTCTGTGTGACCATTAGGGTGGCCATTTGGGATTTGTCTGCTCTCAGATGTTGTAGTAGTTGTTATAACGGTTTGACCATCTTGCTTAGTTAGTAAAGCATTTTCGCCGTGTAACTCAACTAGTTGTCTTAGTTCGCGTTTTGAATTGTCATGATCTTTACTTCTTAAAGTCCAGTTTATATCATCGGTATTAATAGTCTTTTTCACTGTAACTGTATTAACCGATTTCCGTAGTGACTTGAAGGCGTTTAAAAACATGCCAGCATCCAAGCCGTTCGCGCATCGAAACACTTGAACCATAAACTTATGAGTTGTCTCCCTGGATATTGACGTCACCAAAAGCAGATCCGACATTTTTTGACTGACCGTGACAAAGTGCACGTTAGCGATCGGAACAAAATCCTGTAACATTTTCCCTTGTATGACGGATGATTTGATCTGTCGTAGGCCATCTTTAGAGAGCTGTAGACGGACTTTGGTCCCTTTATTGCTTCCAATTTCAGCATTAATCTGTGCAATGATTTTATCATCGATCTTGTTTTCTTGCCATGCGCCGAGAAAGTAGACCTTTCTTTCCATTATTGGATCGGCCATCTTGGAAAGTTTTCGTAGAAATCAAATTATTTGTTTCTATTTTAGCTTTGACTCTTGATTGAAAGTTGTTAGTTCATTCTACCTGAAAAAAGTAAGAAATAATTTATTAAATCTTCTCATTATGTCTTGGGCGGCTCTTCTAGCTTCTTTTCAGTCAAACTAATGCGTCAGTTGCTCATTCGTGAGTTTCTATAGTTGAAGTTTTGAGTTTTGAACTATTTTGAAAAGAAAGGATTTTTAAACTTGTAATACTAATTGACCAATCGCGGCTTTCAATCGACCAATCAAATCATTCATTCAGTCCGAAATTGAATTTTAAACTGCGATATTGGCCGCCATTTCGTTAACCTTTTGTTGGTTTGACGACTTCAACGTCGTGACTACAGCTTATTCAAGATGTAGTTACGATGTATAGGTCAAAACCCAATCATTCTACTTTTTTGTTACATGCTACTAGCCATAAATTTTTGCAGAATAACGCCGTTTAAAATCGAGGCGGAACTCCCTGTTGGGGTCGGTGGGAGTGGCCAAAGAAGTTAAGTGGGCGGGGCCAGCAGTTGGTCAATTATTCTCTCTTGAAATCTTGGCTTTCAATTATTTTCTAAATATTTTATACACATCGTGTATGAAACAAATAGATCGTGTGTGTTACATGCCTCTTCGAACATGTCATTTCATATAAATTTTAAATTGATTGATTGAATTGGGTTTAACCTTTCCTTTTTTTTTAAATTTTAGGCCGTCCAAACTGAAAGTTTGGAAGACGCAAATCTAAAGAAGATTCAAAATTTGGTATTGTAGAAAAAGTTGTAGAAAAGGAAGAAATTCTTTATTTTTTATTCTTTTTCTACAATGTTTTCTCAATTATAAATTCACAGGGACGTAAAAACCAAGGATTAAACAGGAAATGGTTAACGCCACTTTTAACGGTATTTCAGTCATATCGCGACGACCGGACCATTAAACAATGGATTCCTGGTATTTCTCACACCAGAACTGCCACTACATCCTTTCCTAGCTTCCAGCTGCTATCCCACTTAGGTTTACGATTATCCACCCATTGGTAAGAGACAAATGTCGGAAAGAATATGTACCGCCGCCGGGGATCGAACTAATGACATGCCACGATTGAAGATTGGGAGTCTGGTGCGCTATTTTGTAATAATTTCTCTCTGTATGAATCACCGTCAACGACCCCGTTATTAGAAGCTATCGGAGTTATTGATCTCTGTTTATGGTTGTATTCATTTTCGTGAGGATATTAAAAACCTTAACATTTACCAAAATGAAGGAAAGAAAAACGACGGTAAACTTGGTGTATGAGGTTAAAATACTGGGCTATTTGACGGATCGCTGGTCACGCCCACTGACCTCCGAAAGGAAGTTCAATTTATAGATATCAGTGTTATTTACAACATTTATGGTCAGTTACACTAAAATGCTTTCTTTGGCGAACTAAACGTTGTCAATATAGTTTACTATATAGCTATGGAGTTCAACTCCCAAAACCAACAAAAATCCTGAACATAAATATCTGAGTTTAACCCATTCCCACTCAATCCCTCCTTTTTACGCCCCTCAATAAAAAGGCTTTGGAAAACATTGTGGAAAATGAAGAAATTCCTTGTAACAAGCAATTTCTTCATTATCCACAATGTTTTCTATCCAAAAAGAAGAAAACAATTAAAATTCCATCAACTTGAAATTGTCGTCTGCAGCTTCTTTCAATTTGGACCAGTCTAAAATTTTCTTGTCTTGGAATGGGTTAAATTTGCAAATCACGGCTGTCAATCAAACCATTAGTAGACCAATGAAATCATTCAACTAGACTGGAAAGTAACTTTGTACTCCTAAATTAGCCGCTATCAATGCAAAGCGTTTTTTGTTGGTTTAGCGACTAAAACGTCGTAACTAAAGCTTATTCAAGCTTGGGCAAACGGAGTGAGCGGACGGGCCAGCGATCTATCAATTAACTTATGGCCCCCAAACAATTTCTTTATTTTCCACTTCGTTTTCCCAATCAGTCAAAAAGGCGTCAAAAAGCGACATCGTGTAAGAATGGTTTAAGTGGTCATTGCACGGGGTTGAATGTCACTTCCAACAATCTTTCAGTTACATCAGGGAGGTAGGTATTTCCCACACCAGTACTGCCATTACATCCTTTCCTAGCCCCCCAGGGTTTACGAATATCCACCCATTGGTGAGAGACAAAGGATATATACTGCCGCCGGGGACCGAACCCATAACATCCCATGATTGAAGGTTAGGAGTCTGATGCGCTACCGACTGCGCTATGACGACGGCCCCGATTTCTGAGAGACGGATGTCGAAAATCTATTTGAGGTCTCGTCTAAAAGACGCAGGAGGTTGGAACCACAATCTAGGCTAGACTGATGAACCTGTCCCATCTACCGTTGCTCTCCGATATTGGGTTTATCGTAAGGTTGAGACAGGTTCACCAGTCTTGCCCTGAACTAAAATCGTTCTTTTGACAAGTCGGAATCAAGGCCCATGTGCTGTTGATAGCTTATGAAATACTAAGTAAGCAATGTTGACGCTAACCGTGCTTTCGGAAAAATTGATATTTAACCAGTTCTTTACGAAAACATTGTATAATCAATAAATTCACCCATTACAACTTTGTTTTTAACACTTGAGATGTTATGTGTTTCACAAATCGGAGATATTCAAAATACAAACAGTTAAAAATCATTATATACGTCTAAGAGTGAGTTGTCATCTCTTTCGTAAAAAAGTTGTAAAGTTCAAGATTCATATCAATACCAATTCAGTCATAACTATCTGATTACTGGCAGTATTTCGACTTTTTTTATTGCAGTTTTTCTTACTCAATCGAAGTTCCACCAACTTTTATTGTTACTATACACCCGATCGGCAAACTTTTGTGACTTTTATGTCGTTTTCACAGTATCAGTAGTGTATGATTTCAGTCATAAACTAGCCCATTAAAATAGGCGTTCATACACATTTTCATGGTCAACCGGGGCGGGTATTTTAACCCTCTCCTGTTTGTCAAAATTTTAGACCTGTCCAAATCCAAAGGTTTTTCAGAAGATAATTCAAAGTTGATTTCATCTGAAGAATAATCATTCTGTAGGACAGAAAAAATTGTTGAACAGACAAGTAATTTCTTCTTTCTCTATAATGTTTTCCACAGTATAAAAACATAGGGACGTATAGGCCATGGTTTGAACAGGACAGAGTCTAGCATATATAGACAAGGAAAATAAGCTCGTGGACTAATTTATTATGATTAATAGTATCTTTATCATTATTAATGTTATTATTGCTACTACTATTATTAATATCATTATTCATTATCATTATTTTATAATCATAATTTGAGTGACGTTGTAGGTCGTTTTGAACTATCTTTCAGTAATACCACGGCGTAGTCCGCCTCAATCACCACTGGTAAACACAGGACCCAACTTCTGACAATTCAAACAATTTCACGAGTATTTTAAACGAAACCCTGAACAGTTGATTGAATGAGGTATAACATCGCCGTTTACAATATTTCAGTCATATCGCGAAAGCTATAGAGCACCTACCTATACGGATTCCTGGTATTTCTCACACCAGTACCACCACTACATCCTTTCCGCGAGCCTCCAGCTGCTCATCCCAATTAGGTATACCATTATCCACCTACTGGAGCGCGGCCAATTACAAGCAATTTCTTTATTTTCCACATTATTTTCCAATTTTTTTTTTTTCTTAGGGCGTGGGAATGGAGTGAGAATTGGTTAAAGCATGAACCTTGAAACACTACTGAACGCTATATTATGTTTATAAATAATGTTGTTTTGTATGTCAGTGTTATTTAAAAATCTCGGACAGTAAAAAATATCTTCATTGAATTCTTTCCTGTTTCGCAACATTTTAGACATGTCCAAATTGAAAGGTTATGCAGACGACAATTTAAAGTATATTATTAGTGAAAAATAATCATTCAGTAGGGTAGGAAAATAGTGTGGAAAAAAGAAGAAATCGCTTGTCACAAGCATCTAACATTTCTACCATATACTTTAAAGTAACATTAGTTTAGTTTACCCATTCCCACACAGTGACACTTTTAAAAGCCCCTAGCAAAAAAAGCTTTGGAAACATTGTGGAAAATGAAGAAATTGCGTGTTACAAGCAATTTCTTCATTATTCATGAAGTTTTCTCCTCTAGGTATTGAAAGTCCAAAATTTCATAAGCTTTATATAATCGTCTGCAACTCCCTTGATTTCCGTCCAGTCTAAAATTTTGCCGTCTGGCAATGGGTTAAAACTAATATTCTTCGTGGTACGGAGAATGACGGAAATTCGACGAAGTCGCGCCACGACGTTACAGTATGATAATATTGTTTTCTTTTGTTTTAAATGTCGGTGTCAAATGACCAATCGCGGCTGTCAATTAAATAATGAGTCGACCAATGAAATCATGCATTTAGACTGGAAGTTCAGTTTGAACTCCGACATTGGCAGCCTTTTTGGTTAATGTTAGTTTGATGACTAAAACGTCGTTACTACAGCTTATTCAAGCTGTAGTGACGACGTTTATGTCCCTCACCAACCATTCTATACTTTGTTACATGCTACTGGCCATTCATTTTGGAAAATAACGCCGTTAACAATCGATGCGGAACTTCCTGTTGGAGTCAATGGGCGGGGCCAAATGAGTCAGTGGGTGTGACCCCCGATTGGTCAGTTAATCTCAATGAGTAAAGAAGCAAAACAGACCAGAAGTTTTCATACAATCCCGATGTTTACGGAGCTCGAGGATAAAAGCTTTCAAAACAATTGTGGACCATGAAAAAATTGCTTGAAACGAGTAATTTCTTCAATGTGCACCATGTTTTCTAGCCTAAAAAGGAAAGATTTTCGGAATTCTACCAATTTGAAATTGTCGTCTTCAATTTCTTTCGAGTTGGAACAATCTAAGAATTTGTCGCGGATGATTGGTTAGTACATCAGCGTTTACACGATGAAAATATTGCTTGATAACTGTACAACAACAACTCATAATGTCACAAGTATAGGGATGGCTCGGCGACTTAAACTTATTCAAGCTGAAGTTAGGTCGTTAATGTCGATAACATAACATCTCACTTCTGTGATCATTTTTTTTTCTTCTATAAATTTTGTAAATAACCCGTTTAATATCGAAGTGGAACTATGTGTCTTGAGTTAGTTGGCGTCGTCAGCGTCGTCAGTGGGCGGAACCAGCGGAGTCAGTGGGCGGGGCCAGCGGAGTCATAGGGCGGGGCCAGCGGAGTCAGTGGGCGGGGCCAGCGGAGTCAGAGGGCGGGACCAGCGATCAGTTGTTAAAAGTGTCAAGCAACAGCTTAAATAAGATGTAGAACTTACTATTCACGATTTATGATTTATTTATTCTTTCGTGAAGGACAAAAATTATACAAAAAACGTTTTTGTAAGAGGTATATCTTGTCCTAAATAAGATTCGTGGGTGAATTTCAATGTATTAAACCTACATTAGTCATTCTCAGCTGGAAATCTTTTACATAAATACCGCCAAACTACTGTCATAACTGACAATCCCCTGAAAACCTCAACTCAAGATTGAGTGGCTGTATGCAGGATAGCCCCACTTTAACCCATTCCCAAACGAAAATAGAAAGACGCTATAGACGACTATTTAAAGTCGATGAAATCTTTTTTCTTCTTCTTCTTCTGAGGTTGAAAATATTGTGAAAATTGAAGAAATTGCCTTTCACAAGCAATTTCTTCATTATCCACAATGTTTTCCAATGCGTCAAAAAGCGTTTCTGTGCGGAAATGAATGACAGCTCTACCCCATCCTCTGACATGCTTCTCTTTTGTCCTATACAAGAAATCATGACATGAAGCTTATGCCTTTGCTCATTTACAGATCGCGGCTTCCAGTTAAAGGATCAATCGACCAATCAGATCAATCATCTAGACCAGAGGTTAGCTTTGATTGATTGTTGATTGAATTGGGTTTAAAGCCACTTTTAACAGTATTTCAGTCATATCTCGGCGATTGGAGCACCTAACAATGGATTCCTGGTATTTCTCACACCAGTACTACCACTATATCCTTTCCTAGCCTGCTGGTTTACGATTATCGACCCATTGGTGAGAGACAAATATCGGAAAGAATATGTGCCGCCGCCGGGGATCGAACGTATGACATCCCATGATTGAAGATTAGGAGTCTGACGCGCTACCGACTGCGCTATGACGGCGGCGGTTAACTTTGAACTCCGACATGGACCGACATAAATGTCAAGAGTCTTTGCTGTTTTGGGGACTAGAACGTCATAACTAGAGCTTATCTAACTAACCTCCGACTGAAATATCAAACGACGTCACTTTGAGTAATTTACAACAAGAAACTTATGCTTTGCGACCTACACGTCGTAACTGCTGCATGAGTAAATTGTAGTTTCGGCTTTTTAGTCGCCAAATAATAAAAGCTTGGCATACATACCAGAGATCAACAATCACTTCGGTTCAAAATATAGGATTCGAATGATCAATCGATTTTTTATTTGCATTAGCGATTCGTAATGCAAAAAAAAGAGATCAGTAAAATCAAAGTTTTGTAAACTAAACACCAAAAATTATTATCATTATAAAAAAAGAACAGCAAGGAAGTCTAACTTTGCAAAGAAAATAGTGCCAACAAAGGGACTCAAAAGTTGGTATCATAAGGGTCCTTCCTCGAGGGTTAACAGTCCCTTATTTTACCAACTCTTGGAATTTATATAAATAGTCAAGTTATGGAAAAGATATTCAGTAAATAAAGTATTTGGAAGCTATTACTTTCTGGTATGAACTCCAGAAAATAATTGAAGACTGTCAAAACAGTCATAAATTCTCTTTTGAAGTTGAGACCGAGAGGGTCCATGGGACTCGCATCACACTATTCTGGGAGTCATAGCTACTTTTCTGAGATTCTCAGTTTTGTTTGGATGATGTTTAACGCCGCTTTTAACAATTTTCAGTCATATCGCGGTGCCTGGGGCACTTAACAACGGATGCGCTTCCAATTGCGCTATGACGGCGACCCTCTGCAACCCTCCTCGAGGGTCACTCGTACAACCTGCTTCCGTTAAAACCCAAAGAAAAATATAGATACATATAGTATTCTTACTAGTATTTTCATTTTATTTCTCCATGCTTTTTTCTCCAGGTACATCACTAATATGAGCTCGATTTAAGATGTACATATTGTCAGTCATAACCGATCACAAAAAGGTTAAACTTGTTCTAATCCACCATATAAACGATTCAAATTATGAACCGAGTCAACGGTCAAATACTTAATCTTTCAGAGGACGACAAATCCGATCAATGTTGGGTAAGTAACCTTGCTTAATTCCTTCTTTTCTAATGTTTATAACAGTAACCATTTTAAAGGTTATTTTAAACGATCTTTTCTTTCTATAACCGTAGTTTGTTGTGGAATACGTTCTGAAAGTTTATGCTCTGAACATTTAAGCGGCTGTTGAACAGCCTTCAGCTGTATCCCAGTTAGGTTTACGACTATCCATCCATTTATAAGAGTTAAATGTCGGAAAGGATATGTGCCGCCGCAGGGGATCGAACCCATGACACCCCATGTTTGAAGATTGGGAGTCTGATGCGCTACAAACTGCGCTATGACGACGGCTGCGCTTAAACAAGAACTTGAATCTGTTATAATGCAAATTATAATGTCAAAGTTTCAAAGCAGTAGCATCATTAGTTTGTTTGTTTGAATGGGGTTTTACGCCGCTGTCAACAATCTCTCAGTTATATCGCGGAGACTGGAGCACCTAACAATGGATTCCTGGTATTTCTCACACCAGTACCGCCATCACATCCTTTCCTAGCCTCCAGCTGCTATTCCACATAGGTTTATGATTATCGACCCATTGGTGGGAGACAAATAGTAGGTAAGGATGTGTTCCGCCGTCGGGGATCGAGCTCGGGACCTCTAGATTGACAGTCTGACGCACTACCAACTGCGCTATTACGGCGGCAGTGGCATCATTAGAAACAGAGATTTAATACTTGAATGTAAAACTTTAACCAACTGACCAAAAGGGACAATGGGGTCATAATAACACTAAAATTAATGTCAGAGTAATGAATTTTTGCCAAGGAGATTATATGATGGTCGTAGGAGCATGTGCAAAGTTTCAAAGCAATGGCATTATTAAATAGAGATATGAGACGACTTGCACGTAAAACTTTAACCAAGGCCGACACCAACGCGCAGGTGACTGAAATAGCACCCCAACCCATATTCTTCGAATAGTCGAGCTAAAGACTGTTTAAACATTTGCTTATTTTATATCTTTATATAGTATATTCCCTATGTCATATTGAAAAAAAAATATTTTTGTTATATAAGGTATTTAACTGAAGAGCTATTCACAATTTTGTATGAAGGCTTCGGAGTTACGTGACAACGCCGTACATGGAGCATTAGCTTAATATGCCAAACCCTCACACAGAGTGTTACCGAATTCAGTTTAACGTCGAAACCCATTTTATTATCCTACATATAGGACAGTCCTCAAAGGTTTTCATGTCAACCTTTTGAAGACAAGCAATTTCTTCAGTTTCCACAGTTTTCACAAAGCTTTTTTTCTTTGGGGTATCAAAAAGCGGGATTGTGTGGGAAAGGTTTAGCTGCTTGACTATAATAACAGAGTTGAAACCAGAATATCAAATGAAACGTAATCCTTATAAAATGACACACAAACGCTTTCAATCTTGACTTCGCCCAGCTCGTGTTACTTCTTCACAACCTTCTTATGCATAAGTTTTGTTATTCGGTGTAATTCTAAAACCACGCAGCTATAGCTTTATTCAAGCTGTAGTTACGAGTATTTAGAATTACGCCGATGATTTCAAGCTGTAGAGTATCTATACGAGAAAGTGTACTTACTACTACTGAACCCACTACCAGGCGAAAACTAGACAATTCAATCTGCTTCGAAATTGAGAACTATTTTCCAAATGTGGTAAGAAACATTTTACCACCACGGAATTTGCCGCCGACATAGCGCAGTCGGTAGCGCGGCAGACTCCTAATCTTAAATCGTGGGATGTCATGGGTTCGATCCCCGACGGCGGCACATATTCTTTCCGACATTTGTCTCTCACCAATGGGTGGATAATCGTAAACCTAAGTGGGATAGCAGCTGGGGGCTAGGAAATGATGTACTGGTGTGAGAAATACCAGGAATCCATTTTAAGAGGCTCGAGCCGCCGCGATATGACTGAAATACATTTAAAAGCGGCGTTAAACCCCATTCAATCAATCAACCACGGAATTTATGTTAAGTATCTCTGGGTCGCAAATGATAATGTATGTACGTCATCTTTCGTCTGAAGCGGAGTTTCAAAACAGGAAAAGGTTAATAGGGAAGCAGATGCCAGTGAAGAACCCAGTTCTAATTTTTCATGTGACAAAGTGTAGAGTCTCAAACCTGACATAAAAGGTATTAGGTAATCCAATACATCTCATAAACCACTGCTCTCTTTTGAAATCGAAGACACTGAAACTTAACAATATTACAAGACCAATAAACCTTATAACTTCTATAAAACTCTTGTCAGAATTTAGAGCTCGTCTATTCTTTTTCTAAATAATTCAAAACATAAATCATTACATTGTATTCTAAATGTAACAATCTTTTAATGAGATAATCTTTGTAGTATTTTATCATTTTTTATCCCCCCACCATTTTTTTTTTTTTTTTTTTTTTTTACGTTTAAGAAAACTCTTTGCAGAATGGGTCGAAAACGGGAACTTCATTGGTTTTAAATAAAGTTCCGTCTTCAAACCTTTTTACATAGTCGAAAAAATTCCAGGAGGAACCATTCAAATATTGGTGTAACTATTATGTGAAATCTTTCAGCGAAATCTTGATAAGGCTTTGATATTACTACATTTTCTTAAGGATGTTAACAACTAACCGATCTCCATGGCCCCGCAAACTTACTCCTTTAGCCACGTCCACTGTCTCCAACAGGAAGTCATGCTTTGATTTTACACGGCGTTATTTGCAAAATTAATGCCCAGCAGCATGTAGCAACAAGTAGAATGGTTGGTTGGCCACCTAACCGTCGTAACTACAGCTTGAATAAGCTATAGTTACGACGTTTGAGTCGCCAAACCAACAAAATTGTTTCACAAAAATGGCGACCAAAGTCGGAGTTCAAATCTTAATCTCAGACTGAATAAATGATTTTATTAAGCGATGTATTCCTTGATTGACAGTCGCGATTGGTCACTATTTTTCTATGAAATTCTTAGGAAGTCCCTTTGGACAGGAACCGTCCAAGTATTAAGTGATTTCTATAACAAGAGCACCCCAGTGGTTACCTGACGCTCGATTGTTTGGTACTGAATATTGTACAATATCTAATTGTGGTTACCTGACGCTCGTTTTTTTTTTTTTTTTTTTTTTTGTTTTTTTTTTGTTTTTTTTCACTGTATATTGTATAAAAATCTAATTGTGGTTAGCTGACGCTCGATTGTTTAGCACTGTATATTGTATAAAAACCTAATTGTGGTTACCTGACGCTTGAATGTTGGGTACTGTATATTGTTCAAAAATTTATTTTGCACAATGTTTCCTCAATTATTTTTCTTGAGACGCGCCAAAAAGCGTCATTGTGTGGTAATAGGTTAACTAATATATATGGCTCATTTATTTTCCTTTTCCTAGAGACCTTGTAAAATTGCTATCGTTGGTCGTTTGCTAGGACAATTTCTTTTAATAAACTGCCCGAGGATATATAATGTTTTAAATTTGTTTCGCTCACGGCGAAAAGCGAATTAATGCAAACAAATTACTCTACCTTATCCTTTATCACGAAAGCATAAAATAATGTTTATGTGTAATTGGTTATTTGGCAGGAAAAGAAAAAAATATTTGTGTCAAGAGGGTTTAAATGGATGAAGGTTATGCACATCTAAGAAAAACTAAAACATGTATAATTTGAATAAACGACTATCTTTATATGTTCGCAAGTTCAATGGTGTTTTTCAAATCAAATAAAAAGTGTGATAAATATTTAGGGAAAAGGTACATAGTCGATACTCTCAGATAAGTAGCCAGAACTCTAAAGAGAAATTGACCATAGACCATTCTGGGGGCTCTAAGTCAGGATAGAGTCGAAGACAATTTTAAGCAATCTTCAGTTTTTGAGGCTTTTCCCACTAAAATCAAGCCTGTGATAGTCACAGCTGAATAATATCTTTGCCACCTTTGTCCTAGAAACTTTGAATCTGTCATACTTTAAGTTTCTAAAGTTCATATTCTCATGAAAAACATTATGATATACAAAATCAATATTTAAAACAGCGAGTCCCAAACGTATGGAAATACACAAAATTATTTTCTCCCGCTTGAACCATCATCAAGATTGATTGAATGGGGTTTAACGCCACTTTTAACGGTATTTCAGTCATATCGCGGCGGCTTGTGCACCTCACAATGGATTTCCGTTATTTCTCACACCAGTACTACCACCACATCCTTTCCTAGCCTCCAGCTGCTATTCAACTTAGGTTTACGATTACCCACACTTTGGTGAGAGACAATTGTCGGAAAGGATATGTTCCACAGCCGGGGATCGAACCCATGACATCACATGGTTGAAGATTAGATGTCTGGTGCGCTACCGACTGCGCTATGACGGTGGTTCCATCATCAAGGAATATAACATAATTATTGACTGTTTGATTTAATGGACGTTTAACAGTATTTCAGTCATATCAGTCGGCTAGAGCACCTAGGCATGGATTCTTGGTATTTCTCACACCAGTACTACCACTACACCCTTTCCGAGCCTCCAGCTGCTCATTCGACATAAGCTTACGATTAGAAGAACATTACAAGCACAGCATCGTTTTGAGTGCAAAATGGCGTAACTACAGCTTTATTAAACGAGGCTTTGTACGCCCATCAACGAGTGCTTTCGTTTTAAATCTGTTTTAATGTTATGTCGAGAATATTCACATATGTGAATTATGAAAATAAAATATATATCCATCTTGCTTGAAAAACTGCTAGTGTTAAGTTACCATGTCCATTAAGCGACCAGAATTGATATCCCGTTTGAAAAGCAAGAAGTTGTTGGAACTCATTAGAATCGTCTGGTGGCGTTGTTGCAGCTAGTTTTCCTGGATAACGAGTCGTTTCATGCAAAATGTAACTACAGCTTGGATAGAGCTGTAGCTACGACCTTTGCCCGCCCTACGACGATCAATTTCCCGGTAACATTAAAAGTATGTTTTATCTGCATTACCATCTTTCGTGTCATTATCGTTTGTGAAATGTCAAAGTAAAAATGACCTTAGATAGTGCAAAAAGTATCGATGAGCCGACTGCGCTAATCCAATCATTTCGCCTGTTGTAGCTTTTCTGCCATCCCCAAGAGTGAAGGGATATCGAGATCATCCTTTACTCTTAACCCCTTCCTGTACAATCCCTGGTTTTTACGCCCCTGTGATTTTATGATTGAGAAAACATTCTGGAAAAAGAAGAAATTGCTTTAAACAAGCAATTTCTATTATTTCCACAATTTTTCTACCCTGCTGGATGATTATTTTTCAAAATAAATCAACTTTAAATTTTCGTCTGCAAAACCTTTGAATTTGGACAGGTCTCAAAATTGCGAAACGGGAAAGGGTTCAATATATATATAGTTAAGTAAGTAGAACCTTCGCCGCCCTTGGTACTCTGACTGCAAAATGGACTCTCCATTATTACAAGATAATCTAAAAATGGTTCTAGAAACACCGGTCCGCCCCGAATACAGATCTGACTGATTGCTCTCTCTCTCTCTCTCTCTCTCTCTCTTTCCTCTCTCTCTCTCTCTCTCCTCTCTCTCTCTCTCTCTCTCTCTCTCTCTCTCTCTCTCTCTCTCTCTCTCTCTCTCTCTCTCTCTCTCTCTCTCTCTCTCTCTCTCTCTTATATCCCCCCCATCAATTCTATCTGTAAATTTCAATTGTGACAAAGACATGTTTTCTTCCAATTTGTACGGACATGACTGCTGTCATACACTGTCTATCCGTTTCTCTCCTCTCTGCCATTCTACCCCACTTTCTCTTATTGTGAGGTTCGCTAAAACCAAAATGAATTTAACACTATTTTCATCAATCGTATTGAAGACACAAGCATATAAACATACAGTGTATGATACACCAACCGCGTTACGTGTACAAAAACATATTGCCGGGACTTCAGTTTGAAAAAAAACCATACAATTAAAAATACCTTCAAAAAATCATCGATTGTTCGGTAAAATCCACTTTATTCCACCATATTGCCAAATAAGGAAAACCTGTGTATATTTAAACAGCGATGCTTCTCTTTAAACATCTATATACGTATACCGAAAATACGATTATATAAATTCTAAAGCCGGCCTACTTCAGCTGAATTGAAATGCAACGCTTCAGTGCGTCCAGTGAAAAGATACAAAATCTCGTGGAAGGCGAACTTTTGTGTGGAGCGGGGTGTAGAAAAATGGCTACCCTTCTTTTTTTCAATGTTAAGTACATAATGAAGACACAGAATTTAGGTCTTAGCGCTGCACGGTCGTAAGTGCATATATACATATAGACAATTACGACAATTTTGCTCTAAGTATTCGCAATAGTCTCAAAGATACATTTAGAACCTGTTATACAAAGAGGTAATGGAAATAACATTGTGACACTGCATTAAGATAGTTTACTGACCACGTTTGAAATACTTTGTCAAGGTTGATCTTAAAAGGCATGACCTTGAAAACTGACATTGATTTTAACAAATGAATATAAAATAAGAAATAAAAATTCCTACCAAAAGCAACACAAGCAAAATCTGTGCCATTGTGCAGACAAAAAAATCTTGGGGCAAGCTCTGCGGCTGGTAGATCTCTATAACTTATTTCAGCACTAATCGTTTATCAATGGTCCTTGTCATTTAAGGTGTTTATTTGTTGACATGTGTTCTTTTTATCGATGCCAGACACCACCGATAATATATATGATGTTGGCAGTCCAACAGACATTATTGTTTTATGATTAGCGATAATTAAGAGTTATTTATACAATACAATACTGCTGCTTGCCTCAGTGCAAGAGAAAGCGTGTGTTGATGTTGTTTTGTTCTGTTTTGTTTAGCTTGTTCTTTCAAATTCTCTCAAAAAGATTCATAGGTTCTTATTTTCTATTTTAGACTGAATTATATATATTCAATGAAATGTCATTTCACAGGATGGGCTCTAGTTGCAAAAACGTGTGGGCTTTATTCAATAGATTCTGTCATCGTACACTGCAGGGGTGTGAATATACCCTACAAAAGGTGGAGACTATTGCTTTGTGGTTTTATGATAAGGCGAGTATGTAATAACATGCAAATGGGTATTTGAGTTTATAATTACTTGAAAACTTTTGAAATATTTGACTTATGTCTTAAATTGACGGATCGAGATTGCTAATCAAAAATGAGATCGACCAATCGAAACATTTATCTGGACCGGAGATGAAAGTTGAACTACGATATGAATTTCAAGTATTTTGTTGGTTTGGCGACTTTAACCCTTTCCTGGTTAATCCATGGTTTTTACGTCCCTGGGTTTTTATACTTGAGAAAATATTGTGGGATAAGAAGAAATTGCTTGGTACAAGCAATTTCTTCTTATCCCACAATACTTTCTACCCTATAAGCTGGTTACTTTTCAAATTGCACTCACTTTTAATTGTCGTCTGTAACTACGATGAAATTGGGCAAGTCTAAAATTTGGAAAAACAGGAAAGGGTTAACGCCGTAACTACAGTTATACGTGACCGACTGATCAACCCGACTCGACTAAAATTGTTTGTTCACTTCAGCATGCCACCGAACTGCTGAAAGAATATCTTACCGGGCTATCGCTGCCTTTTTTAATATATAAACAATAAAACCTAGATTACAATCTCGTGTTTGACAAGTAAACAATAACTTTTTTGATATACAAAACAATAGCCAGTGTATACACATTCCCATGTCAAAGATCGGGTTAACCAGGGTAAAAAACACATATAAGGACACATCGTCCAAGATCCTCGGACCTTGACAGCCCGATTAGCTCAGTTGGTAGAGCACTTGACTTCAAACCTCAAGATCACGGGTTCGAGCCCTGGGCTGACCATATCAACTAACTAACTAATTGTCTCTTTCGGATGAGACGTTAAACCGAGGCCCCTTGTGACGGTGCTATCCATCGGGCACGTTTAAGAACCAGGCGGAGCTCTCAGTACTTTCGTCCTGTATCCTTGCACTATCCCCCGTAAAAAATAACCGTCTTCTGTGATCGTCGCTCATATTGGCATGTGCTACGGTTGCGAAGATAAATAAACTAAAATACATCTTCGGACCACGGTGACTGACTTCAATAGTAAATAAATTCCATTTCATGCAAAGGATTCTACAATGAAAATTTATATAATTATTTATTGGCGTGTCTTTACCAATTCCCACACAACAAGTTGCAGACACCAATTTCAAGTTGAGAGAATTTAGAGTATGTCCAACTTTTATGGTAGAAAACACGATTGAAAATAAAGAAATTGCTTTTAACAAGCAATTTCTTCTTTTTCAAACTTGTTTTCCTCAATTCTTTTGGGGGGTTGTAAAAAGGAGGGATTGTGTTGCGGTTAAAGTATTTTCTTTTCATAGAACATACATTCTCGAGGCTCATTTGTCATTGATGCAATTTGTGCAGAACTCTACTCAAATTCAGTGATGTAAACTATAACTGCATTAGGAAGATTGTTTGATAAAGCAGTTATTGAGATGTATTCGTTCGATTTTTAGTAATGCATGTTTCATATACATTTATTATTAAGAGATGGAATAGGATGCTGCATAATATTTTTATACGCCCGTCGAAGACGGGACGTATTATGGGATCACCCGTGGCGTCCGGGCGTCCGGGTGTCCGGGCGTCCGGTTGTCCGGCGGTGTCCACTTCTTTGTCCGGAGCACAACTCTGTCATCGTAAGTCCGATTGACTTAAACCTTGGCAGTTATAATCTTCTCATCAATACGGAGTGCAGTGCTCAAGAATCATAACTCTACCTGGCCTATTTTTGAGTTATTGTCCTTTGTTGTTTTTCATACTTGAATCTTGTTCGAGGTATGTCTCTAAAAGTATTATAGCTAGGATCATGAAACTTCATGGGTGTATAGATCTCACCAAGGGGGAGTGCAGTGCACAAGAACCATAACTCTACCTGGCCTATTTTTTGAGTTATTGCCCTTTGTTGTTTTTCATACTTGAATCTTGTCCGGAGTATATCTCTAATAGCTAGAATCATGAAACTTCATGGATGGATAGATCTCACCAAGTGGGAGTGCAGTGTACAAGAACCATAACTCTACCTAGCGTATATTTTGAGTTATTGTCCTTTGTAGTTTTTCATACTTGAATTTTGTCCGGAGTATATCTCTAAAAGTATTATAGCTAGGATCATGAATTTCATAGGTGTATAAATCTCACCAAATGGGAGTGCAGTCCACAAGAACCATAACTCTACCTGGCCTTTTTTTTTAGTTATTGCCCTTGTTGTTTTTCATACTTGAATCTTGTCCGGAGTATATCTCTTAAAGTATTATAGCTAGAATCATGAAATTTCATGGATGGATAGAGCTCACCAAGGGGGAGTGCAGTGCACAAGAATCATAACTCTACCTGGCATATTTTTGAGTTATTGCCCTTTGTTGTTTTTCATACTTGAGTCTTGTCTGGAGTACATCTCTAAAAGTATTATAGCTAGAATCATGAAGTTTCATGGATGGATAGATCTCGCCAAGTGGGAGTGCAGTGTACAAGAACCATAACTCTACCTAGCGTATATTTTGAGTTATTGTCCTTTGTTGTTTTTCATACTTGAATCTTGTCCGGAGTATATCTCTAAAAGTATTATAGCTGGGATCATGAAACTTCATGGGTGTAAAGATCTCACCAAGGGGGAGTGCAGTGCACAAGAACCGTAACTCTTCCTGGCCTATTTTTTGAGTTATTGCCCTTTGTTGTTTTTCATACTTGTATCTTGTCCGGAGTATATCTCTAAAAGTATAATAGCTAGAATCATGAAACTTCATGGATGGATAGAGCTCACCAAGTGGGAGTGTAGTGTACAAGAACCATAACTCTACCTAGCGTATATTTTGAGTTATTGTCCTTTGTTGTTTTTCTTACTTTGTTTGACAAAAGATATTCATTCAAAATAACCTCAGTTCTATTCAAACCCCCAGTTAATATTAAGCAGTGTGACGGGCGTATCTTGTGACAATTTGGCACCTTGTTTATTGATGTTTTTATCTATTCTATGAGCTCTTCAGCTGAGAAAAAAAATGTTTATCTATAGTCACTTTATTATACGTTACTGTCACTCTATACATGAATCTATAGATGTGATTATACATGTCCATTCTCACTTTATTTGTGTTGGTCTATACATAGTTTGTTTGTTTCACTATGCTGTCCTCAATATTGGAGGAATAAATAATTTATTTTAGAGACTTTGAGGTATATAGCATTAAGACATGGAGACAATGTTAACCTCTTTTTTTTTTTTTTTTTTTTTTTTTTTTCTAAGGAGGTATTAACTCTTTCCTTTTGACGAAATTTTAAGTATTCCGATTAGCTGACAATAAAACATGAACTTTATTGAAAATTTCAATTTCTTCGTTTCCCTCGGAGTTTTCTCAAGCATAAAAATAATGTAGATGCAGAAAGCTAGCGGTAAAAGGTTACGTAAGTAATCCACAAAGAAAGTGTTGTGAAGATTTTAGTTTCACGTTCCACATGTGAAAGTAAATCTCTTAGTTTCTAATAGTTTTATTCTCGTCGTTTCTAATAATTTATTCAACCAATCTGTATAAGCTATTTTGAAAATATATCATATAAGCAAAGTTTATACCGAATTTCAAACATTTTTTTCTATGAACTACTTTGGGTGCAGGCATATAAAATAATCCCGCACCCCTTTTCCTAATTCCCGTGAATGTCTTGAGAATTTCTAAGCAAACAAGAATGCAGAAATTCGATGGAAGAAACTAGGTTAGAATTCATTAGTAAATCATTTCAAGTTATGACGAGGGAATATTTTGATATCGGTCATTGTGGGGCATTTTTACGGATGAAACTGCAGGTGCGAGAGATGGTTATGTAAGTTCGAATCAACTTTGAACAACAAAAAAGCAACAAGAACCAAATTGACGGATCCATTGGAACCGCCCGACTCCAACAAAAATCTTTAATTTTTATGACATAAACGTCGTAACTACATCTTGAGCAAACGTTTAAGTCACCAAACCAACAACAAAAACAAAACCAAATATATATAATCGGCGCTAAAGATTCATTTTGGTCCAAATGAATGATTTGGTTCGTCAATCGATTTTGATTTACAGCTGAGAATAGTACATTGACTTTTTAAATTTTAAACAATTTTTAAATAAGTGAAATAATTTGGACGACAAGGACATGGTCATGTAATATCCCTGACGTGACCATTGTTAAACTAGACAATCATTTTAAAGGTGTATGTCAATCCAAGTTAGCTGCCTCAGTGATTCTTTCTTGGCAGTTTTCTTCCTTTCTAATATACATATATATGTATAACACACGACAATTGACCAATCGCTGGCCCCGTCCACTTACTCCGTTAGCCCTGCCCATTGACTCCAACAGGAAGTCCTTCTTCGGTTTAAGACGAGGTTATTTTGAACAATTTACGGCCAGTAGCATGCAACAAAAACGTAGTATTGTTCGTTGGCGACCTAAACGACGTAACTACAGCTTGAATAAGAAGAACATACATAAGCCACGACTTGGGATCAATCAGAGATCAACAAGGGTTGGTATTTAGTAAAAAAAGAAACATACAGAAGCTACGACTTGTTATCAATCAGAGGTCAAGAAGAGTTGGAATTTAGTGAAAAGAAACATACCGAGACCACGACTTGGGATCAATATGAGGTCAACAAGGGTTGGTATTTAGTGAAAAGAAACATACATAAGCCACGACTTAGGATCAATCAGAGGTCAACAAAGGGTTAGTATTTAGTGAAAAGAAACATACATAAGCCACGACTTGGGATCAATCAGAGGTCAACAAAGGGTTAGTATTTAGTGAAAAGAAACATACATAAGCCACGACTTGGGATCAATCAGAGGTCAACAAGGGTTGGTATTTAGTGAAAAGAAACATACATAAGCCACGAATTAGAATCCAGCAGAGGTCAACAAGAATGGTACTTTGGAAATATCAACCCTTGTTGACCTCGGGTGGATCCCAATACCTAAACTCGATCGAGACTCCGTATTATTCATGTGACAGTGCTCCAAAAGAATCATAGCGGGGGTGCCAGTAATTTCGACAACTATCCTTGCTCAAACTCCTTTAACAACTAACCATATTCTGGGGGCGTCGCTCATATGGACAAATGCTCGAAAAGCGTTTATTAACAAACACACACATACAAACAACAGCAACAAACCAAAGTCGGGCAGATTTAGTCACACCGAAAACTTTATTCTAATAAGTGTAAACTGGTCAGTCTTTTTCAAGAAAAATGCGGAAACGTTTTTTTCGAACTCGTTTTTAAGCATGAGGGTTATTTCATGATTGAATACAGCAGTTTAATTAAACGAAGGAGTCGTATAAAGATTGTTTAGTGTCGCCTCGATAGGTTCAAGGAATTTTAATATCGGCAAAGATATTTTCAATACACGATTAACCTTCACCTTTCGATTGGGTCTCTAGCGATGGTGCGAGAAAATCAAAGCAGAATGAATTCATTGACATTAAAAAAACCTTCGTTAAATAGAGATTTTTGAAGAAATATAACTATTGATAGACACAATTTACGGGCACCTTCTGTCAGTCAAAAATCGATAGATCCAATCATACATTTAGACCGGAAGTGAACTTTGAACTCCGGCTTTGACATAGGTTTAACTGAAGCTTTTTTTTGTCTGGCGACTTAAACGTTCTACCTACAGCTTACTCTAACCGCAGATGAGACGTATAGGTCGCCATTGTGTATAACATACTAGTATATTTAGTTATATTTAAAAAAATGAGTATATAAAAGCCGGTTTATCACGCAAACGGTTTAGTTACAATAACGATAAATTTCATAACGTACCACCGCTGTCAATGAAAAAATCGATTGACCAATGAAACCATTCATTTAGTTCGAAATTGTCCAACAAACCTCAGACATTAACCCTTGTCATGCTGAACCCGGAAAATTCCAGTTTTGGCAGGAGTTGTAGACTAAGGTCAGACTGCACATATGTGCAGGCTGATCTTATTCTACACCTCCTGCTTGTACTTTTCCAATTAGAGTTGTTTATGAAGTTGATCTCTTACATAAATATTGATTTTTGAACAACAAGTTCTATCAGTGCTTTCAGCCCTTTGATTTGACAGCAGTTCAGTAAGGTAACTTATGCAGCATGACAAGGGTTAAGGTAGCATTGTTTGTTGGTTTTAAACATAGACGTCGAAAGTACAGTTTAATCAAACTGTATTTACGATATTTATGTCGACAACCAACGACGTTTAAGTCGTCAAGCCAACAAAAATGCTGAACATGAATATCGGCCAATTTAGGAGTTCAAAGTTCACTTCCGGTCTACATGAATGATTTGATTGGTCGATTGAGGCTTCAATCGACAATCGCGATCCGCCATTTACTGGTAAATAGGAGCCAACGTCAATAATCGATATGCCAAGACTATGATGCAATACTTGAATACATGAAAACGAAGGCTATAGATACGTGCGTGGAAGACTGGGCTAAAAGTTTCATATCAGATGGGTCCATCATACGACTCTACAAAGTAAAATGAGGACGGTAATCTTTTCAATGTGTCATCCAACTCGGGAATACATTACACCCACGCACTTCTTGTTTTGTTAGAAAATAGATATGAGTTTTCAAAATTTCGCAACATAACAAATTCTAGTCCTTCGACCTTTCATACTTCCAAGATAGGCGTTTCAAAAGACTTATCAACAGCACTATGACAGAGCAGAAACATCAAATCACATTGACCCATTCCCTCACAATCCTCCTTTTTTTACGCCCCTGAAGCAAGAGCTATAGAAAACATGATGGAAAATGAAGAAATTGATCGTAATAAGCAATTTCTTTCTTATCCACAATGTTTTCTATCCGAAAAGGAATTAATTCCACGAACAGAAATTATTGTCCACACCTTCTTTCAATCTGAGCCAGATCAGATCAATCTGAGCCAATCTGAGAACAAATGTTCTTGTTTACTATTTTCTAATGATTTATAGTCCAATACAAGATCGAAGATATATTTTAAAAAACGTGTTATGTGTGAGTGATGTAATCATCGTAACTACAACTTGAATATATACCGCGTAATGGTTAGGTAACGCATCTAAGGAATAAAAGTTACAATTCGTCAATTTAAGCTTTGTTCTACCACGTTAAAATAAGTCACGAGCAAGCTAAAATATTTCATTAGAAAGCTATAAGAAAGCAGAGCTCATGTAGCGCAATTTGTAAATATTACCACTTGGTACTTAACCCTTTCCCGTCAATCCCTGGTTTTTACGTCCCTGTGGTTTTATACTTGATAAAAAATTGTGGAAAAAGAAGAAATGACTCGTAACAAGCCATTTCTTCTTTTTCCACAACATTTTCTACCGTACTATATGTTTGTTTTTTAAATAAAATCGATTTCGAATCTTCGTCTGCAAAACTTTTAAATTTGGACTGGTTCAATTTTTTGAAAAGCAGTAAAGGGTTAAAATAAGTAGGAAAAGTATAGAAAGAGGCTGTCTGGTCATGCCAGCCCGGCGTGGTATACCTTTCTTCTTTTGTTGTTTGAGGCTTAATTATTCAATTATCAAGGTGTAACACTTATTTTCTTCCAAGCCTTATCTAACAGGCTTCTTTGAAAATATTACACGAATAATAATATTATTACAGAAATAAATAATTATGGGCGAAACCCGATAAGACTGTACGCCCTTCGTGACCACTTTCTTTCAACCCACGCATAAACGTAACTACGATCAGTCATATTCAATATTTATTTATCCTATTTATATAAATTACACAACTCAAAGGGAGTGATCGATAATTTTAGCATTTGAAAATTATAACACGGATCTTAAAAAAAATTTACAAAATACTCATCGTTGAAACAAAAACAGTAATAACATTTCTCTTGCCAGATTCTCTCAAGGAAAAACCGACAAAAACGCTTAAAGCAAATGTCTGAGTTCAAAAATCCATTCCTTTCTATATGTTTGTTTTAAACTGGCAGTTTAATTTCTATTCACTGCGGCGGCAATCGGTTTTAATTGACAATCGCGACAGTCAATCAAAAACAGTTTAATTATTCATTTCGACCGGAAGTCAAATTTCAACAAGGGGGATATTAGAAATAAGCGTGATTATTGGTTTTGCGACTTCAATGCCATATTCGAGCTGCAGTTACGATGTTAAGCCCACCAAACATTTAACTTTTTTGTTAATGTTACTTGCCTTAGACTTTACAAAACAAAAGTCGTTTAATATCGAAGTGGAGCACCTATCGGAGCTCAGAGGGCGGGGCCAATAGAGCCCAGAGGGCGGGGCTAGAGATCAGTCAGTCAGAGAGAGTACACAAAGATCACTATAGGGATGAAGATGATGTCGATGATGGTGTTTTTGATGATGATGATGATGATGACGATGAATGTTAGACTGGTCCAAATCGAAAGAAACTGCAACAAGGGGTTAAAAACTTGTCTTTTAGGATAGAAAAATACAGTGGACAATGAATAAATTGCTTGTTTCGAGTTATTTCTTCTTTCTTTTTTTTTACCATGTTTGTCTACGATTTTATTGAGCGTAGTGAAAAAGTGGGTTTGGATGAGAATATGTCTTAGAAACAAATCAAGAGATTTCATGACGACATCTCGTAAATCCGCTATTTACTTTGCAATGCCCTTAGCTATGTAACACTGTAACATCGCTAGTGCCGCCCAGGAGGCTCCCACATGACCTACGATTCGATATTAAACGGCGTTCTTTGGCAAAACTTAAAGTCAGTAACATGTAACAAAAGGGAAAATGGTTGGTTGGCGACCTAAACATCGCAACTGTAGCTTAACCAACAAAATTGCTTCACACAAATGACGGTCAATATCGGAGTTCATGTCTCAATTCCGGGCTGAATTAATAATTTGATTGGTCGAGATATTCCTTGATTGACAGCCGCGATTGGTCAATTATTGTACATGTATGTCCAGTAAAAGCTTAGAGACCTATACATCCAACAATTGATTTGTCATTTCTTGAAAAAAAAACGGACTACAAACAGAGAATCTAGCCAATCACCCACAAGACTACCGGGCACGATCAGAATTCAGCATGGATAAGCAAAACTTTCAGGCTTGTAACCATGACCTTTTAACTAAATGGTTTTAAGTTCGGTTTTTGTTTGTTTGTTTGTTTGTTTGTTTTGTTGTTGTTGTTTGTTGTTGGTGGTGGTGGTGGGGTTGTTGTTTTGTGTGTGTGTGTGTGTGTTTTGTTGTTGTTGTTTTGTGTTTTGATTTTTATGGGTTTTTGGGGGGTTATTTTGAGAGGAGGGGGTCTAAATGATTGAAATTCATCAATTATTTAAATATAAGAAGTAGAATAATAGATGAAGAGTTGACAAATCACCGTGGTCTATTAAAATATCGATTGATTAATCAAATTATTACTACCGCCTTATGACGCAATCTCAAACACCTGCTATTACTCGAAAAATGTATGGTTTAGCCTAAAACTATCAAAGTGCCTATATTAAATAGGCCCTTATAGGACAGTGTTGCTTTATAGCCTCAGTTAAGTCACAAGTGAGCGCTCTAGTGGACCAACAATTTGTGTTTTGTTCATCCTCGGTGAAACATCTTCAATCAGAGTTTGAAACGAACAAATCACGACTACCACATTTAGCCGCAATTTCCAACGTCTACTAGTATATGACACCTCCACGTCGCCAGTGGGCCAACGATTTGTGTTATGTTTATCCTCAGTGAAACATTTTCAATCAGAGATGGAAAATCAGGGATACCACCTTTAGCTGCAATTTCCAACGTGTACTGGTATAGTCGCCAGTGGACAAACAATTTGCGTGTTGCGTTTTCTCTATGAAACACCTTCGATCACAACTCGAAACGAATAAATGAATATTTAGCCGCAATCTCCGATACCTGCTAGTATGTGAAACCATCTATTCGCTGGTAGACCAACAATATACATGAATATATATCTCAGACAAAATATCCTGTCGGAGTGGAAAGAGCGTAATTAGCAATTTATTGATTAAATTCAAACGAAAGGGAACCCTCTTATGGCAAGACTGTTCTGACTGCTCTTTTTAGATTTGACTTTATTTTTTTATCAGACTACTTTACTTCATTAAGTTTGCTGAATTCTATACATAATTGACATCTGCTGGTTCATATCTATGTCTAGTCCCCTTTTGATTGACCCATTCTCACCCAGCCCCTGCTATCCACACCCCTCAAGACAAAAGCTTTCAAGCAATTTCTTCATCATCTACAATGATTTCTATCTAAAAAGACAAAAAAAATAAATAAAAATTCATCAACTTGAAATTTTGTAGCTTCTTTAATTTTGGACCAGCCTAAAAAGGTTCTTATCTAGAAATGAGTAAACGGGTAACAAATGACTGATATTTGGAAACAGTTGAGCATATCTGACCAACGTCATCTCTTGCTCTCTCATAAGGTATGTGATCTCATACTGGGCTTTTGAGAAAATCCCTTTCAAAGAGTTTGTAAAATATTTACCTTTCCATAAAACCAATATTGATCTAACCTGAATAAACCGCAGGAAACTTCCAAGCTACTGCGTTTTTACAAAGATACGATTTTGTGATTTATATTACAATCACAGTCTATGTCTGGAGAAGTACATCAGGGCCTCTTGTAGGTTTACGATGGATTCTCATTTATGTTGAAAATATTCATACCTAACCCATTCCCATATAATGGCGCTTTTAAACGCCCTCCTGGAACAAAAGCTTTGAAAACATTGTGGAGAATGAAGAAATTGCTTGTCACAAGCAATTTCTTTATTATCCACAATGTTGCCTAAACAGAAAGTTGAAAAATAGTCTTTATCGTCTGCAACTCCTTTAAATTTGAGCCAGTCTAAAATGTTGTCGTCTGGTAGTGGGTTAAAAGATTTTGAACATACATATATATCATGATATTGCCGTATCGAGAAAAAAAATTCGTTGAAGATGTTCTTAATAAGCAATAACATTATTTTTCTGGTTAAGTACTACTTTTTCTAGTATGTTTGATTCCTAATCGAAGCACCGGATAATTTTCATTTTATTGTAAGCCCGAGATTACAAATACGGAAACCTCGAGGTATGTCAGACGATCATTAGAAATCAAAGTGAGTTCTTTACTGTTTTGGGAAGAAAACATTTTGGGAAATGAAGAAATTGCTTGTTGCAAGCAATGTCTTCATTTTATACAATATTTCCTGACTGTTTTTCTATTGGGAGGGTGTTTCATAAAGCGTCACTGTGTCGGAATTGCTTGGGCATGTCCATTCATTTTCAACCATTCAGAACCTATGCAGAATAGTTGACAAAGACACAAACCTCCCTTATTTCCCAATCCAATCTTTCATCTCATTCTTTTTTCGTTTCACTGATTTTCTTTAACATAACTTTTTCATAAAAAGGATGTTATTGTCACAATATTTTCCTTGAACTAATATCACGGGGAAACAATAATTCATTCCCATTCAGTGATGCTTTTAGACGCCCCTCCTCCCCCCCCCAAAAAAAAACTTTGGAAAACATTGTGGAAAATGAAGAAATTGCTTGTTACTAGCGATTTCTTTATTTTCCACGATGTTTTTCTTTTTTACCAAGAAAGTTGAAAAAAATCCAAAATTTCTTAAGCTTTAAATTGTCGTCTGCAACTCCTTTAATTTTGGCGAATCTAAAATTTTGTCGTCTAGTAAAGGGTTAAAAGGGATTTTCTTCGCATTCAATTATGTATACAACGAGCTCGGTAAGCTCAGTTGGTACCGCGTTGAGCTATAAATCCAGAGGTCGCGAGTCTGAACCATAGATTTTGTAGATCAAAAACTTGAGACATCAGAAATAGAAATTATTAATTTGATTGTACTGGTGAAGGGCGAAACTAAGGTTAGTTCACCAGAGTCAGCGATGTAGCAGAGATACAGTTAATAGTAGCATTCAAACTACCACTACCTGTATTCTCGAAATCTGAAAATTTGAATTAACCCCATTACTAAACGACGTGAATTGAGACTGGTTCAAATTGATAGAGTTGCAAAGAACATTACAAAGTCACAGAAAAGAGAAAAACGGTTGCAGCATCGGATGAAAAATAATGTGAAAAAAAGACGAAACAGCTTGTTACAGGCATTTTCTCCTTTTTCCATTCCCATACAAGCCCCCTTTTTACGCCCCCAAGAAAAAAAGTATTGGAAAACATTGTGGAAAATGAGGAAATTGCTTATATCAAGCAATTTCTTCATTATCCACAATGTTTTCAATCCAAGAAGTCAAACAAATTCAAAATTTCATCAATTTGAAATTGTTGTCTGCAGGTTCTTTCAATTTGGACCAGTCAAAATTATTGTTGTGTTGGAATGTGTTAAGTTTCTAATGGCTCTCATGGCTCTAATGGCGGAATTGCGAGTCAATCAAAGAATCGAATGGGGATTTCCTGTTAAAGTCAATAGGCGGGCAAAAGGAGAAAGTGGACCGTGCGAGCGATTGGTCAATTGGATATGTATGACGGTAACTTGATAAATTACTGTCTTCAATTGAATTTCAAACTTCAAATAATTTTAATAGAGTTTCAAAGAAATATAACTGTGTGGGATCGGAGAAGGAAGTATTCATGTTAAGAACAGCGAACCAGCTAGTTAGACGTCATTATTTAACCAATTACCACAGAATGATTCCCCATTTTGATGTGCCAACGAAAGGCAAATAGGGTAGAAAATATCGTGATAAAAAAAACATGAATCAAGTAATTGTCCTTTCCTCGCAATAGTTTTTACCATATTTGGCTATCACATTATATTATTTTGAGCTCTAACCAATCCAAAATTTCGTCGTCTGGTTATGTTTTAACAAATTGCCAGAAAAGTTCGAAAGAAGTTGTAGACAATAATTCAATGTGTGTAAAATTCAAGCAAAAGATACTCTCCTTTAACCCATTCGAACTCAATCGCTCCTTTTTACGCCCCTCAAGAAAAAAGCTTTGGAAAATATTGTGGAAAATGAAGAAATTGCTTGTATCAAGCAATTTCTTCATTATCCACAATGTTTTCTATCCAAAAAGACGAAAAAATGCAAAATTCCATCAACTTGAAATTGTCGTCTGCAGCTTCTTTCAATTTGGACCAGTCTAAAATTTTGCTGTGTTGGAATGGGTTAACCACCATCTATCTCACCCATTACGAAATGTTGGGTCAAGAAGACGGTTCGTGGTTGTTTGATAAAAACACGTTAACTCTTGTCATACTTAACCCGAAATATTCCTGATTTAGGCAGTTGGTGCAGTCTGATCTTAGTCTACATCCGATTCAAGACAGAATTGTTTACGCAATTATTTTGTAAAAGAAATCCTGATCGAAACTTGGTGCTTCCAATGTTTTCAGCCGCTTTCAGCCTTTTGGTGTGAAAGCAATTCTAAACAAGGATTTTATGCAGCATAACAAGGGTTAAAATACAAGATGCGTTTGTTCCTTATAGGATTCTCATAATAGTAACCAATAATAAAAGTACTTATACAGTAAATGATTTCGGATTGCATGTTTATGTCTAAACCATTTCCACACAATCGCGCTTTTTACGCTCCCCAAAGAAAAACAGAAAAGGTGTAGAAATGAAGAAATTGCTTGTTTGCTATATGGAGAGAGAGAGAGAGAGAGAGAGAGAGAGAGAAAGAGAGGGAGGGAGAGAGAGCTATCTAGATTTCTGCCAAAGTAATCTTGTCGTCTGCAACTTCTATGAATTTGGACCAGCCTCATTTTGTTATGTTGTTTTTGTTTTATAGCAAATGCATTAATCAAGAAATCTGAAAACTACTTACATGCAGATACGGATTGGAAAGTTGGTCCCACTGAGTCACAAGTGAAGTAAATCCTGATAGCTTTTCACAGTGACAGAGTTTTAATTTTACACAAATATTAATCAAATTCTAGGTCGACAGATCTAAATATTCGCTCAACCGTGGAGCTATACATCAAAATCCCTTTTCTTTCTCCCCCTACCCCCTTCTGTATAGTCTATTCATTGCTAAAGTATGACCCCATTGCCTTTTTAATGCTGAAGACGGAAAACAATATCCGAGATTTACACTCAAACTGACTTTGCCAAGAAGCCAAAACCAGGTATCTTGACAATTTCTTTTGAGACACAGAAAAAATTTACGCTCATTAGAACGGGCTAAGTAAGTATGATTATGAAGAAGGGTTCCTAATCGAATCAGACAGGTCGGTTTGAACTAATAAATGCAGATTTCAAAAGGTTTTTAACCGATCGTAAAATAAGCGATAATAAGGTGTCAGGCACCGAACTCGCTTCTTTTGTGGCAAGATTAGAATCACACATTAGGAGTTAAGTTGATAACTCTGGTGGCTTTTATTGCGATGTCAAAATAGACATATTTATGTTTAATGAAGACAGAAGAATTGCACAGTTAAATGAATTCTTAATTTGTGTCTGAAACTCGAGCCTTGTACGTCACAAAACCATTCTGTCTTGTTCTTTTAAATCGATAGCTAAGTACAAAAACATCGTAAGTGTCTATACATTGTATATACCCTTACAATTGTTTTTGCAATTACCCAACAAGTTATCTCTAGGATCCGTGAACGACTTAAACGTCGTAACTATAACTTGTTTGAAGAAAAAAAATCATTTCGTTGTTTAATGGTCTGCCTTATTTTGCTCTGATATCAACTTTCCTTTGATGACTAAACAGGGTTTTTAGAGATATTTATGAGAAGCATTTTACCACAGTTGCTTTGCATAACGGATAGAGCCATTTTAGATGTTTGTCGCGTAAAATCTTAAAATAGTTCTACGATGTACATCGAGATTAGGTTTATAGAATTGAACGAGGAGTTACGGTTGGGGCGAGGTTTGAGTCTTCCCATTTCACAGATCGATCCTTACCGCATGGCGGGTTACAGGGAATATCTTTGATCTTCGAGTAGTCTCGACATTGGACTGATTGAAATGTGCAGATTGTCAACAGTTGAATTTTTTAGCTGTTAATCCTTTCCTGATTAATCCCTGGTTTTTACCTCCCCGTGACTTTATGATTGAGAAAACATTTTGGAAAAAGAAGAAATTGCTTGTCACAAGCAATTTCTTCTTTTTCCACAATGTTTTCTACCCTTCTAAAAAGTCATTTTTCGATTAAAGTCAACTTTAATTTTCATCTGCAAAACCTTTGAATTTGGATGGGTCTAAAATTTTGCAAAACAGGAAAGGGTATGTGTCCGGCGAAGGGTCCTTCTGGTTGGTGCGAAAAATATCGGGCCTGCTCAGGTAAATAACGATCGCGGTTGTCAATCTACAAATCGATAGACCAATCAAATCATCCATTTAGACCGGGTTTGAACTTTGAACACCGACATTGGCCAGCATTTATCTGAAGCGTTTTTGTTGGTTCGTCGTCTTAAACGTCGTAACTACGGCTTATTCAAGCTATAGCTACGCCGTTTGTGTGACTACTCGACCATTTGAGTTTTTTCTTATATGTAACTGACTATGAATTTTGCAAAATAACGTCTTTGACCCTTTCCTGTTTTACTACATTTTATACCTGTCCTAATTCAAAGGTTTTGCAGACGAAAATTTAAATAGGATTTAATTTGAAAAAATATCTATTCATTAGGGTAGAAAATATTGTAGAAAAAGAAGAAATTACTTGTTACAAGCATTTTCCTCTTTTCCCACAATATTGTCTCAAGTATAAAATCACAGGGACGTAAAAACAAGGGATTGAACAGGAAAGGGTTAAGTAGAGAAGTTGAGCTTCCTATTGTAACTAATTGAGAAAGCAGTGATCCGTTAATATGGATCGAGTATACTAGAATATGTTGAATGGACGGTTCGCAAAAAGTAATCAAAAGATTGATTGACCAATCAAATCATTCATTTGACTACAAGTGAAATGTTAACCTCCAACATTTATCGAGTACATATTCATTCATGGGTGGGTTAAACGTCGTAACTACATCTTATTCGAGTTGATAGCAGAAGCTGTACGCTTTGAATTTGGACAGGTCTAAAATTCTACAAAACTTGAAAGGGTTATGGCTGGCAACCTGAAGCTAAAGGCATGATGAAAAAAGAGCACAGCAAGTCTATGCTCATTATCCTCAATATAATTACCGTAGGTCAAAATTTAACACGGACTGGTCCAAATTCAAAATAGTTGCAGACGACAATTGCGATTGGACTGAAAGTAAAGATGAATGTCAAAAAGGGTAGAAAATATTATGAGAAAAGATATAAAAAATCTATCTTTTTCTCACAATATTTTCTTTAGCTAAATTTCTTTTGAACCGACTGAACTCCAACAGGAAGTTCTACCTAAACATCTATTTTAACCCATTCCAACACAGCAACATTTTAGACTGGTCCAAATTGAAAGAAGCTGCAGACGACAATTTCAAGTTGATGGAATTTTAAACTTTTTTGTCTTTTGGGACAGAAAACAATGTGAAAAAAGAAGAAATTGCTTGATACAAGCAATTTCTTCATTTTCCACAATGTTTTCTAAAGCTTTTTTCTTGAGGGGCGTAAAAAGGAGGGCTTGTGTGGGAATGGGTTGAACGGCGTTATTTTCAAATAAATATTGCCAGTAGCATGAAACAAAAAAGTAGAATAGTTGGTTGGCGACCTAGCATTGTAACTACAGCTTGAGATAAGTTGTAACTACGACGTTTAAGTCGCCAAACCACACAATGCACTGGAAGGTCCCTGGTGTGAGTAGAGTGATATGCTCTTTTTGGTATAGAATATGGGTTTTTTCATATAGGTAATCAATTCCGCTTTTGGACGCTCTCAAAGAAAAAAAGCTTTTGAAAATATTGTGACTAAAAGCTGCCGTTACCAACTTCTTTGAATTTCGACCAGTCTAAAATTTTCCTGTCTGTTAAAAGGTTAAGATAGAAAGGAAGAAAGAAAGAAAGAAAGAAAAAAAGAAAGAAAATAAAGAAAAAAGAATAGACGATGAAGAGTATTATTGCAGAATCAAATATAACATCGATGGACTACAAGAACCTCGTATTCACAGTTCGATTTAACAACGCCAGACTACACAAACCTTTTTTTCTAAATATAGGATTGTACCTCAATGGGGAATCTGTAATGTTCTATAAGAAACACGTACGTGAACTCACACGACCGCCTTGCCTATTGTTGAGCTTAAAATGAAATACTATAAACCCAACTATTAAAGAAGAAGGTGGAAAGTTCAATGTTGAAGATCTCGAGATTTCTATCTAGGATTTCAATAAAAACAGCCTCGAGCATGGTCAAGACAACCTATTGAAGGTCATACTTAGTCGTCAAATAGAAGGATTGGTGCAACATTGCACTAAACATTAAAAATAACTATAGATATTAAGATTAGTCTAACGCCCAGACATAGACATTTTCGTCAGTCGGACACATGCAATGCCCAGATCGGATGAAAAGCTAGACGGTTGCAGTTAGGTGGACATTCATTTTGTACATACAATTGTTTCCTTCGCTTGTTATTCTGTTTGTTAAGGATATCTTAATATCAACCGAAAATTATATTTTGTGACATAAAGAGATATAAACATTAACATTATTAACATATGTATAATTGCCATCTTTATCTCTTGTCTTATCAAATGCGTTTATGATAGTTATCATTCTATTATCATTATTATTACCATCATAGTTATTATCATTACTGTTGATGAATAACTAAGCAGTTGTTAGTTTTCCAATTATTATCAGAATTAAAATGATTTGAAGCTACCTATCTGCTTCAAATATTACGGAATATCGTTAGGGTAATTGCGTAATAAATTGTGTTATTTAACCCGTTCCCACAAAATGACGCTTTTGGACGCCTTCAAGAAAATAAGCTTTGGAAAACATTGTGGAAAAAGAAGTAATTGCTCGTTACAAGCAATTTCTACATTATCCACAATGTTTTATCCCCCAAAAGACAAATATTATTAAGAGTTCGAAAAGTAAAAATTGTCGTCTGTAATATCTTTCAAACTCGACGAGTCTAACAAATTGTCGGGTGGTTTTGGGTTAAAGTATGGTGGTGATAATCCTAGAGTACGAGAGAATGCCCTACGATGGTGATAACACAAGAGTACGATGACGCGACCGTGAGATAGCATCATTACTCTGTGTGTTTTCCGTTTATTTATTCTCGCTACAATAGCACATTCCCATATAAGCGACGCCCCCAGAAGACGGTTAGTTGTTACAGGGGATAGTGCAAGGATACAGGACGAAACTGCTGAGAGCTCCGCCACGTTCTTTAACGAGCTCGGTGGATACCACCGTCACACGGGATCTCGGTTTAACGTCTCAATCGAAAGACAATTAGTCTGACATCAGATATGGTCAGCCTAGGGCTCGAACCCGTGACCACCGTACAAGGCTTTTATAACCATCGAAGTGTCCTCACCTCGCTTTATAGTCATCGAAATCTCGCGATATCGCCATCGAACTGTCGCGTTATAGTCATTTATTATATACCTACAAATGTTTCTAGTATAATATATTCATTCCAATCTGACAAAATCGGACACGTCAAAATAAATCTAACCGAGTCAAATACGTTTCCATATAAGGTAGTCTAAGATGACGTCATATTCATACTGTAGATGACGTCATAACGCAAATAAACGTTATCGGACTGGTAAAGGAGAAGGGAAATACTTGTAGAAATACGTATTTTATTATTATCATTATTATTTCGTCAAATTCATTTAATTAAAAGGCATAGAATTATCTAGCTGTGGAGTAGAATTTCATATTCCATTAGACCTTTGGTCTAGTGAAATATCAAAATTTTCCTCCACATCTCAAAGCAAATACAAGATTTATCTTAATCGTAGCATAATATTCCCTATATCGACATCGAACTATTGCATTCTCTCTTTTGAGTGTAACCGCTAAAATTACAATTTTGTTACTTGGCCAAAACACAAGACAAATGTTAACGTCACCTTTTTGCTAGCAATTCAAAAAGTTTGGTCTTTACCAAAAGTATTTCTCTAATATGCCTACGGCAAAGCGAAAATACGATTTTCGATATCTCGTGTGTACGATAATAACTATCATATAACGATAGTATTGTTACAATAGCGTGTGGTACGATGCTTTATCACGTGAGTGACGTGATATTTCGATGACAATAAAGAGAGAGTACGTTAACGATAACACGAGAGTACGGTGTACCAAAGAATAGTTTGGTGCATGATAACACAAGAGTAGATCATGATTGCTCGATAGCTCAATAATTAGATCATGGAACTATCTCACGTACCTGTCTGTCATCACACTCTCTCTGCTATACCATTCTATTTTCGTGTTATGACCTTCACACGCTTGTATGTTGGCGTTATCAACATCGTTATTTTTTCGATGGCCCTCACGGTAATCCGTACATTAAAATTACTGCCTCTCCGTGTCGTAATTTTTTCGGTCATTTTACAAATGGCGGGACAAATTCCATCCATTTTGTCAATCTATCAAGGAAAATAAAGCGTCAGCTTAAACAGATAAATAAATCTGCGGAAAGTTTTAATGGATGACGAAAAGAACAGATATTCAAGACCGCAGTAAATTATTCTAATAGTGAAACTTAAACATTTTTCTTATGACAGGGGTTATCTATTTGTTTACCTTTCGGAGGAAATTAAATGAAATTTGTCATATTCTTCCTGTCAAAATACAAAACTTGATTCATATCATAAATTAAGATGCACTTGAAATATATGTCGTTCTGTGAAAACGCCTTTTCAGTAAAAAAAGAATGAAAAAAAAGACGTGTGTGTGGGGGGGGAGGTTTTCCAAAATATTTCCAGGTAAAAAGGGACCTCCGGCGATTTGCCGAACATAAGGTATAGATTCTAGTCAGACGGCACGAAGTTAGCAAACTTGACAGGGTCAACACCTTTCAGTACTGGCGGATTTTCTGAATCTAGAATAGTCATTCCACCCCAGCAAAAGTTTGAATTCGAAACACTATGATTGACCTCTGATATATCTGATTTATTTTACTAGTTGCGTTTTATGGAACATACGGCATCCTTCTTCGCCTGACGAGTCACAAAAGGTACAGATTAAACCTAGAATAAAAACTCGATTCACAGAACAAAATGGTTTCGTTATTAAAATATAGAGATTACAAGTTCAGATGTAAACTCTGTATTGTTTTTTTCGAAATTGAAAATTGCTGTTTTGACAAGTGGATTGATGTTTGGTTTAACGCCACTTTTAACAGTATTTTAGTCATATCGCGGCCGCTGGAGCACATAACATTGGTTTCCTGGTATGTCTAACACCAGTACTATCACTACATCATTTCCTAGCCTCCAGCTGCTTATCCCACTTAGGTTTGCAATTAACCATCCATTGGTAGGAGACAAATGTCAGAAAGGATATTCGCCGCGGAGAAGAGATTGAACATGGGACTCCATGTCTAGAAGTCCTACGAGCTACCACTGCACTATGACCCGCGGCTTTTTAAATTGAATACCTTTCGAAAAAAAATCACAATTTGTGATCTTCTAATTCTGCTTTTGTTAAACATGATCCTTTCAGCAGTTTTATACAGAATACATTATTTCCAGTTTTCAGGTGATAACCATCAAGTTAACCCTTGTCATGCCGAATCCGAAATAATTCCGTTTTTCGCGGGATGTATAGAGAAAGATCAGTCTGTCACCATGACTCCAGAGTAGTTTGAAATAATCAATTTTCGAAAGAAAGATTGACCCTCATTAAAACGTTCTACTGCTGTCAGTACTTTGATTTTAGAGAGGATTTTAATTCAGCCTGACAAGGTTTAAGCAGGAGTTTAAAAAAAGTTCGTCGCCTGGCGGAACGCGAGAATTGACGGATCGCGTGTTTCTATCAAAATTCGAATAGTGCATTAAACCGGAAGTGAATTATGACCTCAAACATTGACGGATAGCTTGTTTCTATCAAACTTCGATGGACCAATCAAAAAGTGCATTAAACCGGAAGTAAATTATGACCCCAAACTTTGATCTATACGTATGTAAAGCATTTTTGTGGTTTTGGCGACTTAGACGTCGTATCTACAGCTTAAATAAGCTGTAATTACGAAGTTCAGGTCGCAAACCAAGCATTTGCTTATGTGTTGCATGTTACTGGCTATATTTCATTCAAAATAACGACGTTTCAACTCTTTCTCGTACAATCTCGGATTTTTACGTCCCTGTGATATCATACTTGAGAAATTATAGTTGAAGAAGAAGAAATCGCTTGTAACAGACGATTTCTTCTTTTCCAACAATATTTTCTATCAAATTGGATGGTTAATTACTGAATTACACTTACTTCATAACTTTGTTTGCCCCATCAAGCACCCATTCACCCCCATCTTTGAATTTGGACAAGTCAAAAAATTTGAAAAACTGAAAAGGTTTAACCCTTGTCATGCTGAACCCGGAATATTCCGGTTTTAGCATGAGGTATAGACAAAGATCTGACTGCACATAAGTGCAGTCAGATCTTAGTCTAGACTTCCTGTCAGTCATTTTGAAACCAGAATAGTTTATTAAATTAATTTTCAAAAGAAGTATTGACAACTGAAGAGCAAGTACTACCAGTGCTTTCTGTCCTATGATTTTATACGAATCTGAAAAGGATTTTATTCGGCATGACAAGATTAAATCGAACTTTCTACCTGAGTTCAGTGGGCGGGGCCAGCGATCCGTCCATTGTGCACCTCAAACAAACGCGCAAGATTAGGATGACGTCGCCAAGAAACGTAACGTTATCACTGAAGCGCGTAGATGAAAAATCAATTTTGTCTGTGGTGTCTGATCACATCAATTCTTTCAACGTTTACAAATAAATTTGTAGCCTGTTTAGTGAAAAGGAGCATAAAGATTCAACCTTATCAGACCGCGGTTTGTGCATTCTGACCTGGGGCGATACCTTTCGCAATCGACTGACTTTCTGGATTAAGAAAGACCCTTCTACTTTACTTTAATTTGAACATGTTTAAGAACATTTTAAAGAATGCTACATTCGGTGACTTTTTTCGCGGATTTCCTAAAAAGTTCCTTTTAATGTGACTGATCAAATCTGTTAAGTACTTCTACAGCGAAACCTAACAGTATATCTTAGATTCTAAACAGCGGAATTCAAACCACTACATTTGTCTTAACCTCTCATTTTGCCTCTCCTCAATAATAACCTCTACCACAAAGAGAGAAATTTTTCATTGCCCCATTGACATGCAACAACATAATAGAGGTATTCATTGCGTCAATGTAATTCAAACCCCTGCCATATATCTATTACCTTGGTTGCGTATCGAGTATCTAAAGGTGCAATATTTGGGGTACTAATTATGTATAAAGGGGGCGGTACGCGACGAAAAGGAATAAAGTACATCAAAATCCTCGTCGTCGTCGTTCTAAAACGTCGTAACCACAGCTTGATTCAAGCTGTAGTTACGCTGTTTTAGAACGACGACGACGAAATGTTATTTTGCGAGAGACAGATAGATTCAAATGAAAACGCTTTCTTATAGCAATACTGCCGTAATTGCCTATCAAGACGGTTAGAGCTACCTATAAAGTGGGTAAGAGCTAAACTGTTGTAAAATGCCCTTAAAGAAATTTAGAGCAATACTGTGGTAAATGCCTATAGAGAGGGCTAGAGCAACACTATCTTAAAGGCATTTAAAGAAAGATTAGAGCAGCACTGTCGCAAATACCTACAAGGTGAATAAGAGAAATTCAATGTTATGTCGTTTATGTCTATAAAGAGGGTTAGATCAAAACTGTCGTAAGTTATTTAATCATGCAGGTATTTACGACAGTGTTGGACTAAGACCTAGAAAAAACTAAGAGGGTTTGACAGCTAATCTGATCTCATTCAGGCAATCCCACTCAATGACTTTTCTTGGAGCCCCGGATGAAAAACAATTGAACAAATATTGGGTAAAATGAAGAAATAGCTTGCAACAAGCAATTTGTTCATTTCCCACAATGTTTTCTACCAAGATAGTTCACAAAAAATAAAATTTCATCAACTTTCCTTTCAATATGGACCAGTCTAAAACGGTTTAGATCAGGTTGTCTAAAAAATTCTCACAAAAGTTTCTTTTTCTAACATAAAACTTAAAAAATATTCTATGGGTTCCCTAGAAACAATGTACGTTCACGCGCCACTAAGTGATGCTATATACATGTAGTGCAAGTGTAATCATGCTGGCTATTCGAAATTGACGGACCGGTGACCCCACCTACTGGCCCCAGACAGAAAGTTCCATGTCGATATTAAACAGCGTTATGTTACAAAATTTATCGATAGTAACCATTACCATACATGAAAATCGTTGCTTGGCGACCTTGCCGTCGAAACTAAAGCTTGAACAAGCTGTATTTACGACGTTTAAGTCGCCAAATCAGCAAACATGATTCAAAGTTCGCTTCCTGTTTAAATGTATAATTTGATTGGTCAGTCGATTTATGATGGACACTCGGGATCGGTTAATTGAAAACAAAAGAGCCTGTTTCGCTTAACTGAAAACAAAACAGTAGGTAACTGTTGTTTCTGTTACTTAGTTGTAGATCTTGTCCAAAGGGGTTGTTATTGTTTGCTGTTGTTGTTTTGTTAAATTTGGTTTCGTTTTCTTGGTTTGCTTTTTAATTTTATTTTTCATTCTTTTCTTTGGGGGTATTGTAGTGGTAGTGGTAGTGGTTGTTGGTGTTTGAGGATATGAATGGAACAAACTTTTCAGCAAATCAGAACGCAAGGATCTTTTTGTTTGTTTGTTTGTTTCTCATTTTTCACTTAAAAAAAACAGAAATAAAAATCTGGAATTTTCTTAACACCAATTGTCTGTCGCGGAACTAAGAGTGTACATTTCGCGTGCTGTATTATCAAAATTGTATTTATGTGCATTGTAACAATTTGATCGGAATGCAGACAGTGTAATTTGCCTTTCTGTAATGGTCATAAAGACGCCCTCACAATACATAAATCAGTCTATGATTTAAAACATGATCGTCATTTTGAAATTCAAGATCCACCCACGATGTTCGCGTAAACAAAAGTCACTAAAATGAGTCCGATGAATAATAGGGTCGGTCTCCACCAGCCGAATCTATCGCCAAACTGAGTTTTCTTAAGGGTATCCTATAGGAGTTACGGGAGAACTTCGATATCCGGTCTTGCGTTGATCACAAGGTAAGGCGTCCTGCCTAGTTACTACTGATGAGACCAATCGGAACCTATGTAATGCCATTAAGACCATCTCGTTTTGATGTGCAAAATCGGAACACAGAGCACGAGAATATGATGATGAGAACACGAGAGTACGTAAATACGAAGGTGAGATCACAAGAGCATGACGATGAGAACACGAATGTACGACGGTGAGGAGATGCGTATACGAGATCACGATGTTAAGAGCACGAGATGTCTCGCCTTCTAACCGTCGTACGCTCGTATTCTCGTTGACGTGCGCTCGTGTTCTCACCGTCGTACTATCTTGTTCCCATTGACGTAATATCGTGTTCTCACCGTTGCACTATCCCGTTCTCATTATTGTATTCTAATGTCCTCGTTGTCGAACGCTCGTGTTCTCATTATTGTACTCTCGTGTTCTCGTTGTCGTACGCTCTTGTTCTCATTATCGTACGTTCGTGTTCTGATTGTCGTGCGCATGTGTTCTCACCGTCGTACTCTCGTGTTCTCGTCGCCGTACGCTCGTGTTCTCATTATTGTACACTCATGTTCTCGTTGTCGTACACTCGTGTTCTCATTATTGTACTCTCGTGTTCTCGTTGTCGTACGCTCGAGTTTTCATTATCGTACTCTCGCGTTCTAGTTGTCGTGCGCTTGTATTCTCATCGTCGTACTCTCTTGTTCTCGTTGTCGTACGCTCGTGTTCTCATTATCGTACTCTCGTGTTCTCGTCATCGTACTCTCATGTTCTCGTTGTCGTATGCGCGTGTTCTCATTATTGTACTCTCGTTTCTCGTCGTCGTACGCTCGTGTTCTCATTATTGTACTCTGTTGTTCTCGTTGTCGTACGATCGTGTTTCCATTTTCGTACTCTTGTGTTCTCACCGTCGTACGCTCGTGTTCTCACTGTCCTACTCTCTTTTCCCATTGTCGTATTCTCGTGTTCTCAACTCTCGCCTTTCGATACGCATACCTTTAGGACCTTACTTGGATTCCACAGCAAACATATATTAATTGAACATTACACGACAACATTTGAAGTTTTTGGTAGTTAATCCATTCAATACACAATCTGACACAATAAGCGACACACGGGGATGAAAAACCGTGTAACTGATATTTCTCTTTCCTCTTTAATGTATACTTGCATTTTGAGAAGGTTAGCACACGAAAATAAACAATAACGAGAAAACGAGAGCACGACGGTGAGAACACGAGACTACGATGGTGAGAACAAGAGACTACGGCGACGAGACACGAGATTACGAGGACGTGAACGAGAGAGTTCAACTATGAGAACACAAGACTACGTCGGCGAGAACACGAGAGTAAGACGGTGAGTGCACAAAAGTACGATGACGAGAACACAAGAGTGAGATGGTTGGAACACGAGAATAAGATAACGAGAACAAGAGGGTACGACGGTGAGAATACGACAGTACGACGGTGAGATCAGGAGAATACGATAACGAGAAAAGGAGACTACGGCGATGAGAATCCGAGAGTACGACAGTGAGAACAGGAGAATAGAATAACGATAACACAAGAATACGATACCGAGAACACGAGAGTACTACGGTGAGAACACGAGAATACTACAAAGAGCACACGACAGTACAATAACGAAAACACTAGAATACGACGATGAAAACGAGAATATGACGATAAGAACACAAGAATACGATAACGAGACTACGAAAACGAGGACACGAGGGTACGGTGGTTAGAAAACGAGATTACGGCAGCCAGAACACGAGGTTACAAGAGTAGGACGGTGAGAAAACAAGAGTAGGATGACGAGAACGCGAAATTATCTCGTACTCTCACCATCATGACCTCATATTCTCATGTCCTCGCCGTCTGACTCTCGTGTTCTCATTGTCGTACTCTCTTGTCCCGGCTTCAAATTTCACACAGAACAACGCGATTGCTCTAACGGTATTCCGTATGAACCAGATTAAGTTTTGAACATGTTGGTCTCCATTTTACATTTACAACTGTTTTATCCATTCCTACTCACAGACGCATGTTCACACCCCTCACGAAAAAGGCTTTGGAAAACATTGTGGAAATTGAAGAAATTGTTTGTTGCCAGCAATTTCTTCATTATCCACGATGTTTTCTATCCTATAAGACAAAGATTTTTTTAAAATTTTACGAACTTAAAAATGTCGCCTGCAACGTCTTTGAATTTGGATCGATCTAAAATTTCACCGTGTGGAAATGGGTTAGGATAGGTGTTCTAGCGCCGAACTGAATTGAAAACATCGGATTCAGTCTATTAAATCAAACGGATTCAATGAATTAACCCATTACCAGACGACAAAATTTTAGACTTGTCCAAATTGAAAGAAGTTGCAGACGATGTTTTAATTTTCATAAACTTTTAAGATATTTTCAATTTTCTGGATAGAAAACATTGGGTAAAGTAAAGATATTGTTTGTTAAAAGTAATTTCTTTATTTTACACAATGTTTTCCCATTTTTTTTTTTTTTTTCTTAATGGGGATCAAAAAGCGTCATAGTGTGGGAATGGGTTTAAATGACTGTATATTTATGGATAAGAATAAAATTTTAGTAGGTACAAATGCGTCTTTACACGTAACTTAGTTTATGCCTTGTGAATAAACGTTTTTCCACGGATCATTAATGATATTTTTATATTGCGATGAAGTTTGATAGATCAGAAAGCAATAAATCAAGATCGTATGTTGCATTTATAAAAGTACATGGTTTGTTTTTTCAAGAAAAAAAAACAGATATGTATCCATTTCGACCATTCTTTGTAAACCCATCATCACAACGAACTTGTCGATGGTCTTGTAATTGACTAATCGCTAGCCCCACCCACTTACTCCGTTGGCCACGCCAACTGAGTCTAACAGGGAGTCCGGCTTCGATTTTAAAAGGCGATATTTTGCAAAACAATAGCAAGTAACTTCCATCAAAAAAAGTATAATGGTTGGTTGGCGACCTAAACGTCGTAACTACAGCTTGAAAAAGCTGTAGTGACGACGCTAAAGTCGCCAAATCATCAAAAAAGCTCAACAAAAATGCCGGCCAATGTCGGAGGCCAAAAACTTCCTACTTCTGATCGAAATGAATGCTTTTGTTTGTCCACTGATTATTCGATTGGCGGTCGCGATTGGTCAATTGGTATTAGTTGAAAAGGTTTGAACTTTTCCCGTCGGAGGTCATTCCCCCCTCAGATGACCCCTCACATGACCTATATCCAAACTAAGCAAGCTGTAAAGCAATACAATAAATCTTGCCCGAGGGACCACATCTATTAAGCAACTACTATTCTTAAGCGACCAACATCAAAATTCCCTTTTCAAAAACAAAGGATCTTCACACACACACACACACATATATTGATATATTGTGAAAGAAAAATTTTAGCTCTCGATTTTTGAATTCCTTACTGTAATGGTTTCAGACATTTGAAAGAAGCTGATAAAGCTTATTTCACAATGAAAATGACTGTTCAAGACTTTAAAGAAAGAAAATAAGCAAAAGGGATCGCGTTACGAGACGCAAAACAATTCAAATAAGTACAACCCGAATGGAACCGGAATTCATTGGACAAATACGTTATCTGTCGATTTATCGAAAATGCTTTATGGTTTCTTGGACGTATTAAATCAGTCGTTATTGACATAATCCGAATACTTACGACATCATCCGATAACTTCCAATGTTTCACAGTAGAGCATAGGCAATATATTACATTAAACTAAATTTAAAGTGAATTTAGTATATTAAATATGAAGGAAGAATATTTATCTTGAAAATGACTCTAAAAACAATTGGAAAATGAGATAATTTTTGATATCATTTCATGAAAATCTGCTCAAAAGCCGCTTTAACAATTCATGGGCAATGTCTGAGAAGGGTCATCCGTTGGTCATTCATACAAAGTTCGGTCCAATTTAATAATGATTTGGGAGGATGATATTTCATAGAGTTTTCCTAGTAAAGAAATCCCTGCCTATCAATCCCATATTTATACTTGACCCCTCGTACGAATGGGGCCATCATAGCAACCCGGAAAACAAGTATTTGATCAAGCAGAGGTCAGCAAGAAGTCACATTTTGAAATTAAATATAGAGTAAGGGGGATTAGTCACTCTAGATTCGTAAATCTGTCAATATTTCGAAACGTTTTTATTCCCAACCCCGGATCGATACTTTTCCAATTTCTGTGAGCTTCCTTTTGGCTTGACAAATCCAACAATAAAAGAACTGAAAAATAATTTGAAAGGTCAAAAGAGGAAAATATCTGCAAAGTTTGGTCCAAATCTTTGACAGACGTAGGACAGAACTCCAGATACAGCTCGCAGTCACCCTATCCTCAGGTTAGCAAATAATAATAATGACATAATTCTTTGTTTGTAGAAGGTAACTCTACAAGCTTACATAAGCATATGTGCAATTAACAAGTAATCTCGGTGACGCCTTTGGACTACCCAAAGAAGAGAGGAAAATAGTGTGGAAAATGAAGAAATTGCTTTATTTATGTAGATTTGTTCACTCCGCTTTTATTACGAATATTACCAGATGGACCGGTCCACACCGAAAGGATCTCTTAATATTATCCACAATGTTTTCTCAGTTGTTTACGTTGAGAGTCGTCAAAAAGCGTCATTTTGTGAGATAGCATGTTTTCTGTCTCTATACCTAGACACACTTCCAAAAAAGTGGAGATTACACATATCTAAATTTAGATTGTCCTCCAACTCACTGAGGATATAAACTGGAAGACATGGTTTAAATAGAATTGATCGAAATCAGCGGTTGTGTCTAGCATGTGATATGAATGAAATAGAAGACGAATTCCATTTTCTATTAGTGTGCCCATTGTTAAGTGATATTAGAAAAAAATATTTGAGAAAATACTATTACACGCATCCTAACATGTTGAAATTTATTTCTCTTTGAATACAAAAAACAGAGTCATCCTTTTAAATTTGGCCAAATTCCTAAAAGAAAGTTTTTCAAGAAGATCTGGTTTAGTGTGTACTATCTAGTTGAAGTAATGTTTAAACTGTAATATCTTTGATTTGGCTCCTCTTCCAAGTTGTGCATAGATTCATACTATCGATTGTTTGTTTACATTGTAACTGCATTTTGATGTGTTTTTGTGAATTGTATCTCATTTGACGAGAAACTGTAAAGTTTAAGTCAATAAACTATCTTGTATCTTGTATCATGTTTTCATCTATATAGAAAAATCTCACAATGTAAAGATCTTGAAGGTATTTTAGTCTTTCTTTAAGGGTTTTTGGGTTATTTCTTTACTCTAATGGTGCGTGTAAAAAGTCAAATTTTATGACGAGAACTGCGAGTATTAGAGTGTATCGGGTGATGTGAATGCCTCTGTCTCCTTTTTCCATTTTTCGATAACGTTAAAAAAATCCCGATTTCCATCATTTTTTTTTTCTTTTTCAGGCGGTAACCGCTTCACATGAAACTATTTTCACCCATTGCAACGCAATCCCGCTTGCATTCGCCCTATTAAAAAAAGTTATGAAAAACAATGAGAGAATGCATCAATCAGTTTCTCCTTTTCTCACGATGTTCTTAGGCACATTCGACACCTTTTTATCAAATCTCAACGTACTTTAAATGTCGTCTTCAACAATTTTCATTGCTTTTTCAAGTTTTAACAGTTTTAAATTTGGTCGTCTCATGAGATAGACTATCATTTTAAATCTTTTTTTTTTTAATTTGAAGTACACGTAATCTTAAATTGTGTCCTATTTTGGCTTCGTTGCAGGAACAAGGGTGTTCCGTTTACATTTAACATCATCTATTTTCAGTAGTTTCAACCTGTTCGTTTGTTGTGAAACAAACATGTTTAACATGTCCGATTGTCTGTCAACTGCCTGTCACTTTATACGTCACTTTAACGCTTTAGATGGCTAAATATTCTGCAGGAGAAACCAAACAATCGGACTTGTCCAAAAATTTGTCGTAATGTAATAGAATTATTGACTAAAGGCTTGCCCCGCCCAATTACTCCGTTTGCCCCACCAATCGACCCCGACAGGAAGTCCCACATCTATTTCAAACAGAGTTATTTTTCAAATTTTAATACTAGTAGCATTAAACAAAAAAAGCAGAATGGTTGGTCAGAGACCTAAACGTCTTATCTACAGTTTGGCTAGCTTTTTTAAGACGTTCATGTCGCCGAACCAACAGAAATGCTTCATAGAAATGGCGGCTTGTGTCGGATTTCGAATTCCCTTCCAACAAAATGGATAATTTGATTGACCGGTTTTGTGTGGTTTTTTTTTATTTTTCTGTTTGTTTTTGGTTTTGGTTTTTGTTTTTTTGTTGTTGTTGTTGTTGTTGTTTGTTTTTAATAGGTAGTTGCGATTAGTCAATTGTTTTTATAATATCGTAGTGAAGCCGATCAGGTGAAACTATTCTTATTTCTCGTGTTGACATACCGTATCAAATAATATTGTTGATTTGTTTGATTTGTTTTGTTTTGGTTCATTTGTTTGTAAATTTCGATAGCATTTTTTTCTCTATTAAGCAACATTTAAGATTGCCGGCTTGTGAAAGTTTAGATATTTTCAACTTTCTTTGTAGAAAACATAGTGTAAAATGAAGAAATTGCTTGTAACAAGCAATTTCTTCATTTTACACAATGTTTTCTCAGTTGATTTTCTTGAGGGGTGTCCAAAAGCGTCACTGTTTGGGAATGGGTTAAACACACGGGAAATCGTCAACGCTGAAGTAGCCTTTCTTGATTCCGAATTTGAAGGGAAAGGACATCTCCTCTAACTTTAGAATAACCACAAATCGATTTATTCTTTTAAAAAAAAGCATTTTCGTATATAACTTTCGTAAAAGACCAGTGACATTGCTATCAAGAAGATAAAAAGACAGAGTGTGAAAACTGTCTACACTATATGCCCGTTGGCATCTTTTGTAAAACAATTTGTCGATAAATCAATTTTCTCTAAAGATTTTTCATTAGCAAAAATCGGAATCTGATAAACCTTTCCTGTAATTGAAATTCTGAACTAGTCCAGTTTTAAAGAAGAGACAATTGTGGGAAAAGAAGAATTTGCTTGTTACAACCAATTTCTTATTTCCCAAACATTTTTCTAAAGTATAAAATCGCTGGAAAGTAAAATCAAGGGATTCTACAGGAAAGGGTTAATTGATACAAAACAGCTGGTGTCTGATCATTTATGAATGAAGTTATAATGATTATGAAAGAGAGATTTAAAAACTAATTAACGCCAGTCAAATAATACTCAAATCGGTGAAAACTTGCTCAAACGTTAATCTTTTCCAACACATTGAGGCTTTTTGACGCCCCTCAACAAAATAAAGGGAAAATATTGTGTATAATGAAGTATTTGCTTGCAACAAGCAATTTCTTCATTTTATACGTTTGCTACACAGACAGTTGAGATATATGAATTTCACTAACTTTTAATTGTCGCCTACAATTCCTTTCATTTCGAACCAGTGTAAAATTTTGTCGTGTGCCAATGGGTCAATAGGTATCACGTTGCTCAGCTGAGCTTTATATCTCTGACAACAACAAAAGTTTGTCCATAATTCAATTGATTCATCAAATCGTCGGTGTGCCAGAAAAGTGTCGTAACTACGGCTTTCGCTGGGCTAGCAAAATGTCGTACCTACAGCTTTAATAAAGCTGTAGTTACGACATTTTGCTCGCCCACAGACCAAATATTCCTTTAGCATAGACGGGAATCGCCGATAATTTCATAACGGGGTTATAGAACTGATAAACTAGTTAGCAATGATCTAGAAACACGTATCACGGTAATAACTAATTGGATTTTATTTGTATAATTGTATGAGGATCAATGTAGTTTGGAACATAAGCAATTATATCATGACCAAGCGCGTATCACAAGGCCGAGATACAGATATACCCACGTGACCCTGGGGCGATCAGCATTGGCTTTTAATATTGACTGGGTTTGGCGCCACTATCAAAAATATTTCAGTTATATCGAGGCGGCTGGAGCATTTAACAATGGATTCCTGGTATTTCTCAAACCGGTACGACCACTACATCCTTTCCAAGCCTGAAGCTGCTCACCAAACTTAGGTATACGAATATACACTAATTAGTGGGAGACAAAAATCGCAAAGGATGTTCGCCGCGGCCGGGGATCGAACCCGGGACCCTCTGACTAGGAGTGTTTCTCGAGACCTCGCCTTTAAATTTTCTGCAATATAAAAAAATGAGTTACAAAAAACACCATAATGGAGGATCCAAATCGTTGAACGGTGGTCATGCTTTTCGACAATACGTCAACCTATTGAAGTATCGGATAGCCCATTAGCCGGTCAGGAATTTATTGATTTGGTCCCGTAACAGCCTCTAAATACTATTGATGAAAATATTATTCAGTCGACCTGATTCAATTAACGAAGATGGGTGTATCGATTAGTAACCGAACCTCGTTAGTGTGACCATCAATAGTCCGAAATATTCAACCGACCGTTTTGTCAACACCTTTTGATACTCCAAATAATGATTGCGAGATGAAACACTTTTCGTCCAAATCAATTGCCTTCGAAATCCAACGGTACTCAGACGACACATGTTGGTTTACTCATTACCACACGTCAAATTTTTACACTGGTCAAAATTGAAAGAAGTTGCTGACTACATTATAAATGGACGATTGGAAAATAAATGTCAAATATGTTAAAAGATATCAAATGTGTTACGTTAAAACCGAATTCTCCTTTTCTTTCTAAGTTTTCCATGATTATATTACTTCGGGGTGTCGAAAAATAGGATTGTGTAGTAATGAATTAAGCAATAAATAAAACTGAAAAAAAAAATCATGAGCGCAGGGGGTGAAATCATAATTTCCGAATGTAAAAGCAAAGTTAATGGTAAAATCTATTAGTATGAATTTCGTTTGCGCCTGGTTTTGTTTTTGTTTCGTGAAAATCAGAAAGATAGACACTATGTCATTAGAGTTACTGAAACAAATCAGTCAGATATATAGAAAGAGAGGGGGAGAGACAAGCCAAAAATCATATGCGGCTATAAAGAGTCAGAGAAACGCAAACATACGGACAGAAAAATAGGCAGGGGAAACAAAGATTACTTAACCCACACAACCCTCCCCCGCGCTTCTTTTACATCCCTCGAGAAAGAAGCTTTGGAAAACATTCAAGCAATTTCTTCATTATCCAAAATGTTTTCTACCCCAAAAGACCAAAGAAAATTCTTCTGCACCTTCTTTCAATTTGGACATGTCTAAAATGCTGTTGTGTTATGAGTATTTCCGTTTATTTATCGTCGCGACCGTAGCACATGCCCATATGCGCGATGCCCCCAGAATACGGTTATGGGTTATAGTGCAAGGATACAGGACGAAGCCAATGAGAGCTCCGCCTAGTTCCTTACCGCGCTCGGTGGATAACTTCGTCATTCGGAGCCTCGGTTTCACGTCTCAGACAATTAGTTTGTTAGTTGATATGGTCAGCCCAGGACTCGAACCCGTGATCCCGAAGTTTGAAGTCAAGTGCTCTACCGACTGAGCTAATCGGGCTGTTCCGCGGGAATAGGTTCAGCCAATAGAAGTACTGAACTAACGCATTTGATTCCTTTCCTGATGCCCCGTAAGTACATCATTATGACCAAGCTTACTCACCAAACTGTATAATAATATCCTTCACTGACCACCCGTAAACTTTTCTGTTTTATCGCCACATATTAACACAAATAGTTTGACTCAAAATAGAATAGGTACCATCCGAAATTATAGACTTCACACAGGATGGACGAAACACTCGACTGGTCAATTTCCTATCCAATAGACAGTAAAATAAACATTGGACCAATAAAGGAGACTTTTTCTCTTGGTTTTCTTGTAAGAAACTTGCCTCTAACCCAATGCCAGACGGCAAAATTTTTGACTGGTCCAAATTCAATGCAGTTGCAAATAACAATTAAACGTTTATGCAATTTTAGATTTTTTCAATTTTCTGGGTGTAAAATGAAGAAATGGCTTGTTACAACTAGATGGTTGTCCCAGGTCAACTGCTGTCGAGCCCGCAATGTTTTGTCCTTGACCATCAATCTTTCAAAAAAGAGAATAATTGTTTCTTAAATGTGGACAATATTTTTGAAATTAATTTGAAATCTATTCATAATTGTAGGCATCATGCTCCGGACTAGCACAGTTTCAGTGTTTGACCTCAAGTATAGGCCTTGAACTTGAAGCTATCAAAAAAAAATTCTTTCAAATGGCACATCTACTGATGATAGAGAATAATTGTGCTCCGCCCATAATTGTAGGAGAGAAGCTCTTGACAATCACAATTTTAGTGTTTGACCTTGAGCTGTGACCTTGACATTAGAGCTATCTCAAAATATTCTTTCAAATGGCACACCTACTCATGATGGAGAATAATTGTGCCAAGTTATTTTGAAATCGAAACATAAATGTAGGAGTAATTGTCCGGACAAATTCGGACGGACTAATGCACTTACGCACGTACACCGACTTGTCATAGTATCAACTGTTTCTCGCTCACCGCAAGCGGGCTTGACAAAAAGCGTCTACATGTGGGAATGGTTTAAGTGCGAACTTTAAAGAATAGTTTGTGATATACTGAAATTACGTATGTAGGGTAACGCGTGAATCTTAAATATTTCAACAAAAATTTACACAAGTTTACCATGACTTTCCTATTTCGAAAGGCATGAATGTCGTGATCTTACAAATCGAAAAAGTTACGAAAGAATCCTAAAATATTTTCGAGAGAAGAGTAGATATGATTATGTACCCATTTTTTCCGACTGTTTAAGAAATGAAAAGACGTTTTGTTATCAATGAGGTATGGACCTAAAAACTTAATCACACTGTATGACTACCAAAATCTAAAGATAATAGTAAGGGTCTGGGGTAAAATTTCGATCGTGCCTGTATATCTTGAATCCATAGTTCGATTATCATAGCATACACCTTGTTCAGAACGTTTAAGCTATATGTAAATCCTGTCCTCGAAGATCAAAGTCACAGCAAAATGTCATAAGGTCATCTCTCGAGCCAATGTTCTGATATTCTTAATATTTCGAACACACTTACGTCATTATGCGAAAAAATATGTTCACTTGAATGAAATAATTCGGGAATATTAAAAATATTATAAATAGGTACATAATAAATTGAATATTTTATACGATATGGATACATCTTGTATCTGCTTTGAGCTCAGGAGGAAAAAATTAATATTTTAGGAGACCGAAGGTCGAGTGGTCCAGTGAATTTCCCCCCGCGCCGAGAAGCAAATACAAGGTGTTGTATAGTGATCGTAATATGATATTCTATTTATCATATACCTATTTTTAATTCAATAAATTCGGTGAGATGATAGAAAAAAAATCTGTATTTCTACAAGTATTTCCCTTCGCCTTAACCCATTCCCACTCAATCCCTCCTTTTTACGCCCCCAATAAAACAGCTTTAGAAAACATTGTGGATAATGAAGAAATTGCTTGTCTCGAGCAATTTCTTCATTATCCACAATGTTTTCTATCCCAAAAGACAAAGATCTTTAAAATTTCAACAACTTTAAGTTTTCGTCTACAGCTTCATTCAATTTGGACCAGTCTAAAACTTTGTTGTGTGGGAATGGGTTAACCATTCTGGTGATATTTATTCGCATCTTAGACTACCTTATAAGGAAACGTTTTGGTACTGTCAGATACAGATTTTTTGTCCGATTTTGTCATATTTTACCAGAAATAATGATAGGTCTACCAAAAAAAAAAAAAAAGGATAAATGAAGATATGCACGGACAAGAAAATAAAATGTAAATATTGCATATGCTCTGTATGGCTTTTTGCGATTAGAGCTGAAAGGATTGAAAAACTTTTCAGGCTTAGATAAATTCGCTAACAAGGCCAAATTTCCTGACTAATAACCATTCACCTTTTTACCGCCATTGTGAATTTTCGTAAAATACCATAAAATCTTTCCGGCATGTTAATGAGTCAAGCAATATCCTCAAATGGACCTTACCTTGAACTTTAATCAAATAAGATATCCGAATTGAATCTTGAAATTGGACGCTATCGGCCATGAAATCGCTTCTCACATTCGTAAAGATGAGAATTACAAAAATTAGACCAAATTAATAGGAAAACCAGCGTTCACCATTCAGTTCTCTTAGCATCGCATTAACCATTACCTGTACAATCCCTGGTTTTAACATCCCCGCGATTTTCTACTCGTTTTCAATACAATAATAACTTATCGTAGTTTTATTATTATGAAAAACAGTATTATCACTATTATTACTATCCTTATTATAGCTTTGTATATAAGTCTTATCATTATTTGATTTTCAAACTATCAGTGTTGATGCAAATGATAATTATGAATATGAAAAAATGATATTATTTTACCATAAACTAATATTATCGGAAGATTTACAAAGTACCAACACGATATATGAAGAAGCTTAATTTCACTGGTGTTTGCAAAAAGCAAGACTAAGAGAACCGCATAACCCATTCCAATACAATATCGCATTTTGACCCCAAAGAAAGAATATGCTTTGTAAAGTATAGGGGGCAATGAAGAAATTGCTTGTTTCAACCAATTTCTTCGTTGTCTACAATGTTTTCAACCTAAAAAAGATATCTGCAACTACAAATTTTAATCTGCAACTTCTTGAATTTGAATAAGTCTAAAATTGTGTAGTATGGAAATTGGTTTACTATGTAACTTACAAACCATACGAAATATCTTCCCACTTTTGATAGCTGGGTAGGAAAAGGATAGCAAATTTCGTGTGGGAATAACCGATTTGCAACCTCACACCTTCTCTCGATTTCACACTACATTTAGTTTTTGTTATGTTCATTTAATTATATCCTTGTCGGCCAGTACTCGAAATTAAACATGAAACTTGAGATGGTCAACTAAAATGACCTTATTCGGGAAAACAAGTCTTTGACCAGTTACCAGACGACACAATTGTAGACTGGTCCAAAGTCGAAGAAGTTGCAGATGACTTTTCAAATTGCGCCAATAAATGTTAAGAAGGTTAGAAAACGCTGTGTGAGAAAAGGTAAAAACGGCTTGTTTACAAGTAATTTATCATTTTCCAGCCAAGTTTCTGTGGTCGTATTTCTCCAGGGCCACGATGATAAAGAGTTATTGTGTTGTAATGGGTTAAGATATAAAATTTGCCTATTTGAATACACTTGGCTGCGTTCAGATGAACACAACGTTTGCAAGCATATTCCCCTTTAAAGTATAATTTTGATACAGGTGAATGATAATAGTAGGTTACCATTTATGAAGATTTTTTTTCTTAAAAATACATTTGTATATGGAAAAAAAAAACATGGTTTTCAACCGATTAAAATTATGTTATGGAATCTGACAAAGAGGATCATTACAGTAAAATTTAGTTGAAATCCATCAACAGTTTTCTGAGATTTTCAATGTTTTCAATCTACACCATATATGGACGTATAAGCCCAACCCATAAAAGCCATGTTTTTCACCCATTCAAATTTTTTAAGGAAATGTGATAATGTGTCTCCAAGGACAATTGATGTGATATTAAATTCGATCGAAATTAGTCTACTGATTTCTGAGAGAAAAAAGATTTTTAAAGTTTTCCCTATATAAAATATATGGAAATAAGCCCCACCTATTAAAGTCATATCTTTCATACGATTAAAATTCTTTTACATAATCTAATAATAAGTCACCAAAGGATGATGCCTGTAAAATATGGTTGAAGATCATCGAATGGTCCCCGAGAAAGAGATTTTCAAAGTTTTTCCAATATATGGCAATAGGTCCTGCCCACTTAAGCCATATTTTTCATCCGATCAAAATTCTTTGGAGGAATCTGATAAAGGGTCACACAAGGATAATTCCTGTATACTTTTTGAACTCCATGATCTGGTCTTTCAAAGCTTTTACCAGATATGAAAATAATACCCGCCTATTAAAGCCATATTTTTCACCTGATTAAAATTCTTTGATGGAATCTGATAAAGGGTCATCCAAGGATAATGTCTGTGAAATATGGTTGCTTTCTGTTCTGTACTTTCCGAGGAGAACATTTTTAAAATTTACGTTTACGGATGCACAGACAGACGGACGCACGGACGGACTCAATTCCATGACAATAGCTCGCTGGTTTTCAGCCAGTAGGTCTAAAAAACGGCGACATTCGGGACTAAGATGCCCTACACTCTATTTTCGCCAGATCCTTTCCGGCTTTTTTAAGTTTAAAATGAAAGTCTTTGGCAGCATCCCCAGAAATATATCGGTACATATAAGCTTTTTTTAAAACATATGTCAAAGTGGTGCCTCTTCCTTTTTTATTCAAACGCTGCTATCGTGTAATGATCTTTCTGATAACATTTCTACAGTCCGATAATATTTAAGATACTTCACACAATCGCGCATTTTATCGCACTCAAGAAAACAACACTTCAAAATATTGTGAGAAATAGAGAAACTGCTTGTAACAAGAACTCCCCCCCCCCCCCACTCACAATATTTCTGCCCAATTTGGCTCTTATTCTCAAACTGAAACGCATTTTGCATTGTAGCCTGCAACTTCTTTTAATTTGGACCTGTCTAAAATGATGTCGTTTGGAAATGGGTTACACAAAAATATCACTGAAGCCCCTTTTACTGCATTTTCTCAAATATACCGAAGGAACAGATCTTATGTTCCTACTCGTGTCCAGGTAGATTGCATCAGATAGTAATAATTATGATAAAAATATAGTGAATAGTGGTTGAGCACTTAATCGCACAAACAAGAAAGTATTTACCCATTCTCACACAATTCCGCATCTTTACGCCCGTCAAAAATAAAAATAACACCTTTGAAAACATACTGGAAAATATAAAAAGCAATTTCTTCACTGTTCAATGATTTCTAACCTATTCAGAAAGACCTAAAATTTCACCAACTTTGTATTGTCGTCTGCAGCTTCAAATCGGATCATTCTAAAATGTTGTCGTCTGAAGTGAAATTCATTAATACCCATTTTCCCGTGTTTTCAAACGTATCCTCTCACCATCCGATAGGATTTTAATGACTTTCTCTGATAACTTTTCATAAATGCAGTTTCAGGCGAGTTGCGTTATTTCAATACGAAAATATTTTAGACTGGTCCTGTTGGAAAGATGATGCAAACGAAAGTTTGAAGTAAGTAGTATTTAAAAATAATCTTTGCCTTTTATGATAGAGAGCATTGTGGACAATACAGAAATTGTTTGTTACAAGCAATTTCTCCAATGTCCACAATGTTTTCCAAAGTTTCTTTCTTAAAGGGCGTAAAAAAGATAGAATGACAGGGAATGGCTTAAGCGACAATTCATATTACATAAAGCCTCATTTTCGGGCATTTTCATGAGGACGCCCCTAAATTTTGAAATGAGATGAACTTGAAAGTTTCTAGAAATTGTGATAATAATGAGTCATTGTAGTGATCAGCCTTCAATATAGATGTACAAGTTATAGTGAGTGGTCAAAGATAAATTTTGTCCATACATGTACAGACAAAATTGATCTTTGATCACTCACTATAACTTGTACATTTATACCACCACAAACTCTTTTAATAAAATTTTCAATAAAGAGTATTGTCAATATTATTGTCGAACTTTATTAGCTATTTCACCATAATGGTGTGGTAGATGTTAACCCGTTATTGTTTTTTCGAAATTTTAGACTGGTCCAATTCGAAAGACGTTGGAGACGACAATGAAAAGTGGGTAATGTTTTGAAATGAACCTATACCATGTGATAGAAAATAGTATGAGAAAGAGAAACTGCTTGTTGCATGCAATTTCTTCTTTTTCATACTCAATATTTTTTGAGTATGAAATTACATGGACGAAAATTCAGGGACTCTACTGGAAAGTATTAAAGAGTGATCAATATATTGACTCCAACGGGTTAGACTACCCATCTACAGTAGTTCTGCTCTAAAGTATCGGAATGGCATGGTGGCTGTTAGGGGTATAACGTGCTTATCTTACTGTCATAATATTTGTCGAAAGGTTTTACAATTTGCAGTCATGCAATCTGTCACATTTTTGTCATTCATAGATTTTCATTTAAACGTAAACAACACAAGAAAAGTATTCGTGTATAACGAAGCCGTAGAGTACACAAACTGAGTCCAGAGTTTTTTTTGTGTGCAATATTTCGCTACTGTCCCATGAATATCCTTTAACCATACCATGCAATCCAAAATTTTACGCGATAAGAAAATAATGTTTTCTACTCTATTTGGCAACATATTTTCTTATTCACAATCTTTGAATTTTCGTCTGCCAGTCCAAAAAGTTGTCTACTTGGAATTGGAAAGGATAAATCCCGAATTTGTATCGGTTACTTAAGAACTTGTAGATACAAGGAGGAGCACATGACTAGTACATTTACAATGTGACATCTCATTGTGTACTGTTTTGACGCACGACAAAGTAAAACTTACCAAGATATTCAACTTGTCACTAAATCAACCACTAGTGGACAAAACATCAGTATTATCACTGTCCAAGGGAAATAATTCTCTGGGCATAAGCGTAAATCTTTTTGGATTTGCGATTTGCACAATGGCAATATGATAGCAATAAAGTAAAATGATGATTACGAAACATGATTTTTCGTATACGAAAGTATGTCCTGTAAAACGTTTTACGCCAATCAGTATACATGTACATGTATTTTCAAAATTTCAAAACTTGAATATCGCCAACGAATGAACGCACGCATTCACTCGCAATAGAGAATTATGCCAAATAATTTTGAACTCGATCGCCATTTGTAGGATACTGGCTCTGTATAAGCTTAACTTGGAACATTTGACCTTGTGCAGTGGCCTTGACTTTGGAAATGCCCGATTTTTTCTTTAAATGGCACATCTACTCATGATAGAGTCAATTGCGATGACTTTTGTCAAGGATTGGAAAGAATGTTGTCCAAGGCGAGGTTCAAACTCACGACCGTAGACAGAAAGCATGAAGCCAAATGGATATCAGTATGTACACACACTGTAAAAACAAGCAATACAAAACAATATCCCTTTACCATTTCCACACTACCATGACAGGTAAGAATTCAAAGAAATTTCAAACAACAATTCTAAATGATTGTAATTTAATCTGAATGCTTTTATCAAACACTAAAGCCCCCGAAAAGTCAAGCATTCAGAAGTCTGAGCATGATAGCTGATTTTGTACGATGACTTTGACCTTTATCCCAACAATAGCAGATACTTTTCAGTAAAATACCTTTGAATATTAAAGTTGTACCATAAATACTTTTGAAGTAAGAGCAAAATATTAGGTTCCAAGGTTAAGTTTTAGACAGACATATTTACTGATGGAAGGATTGGCATACTGACAAAATGATGGACACTGGTAAAACTGTTTGCCTTTAACTTACAATGCAGTAGTACAAAGATGAGTTACATAGTTATATGGTAGAAAACAAAGAGAAACAAGAGCACCGCCCATGGGTGCCTACTCTCAGCTATTGGGTACTGGATAGTGGACAAAATGCATCTAGAGTTATCCCCCTTGATAGTATATGTTGCACTTTTGATAATGAACAAGTGTGCCAAGTTTCAAGAGAATGCCTTTAGTAGAACAAGAGATATCACAAAATGTCAAAGTTTTCGCACGACGACGAAAACAACGACGACGACGACAACGACACCAAAGCTATAGCAATACCTTGGGTTTTCTCCGAAAACAGTCAAGCTAAAAATATAGAAATGAAGAAATCTCTCCTTTTCTCATAATGTTCTCTTTTGTCTTATGATTCTTTGGGGTCAAGGGATAAAGAAATAGATGTAATAGTTTAAGTAATCAATCTCAATAATAAAATCAATGCTTATTTAGTTGCTAAATTAAATTTACTTTAATATGAAATAAAAACATGAAAGCTGACATATTACCAACAATTTGATTGAAATATATACCAAAATAAAAGATATCAGGTGTAAAAGAACCATCAGGGAAAGTTGAAAAGTAAGACTGTGAGGAAGCCAAGTCAAACACTTACCCATACAATACACTTATTGATGCCCCTTGAGATAAAAGTTTGAGGAAAAATAATGAAAAATAAAGAAATTGCTTAAGACCAGTAATTTCTTCATCATCAACAATGTTTTCTACCCCAAATGACAAAGATTTTTAAAAATTGTAAATTGTAATCTGCAACTTCTTTCAATTTGGACCAATCTAAAATTTTGTTGCCTGGTAATTGGTAAAATGGAATTTCTACTTTACAATACATTTTATTTTAAGATATAAACCCAGAATGCCGTTTGCTATATTCAATCTCTTTTTTTCAAATACAATGTATTTCTTTATCGAGAATTATTAGCTGGTTCATTCATTAGGGTAAAATTTGATTTAACCTATTCACAAACAACAGCATTTTAGACTGGTCCAAGTTCAAAGATGACCATTTCTATTTTTAAGATAATTCAAAATATTTCCCTTTTGATGAAGAAAACATCATGAATAATGAAGTATTTGCTTGTAACAAGCAATTTCTTCATTTTCCACATTGCATGTGTCAAAAAGTGTCATTGTGTTGGAATATGTTCATGGTAAGTAGACAGTAACTCTTAATTTACATTGTTTCAATGCCTTTCTGTCTCAGATCATTACAAATTCTGCTTTCTGTTGAAAAATCATCTACATTCATTGGCACTAGTGTTATCATTTTCACCTCTTCTCTATTAATCTCAACTGCTTCTTTTTCATTCTCTTTATTTTGGCTGTGTTCTTTATCTGGAAGGTGAATGCAACAATAAATTCATTTTTCAAATTCATGGTCAGTAACAAAAAAGTGAAATGATTGGTTGATGACCTAAACATTGTAACTACAGCTTGAATTAGTTGTAGTACAGCATACAGGTCACCAAACAAAAAAATGCTAAATGAGAAATGTTGGAGTTCAAATTGCACTTTAGGTATAAATGAATGATTTAAATGGTCAGTCCATATTTCAATCAGCAGTGGCAATCAAGCAATTGCATTAATCCAACTAGCTGAGGCTATAAAAAGCAATTAAACTTTATTATTCCAACTAACTGAGGCCATAAAAAGCAAACACATCCAAGAATGAATATACTATTATTCAAGGTGGTGAATTGTCTCAATATAAACAGTAACTTTAAAGAAGGGGGAAAAATATGATATTTTTTTTCTTCAAAATCAATTCTATTTTTCAATTCAATGGATCAAAGTGGCTCCAGGAAAATTAATGTAATTTATCCCTATGCCCGTTTTACAGCACATTGACTGTTGAGGTCAATTGCGAGATAAAAGTGACTAAAGAATTTCTAGTATATGTAAAATTCAAAATGATGCAAATAAAGTGGATAGTAAATTGTGTAAAAGATAAAAGGAAACTGAAAAAGATTGATTGATTGGGGTTTAATCACAGCGCCTGGAGCACCTAACAATGGATTCCTGGTATTTCTCACACCAGTACTACTTCTACATCCTTTCCTAGCCTCCAGTTGCTATCCCACTTAGGTTTACGATTATCCACCCATTGTGAGAGACAAATGTCGGAAAGAATATGTGCCTCCGCCGGGGATCAAACCCATGACTCTCATGATTGAAGATAAGAAGTCTGACGCGCTACCGACTGCGCTATGACGGCGGCGGAAACTGAAAAAGACATTTGTATATGTTTATATACGTTGTATATGGTTGAATCATTGGATCAATGGCAAATGAAATATGAAAAGATTGTTTTGGATATTTTTAGAGGGCTTAAATAATCCAAAATGAGCAAGAAGGTACATCAGCTCTCCACAGACCAGGAGTCACAGATGGACAAGTCTCCACCATTGGAAAATGTATAAATATGTAATATTTGAATGGTAATGGAGGGTAGATAAAGACTGAAACAATATATAAGATCATTGTATTGATTATAAATAATGTGTGAATTTATCTTAATAAATACATGTAGATGTAAAGGACTGAAATAATCTAATGTGAGCATGGAGGTATGTCGGCTCTCCCCAGATTAGGAGCAACATAGAAATAAGTCCCCCCATTGGAAAAATTATAGTTGTTTTCAGATGTTTTTCAAAGATGAGTAAAGAATAAAACAATGTTAGATCATTGTATCAATGGAAATGAATTTTAAAGTGTTTTGAAGTCTCTCATCAGACCAGGAGTCACTCACAGACTAGTCCCACCATTGGAAAATTCTTAGTTTTCTTGGAATTGAAGATAGACAATTACATGTACATGAAGGATTGATAAGTACTCATGATAAAATCAGATTTAAAAAACAAGAGAAGCATCTACAGGTGCCTATGCTTGGCTGTTTGGTGCTGGATAGTTGACAAAATGCATCTAGAGTTATCCACCTTAATAGTATAGGTTGCTCTTTTGATAGTGAACAAGTGTGCTAAGTTTCAAGTGAATGCCTTTAGTAGAACCAGAGATATCATAAAATGTCAAAGTTTTCGCACAACAACAACAACAACACAATGACGACACAAAGGCAATCACAATATCTCGGGTTTTCTCCGAAAAAAAAAACCAAGCTAAAAAGGGAAATAGTAGGTTTTTAAAAAAAATCATTTTTTTCACAGTTGATTGCAAAATCTTTCTTTGAAACATGGGAATTCTCGGGGTCATTAGGTTGATAGTCTTCTGGTAATGTTGGTAAGGACTGAATTGCTAGAAGAGCCAATAGCGTAATTGACATACCATGGAAACCATTAATAAACCATAAATTTTTGTTGCAATCAACAGATGATGTTTTACACAATGAATTCCACATCCATTCAGGTTGCACTTCCTTGACTTATTTGGTGTCTCGTAACATGAAATATTTCTGTTTCTTTTCTTTCCTTTTTAAAATTATAAACAGTCATTTTCATTACAAATTCAAATCAATCACCCTTTTCAATTGTCTGAAAGAATTAGTTAGGAATCTGAAAATGGAGAGCCAAATTTGTCTTCCATAATCTTTTTAAGATCATCTGTAACACTAATCCTTTCCTGTTTTTAAAAAATTTTAGACCTGTCTTAATTCAAAGATTTTGCAGATGAAAATTTTAAGTTGAAATTATTTGAAAAATAATCATTCAGTAGGGCAGAAAATACTATGAAAAAAAAGGGGAAATTGCTTGTTACAAGCAATTTCTTCTTTTTCCATAATGTTTTCTAATTATGAAATCACAGGGACATAAAAAACCAGAGATTGAACAGGAAGGGGTTAAACAATGTACACTTAAGTGTCTATATATTGTATAGGTACATGTGATAGTTTGTTATAAACCCCTCACAAAACAACAAAACTGCAGACTTGTCCAAATTTAAAGAGGTGGCATAAGACATTGAGAATATTTTATAATTGAAAATAGCTGTCACATAGTGATAATACATTTTTGAGAAGGGAGTAATCGCTTGTTAGAAATGATTTCCCTTCTCTCAAAATATTTCAATAACAATATTTCTTATTTTAGGAGGAATGTGTGGAAATGGGTTAACCCATTCCCACACAATGACGCTTTCTGATGCCCCTAAAGAAAAAACCTTTGGAAAACATTGTGGACAGTGAAGAAATTGCTTGTAACAAGCAATTTCTCCAATGTCCATAATTTTTTCCTCCCTAAAAGGTGAAATTTTCTAAAATGTAACAACTTTAAATTGTCAGCTGCAACTTCTTTCAATTTGGACAAGTCTAGAATTTTGTCTTGTGGTAATTGGTTAAGCCCTTGATCAGTAATTGAGTTCAACCTAACAGGAAGAACAGAACTAAGAGTACAAGGGCACAAAAAATACTGAAATATAGGGCAACTGTTTTTAACTTACAGGTTGAACTATTTCTGACTTTCTGCTGTTTTCTAATTGCCTCTTTTTCTTTTCCTCAGTCTTTAATCTTTGTTCCTGAAATAAAACAAAAAGAGTGGAATAAGTGGCACAATATCAACAAAGTAATAGGGCTCTTAATGTAACAGCCCAAGGTAAAGAGGGCAATCCAAGACAAATTTATCATATAAAGGGAAAATGCTGATGGATTGAGATTCTGGTGATATTTTTAACCCATTTCCACCCAACAAGATTGAAAGAAGCTGCAGACGACAATTTCAAGTTGGTGTAATTTCTTTTTCGTCTTTTTGGATAGAAAAAACTGTGGATAAAGCAGAAATAGGGTGACACAAGCAATTCCTACATTTTCACAATATTTTCAACAGCTTTTTTCTTCAGGAAAGTAGAATGGAGGGTTTGTGTGGGAATGGAAAAAGATTTATTAATCATTATATCACAGGGAAGGGATCTTTAAGGGATCAAACAGATTCCATGTCACACCAGCCTGTGACTATGGGTCATTTATAAGTATCAAAATGAAAAAATATTGTTTTTTGAATCAGAGCAACTAAATAAGTGAAATAAGAATAATTCTCAACAATTAAATTGACTTAACCCATTACCACACAGTGATGCTTGTGGATGCCCCTCAAGAAAAACAGAGCAGCCTCCGGCCCGATTTTGCGCAAGTGCGTAGGGACCCCAAACCTTGTGACAAGCAATTTCTTCATTTTACATGATATTTTTCAGCCAGAAAGTTGAGAATCTAAACTTTCATAAACTTTAAATTATTGTCTGCAACTCCTTTGAATTTGGATATGTCTAAAATTTTGCTGTCTGGTAATGGGTTAATCACCATAGACAAAAAGTAAGATGTAAACATGTATAAATTCATAGACTCACTACTTCCATGCTTAAGATTAAATTGCCTCAAATATTCTAGATTAAAGTTTATTAGCCCATTCCCACACATTCCCTCCTTTTTACTCATCTGAAGAAAAATTCAACTGAAAACATGGAAGATGAATAAATTGCTTGATACAAGCAATTTTTCCTTATCCATTGTGTTTTCTACCCAAACAGATTTTTAGAATTTTGTGAATTAAAAATTGTCATTTGTAAACCCTATCAATTTAAACTAGTCTTAAATTTTCTTGTCTGGTAATGGGTTAAAAGATAATATGAAAACATGCATTAATTGATAGCATCATGTTTCCATCATGGTAGGACTACAAATGTATATACACATATAATGGGCCAACCTTGTGCAAAAGGGAGTCATTTTGTATTTTAGAGGGCCATTTGCACAATTGCCCTTAATGATTAAACACTGTGATAATGGGCTTGTGATCATAAATGTTCAAGACTGCAACCACAAAAACGCTCATCTCAATGAGGGCAACTCATTTGTGGGTACTTATGTAAGATTTCGATGAAAAATGTCGGCATATGATATTTGATACCCATCAAAACTCTTTGTTTTTAAACTGCCAACTGACAGAAGATGAGAATCTTGAATACATAGCTCCAGCCTATGCATTTAATTCCCATTAATAATATCATATAAGTTGGTAATGTAATCAATTTACAATTGTCAAAAAATTCTCCTTTTCTCACAATCTTTTCTCTCCCATTCTGATAAATTTTCTATCTAAATACACTTTGAATTGTTGTTTTCCTACAATTTTGACCAGCCTGTTTATTTTTTGTCTACTACTGTGCTAAAAATTCTATCTCAAATAATTTTAATTTCAATTTTTTCCCCATGTATTAACTTACAAATACAACCTTTAACATTACCTCTAACCTTCTTTTCCTTTCTGCTTTTATCTCTTTTTCATATGCTTTTATTGCTTTCTTTTCAGCTCTCTGCTTCATTTTTGTCTCCCAGGATGTTTTAAGTGTTTTATCCATGCACTTTTGAGAAAATCTGCAAAGTAGAATTGAATATTAAGTTAAATATATAATAAGAAATATTGTGGCGAATGATAAATTGTTTGAAATCAGAAATTTCTCCTTTTATGGGTCTTGCTACACATTTTCAACAGAGGCCTGGGGCCAGGTGAATTTGAAAAAATCAACAATTAATCTAATTCTGGGAAAATTTAGGAGATTTTAAACAAATATATAATTACTTTATATACAATGAATAACCTCTAAGTATGGCTTTATAAAAGTTTCTATACTACACCATACCTTTAATTATTTGTGTAAGATTTACCAATCAAAAGAAAACTTGCAATTTGGGAAATTACAGCCTACATTTTTCATTACTCTAATTTTTGAAAAATTCAAGAGATTTTAAACAAATATCTTATACTCTAAATACAATAAATCACCTCTAAGTAAGGCTTTATAAAACTTTCTAAACCACATGTACTTCATATTTTGGTTAGATTTACCAATCAAAAGAAAACTTAGAATACAATTAGCAGATGAGACACTTGCCTTTAGGCATGTTTTTCTCATTTTCTTTCTTTTATCCCATGGGAATGAGAAGCCACTGGTAATTGGTTAAGGTTTACATTATGGAACATGCGGGCTAAATGTCAACATTGTTCAGTCCTCTGCTATGATGGATTGTGGGCTCCAAAAGGAAAGAGTAATTGGCCTGGGCACCTTTTTACTAAAAGGATCATAGCTAAAACTGACTACATGATTTCCAATCACAGAGATCACTAATATTCATCATATGCACATAAAACTTGAAGAGTTTTACTGAAAACTGAAATGTCTCCAGAGTAAGCCTACTGACACTTCTATGCTTAACATCATGGATACAGTACAAGAGATTATGTTCACCCATTCCCAAACGACAAAATTTTAGACTGGTCCAAATTGAAAGAAGCTGCAGACGAGAATTTCAAGGTGATGGATTTTTTTAAATCTTTTTTAAAGCTTTTATTTTGAGGGGCATTTAAAAGCGTCATTGAGTGGGAATGGGTTAAATAAATATTTATCAAAACTTTGAATTGTTTAACACCATTAGTAACATTTTAAATTAGCTGGTCTATTGAAATAGGTTAATTAATCTTTCAAAATAAAATATTGGTAAATTTTATGGCACATGCAACTCATGACCCTTTCAAGCTTTGTAGTGTAATAAATACCCCTGAGCAAGGACTGTTCTAGCCCAGAAATTTAAGGAGAAGTGACTTCTCCTTCCAGAAAATTAGGGAGAAGCTTTAAAGTTAAGGGTGAAGTGGGAGAAGTCACATATTGGAGTCCTTAGATTTCCATTATGTGTAAAAAAGGAGTATGAAAAAGAGTTATACACCGACGCTTTTCTATTTTCTCAATCATTTGATGACTTAAGCTTTTTTTTACATACTCTGAAATGACCATAAGGATTATTTACAGAAAGATAATCACCAAAAACTTGGAAAAATCTTATGCAATTTAGATTAATAAAATGGAAATAAGATTAACAAATAAGATACGTAGATTCACAACAAATAGAAAATTGCTGCAGTCTTTATCATCACAAATGTATAAGTCAAAACTTATTTTTCTTGAATTTCATTTTTGGACCCTGGTATGTATCAGAACCCGACCCACTTAATCTTTTAAATCTACATCAAATACAGAATTACACTGGCTAAAAAAACCTGATCCACTTAGAGTTGTTGCAACAATTTTTTTTGGCCACATGTTTTTAACATTATCTGAATATATGCAAACATAATTACGAAATCATTTAAATTCAAATAACTTTTGATAGTGACAAGCTGGGGTTACTCTTTGTTCTTATATAGGACCTTTGAAATTTCTTGTATTTTGGGCCATATCATTTTCTCACACACCAGAATAAAGTATCTTCAAATTATACCACATGCATCAGATTCAAGTGGCCGACTGATTACACAATCTGACAGTGTGAACGTGTCAACTACAAATAACCGATTGACATAGTGTATTATTAACACCAGGTGACATGATAACAAACTATATTGCTATGGTTCACAACCGTAAGTATATTGTAGTATTTATGTCTGAGCACGTCAATCAATTTTAATGGTTAGAATTTGGTATTCCAGTGTCTGATCTAGGACGCGCGATTGCGGGAATCCCCGGCATTTTTGAAAGATCACGCATGTTTTTTTATCAAGTGCGGGATGGTCGCGCAAAAACATAAAAAAGGAATATCAATAAATCTAGCCCTTGACAGTATGTCGCGTCTAACTATTTACCTTTTTCTTCAAGCGGTTATCATAAGAGTGACTTCCCTTATTGTTTACTATGGTTGACTTCGATCGCAACTAAGACCGTGCGTTTGTAACTATAGTTATTCCTACTATCGTATTCCTATTAGTAGCAGTCGAAGTCGACCGATGATTTTACAAATCATTTTAAACGAACATTTGATTACACTCATTAATATTTCTTTTGTGCCAGGAAAACATGGTCAATAAAAAAATATTCACTTTTGAAAAAATAAATAAAGTTTTTTTCGAATTGAATTACTTACAAGGAAAATTTGAAAATCGTTTTAGTTAACAGGAAAATTCAAATTTTACGTTTGTTGTCATAGTAATGGTCGAATCGTCTGCATTCTCTTCGACAAACCCTGAATTAAAATTGAAGAAAACATTGTGATAAAAAATAAAGATTGCTTTTAATAAGCATTGTTTTCTTTCTCACTATGATTCTTACTTAACATAATTATTATTAGAATAAACTGAACTTTGAACACAATGTCTTTACTTCTTTCAGTACGGACCAGGCAATTGTTTTGTTGTTTGGTTAAGCTAACCTGAAGTCCCCCATAGTAATTACAGATCCCCCATTTTTTCAAAACTAATGGGGGAATTTCCCCCATGTTTTTAAAATCCTGGATCAGACACTGGTATTCCAAAAATTCAGGGCGGCTTGAACATTTCTTAACTGGACAGATTAGTGCAAAGTGAAAAATATCAAGGCAGTGATCACCAGTAATCACCCTCAGGTATTCAAGCTCACTAAATGCTCCTAGATTCTTCTCCACAAATGAGGGAGGTCTGCCTAAGATTAAGACAGGGTGGTGACAAAAAAAAATAGAAATGGATATAAACAAAGGAAAAGAAAAGAACAGAATGTTTGACAGAATCTTAGACTACTCCAGTACCAGTTACTACTTGAGTACTAACTGTAACATCATTTTTTTAGTAATCTGATGGCAAGGCGCACCAACACATTATGAGAAAGAGAGCTACCGTATCGCAGCTCATTTCTTAGTCAACTCATGGTCATTCTGATGCCCTTTGTGTCGTAGTTGTGTCTGCCGGCCGACCACCTTCCATTTTCAACTTGATCCTGGTCGAGAGGTTATAAAAGATTGCTTTGGAAGAAACTCGTTGTCAAATTTTCCCCAACTCTACCGCCCGGTAATTACTCAAGTAAGATATTTTGTAAATCACCTAGTTTTTTGTGATTTCCATACTCTTCCTGACTTCGGTCTTCCTCTGGGTATGTTTTTTAACTCATCCATGATCAGTGTTATACTCGTTTACAATCAACAAGAACGCGGTACGTAGATAATTAGTGTTCAACGTGTTACATGTGTTTACATTTGTTGTTGTTATTGGAGTAGTTTCCCTTCATTTATAAAGGGGCGCTACCGGGACGGTTTTCATTCAGAAATAGCAACGGGTATTTTTGTCGCATTTTCTTGTAAATTTTGTATCTTTTTTATAAACTTTAATATGCATATGACTTATTACCAACATTATTTTATTGTCTTAGCAACAAACAATTATATGAATTTAAAGAAATACAAAACGAGAAAAGTTGTAAGTTTCCCGCATTTCGGACAGGCTTCTAGACCGGATAGACTATCCCACTTTCGGCAATACATCAGTAATTCATTATCAAAGTAACCCATTACAAGGCCGTAATACTGATCCAGATTGAAAGTAGTTGCATTTTTGTGCGCGCGCGCGCGCGCGTGTGTGTGTGTGTGTGTGTGTAAGTTTAGATTTTTTTCAATGTTCTTGATAGAAAACATTGTGTAAAATGAAGAAATTGATGGATACAAGCAATTTCTTCATCTTACACAACAATTTTTCCCCAGTTGTTTTTTTTTGGGGGTGTCCTCAATCGTCATTATGTGGGAATGAGTTAAGGAAATACTCAATAGCCTGTATGAATTACAGAATAAACCTGTATCCTTATAGAGTTTCATTTTTTTTTTGAAAATGAAGTATATCTGTCTTTCTTTTTGTGTCACCAAAGTATCTGGTTATGCAGACTAATTTCAGACTTCAGGACTTGAAAATTCCTTAAAAAATTACTCAACCTGCACAATGAGAATATATAGCCTTGCATTAATTTCTGTATTCATTTCTTTCAAATTCCACTTATCCTGCACATATAGACAAAGCAAGGTAAAATTGTGCAGGACAAGTGGACAAGTAGTGATTTCAAATCCTGGACTGCTCAGCATGTTACTTTTCTTGGCTTACAAAATGATGTTAAATTGTTCAGGGGGTAGGTGAAAACAGGGTCCAAAGAATTCCAAAAATGGCACTCGTCCTGCAGGGCAAGTAGCATGAAAAAGTTACTTGTCCTGCATTGACTATCACTTGTCCTGTACTAAGTCTATGGATCTATAAAAAAAACTCTATTCTTTGTAATAATATATTTTGATGTTCAGAACTTGAAAAAAAATTCTTATATCTGACTTGAACATTTTTAGTGCAGATGAAACAAAAACAATTTTAGAACGTCAGATAAGTTTTAAGTTGGGCCTTGAATACCGGTAAAATTAGTGGGTCAAGTGATACAATATATTGTCATACATACAATATCACGGCCTTTTTCCTGTATAATTCAAAGAACACAATTATATAGGATGAAATACTCAAAATCTGCACAAAATGTGTGAAATTTGTTGCTGTATAACCATGATAATATTCTTATATTCATGATCGATTAAATTCACGGTATTCAGGTGCCAGGTCATATCATGCGAAAACCGGAAACAGTCGAAAATCAAAGTACACAATTGTTTATTTATTTATTGTTGCGAACTTTTATCTCCAAATTTACACAAATGAAGTTTTTTAGGTATTTATATCTGTATTGACCTGGAAATGATTTTTCAGTAAGTTATTTTTCACTCGTCCGGCCGGACGACCGCCTCCGAATTTTCACTCATCCTCCGGGATTTTCTGCTCGTAAATATGAGCAGACGAGTGGATTCTTTGTGGAAAGGACACAGGACAAAAATACTTGGGTACCACCTTGTTCTTTTATATTGTTACTTTGTAACTTCTCCAACTTACTACATCTCAATTAAACATCTGATGTGAGACAATTAGTTAGTTAATAATAAAAAAATTTAGACAGGTCACAATTCAAAGGTGTTGCAGATCACAGTTTTTGGTTGATGAATTTTTTATATATTGACTATCTTTTGAGATAGAAAACATTGTGGCAAATGAAGAAATTGCCTGTACAAGCTACATCTTTATATTGCCACATTTTTTTCTAAATCTTTCTTTGTGGGGGATCAAAAGGCATAATCTTGTGGTAGCTTGTTAAAGAGGAAGAGTTAAAGTTTCAAAGTGATTTATTTTAAAGTCTTTATAATTTCAGGACTTTTGACTCTGAAAAATGTGCTAGTACAAAATGGAGCATCAGATAGATTATAAACAAAAGTACAAAGTGCTGAAGAAGAAATTGAAATTCTTGGTTTATGTAAGTTAATTATTCATCTGGTGTACGTCATAGAATCTGCTTCAGTTTTATCAATCTTTAATGTCATTGACAGGTAGATGGTGGCGGCCTATTTTAAAACACATTTCTGTAGATAATTACAAAGGCATGTTTCATCGAGAGATATATTCACTTTGTTCAAGTATGAAATCAATACATCGGTAAGTCTATAATACAACTCAATTAAAAGCCCTAAGATAATAAATCAAGCCTTGGTTGGTAAGTCAACATTGTTGCATCATTCACGCCCCTGCTGTTTGAATTACATTGAATAATAATCAACACCAAAGGTAGTTTAAGATAACAAACACAAACCCTTCCGAAAACTCAATATTTTTTCATGTCACCTTAAGACTTATTCTACAAGGGTTGTTTCATGCCTTAGTTTTATGCAATGTGAATAATAGTGGATATTTACTAGTGCTGTGTCATTTACCAAAGATTTCTGAAAATTGGTTGATGATAAACAAATAAAATATAACCAATAGAAATAATCTGAAATTCTGGCTTGTTTGAAAATTGTTGTTATTATCTTGTATTTTTTTAATTTCACAGAATGATTGTACCAACATAAGGTTTGTTCCTTTCAAAATTGGGTATGATCCGTCAAGAAACATGGGAAAAGGGGCCTTATGAAAATTTAATTAAAATTCTTAGTTAACACCTCATGGCCCAAGATTTTACCTGATCGACTTCAAAATTTCACAGAATGATTGTACCATCATAAGGTTTGTTCCTTTCAAATTGGGTCTGATCCATCTAAAACATAGGAAAAGGAGCCTTAGGAAAATTCAATTTAAATAATCTTAATTAATGCTTTTAAGTCAACAGATTTTATGGGGATGTCTTTATACTCAAACAGAATAATCATACTTTTGTAAGTATAGTTCGCTTTGGAATTGGTTCAGATCCATCAAGTAACATGGGAAAAGGGGCTATATGAAAATTCAATTAATAAAACCCTGTTAATACAATGAAGCCCACAGCTTTGATCAGATTTTGTTGAAACTTTCATAGAATGATTGGAAGGTCATAACGATTATTCTTTTCATAACAGGGTATAAACTGTCAAGAAACACAGGAAAAGGGGCCTTATGAAAATTTCATTTATAAATCCTTGTTACCAAGTCAAGAGTTTTCATTGGATTTTCTTCAAACATTCACAGAATAATTGTACAATAATAATGATTGTTGATGTTTTCATTAGACCTGATCTGTCAAGTGTCACAGGAAAAGGAGCATTATGAAATTTAATTTTAAAATCCTTGTACCACAATAAACTCAACAGTTTTCATCAGATTCTGTTTAAACTTTCACAGAATGATTATTCCATTATGAGGATTCTTTCTTTTCAAATTAGGCGTGATCTGTTTAGTATCATGGGAAAAGGGGCCTTTTGAGAATTTTATCTATAATCCTTGTAACCAAGTCGAGAGCTTTCATTGGATTTTCTTCAAACCTTCTCAGAATCATTGTACAATAATCACTATTGTTTATGCTGACATGAGACCTGATCCTTCAAGTATCACAAGAAAAGAAGCCTTATGAAAATTTTATTTTAAAATCTTTACATCAAGATAAAGTCTGCAGTTTTCATCGGATTCTGTTCAAACTTTCACAGAATGTTTGTACCATCATTAGGATTATTTCTTTCCAAATTTGGTCTGATCTGCCTAGTATCATAGGAAAAGGGGCTGTATGAAAAATTATTACCAAATCCTCATAAACACAAGAATGTCCTCAGTCTTTATCAGAAACTCTTCAAACTTTAATAGAATGATTGTACCATCATTTGGATTGTTCCTTTGTAAGTTAGGTCTGATTGGTTAAGTGACACAAGAAAAGGGACCTTATAAAAATATTATTACAAAACATCATTATTACAATAAAGTCCTCAGTCTTTATCATTTTCTTCAAATTATCATTAGGATTGTTCCTTTGTACATTGGGTCTGATTGTTAAGTTTCATGGAAAAAGGGGCCTTATGAAAAATTTGTAACAAAAATTCTTGACACAATTCAGTCCATTGTTTTCATTGAATCTCTTTAACTTTTAAAGAATGATTGTACCTTCATTAGAATTGTTCCTTTTGAAATTTGGTTTGTTCTGTAAAGTATCATGAGAAAAGGGGCCCTATGAAGATTTCATTATAAACTCATTAACTCAATAAATTCCACAGATTACACAGATTGATTGTACCATCATTTTAATTGTTGATTTTGACAGTGGATCTGATTATGGCAAGTGTCACATAAAAAGGGGCCTTATGAAAAACTTTCTTAAATATGCTGGTTAACACAATGATGTCTCTTGATTTCACCGGATTCACTTCAAAAATTTCACAGAATGATTGTACAATCACTTAGATGGTTCTTTTCAGACTGGGTACAATCCATCAAGTATCATGTAAAAAGGGGCCATATGATTTTTTTTAAATATTCTAGTAAACATAATGAAGTCCCAATATTTCACTGGATTCACTTTTAACTTTCACAGAATAATAAAACCAACAATAAAATACAACGGGAAAAGGGGCCTTATCAGAACTTGATTTTGATATCTTTGTTAACACAATAACAGAGCTCTGCAGAGTGGGCGACTCAGGCGAAAAAGTCGCCTTGTTTCATAAAACTTCGCCTGATTTGCTGATCAAAGCGAAGTCTAAGTCGCCTGGAATTTTCAGGAAGTCGCCTGGATACGATAGGTGATAACCAAAACTGGCCCAGTGGCTATAAAAGTGCCGGTCGGAAGCCCTTTGATCGTACTTCAAGCGTGTATCGATAGTCGTGAGGCCAGCACATTATCAGAAAGAGGGGTATGTTCTGGCAGCTAATAGTCAACATGCTCGCTTCATTCACACCTACGCTGATTGGTTTCGGCAATGCTTTGTATTCTATCGGCACCAGAAATCTTTATTCAAATTCCTTTCCCTTCTTAAGTTTTAATTATTTCTGTAAATTAAGTTATCATCAGTGTACGAAATTTGTTGCTTACTTTCACATAACGGGAATAATGGCCGACATTTACAGACGCCGTGTCATTTACCAGAAGTCAAAATTTTGTTAAAAATTTGAAATCTTGATGAAAAATAATTATGCCGAAAATCTACGTAGAGTAAATTCATTTTTCACTAGAATCCTTCAAATTGAATTATCTGCAAACAATTTAAAGGCTGCTACGATCTTTTCCTGAGTTTCTTGTTGTGATACATTCTTTCCAAAAACTAAGTTTCACTTACTTGTGTTGGTAATAATTCCTTTAAATAACATGTAATCCTATAAAATTGAGCAAATTATCCTGTGTTAACTTTAAAAATCTTCATGTACAGAGTCTGGTTTTGTGTACTGAGCAGTAACCCTTACCCTTTACACACTATAACTGACTTAATCACAGAGGACCTTTTTTGACCAATTAATGACAATTTTTATCCATTTATATGTTATCAAGTAAAGTGGACAGACTTTAACTCATTACCACACAATCTTGACATCTTGAAATATTTTTTGTGGGAAATTGTGGAAAAAGGAGGAAATGATTGAAGCAAGCAATTTATGCTTTCCCCACATGTTTCTACCCTCTTTGGCACATTCTTTTTTATTTAAGGTCACTTTGAAATGTCTTATTTAGCTTCTTTCAATTTGTACCAGTCTGAATTTTTTCTTCTGGTAATGGTTTGATTAAATACATGTTACAATAAAATCTTTTCTCATTTTCTGCTTCAAATAGGAACACTACTCATTTCATTCAGACCGCCTATACACTATTTGCATTTTTTTTAATCAGTTGACTTTTTTATCATATATGAATCTATTATGAAATGTTAAAAAAAAAAATTTAGAATCAAACTCTTGAATTCTCAAACCTAAAAAAAGAAAATACAAAAGTATCACAGTATTTTCTATGTTTATTGCATTATACATAATATAAAATGCAACTACTTGGTTGTAAAGCTATTTTATTTTCTGATAGATATGAGTAATACGCGCAAAAACTTTATTTCTTTACGCGATCCATTTCTCCTGAAAGTATCACCACTTCTCCCCATTTTGAAAAACTTCTCCCAATTCTCAGACTAGTGAGAATTGACTTCTCCCCAAATTCTGGGAGAACTTGCAGATCCCTGAATAAAGTCAACAGTTTTATCGGATTCTCTTCAAAGATGCATGGAATAATTGTGGCATTGGAAACACAGGAAAAGGGGCCTTACAGATTACCATTCAAAAACCATCTTGTGTATGTGATGAAGATCACAATCATTATCAGATTGTATTTTAAATTTCACAGGACGATTGTAGGGTTGTAAGGAAAGTTCCTTTTGGACTGAAATAGATCCATCAGAAAACACAGGAAAGGGGGCCTCATGGATTTTCATTCAAAACAATCCTGTTAATGTGATAAAGTCCACAATTATTGTCAGATTCTGATGAAAATTTTACAGGATGATTGTAGGGTCATAAGGTAACTTCCTTTTGGAAATGGAGTGGGTCTGTCATGAAACACCGGAAAAGGGGCCTTGAAGATTGTTGCTCAAAATAATAAAGGGGATAAAGTCCTGTTTATTTTTTCTTTGTGCATTCTTCTTTGAGTAATTAACTTCCTTAAATATCAGATTTCTTTAACACAAAACTTGATAACCAGTAGATCATCTCAGGCCCTCATGGGCCATGAGGGCCTCTTGTAATCAGCTTAGTTTTGTTTGGTTTGGTTTTATTATTTCTTATTGCAAATATGTTAGAATCTGTTATAAAAGCTGACAATATTGTATGTGATATGACATTCCTATATTGCCAGTTGAATACAATCACAACAAAATCCAATTTAATTCTCACCACCTTATTATGAAATAATAATTAGTTCTTTAGTAACTGCAACATTTGGGGCTAATTTATATAACCATTTATTTGAATTTTTGGATCATTTTTGGTGATTAACCCAAAAATAATCATGGGAATCCGGCCATTTAATTAATTTCAATTCCACTTGTTTACACTCTACGATCAAGGCTAAATTATCAGTAACGGTATCTGAACATATCAACCAGATGTCATAATGGCAAGGGAGTTTGTATCAAATCTTGAATAATAGAACTATTAAACTAATAAGTGAATTAGGAGGTAAAATTTCACACAATGAAATGAAATGGTGCAGTGAATTCTCTTACTGGGAACAAGTAATTTCCCCCAAATTCCGAGTGTCTGCATGGCTCTGAAGGGGGGGGGGATGGTATAAAAACGTTTAAGATTCTGAAAAAAGAAAATTCATGAACATGTTAATTGATTATTGATTCAAAATTATCACAATTTACACACACACAGGAACAAGAATGTTTTCTGGAAGAACTAAGAAAGGCACAAAGACGATTATTAAAAGTGTCAAGAGATAGAAGGTACAGATATTTTTTACAGTTTCTGTTATTAACCCATTTCCCCAAAACACCCAACAAGAAAACCATTTTGGAAAACATTGTGTAAAATGAAGAAGTTGCTTGTAGCTAGCAATTTCTTCATTTTCCACAATGTTGTCTACCAAAAAAGTTGAAAAAAATCTAGTTTCATCAACTATAGATTGTTGTCTGCAACTCCTTTTAATTTGGTAGAGTCTAAAATGTTGTTGTCTGGTAATGTGTCAATCGCTTTTGACCGTTTCAAGGCTTTTACCTGGAATAGTAACTTTAATCGAAGGATTGTGTGGTAATAGAATGAGAATTGATATTTGTGACCCGTGAAGCACAAAGGAACCTCCAAGGAACTCTTTGAGATGAAATCAGTAAATCTTGCTTAAGTAACCACCTCTCTTAACCCATTCCAACACAGTGGAATTTTAGACCGGTCCAAACTGAAAGGAGTTGCAGACAACAATTTCAAGTTGATGGAATTTTAAAAATTTTCGTCTTTTCGGATAGAAAACATTGGGGATAATGAAGAAATTGCTTGATCCAAGCAAATTCTTAATTTTCCACAATGTTATCCAAAGCTTTTTCGTTGAGGGGCGTAAAAAGGAGGGATTGAGTGGAAATGGGTTAAGCAATCACTTTCATTAAGCACCAAGCATCAAAATTACTTTTTATAAAAAAAATGGATCTTAGTAATTGGATGTTGTTACTTATAAAATGATCTAAATTAAATCCTATATTGATGGATCTCATTAGAATCGCCTAAATGAGATGATAAGAATTGCCTCAATTAGAGAATTCTAATAAGTTCCACCAGGATTGAATTAACCCATTCCAAAACATTGGCGCCTTTTGACGCCCCTAAAGAAAACAGCTTGGGAAAACATTGTGGACAATGAAGAAATTGCTTGTGACAAGCAATTTCTTCACTGTTCACAATGTTTTCTATCCTGAAGGGCAAAGACTTTCCAAATTCAAAGACTTTGATATTGTCGTCTCGCAACTTCTTTGAATTTGAACCAGACTAAAATTTTGACGTGTGGTAATGGGTAAAGTGGGAATCCTTGCAATGATTTTTGTACATGTATGCATACAAACCAATCCCTTATACATGTATATCACACAAATAAGTTTATTAAAAGACCTATTTCTTAAACAACCATATTTTTGCCATCCATTAAGTAGTCACTGAATAGAAGTTTAACTGTACTTGTAAAATAAACAAAGGAACTAGCAGAAGTCAATTAGATATAGTATTCAGAAAACAAACACAAAGCAAGGTAGAACAGCCTTTCTAAATACAGACAATCTGGAAAAGTTGATTTGAAAGCCTTTGATTCTAAATTAGAAAAAAGAAACTCTCTGTCTATCTCTTTTAACTCTATTTCACCCCTCTTTTACTCACCTCAAGGCAAGCTTTCAAAACATTGTGTCAAATAAGTAATTTCTTGTTACATTATTTTCTACCCCAATAGACATTCCATCAGCTAAAATCAGTCGGATGCAACTTCTTTGAATATGGACCAGTTTAGAATTGTTGCCTGGTAACTGGTTAAAAGAGCTTTCCTTCTTTATAGTAAAAGACCTAGTAATTGTCTCAAGATATTGGTTTTAAATGTATCTTGTTTTCTTAACTCCTAGAAATATTTATTTTATGTTCTTTTATAGTTTCCTGTTAGATCGTTTGTTACAATATGAGAAATTTGATGACTCGTCAGGTGACTCTGATGCTACAGCATCAAGTGACAGTGAAAGTGAATCTCACAGACAGGATGGATTCTCAATGAAACGGTAATGGTAGGATTTATGACCTGTCAAGCAAAGAAATATAACAAAAAAAAGGAGAATAACATGGAAGTCAAGTACAAAAATTATCTAACATTGAGACAGGGCTGGGCAACTTGAAAAAATAATTTTAACAAACAACAATTTTCGATGTAATAGGATTTATGATTTTACAAATAAATGAATTATCATTTTGCCCATTCCCACACAGTGATACTTTTTGACACCCCTCAAGAAAAGCAATTGTTTAAAATGAAGAAATTGCTTGTAACAAGCCATTTCTTCATTTTACACAATGTTTTCTAAGTTGAAAATCTAAAATTTCATAAACTTTAAATTGTCGTCTGCAATGTCTTTCAATTTGGACCATTCTAATATTTCGTCGCATGGGAATGGGTGAATGAATCACTTCCAAAAAATGCATGTAATGCCAATTACTTTTCAATGTCATGTCTATTGTGCTTTTAAACATATGGGATATGATACTGACAAATCAGACAAATAAATATGTCATTAAATGACCATAAATCAGCTAATTATACCCCCCCCCCCCTCAAAAAAAACCTATGTTTTGGGGGGTATTTAGGAGTCGGCTCGTCAGTTGATTGGTTGGTTCGTCTGTCCGTCTGTCTGTAGCTTTTTCGTGTCTGCTCAATTTCTCGGCAACTATTGGATGGATTTTATTCAAACTTAATTGATATAATCAGTATCAAGCAGAGATGTGCATATTCTTTTTTGGTCACGGTCCATTGATTTTTGACATAGTTATGGCCCTTTGGTGAAAAATTGTGTCCACTCAATTTCTCAGCAACCATAGGATAGATTTGATTTAAATTCCACAGAAAAACTCGGTATATGTCAAACATGGGCATATTCTATTTTGGTTATGGTCCATTTATTTTCTATGGAGTTATTGCCCTTTAATAAAAAGGTCCAATTATTGTTACTGCCTTGATAGCACTTTTATATGGACAAGCGCTGTTGGGGGTATTAGTCTGCTTTGCATCAATTTCTAGTTTCAGTTTAGTGCAGATAAATATTAACACCTTGCTAAAGCGGATATTCATAAATGAATAATTAACATTTTGAATTAGAAAAGATTATTTTAGGACAAATTGCCCTCTTTATATATATGTAGCACAGTTAAGTTGTACAAAGCATTTTGATTTCATCGAAGGTCATTTTGTTTTGACTAATGCATAGTGTCATTTCTATTCTTTATAAAATCTCTTTTTCCAAATTAATCCAGATTTAATTAATGCTTTCCTACACAATGAAGCTTTTAAACACCCCTAAATATAAAAGCTTAAGAAAACATTGTGGAAAAGGAAGAAATTGCTTGTTATAAGCAATTTCTATATTATCAAAAATGTTTTCTACCCAAAAAGAAATAGATTTTAAAGATTTCATTTAAATTGTCATCTGTTACTACTTTGAATTTAGACTGGTCTAAAATTTTGTTGTTCAGGAATGGGTTAAGAGAAGTAAGAATTCATTTATTTTGTACCTACTTTGAGTAACTTGAGCAATATCTACTACTATTCTAACTGTACATTCACTTAATTACAGGAATATCAATATTTAATAGGAGGAATGAAACAAAACTAATTACATGTACAACCAAGCAAAAGTCTGTGTATTATCCATATGACACCTAAAATCTGTGCTCAAAATATTTCGTATTAGAGATTTTGATATTTTAGACGGTTTTATAATCTTCAATATCTGAGGTGACGAGGGTAATCTTTTTGGCCTAAATAAGGAGTTCTGTTCCAGTTACTGCTTAGTAAGATAATATGATGTCAACAAAACACTTGGAAGGTTTTTTATGCCCCGGCATTGATAAGATAGGGGGCATATTGTTTTAAAGGTGTCTGTCTGTCAGTCTGTCTGTCTGCAAAACACAACCTGCCAACTAAACATTTTCCTATAGCTTCAACCTTGATGAAGTAACAATGCTAATATTTGGTATGTAGATAGGTCTCAACAAGGCGCAACTGGGGAAGGTCATTTCATCAAGGTCAAGGTCAAAATTTTAACCCTTTTCCCGTTTCTAAAGAATTCCTGTTTCGGGGGCATAGTGTTTTACAAACACATCTTGTTCCATTTTTGTTTTAAATGCTTAGTGTCACATCTAAAAATTTTAGCTGATATTTTTGTCTTTATAATCCATTTGAAATAACATAGATGTGCCAACATGTTAGGTTTCACAGTGCTCTAGTGTGGTTATATTTTGGAATCTGTTGCATACAACATATTTACTATGGTGCTGTCTACCATCAACTGGTATATGAATTTTTAGAATAAAAAAATGCAAGTAAAAGATATCAAAATGCTCAATTTTTCAATGAAAAATGTCTAGATTTCAAAAACACAGGTTTTATTGGTAAGAATTGACAGTCAAAAGATAACTTGAACGTTTTGTGCTACAACCTTCTACTTATAATTTTTACGTTGGTTGTTTTTGGAGAAAACCTGAGTTACTGCAATAGCATTATGATCTGCATTGTTGTTGTTATCATCATTTTAAATAAACCAACATTTTGAAATGTCTCTGAAGGCATTCATTTGAAACTTGAAATACAATGTGTGTATGTTCACTTAAAAAAATGGCAACCAATACTATCTAGAGAGGTAAAAATCTAAATGCCTTTAACCCATTGCCAGACAGCAAAATTTTAGACTTGTCTAAATTAAAGAAAATGCAAATGACAATTTAAAGTTCAAGAAATGTTAGATTTTTTCATTTTTTGGGTATAAAACATCATGGAAAATGAAGAAATTGGTTGTTATACAATCAAATAGTTTTTTCTTGAGAGTGGAGAAAAGTGTCCTTGTGTGGGATGGGTAAATAAGATTTATACCTCTTTGCTACTTAAATATTAAGCTCACCTGAGCACAAAGTGCTCTGGGTGAGCTTTTGTGATCTGTCATCATCCCACAACTAGCCAACTGTCTGTCCATCCGTCTGTCCTTCAGTTCACAGTTACAAAAAAAATCTTCTCCACCTAAACTAACTATGGAATTCAACTACCACACATTCAGTTACCTTACATACCACACAACCCCTTTTCTGTGCAATCCCTGATTTTAGATAGAAATAAAGAAGGATATCTTTCAAAATCTTCTCATCCTAATTATTAGGGCTAATGCTTTGATATTTGGTATGCATCAGTGCCTAATGACCCTCTACTAAATAACTTATAAGAATTGCCATACTCTGGAAATTAGCACTATATAGTTGGATTTTCTATTTACCTAGGATTAAGACAGAAAATCTTTAAAAATCTTCTTCTCCAGAATAATTAGGCATTCAGCTTTGATATTTTGTATATATCATAAAGCCTTGAGTGATCATACACAGGGGAGCAATATAGGACCATCATGGTCCTCTTGTTTGCATCTGCTTTCCAGCACCAAATAGCCAAACATCCAGTACCCATAGGTGGTGTACTTGTTTCTTATAAAATTTGGCTTTCCTTAACCCTTTCCTGTTTTGCAAAATTTTAGACCCGCCTAAATTCAAAGGTTTTGCAGACGAAAATTTAAAGTTGATTTTATTTGAAAAATAACCATTCACTTGGGTAGAAAATATTGTGGAAAAGGAAGAAATTGCTTGTTACAAGCAATTTCTTCTTTTTCCACAATGTTTTCTCAATTATAAAATCAAAGGGACGTAGAAACCAGGGATTAACCAGGAAAGGGTTAAATAAGCAAGACTCTTAATATCGAGCCCCAGCTGTTCTAGCTCTAAAATAGCAGTGGGTTGATGAGTTAAAAATCACTATCTCTCTGTCATTGTCATTAAAAAAATTTAGATTGTTTGAGAATGGCTATAAAAGCTTAAAGCTTTCCTTTCAATTAAACTTAAACAAATAAGTCAAATGGTTAATTCTGAATAAGCGTTAGTGTAACCCATTGAAATATTTCTTTTCCAGGAAAAAGGGCTCTATACCTGTTGGATTTGATCCTTCAGCTGTCCTCGGTGGCATGGGGTTTGCATCGCTAACACAGGTTTAGTAAATTTATCTTTTTTAGATAGAGGAATACTCAATACTGTTATTTTTATACTCAATATTGTTATTTTTGTCCTGTTTTACCTACTGGTATGTATTTTAATCCATTACTAGATGACAAAATTTTAGACTGGTCCTATCGAAAGAAGTTGCAGGCAACATCTTAATTCACACTAAAATTGGGAAATAAGTGCCTAATAGGGTAGAAACATTATGATTAAGGGAGAAATTACTTGTCACAAGCAATTTCTCCTTTCCAAAAATACTTTCTATGATTGTATTTCTTCAGGGTGCCAGAAAGCATCATTATGTGGTAATGTGTTAAATGGATTTGGGAATAAGTTCTATCACCTTAAATTAATCCTTCTCAAAGTCACAAATACATACTCTGTACATTTTTGCTCTTAACCCATTACCATACAATTTTTTAGACTGGTCCAGAATGAAAGAACTAAAGCCATCTCCATCTAGTTTATAAAATTTTAAAAATCTTTGTTGTTTTTGGTGGAAAGCACCGTGTATAATGAAGAAATTGCTTGTAACAAGCAGCATTTGCCAAAGCTTTTCTTGAGGGGCATCAAAAAGCGAGATTGTCTGGGAAAAAATCTAAAATTTCATAATTTCAAAATTGTTGTCTGCAACTTATTTCAATTTACCATCTGGTAATGGTTTAACCTATCTCCAAAAAAGTGAATTTGAAAATTAATCTTTGCCATTAATATTTTCATGTAACTTCAAAACTGTTTAATTCATTGACAAATGACAAAATTTTAGTCTGGTCAAATTGGATGAAGTTGCAGTTGGCATTTGAAATATACCTATTTCTTTAAATTTTGTGCCATACCCTCAGTAATAGCATTTTCTTCTTTTTCCACCATGTTTTAGATGGTTATCTTACATACAAAGCTTAATCATATGCACCACCTTAGGGAAGGTTCAAGATCATTTGTCTAGGTCAAATATAAAGGTAAAGTAAAACAAAAAAATTGCTTTAAAGTGGACATTAGTGTTTTACAAACACATTCTTTTTAAATGATTTTGTAGGGACCAGCGAAGAAAAGATCAAAGTCATCTGTGAAAAGAAAGCAAGGTAAATTCAGTGAAATACTTGGACCTTTTTCTTCAAAACTACATTATCTATACACAGACAAAAAAGTAGAATCATTGGTTGGAAACCTAATGTTTTAATTACAGCTTGAAAAAGCAGTAGTTACGACGTTTAAGGCTCCAAACCAACAAAAAAAGTTAACATAAATGGTAGCCAATGCTAGAGTTCAAAACTCAAGGCATGATTTCATAGGTCAACTGGTTATTAGTTTATACATGTACTAATTTATTTTAGTTCCATTGCGACGAAAGCTTTAAGCTTATAGAGTCGCTCTCGAACACTCACGATCCTGATGATTTCACGTCCCTGAAAGAGAGGCAGTGGCTTAACCTACTGCTACCCACTTCTACAGCTGGGTAGACTGGAGCTGACTATTAAGTGTCTTGCCCATGAACACACCTTGGTGACGGTGGGGCTCAAACCCGTGTCCTTCAGATCACAAGTCAAGCATCTATACCACTCAGCCATCGAGGCAGTTAACCAACTGGTTATTAGCTCTACTCGCAAAAGTCCAGAAGATCTTTAGGGACAGTGTTTTCCCGTCTGTGCGTCTGTTCATCTGTTCATCCGTCAAGTTTAAACTTTTCCTTGTTTATTCTCTAGAGTCCACAGGTTTCATCTGATTCTCTTCAAACTTTCTCAGAATGATTGTACCATCATAAGGATTTTTCCCTTCACAAATGGGTCAGATCTGTCAAAAAACACAGGAAAAAAGGGGCCGTGTGAAAAATCAATTAAAAGAAATAAATTAAAAATCCTCGTTAACACTCTAGAGTCCACAGTTTTCATCAGTTTCATACTTTTACAGAATGTTCGTAATGTTATAAGGATTGTTCCTTTTGAAAGTGAGTTCTTATCAATCAAGTATCACAGGAAAAGGGGTCAAACTTTCACAGAATGATAGTACCATATTCAGGTTTGTATCTTTCGAAATTCGTTCTGATCCATTGAAATACAGGAAAAGGGGCCTTATGAAAATTTATTTAAAAAAATCTTAGTTAATATAAAAAAGTCTACAAATTTCATTGGGCTGTCTTCATTCTCTCACAGGATAATTATTGTATTGTAAGGATAGTTCCTTTTGAAATTGGGTCTGATTCATCAAGTAACATGGAAAAATGCCCACTGTGAAAATTGAATTGAAATATCCTAAATAGTGCAATAAAGCCCACAGCTTTGATCTGATTTTGTTGGAACTTTCACATAATGATTGTAAGTCATACCTATCATTATTTTCAAAATGGGGTCTAAACTGGAAACATGGGCAAAGAGGCCTTATTAAAATTAAAATAAGAGCTTTCATTGGATTTTCTTTAAACTTTTATAGAATGATTGCACAATGACAATGATTGTTGATGATGACATTAGAACTGATCTGTCAAGTATCTTAAGAAAAGGAGCCTTATGAAATATAATTTTGAGTCTACAATTTTCACCAGATTTCGATCAAACTTGTATGTTTGTACCATCATTATATTGTTTCTGTCCAAATCGGATCTTATCTGTCTAGTATCACAGGAAAAGGGGCTGTATGAAAATTTTATTACAAATTCTCATTTACACAAGAATGACCTCAGTCTTTATCAGATTCTCTTCAAGCTTTGATGGAATTATTGTACCATTCTTTGGATTGTTCCTTTGAAAATCCTTTGTCTGATTTGTTAAGTTTCATGTGAAAAAGGACTTTATAAAAAATTTTGATACAAAAAATTCTTGATACAATTCAGTCCACTGTTTTCATTGATTCTCTTTAAATTTTTAGAGATTTGATATTAAATTCAGTCAGATCTGTTAAGCTCAGGAGAAAAGGGGCAATATGAAAATTTTGTAATAAAAACGTCGTTATCACAGTAAAGTCCTCAATCTTTATCATTCTCTTCAAACTTTTAGAATGATTGATCTATCATTAGGTTTATTCCTTTATAAATTGGGTCTGATTTGTAGAGTTTCACAGGAAAAGGGGCCTTATGAAAATTTTATTACAAAAAATTCTTGACACAATTCAGTCCACTGTTTTCATTCGCTTTAAACCTTAAGAGAATGAATGAACCTTCATTAGAATTGTTTCTTTTGAAATTTGGTTTGTTCTCTAAAGTCTTGCATGAAAAGGGGCCCTATGAAAATTTCACTATAAAATCCTCATTAACACAATTTAGTCCACAGATCACACAGATCGAATGTACCCTCATCATGATTGATGATTTTGACAGTGGATCTGATCCATCAAGTATCACATGAAAAGGGGCCTTATGAAAAACTTCATCGAAAAATCCATAGTAATCATCAAATTCTTTCAAACTTTCACAGAATGATTGTATAATCCTATAATCCTAAGAATTGATTCTTTTTAAAATGAGAAGGTCAATAAAGTATCACAGGAAAAGGGGCCTTATGAGAACTAAATTGAAATATCCTCATCAAGACAATTAAGTCCACAGTTTTTATCAGATTCTCTTGAAAGATGCTTGGAATAATTGTGGCATTTCAATCACAGAAAAAGGGGGCTTTATAGATTATCATTCAAAACATTCTTGTTTATATGATGAAGTTCACAATTATTATATCTTTGTCTTTATAGGGTTGTAAGGAAAGTTCCTTTCGGAAATGAAGTAGATCCATCAGAAAACACCGTAAAAGGGGCCTTATTGATTTTCACTCAAAACAATCCTGTTTATGTGATAAAGCCCACAATTATTATCGGATTCTGATGAAAATTTCACAGGATGATTCTGATGAAAATTTCACAGGATGATTGTAGGGTCATATGTGTTCGTATCATGAATTGATTGATTGAATGGGGTTGAACGCCGCTTTTAACAGTATTTCAGTCATATCGCGGCGGCTGGAGCACCTAACAATGGAATCCTGGTATTTCTCACACCAGTACTACCATTACATCCCTTCCTAGCCTCCAGCTGCTATCTCACATAGGTCTACGATTATCGACCCATTGGTGAGAGACAAATAGTCGGAAAGGATGAGTGCCGCCGTCGGGGATCGAACCCGGGACCTTTAGACTGACAGTCCGACGCGCTACCAACTGCGCTATGACGGCGGCTCTCGTATCATGAAACATGGAGCCTTAAATATTGTTGCTCAAAATGATAAAGGGGATAAAATCTAATTTGTTATTTTCATTTTATAGATTCTTCTTTGAGCAATTAACTTCCTTGAATATCGGATTACTTTAATGGAAAAACTTGATAGCCAGTAGAGAGTCTCAGGTCCTCATGGGTCTCTTGTTTGTTGATGCCATGACAAAAGTTGCTATCAATATTTTTACATGTATTTATTTCAATCCGACACTATTCTGCATTTTGATGTGCTGAAAAAATACCTAGAAAAAGATAGTGGGAAAAAGATAAATTACTTGTTATAATAAATTTCTCTTTTTTTCTCTCAATATTTCCTTACCTTTTTAGTACTTACTTTTCCATTTAATGCCTTTTGGGGTTTTGTTTTCAATTTCCAATATTTGAATTTTGTCATTTAATGGGCAAACTTCTTTGATCTGTGAGCACATTTATCTTTGGGAGCAGTTTTGTTTAAGTGGTAATTTGATGCACTGGACTCCAGTATCAGGGGTCCACTGTTTGATCCCCAATCCTTTAGTTCTGCAGATGAGTCTTTAAACTGAGACCAAATCTTCATATGGCTTTAGTTGTTGGGTGACATGTAAAACTCCATAATTCATTTATCTTTTTTCCAGGTTCTAAAAAGAATTCAGGCAATGCAAATCCACCACAAAGTAACCCAATGTCACGAGCTGAGCTAGAGCGCCACCTTGAGGCCAAACAAGAACTATTTGGAATAGAGAAGGCACCTGCTCTACTTCCCATGGAGATTTTTAGTAATGATAATTCAAACTTAGATAGGTATGAACTTGTACTTTTCTACACAAATGGAGATTTTTAGTAATGATAATTCAAATTTAGATAGGTATGAACTTGTACTTTTCTACACAAATGGAGATTTTTAGTAATGATAATTCAAACTTAGATAGGTATGAACTTGTACTTTTGTACACAAATACGGAATTGATGCTGTCAATAAAATAATTGATAGATAAATCAAGTTATACTTTTAGACTGGAAGTGAACTTTGACAACTTTGACATTTACATGTGTTGGTTTGGCACTTAAATGTCATAAGCTGATAAAAATCTCACCTACAACTTATTCAACCAGTTTTATTAGCTCGGCTGTTTTCTGAGAAAACCCGAGGTATTGCTATAGCCTTGGTGTCTTCATTGTCTTGCTGAGAAAACTTTGACATTTTGTGATATCTCGGGTTCTACTAAAGGCATTCACCTTAAACTTTGCATACTTGTTCACAATCAAAGAGCAACCTATACTATCAATAGGGATAACTCTAGATGCATTTTGTCTACTATCCAGCACCCAACAAGTCAGCCAAGGCACCCGTAGGTGGTGCTCTTGATTTTATTACATGTAACATAGCAAAAATTTTGCAAAAAACTGTGAAAATTTTATTAACCCTTTCCTGTTCAATCCCTGGTTTTAACGTTCAAATGATTTTGTAATTGAGAAAACGTTGTAGAAAAAGAAGAAATTGCTTGTAACAAGCAATTTCTTCTCTTTCCACAATATTTTCTTTCCTTCTGTAGGTTTTTTTTTTTCAAATTAAATCCACTTTAAATTTTTGTCTTCAATTCCTTTGAATTTGGACAGGTCTAAAATTTTGAAAAATGTGACAGGGTTAAAGGATGGTCAAAATGTGGTCGCTTAAGAGAATGGTCACTTAATAATATTTTTTGTGACATATATGTATTACCAATTCAACTGCACAAATGAATTATACAGTCGAACCTGTCGTATGCAGCCAGCCAAGGGACAGATCAAAACTGGCCACATACGACAGTTGGCTGCTTAACACAGATCAGTTTGGGGGTTTTTTTTGGGGGGGGGTACAACCCCGTTGACAAAAGGTAGTCGTGATACAATGATGCGTCTCATTATCAGAATGGCCACATAAAATGTACAAAATAAAGAAAGACAATTGTTTTAATTAACAAAAAATAGTAAACACACCAATATTTATGTATTCTTAATAAAATATTTCCATTCATTAGCTCTACTGGCCGAAGGCCACTAGAGCTATAGCGATGGCTTTTTCCCGTCCGGCGTCCGTCCGTCCATCCGTCCGCCGTCCGTCCGTTAAACTTTTCCTTGTTTATGCGATAAAGTCCACAGTTTTCATCAGATTCTCTTCAAACTTTCACAGAATGATTGTACCATCATAAGGATCGTTCCTTTCGAAAATGGGTATGATCCGTCAAGAAACAAGGGAAAAGGGGCCTAATTAAAACTTAATTAAAAAATCTTCGTTTACGCGATTAAGTCCACAGTTTTCATCGGATTCTCTTCAAACTTTCAAAGAATGATTGTATCATCATAAGGATCGTTCCTTTCGAAAATGGGTATGATCCGTCAAGAAACACGGGAAAAGGGGCCTTATGAAAATTCATTAAAAATTCAATGAAAAATCCTCGTTTACGCGATAAAGTCCACAGTTTTCATCGGATTCTCTTCAAACTTTCACAGAATAATTGTACCATCATAAGGATCGTTCCTTTCGAAAATGGGTATGATCTGTCAAGAAACACGGGAAAAGGGGCACAATTAAAACTTAATTAAAAAATCTTCGTTTACGCGATAAAGTCCACAGTTCTCATCAGATTCTCTTCAAACTTTCACAGAATGATTGTACCAACATAAGGATCGTTCCTTTTGAAAATGGGTTTGATCCATCAAGTTTCATGGGAAAAGGGGCCTTATGAAAATTCATTAAAAATTCAATTAAAAATCCTCGTTTACGCGATAAAGTCCACAGTTTTCATCGGATTCTCTTCAAACTTTCTTAGAATGATTGTACCATCTTAAGGATCGTTCCTTTCGAAAATGGGTATGATCTGTCAAGAAACACGGGAAAAGGGGCACAATTAAAACTTAATTAAAAAATCTTCGTTTACGCAATACAGTCCACAGTTCTCATCAGATTCTCTTCAAACTTTCACAGAATGATTGTACCAACATAAGGATCGTTCCTTTTGAAAATGGGTATGATCTGTCAAGAAACACCGGAAAAGGGGCCTTATGGAAATTTAATTAAAAAATCCTCGTTTACGCGATAAAGTCCACAGTTCTCATCAGATTCTCTTCAAACTTTCACTGAATGATTGTACCAACATAAGGATCATTCCTTTCGAAAATTGGTATGATCCGTCAAGAAACATGGGAAAAGGGGCCTTATGAAAATTCATTAAAAATTCAATTAAAAATCCTCGTTTACGCGATAAAGTCCACAGTTTTCATTGGATTCTCTTCAAACCTTCTCAGAATGATTGTACCATCATAAGGATCGTTCCTTTCGAAAATGGGTATGATCCGTCAAGAAACACGGGAAAAGGGGCCTTATGAAAATTTAATTAAAAAATCCTCGTTTACGAGATAGAGTCCACTGTTTTCATCAGATTCTCTTCAAACTTTCACAGAATGATTGTACCATCATAAGGATCGTTCCTTTCGAAAATGGGTATGATCCGTCAAGAAACACGGGAAAAGGGGCCTAATTAAAACTTAATAAAAATTCCATTAAAAATCCTCGTTTACGCGATAGAGTCCACTGTTTTCTTCGGATTCTCTTCAAACTTTCTCAGAATGATTGTACAATCATAAGGATCGTTCCTTTCGAAAATGGGTCTGATCTGTCATGAAACAGGGGAAAAGGGGCCTTATGAAAATTTAATTAAAAAATTCTTGTTAACACTCTGGAGTCAATAGTTTTCATCGGATTCCCTTCAAACTTTGACAGAATGATTGTACTATCATAAGGATTATTCCTTTTGAAATTTGGTATGATCCTTCAAGAAACACAGGAAAAAGGGGCCCTATGAAATGTTTAATAAAAAATTCTCATTAATAATCTAGAGCCAACAATTTACAACGGATTCTCTTCAAACTTTCACAGAATGATTGTACCATCATAAGGATTGTACCTTTTGGAATCGGATATGATTCCTCAAGAAACATAGGAAAAGGGGCCTTATTAAAATTTAATTCAAAGATCTTTGTTAACACTCTAGAGTCCACAGTTTTCATCTGATTGACTTCAAACTTTCACAGAATGATTGTACTATCATAAGAATTGTTCCTTTCAAAATTTGGTATGATCAGTCAAGGACCACGGGAAAAAGGGGCCCGATTATAACTGGATTGAAAAAGTCCTCGTAAACACAATAGAGTCCATAGTTTTCAACAAATTCTCTTCAAACATTCCCAGAATGATTATTACATTAAATGGATTGTTCCTTTCGGAAGTAGGTTTGATCCATCAAGTTTCATGGGAAAAGGGGCCCTATGAAAATTTAATTAAAAAAAAATCTTAGTTAACATGTAATGGCCCTAGATTTCACCTGATTGACTTCAAACTTTCACATAATGATTGTACCATCATAAGGATTGTTCCTTTCAAATTGGGTCTGATCCATTGAGAAACATAGGAAAAGGGGCCTTAGGAAAATTCAGTTAGAAAAATCTTAATTAATGCTTGTAAGTCCACAGATGAGATGGGGTTGTCTTTATACTCAAACAGATCCATCAAGTAACATGGGAAAAGGGGCTATATGAAAATTCAATTAATAAAACCCTGTTAACACAATAAAGCCCACAGCTTTGATCAGATTTAGTTGAAACTTTCACCGAATGATTGGAAGGTCATAACTATCATTCTTTTCATAACAGGGTTTGGACTGTCAAGAAGCACAGGAAAAGGGGCCTTATGAAAATTTCATTTATAAATCCTTGTTACCAAGTCCAGAGCTTTCATCGGATTTTCTTCAAACTTTCACAGAATAATTGTACAATAATAATGATTGTTGATGTTTGCTTTAGACCTGATCCGTCAAGTATCACAGCAAAAGGAGCATTATGAAATTTAATTTTAAAATCATTGTACCACAATAAAGTCAACAGTTTTCATCAGATTCTGTTAAAACTTTCAAAGAATGATTATTCCATCATAAGGATTCTTTCTTTTCAAATTAGGCGTGATCTGTTTAGTATCATGGGAAAAGGGGCCTTTAGAGAATTTTATCTATAATCCTTGTAACCAAGTCCAGAGCTTTCATTGGATTTTATTCAAACCTTCACAGAATCATTATACAATAATCACGATTGTTGATGCTGACATGAGACCTGATCCTTCAAGTATCACAGGAAAAGGAGCCTTATGAAAATTTTATTTTAAAAATTTGACACCAAGATAAAGTCTGCAGTTTTCATCAGATTCTGTTCAAACTTTCACAGAATGTTTGTACCATCATAAGGATTGTTTCTTTCCAAATTGGGCCTGATCTGTCTAGTATCATAGGAAAAGGGGCTGTATGAAAAAGTATTACCAAATCCTCATAAACACAACAATGCCCTCAGTCTTTATCAGAATCTCTTCAAACTTTAATAGAATGATTGTACCCTCATTTGGATTGTTCCTTTGTAAATTAGGTCTGATTTGTTAAGTGACACAAGAGAAGGGACCTTATAAAAATTTTATTACAAAACATCATTATTACAATAAAGTCCTCAGTCTTTATCATTTTCTTCAAACTATCATTAGGATTGTTCCTTTGTACATTGGGTCTGATTTGTTAAGTTTCACAGAAAAAGGGACCTTATGAAAATTTAGTTTCAAAAATTCTTGACACAATTCAGTCCACTGTTTTCATTGATTCTCTTTAACTTTTAAAGAATGATTCTACCTTCATTAGAATTGTTCCTTTTTAAATTTTGTTTGTTCTGTAAAGTATCATGAGAAAAGGGGCCCTATGAATATTTCACTATAAACTCATTAACACATTAAATTCCACAGATTAAACAGATTGATTGTACCATCATTCCAATTGTTGATTTTGACAGTGGATCTGATTATGGCAAGTGTCACATAAAAAGGGGCCTTATGAAAAACTCTCTTAAATATTCTGGTTAACACCATGGTGTCCCTTGATTTCACCGGATTCACTTCAAAATTTCACAGAATGATTGTACAAATACTTAGATGGTTCTTTTCAGAACTGGGTACAATCCATCAAGTATCATGTAAAAAGGGGCAATATGATTTTTTTTTTAAATATTCTAGTATACATAATGAATTTCCAATTTTTCATCGGATTCACTTTTAACTTTCATAGAATGATAAAACCAACAGTAAAATATCACGGGAAAAGGGGCCCTATGAGAACTTGAATTTAATATTTTTGTTAACACAATAAAGTCAACAGTTTTATTGGATTCTCTTCAAAGATGCATGGAATAATTGTGGCATTTGAAACACAGGAAAAGGGGCCTTACAGATTATCATTCAAAACATTCTTGTGTATGTGATGAAGATCACAATCATTATCAAGTTGTCTTTTAAATTTCACAGGACAATTGTCGGGTTGTAAGGAAAGTTCCTTTTGAAATGAAATTGATCCATCAGGAAACACAGGAAAAGGGGCCTTATTGATTTTCATTCAAAACAATCCTGTTTATGTGATTAAGTCCACAATTATTTTCAGATTCTGATGAAATATTCACAGAATGATTGTAGGGTCATAAGGTAACTTTCTTTTGAAAATGGAGTGGATCCATCATGAAACATGGGAAAAGGGGCCTTGAGGATTGTTGCTTAAAATGAAAAAGGGGATAAAGCCCCCTTTTTTTTCTTTATGCATTCTTCTTTGAGCAGTTAACTTCCTTAAATATCAGATTTCTTTAACGGAAAACTTGATAACCAGTAGAGCGTCTCAGGCCCTCATGGGCCTTTTGTTTTTTAATTTGCATAACTCAAACTCGGTAGAGACGACCGACCGCGATCAAGAAACTGAAGAACATTGAAATGTTCGTCTAGAGTTAAACATTTACGGGGCATTATGGTCAGTGTACGATAATTCGTTGCATGATAAAACATCGAACGACTTATGATCGAGACAGACCTTCCGTTGAATTTATTTTCTTTGAAAGTTCGCCGAAAAATATATTTTAGATAATCTATTATGACTGTATGTTTCCTAAATACGGTATACAATGCCTATGAACCGCTTTGAAAGAATATTCGGATCCAGACCCGCACCAATTCCAACGCGATCCCGCTTTTTTACGCCCCTAAAAAAGCTTTGGAAAACATTGTCGGAAATGTAGAAGTAGCGTTATCCATAATATTTCTACCGCAAAGGACGATTATTATTAAGTTAAAACGTCTACAACTTTTTTGAATTTGGACCAGTCTAAAATTTTGATGTGTGGTAAACTTACAAACTGGATACAAACTAGACCTCATATCAAATCCATCAAATTCGATTAATTATAATCAACATAACTCGGCACTTGTTGTATTCAGCCAAACACACGTTGATAGAGTACACCTTTAAGTGGCGTGTTCATGTTTATCTCACGTGTTGAAAAGTTTATGCACAAGATTAGCCAGACGCATTATTGATTTTTTACACGACACCTGTCAGCAGTTAGTCGGGTCGCATGACCGTTTAAAGGGATATACATGAAGTGCTAATTGGACAATTAAAGGTGACCGCTGGCCACATACGACAGATTACCGCTATTCACAGTAATTTTAAAGAGCAAATTGCATGGGCGGACCTGGGATGACCGTTATACGCAGATTGGCCGCTATTCTCAGGTGACCGCTAACACAGTTTTGACTGTATCTGGATTCTCACTTAATCCTATGTTGATGGAACTCTTTAGAATCATGTCAATGAGATGATTCTAATGAGATCCACCAAAATAGAATTTGATACTAATGAGATCCACCAAAATAGAATGTAATTTTGATAATTTTATTTGCAAAAATCCTGAATTAGGAAGATCGTTTGTTTCTGGAAAGAGAATTTTGATGCTGGTTGTTTAATATAAGTTGTTGCTCAGTGCAGTCCGTCAATTACCTCATCATAATTTTTAAAAACATATGATTTCCATGGCAACCGTATTTTGTCATCAGTGTCTTTGATGTCACTGAGATGAGCAAACGGAAGCAGGGCTTAATCCACAAAAATAGAGAGTTTATCATTTTGACAATTTCACTGGTTTGTTGATGAGATAATCAAGTGATAATCCATGTCATCTGCAACTTCTTTCGATTTGTACCAGTCTAAAAATATTGTGTGGTCATAGGCTATTCATTGGGGGATTGAATCCTTTGATTGTACATTTTCCTTTTCAGTGATGTCATGCTGGATATCAAAGATGAAGATGATGATGATTTGATAATCGATGCTCCACAATGACAGGCAGCTGTTAAAAATGTCTGACCTTGCTCTTAGTCTAATTTGATAAAATTGGATTGAACATCAATTAAAACATTACTTAAGTTATAATGTGGTGTCTGACACACCTAGCAATAGTTTCCTATTGTTTCTCACACCAGATCAAAATACTTGTTCAATTTAAGCCACAAACTGCTCATCCAATTAAGGATTAGTATTTATCAATTGCATTGTGGTGAAACAATTGCTTCATGTCTCAATAACTTTTGTGACATGTCAAAAAGAATTTTGGCCTTGCCTTGGATTAGAGTCTCAAACAAGGAGTAACATTGAATTGTGTTACCAACTGTGTTGGTAGCGGTTGGATATATAAGAAAATCAAATTGACAAATTACTGCTGTCATTCAAAAAGTTGATTGACCAATGTTGAGTTTTGACTTTTATGTTAAGTATTTTTATTTGTTTGGTGACTTGAATGTCATATCTAAGGCACCTTGAAACTGTAGTTACAAAGTTTAGGTCGTTAACCAAAATTTTCTTTTTGTTTCATGCTCCTGACTATAAATATTAATATTTTTTTCCCTTTGATTTCTCAGTTACACTGACTTGTCAGTTAAACTGGTAATTTATCTCACGAAGATGTCAAGATCATGACATACCAGTTTTGCCGAAGTGAAGAGTCAGGTTATATTCATGTTTGTATAAACAAATGTCAATCATCATCCAATTAAAGCAACAATGGATGATATTCCTTAACATTAAATTTTCTAGTTTTACACTTTTCTGGCAGGCCAGGCATAAACATTTACAAGTATTCCATCTTGCATACCCATTCTCACACAATCCAGGGTTTTTTATGCCCCTAATAGGTTTCTTAATTGTTGAAAATTAAGAAATTGCAATTGCTTGTTACAAGTAATTTCTTCATTAATCACATTTTTTTTACTTCAAAATGTTTTCAAAATTTCATCAACAATGAATTGCCATCTGCAATGTCTTGGAAGTTGGCCCAGTCTAGAATTTTCTTTTCTAGATATGGGTTAAATTAAAATTTATGATACAACTGCTTTCTTTTAGCAACCAGGATGAAATGTCCCTTTCTATCAGCAGTACCCTCTGAATAAGGACATATTCGTTCATAAAAGGGTGTCTACAATAATTTGTTTTTCACTTTAGAATCCTATCAATAAGACAATTCTAACAAGTATAAACTAGAATTGGTAGAGGTATTAATAGGTCACTGATTGTGCTCAGATGATTTATTTGAATATGCCATGAAAACATTTGGGAACATTATCTTTAATGACCTTGTTTGATTGTTCCTTAATTGTTTGATATAAGTTAAAGTGATTCTATTTTCACAGTCCCTAGAGGATTCTAGTGGATTTATGAATGATAGTATTTATAATCCTGTTCCTGAAACTTTGAAGGTTAACCTTAGATGTGCAAGAAGTATGAAATCATGAATTAAAACCCTTTTCAGTACAAATCTGGAATTTTATGTTGCTGTGATTTTATACTTGAGAAATCATTGTGAGAAAAGAAAAAAAAATTGCTTTTAACAAGCAATTTCTTCTTTTCCCAAAATATTTTCTACCATGAGGATGGTTTCATTTTAAATTGAATCAAATTTAATTGTCATCTGCAACCTCTTTCAATTTGGACTAGTCTAAAATTTCAAAAAACAAAAAAGGGTAACCCAGCCCGGCTCATTAACACCATTTGATGCCTCTTAAAAAACAATTGGAAAAGCAATGAGGAAAATGAAGAAATAGCTTCCAACAAGCAATTTTCTCATTTTCAGGATTGTTTACTACATAAACTGTAAATCATCATCTGTAACTCCTTTCAATTTGGACTAGTTTAAAATTTTTTCTTCTGCTACAGGGTTAAACAAGTTTGTGTATTTTCTACTAGACACGGGGTGAAATTTTCAATGCATGTTTTGTAAAAATTGAAGCCTTTGCTTAGGTGCAGCAAAACAACCCACCTTTTGTAGGTTCAGTTATGTAGGCATGTAATTCAGTTCCTAATTTGAAATCAAATATGAATTAGGTATACATAGCTAACCAGCAGTCGGTAAGCATGTCAATCAAACAAGAATGATTTAGACAGTCGTTTCAGTAAAAACATGTATAATTATGCTTGACATATGCTATTCAAGATTGAACACGTCATGCAATCGACGGATTGAAACTGTCAACCCAAAAAATTGATAGACCAATCAATCCACTCATTTAGACTTGTGGTGGACTTTGAATTTGTACATCGGCAAACATTTATGTGAATATTTTTGTTGATTTGGTCACCTAAACGTAACTACAGCTTATTCAAGTTGTAGGTATGGTATTGAGGTCCCCAACCAACCATTTACGTTTTAACTGACCATAGATTTTATAGAACTGTGTGGTTTAACTCTTGTCATAGTGAATAAAATCTTCTTCAAAAATGTGATAAAATCAAAGGACTGAAAGCACTGTTAACACCCAATTTGGGTTGTAAATTAGTTAGATTATGAATGGTATAAACAATGCTTGCTTTAAAGGGTCAAGCAGGAGGTCTAGACAAAGATCAGACTGCACATTTGTCTAGACCTCCTGCCAAAACAGGAATATTCTGGGTTCACAAGAGAAGGGTTAATATCAAAGTGGAACTTCCTGTCAGAGTTTAGTGGGCGTGGCCAGTGATCTGTCAATGGGTTCTTTGTTTATGTAAATGATATCGTGGATTGTGTTAAAATTTTCCAAAATAAACAAGTTGTTTAACTCAGATGTTTTCACTGCTTTCAAAGATGATGAAATTGTACTTATGTTTCTAAACAAATTTCAGCATATTAAGCCAAATTATAAAATTATTCCAAAATGAAATTACAAAATAAATGACATAAAATGAAATAAAGATTGTTTATAATAATTTATCCCTCTAAACTCCCCAAGAATTCACCAATCGTGGCTGTCAATCAAATAACAAATCAACCAATGAAATCTTTCATTTAGATTTGAAGTTAACTGTGAACTCCAACACTGGCTGCCATTTATGTGAAGCATTTTTGTTGGTTTGGAAACTTATTAAACGTTGTAACTACAGATTATTTTCCAACCAACCATTCTACTTTTGAAGCTCACCTGAGGACTACATGCTTATAGTGAGCTTTTGTGATCATTGAATTATGTCGACCGCCATGCAGTGTCAACAATTCAAGTTTTTACACTCTAGAGACCACAGTTTTGACTCGACCTTCATGAAACTTGACCAGAGTAATTTTAAGGTCTTAAGGATGAACCCTATTGATTATGGGAAGGTTCTATTGGAAAACACAGGAAAAGGTGCCTTAATGACAATATCTTTGTTTACACTTAGAAGGCCACAATTTTGGCCTTAATCTTCATGGAACTATGTCATGAAGATGAACCCTATCGATTATGGGAAGGTTTTTTTTAAACACAGATAAAGGGGCCTTACTGATCATTTCTTTGTTCACACTCCAGAGGCCACAATTTTGTTCAATCTTCAGGAAATCTAACCAGAGTAATAGTTGATCCAAAAGAAGAATCCTATCGATTATAGGAAGGTTCTTTTGGAAAACATGAGAGGTAGTGCTGAAAGATATCCTAATTCTTTACTGTAAAATGGGTGCAGCTTCAGCTGATTACCTCTCTACTTTTGTCCAGAGCATAACTCTGTCACCTTAAGTCCGATTGACTTGAAACTTGGCAGTTATATTCCTCTCATGATTACGAAACGCAGTGCTCAAGAACTGTAACTCTACCTTGCCTATTTTTGGAGTTATTTCCCTTTGTTTTTCATACTTGGATTTTATGTGAAGCATATCTCTGAAAGTGTGAAAGCTATCATCATTAAATTTTATTGGTAGGTAGATGTCATCAAAGGGAAGTGCAGTGTATATGAACTGTAACTCTTCTTTGCCTATTTTTTTAGTTATTCCCCTTTATTGTTTTTCATACTTGGATATTGTCCAGAGCATATCTCTAACAGCTATTATCATGAAACTTATAGATATAGATGGATAACAGCAATGATCATGAAACTTATAGATATAGATGGATACATATCATCAAGGAACATATCTTTCTGAGCTCCACTGGCTGAAAGCCAGAGAGCTATTGTCATGGTGTTGTGTCCGTTTTGCGTGCGTCCATCTGGGCGCCCGTAAACTTTTACTTTGAAAATCTTCTGCTCAGAAACCAGTGGATGGATTTCAACCAAATTTCACAGAGATGATCCTTGGGTGACCCTCTATCAGATTCCTTACAAAAATTGATCTGATGAAAACCATGGCTTTAATGGGCGGGGTTAATTTCCATATATGGTGAAAGCTTTGAAAATTTTCTTAGAAACCAGTGTATGGATTTCAACCAACTTTCACAGAAATCATCCTTGGGTGAACCTTTATCAGATTCCTTCAAAGAATTTTGATTGGTTGAAAAACATGGCTTCAATAGGCGGGACTATTTCCATATATGGTAAAGTCTTTGTGAAATTCTTCTTCTCAGAAACCAGTTGATGGATTTCGACCAAATATGACTGGATCGATCCTTGGGTGACCTTTTATGAGATCATAAAAAAGAATTTTGACTGGATGAAAAATGTGGCTTTAATGGTCAAGGCTAATTTCCATATATGGTATATACTGAAAATTTTGTAGATTTCATGGGAATGATAACCAGATGACGGTTTATCAGATTCCTTCATATAATTTTGATTGGTTGAAAAACATGGCTATTATGGTGGGGGGTTATGTCCATATATGGTATACAGTGAAAATTTTACATAATGAATTTTACATAATTTGACTTGACTTTTGTAAACTAGAGGCGCTTGAGAGCCTGTATTGCTCCACAGGCATGAATGTACTGATTAAGCAATTTTTTCATTAATTCAAAATAAACTGAATATAATGAATATAAATCTCAATCTACGTTTCATTGTTTTAAGAAAAAAATTGTCTTGTGAAGTCAACTGATTATGTCATAGAAATGTCAAAGAGACCTTTTAAATCACCAAAGTAGAGTCTTGATCACTCCACAGGCCTGAATGTACTGATTAAACAAATTGTATCTTTAGGAATTCAAAATAAACTAATTTGCCTTTTACATATCTTGCAAATAAATCAAGTCCATAAAATCTTTAAAATAGTCCCAGAGCAGAATTTTACTATTTTACAAAAGTCAAGTTATGTAAAATAAAATTCAATTACATGCATCATAAAAGCTTTAAAAATCTTTTTCTCAGAAACCAGTGGATGGATTTCAACCAAACTTCACAGAAATTATCCTTTTGTGACCCTTTTTCAAAGAATTTAATTGGATGATAAACATTGCTTTAATGGGCTGGGCTAATTTCCATATATTGTTAAAGCTTTGGAAATCTTATAAGAAACTAGCAAACGGATTTAAACTAAATTTCACAAGAATGATCTGCAGATAACCCTTTATCAGATTCCTTCAACAAAATTTACTTGGTAAAAAGCATGGCTTGAATTGTCAGGGCTTATTTCTGCATATGGTGAAAGTTTTGAAAATCTTTTTCTCAAAAACCAGCAGTGGATTTCAACCAAATTACTCTGGAATGATCATCTAGTGACACATTTTCAGATTCCTTCAAAGAATTTTGATTTGTTGAAACATACCTTTCATGGTCATGGCTTAGTCCATATATGGTATACAGAGAATTTTTTAAAAAAAATAATCATACCTTTTTCATCTAACTCAGTAAAAGAACTAACTTTTGTAAAACAATGATACTTTTGAAATATTAAAAGATTTCATTTACAAGATTTATTTGCCACACATGGTGAATATGATTCGGTTTATATTGAATTCCTGAAAACACTGATTGCTTAATCAGTACAATCAGGCCTGTGGAGCGATACAGGCGCTCAAGGGCCTCTGGTTGAAAACATGAAGTTCTTTTACACACAGGTCTCAACAGGGGTCGACACTAACAGTGTCCTGGGATCCTGAGGATCCCTGGAAATAGGAAGGGACCCCAGCGATCACAGGCTAGGGATTCTGTCAGGATCTTCAATATTTCTCCAGTACAATAGATCTAAGTGTATCAACTTATGCTCCTGATATTTTTGTTTGCTTTTTTTTTTAGAAAACATTGTAACAAGCAATTTCTTCATTTTCCACAACGTTTTCCCAAGCTTTTTTTCAAGGTGGGCTTGAAGGGCAGGAATATGTGTGAATGAGTTAATGTTTATCAAAGAGGGATCCCTGATTATCTGGAGGAAACCCAGAAGTAATAGGTAGGGATTCCTGTGGGATCCCATTGAAGCAAAGTTAGTGTCAACCCCTGTTTAACCTTTTCTAGGGAATACCTCTGGTATGTGGTTAATATGACTCAGTAGTAGCCAACTGGGCTTTTGACCTGTAAAACTAACTAGAGGCACTCGAGTGCATGTACTGCTCCACAGGCCTGACTTTCTGATAAGGAGAGATTTTCAAAACATGCTCCTAAGAGAGAGAGAGATAAAGGTGTACATACAGACAGAAATATTTGAAAACAAGTTGATACTCCTATTTTGTAACACTGTTGGGCCGATTTGAACCAAATTTGGCAAGAATGTTCCAGATGTTACCCTTTTCAAAACTTGTTCATGAAATTTGCTATATGGAAAAACAGGTATGTGGCAGGGCAGGCTTATCAGACTTGGAGAAATCATGAAATAATTCTTTAAAAATCTTTTCTTCCTAAACTATAGGGCCAATTTAGACCCAACTTTGCAAGAATGTTTTGGTGACCCCTTTTAAAATTTGTTTGTGAAATTTTGATTTGCAAAAAATGTGGGCATGGCAGGGATGGGCTTGCCAGAATTAAGTAGATTTCATTCAACCTATAATACTGGTCCAAATTTTAAGAAGTTTAGACACAATTTTACGTCAACAAAATCTTAAAAGTTTCTGTCATTTGGGGTAGAAAACGGTGTAGATAATGAAGAAAACTTCTTCAGGGGCACAAAAAGCAGGATTGTGTGGGAATGGTATAATTCTTACTGTATGTTTGTTTCCAACTTACAACTGTAGTTGATTTCTCCTTCATCAAATCATAATTTCTGGATGGTCCCTTTTTTGCATAGTCTTTTTCTTTTTTCACTGTTGTTTAAAAGTTTTATGATTAGTCTTTAGAAACTGGCATACTTATGGGCAAGGACATTTCTCAAGGCCATTTGTATGGGAACAAGTAAATATGAGGGCAAATCTTGGGGTGGTAGATCTCAAAGATGACTCATTATACATTGGAAATTTTCATAATGCTTATATTGAAGGGTAGAGAGTAGTGTTGTTAATGAAGGAAATTCTGGGCTCTAGCACTTTCATCATTCACCTCACTATTTTCTCAAAATTGATCTCCTCATTTTCATGCAGACAAGTTCATTTTAACCCTTGTCATGCTGTATAAATTACTTACTTACTGAATTGCTGTAGAATCAAAGGGCTGAACTTGTTCAATAATCAGTATTTCTCATAGAAATCAATTTCATAAACAACTCAGGAAAAGTACAAGCAGGAGGTGTAGACCAAGCTCAGAATGCACTTATGTGCAGGCTGATCTTGATCTACACCTCCTGCCAAAACCGGAATATTCTGGGTTCAGCATGACAAGGGTTAATTAAGTACAAGAAAATCAAGTCTTGCTTGTCTGTGGACAAGTGGAGAAAATAAGTATTTCCCCTCCTCTGAGAAATACTAAATCTTCCAGTAGAGCTTGGATCTTATAAAATATTTCAGATTGCTTGGAGAAATAATTTCTGTTTGGATCTTAACCAAACTTTGACACAATGACCCCTTTTTGATGCCCCCAAGAAATAAAAAGTTTTGAAAAGCACTGCTGATATAAAGAAATTGTTTATTACTAGCAATTTCCTCATTATCTACAATGTTTCTACCCCAAAAGAGGAGATTGTTAAAATATTATCAACTGAAAATTGTCATCTTCTTTGAATTTGGACCAGTCTGAAATTTAAATTACCAGACCAGTCTGAAATTTAACTTTCTGGTAATGGGTTAATGGACATTCTACAATCAAAACAAATGTCATAATTATTTTTCAAATTTTATCAAATTTTCAATCATCAACAAATGATTAACAAATAAAATATGGTAAGTAACATGCTAAAATTGACATGAATATGTAATTGAAGTCATATATGCTAGGAACTCCCAACTTGTCAACCTTCATTTTCTGTAACCCTTATCATGCTGAATTGTAAATTATCTATGGAATTGCATTAAACTAAAATGGGCTGAAAACACTGGAGGTGACAATTCTGAGATAATATAAATTTTGAAAATTAACCTTACAAACATCTCTGGCTTAGAGCAGATATGTAGGGGGTGTAGACTAAGATCAGACTGTACATATGTGCAGGCCAATCATTGTCTATACCTGCTGCCAAAGCAAGAATATTCTGGATTCAGCATGACAAGGGCTAATATATACTTTTTCACTAAATCTTAAAATGGTGTCATATTACATGTGACAAAATAAGATAGAACACAAATGCCCCCAAAGAAGCAATTGTCAGATGTCCTTGACCTTACCATTTAAAAATGAGAGGCAAGGGGTATCTTGATGCCCATTGTAAAATGTACCTGTAAAATTTGTGATGAAGTTGCACAAGTAACTGCCTCGATGGCCGAGTGGTATAGGTGCTTGACTCGTGATCTGAAGGTCACGGGTTCGAGCCCGAACGTCACCGGGGTGTGTTCACGGGCAAGACACTTAATAGCCAGCCCCAGTCTACCCAGCTGTAAAAGTGGGTAGCAGTGGGATTCAGCCACTGCCTCTCTTTCAGGGACGTGAAAACATCTGGATTGTGTATCACCTGCCAGTAATACCCGAAAGGGGAGTTAGGCAGTATATATAGATATAAGTAAAAGTTTTGGCTAAACAGATTGGAGGATAGACAAAGAAACAGATGGACACTTAGAAAAAAATATACCCCTGACCTTTTGATTTTGGGGCATAATTTTTATATATTACACATGCATATTCAAATGACAAGGAAACAATACATTAGTTTAGTCCAAAATGAAGTTGGTTTGACAATTATAAGCAGAAGTAATCTGAAACTAATTGTGAGGAAATCGTAGATGAGAAAAGGAGAAATTTCTTATACAAGGCAATTTCTCAATATCCAACAATATTTTCTTTATTTCATTCATCTCATTCAAGGTAAAACCAATGACTATTAAAGTAATGGGTTCACCCATTACCAGACAAGAAATCATTTAGACTTGATCAAATTTAACCCATTACCTGACGGCAAAATTTTAGACTGTTCAAAATTGAAAGGAGTTGCAGACAACAATTTAAATGTCATAAAATTTTGGAATTTTTCAACTTTCTTGGAAGAAGACATTGTGAAAAATGAAGAAATTGCTTGTTACACGCAATTTTTTCTCATTTTACACAATGTTTTTTTCTTGAGGGGCATCGAAAAGCGCCACAGTATTGGAACAGGTAAAGAAGTTTCAGAGGACAAAGATGAAGAAATTGCTAGTTGCATGCAATTTCTTCATTTTACACAATGTTTTCCCAATTGTTTATCTTGTGGGATGTCAAAAAGTGGCATTGTGTGGGAATGGGTTAAGGTTTTACATGTACGATTACTTTTGATGCTATTTTTCTTTCCTTTTTTTAACTGGTGGCTCTTGTCTATCACTTTCAACAGAAACTCTACTATCCTCTATTTGAAGTCTTTCTCCGTCTAAAGAGTCTGTTAATTCCTGCTCCAAGATTTCAAAATGTTTTTCACCACATTTTTCACCAATCACATTATTAGTATCATTTTCAATATCTATATCCCTTTCCTCTGATGCATTGACATTTTGATCAGTATGGTTAACAGTTGTATTTGGGTTATTGAAATCTATAGAAATACTACCAGAACTATCAGTGTTAATTGTACAAGCGTCTAAACCAATCTGCTGGTCTAGTTGTGAGTTCATTGAATTATTCACTATAAGTATTTTTGGTTGTAAATTCTGAGACTGATAAAATGCTTTTCTCAATTGAGCCAGTTGTTGTTGAAGGAATTCCTTGTGCTGAGCTTCTAGTTGTTCACAGAGCTCTTGAAGTTTTTTATCATCTGGAGATTTTAATTGTACCAACAATTCTTGTTCTCGTTCTTTAAGCTGGTTAATTTCCACATCTTGGTCTTGAACCTTGGAAGAGAAATAATTGATAAATACTCATACAGTATCCAATGCTAATTGTTCATTTATCCCATCCCCACCCAATGCTGCTTGACATCCAACAAGAAAAACATTTAGGAAAACATTTGTTAAATGAAGAAACTGCTTGTAACAAGCAATTTCTTCATTTTACACTATGTTTTCTTCCAAGAAACTTGAAAAAATCTTAGATTTCATAAGCTTTAAATTATCGTCTGCATCTCCTTCCAGTTTGGACCAGTCTAAAATGTTGCGGTGTGGTAATGGGTTTTAAAGCCGCTGATAAAGGCAAGGGTTGACAACAAAAACAGTACCCTTGCCCAAGGTCTGTTATTTGTAGGAAGGACTAGTAGTAACTACTAAGCTGCAGGTCCTTTGGTGGTTTTTTTTCATTTGACCCATTCCCTCACAGCCAAATTTTAAACTGTTTATTTGTTTGTTTGAATGGGGTTTTATGCCGCTTTCAAAAATCTTTCAATTATATCGCGGAGGCTGGAGCACCTAACAATGGATTCCTGGTATTTCTGACACCAGTACTATCATTACATCCTTTCCTAGCCTCCAGCTGCTATCCCGAATAGGTTTACGATTATCGACCCATTGGTGGGAGACAAACAGTCGGAAAGGATGAGTGCCGCCATCGAAATTCAAACCGATCCAAATTCAAAGAAATTGCAGGCGACAGTGTTTAGTTATGAAATCTTATATTTTTTTGTCGTTTTAGGTAAAAACATTGTAGAAAATGAAGAAACCTTTTTCTTGAGGGGCTTGAAAAGGAGGAAATGGGTGGGAATGGGTTAATACCAACTCATAAAAATCACTTGCTTATCTTACATCTTTGGATATCTTATAACAGAAAATAATCAGGGAAAAAAGAAATATTTTAAGAATTGGTTTTCTTCCTTTCCCTTTTTTTTTTTTTTTCAAAAACTATTTTGTTTTCAAAAGAGTGCAATATACACTACTCACACACCCATGTATGTGTTTAAAGATAATTAGTAAAACTCTGATTTCTGTGAAATCTAGGTCTCAAGATTGTGGATAAAAAGATAATTGAAGACTTGGTTCTTTATCTCTTTGCAAAATGTTTTTGAAAGATTTTTTTTTCCATTTGCAAATCATGGCTTACAAAGTTCTTCATGGATTTCAATTCTTTTATATAATTTTAATTGATTGATTGATTGAATGGGGTTTAACGCCGCTTTCAACAATCTTTCAGTTATATCGCGGCGGCTGGAGCACCTAACAATGGAATCCTGGTATTTCTCACACCAGTACTACCATTACATCCTTTCCTAGCCTCCAGCTGCTATCCCACATAGGTCTACGATTATCAACCCATTGTCGAGAGACAAATAGTCGGAAAGGATGAGTGCCGCCGTCGGGAATCGAACCCGGGACCTCTAGATTGACAGTCCGACGCGCTACCAACTGCGCTATTACGGCGACTTTTATATAATTTTAAAGAGCATGGCCTGAGGATCATTTCTGTGAAGTCTGACTGAAATCTTTTAAGCTAGCCCCTTCTCACACAATCCTGCTTTTTGATGCATATCAAGTAAAGAATGCTTAGAAAACCTTTTGGAAAATGAAGAAATTGCTTGTTACAAGCAATTCTTCCATTTCTCACAATGTTTTCTACCCAAAATTAAAGAGAAAATATCAAATTTCATCCACTTTCAATTGTCGTCTGCACTTTCTTTCAATGTGAACAAGTCTTAAGTTTTGTAAATTAGTAAATTGAGATGTATCCGAATTCAAAGGTTTTGTAGACGAAAATTCAATTTGAAAAAAACCCAATCAGTAGGGTAGGAAATATTGTGGAAAAAGAAGGCATTGCTTCTTACAAGCCATTTCTTCTTTTTCTAAAATATTTTCTCATTCATAAATTCACATGGGAAAACAACCAGTGATTGAGCAGGAAAGGGTAAAAGAGATTTGTTTTAATTGTTTATGGAAAGACAGACAGACAGACAGACAGATGAATGATGACTTTAGCTCATATATTGAATGTTATGCTCAGGTGAGACCTCTAACAAATATTTACCTTTTTCTTTAATCTCTGTATTTCTTTATCCTTTTCTGCATTGTGTTCCTGGAGTTTGTGTATTGTTTCAAACAGGTTCTGTATGGTTTGATCATGATCTTGTTTCAGTGAATCTTCCAACACACTATTTTTTGTAAAAGATTCGTCAGCGGACATATCCTAAAATCATAGATTAATTCATCACCAGGTGACAAAATTTTTAGACTGGTCCAAATTCTAAGGTACTACAGAAGATAATTCGGAGTGTTCAAGAAAAATCAAAATAAAGTCTGATATAGGGTAGAAAATATAAAGTAAAAATAGACTTTCCCCCTTTGTGAGTAGTTTCTCAGCAGTCTGTCGCAATGTGGATTGGTAATGGATTCAGCCAAATAGATGACATTCTTCTTTATCTATAGTTTAGTTGCCTAAAGCTGTCAGCTGACATTCCACAGTATTTGGCTTTTTACAACACAATTTGACTGAATGAACAAGCAATATAAACATAGCAGGACAAAAACAAATGCATTCCAACAAGGGTAAATTCTCAATAGAAGACAATTCAAAGCAACAAAATACTAACTAGCCTTATCCCTTTCCCTCACAATCCTGCTTTTTCACATCCCTCAAGAAAACTGTTTGGGAAATTTATTGATTGAATGGGGTTTAACGCCACTATTAACAGTAATTTAGTCATATCACAGGCAGCTGGAGCACCTAACAATGGATTTCTGGTATTTCTCACACCAGTACTACCACTACATCCTTTCCTAGCCTCCAGCTGCTATCCTACTTGGGTTTACGATTATCAACCCTTTGGTGAGAGACAAATGTCGAAGGGTATGTGCTGCCGCCAGGGATTGAACCCATGACACTGATTGGGAAAATATTATGGAAAACGAAGAAACTAGTTGTAGCAAGCTATTTCTTTATCTCCATTGATGTTTTCTACCCTCACAAAGAGTTTTAAAATATATTTAGCTTGAAATTGTCATCTGCAACTCCATTGAATTGCTACCAGTATAAGATTTTGTCATTTGGGAATGGGATAAAATAGGAAACTTCAATTTCAATGACATTGAACTTTGAGCAAATGGATGTGTGTTTGTCTTCTTACTTTGCTAATTTAGCCTGAAATTGAACGTATGTGTGAAATAATATCCAAATTGGATATATTTTCGAATCAAGTACATTCAGTTAAATGTTGATCTGTGATCTTGAGAAAATGAAACTGTTTTTGTTTCTTGCACAACTAGGGCTTAGATCTAATAAGTGTGTGAAATTATGACAAAAACAAGCCAACTGTTTAAGAGTCAGTAAAATAAATTTTACTGTTAACCTTGAATACTTATCTTGAACTTGGCACAATTAACATTACTTTTTGTTTGCAGAACTAAGACTAACAGTGTTGTCCCAAGACCACCGGAATGTGGGATTCCAGCAAATTTTCTTCCAATGTCGCTTAAAACCAAGGTCAATACAGGACCTGTGGCACATAAAAGGAAGATAGAACAGGTAGGGTCAACTTTAATGCCTCCACAAACTGAACATCTAATATTGCTACTAAATATCACATTCAATTGATGGTGGTATAAATAGGCTATTCTGATAAATAAATCATTTCGACAATGAGCTTTTTCAAATTAGACATGAACAATTAATAATTAAGAAGTGTTGACTTGCAATATAGGTATTTATATTCAGCAACAAAGCCTTGGACACCATGGTCACTGAAAATTGACTTTCAAAGTATCTTCTCAGACCTTCAAAAGAGGAATGATATCATAGGAAAAAAAAACAAATAAAGGACTGAATGGAAGGGTTGTCCCAAGACAGTCAAAACTGTGTCAGCGGTCACCTGAGATTAGCAGCCGATCAGCGTATAATGGCCATCTCAGGTCGGCCCGTGCAATTTGTTCTTCAAAATTACTGTTAATAGCGGTAATCCGTTGCATGTGGCCAGCAGTCACCGTTAATTATCAAGTTTCCACTTTATGTATGTCCCTTTAAACGGTCATGCAACCTGGTTAGCTGCAGACAGACGTTGTGTAAAAAAATCAATAACGTGTCTGGCTATTTTTGTGCATAATCTTTTCAACACCTGAGATAAACATGAAAACGCCACTTAAAGGTGTAATCTATTAACGTGGGCTTGGCTGAATGCAATATGTAATAAGTACAGATTTATGTTGATTGTAATTAATCAAAGTCCAATTACGTTTAGTTTGTAAGCTGTGAAAATGGGTAGTTTTACCACTCAGCAAAATTTAAGACTGGTCCAATTTGAAAGAATTTTTAGACGGGAATTTTTATTTGATAAAAACTTAACAAATTTTTGTCTTTTGGGGTAGAAATGGATATTGCTTCCTCTTCATTTCCCACAATGTTTTCCAAAGCTTTTTTAGGGGAGTAAAAAACGGGATTGTGTAGAAATGAGTACAGGGCTAGATCCGAATATACTTTTTTTGGCGAACTTTCGAAGAAAATAAATTCAACAGAATGTCGGTCTCGATCATGAATCCCTTTCAACGAATTATTGTACACAACCATAAAGTCCCGAAAGTGTTAAAACACTAGACGAACACGTCAACTTTCTTCAGTATCTTGATCCTGGCCAGTCGTTGCGTCCGAGTTTGGGGTTGGGCAAATTAAAACATGAATGGAAAATGTTCAGAATACATAGATATTGGTGTATGTGGCCAATTTTGCTCAGTCCCTTGGCTGGCTGCATACAACAGGTTTGACTGTATTTATACTAGAGACCACCTGTGCTGATTCAAGTGGAGCTCTTTCCCTATGTTAAGGATTTATTGCTGACACAAAACTTTCCCTTCAAGCGTGATCTTAATCTTATTCCTTTCCCGTTTTTGAAATTTTAGACTGGTACAAATTTAAAGTTTTTTCAGACGACAATTTTAAGTCCAACTTATTTGAAACAAGATGTGTTTGTGAAACACTATGCCCCCGAAACAGGAATTCTTTAGAAACGGGTGATTTTTTTATTGTTTTTTTTCTTTGTTTTAGGGAAAAGGGTTAAAATTTTGACCTTGACCTTGATGAAATTACCTCCCCCAGTTGCGCCTTGTTGAGATCTATCTACATACCAAACATTAGCATTGTAACTAATCAGGGTTGAAGTTAAAGGAAAATGTTTAGTTGGCAGGTTAAGTTTTGCAGACAGACAGACGGACACCGGTAAAACAATATGCCCCCAATCTTATTAATGCGGGGGGCATAATAAAATCATTCATTAGGGTAGAAAATATTGTGGAAAAAGAATAAATTGCTTGTTACAAGCAATTTCTTCTTTTTCCGCAATGTTTTCTCAATTATAAAACCAAAGGGACTTAAATACCAGGGATTAACCAGGAAAGGGTTAAAACTACCTGAACCAATTTTCTAAATAACCCATCTACCCATGAAAGAGATAAATTTCACCAACTTTGAAATCCATAAATTAGAAGTTATGGTTTAGATAGACTGACTTACAAACTAAAGCATCAATGCACATACATCAAAGCGTCATTTTGGTCACTATGTCTCACTGACAACAAGTGGGCTCAACAAATTACTTTTCATACCTGAGAAACACAAGCATCTTGTAGATGATCATCTTGTATAATCATGATAGTTTGTGTATCAGCAACATCCACCGTTTCTATAGCACCAACCCCTGGCATTGAAACATTCCCATCTATCTTGGCAATTACTGGAAAATTACTGGTTTGGGAAAAAGCTGTAATGAACAAGATGAATTTCTGATGCACTAATGCCTAAGAAACCATTGATTTATCTGAATGTGACCTTTATAAATGACAATGACCTTGTCATGAAGTGATGCCTATATACTTAAATGAGGGGCAACCAACAACAGTGTCCTAATAACAGAGAAAGCATCTTGGATTCATATTTTGACCCACAGACAAAGGAAAACCAATAATATTTTGATCAACAGAAAAAGGATAATCCAATAATCCCCTAATCATTTGACATGGGTACTTAAAACTGCCAACTTTGTTTCCTTGTTGGGACTTTAAATTCTTAGAGGGATTTAAATGAATAAATTGAAAACCTTTGATTTTCAGCTGAGACCCTGATCTTTGGCAGAGAAGCAAGTATTAGTTGCTGTGCACTTGCTCATTGTAAGATGCACAAGTCAGTAAAATATTACAAGACTAGGACAAAGAGACCTGTTCAAAATTTGATCTTTAAACTTTAGTAAGTTGTGACCTGAAGGAGGAGCCTGAATCAAACGAAGCACACCTACTGTCATCAAGATGTGCAAGTGTGTACAATATCAAAAGAATCAAATTATAGAAACAACAGATGAGGCAAGGTCAAAATTTGACAACTGATGTTTGGGTGTGATCTTGACCTTTGGAGAAGAAGCCTATATCAGTTGCAACACCTTGCTCTTGTAAGGATGTACTTGTCTGTAAATATTACGAGAATCACATGTTCTGACCTTTGGGTGTAACCTTGACCTTTGGATAAGAAGCTTGAATCAGGAGCAGAATGTTTGTTCCTATCAAGATGTACAAGAGAGTAAAATAGAGAGGATTGAACCAATGGCTTAAAAAATAAAAATCAGAGCAAATTTTGACATTTGACCTTCTGTGGCCTGAACCTTTAAAGTAGAAAATTGAATCAAGCACAGCACATTAGCTCCCATCAAGATGTGCAAGTGAGTACAATATTTTGAGATTTGGTTCATAGTATCTAGAGATATACCTAAGGTCATAATTATACCTTTGACCTTCTGCTGCAACCATGACCTTTAACCCATTCCCATACAGTGAAACATTTTGATGCATCGAGAAAATAAAACTTTGGAAAAGAAATTGCTTGATACAAGCAATTTCTTAAATATACACAATGTTTTCTACCTCAAGTTCCCATACAGTGAAACATTTTGATGCATCGAGAAAATAAAACTTTGGAAAAGAAATTGCTTGATGCAAGCAATTTCTTAAATATACACAATGTTTTCTACCTGAAGAGACAGATTTTTTGAATTTCATCAAAATATTGTTCTACGATTTGGGCCAGTCTAAAATTCAATTGTCTGGTAATGGGTTAAAGTTGAATTTTGAATTAAGTGCAGCACAGTTGCTCACATCAATACATACAAGTATGTGGATAATTTTGAGGATCTGACAATAGTTTTCAGAGATATATCACAAATTGACAAAGTATTTGTATGACAATACGGAATGACAACAATAGGGCTATGGCAATATCTTGGATTTTCTTAATAAACAGCCAAGTTAAATAAGAACACTAAAAGCTTTATAATGGGCATGCAAATATTCAGAGTTCACAAATCTTTTGAAATAATTCTGTTATTAAACTTAGAATAGAAGTTCACAAAATTTTTGATAACTGTAAAAGTCAGAACAAGTATGACTTCCCAAACAATGCTCTTATCTATCACTCCTAAAAAATGACATCATTGAGAGTTAGAAACCAATGAAATTTCCTGAGATTTCTCTTCTTTCCTAGAATATATCTTTAATCTTGTGGCATTATCTATTCATCGAACTTAATCATCTTGTCAATATGATTCCAATGAGTACCCAGTGCAAGGTTTTGAGGAAAAATGAAATTGGCACATTATGTCAGGTAAAGAGTCAATTTTATCACTTACTTTGATCGTCTGCAGATGCCATACAAGTGACAGCCTCTGTTAGTACTGGATGGATTGACTGGACAGAAAACTCTTCCGATGGTATAGATACTGACCCTTCATCCGTCTCAAATCCTTGAGTCACAGACTGGTTCACTTCCTGTATATACAAACAACATTCTCCATGAATATTTCATGACGAGAATGTTAGTCACATGACATCTTGTGTCAAAAGCATTTCACCTTGAGCATGATCTTGAATTACTATTTCATAGGGCACTTCTTCGTTCAAGGTAGTGATGTGATTCACATCGAAATCTATAAATAATTTGGACATAAATGTGACCATAAAGTGTGACCATGACATTGAATAATGTAAAAAGATGCTTTAAATAGCATATCTGCACCCAAAGGATGACAATTTTCAAATAAATTTTGGTCATAGATAAAGACAGATCTATGTACACTAATGCTAGGGTACTAAATTAACAAATCATGAATATGTCACTATCACAATGAGTGGGCTGGACTAAAATAGCGGACTTCTATAATTGCCTCTATTTTATTGATGAAAGAGCTCATGGCATCAATTAGCAAACACTCTATTTACTATGACATACATTTAAACCTTTCCTGGTTTGCAATATTTTAGACCTGTCCAAATTCAAAGGTTTTGTAGATGAAAATTTAAAGTGGATTTAATGTGAAAATTATCAGTCAGTAGGATAGAAAATATTGTGGTAAAAGAAGAAATTTCAAGCAATTTCTTCTTTTTCCACAATGTTTTCTAAAATGTAAAAATCACAGGGACGTAAAAAACAGGGATTGAATAGGAAAGGGTTAACAAAGATGACAGACTTTTTTTGATTCATCAAAACCTGGCACACAGCTGTTATGTAACCAGCAAATATTCAACTCCACTAGGACTTAAACCCTTCATCCCTTTATCCCAAAGCAAGTGCTTTATCATGTCCCTATAAAGGCTGGCTTGAGCATAGCTTATACACCATCTGGCTGAAAATATTGACTGTTCTATATAACACAATAATTACTTCAATAAATATCCTTTTCTCTTTCTTCTCTTTTAAACTACTTTCTGGCTTCTCATTCTCTTCAGTTATTCAAACAGTATACCTGTGCTATTTGTATCTGGAATGTAGTCTGTGGATTTCTGAAGTGTGTTTTATAATGTTTTATAGCCTCATCCCTTCTGTTAAATCCATTTTTACATTTATAGCAGTGCCAGTGAGCTCCCTTGAATTTCTTCTCTCCTTTGATCACACCCACGATATCACATCTGTCACAGCATCTCAGTACCTTCAAACCTGGAAACAAAATTAAGGGTGATAACTTTCAAACTTGCTCATGATTCATCCTTTTTGTTGTTTTTACCCCTTCAAAATCATTTTTGACCACAAACATTTCATGGCCAAGGAGTCAATGACTCGATGCCAACATATACCCTACCTAAATAGGCCATTTACCTTCCAAACTCAACATTGTGGGTACTCACAGAAATTCTCTTCAAAAGATATTTCAAATGAGTACCCATGATTTTTGGCATAATGGACCGATAATGAATTTTTAGGTTTTGAAATCAAAATGAATACCACTATCAAGAGAATATTATCATTACCTGCAAAGTCAATACCCTTGTCCACATGTTTCACTCTGTAATGGGCTTTCAGTATGACTGGGTCTGTGTAGCAGTCTGTTTTCACACAGAATGGACAATGCATGTGGGGCGTTGTGTCTCGACAGTTTGTGTCGAAGCATTGTACTGGGTTGTAATTATTCTCTGTGCCTTTAATACGGACACTGGGATGGGTCTGAAATTGAATTAATTATGGCTAATCCTTGCTACTACAATCAGCCCTAAACTCTAGTTTTTAACTCATTACCAGAAATCAAAATTAAGATTGGTCCAAATTCAGAGAAGTTACAGAAAACAATTTTGATCCGTTGAAATGATAAAAACCGTGGTCTTTGGGGGGAGAAAACATTGTAAATAATGAAGGTATTGCTTGAAACAAGCAATTTCCTCATTTTCTACAGTGTTTTCCTGGCATTTTTTAGAGGCGTCAAAATTATTCGGATATCCTTCAATATGTTTTTAATTTACTTCTGTCCATCAGTTGATCAAAATTGACAGATCTTTGGTCTCACCCATCGACTCTGAAAGGACATTAGACTTGGATATCAAATGCAATTATTTTGCTCGCAAAATTTATGGTCAATTACATGCAACTAAGATTTAAAATGATTGGTGGGTGACCTTAACATAGTGGCTACAGTTTGAATTAGCTGTAGTTACAATGTTTAAATAGCAACAACCAACAAAAATACTATACATATATATATCTATCTGAGTTCATAGTTTATATCTGGTCTAAATGAATTATTTGATGGTCTGATCGACTTTTTGGTTGACAGCAACTGTCCCTCGATTAGGATGTGTTATTACAGCTATGTTAATGATAGTATTTCTAATGAGTAAAACTTAAGTCTGAAAACAGCCACAATACAAGTCACATAAAGTGCATGGGAGTATTACGTTACTTCAATAAGGGAAATGTATTTTACTTTCACATTACTATGTTTGCCTTGATACAGGTAAAATATCTTTATTGAAATTGGTGTATCTACCATTTAGAATTTTACAAATAAGAAGCAAAAGCATGAAGAAACAAAAATATTCTCAGCAGGAAGAAACAGCAATATTCTCTTGTGTGTGACAAATGTGTACTTATTTCATAAAAAAAATATGTATTGAGTAATCAAATTACCAATAAGAACTGTCAGAGGACAGCAATACTCAACTATTCTGAGTGCTGGGTGGTGACAGCAATTCAATATTGACATTAGGCATATTACTTAAGTGGTAATAGAAATAAAAAGTCTATAAATCAAAATCTTAAGTCAAACAAGAATTTTTATGTCCAAAAAAGGTTAAAATTCCATTTGAATGAATGGATTTAACTTCCACTGATATGGATGTTAGAGTAATGAATCTGTGTATAAAGGCTGATATTATCGTCATAAAACGTGAAAAGTTTCAATGCAAAAGCATTGGTAGAACCAAGAATTTTTAAGTCCAAAAAAGGGTTTAAACTCCACTATAATTAAAGTAATTGTAATTTATCTTTGTCTTGAAGAAGACATGATGGCCACAAAAGCATGTGCAAAGTTTCCAAGCAATAGCATTGATAGATAGAGAGTTATTAGATATGTGACAGTTGCAAGCTCTAACCAAGAGATTCTAAGTCCAAAAAAGGGTTAAAATTCTGCTGAAATGATATGAGAGAAATGATTCAGTGTCTAAAGGCGAGGCAAAGCAGATTATCAGAAAGAGGGCTACAATATCGCAGCTAGTTGTTAATGTTCTGCAGTTCTAATTGAAGGCCTCTTGAATACCAGACATTGCTCAAATTGTTTCTTTCATCATGTTTGTTATCATTGATTATGGTATTAACAAAGACTGGTTGTTTATCTAGTTTAGATTTAGCATGGTTAATGTCAGGACATGATGAATGAATTTTCATATGTTTAAAAAATTAAATAGTATGCCTTTTAAGGAGTTTGAAATGTTTTATGTAGTTTGTTCCAATTTAGCGGAATTAATATTATTTGAGGAGAATGTCAGTTGTCAGACAGGTGAAATCACTATAGACTGTGAAACTACATCACAATCAGTCTAAAAGCGTATGTATTCAGGGTGCGAATAAGGTGTTCACAAATTTTACCCCACCCACCACAAATACTTGCGATAAACAGGATGACAGTGTCCTATTAGTGAAACCGGGCTGTAAAAAAACTCACCACGAATGTTGCATTCATTATTATTATCTGTGTAAGTAGATTCTTGATGAAAATGTTTCTTTTTGTGCTTACTAAAGTAGATTTCAGCGTCGACTGCTCGTTAAACTGACATGCCTTTGTGTTCTCGTCATTAGTTTTGCCGACATTTTTAATGACGTCACATTTTCACCGTGTTTCACCATCTACCGAAAATAATGGTTCATGGTAAGCCTGTCACTATGTCATTCAATCTGCGATAGATAGGACTCAGCCTGTGATAGAAAAGGCTACATTGCCATAGCGGGTGCAAGTCAAAACGGCCAAACCTCAGAACGACCCGTAACTTAGACAAACCGGCCCGTAATAAGGACCAATCGACCATAAACTGGTTTTTACGTTTGGCCAAAGAGGCCAAAAACGAAAAAAGAAAATTTACGGAAAACTTAACCTAAAAACCATATATATCTGTAAACTTTTAAGAAGAATGTCATTGTGGAATTTAAAGTTGATAAGATGTTGTTTTCTTCTTAATAGTAGCAACAACCGCGCATGCTCGGACCTAATTATTGCGCAATCGGTGTCACGTAAAAAATCCGACCCGAAAAATCAGCCTATTTCATACGCATTATTACCAAGATATCAGAGGCGAACCAAATAAGAAATTTGCATAAATGGGCGGGATTTGTTCTCAACTTGGCGTACATGACCGTTTGGGGTTGTAATTTAGCATTTTCGGACTAAATAAATGTAAATGAAAATTTCGAAATCGATGACTTTCCTGAAAACGGAAAAATACGCATTTAAATAAGTGATTTTATGAAAGTTAAACCATTTTTCTATTAAAGAAGGTCAAATTTGCATTTGTTTTTCGACGTAAATTGCCTTAATTCAGGTCTTGTTTTGAACTGGTGATGGGTCCCCGAAGGGAGATAATTATGCAAGGACAGCCCCCGCCACAAACCGGAAGTAACCTTCTTCGAATATAAACAAAGTTCTTCAGTAGAAAAACGCGCAAGATATTAACAATCTCCCCTTTTTTTACCATTGTATCAGTAAGTAATGTCTAGGTTATTGATTGCAACATTGCAATTAAATGAAAACTGTCAAAAAAGACTAAAAAAAATCATGGAATGTAGTTCGTACCAAGGTGTTTACGTACTTGAAATTTGTATCGTAATTGCGACGCAATTTGCCCCAATTTCTAAATCATAATGTTTAATTAACCAATTCCCACACAAGCCCTCCTTTTTACGCCCCTCAAGAAAAAAGCTTTGGAAAACATTGTGGAAAATGAAGAAATTGCTTGTATCAAGCAATTTCTTCATCATCCACAATGTTTTCTATCCAAAAAGTTGAAAAAATGTAAAATTCCATCAACTTGAAACTTTCGTCTGCATCTTCTTTCAATTTGGACCAGTCTAAAATTTTGTCAAGTGGGAATGGGTTAATCAGCAAGTAATGCAACGGATATGAAAGTATACATTATACTTTTTTTAAACTTTGGAGATTATTTTTGATTTTGAGTTGACATGCTGAACTTGAAATGACTTAGCTTTGAAAACATTGAAAGAAAAGTTGAACTAAAATATTTCAATCAAGGAGTTCGTTCTTTCCCCTCAATGTTTTCTTCCAATATGCCTCGATATAAATGTAATAAGGGTGTTGTTAATTCATTGATTAGTGCCCAAAAGTAATATGTATTACATATAGTCATTGATTGTTATTTGATTTCTCTCTTTTAAAAAAAACCAAAACAACTAGAATGAATCTACAGACTACAGTACAATGAGTGATAGAGATATATTCGAAACAGAACCAGAATTGAGTCCTGAACAAACAGAGTGTGAAACAGATAGTGATAGAGACCCGATAAATCAGGAACCATCTTGTGTTGTTGTTGGATCATACATACAGGTAATTTTTTACTTACAAGATTATTGTCAAGCTTTGCTTGCGTTTAGCAAGAAATAGTTGTAAATTATAGCTCTATCTATGCACATTAGTGTGTCTGTCAGCCAGAACATCTGATTTTATCCGGACCATAACCCATACATTTGTAAATGAATTTCAAAAAGACATAGCACAATTGTTTCTATCATGATTCATACCTCTGTGATGAAAAATTTCAACTCAGAGAAATTTTGCATGCTTTTGAATCAATTAGATTCATAAATATTAGATTTGAAATGGTAAAATCTTTAAATGATATTGAATTATAAACAATAAAGATAATCTTTTTTTTTTTATTTTATGGAGGTATGAAACTAAAAATCTATTCACTCTGACTACATTTATGAATCTGCTTTCAATTTCATATAGTGAGGTTAGGTTTTTATTTTACATCTTTTAAAAAAAAACCTCAAAAACAATGTTCTCTGTATTAAAAAAAAAATCCAATAAACTTTCAACAATGGAAATAAACAAAAGAAAAAAAGAATGTAATAAAAAATGAATTAAGAAATATGTCTCTTTATAACTAACAGTGCTTTCTTTCTGATTTTGTAAAGTACTCTCTGAAAGAGAAAGGAATAGTATGCTCCTAGAGGCAAGACTGATAATACCATATATACTGGTAAGTCTTTACAAGGTCAATGTCAATTTTAAAGGTCAAATCCATTAATTTCTCCATTTCATGATGAATGTAACACATGCTATTCTGTGTGCTGAATATTAACTATGAAAGGGCCGGGCCATCTATGTATAATTCCAAATATGTGTCTTTATACATGTTTCTTGCTATTTAAGGTATCAGATTCTGACGAAACCCAGCCACCTTCACCGGGTAGTGAAACTCAGGATCCATATTCAAGTTACCAGCAGAATTGTAACCCACCACAACTGCCAACAGAATCACAAGATCAACAGGACAAAACGGTAAGAACACCGTTACATATTGACACTTTAAATTTTGACACTAATTATGATCCAGGATTTAGTCAGGGTGAGGAATTAGATTGTAGTTTAGAGCTAGATACACAATACACATATGCCCCTGCACTGAAAAAAATGAAAGTATCCCATTGTGATGAAGCTTGTCAAACTACTTTGACTGGAACACTACTTTGTACAAGCAAAAACATTTGGACAGATTGTCTCTTTCACAATGATATTGATGGAATAGCAACACAAACTATTATAAGTGGCAAAATTGAATTTTCATGCCCATCAGAACCAATTTATTAAGTAAAATGTATTACTTTTTAGAGAAATATAATATCTCAAAGGAATCACTTGTGAGTCAAAGTGATATTAAAAATGTAAGAGAGCAAGACTTCACCAATGGATTATTGTTAGACCTGTATTTCTTTGCAATTGAAAATAATTTCATTTTGAAAAACTGTTTGTTTCATTGGATATCATCAATTATAAAAATAAGTTTGTCGGAAATAAATAAAGAGGCATCATTAGCTAAACTTCACAGAGTTTTGAAACAGTCAAGATCTAAAAGGGGTGATACCAAAGAGAAATATTTAAATGAAAGGTTCACAATACCATGTCAAACACCCTCCTCAGATTCACAAAGCCATCAACAGCTTCCTACAACTGAAACAACCATTTCAACACCACAGGAAAAACTTATTATTAAATTGAAGGAAAAGCAAGAAACTGTGAATGTTGTGAAAGAAAAATCCAAACAACTGAAGCGAAAATTAGACAGAAAAAGTAAGTCAGTTTTGAAAAAAAAGGCAAAGTTTGAGGCTGTCGAAATTGAAAACAAACAAATGAAAAAAGAAGTTCTATCTTTGAGAAGAATTTCACAGAATACAAACTTTAGACTTAGTAGGGAAATTGTCAGAAATGCAAAACACCAACAGGCCATCATTTCTTTAAAAAACAATGAGTTTTATCTTAAAAGAAAAGTTAAATCGCTAGAGTCTGAAGTGGTCAGTCTTGAAAATAGAGCATCGGAAAATGAGGACATAGTGAAGAGTGCGAAGGATACAGCCAATGAACTGAGAGAGGCAAATTTATCAATAGACTACATGCATGGCCTTTTAGAAGATACTCCGGAAATAAAACTGTTTGATAAAACAGATGGTAAGTATACCAACGAAACAGTTATGTGTATCATGAATTTGACGGACATGAAGGTTCCTGTAGAGAGGGTTGGACCTGTTATTAAAGAAGTAGCCAAACTTTGTGGAAAAGAAGTTGACAGACTACCATCTGCTTCAACTGTAAATAGAGTTGTAGACAGTAAGCTTGTTGTGTCTCAGAAACAATTAGGTAGTGTTCTGAAGGAGAAAGATAAAACAACACTTTATACTGATGAGACCCGAAAATATGGCAAAAGTATGCAGACATATATTGTCACAGACAAAGAACAGAATTCATATATTTTAGGTTTGCGAGAGATGGTAGATAAAAGCGGGCAGAGCACATTAGACACATTTAAAGACATATTATCTGATATTTCCACTTACTGTCAACATGCTGAGAATGATAAAGACATTGGACATGTGATACTAAGTAATATCAGGGACACTATGTCTGATAGGGCATCAACTGAAAAGCACTTTAATGTTCTTCTTGAACAGTTTAGGAGCGATATTTTGCCACAAATAATAGACAATTGGGAAAATCTGTCTGAAGAGGAAAAGAGACTGTGCTCGAAAATGAACAACTTCTATTGTGGCCTCCATTTACTAGTTGGTATGGCTGATACTTGTGAAGCTACTCTGAAAAAATTTGAAAAAAATTATTTAGACGGCAAAGATATAGGTTCAGCCACAAAGCCAGAGTTAAAAAGATATCACAAGAATGAGAGTGGAACTTTGCGTTTGATAAGAACATCATCAAAGTGTTTTGCTGTTGGACAAGATGAGAAGAATGGTGTAAGTTTACCTTGGATTACATACTTAAAGTCAAGAGATGAAAAGAATCACATTGTTCGCTTTAAACATAACAGATTCAATCTCGTGTTTAGCCTGGCTTCTGCAATATATTTCCACAGACTGATTATACCACAGTTTTTAGACTCTGTACAAGGTTTAAGCAATGACTTGTTAAAAGCTGTGTCATTAGACATAAAGGAAAACCTCCTACTTGCAGGACTTAAAGCCTTTGGACTAATATCTAAGCTTGTGACTGGTCCCTTGTGGAAACTTCTTGAATCCCCAGGACACATCCTTGAGATGAATATATACTATAAGGAATTGATTGACTTTCTGGTCAAGGGTGCAAACGACATTGATTTGATTGGTCGGTTTATAAGTGGCGAGTCAAGCCCTTTCAATACTGTTATAAGGCAAGATGAACAATCGCAGGCTTTATTTGAAGACAATGAATCTCTCAATGAGGTACTGGTTCCTATGTTGCAGGGTTTATTCTTGTCTATGTCAGAACTCTTAAATCGCATGGTTGCAGATCATTTGCCCGGTGGTGCTTTTCACAACCCATCAGAACAGCTTATTGCAGATACAAGATCAGCAATGAAACATAACAAACTGCCAGAATTTGTATTCGGACAGCTTGACCAGCTACTTCGGTACAGACCAAATGCGACATTGCTTACAAATGAGTCCTATTTATTGTATTCCCACAACAAAACTAGAGATTGGCTATCATCATTAAATGATAATGAAAGAGACCAATTATTAAACAGTGCAAGATCAGAGGGAAAATCAATCAGAAATATGTTCAAAGTGAGGTTGAAGGAAATAGAGGCTAAAAGGCTAGAAATTCAGGAGGAGAAAAGACAGAAACTTCTTGAAATGGAAAGGAAGAGATTGCATGAAATGGAGAAAATGACAAATGCAGTGTGTTTTTATGGGCTATGGCAAAGTGAAGCGCAAATGAATGAATCATTACAAAGACTAAATACAGAGAATGAGAAACGTGAAGCTTTGAAATCCCAGTTAAGGTTCAGAAAATCTGTTCTTAAGCAAAAGCATAAAGATACTAAGGTGTACAATTTTTCAAGAAAGAACCAAAATGGTAAATATACAACATTAAGCATTGAAGAGTTGAAACAGAATGTCCTTACTTTGATTAGAGATTGTCTACAGGAACCAACAATAGAGAAACACGAGGAAGATATCCCTTTACTTGTTGGTAAACATGTGAAGCATAGATTCAGTGATGGAAAGGAATACAAAGGATTTGTGATTTCTGTGGTTCCAGGATTCAGAAACTGGTATAATGTAAAGTATGATGGAGATGAATCAATTTATGCATACAATTTACACGAAGACTACAAGGATGGTGATTTACAGTTGGTGATACACTGATTTTTTTTTATAGAAACTACAACAGAGAGGGAAATGTACAGAATCATTTTTGTTTTTAAATTTGTATTGTGTGTTTTAGATAGTATGTTTTAGCATTTCAGGGTTTGGATTTGGAATCTGGTGATGGCTTCTTCTTGAATAATGTCATGTAAGGGTCTCGCAGTTGATGCATGTTCAGTTCTATTACATGTTGGTGCATGATGCATGCTAGTTCTCACATTGATTATTCTGTAAACATTTAGCAGAAAGTAAAATTCAATAGATTTCAAAACCCAAAAGGTATCCGGGAATTTTTCAGACTGCATTTTGTAATCAAATAAGTGTATTTTGTTGGCAATTGACAAAATATCTAATTGTTTTCTCGTTTTCAAGCAATGAATTTACTGTCATTGCAGTTTAAAACTATTGTTATATATTTCTTTAAAAGCTTGCCCCATTTCTGCTAAATGTGTGAAAGAAATATTTCCAGGTTATTATTTTTAGTTAAAGTATTCATTCCATGAATGAAATTCAGTTCATGTTAATTGAATTATTCTAAAATTTAATTCCTTTAATTTAGTTGTTCATTTTGCAAAGCTTCAGATAGATTGAACAGATGACAATCTTAATCTGATGATTTATTTATAATCCTATGTTGTTGATTCTTATCATAGAATTGTGATGATGGAACAATTTAAATGATTATCCACAACATAATGTGTAAGAACATAATTAATCATTAGTTTTACATCTTAACCCATTCCCACACAATGATGCTTTTAGAAGCCCCCAAATAGAAAAGCTCTAGAAAACATTGTGGAAACTGAAGAAATTGTACAAGCAATTTCTTCATTATCCACAATGTTTTCTACCCCTTGAGTAAACAAATCCAATTTTTCATCAACTACAATTTGTCCTTCTGCAGCTTCTTTGAATTGGACCATTATAAAAATTTTGCAGTCTGGTAATGGGTTAAAACCAAATAAATCCCTTTATCTGAAGCTCTGAATATCATTTTATTTATTTTGAAAGTTCTTTCTATTTATTTTAGTTATCTAAATGTTTAAATTTGAACACACACATATATATTATAAATATCTACACCTTAATGTTCTGAGAATGTTTCCTTTTCAGAAAGAATATTTATCCTCCCATCTAACAGCTCGGAAATTGTTACCACGTTTTTTTTTTGTAAAAAAAAGGGTTTTATAACTTTATCTTTATCAGATTTTTGAAATGTTTACATATCTTCTTTTCAATTGTAGCAATTTAAACAAGAAAATGTTGAAAAAATCTGTGACAAGTTCTTTATTTATTAAGCACTGCTATTCATCTTTCTCTTTTACAATGTAAAGCTGGGTGGGTGGGGTAATATCATAAAACCGAACCAAATTCTTCTATTTTTGAAATAAAATATCCATGAATATCTTTATATTTGATAAGTTTTTACAACATATCAAAATTTAATTGAAAATTTAAAAGTAAACATTCTTTAAGTTATGAAACATCAAAATATATGCTTGTTGGTCTATTTTCAGGTACATTTGTCCCTATAATACTTTGGTTGAGTCACATAAGAAGTTAAATAAACCTGTCTACATCATCAAGTTAAAGGTGCTCAACAGGTTAGTGATGTCTATATAGGTTATCTAGAGCTGCTGATGTACAAAAAAGTTTAATATGGTGGAAGATTACTATTTTATAAAGTGAGGTCAACTTTTTTATTAAAGTGAAAAATCAGTAAATTTTAGAAGGAGTTTTTCCGCATTTTCATCTCTATAAATTTCATTATACTTAAGACAATATAGGTAAAGTATACATTTTTGTAAATGGTATGGCCTATTCTACCAGAAAAACATAGGTTTTGCATCATATAACCAATATCCCAAAATCACTGATTGTTGCTATTAATAGACCTTTTCACGCAAAGCGTCAGATGACTAAAAAGTCTGTATCCGTTTGAAGCTTTCAAGAAAAACAACAACATTTTTCCACTGCGGGGAGGATTTACTTCCAGTTTTGTTTTTCGAAGGCCTTTTAATTGCGTCCAGTCATTTCAACTTCTTTTTTCGAGTTTTACAATGAAAATTATTTGAGGGAAATGTAACATCTATTTGTTACAATATTTTTCTCCGTTGTCCCAGTAATTGTCTTCAAAAGCATTAAATGTACCCTGTTCTATCAGCCTTAATGAATAAATCACGGGTGTTATGGTTCACAAACTATTTTCACTGTATACAATAAATTGTATGATAACCTGGTATATTGAAATTAGGCAAAGCCTAGGTTGCAGACAAAAGAGCAACAAGAAATCACACATTCTAGATTTGAATTTTAGGCTTTACTGTACAAAATTTATATCCTACTTCGGGTGATTCTTTATCCCATTGTTTCATGCAAATGAATGTTCATACCAGAAATATCCTCTTTATTTCAGAGGTAACAGTATCTAAGTAGAACGATAAACATGATTACAGCATGTTGCAAGAGGCAGGTTTGACAGTAAAGCTGAAAGAATTTATATCAAAAGAGACTCCTGTACTGCATCCTTATATGATCAATGGAAGGGGGTCTCTCCAATTACAATCACGAAGTTCCGGTGATCATTCAGACGGTCTTGAGAGAGTCCAAAGGGGGGGGGGTCCATAGGTGCAAGTTATCCAAGGATGTAAAACAAGATATCAATACTTTTTCTTATTCAAACCCTTTAACAATTTCTTTTGCTTGACTTAAACAGAGATCTAGATACTAGGGCACAACAGTATTCTGAAATCCTCATTTCTCAACAAAATCACATGTCATGGGCAATTAATTTAACAGTCTTGATGAAACGATTCAAATGAGCTCCTACAACATGGGGTTTATAGCATTATTGTTGAAATATTTAAATTTAAAATCTGAATCACACCCTGTGTCTGTGTACGGACTTGGAATTAAAATAACAGAAATCACTTGATTGTAAATAACCCCTTTTTAACAAATGATTGGATTGTATTGAAAAATTACAATATTGTATAAACAATAAACTGGTCATTTATTCATCAAAGTTGAAGATATTCATAAATATCATATATACAGATTGCCAGTACCACAGACTCCAAATAATTATACATGTATTTATATTCAGAGCTGTATATATAGACAGACTATATACATGTACCTATAATTCATAAATCGTTGTCCTCTCACAGACACTTTTTGGCAGTGCTATCTGTCTTGGTCCATTTTTCCAAGAGTTGTATTAGTTGCATTTTTAATTCAAACAAAATCAGATATAGTCTCATAAATTTTGCTGAAAGTTCACATACTTGTCAATCTTTGTTCTACAATTAACAAATGTTTGTTTCCCAAAAGTACTGGGTGAACATCCAACAAGCTCTGACTTGTTAGGATATTTTCTAATTTCCAGTGATTCTACCATAGTGTGGAGGCATATTTTGTTTCGTTGTAGTGACCTGTACGCAAATCTACTTTCAGGTGAATTTCAGCACAGAGAGAGGATATTACATGTAACAATAGCAATTCTATTTTCTTTTGCCTAAGAAGTTGGTGCTTGTTAATTCGTAAAGGTCCGTTATTTAACCTACAGGGGCTAAGAATAACCGTTTATATTTAAAAAGATTTTCCTCTCAAGAAATATGCCTTGGAAAACATCAGGAAAATTTAGAAACTGCATGTTATAAGCTATTTCTTCATTATCCACAATATTGTCTACTACAAAGGTAAAAGAACTAACTTAAATTCTCGTCTGTAATTGTCTGAATTAGGACCAGTCTAAAATTTTGTTGTGTGGGAATGGGTTAATCTAGCTGTTCTGGTCAATTCCTCCTATTGATTTGGTGAGAACCACAAATACTAAATAAATTTGGGTACAATATGTTTATATCACTTAACATTATTACCAGGAAACATGACTTAACCAATTTCCACACAGCCAAGCACTTTCATGCTCAAACAAACAATTTCTTCATTATCCACAATATTTTCTACCACAAATGACAAATGAATAAATAAATGAACAATAAAAATAAATTGTTGTCTGGTAATGAATTAAATATTTGAAGATAGAGTATTCCAGAGAGCAAAACTACTTGCATGCTACAATGATAACATATTATCTTATCTTTTGTTAAATACAATAGAATAATAAAAATCTCACTTTTTTTTCTCTTTTTTTCAAACTAGTTCAAATTTTCCTTCTAAAGAACACAAAGGAAACCCTGAACGAACTTTGTAAAAATCGCGGGAAAGATCTCTGGTATATAACAGGATGTCATTGGAATAGGAGGGACTGCCATCTTGTAAATGCATGACATTTACAGACGAATCCATGACATCACATTTTTGACTGATAAAGTTTAATGTTGACATTATTTTAACTGGAATTTTCTGCGACCAAATGTGTATAGGAATAAAGTTCAATTGAATCACCAATGCTCAAAATAACTGCTACGGTTTGTTTACTTATTCGTTAGATTTACTTGAAAGTTGAATATATTTTCAAATACAAATTTTTCTGCATAATTTTTCATTTTAGGAAGTAGTTGTTGAGAAACAGACTGGAAGAGCTGACTGTATTTGTGAAATCGAGTTCTTCTGCATAAATTTTCTTTAGAGGAAGAAGTTGTTGAGAACCAGACTGACATAGTTTCTGTTTTTGGAGAAAAACAAAATGGACGATTTTTGTTTAATGGGTATATGACTTGTAAATATAAGTGTAACCCATAGGTGGTCTTCAGACAGCGCCCTCGGTGCAATCTTTTGCCCGTATAAGTTGAAACAAATGCCTGTAATGTATGAAGGTGGATGCACCTTGGAAAGGTCATTAACTCTTTTTGTATCCGGCAACCATCAGAATCACCAAAACTCATGTTCTTTGCCTCCGGAAATATTGAAGTTATGATAGTTTGTGCGAAGAAAGATGAAATTAAAGAACAATTAAGTTCAGACATTGTATCATCGTTGGATGACCAAAATGTCGTACTACATATTATCTCAAATTATATCTACAACCTTTTGGTAGCCTATTGATGATATTCTAGTTATAATATACATATTGGCCCCTTGATCTACTACTAAGGCTAGATTTTCAAATATCAAAGCTAGATATTTTGAATTGAAAGCCTACCTCGCAATATATCCTTCAGCGAAAACACAATTTTAACCCTTGTCATGCTGAGCCCGGAATATTCCGGTTCTGGCAGGAGTTGTAGACCAAGATCAGCCTGCACATAAGTGCAGTCTGATCTTGGTCTACAACTCCTGCCTGTACTTTTCCTGCTAGAGCTGTTTATGAATTTTATTTTTGTAAAAAATATTGATTTTTTAATAACAAGTTCTATCAGTGCTTTCAGCCTTTTGATTTCACAGCAATTCAATAAGGTAATTTATTCAGCATGACAAGGGTTAAAACCAGTCAATGAAAATAAGCATATTCAGTTTATTTGATTGTGGAAAAATGCTTAAAATATATATGTTAGGTCCTACAACTGTGCCAATTGAAATGAAGCCCAGTCGTGTCCTTTGATCAATGAAGAATTTAGTATTATGTGGCATTCTAGGAATCCAATTTAGGAAAAAGTTGGATTCCAAGCAGAAAAGTTGGATTCAAGTCTGATTGGGTAGGAATTTCATATTGAATTCCATTTCCACAAAATCTTTTTTTAACAGTTCTTTCTTTGTTGAAAGTAGTGTGGAAAAGGGAGATGCATTTGGGTTTTAAGAATTATTATAAAAATTATGTAGCCCATATATTTTGTTTACATGTCTGATCATGTTCATTTGATCTTCTGACATCAGCAAATTCTCTTAATTAGGATTATTTGTAAATCTTATTAACCCATTCCCACACAGTGGCGCTTTCTGATGCCCCCTAGACACAAAGCTTTGGAAAACATTGTTGATAATGAAGAAATTGTTTATTACAAGCTGTTACAAGCAATGTTTTCTACCATAAAAGACAGAGATTATTGAAATTTCACCGATTTACAATTGTCGTCTGCAACTTATTTGAGTTTGGACCAGTCTAAAATTTTATTGTGTGGGAATGGGTTAAGAAGTAAATATTTAAAGTCAAACTAGAGCAAATGATAGAATTATCCAACATTTGTATTTTTTTTTTTTTCCTAAGCACACATGGTTATTAAGTTAACCCTTGTCACACTAGTCGTAGAAATGAAATATTCCTCCTTTACCAAGAAGTAAAGACAAAAATGTGCAGTCTGATCTTAAGAAGTCTATACTACCTAATTGTCCTTCTTAAATTGTTCCATTTTAAAAATTGTATTTTCAAAATAAATACTGACTCACAATCAGTCAATGCATTCTTTTACCACTTGATAAGGGTTAACTTTTTTGTTGAAATTTGGACAAATTAATGGTTTATATTGACAGTCAAATTGTCAATTTTTAAAACTAACAAATTTACAGTAAATTTATGATTCATGCCCAGCTTTAGAAGTCTAAGAGCCAAAAAAGATTATCAAATCAAATTTTCATTTTCAATTGAATTGCCTGTTGTACTTACGAAAATCCATGACAATTTTATTTTGTAATAAAAGTTGCTATCTTTATTATGTTTTGGTTACCTTTTTACTAAAATGTTCCATAATAATTTGATTTCAGTGAGATAAGAGTCCTAGTTAAATAATTTTACCCAAGTTTCACAGGTTTCTAACACCTGTCACTTACGATGGTCGATGCATGACCGGTCATGGCGGAGTGGTAATTGTCAATCAAGATGGGTGTTATCAATGATTGTGGTGCATGTTAGGATAATCAATTAACCTTTTCCAATAATATACTTCCTATTTTAATGACCCTTGAACCATGACAGATGATTTTAAGGAGTCACTTAGACATAAAGACTGCTACCGTCTGACGCATGTCAATGAAAAAATTGTCGTCCGTCGGAATCCTTTGATAGGATTTTTTGTCGTCCCTTGGGGAAAGTTGTCGTCTGAGACGACAGTACTGTCGTTTCCGAGAGCCCTGAGACAGTCCATTCAGGCAAACGGAGAGTAAATGATACAGTATTAGTGTATCAGCACATTACTTTTTTCCTAACAGGGGGGTTGTGTTAATTAGAAGAAAATAAGTAGGGAATCAGATCACAATTTCATGAGGACGGATTTTTTTACAATATTTGTCTTTTGGAGAAGAAAACATTGTGGTAATTATTGCTTGTCTCCAGCAATGTTTTCCTAAGTATTTTTCTTGATGGGTGTAAAAAAATGGACTGTCAAATGCAAGGCAAATACCAATCTAACCATAATTAAGCAATCAACAATCACCTTCCACAATTAGCTCATAAATGATCTTACCTAACATGTCGCAAACAATGACAAACAATCTAATTATCAAATTCTCTGAACTTGATTGAGTGGTTTATTTGTGGTACGAGATGGTACAAAATGACCAATTATTTGGTACGAAATGACCAACCCATGGTGCGAAATAACCATTGTATGGTACGAAATAACCATAGAAATTATGGTACGAAATGGTTATGGTACGAAATGACTGTATACCAATAAAACTGTTGACTTTATTGTGTCAACAAAGATATTAAAACCAGGTTCTCATAGGCCCCTTTTCCTGTGATATTTTACTGTTGGTTTTATCATTCTGTGAAAGTTAAAAGTGAATCTGATGAAATATGGGGACTTCATTATTTTCACTAGAATATTTACAAAAAATCATATGGCCCCTTTTTACATGATACTTGATGGATTGTACCAAGTTCTGAAAAAAAGCATTTAAGTGATTGTACAATCATTTTGTGAATTTTTGAAGTGAATCTGGTGGAATGAAGGGACATCATGATGTTAACTAGAATATTTAAGAAAGTTTTTCATAAGGCCCCTTTTTATAAAGAATCAAAGGACTGGAACAGAACTTGAACTCATTTTGTAACTCATCAATGCTGACTCACTTACCAAATATCAGGTCAATACCTGCAAGTGTTAAGAAAAAAAGTCTGGAAAACCGGTAATTTCCAAGGTTTAGCATCCATTTCTTCCTCAAAGATCAATAGACCACAACAAAACCTAAACTCGTTTTGTAACTCATCAACAAGAGGCCCATAGGGTCTTATCAGTTGCCTGAGTCCAAGAGCACAAAAATAAATAAAAGTCCACCAGGTGATGCTACATACAAAATCTTTTAATATCAAAGCTCTAGGACCTCCTGTTCGGGAGAAGAAGAGTTTTAGATTTTCACTATATAAGCCTATGTTAAATTTGTGACATCCGGGAATGGGCTAATTTTAATCCTGAGGCAATAATTTGTACTATCTTGATAGTGTTCCACAAGAGAATACAGTATACCAAATATCAAAGCTGTAGGCTTAGTTGTTTGAGAGAAAAAGATTTTTAAAAATTTCACTATATAAGCCCTTTGTAAAACTAGATTGATAGAAATTCACCAGATGATGCTACATACCAAATATAAAAGCTCTAGGCCATCTATTTTGGCAGAAGATTTTTGAAATGTTCACTAAATAAGCCTATGTTAAACTTGTGACTTCCAGGAATGGGCTCATTTTGATTCTGGGGTTATAATTGATAAGGGTCCACTATATGATGACACATACCAAATATCAGAGCTGTAGGTCTTTTGGTTTGGTAGAATATAGTTTTCAAAGTTGTCACTATGTAAACTTCCCCCCCCCCAGCACTGCAATTTCTTGACAGTTTTTTTTCTTGTAAAAAATTGATAGTCCTTACCCTCAAGACTCTAAAATATCAAAATTTTTAATGTGAATCTAATCTGACAAGAAGATTTTTAAAAATGTACCCTTTTTGGGCCCCCTATGGAGCCCCAAGGGGAGATAACTCCATGACATAAAAAAATCTGAAGAGCCTTCCCATAAGGATGCTTCCTGCCAAGTTTGGTTGAAATGCATTGTTATGTTCTAGCAATCGTATTATAGCTACATCTATTTATGGTAACATTACGTATGGTCCCTGTTATTTTAATTAATACCATGTCCGGTCCTGATAGTCTGAGTTTGTTAATAAAGCAGTGAACACCATCTGGTGTCTTTATATATTTACTCCGAATTCTACCCATAGGATATAACATCTGGCGACGAGGATGGAAAAAGGACAAACTCATTGCGTTATAAAGTGGATGGATAACGAATCTTTATACATGTAGTGATGGCGCTTAGTAATTTACCAAACTTTCCGTCATTTGAGGTAGACACGGATAAGTCCAACTGTGGAACAAGGTGGGAAAAATGGGTTTCCAGGCTTGAAAACTTATTTGTTGGACTAAACATTACAGAGGAGGCACAAATGAGAGCTCTACTTCTGCACTATGCTGGAGAAAAGGTGTTCGATATTTACGAGGCAGAAAAGGGGGATGACGACGGCACAACGCATGATGGGACTAAAAGCGTCCTAGATGCATATTTCTCGCTTCAAAAGAACGTTCAAATGGAAATTTATACGTTCAGGTGCCACAAACAACAAGAATATCAATCTTTGGATGAATTTGTCATGGAACTGAGGACATTGACCAAAAACTGTGAATTCGAAAATGTAGATAAGGAAATCTTACAACAAGTTATTCAAAACTGTCGCTCGAATCAATTACGGAGAAGGGCATTAAGGGAGCCTGATAAAGGATTACAAGACATTTTGACTATGGGAAGGATGTTAGAATTATCGGAAAAACAAGCTTCTGAAATGGAGTTAGAAAGGCATAACGTTGACTCTGTTAATCGAGGTAAGGGAAATTTTCGTAAGAGGTCCCCGAAATATCAGACGACATCGAATTCCAAAAAAGGACAACGGACAACGCCTAAACCTAGGTCACATGATGATGCCGCAAGCCTATGTAGGAATTGTGGGTATGAATTCCCGCATGTAACAACGCCCTGTCCGGCTAAAGGGAAGACCTGCAATCTATGTAAAAAGTTGAATCATTTTGCTCGCTGCTGCAGGAGTCGTGGGAAAAAGGTAAATGAGGTGACAGACTCAGAACTACAGTCAGGTTCAGAAGATGAGTTCAATTATAATATAACGGTCAAGAGTGTTGGTAACTCAAAGTCACCCAAAATGGAAATTAAACTGAACGGTTCACAGATTAAAGCAACCATAGACACAGGATCAAGTGTAAACATAATTGATGAAAAAACCTTTGTTGCTATAGATAAGCCAAAGCTACAAACTAGACGCTTACCCAGACTGATTCCATATGGTGGTGGCCAAAATCTCAAAGTTCTTGGAAGTTGTGAACTATTGATAGAGAAAAATGACAAAATAATGGTGGACAAATTCTTTCTGGTAAAAGGAAATTATGGTACTTTGTTAGGTTACGAGACAGCCAGTGCTCTCGGAGTTGTGAAAATCGTTCAACCCATCAATACATCAGACTCTATCGAAGCAAAATACCCCGGAATGTACAAAGGAATTGGAAAACTAAAGGGGCAAACAGTGACGTTGCACATCAATAAGGAAATTAAACCAGTTGCCCAGAAAAATCGCAGGACTCCTTTTCACATGAGGGGTAAAGTTGAGAAGGAAATTAAAAAGCTCTTGGATGACGACATAATTGAAGAAGTACATAATCAATCGACTCCATGGGTCTCTGCCATTGTGACCCCGCCGAAGAAAAATGGAGATGTTCGTATTTGTATCGATATGCGCGAGGCTAACAAGGCTATCGAAAGGGAAACACATCCTATGCCGACGATCGACGATCTAATTCATGACCTAAATGGAGCTACAGTCTTCAGTAAGCTCGATCTTGCATCAGGATATAATCAATTGGTCTTAGACGAGGAATCAAGACCGATTACTACATTCACTACGCATCTCGGATTATTCAGATATAAACGTCTAAATTTTGGAACAAATTCAGCGTCAGAGGTTTTCCAGAAAACAATTAGTTCGGTAATTCAAGGCATAAACGGTTCGAAGAATATCTCAGATGACATTCTTGTTTATGGGAAATCGAAAAAAGAACATGACATTGCTCTTGATAGGGTATTGAAGTCATTACACGGCAGTGGTCTAGCATTAAATAAAAAGAAGTGTGAATTCAACAAACCTAACGTAACGTTCTTTGGAGTGGTCTTCGGAGGTTCCGGAATATCTCCTGATCCGCTAAAGGTAGAGGCAATTAGAAAAATGGAACCCCCAATGAACGTGTCGGAACTACGTAGTTTTTTGGGCATGACTGCTTACTGCTCAAGGTTCATAAAGGATTACGCTTCTGTCACGGAACCATTGAGGAAACTAACGCGGAAAGACGTTGGATGGACGTGGAAAGAAAACCAACAAAATGCATTCGATAAACTGAAAAATGAACTCTCGAGTGAAACTGTCATCACATATTATGATCCAAATCGGAATATTGAAGTTATCACAGATGCTTCACTAGTAGGGTTGTCAGGAATTTTGACCCAAGAAGGTAAAGTCGTAGCTTACGCTAGTCGCACGTTGACACAAACTGAAACGAGATATAGTCAAACTGAAAGAGAGGCACTTGCAATCGTATGGACCTGTGAACATTTCAGTTTGTACTTAAAGGGTGCGCCATGCTTTACAGTTGTTACTGACCATAAGCCACTGACGACAATTTGGACAAAGAAACAACCGCCGTTACGTATTGAACGTTGGGGATTACGTTTACAACCGTTCAAGTTGAAAATAGAATATAGACCGGGAAGAGACAATCCATCAGATTATATTTCCCGTCACCCTTTGAAAACTGACCAGGATGCTAGAAATCTTGCCGAGGAATACGTAGCATTTGTATGTGAGGAATCGGTTCCAAATGCTATGACAATGGATGAAATAAAAAGTGCGTCAATCAATGACCAAACAATACGAAAGGCAGTCGAATACACTAAAAGTGGAAAATGGCATGAACTGAAAACGCTAGGGTTCAATGAGGAAATAGACATTGAAGATCTACTTTCTTTACGAAATGTCAAAGACGAACTTACTATTCATTGTGACTCGGTTCTTCTGAAGAACGACAAAATCGTTATGCCAAAATCGCTACAAGCAAAAGCAATCAAATTAGGCCACGAAGGACACCAAGGATTGTCCAGAAAAAAAAGTTTTATACGCTCAAAGGTCTGGTTTCCTAATCTAAACGCAGAAATAGAAAAGGCGATTCAAGGATGTATCGCATGCCAGGCGAATACCAAGGAAGCGAAACCAAGAGAGCCACTCAGAATGTCAGAAATGCCGTCTGGTCCTTGGCAAAACCTAAGTGCTGACTTCTGTGGTCCATTGGATACAGGGGAATATCTTTTGGTGATTATAGATGAATATTCGCGATATCCAGTAGTGGAAATAGTGAAATCAGTGTCAGCAAATTCTATCATTCCGGTAATTGATAAGGTTTTATCAATGTTCGGCATGCCGGTAGTGATTAAAACGGATAATGGTAGTCCGTTTAATAGCCATCAGTTTAGAAAGTATGCTAAGAATATGGGTTTTGTGCATAGGAAAATTACACCGTTATGTTTGTTTGTTTGTTTGTTTGAATGGGGTTTAACGCCGCTTTTAACAATCTTTCAGTTATATCGCGGCGGCTGGAGCACCTAACAATGGATTCCTGGTATTTCTCGCACCAGTACTACCACTACACCCTTTCCTAGCCTCCAGCTGCTATCCCACATAGGCTTACGATTATCTGCCCATTGGTGGTAGACAAATGTCGGAAAGAGTTTTGCCGCCGTCGGGGATCGAACCCGGGACCCTTTGAATGATAGTCCGACGCGCTACCAACTGCGCTATGACGGCGGCTACACCGTTATGGCCAAGAGCAAATGCTCAGGCAGAATTGTTTAATAAGCCTTTAATGAAAAGTGTAAGATCTGCAAAATTAGAAGGGAAACATTGGAAAGAAGAATTGTTTAAATTTCTCAGACAATACTGAGCAACACCTCATACTGTAACAGGTTACTCTCCTTTTCGTTTGTTGTTTCAGCGTGAGGCAAAAACTCGTTTGCCTGATGCAGTTGTAACCAACGAAAATAGGGTTGTTGATGAAAATGCAAGGCAAAATGATGAAAAGAGTAAATCGTACAGCAAATCGTACCAAGATAACAAAAAATTCTCAGACAATACAGAGCAACACCTCATACTGTAACAGGTTACTCTCCTTTTTGTTTGTTGTTTCAGCGTGAGGCAAAAACTCGTTTGCCTGATGCAGTTATAACCAACGAAAATAGGGTTGTTGATGAAAATGCAAGGCAAAATGATGAAAAGAGTAAATCGTACAGCAAATCGTACCAAGATAACAAAAATCGAGCAGTCGAAAAACAAATAAATATTGGAGACAAGGTTTTACTCTGTACTGGCGATAAATCAAAAATGAAAACAAATTACAAACCTATTCCATACACGGTCGTAAAGAAAAAGGGTCCAATGCTTACGGTTGAAAATAATGGTCATATGGTCACTAGAAATTCGTCTTGTATGAAAAGGATATCTGATAATCTCTTAGGTTCGAAACAGTTCATAGTAGAGGAGAATGACTTAAATGACTAGGTGGAAGATAATTGGTCAGATAAGAATTCAAACATTGTGAATGATAAAAACCCGGTTCATATACAAGAAAGACCAAGGCGTATGACGTGCGCCAAAATACCTGGACGATTATGTGTGGAAAGGAAAACGTTAAAAGACAGACTTTAACTAGTCTAGAAATAGAGAATGAAAACAACTTTTACATTTTGGTTTCAAAAAGTTTCATGAAATGATTGGGTAAAGAGCTAACTCTCACTTTGACTCATTTCATTAATATTCTACAGTACGTTCGTTTGACTGTTCTGAAATTTGGGACATTTTCAAAAAAATAATGAGTAAATGGAATGAAATTATACGATATATTTAACAATTATTAATCATGTATACACATATCATATTGTTAAGAAAAAATAAGGTGTTTGTTTCATTGCGAAAGAAATATTATATATTTAAGAGGTACATTTGTTAAATGGTCCGGTAAGAAGATATTGCTGTATATAGCGGATAAGCGAAACCATTTGTTTTACTCACGATTGGAATGTGTTTATCAAATTAATGGGTCATTCATGAGATCATATTTGCATTGTCTGCAAAAAGTTGGGTCGTGCTCGGATTTTACAGCACAGTTCAAAAAGTCTGTTCCACATATTTAATGTGAAGATGCTGGTTAAAAGTATGTTCATGTAACTGTCTAAAATTTAGTTAAAAATTAATCTAACTTGGGGATGGATGTTATGTTCTAGCAATCGTATTATAGCTACATCTATTTATGGTAACATTACGTATGGTCCCTGTTATTTTAATTAATACCATGTCCGGTCCTGATAGTCTGAGTTTGTTAATAAAGCAGTGAACACCATCTTGTGTCTTTATATATTTAATCTGAATTCTACCCATAGGATATAACATCCATCCTAGGGTTCTTAAGATGAAGTAGAAAATGTAAATAGTAAACGCACAATGCACGACGACAGACAAAACATGAACGCAATAGGTCAACATGACCTTCGATCAGGTGACCTTATAAAGACTCAATTACCAAAAGTCCACTGAATAAATCCAAGCATTTAGAAAAAAAAGTCCAGAAAGCTGAAATTTCTGCATCCTGCATCCATATCTTTCTCAAAAATCAATGGACTAGAACAAAACTTAATCTTGTTCTGTAATTCATTGATGCGGATTCACATACCAAAATTACCTTAATATCTCCGAGGGTTAAGAAAAAAATTCCAGAAAACTGAAATTTCCTGGTAATTTTCTGAGTCCAGCATCTATATCTTCGACAAAAATCAATAGACCGGAACAAAACTCCAACTTGTTCTGTAACTCATTGATGTGGATTCACATACCAAAATTACCTTAATATCTCCCAGGGTTAGGGGAAAAAAAGTCCAGAAAACTGATATGTCAGGACTGACAGAGGGACAGACAGATGGGCAGACGGACAGAAGAATGGATAGCAAATCTGTAGTCCCCTTCGGCTTTGCCAGTAGGGGACTAATTATTTAAAGATTAGTTATCTCCTTCTGATAATGCTGCCGTCATAGCGCAGTTGGTAGCACGTCGGACTGTCAATCTAAAGGTCCCGGGTTAGATCTCCAACGGTGGCACTCATCCTTTCCGACTATTTGTCTCTCACTAATGGGTCAATTTTTGTAGACCTATGTGGGATAGCAGCTGGAGGCTAGGAAAGGATGTAATGGTAGTGCTGGTGTGAGAAATACCAGGATTCTATTGTTAGGTGCTCCAGCTGCTGCGATATAACTGAAAGATTGTTGAAAGCGGCGATAAATTAATTTTGAAAAGGATCAGCTTAGGAGGATTCTTGCCAAGTTTTGTCCAATTTGGCCCAATAGTTTAAGAGTAGAAGATTTTTAAGGAATGATTTCATGATTCATATAAGCTTTATGTGTAATAAGCTTGGCCCTGCAATGTCCCCTTTTTTGCAAATCAAAATTTCCAAAAGAATTTTTGAAAAGTGTCACCAAAGTAAAACCTGCAAAGTTTGGTTAGAATTGGCCTTGTGGTTGAGCATAAGAAGATTTTTAAAGAATTATTTCATTATTTCTCTTAAGTCTGATAAGCCCTTTCTGACACACTCCCATTTTTTCACTAATCAAAATTTCATGGACAAGTTTTGAATAGGTTCTTGATAAGTTTGGTCCAAATTGGTCCAAGGGTTTAGGAGCAGAAGTATTTTATGATTTCTCTGCCACGGTCCTGCCACACTCACATTTTTAGGTAATTAAAATTTCACAAACAAGTTTCATAAAGCATCTTCCAAGGAACATTTCTACCAAATTTGGTCAAAATTTGTCCGATGGTTAAAGACCTGAAGATTTTTAAAGAATTATTTCATTATTTCTCTAAGTTTGATTAGCCCCTATCTTCCATGCCAGGTTTTTTTCAAAAATCAAAATTTCACCAACAAATTTTAAACAGGGTCATCCAAGTAACATCACTGTCACATATGGTTGATATAGCCAAATGATTAAAGAGGAGAAGATTACTAAAGAATTATTCCATGATTTCTCTGGTCAGATGAGCCCGGCCTAGCCACGCCCACATTTATTCGCAAATCAAAATTTCACTTACATGTTTAGAAAAGGGTCATTTCAAGAATATTTCTGCAAAGTTTAGTCCAAATTGGCCTATGGGAGTAGGAAAAGAAGAATTTTAAAGAATCATTTCATTAAGTCATATAAGTGAAGCCCTGCCATGCCCATTTTTTCGCAAATCGGAATTTCCTAAACAAGTTTTGAAAAGGGTCACCCAAGGAACATTCCTGCAAAATTTACCCTGATGTTCAGGAGGAGAAGATTTTTAAAGAATTATTTCCTGCCAAGCCCACATTTTTTCAAAAAGTCACCAACAAGTTTTGAAAAGAGTCACCAAAGATATATTACTGCCAAATTTACCCTGATGTTCAGGAGGAGAAGATTTTTAAAGAATTATTTCATTATTTCTCTTAGACTGATAAGCCTTGCTCTGCCACACCCCTTTTTTTTGCATATCAAAATTTTGCAAACAGTTTTTCAAAAGGGTCACCAAAGGAACATTCCTGCAAAATTTGGTCAAAATCGGCCAAATGGTGTAGGAGGACAAGATTTTTAAAGAATTATTTCAAGATTTCTCTAAGTCACATAAACCTGACTCTGCCATGCCCACATTTTTCAAAAATTGAAATTTCACGAACAAATGTTTAAAAGGGTCACCCAGGGAACATTCCTGGCAAGTTTGGTCAAACTTGGCCCAGTAGTCTAAGAGGAGAAGATCTTGATGACGGACAACGTAAGACAAACAATGGTTATTCAATGATCTTTAAAGCTCCCTTCCAGCATGTTGTGCTCAGATGAGTTGTAAAGCTTGTGAAACATTGTGGGAAATGAAGAAATTGCTTTTATATACCACTTCACAAACAAGTGACTTCCAAAGGAATTGTTTCAAACCAGGTTACTTGTATTGACTGTTTGTACAGTGAGTTGGTCCACTTTGACAAAATTCAACCAGAAAACTTAAAGAACACAATTGTCCTATTCTTGATTAGAATAATGCTAAGTTTCATAGGCTTAGCTTTATAAATTGATTGATTGAGTCAACCTGGGGGGTGTTGTTGTGTTTTTTTTTCAACAAAAAAAAGAGGCCAAGTGGGCCTTAACGGTCACCTGAGTAAAAGAGCATCAAGACAAGTGATTTTGTTTGAAAGAATTAGAAAAAGGTCCACCATAGGAACATTCATGTGAAATTTGATTAGAATCTACCTAGTAGTTTTAAAGAATTTTGCAATCAAAATTTCTGTTAGAAATTAATTTTGTTTCCATAGCAACCAGAGTTCATGGAACAAAATTATTTTTAGCAGTTTGGAAGAGGATTGTGCAAGGAACACCCCTGTTAAGTTTGGTTAAAAATTGGCCCAGTATTTTTCAAGATAAAGTTGTTTAAAGAAAAGTTTAGGCATGCACAGATGCACGACAGACACAGGACCATGACAATAGCCCCGCTGGCCTTTGGTTAGTGTAGCTGAAAATGTGGACTTTATTGTGTAAACAAGAGAAATATCCATGTGATGATACTACATACGAAATATCAAAGCCCCATCATCTTCAGAGTTAGTTTCAAATGATGGCACACTTTTGAGCCCTGTACCATAATTTAAAAAATCTTGCTATAAGTCTTCTAGATGATGGTTGCTACGGACAAAATATAATAACTCTAAGCCAAGCTGCCCAGTGGTTCTTGAGAAAACGATAAAAAATGTTTAAAAGTTAACGGACGACGGACAAACAATGATTGCAATAGGTCACCATGACCATTCGGTGGTGACCTAAAAATATGAATTTCTTAACATGATGAACTTTGAACCCTGGGCGTAGCCCGATACATGACGCCAGGTACATAAATTTCACAAACTTTAGTATACCTGTCCTACCAGTCATGCACATAAAATATTTAAGCTCTTGAATTTAGGGTTTATTAGAAAAAGATTTTTTAAGAAGTACAAAAATTTACCCCTTTCTGCCCCCAACAGGGGCCCCTTTTACCCCAAGCCCCCCCAAACTCTTTTCACAAACTGGAATTGGCATCCCCCAATGATGCTTCCGACCAAGTTTGGTTGAAATCCCCTCAGTAGTTCTTGAGAAGAAGATGAAAATGTTTAAAAGTTACCAAAACTTACCCCCTTTTGGTCCCCATTTTAGGCCCCCCTAATCTCCAGCCTTTTAATTTTCACAAATCTGTATAATCAGTTCCCAATGATGCTTTTCACCAAGTTAGTTTGAAATTGGCTTAGTACTTCATCATCAGAAGATGAAAATTTGAATTTTTTAACATGATGAACTTTGACCTCTGGGTGTGGCCCCCATACATGACCCCAGGGACATGAATTTCACAATTTTTAATATACCTGTCCTAGTTGCCATGCACACAGAATATTTAAGCTCTGGCATTAACGGTTTATTAGAAGAAGATTTTTTAAGAAGTACCAAAAATTACCCCTTTTTGCCCCCTATTTGGGCCCCTTTGACCCCAAGAACCCTTCTTTTCACAAACTTAAATTGGCATCCCCAAATGATGCTTTCTATCAAGTTTGGTTGAAATCTCCCAGTAGTTCTTGAGAAGAAGATGAAATATTTAAAAGTTACCAAAAATTACCCCCTTTTGGTCCCCATTATAGGGCCCCCTGATCCCCCCCCCAGTCTTTTAATTTTCAAAAATCCAAATAACCATTACCAAATGATGCTTTTCACCAAGTTTGTTTGGAATTGGCTTTGTACTTCATCAGAAGAAGATGAAAATGTGAATTTTTTAACATGATGAACTTTGACCTCTGGGTGTGGCCCCATACATGACCCCAGGGGCATGAATTTCACAATTTATGATATACCTGTCCTAGTTGTCATGCACACAAAATATTTAAGCTCTGGCATTAACGGTTTATTAGAAGAAGATTTTTTAAGAAGAACCAAAAATTACCCCTTTTCGCCCCCGATTGGGGCCCCTATGACCCCCAGAACCCCTATTTTCACAAACTTGAATTGGCATCCCCCAATGATGCTTTCTACCAAGTTTGGTTGAAATCGGCCCAGTAGTTCTTGAGAAGAAGATGAAAATGTTTAAAAGTTAACGTACGGCGGATGACGGAAGACACACGACGACGGACAAACGACGATTGCAATAGGTCACCATGACCAGTCGGTCAGGTGACCTAAAAAGTCAGTTGGGTACTAATACATAGACAGAATAAGTATCACTCACACTACCTAAGATCATCCCAGTACAATTGTAAATGCACAAAAATACTATGTGCCACCGATATCTAAAATCAAGTCACACTAGTTTAATCCAATTTTCAGTTGGTAATTTTGATTGCATCTCTAAATTTCAAACCAAGACCTCATAAAATAAAAGCTATCACATGCCTTGTCTGTGAACACAGCCAGGTGAAAGTGCAGCTCAACCTGTGACCCTATAATTACTACTCAAGCACCTTCACCACTCTGACATGAAGGAAGTCAAAAAAGCTCTTTATGGTCTATTAATAAGATTTTATTCGATTACAATCACTCTGATTAAGTTTTGTCCTACAACAAATTCTTAGTGCCAGTTTTGACAGCAGAAGCATAATTTTCGCAAAAAATACGATAGAGAACTATGTGGTTATGCTATACACCAAATATGAATTATCTAGATCTTATAATTGAGGAGAAAATTTTAGAACTTGCTTTTATTGAGCATTTTTCTAAACTTTGTACCTCATAGCCCTTTTAGCATTATTTCAGTAAACTTGGCAATCAGTCATGGCTTAATGTCAGACTCAACAATCAAGTTACTATGGAGACATGGCCTCAGTTACCAGATGACACAATTTCAAACTGGTCCAAATTGAAAGGAGTTGCAGAAGACACTTTAAAGGTTAGGAAATTTTAGATTTCTTTTAATCTTTCTGGATAAAAAACATTGCATAAAATGAAGAAATTGCTTGTTTCAAGCAATTTCTTCATTTTACATTATGTTTTCCGAAAAATTTTTTACTGAGGGGCGTCAAAAGCGTCACTCTTTGGGAATGGATTAAAATCTCATCCAATAGGACTTGAGAAGCAGGGTGATCAAAGTCAGGTCTCTATGACACTTAGTTTATACTAATTTATTTTAGTTCGATTGCGACGAAAGCTTTAAGCTTATAGAGTTGCTCTCGAACACACAAACCAGATGTTTTCACGTCCCTGAAAGAGAGGCAGTGGCTTATCTCCACTGCTACCCACTTCTACAGCTGGGTAGACTGAGGCTGGCTATTAAGTGTCTTGCCAATGAACACACCTCGGTGACGGTGGGGCTCGAACCCGTGACCTTCAGATCACGAGTCAAGTACCAATACCACTCGACCATCGAGGCATCTATGACACTTGAGTCAAGTACATTCCAGATAGATTAAATCTGCTCCTTAAACTTGGAAGATAACCATGTATTCTATATACAAGATATAAACACACTAAATCTTTCTAACAAGATTTTTAAATTTTAAGAATTTTCCATTGCCACAGCAATCAGGTTTTTTTTCATGGAATTTAATTCTTTTATCAACCTTTACATAACTTCATCCATTGGTCAGCTTGACAAGTTTAACAATTTAGGATGAGATTTCAAAAGGAATTGTGGACAGAAAAATGGACAAAAAGACAATGGACAATAACCATTAATACTGTATCGCTGTTACTTGAGGCTTTCTGAAATTTCATTCTGCTTTCCTTTTACCCAATATCCATAGAATGATTTCAGTGTCAAAGAGAGAGAATGAGACAGGAAATAGGAGGGAGTGGGAAATTAACCCATTACCAGACAGCAAAATTTTAGACTGGTCCAAATTGAAAAGAGTTGCAGACAACAATTTTTAAATTTAAGAATTTTTAGATTATTTACTTTTCTGGATAGAAAACATTGTACAAAATGAAGAAATTGCTTGTTACAAGAAATTTCTTCATTTTACACAATGTTTTCCCAATTATTTTTCTCCATGGGCATCAAAATGCGTCACTGAGTGGGAATGGGTTAATTCTTTAACCCTTTCCTGTTTTTAAAAATTTTAGACTTGTCCAATTTGAAAGAAGTTACAGACAACAACAAAAAGTGAGTGCAATTTGAAAAGTAACCAACCTACAGGGTAAAAATGTTACAAGCAATTTCTTCTTTTCCCACAATATTTTCTCAAGTATAAAATCACAGGGCCGTAAAAACCAGTAATTGAACAGGAAAGGGTTAATGTTTGTCAAACCAAAATATTCAGAGGTTTTGTCTCCACACTCAACATTCTCAATGAGGACTTACCGAGTTTAGGTTCACTGTTAGAACCGGTTTGGCATCGAATGGAAGACTGTGTTGTGAACTCCCAGAAGGAATTTCGTAAACTTGAAAATTAGAGATCTCCTATGGAAAAGAGAAAAGATAAAGATGAAAATAATAAACAAGAGGACCATGCAGTCCTTAAGAGCTCATCTGACAATAGGCTCTAGTTATGTTGTTACAGCTTATTCATTTGGGCAGTCTGTAAAAATGTTCACTAACCCTTCTAGTAAATTTTAAATCACAGCATCAGGAATAAAAATTATCTCTACAATGTGAATTGTGTATCTCCATATACCATTTAACCTTCTTCTACAACAAAATTTCAGATTGGTCTAAATTGAGAGAAGTTGTTGACAACAATTTAAAGTCAATGAAACTTTATTTTTTGTTTTTTTGTACTTTTGGTAAGAAAACATTACAGAAAAACAAGAGGCCCATGAAGGCCTGAGACGCTCTACTGGTTATCAAGTTTTCCGTTAAAGAAATCTGATATTTAAGGAAGTTAATTGCTCAAAGAAGAATATATAAAGAAAAAAAAGGGGGCTTTATCCCCTTTATCATTTTAAGCAACAATCCTAAAGGCCCCTTTTCCCATGTTTCATGATGGATCCACTCCATTTCCAAAAGAAAGTTACCGTATGACTCTATAATCATTCTGTGAATATTTCATCAGAATCTGACAATAATTGTGGACTTTATCACATAAACAGGATTATTTTGAATGAAAATCAATGAGGCCCCTTTTCCTGCGTTTTCTGATGGATCAATTTCATTCCAAAAGGAACTTTCCTTACAACCAGACAATTGTCCTGTGAAATTTAAAAGACAACTTGATAATGATTGTGATCTTCATCACATAAACAAGATTGTTTTGAATGATAATCTGTAAGGCCCCTTTTCCTGTGTTGCGAATGCCACAATTATTCCATGCATCTTTGAAGAGAATCCAATAAAACTGTTGACTTTATTGTGTTAACAAAGATATTAAATTCAAGTTCTCATAAGGCCCCTTTTCCCGTGATATTTTACTGTTGGCTTTATCATTCTATGAAAGTTAAAAGTGAATCCGATGAAATATTGGGAATTCATTATGTTTACTAGAATATTTAAAAAAAAATCATATGTCCCCTTTTTACATAATACTTGATGGATTGTACCCAGTTCTGAAAACAACCATCTAAGTATTTGTACAATCATTCTGTGAAATTTTGAAGTGAATCCGGTGAAATCAAGGGACATCATTGTGTTAACCAGAATATTTAAGAGAGTTTTTCATAAGGCCCCTTTTTATGTGACCCTTGCTATAGTCAGATCCACTGTCAAAATCTACAATTGGAATGATGGTACAATCAATCTGTTTAATCTGTGGAATTTATTGTGTTAAGGAGTTTATAGTGAAATATTCATAGGGCCCCTTTTCTCATGATACTTTACAGAACAAACAAAATTTCAAAAGGAACAATTCTAATGAAGGTAGAATCATTCTTTAAAACTTAAAGAGAATCAATGAAAACAGTGGACTGAATTGTGTCAAGAATTTTTGAAACTAAATTTTCATAAGGCCCCTTTTTCCGTGAAACTTAACAAATAAGACCAAATGTACAAAGGAACAATCCTAATGATAGTTTGAAGAAAATGATAAAGACTGAGGACTTTATTGTAATAATGATGTTTTGTAATAAATTTTTTATAAGGTCCCTTTTCTTGTGTCACTTAACCAATCAGACCTAATTTACAAAGGAACAATCCAAATGATGGTACAATCATAAAGTTTGAAGAGATTCTGATAAAGACTGAGGGCATTGTTGTGTTTATGAGGATTTGGTGATATTTTTTCATACAGCCCCTTTTCCTATGATACTAGACAGATCAGGCCCAATTTGGAAAGAAACAATCCTTTTGATGGTACAAACATTCTGTGAAAGTTTGAACAGAATCTGATGAAACTGCAGACTTTATCTTGGTGTCAAATTTTAAAAATAAAATTTTCATAAGGCTCCTTTTCCTGTGATACTTGAAGGATCAGGTCTCATGTCAGCATCAACAATCGTGATTATTGTACAATGATTCTCAGAAGGTATGAATAAAATCCAATGAAAGCTCTGGACTTGGTTACAAGGATTATAGATAAAATTCTCTAAAGGCCCCTTTTCCCATGATACTAGACAGATCACGCCGAATTTGAAAAGAAAGAATCCTCATGATGGAATAATCATTCTGTGAAAGTTTTAACAGAATCTGATGAAAACTTTTGACTTTATTGTGGTACAATGATTTTAAAATTTAATTTCATAATGCTCCTTTTCCTGTGATACTTGACGGATCAGGTCTAATGCAAACATCAACAATCATTATTATTGTACAATTATTCTGTGAATGTTTGAAGAAAATCCGATGAAAAATCTGGACTTGGTAACAAGGATTTATAAACAAAATTTTCATAAGGCCCCTTTTCCTGTGCTTCTTGACAGTTCAAACCCTGTTATGAAAAGAATGATAGTTATGACCTTCCAATCATTCTGTGAAAGTTTCAACAAAATCTGATCAAAGCTGTGGGCTTTATTGTGTTAACAGGGTTTTATTAATTGAATTTTCATATAGCCCCTTTTCCCATGTTACTTGATGGATCTGAACCAATTCTAAAGGGAACTCTTCTTACAAAAGTATAATTATTCTGTTTGAGTATAAAGACAACCCCATCTCATCTGTGGACTTACAAGCATTAATTAAGATTTTTTTAATTGAATTTTCCTAAGGCCCCTTTTCCTATGCTTCTCAATGGATCAGACCCAATTTGAAAGGAACAATCCTTATGATGGTACAATCATTGTGTGAAAGTTTGAAGTCAATCAGGTGAAATCTAGGGCCATTACGTGTTAACTAAGATTTTTTGTATTAAATTTTCATAGGGCCCCTTTTCCCATGAAACTTGATGGATCAAACCTACTTCCGAAAGGAACAATCCATTTAATGTAATAATCATTCTGGGAATGTTTGAAGAGAATTTGTTGAAAACTATGGACTCTATTGTGTTGACGAGGACTTTTTCAATCCAGTTTTTATCGGGCCCCTTTTTCCCGTGGTCCTCAACTGATCATACCAAATTTTGAAAGGAACAATTCTTATGATGGTACAATCATTCTGTGAAAGTTTGAAGTCAATCAGATGAAAACTGTGGACTCTAGAGTGTTAACAAAGATCTTTGAAATAAATCTTAATGAGGCCCCTTTTCCTATGTTTCTTGAGGGATCATATCCGATTCCAAAAGGTACAGTCCTTATGGTGGTACAATCATTCTGTAAAAGTTTGAAGAGAATCCCTTGAAAATTGTTGGCTCTAGATTATTAATGAGAATTTTTTATTAAACATTTCATAAGGCCCCTTTTCCTGTGTTTCTTGAAGGATCATACCAAATTTCAAAAGGAATAATCCTTATGATAGTACAATCATTCTGTGAAAGTTTGAAGGGAATCCGATGAAAACTATTGACTCAAGAGTGTAAAAGAGTATTTCTTAAGAGATTTTTCGATTAAATTTTCATAAGGCCCCTTTTCCCGTGTTTCCTGATAGATCTGACCAAATTCCCAAAGGAACAATCCTTATGATGGTACAATCATTCTGTGAAAGTTTAAATACAATCTGATGAAAACTGTGGACTCTAGAGTGTTAACGAGAATTTTTTAATTAAATTTTCATGTTTCCCCATGTTTCTTGACGGATCATACCCATTTTGGAAAGGAACGATCCTTATGATGGTACAATCATTCTGCGAAAGTTTGAAGAGAATCAATTGAAAACTTTGGACTCTATCATGTAAACAAGAATTCCTAATGGAATTTTAATTAAATTTTAATAAGGCCCCTTTTCCCATGTTTTTTGATCGATCATACCAAATTTCGAAAGGAACGATCCTTATGTTGGTACAATCATTCTGTGAAAGTTTGAAGAGAATCTGATGAAAACTGTGGACTAAATCTCGTAACAAGGATTTTTTAATTAAATTTTCATAGGGCCCCTTTTCCCGTGTTTCTTGACGGATCATACCAGTTTTCAAAGGAACGCTCCTTATGTTGGTACAATCATTCTGAGAAAGTTTAAGGAGAATCCGATGAAAACTGTGGACTCTATCGCATAAAGGAGGATTTTTTAATTGAATTTTTAATGAATTTTCAAAAGGCCCCTTTTCCCGTGTTTCGTGACGGATCATACCCATTTTCCAAAGGAACGATCCTTATGTTGGTACAATCATTCTGTGAAAGTTTGAAGAGAATTTGATGAAAAATGTGGACTCTATCTAGTAAATGAGGATTATTTAATTAAATTTTCATAAGGCCCCTTTTCCTATGTTTCTTGACGGATCATACCCATTTTCGAAAGGAACGCTCCTTATGTTGGTACAATCATTCTGTGAAAGTTTGAAGAGAATCTAATGAGAACTGTGGACTCTATCGCGTAAACGAGGATTTTTTAATTAAATTTTCATAAGGCCCCTTTTCCTGTGTTTCTTGACGGATCATACCCATTTTCGAAAGGAACGATCCTTATGATGGTACAATCATTCTGAGAAAGTTTGAAGAGAATCCGATGAAACTGTGGACTCTATCGCGTAAACGAGGATTTTTAATTGAATTTTTTATTAAATTTTCATAAGGCCCCTTTTCCCGTGTTTCTTGACGGATCATACCCATTTTCGAAAGGAACCATCCTTATGATGGTACAATCATTCTTTGAAAGTTTGAAGAGAATCCGATGAAAACTGTGGACTTTATAGCGTAAACGAAGATTTTTTAATTAAGTTTTAATTAGGCCTTTTTTCCCGTGTTTCTTGACGGATCTGACCCAATTTCGAAAGGAACGATCCTTATGATGGTACAATCATTCTGTGAAAGTTTGAAGAGAATCTGATGAAAACTGTGGACTTTATCGCGTAAACAAGGAAAAGTTTAACAGAAGACAGACGGACGCCGGATGGGAAAAAGCCATCGCTATAGCTCTAGTAGCCTTCGGCCAGTAGAGCTAAAAATGAAGAAATGGATTGTTACAAGCAATTTCTTCATTTTGCATGTTTACCTAACTCTCTTTTCTTGATGGTTTAAAAATCAGGATTTTGTTGGAATGGTTTAACTGGACTTGTACAATGCTGTTCTGTATTCAACTATTCTGTCTGTATTGTGAGTGTGTGTAGGTTTTCATATTTCCCTTTCATATTTCCCTTTAATCCATGTGTATGTTTCATTACTTGGTTGTTTTAAGAGATGAAGAGAATGTTTTTGTTTTCATGGAGGTATGAACCAAAAAAAAAAAACCTGATCACACTGTATGACATAGACAAGAGTGGTTAGGTTTTTTGGCTCATACCTCCATGAAAACAAAAATATTCTCTTCATTTCTTATAATTTAATAGCATCATGTGAAAAAAAATCTTTACAAATTTTGATTCTTTTTTTGTATGGAACTATTTTGTGCAGAAGCATACAAAGTGGCTGTTTAATTTAAATGCAGTTTGAAATGTATTCTACAACATATTTCAATTTGGATTAGTCTACAATTTTGTCAACTGGTAAAGGGTTTATTCAAGATAGAGGTATAATGTTTAGGTTGTCCACATATGTTTTGGAAAAACTCCAATCACATGCTGCACATACTATGATGCTTTAAAACTACAACACCAGATGGTTTTGTGATGATATGATGATCTCCCTTTGAAAAGGGCATAATCCCTATTTACGTGCCTGTGATTTTATACTTGAGAAAACATTGCAATTTCTTCTTTTCCCACAGTATTTTCCACCTCATAGGTTTGTTACTTTTCAAATTGCACCCACTTTAAATTATTGTCTGCAACTTTTTTCAAATTGGACGAGTCTAAAATTTTAAAAAGCAAGAAAGTGTTAATTACCTCATCCTCTGAGTACTCAGGATCATCACCATAATACATGGTTCGCTCTTCTTTTCTTTCAAAATTAACTTTCCTCTGTTGTGTAGCTGCTTTTCCCTATTACATAAAAGATAAACACAGAGCATAACAAAATCAAAACAAGACCATCAGATGCCAAGGCCTGATTCTTGGGTGTTGAGTGCTGAATAGGGAACAAAATTCTTAGCCTAGGAAGAGACATAATGTGCACAAAAATTGATTTAAGATTATCATCCTTTATTGTGTAGATTGCTTTGTTGAAAGTAAATATGTTTTGAGTTTCAGCTCAATACCTTTAATGCCTATCAAGATATCACACAAAAAAGTATTATATACAGACAAGAAAATGCAGAAAACAACATCCTTGAAATCAATAATCTTGCTGCACAGTCTATTGCAAAACCTTGCTGAAAATAGCCAAGATAATAATATACTCTTTCATTAAGTCCATTCCAACATATCAATAATTGTTTACCCCAAATACAGCTTTTGACCAGTAATTCCTTCATTGTCGACAATATTTTCAACCTCAAAGGACATAAAAAATTATGATTTCATTAAGTAAAAATTCTCTGCTACTTCTTCCAGTTTGGACTAGTCTAAAATTTTGTCATCTGGTCAAGAGGTTTGCCTGTCATAAAGAGATTTGTATGACTTTATTTCATTATTAGTGATTCAACAATTTCAGTGAAACATAATTTGTTCATTTGTCAATAATCACGGGTCTCTACCAATAACCAGACCCTTAAATTTTAGACTGGTCCAATTTGGAGGATGGATACTGACATTATTGGTTGATCATTTAGATTATACATCCATGCAAGAAATAAACTTTAACCCGTGAAATTTTAGCAAAACATTTTGTTAGTTTACCGTAACTACAGCTTATTCAAACCAGTGAAATGTCAATTAACCCATTCCAACACAATGATGTTTTTGGAAGCCCCTCAAGAAATTCATTTGGGAAAACATTGTGTAACAATCAATTTCTTCATTTTACACAATGTTTTCTATTCTGAAATTTGAAGAATCTAAAATTTCATGAACTTTAAATTGTTGTCTGCAACTCCTTTCAATTTGGACCAGTCTATCATTTTGTTGTGTGGAAATGGGTTTAAACAGTTTTTAAGATGACATGATTTGATGTAAAATCAGTCAAATTTTTATGAGAAAGGGCAGAGAAAACATCATAGAAAACAAGAGGACCATGATGGTCCTAAATTGCTCCCCTGAGTATGATGGTTCATGGCTTTATGATATAAACAAAATAGCAGAGCCCTCTGTCTAATTATTTTGGAGAAGATGTTTAAGGATTTCTCTTTTAATCCTAGGTATATTGATGATCCCACCATATAGCACTAATTTCCTGAATATGGTAATGCTTTGAAGTATAGACTCCAATACATAACAAGTATAAAAGCTCTAGGCCTAATGGTTTGGGAGAAGGTTTTTAAAGATATCATTATTTATTCCTAACTAAAAATTAGGGATTGCACAAAAAAGGGCTATATTTTTTAAGTAATTTGGTAGAGGGTCAACGGCTGATGATATGTACAAAATATCAAAGCTCTAGGCTTTGTGGTTCAGGAGAAGAAGATTTTGAAAGATTTCCTTATTATTATTATAAAATCAGGGATCACAAAGAAAAGGGCTAATTTTTCAGAATACAGTAATTCTTTAAAGTATTTTTGGAGAGGGTCAATAGATGATGATTTGTGCCAAATATCAAAGCTTTAGGCCTTATGGTTTGGGAGAAGACGATTTTAAAAGATTTCCTTGTTTATTTCTATGTAAAATCAGGGATCACAAAGAAAAGGGCTTATTTTCAGAATACCGTAATTCTTTGAAGTAGTTTGGTAGAGGGTCAATAGATGATGATTTGTACCAAATATATTAGCTCTAGGCCTTATGGTTTGGGAGAAGACGATTTTAAAAGATTTTCTTCTTTTATTCTATGTAAAATCAGGAATCGCCCAGAAGAGGGCTAATTTTCAGAATACCGTAATTCTTTGAAGTATTTTGGTAGAGGGTCAAAAGATGATGATTTGTACCAAATATCTAAGCTCTTGGCCTTACCGCTTGGGAGGAGATTTTTCAAGTTTTTTCACTCCGTTGCCATGGCAACCAGAGTTCTTCATGGATTTCAATTCTTTGAAGTATTTTGAATGAGCATGACCTAAGGATCATTTCTGTAAAGTTTTGTTGAAATTCCATGGTTAGTTTAGGAGGAGAAGATTTTTTTGGACGGACGATGACCGATCACAATAGCTCCCCCAGAGCACTTCGTGCTCAAGTGAGCTAAAAATTATACTGACTGAGCACAGGCCATGCCATATGGACTCTGACACAGCAGTTCAACTCTGATCATAAACCACATTATTTTGTACACTGTGTAGTCTGGGACATTAAAGCAAGAGGATTTTACCTTATCATGACAGCTCTATGTTTTACTGTGATAATTTTCAAAAATTTTGTAGAATACCATTAGACTGCTTTATAAAAAATTGAAAGCTGCAGGCCTATTCATGACTTGGGAGATCAATATTTTTACCGATGTTCTAGTTTCTAGAGATTTACCTATATGTTATATCCAAGAACCGACAACAAAGGGCCTATATTGATCCAAGAGCAATAGTTTGAATTATTGCAGTATGGTAACTCAAGGCAACAGTACTAGGGCATGCAAAATTCAAAGGTACAGGCCTTTTATTTTTGGAAAGATGAATTTTAATTATAACCTTCTTAATCCAATCCTGAACACAAAAATTTTAGACCAGTCAAAATTGAAAGAATCTGCAGACAAAAATTTCCAGATGATTGAATTTTTAATTCTTTCCTAATTTTGATGTTTGGCCTTGAGCTGTGGCCTTGACCTTAGAGCTATCTGATTTTTTTTCCAAATTGTTCATCTACTCATGACTGAGAAGAATTGTGTCTATTTACAGTCCTGGTCTGTCAAATGCCTGTAAAAGAAGTTTCTTCTTTATCTGCTATGTTTTCCATTTGCTGTTTTCAATTGTGCAAAAAACAGGAATAAGTGATGATGGATTATATTAGATTTAAACAGTCTTTAACTAGAATTGTCACAGTATGTGACTTAATACCCCCGCAAGTGCTTCCAGTGTAATGAGAGATTTAACAATACAAGGACATAGCTACTGACTTTGCTTTTCCAGAAAGGAAGAGTTCGCGACACAAAGTTGGTAGTATAATTAGCTGTATATGTCTACAAAGCATGAATTATGTCTAAGTTCAAGGGGAGATAATTCTTGAACCAGGAGGAATTAAGACTTAATAACTGTAATTAGTTCCATAACTGTTAAAACTGGTTCAAGCTTTCCTCAAAATCTAATTAAAAAAGATTGATTTGAAAGTCGAAACCATCAATTCAAAGGGAGAAATCAAAAAATGCAAAATGTGTAGTTTATTCTTACCGCAGGACTTTTCTTGCACTTTGTGGCAGCTTTTGGTTTCTGAAAATATATTACATAAATTTCTTATTATCAAGCTGTTTTTGTGAAACATAAATGCTCCCTTAAGCCATACCCACACAATGACGCCTTTTAAAGGCCCCCCAAGGAAAATATTTGGGAAAACATTGTATAAAATAAAAAAATTGCTTGTAACAAGCAATTTCTTCATTTTACACAATTTTTTCTACCAAGAAAGTTGAAAAAATCTAAAATTTCATAAACTTAAAATTGTTGTCTGCAACTCCTCTCAATTTAGACTAGTCTAAAATTTAACCGTCTGGTATTGGGTTAATAGCTAATTTCCTAGCACATGATCTTAATTTTGATATTGACCATGTCCAAACATCCCTTTACTAGAACTGTCACAAAACGTATTATTACCCCCACCAGCGCTTTGCAATACAACTAGTACAGATGAACTGTGACCTTCATTACTTAGAAACAATGGGGCTTCTCCTTGGGTCAAGGTCATAGATAAAATTAGAGTATGGAAATGAATTTCAATCAAATTTCAATTATGACCTTGGCCTACATGACAAAATGATGGAGCACCTTCTTGGGTTTTTGACAACATGTGTACAGTCCAACCTGTCTTAAGCAAGCGGTCAAGGGATTTGCCAAAATCGCTTGCTTAAGACAAGTGCTTGCTTAATACAGGTTGGCCTGTCAATGTGATGGCCGGATATTTGTATAACAAAAAGATTGGGGGGGCTAGAAAGTATTCATTTTCAAAGCAAATAATAACAAGAAAACAGCTCATTCAAACATTTTTTTTTATTTGGTAAGAATACTATTAGGCCTATATGCTCATGAAATCGATTAGATTATCAATCGAAATTGAAAGGTTCAAATCGGATTAAATTACTTGAACGGTCATGAATATTTTTGGCAAAGATTGAACAATTGAAATAATATTGGCCGGTCAATTTAGGCTCAGTCTGCTCAATAATTTTGATGATTGCATTCAATAAAATTCAAATCTAGAATATTGTCAGAATTAGTCATTAAGCGAGTTTGTTTACTCATTTCTCACCTCTAAAACTGCAGACAAACTCTGTACGAAAACAAAAATAGATTATTTCCCAGAACAGTAATTTCGATTGTCAAACTGGATTAAACTTTATTGATAAAGTTTGAATATCATATGCATAAAATTCTATCACTGATTAAGAGCAATATAACAAAACTAGGAATTTTGGTGACTTCGTAAATTTCTGCAAAACACCTGTTAATTGGCGACGCCTGTGAATGTTTATCTGATTTTGACACTTGAATAGACAATACGAAAACAATTATGCGCCGTGATAATTACTTATCCGTGAAAATTGCCATGGGCCCGAAAATTAACCGTAAACTCAGGTTATTTTAAAGAATGGGACATGATTTTGATGGCTGTTGACCGCGTTTCAGAGGTGCTTGTTGAATACAGGTAAAATTAAGTGTAAAATAGATCAGGGGGACATTGAACTGGCTGTTTAAGACAGGTACACGCTGAATGGAGATTACCGGATGACCAAGTTTGACTGTATAATGTTTCATGGTCATAAGTTACATGGCTTATAAGTTAGAGCTTGGAAACAGTTTTGAACCTTTGGATTGACTTCAGAAATGTAGATTATTCATGTAGAGAAGAAATTCTCCTGAATGGTTTTATATCTAAAGTGTCAATCATTCTATGCTTGAAATGATAATAAAACTGACTAATTAAAGCAATCCATTCAAAGAGAATGCCATTCAACATAAAATCACATTCATTCAAAATCAATCAGGCTTCATTCAGCAATTAATCACATTCTGTTCTGATTGATTTAACCCATAACCAGAAAACAAAATTTTAGACTGGTTCAAATTGAAAGAAGTTGCAGAAGACAACTTCAAGTTAATGAAATTTCTAAATCTTATTCAAGCTGAAGTTATAACATTTAGGTTACCAACCAATATATTACTTTTGCGTTACATGTTACTTACCAGAAATTTTACAAAATAATTTCGTTTAACCCTGTCCTGTTTTGAAAAATTTCAGACGTGTCCAAATTCAAAGGTTTTACAAACGAATACATGAAATGGATTAAATTTGAAAATAATCTTTCAGCAGGGTAGAAATTATTGTGGAAAAAGAAGAAATTGCTTGTTACAAGCTATATCTTCTTTTCCTACAATCTTTTCCTAGCTATAAAGTCACAGGGATGTAGAAATCAGGGACAGTACAGGAAAGGGTAAAAGGCCAGTAATCCATCAATTGGACCAGTATCAATTTTATCATTCGCTGAAGGATCATTATGTCGAAAGTGGCTTTTCTTACCTTTCCCCCCCTTTCAACTACGTGTTCTTCATCAGCATTATTGTAATCTGAACTACCAAGTATCTGAAGAAAGATATCATAACACTTAAGGCTTTACCAGACAACAGATGTTAGACATATTCAAATTCAAAGAAGTTACAGACACTATTTCAAAGTGTTATTTAATTTAAAATACGTTTATTTTTGGGTAAAAAACATTGTGGAAAAAGGAGAAATTGCTCAATACTTCTTTTTTTGTCACATTAATTTCCCCAATAAAGTTCCTTGGAAGAGTAAAAAGTTTGGCTCGCACAGTTTGACTACAGTAAAAAGGTAAAGAACAGAACATATCCTGATAAAAGGAACTATAGAAAATTGAGCTCCTGAATGGCTACACTGGCAGGAGTTTCCTTATGGTACACAGCATGCCCACTGGGTTTTCATTTTGGGGGTACGTGTACCCCTTAGGTTTTGAAATGGGGGTACAAAGAAAAATCTGAGGGTACAGTGTACCCTTTACTTTCAGAGTTAAGGGTACACCATACGGCATACGAATCTGAACCCTTTACAAAATGACAATGTTATAGTTATATCTACTTTTTAATAATCAGTAAATAAGTGCCACATGTCATCTGCCAGTTTCAGATAAATTTAGAGCATAGGATAGCAAAGCCAAATTTTGACAACTCACTTTTCTTAGTTATTGGATTTGGGAAGGGCTGAATGGGATATGAGAGTGATGGCTAAACAACTCTAACAGGTGAATTACGAGGGCGGGGGAAGGCATTTTGGAGCAGACCATACCAGGCATGTCAGCTGATTGTTAGCTCAAACTCTGGTATTGAGACAGTTCTGGTACAAAAAATATCAACTGGCCTTATCACTGTCCAAAAGTCAACATTTGTGGAGAAAGAGAGTAGGTTTTGTTTTGACGTTTTGCAGACAGCATATTACGTAGCTTAAACAAAACTACAACGTTAATTAAACGGCTCCATTTTGTCACGCCCGACTTATATATACAACGGAACTCGCGAGAGAAACTCATATCAAAATCAAATCCTATAGTGCGAATTATTGTCAGTTTCTTGCCTAAAACACGTAAATATCTTGCGTTTTGTTTGAAAAATAGCGCAACTTTGGACTTATTTCAAAACAAACTAGTCAGGCCACCAAGATCCGCATTAAACGAACTTTTCCAACTGCTGGTTCCCCTATTCTCTGTGAAGAAGCGATGGTTTCTGTCGAATGAAAGGGAAATCACTTGCTCCCGATGTGATTTTGTCTTCTTTGCTTGCAATCTTTTGGGTTTTTCGGGAAAAAAACGCACACAGAGTTTCTCGTTTTGTACGCCATAAATTTTAAATGCACACACACGTAATGGCATTTTTATTTCTACGTTCATTTAATTTTCTGTACGTTCATGCACGTCTTGGTGAAAGATTTGTACGTGAACCAATGTAATTGTACGTGAATTACGTACTGCAGTACGTGAATGGGCACCCTGGTACATTTAGTTTAGGTTTTTTTTAACCCATTCCCATATGGTGAAATTTTAGACTGGTCCTAATTGAAAGAAGCTGCGGACGACAATTTCAAGTTGATTGAATTTTAAATTTCTTCATCTTTTTGGATAGAAAATATTGTGGATAATGAAGAAATTGCTTGCTACAAGCAATTTCTTCATTTTCCACAATGTTTCCAAACCTTTTATATTGAGGGGCATTTGAAAGTGTCATTGGGTGGGAATGGATTAACACTGAAAGCAATTCATCTTAGAAAAAAAAAAAATTTTTCCAAGTAACTTTAAGGGAGATAACTTTCTTTATTCTAACCAATATTCTTAATATTGCAGTATCAATTATTTTCCTTGCGTCGCAATTTGATCTCTACTTGGAATGAGTCAAATTCTTCACAACAATATTAATAAACCTGTATTAATTCTTTTCAGGAATTCTGGTAAGGATCACCAAAAGATTGTTCCCATGAAATTTGGTTAACCCTTTCCCTTTTTGTTTTAAATTTTTAGAGTGGTTTAAATCTAAAGGTTTTGCAGACAACAATTTAAAGTCGAACTTATTTGAAAAATAATCATTCCATAGGGTAGAAAATATTGTTGAAAAAGAAAAAGTCGCTTCTCACAAGAATTTCTTCTTATCCACACTGTTTTCTCAGGAATAAAAACACAGGGACGTAAAAACCAGGAATTTATCAGGAAAGGGTTAACCTATTCCTACACAAAGACGCTTTTGGACGCCCCCTAAGAAAAACAATTTGGACAACATTGTGTAAAATGAAGAAATTGCTTGTGACAAACAATCTCTTCATTTTCCACAATGTTTTCAACCCAGAAAATTGAAAAAATCTAAAATATCATCAACTTCAAATTGTTGTTTGCAACTCCTTTCAATTTGGACTTGTCTAAAAATTGGCTGTGTGGTAATGGGTTAAAATTCAAACCCTAAATTCTAAGAAAAACATTTTCTAAGTTAACACTATACACCGCAAATAGAAATTTGCCCAGCCCATTTAATCCAAACAGAATTCTTTGAAAAAATCTGATTAAAGATCAACCAAGGATCTTGCCTATGAAATCTGGTTGAAATCCACTTACTTGTTTCTGAAAAGAAGACTTTCAAAGTTTTCATTATATACCATACATGGAATTTAGCCCAACCAATAAAAGTCATGTTTTTCATTTAATTACAATTCTTTCACAGCATCTTATAGTTCCTGTGAAATTTTGATGTATTCTACCAACTGGTTTCTAAAAAGAATACATGAACTTTCAAAGTTTTCACTATTAACCCTTGTCATGCTGAATAAATCTAATTTGGAATTGCATAAAAATCAAAGGGATGAAAGCACTGTTAGAACTTGTTGTTCAATCAACAATATTTCTTATGGAATTTAATTTCGTAAGCAACTCTGGCATGAAAAAGACAATCAGGAGGTGTAGACAAAGATCAGACAGCACTTATGTGCAGACTGATCTTTGTCTATACCTCCTGCCAAAACCGGAATATTCCGGGTTTAATATTGCAAAGGTTAATCATTTATGAAAATTAGCCCCGCCCATAACAGCTATGTTTTTTACACAAATAAAATTCTTTGAAGAATCTGATAAAGGGTCACCCACGAATCATTCCTCTGAACAATGGACAAAACACTATAACAATGGCTCATCGGCTTTCAATAAGTTGAGACAAGCAATTTCCCCTTCTCTCACACTGTTTTTACCCTTTTTGACTTTATTTAAATTTCAAAGCATTTACAAAGCCGTCCGCAACATTTTTGAATTTGGACCAGTTTAAAATTTTGTTAAGCAATTTCTCCTTTTCCCACAAAGTTTTGTACATGAATTCATACTTATTATTATGATTTTGTCGATTTGAAAACACATTTTGCATTCTTACTTTTTGGTCTAATCTAACTTTTTTTGTCTTCTACTGAGTTAAATCTTTGCACTTGGTTTTTGATGATATCAGGGGATTAATTTGTTTCCCCACTTACCCAGCAATTCACCAATTTGCAGTCTAATGTGCTACTAACAGCACAAATTCAATTCCCAGATGACTATTTCTTGGTTGGGTCAAAATCAAGCAAAGCTACAGACAACGATTTTTGTTGCAATTTCTTCATTATCCACAATGTTTTCTAACCAGAAAGATGAAAAAATCTATAATTTCATAAACTTTAAATTTCGTCTGCAACTCCTTTGAATTTGGACCTGTCTAAAATTTCATTGTGTGGGAAAGGGTTAAAGTTGACATAAGGCATAATTCCAAAATAATGAATGTCAGTATAATGAGTAATTTTCTGATATTGACTCTGAACACGCAAATGGCGCCAAATGCGACAAAATAAAAATTCTGGCTCAAAAATCGGTGAAGTGGCGATTTTACTGGCAACAACTTTCAAAATAAGGCAAAGGGATGTTGAGTCCATTGAAACGATTACTGACACTTGACTTTATCATTTACACATCCCCTGATTTCTTTGGGAGACACACAACCATTAACATCATTGCAAAACCATGTCAATCAAGACAGATTAACTATGCATCACTGACCTTATTGATTCTAACATCACTCGAGCTAGTGTGTTTTCCCAGCACTCCCTACCCAGTACCTTCATGTAAACCAAGAAGGTGGAGAGTCACAACACTTGGGCTAAAAAAGTGCCAATCTTTATTCCTTGACCACTTTTTGCGATTCATTAGAGTACCAAATAAAAACAAATACAACATTTTGCTTATCTATAGATGATTTAAGTAACAAAATCTAGTGAATTTCTGAAAAATTATAAATATCGGACATTAGAAATCAAAGTGCTGTGGACATTTGTAAAGAAAGTACTGTGGCTACCAAAAATATGACCTGTCATCCAGCATAGAGGTGTTCTCTGCATTTTAATTTCAAATGACGTTTCCCTCTTTTTGCACCATTTAATAAATTGAAGTTAAAGGAAAACATCACTCTTGAGTTTGATCCACCCATACATCATTCAATATCGGTCCAAATTGAAAGAAGTTGCTGATAACGCTTCAAAGTATTTATGGAAGAAATCAATGTGAAAAATGTTTCTTTTCACACAATGTTTTGAAAAGCTTCATTGATCCAAATCATAAATCACAGGATTAACATTTAAAAGGGTTCAACAGAGCGTCTCTTTGTTTTAGAAGTATCACAAACAAAAAAGAAATTGTAGGTTTCTTTCTGTTTCATTCAGTATTGCCACTTTCTAAACATTTTTTCAATTCAAAATAGTCAGATAACTAATAATTCATTCAACATAATATATATACATAACAGGTTATTTGTTATCACTATAGTAGATTTCTTTCATTTGATTATTCATAGCTCCACTTTTGTTTCCAATTGGGTCCAAGTGGCTCCAAATTTTTGCCATTGGCAAATTCATTGGTAATGAATCTTTTCCTACAGATTGATATTATGGCAAGAAAAAGCATGTCAAAGTTTCAGAGCCATAGCAGAAGAACAGAGATAAAACAGAAATTAGGCAGTTGCATGTTTATCTTAAACCAAGAATTTACAAGTCGAAAAAGGGTTCATAAAGGGATGATATGACGGTCACAAAGGCATGTGCAAAGCTACAGAGCAATAGCATTATTAGAAACAGAGATATGAAACTTAAATGTGAAAATTTAACCAAAGCATTACACTGACACCAACAAGAACCCTGATGCTTGTGTGATTGGAATAGCCACCCCCCCTCCTTTGAATAGTCTTGCTAAATAGATGGTTAATGTGAGAATGGATTAACCCATTACCAGACGGCAAAATTTTAGTCTGGTTCAAATTAAAAGAAGTTGCAGACGACAATTCAAAGTTTATGAAATTTTGGATTTTTAAACTTTCTGGGTAGAAAACAGTCTGGAAAATGAAGAAATTGCTTGTTACAAGCAATGCCCTCATTTTTCACAATGTTATCTCAAGCATTTTTCTTGAGGGGAATCAAAAAGCGTCACTGAGTAGGATTGGGTTAATAGCCATGGCTCAATTTTACCTGAATTTTTTCAAAAACTCCTGTTGCCTTCAAGCGTCTGAATTCTGGTTCATTTTCCTTGGCAGCTCTGAATTTACAGATGTCACAACCTTTTAGAAACTTTTCTAGTACTGTTCTTGGTAGACCAGCATATGTCCCTGAAACCTGAAACATATTTCAAACAGCTCATTGTCTTGACCTTAACCAATCCCACTGTTTTATACCTACAAGAAACAAAGATTTGAAAAATATTATGGAAAACTAAAGAATTGCTTGCTAGAAGCAAGACGTGAAATTTGCAAAAGAAAGTGATTTACCTCTCTATGGAATACATGCCAAAACTAGGTGAACATAACAAAGATTTAGATGAATACCTTAACTAATAAGAGAAATAACAAAAAAGAACCAAGATGATCCTATATCGCTCAATTGATCATGATAGCTCTAGGTTTTAATGTGAGTGTTTGCAGGTTTTTTGTAGAACTATATCAGGTAATGCCTTATACAAATTCGAAAGCTCTAGGCTGATTCATATTTTAGGAGAAGTACAAGATTTTTAAAGATTTTCTTCTTTATCTATGTGTTACATCCAAGACCAAACAACAAAGGGCTTATATAGATCATTAATGATCAAAGAATAATAAGTTATAATACTGTAGTAGGTATCATGAGGCAACATACAAAATGTAAAAGATCTACAGTTTTTGTTTAACCCATTCCAACGCATCAAAATTTTAGACTGGTCCAAATCGAAAGAAGCTGCAGATGTCAATGATTTAAAGTTGATGAATTTTTACATTTTTTCAACTTACTAGAAAGAAAAATTGTATAAAATGAAGAAATTGCTTGTAACAAAGGTCTTTCTAGAGGGTCGTCCAAAAGCGTCACTGTGTGGGAATGGGTTATGAGAGGCAATTCTTAAAGGCTTCCTTCTGAACCTGTTTGTATAGACCAGGACCCTACATGTTGTTCTCAAAGGTTTATGATTTAGGAATTCAGTTAGAAAGCAAATTCACAAGCTCTAGGACTGATGCTTTGGGAAATTTTTTTAAGATTTCCTTCTTTATGTAAAATTGGTAAAAGGCAACTTAGAAATATATTCAAAGCTGAAGATTTTTGACCGAGTTCTACTTAGAAATATCTGCATGTTTGAGGGGAAATGTTTTAAGTTTTCCTTCTTTAATTCTGTGTAAAATCCAAGAACCCAAAACAACAAGCTTAAGTTTATTGAAGAATAACTTGATCTTAAGTCTCATCTATCAACAAGGTGGCAAATTGTCACAAGATACGCCCATCACACTGCTGGATGTTGACTGGGGAAGGGGATTAAAATTTAAGTCTAATTTCAAGAAAAAGTAACAATTCACAATGATAACTTATGGTTCTGGTGTTTTTTATTGTTATCAAGAGGTTTAGAAAACCAAAGGCTGTTACACTATAAGAGATTTGAAAAAAAAGATATGTTCATTGATGATATCTATCCATCCAAAAAGTTTTAGGATGATAGCTGTTTTACTTTCAGAGATATGCTCAAGACAAAATCCAAGTGTGAGAAACAACAAAGGGGAATAATTAAAAAATAGGCAAAGAAGAATTACAGTTCTTGTACACTGCACTTCCCCTTGATGATATCTATCTACCAATAATGTTTCATGATCATAGCTATTACACTTTCAGAGATATGCTCCAGACAAAATCAAAGTATGAAAAAAAAACAAAGGGGAATACCTCAAAAATAGGCAAGGTAGAGTTACAGTTCTTGTGCACTGCAATCTGTAATCATGAGGGGAATATAAATGTCAAGTCTCAAGTCAATAGGACTTAAGGTGACAGAGTTATGCTCCGAAACAAGAAGTGGACGCCGCCTGGACATGCAACATCAGACATAGGTCATCGGACAGCAGAAACCAAAGATGATCCCATAATACGTTCCGTCTTTGTCGGGCATATAAAGAGGGGTGTTCTGATTGGTCAAAAAAATTATTCATACCTCCATGAACAAAATTTTTAGCAAGCAGCTCTTTTGTTTGCATCTACACAAACTTGTCCCATACAAGAGAGTATAAAAATTTGTTAAGTTTTTGTTTTTTTCGCTCGATGCTATTAAATTATAAGAAATGAGGAGAACATTTTTTGTTTTCTTGGAGATATGAATTGAAAAACCTTATCACATTTATATATGAATCCACTTTGCATATTCATACAGTGAGATTAGATTTTTTGGTTATTCCATTAAAACAAAAACTATTCTCTTCATCTCTAAATACATTCCAACATAATGACCCTTTTGCACGCCCCAAGAAAAATGCTTTTGAAAACATTGCGGAGAATAAAGAAATTGCTTGTTTCAAGTCTGGGCCATCGGAGGTATACATTAGAGAGTAAAATTGTGCTGCAACGATGAGAAGTTTCAGACCTTTGGTCTGTTACAACTCAAAAATGTTAAATTTTTTAGATGACGACCACAATGACATGGACAAAGCCATAGCAATATCTTTGTTTTCTCCGAAAACAGCCAAATTGAAAAAAGTCATATAGAAAACAATTTCATATTCTTAAATAAAAAGTTGTCCAATTAGTAAACTGTCAAAAACTGGTTATCTCTCTTTTGACATCTTTCCATTGTAGTTTCTTTAAAATAAAAAAAATATCGCAGTTCAGTGGGCATGATTGCTGGCCAAGCACTGACTTTGCCCGTTCTGCTATATTTTTTCACTTAAAATATCTGCTAATGTTGGCATTCAATTTTAATTTTCAGTCTAAACTAGAATTTCACATAGAGGACTTATCAGGGTTTTCGTTTGACCCGAGACCTTGGGTTTTGACGCACAGAAATTCAAAAAAATGCAATTTTGACGCTTGAAAATTTGTCACTGTGCGTCATTTTGACTCTCGAAAATTATCAGCCATGCGTCAAGGGTCATCATAAGTGTGCCTAAATTATTGGAAAATGGTTAATTGATTATAAAAACATACACCCCATCAAGTTTAACACCAAGCTTGATAGGCAATTAGCACTTCCCAGTGATGAACATGCATCGGCGATCATCGTCATTGACAGGTACTTGACACCTGTGAAATTAATGATGAAACCCATTTTTAGAGTTCTAATCCTACTGAAATTTTCTTATATGCTATTTCTTTAATAAAAAGCTCACAGAATATAATCAAGAAGTAAAGTGAAACCAAAGAAAATATTGCCCAAGAAATGTCATTGGTTTTCGTGCATAAAATCGGCACTTCTTTTTATAAGAAATTAAAATAATGTGATCCTCTTAGTGCTCTTAAGATTTTCTAAAACTGATTCAAACTAATAATATGTATAAATACTAAACTTTCCCTAAATTTTAACTTATATTGAAAATAGAAAACTGTCAGATTGGAGAAATGTTTCAATCTGAGACAGAGTTTATTCTAAGGCACCATTGCTGAAAAAAATTACAAACACTTTTAAGGCACCATTGCTAACAAGGTTTTAAGCTTTTTTTTCTAGATTGCTTTGGGGGGGGGGGGATATTGCATTTTGACTCTTGGGATTTCAATTTTGACTCTTGGAATTTTGGCCCAAGGGTCAATGACTCTTGACTTTTGGGCACTAATGAAAACCCTGCTTATATCTCAAAAAGCTCTTTGTCACTCTCGTTGCACAGTTGACCTGTGACCTACTTTACCCAAGAACAATAGGGCATCTCCTTGGGTCATGGACAACATCATGTGTGTAACATTTCAAGGTCCCAGGCCAAAAATAATAGGGCACTTCCTTGATTCATTGGCAATAATTGTGTGAAGTTTGAAGGAGGTAGGTGGGGATATAATAATTTTATTGGTCAATAGATGCTTTTATTATATACCTATAAATAATATGAATTTAAATCTGGCTATCTAATACAACTGGACAGATAAAAAATCATTATTCAGCATGTACCAAAAAAACGTATTTGTCATGTACCGTTAAACATGGACTCCTTTTCTGTGTATTGACGTTCTTGGGGTTTTTTCGGAAAGATGGATATTTCTTAATCATTTATGAGAATTTTCTTAATGACATGTCCTAAAGGTATATAATAAAAGGAATATTACAACAGTGTGTTTTTTTCTAGTTGTTGTTGTCGTGTTCTCAAAACGTGTGTAGGTATTTTTTATTGAATTCGACCTTCAGTCTTATCCAATAAAAAATACATACACACGATTCTCGAACACGATAACAACAAATAGAAAAACACACTGTTGATATATTCCCTATTGATTGACAGTTGTGATCCCTAAATATTATCTCATATTGACCTAAATAAAACATGAATAAAAAAATACTGTAAATACCTTTTTCCACATAGTGAACTTTCTGGCATGACCACTATTTTCATGTATAGATTTCAAAGTGGAAAAAAACTTCTCTACAGGACAAACAATCAGGTATCCATCTCCCCTCTGAAATGAAATGGTAATAAATGACTGTGGGCACTGAGAATTTAACACTTGTCATGCTGAGCCCGGAATATTCCGGTTTTGGCAGGAGGTGAAGACTAAGATCAGACTGCACTTAGGTGCAGGCTGATCATAGTCTACATCTCCTGCTTGTACTTTTCCTATCAGAGTTGTTCATGAAGTTGATTTCTTAAAGAAATCTTGATTTTTGAACAACAAGTTCTATCAGTGCTTTCAGCCCTTTGATTTGGCAGCAGAACAGTAAGGTAATTTATATAGCATGACAAGGGTTAAGATTTCAATATTCCATCAATTCTGTTCAGAAATAACAACTTCAGAGTGGCTTTATACTCTCTCATGACAAAGATTAAGACTGGTCCAAAAGTAAGAAAGAAGATGAAGAAAATTTATCGTTGAAGAATTTATTAAAAATCTTTGGCTTTTGGGGTCAAAAACATTGTGTATAATGAAGAAAATTCTAAGGTCCATTCAGAGGTATAGTTTACCTATTCCCACACATTCCTACTTTTTTACATCCCACAAGAAAACAATAGGCACCCTAGGGCCTGAGATGCTCTACTGGTTATCAAGTTTTCCGTAAAAGAAATTTTATGTTTAAGGAAGTTAATTGCTTAAAGAAGAATGCATAAAAAAAACATATTGGACTTATCCCCTTTATTTTTTTGAGCAACAAGCCTTAAGGCTCCTTTTCCCTTGTTTCATGACAGATCCACTCCATTTCCAAAAAGAAGTTTCCTTATGACCTTACAATCATAATGTGAAATTTTCAACATAATCCAATAATTATTTTAGACTTTATCACGTAAACAGGATTGTTTTGAGTGAAGATCCATGAGGCCCCTTTTCCTGTGTTTTCTTATGGATCCATTTCATTTCCGAAAGGAACTTTCCTTATGACCCTACAATAGACCTCTGTGAAATTCAAAGACAATCTGATAATTGTGAACTTTGTCACATAAACAAGAATGTTTTGAATGATAATCTGTAAGGCCCCTTTTCCTGTGTTTCCAATGCCACAATTATTCCTTGCATCTTTGAAGAGAGTCCGATTAGAACTGTGGACTGTATTGTGTTAATAAAGATATTTCTCATTAAACCCCTTTTATCTTGATACTTTGTTGTTGGTTTAATCATTCTGTGAAAATTTTAAATGAATCCAATGAAATATGGGGACTTCAATATGTTAACTAGAATAATTAAAAAAAATTCTTGTGGACCCCTTTTAGACGATACTTGACACTTTGTACCCAATACTGAAAAGAACCATCCTTATGATTGTACAATCATTCTGTGAAATTTTGAAGTGGACTCTAGTGTGTTAACTAGGATTTTTTTAATTGAATTTTCTTAAGGCCTCCTTTTCTGTGTTTCTTGACAGATCATACCCAATTTCAAAAGGAACATTCCTTATAATGGTACAATCATCAGAAAGCTTAAACAGAATCAATTGAAAACTATGGACTCTAGAATGTTGACAGGGATCTTTTAAATGAATTTTAATTATGCCCCTTTTCCCGTGTTTTGTGATGGATCATACCCAATGCCAAAAGAAACAATCCTTCTGATGGTACAATCATTCTGTGACAGTTTGAAGAGAATCCGATGAAAACTGTGGACTCTAGAGGGTTAACAAGGATCTTTTGATTAAATTTTCATTAGACCCCTTTTCCTGTGTTTCTTGACAGATCTGAGCCAATTTCGAAAGGAAAGATCCTTACAATCATTCTGAGAAAGTTTGAAGGGGAATCAATGAAAACTGTGGACTCTAGAGTGCTTACTAGGATAAGTTAATGGACGGACGATAGGCAGACGCTTGCCCAGAAAAAAACATCGCAATAACTCTAGTGGCCTTTGGCCATTAGAGCTAATAATATTGGAAAACATTGTGAAAAATGAAGAAAGAAACAAAATATGATTTTTTCCAGACAAATATTTCCATCGGCATCATTTTGTATGGCAAACTTAAGACATCATCATGACTTTGGTCCTGCTGAGATGACGTTCAGTAATGTGAAATGAATGATTGGTTTGTTTGAATGGAGTTTAATGCCACTTTTAACAGGATTTCAGTCTACAGCGGCTGGAGCACCTAACAATGGGTTCCTGGTATTTCTCACACCAGTTCTACCACTATATCCTTTCCGAGCCTCCGGCTGCACATCCAAGATAGGGTTATGCTCATCCATCAATTAGTGAAAGACATATGTTAGAAAGGTGATTTGCCATGACCGGGGATCGAACCCAGGACCTCATGTTTGAGAGAAAAACACAATCCAAATTGCGCTATGGCCGCGGCCCTTGAAATCATGGCTAAATCTACCAAAACATTGAATCTTTCATCTGGTAATGGGCAACTAAATTAATAGTCTTAGTATTGGAGCCATCAATCATATCTGCTGTATACGTACCTTCTTAGGAACTGTTAGTAAAGTTTCATTTAACCGACTTGACGAAGGCAGTGTCATCCATGAGTATTTCTTTTCTTTGACCTGAGATAACAAAATTAAAAATGCAGATAATCTTGAAACCTTTTTCAGACATATCAAAAGATGAGTTACTGCTTTGGTATGTGAATTTCAGGAAAACATTATGAGAAAATAGAAATTCCTTGTTATAACCTACAGGTTACTCCTGCTCCTGTTATTATGGACTTGATTGAATTATTGTCAGTTTTAAAGTTTTTGCACCTTGTTATTGGCGGATTGCAAATGTCCAACCAATCAAATCATACATTTAGACTTGAAGGAACTTTGAACTCTTAGCCTTTATGATAAGCTTTTTTGTTGGATTATGACTACAGCTTATTCAAGTCACAGTGTAATTGGATCTGGTCAAAAGTTCTATCTAATTCTCAGTTTAATCTGCATCTATATATACCCTACCTATGTATGCCAAAGAATATCAATAAGATGTATAATCCAAAAATATATCATAATTATGTCATTCCAAAACACATAGGCAATTAACAAAGAAGAATGTGTATATTTCTGATGTCCATTTCAGGCATTCAGTAAATAGAAACCGTAATCATCAATTATTCCACAACCCACTTAATATTCCTTTCTAAATTTTTACATTTTTAAAGGCTGAATTTGGCTTCTTGGTTTGAAAACATAAAATATGTAAACAAAATATTTTTCATTAGGATTTGCCAAAAGCTCTATGTATATAAAGATTCCAAAAATACTTCAAAGAGCCATTTCACACCAGGGTAATAAGACAACCATGTCAATAACAAGCTATCTAATGAATTAACCCATTCCAATACAGTGACACATTTTGATGCCCCTCAAGAAAAACAGTTGGAAGAACATTGTGAAAAATGAAGAGATTGCTTGCAACAAGCAATTTCTTCATTTTCCAAAATTTTGTCTTCCCAAAAAGTTGAAAAAATCTAAAAGTTCATAAACTTTAAAATGTTTTCTGCAATCCTGTTAAATCTGGACCTGTCTAAAATTTTGCCTTTTTGTAATGGGTTAAAATTCGGTATATAAGTGAGGTGCACCACCATTTGGTAAGCCTTGTTCTAGCCCTTGAAATTCACTGACCCCTCAACCATAAAGTTCTAGGAGTTTTTGACTGTCAAAACAAAAAGATATTTCGAAGTCTTCAATTTACAGTTTTCTGAGCTGTTTTGCTTAAGGGCATCAAAAAGCTTCATTGTATGGGAATGGGTTAAAGTGTCAATTTTAGACATTTCTTCACTTCACTTATGATAATTCACTTATAAATATAAACCTCTTTATACTCCCAACAGTGATTCCCCCTATACAAAGCCAGACACGGTTGCAACCATGAGGTTGGTTCTCAACTAGAAGAACTAGTGTCATCAAATGATAGCAGCAAGTGTCCCTGTTGACCTTGGCATAATTTTAATTTTTACTTGAATGTTGGTAACGTTCAAGTTATCATTAGATCGAGGGTAATGATTCATAGTGACATTCAGGGTCTTGGTCTTGTAACTAGAGGCAAGGCTTCACCTGATGAGTGTCCGTGTGAAATATGAGCTACTTAGCATGTACAATAAGAGGGACATAAAACTTTAACCAAGTAAGGCCCAACTACAATGGTACTACAGTAGTTCTTCAGAGATATAATGCCTGGGCAAGGTAATTATTGCAGGATTTACAAATTATACCAAATCATACCAAATTAATCCTGAAATAAAAGAAAATATATATAGCAAAGTAGTTCTTTGTATACATGTACTGTCTGTACAATAGCTCTGAAGAAATATCATCAAGAAAAACATTGAGAGAAAAGAAGAAATTGCTTGTTACAAGCAATTTTTCCTTTTCTCACAATCTTGCCTAACCTATATGGAATTTATTGTCAAATTTTAAAGCAATTTGATATGTTGTCTGGAACTTCTTTCAATTTGGACCAATCTAAAACATTGTCATCTGATAATGAATTTAGGATCTCAATTCAAATGAACATTTGACCCGTTCCCACAAGATGAAATGTTAGACTGGTCTAAATTAAAAGGAGCTGCATACGAGAGTTTAAAGTTTAAAAAATTCTAGATTTTTCAAGTTTCTGAGTAAAAAACATTGTGGAAAATGAGGAAATTGCTTTTAATAAGCAATTTCTTCATTCTCAACAATGTTTTCGAAAGCTTTCTTTTGAGAGGTGTTCCAATGTGTCATTGTGTGGGAATGGGTTAACAAAAAAAAATATTTGTCATGTATTTCCCAGGCAGTATAACTATTATAACTATTTGCCCCCCCCCCCCCCCAACCCTGGGATATGGTGCAAGAGACCCGATAGACCCATACTACGTTTTTGCTCTAAGCCCCTCGATATATACCTGTATATCCAAGGTTCGTAATTACACTGGAAATACTCGCTAAATTCTGTTCAATATCTTATCTGAAGAAGATTTTTAAAGAAAAAGTTTATGGATTGATGGACTCACTCCCACACAAGTGGCACCAAAGGGAGAGAGAGAAATGAAACATGTAGCCAGATTAAAACTAGGAGACCGTCGCATGCGATGAGAGATCCTACAAACAGACCTATTTTACGCTTGACAGTCTGCAGGTAAAAAAGAGAGAGAGAGAGAGAAAGAGGGGGGAAGTCATTTACCAAGTTTACATCATAATTCATTTACCAAGTTATCATTATAATTTGTACCTCTCAAAAACAATATCTGTGCTTACATGCAGACGTCTCCTTAAATCGGGTGTATTAATAAATACTTGAAGTTTTGTAATCCAATCAGTTCTACTTTTTCATGTGGCAGAAGATTGTATTAATTGTGACGTATGTTTTCATTAACCCTTTCCCAAATGACAAAATTTTAGACTCGTCCAAATTGAAAGATGTTGTAGACAAAAAATCATAGATGAAATTTTAGAATTCTTTGACCTTCTGGGTAGAAAACGTTGTGGATAATGAAGAAACTTCTTGTTTCTAACTGCAATAGCGTAACCCTAGTGTAAAGAGGGCTACGATATTGCAGCTAGCTAATTACAAGCACAGGCACTTGTCACAATTGTTTTTAATACTATATACATAAATATAGACAAGGGGTTGAACTTAACAAAAAGTATGAAAATATCTGGTACAAATGAAGTCCCATTATCTGTTTTTGTCATTTTGGGTTGAATGATGCATGAATGTGAAGGAAAATGAATAATCTACACGATAATTTAACATTTTAGAACTATGGTGATATAAATATATTGAAATACAAACTGGATTATCGGTGGTATCCATTGTATTTTTGTTAGTTGGACAAAACTAAGCACAGCTGCATAAGGGATTTCACTCACCTTACAAGGCTAAATATCACCATCAAATCTAACATTGACCTGTTTCACACCACTTGCATTTTGAATATTCTTTGTTAACAAATAATGCATAAAATATCAATAATCTAGAGCACACAGCTGAATATTATAGAGATTGTTGAAAGGTACAAATCTTGATGCACAATTACGTAACACAATTGTTTCATGTGAAAGAAGACATTAGATTGGTGGGAAATTTATTTGACATAAACCGTGAAACAGCACAACCGTAGATGTCCGATGAAACTGGCTGTTAGACAAAGGTTAAGAGGTCAAATCGCACAGTTTTGTCTGACTAAGAAAAATGACAACGATTTGCTCGATAATCCTGTCTGTAATTCATGTTTGATATCACTTTTGCTCAAAATTGTTGTTTTCCCATGTAGATAATTAATTTATGTTTACATTTGAGTATTGTTTAGCATCAAATCTCCAAATGTGACATCAAGATGCATGGCTTGAATTTCAGCTCACATACTTGCAATTTTCGAGTTAAAAATAAAGATTGCAAGTGATTTTTTCTGCAACTCGATTTTTTTGGCGAGTGAAATAAATCAGCAGAAAAACATGACACATTATTTGTTCTTTCTTCTTTTGCATTATGATTGTGCGCCACCTTCGAGGCGAGTATCATGGTTTATGCTTTTCCATCGGATTTTGTTTTGTTTACATTTTTACTTGACAGGAAGTATAAATACAACATTATTTCCCAAGATCAGAATACCGGTAAATTCCAGTATACTGTAGTCATTTGTTAACTCATCAATTATTGAGATTCCTCTTCTCAGAAACCAATTAAGTCAATTAACATTTCTAAATGTTTATTAAAGGATAAAAAATTGTCATCGGTCACTGACAAAACCAGAATCAAAGGTCTGTGATCATTTTATCTACTCCAACAAGATATCAGCAACAATGTCCTGTATTTTAGTGTGAGCTTTCAAGCTTTATGTAACTATTATCGTCTGCATGTCAAAATGATTAGGTTTGAAGCCTTAATGAATAAATTTGCAAACCATCACCCAGTCAAATATTCTAACAAGTCAACCTTCTTAGCTAGTGAAAAAATGCATACGTAAATGGATGCTTCTCCAAGATCTAAATATCAATCTCCATCAGATAAGTAAATTTTCAAGATGCCGTGTTCACTAACCAATTTCTCCCTTACGTTAAATTTTTTTAAACCCTTTTCATGCTGGATGAGATCACTTTCATAATTGTATAAGAACAAAGGATTGAAAGCTCATGAAGAGCAGCTGTAAGCTACCTCTTTTAATATGGACTAGGCTAGAGTTGTGTTGTCTAGAAATAAATTTATGTTAGATCAACTCATTTTTTCTTTGAAGATTTTTTCACAATAAAAGAATAACTCATTGAATAATGTATGATTTTATTTTTCTATAGGTAAACCTGTATAATAACTAACGCTAAAATTGCAAGTGAATCTGACTTTTTTGCGCGTCGTTACAAAAGCTTAAAAAAGATAAATCCCTTGTCTATATTTATGTATACAGTATGAAAAGAACTTCAAATGTGAGAAGTCCCTGTGATTACAAGTAATTTCTTCATTATCCACAATGTTTATCAAAGCATTTTCTTGATTTGTGTTAAAAGGATAGATTATGTGGAAATTGTTTAAACTCTAAGTGGGCTGGAATATTACCGTGTTAAATTTAGCCACAGCTAATTGCTTAGGGAATTCGCTCTAATAATTACCTTGTACTTGAATCTAGCTTTTTTGCCTGCTTCCATGTGTCCGAGAACAGCATTTTCTTCTTCTGTTGTCGAACTCTTCAAGTAACTAATCACCAATTTCATATAGTTTAATGTCACTACTGAATGCGTAGACTTCTCCTCTACGTATTTCTTGTAGCACCACTCTGTAAATTTACGTTCATCCATCATGTAAGGAGTTCAAGTTTTTTTTTCTATTTTGTCACTGTGCGTAGCTTGAGGGCTTTGTTTATCCTACGGTCCCTTACTGTCCAATCACTAAAAATTAAGCAGGACTACGTTACGAACCCCATTCCACTATCTATTTAAACAAGCTAATTTATTGTTGATAATATCATAAATGTAAGGCTCTATAACTTATTTTTGAAAAGGGAATATTTCTATTTTCTTCATTTAAAATAGATCTGTATGTTACTAGCGCTCAACTACTGATGATACACAGTGGAATTAAAACGGTGATCGCGTAATTTTTTCAACTATTACAATAATCCAGTGACAGAAAATTTTCCACAATTGGAAAAGGATCATCTGCTATTTTAGTTAAACTGGGTAAGGAAACCTGCATTAAAGAAGTTAAATTGTAATTTAGTACGGCATGGTTTCCATTTTGTTATCTAATGAAGTGTCACTCAGTTACAAAATCACAAAATTTTTATTAGTTTTCGCGAACCTAATAACAGACCTAACCTGATTTTCGCGTTCGACTCACCTGCACGCAACACTAAGCTGTCGGCTAATCCTGCGCATACAAGCTGAAGCTCACAAAATTTTATTAACGAATTGCATGTATACAACCATTCAATCTAAAATTAAAGTTTTGTAGGTTTTGCCAACATTTCGGGGGGGGGGGGGTACCCCCGTTTATTTTTTAAGAATTCCCCATATTTAAACATTGATGATGAATTTTTTCAATAATCAAAGAGCATGAAATACCAACAAGTTCTCAATTGCACTGATGATGCACTCAAGTCTCCAACCAGGGTTCGTGCTGTCGATTGCCATTGTCACCAAATGTGACAAAAATAAAACTCTGACGCAAGTTTTTTTCATTTGGCGAAATTTTGTGCTGCCAAAGAAATGAAAAATTTTGTTTATACATACATTTATAATCTCCGGAAATCAATGAGGGGGCAAAGTGTGTATAATTGCTCAAAGGCTTGTATATTAGGTCAATTATGTTGTTGAGTCTGACACAAGACCTACCATTGTCAAATTTTATTACAGTTCCGCTTGACAGCAAATCAGATGAATGAAATGCGACCATTGGTTGGTGGGTAGAATTGATTTTGTGTTGTGTGTGTGACTTAGTTTTAGGGATGATCGGATAAAATTTCTCAGATGACGGCTATCAGTATATAAGTCAGTAGATCTTATTTGTCACTCATAAATTGGCACGCTTTAAAAAATGTAATTAAATTTGCCATCATTTGCCTTTTCTTGATGAATACAATTGCCCAATTTGGGCATATTTTTGTATATTTCTGCTGACAGTTTCAGTCAATTTCTAATCTCAGCACCGTTACCGCAAATCCTTGCTAGAACACTGAATCAGCATTTATGGGTAAATAGAAGGATATTCTGATGAGCTGTTGATAGTAACTGTGGTAGTTTGTCAAAATTAGACAGAAATTTCTAGAGTTCACTTGTCCTTCAAGCAGACAATCCAATTCTTTTTTGTTCATTCGTACCCAAGAAAGTACAAACTTAAACCGATTTTTTGTTTAATTACAGATTTCTACTTTATTAATTAACAAATCAAGCATATTATATAAGGCTTATTACTATTTCCTTCTCTCAATTTTTCTCGTCTAAATCTCCATATACTAATCAAAGTACTGAAAGCACTGATTAAGGATGAGTAAAATCATTGTAGGTGTATGACTTGGCTACATTCATTCAAGATAAAATTACGAATGAATGATCATTTTTACAACCTGTTTAATATGTATTTTGTTTATTTTACAACATATATGTTAAGAAAATAAAAGTGCAGTTAAGAAATGTTCGACTCTGGCACCAACTCCTTCTCAATTTGGCCCCAACCTTTTTAATTCGGCGAAAGTGATGGCGACAACTTTTTTCTAGCCAGAGCCAGCCCTGCCAACATTTTTGAAATCATAGAATAAACACTGCACCCTTGTAACAGAAATTTCAGCTTGACAAACCTGTCATAAACAACCATACTAACATGAATTCTCAATTTTTGTCTACTAAAACTGCTCAGTGATGAAAAAACTAGCAAAAGCAAGGTTTAAATTGTAAAAAAAAAAATGGATCGATATAGATACCATGGGGTCTATTTACTTTCAGGTCAGATTGGACAATATGTCTTACTGTATTTTCCCTTGATGTCCAGACAGAAAAAAATAATTGATATTTTTTGTGTCCGAAAATTTACAAAATTATTTTCATTAGTGTCCAAACTTTAAGGGTTACAACTGTTCTGCAGCAAAAGTCCGTCGTTTATATGATTAAATGCTCATGGTGGGAGATTAAAGGACTTATCTAAGGAATGTTTAAAGCACCAACAAATGCGTGATTAATAAGAAAATTCTTATTTTAGTTTTCAGTAAGAGAATCCCCATAAATATCCGCGGCTAAACACTTCAATATGAAACATCATAAAACTTGAGCTTTACACAGATTCACCAAAATAAGAGTTCAATTCACACACAAATAGGGCCTGGTGTGCATTGGAGATGATGCAATAATTGACCTTTAGCTCTGCTCGATCTGTTAAATATTTGGTGGACTTTGTTTGTACTTACCGGTAATCAGATTAAACAATGTATTCTTTCATTTATTTTCAGATTACTGTGTGCCTTCTGAGAATGAACATAATGGGAGGTGAACATGCAAAAATATTCTATTAAATTAAAATTCAGAACAAATTACAAATGAGTTTATATGTTTCTTATGGTGATCAAACTACAGCATGTTTAACCCTTACATGGTTCCAGGTTCTTTTTAAATTTATTATGGTCGTTTGTCAACGAAAAATACTATTACTTCTGCTATATCTAGCTGTAGCTACGACATTCTTGTTGCCCATCGGCAAAGATTAGCCTACAACATCCTTACAAAGCATTGTATTTATACAATTCTCTGTAGTGATGATGTTTTGGCAGCCGACAGACGACGTTTCAAATGCATGAATTGGGGATGTTTTTCTGAAGTTTTCTGTCATGACCATAAACAAATAACAAGGACTAGTTTCACTTTCAAATATTCTATTAGATAAATACAACAAAATAAACAATAAATCGGCTTATTCATTCCTGTGATCTTCAATCACTTCTGTCTGAAAGAGAAAAAAATAGAATGAAAAGAAAGGATGACAGAATAAAATTTCAGAAAGCATTTGAATTCAAACACAAATCGTAGGTTGGCAATAAAATGTCATAACCTCTGCAGGAATAAGCTGTAGTGACAACATTTTATTTGCCTGCCTACGGTGAACGAAAGATAGACATCCTTTAGACAATTTTCGATTTGCAAAAATGATTTTTTTTCATCATACTAAGCATTTGATTTTTTTATGCAAATCAATTGCTGTTAAGAGGATAAAAAAAGTTCTCTGTGGTAGATTAGAATAGGGTAAGGGTAAATCTTGGACATTGTCCAAATTTCGGCGATGTTGATTGGGAAGTCTCCATGGTGACGTGTTGAACTTCCAACTTTATCAAATTATATAAAGCATATAACCACATCATTGTATGTATATAGGTAGACATACAGCTTTATTGCTTTGCTTGTAATGATAAAGTCTGGACATTTTCAAGCATATTACATGTATTAATGGCTTGTTTTCACCTAGGTCTGCTAAACCAACTGATATCGCAGTTAGTAGTGCGTCGGATTGTCAATCTAGAGGTCCCGGGTTTGATCCCCGACGTCGGCAATCAGCCTTTCCGACTATTTGTCTCTCACCAATGGGTTGATAATCATAGACCTATGCGGGATAGCAGCTGGAGGCTAGGATAGGATGTAATGGTAGTACTGGTGTGAGAAATACCAGGATCCCAATTGTATGCTTGTGTAAATCCAAAAATTACAAAGTATTATTAGACTTAGCAATATCCTTTTGTCGTATGCTAGCTTGATTTTGATGATTGATTTAACACAATAATAAGCACAAGAAATCTTTAACATGAACAAGCTTTTGGTTACAGCGAGTCTCAATTTAACTTAGTAATGAAGTAACCCATCTGTTAAAAATACATGTGGGTCTCACTGACTTTGCGACATATTTCTTTCTAGATTTAACCAAATAGGAATCTGTAGTTAAGCATAAAAAGTTTGTCCGTAGTTATTAATTTTTTACATCACAGACTTTAACGTATCCAACTTTCTAACTAATTATCAGGAGATTAACTGATAGCAAACAAAGGAATAAGTCTTACAGGGATATAGACAACCCCCTGAATAGTTCAGCGGGTTAATTACAGCCTTTGTTGTTGACAAGATTTATACCTTGTCCGAAAATAATGGGTTGACAAATCCAATTTATGTCCTAACTTAGGGACAAAAAATAAATTATTTTTGAAAATTATTTCTTAGGGGCTGACAAGGCAGCTTTCAAGATAAATTTCTTGTAAAACTTACAAATAGAATTGGATAAAATTTTCTTAAAATTAAAATATGAATTACATGTCTGTCATATATATAAAATCTATTTCATGAGATAAAACTTCTTTTTAATTTGTACTGAACTCCAGCTTCCTTACTTGCACAGTAATTGAGGTGAAGAGGAAATAGGGTAATAATGTAGCCCTCTTTCTGAAAATCTGTTGGCCTAGTCAACAAATTACCAGAAAGAGGGCTACATTATGGCAGCTAGGTTAACAGTTTTAATAATGACAAATTTAGGTATACCTCCTATAGAATTTACTACCATTTTTCTTGCAACATTTGATATTGCATAACATGAACAGGTCTAGACAACGTGGAGGATTAACCCTACACATCTGTACTTAGAATTCACTGTGTGAATCAAACATAATTGTGCCAAGGGTGTAATAACAACAAAATTCATGAGGCGAATTAACAGGGGTCACATGCTTATTTCCTATCATACAAATGGCTCTTATATAATTTTTGTTGTTCATTCATCATTGCAAAGGGGTCCTACTGGAAATTTTCATTATTTTTTTTTAAAATGAAATTGGATTGAGCATACAGGTCAAGAAGAGTTCAAATAAAGAGTAATGACCATTCAATATTCAGAAAGTTTGCAAGAAGGGAAAAGCTTCAAAAGCTAAGGTCATCCTGCACAGTCTGTCCAGTCTAGCTATAGTCTTTTCCATTTAAATTTTTGAAAACAGCTTGCAAAAACATTATGGAAAAATGAAGAAACTGATTGAAGAAGCAATTTCTTCATTATCCACAATGTATTCCACCTCAAAAGACAAAAAATAAAATAAAAACTCTTCAACTGCATAAGAGTTTTAATTATAAATATTACATCAAATTTGGATTTTTCAAATTATTTTAACTATAGATGTTGATAGTTATGAAACTAAGGTGATTTTATTTAAGAGTAAAGTTTAACCCATTACCAGACTGCAAAATTTTAGACTAGTCCAAATTAAAAGGTGTTGCAGAAGAAAATTTATAGTTTATGAACTCTTAGATGTTTTCAACTGTCTAGGTAACAAACATGGTGTGAAAATGAAGAAATTGCTTGTAACAAGCAATTTCTTCATTATCACAATGTTTTCCAAAGCTTTAATATTGAGGGATGTTTAAAAGCGTCATTGTGTGGGAATGGGTTAAAACCAGCAATTCTTAGGTTCTTAGTTCCAGCCCAGATGAATGAAGAAGACAAAACAAAATATTGGATGGGGAAGACATTTGAATATGCTGAATATGCTTTAAAGAATGCAGAGGTTCCTGTTGGTTGTATCATAGTGTATGATGATCAAATAATTGCGAATGGAAAAAATGAAGTGAACGAAACTAAAAATGCAACCAGACATGCAGAGATTGTTGCAATAGATGGAGTTTTGAAATGGTGTTCTGACCAGAAGTTTGATTCAATCATCGTTTTTAGAGGGTGTGAATTATATGTCACAGTGGAACCATGTATCATGTGTACTGCAGCCGTCCGACAAGTTGGAATAAGGAAAGTGTTCTATGGTTGTCGAAATGAGAGGTTTGGAGGATGTGGATCAATACTCAATATTCACAGTGATGATTTACCCAGCTTGGGTCCAAAATTAGAATGTGTTGGGGGACAAATGGCAGAAAGAGCAGTGAATTTGCTGAAGGAATTTTACAGAGGAGAAAATCAGAATGCGCCCGTGGAAAAGAGAAAAGTTAAAGATGGATTGTAGTGAAAAGTAGAATAACTGATTGATGCTTTTAATGAAAATAATAAATTGACCTATCTAATCATTTATTTAGACCGTATATGAATGATGACCTCTGACCTTTATGTTGTTTTTTTCAAGATGTTTAATCTCTATTGCAATAAATTTGGCAAACTAACTATGTTGAATTGCCATGTTAGAGAACAGAGAGCAAGGCCAGCAATCTGTCAACCCATTGCCAGTGTGCAAATTTTTAGACTGGTCCAAAATGATAGTAATTGCATATAACAACGTTCCGATGGTTCAGTGTGAAACGGTTGTAACTGCAAATAGACATACAGGCAGTTACAACTGTTTTGCGCTGAACCATCAAATTAAAGTTAATGATTATTTTTAGTTTTTCAACTTTTTGGTAGAAAACATTGTGGAAAATGAAGGAATTGCTTGTTGCAAGCAATTTCTTCATTTTACACAATGTTTTCTCAATTGTTTTTGTAGAGAATGTGTTAGAAAAGGCTAACTTATTACAAGGCTGAAAAATTTGAGACAATTACCGAAGTTCATCAGAGTTGAAGATAAGTAGCACCAATGAGAACCCATGATATTGCGTTTGATAGACATACACATTTATGATGAAATTTTACAGAGAGATCTTTAATTGAAAATCACTCGACCTATGTCAAATTCGGAAAATACTACAAGTAATTAGAGTTGAAGTATCTCTGGATGGACAAATTCTGCTGAGCATCATTGAAAAGAAAAGCATTTTTGTTTTTTCTGCTTGATTTTTAGCTTGGCTGTTTTCGGAGAAAACCCAAGGTATTGTAATCAACTTGGCGTTGGCGTTGGTGATGGCGTGAAAACTTTAACCTTGGTCATATCTCTATTGTTATTGAATATATCCTCATGAAACTTAGCATGTGTATTGACCATCACAAGAGCTATCTAGACTCTCAAGGGGGATAACTCTAAAGGCATTTTTGTAAGAGTTATGCCCCCTTTTTTTACTTAAAATTTTTGCATTACCCAGCACCTGCAGCCAAGCGTAGCACCGTGGGCGGTGCTCTTGTTTAAACCTTGTTTCTAAAGGCTTTGATTAGTCGAAATTTATGGGAAAGGGTTCACATTGTTGGTGAAATAATGATTGTATTTATTTTCAAAGTACATTGATATTGAATAGTAAGTACCATTCATGACATAAAACACTGGGAAATGGAGAAATCGCTTTTCTTGCATTTTTTTCCACCATTAATTTTCTTCAGCATGTCAAAACTGGGTATTGCTGTAATGGGTTAACCCATTTCCAAACAATCACACTTTTTACACCCTCCAATCCACCTAACCCCTTCTCAAGAAAATATTTTTCAAAAACATGGTGGGAAAAGAAGAAATTGCTTGTCTTCAATTTCCACAATTTTTCCTACCATAAATGACAAAATTTGATGTTTCATCAATTTCATCAATCAATGAAACTTGTTGGTTGAATTTGGCCAAGTCAAGAATTTCGTCTGGTTATGTATTAAAAGGTAATATTGTCATTTGTGCAAAGTGAAGAGTATTGCAGACGACAAAAGTATATGATTATAAGTGTAAATTGAGGAATAAAAGGCTCATAGCTTATAAAAAAACATTTCAGGAAAGTAGCAATTGTGTCTGACAAGCAATTTCTCTTTTTATCAAAATGTTTTCCTTAGCCCATTGCTATATGACAAAATTTTTCATTGATCCTAATAAATGAAAGAAGTTGCAGACATCACTTTAAAGTGCATCAAAATTAGAAAATATTTGCCATACAAGATAGAAAACATTGTGAGAATAGGAGAAATGGCAAACAATTTCTCCAATTTCCACAAATTTTCCATATTTTTTTGGGGGGGGGGGGGCATCAAAAGGTTGCATTGTGTGGTAATAGATTAACCCATTGCTAGGTAACGATGCTCTTGACGCCTTGAAGAAATGTGATCATGGAAAAAGGAGAAATTGTTTTGGATTAAATGATATCTCCTTTTCTCATAATGTTTTCCATCTTAGTTGGTACTTTTTTTCCAATTTTAGAACAATTTGAAATGTCATCTGTAACTTCTTTCAAATTGGATATGTAAAGCTTTATCATCTGGTAAGTGGGTTAAACAATTATATACACAATTATACAGCAAAAACCAGTTACCAGACAGAAAAATTTAAGACAGCTCCAATTTAAATGAAGTTGCAGACATCAATTTCAAATGGATGAAATTCCATATTCATAGTCTTTATAATAGAAAACATTGTTAAAAATGAAAAAATGCTTGTTACAAGCATTTCCTTCATTTTCCATATTGTTTTCCTGAACTTTTTTCTTTGGGGATGTAAAAAGGCTGAATTGTGGAAGAATGGATTTATCAATAATAATCAAGTCAAAATAAAGAAAAGTGTTGTAATGGGATGAATTGGCAGACTAATATTTGTAAGAAGGTGATGAAATGTGTCCTACAATGTTGTCATATACTATTGCGTAAGAATGTAAGAACAACAAAATTTTATATAACTATAACTGAGAAAACACAAACAAAACTATATAATTTTACTATAAATAGTCAGTTCAGCAAGAAGTTTAAACAAAATACCAGGAATTTGAGTGTCTTACAGTGCTGGAAATAAAGTGTGGCATGAAGCAATAACTTCATGTACAAAATGGATTACAGCTCTTAACCCATTCCCACTCAGTGACGCTTTTAGATGCCCCAAAGAAAAAAAAAAGCTTTGAAAAACATTGTGGAAAATGAAGAAATTGCTTGTAACAAGCAATTTCTTCATTTTGCACAATGTTTTCTACCAAGAAAGTTGAAAAAATCCAAAATTTCATTAACTTTGATTTGTCTTCTTTCAATTTGGACCTGTCTAAAACTTTCACGAGTGATAATGGGTTAATATGAATTAAAAAAAAAACAGAGAGAAAATCATGGTTGAAAGAAATTGTTGCTTACAGTTTTCTACTTTTGTTCACAATCTCTGAAAAAAAAATTATATGAGCTTTTTTCACCTTGAATTTCTTAATATTTGATCATTTTTCAACCAATTGCAAGATTGCAAAATTTTAAACTGGTCCAAATTGAAAGGATTTGTATATGTTTCCAAATTGTTTTTCTTGAGGAGCGTCAAAAATAGTCACTGTATGGAAATAGGTTGATTATTTTCTACTTATGCGCTCAGACCAATTTGATGTAATGTAAATTATGTGTATTAATATAAGCTTGGAAACAGTGTTTTGACTATTCAATTATAAATATTGTATTAATTTATTTAATTTTCATAGTTTTGCTTAACTCATTCCAACACTATCCCACAATTTTAAGCCCTTCAGAAAAGAAGTTACCAACAGAATTACAGACTGGTCCAAAGTTAGAATTTTTATGCCCCTGCATTGAAAGATTGGGGGCATATTGTTTTACCGTTGTCTGTCTGTCATGTCTGTCTGCAAAACTTAACCAAAAAGCTTAACATTGCCAATTACTACCAGCCTATTGAAGATACAATGCTCACATTCGGTATGATGATACATCTTCATAATGCACATCTTCTCATGTCAAGGTAAAGGTCATGTGATAAGGTAAAGGTCACATACAAAGGTCAAACATTTAGTCCTGTTGCGGGGCATTGTGTTTCACAAACACATCTTGTTAGTTGATGAAATATTTAAAGTGTTTGTTTTTTAGGGTAGAAAACATTGTGAATGATAAAGAAAATGCGGGTAACAACCAATTTCTTCATTAGCTTCTAGCTATCGTACGACCTACAGTCTTCTCAGATTACAAACAATTCACACTGTATCCTTTAACTGTTTTCCTGAAGGTATTAAAAGAGCAGGATTGTATGGAAATGGGAAGCCTAGAAGATGTATTATCATGGAAATTTTTGTTGCAATATCTCCTTTTCTCACAATTTTTTCTACCCTACTCAGCACTTGATATGCAATTGTAGTGAAATTTGAAATGCCACCAGCATCTTTTTTCAATTTGGACCAGTCTGAAATTTTGTGGTCTGGTTAAGAGATAATGGGGCTTAAGGAATAGTGATTTGCCATTATTATGGAAAAGTGATGTAATACAAGTGCAATTTATTGTAAATTCAAGGGGTTTTATATGGCTTTGTGATATGAAACAATGTGGCCACAGTTGGTGAGATCTAATGGATACTTCTTCAAACAACTTAAACCCCAAAATCTGTTGAGGTGCTATGCACAGTCTTCGAATGGTAGACAGAAGTTGATCATTCTTGGAACTGGATGGGGCAGTTATAGTGTACTACGCAACATTGACAAAAAACAGTTTGACGTTATTGTGGTCAGTCCAAGAAACCACTTTCTCTTCACACCACTTCTATGCAGCACAACTGTCGGAACACTAGAATTCAGGTGAGTTCATTTATTCAGATGTCCTAGTGAAACTTTTGATTCCTTTTTTAGCAGCCACTGTCAAAGTGCAGTCGGTTGCGCATCAGACTCCCAAACTTTAATCATGGGATGTCATAGGTTTGATCCCTGGTTCCTTGTTAACACTCTAGAGTCAACAGTTTTCATCGGATTCCCTTCAAACTTTCACAGAATGATTGTACCAACATAAGCATTGTTCCTTTCGAAATTGGGTCAGATCCATCAAGAAACATGGGAAAAGGGGCCTAATTAAAATTTAATTAACCCATTCCAACACAATTCCTCCTTTTTACGCCCCTCAAGAAAAAGGCTTTGGAAAACATGGTGGAAAATGAAGAAATTGCTTGTGTCAAGCAGTTTCTTCATTTTTCACCATGTTTTCTATCCCAAAGGACGAAAAAATTTAAAATTCCATGAACTTGAAATTGTCGTCTGCAGCTTCATTCAATTTGGAACGGTCTAAAAATCCACTGTGTTGGAATGGGTTAAAAAATCCTCATTAACACTCTAGAGTCCACAGTTTTCATCAGATTCTCTTCAAACTTTCACAGAATGATTGTTTTACCATAAGGATCGTTCCTTTCAAAATTCGGTATGATCCGTCAAGAAACATGGGAAAAGGGGCCTTATGAAAATTTCATTTAAAATTCAATTAAAAATCCTCGTTAACACTCTAGAGTCCACAGTTTTCATCAGATTCTCTTCAAACTTTCACAGAATGATTGTACCACCATAAGGATCGTTCCCTTCGAAAAGGGGTCAGATCCGTCAAGAAACACAGGAACACTCTAGAATCCACAGTTTTCATCAGATTCTCTTCAAACTTTCACAGAATTTCGCAATTGGGTCATATCCATCACGAAACACAGGAAAAGGAGCCTTATGAAAATTTAATGGAAAAATCTTTTAAGAAATCCTCGTTAACACTCTGACGTCAACAGTTTTCATCTGATTCTCTTCAAACTTTCACAAAATGATTGTGCTATCATAAGGATTGTTCCTTTCGGAATTGGGTATGATCCGTCAAGAAACACAGGAAAAAGGGCCTTATGAAAATTTAAATAAAAAATCCTCATTAATAATCTAATGTCAACAATTTTCAACGGATTCTCTTCAAACTTTCATAGAATGATTGTACCATCATAAGGATTGTTCCTTTTGGAATCAGATATGATCTGTCAAGAAAAATGGGAAAAGGGGCCATATTAAAATTTAATTCGAAGATCTTTGTTAACACTCTAGAGTCCACAGTTTTCATCTGATTGACTTCAAACTTTCAAAGAATCATTGTACCATCATAAGAATTGTTCCATTCAAAATTTGGTATGCTCAGTCAAGGACCACGGGCAAAAGGGGCCCGATAAAAACTGGATTGAAAAAGTCCTCGTAAACACAATAGAGTCCATAGTTAACAACAAAATCTCTTCAAACATTCCCAGAATGATTTTTACATTAAATGGATTGTTCCTTTCGGAAGTAGGTTTGATCCATCAAGTTTCATGGGAAAAGGGGCACTATGAAATTTTAGTAACAAAAATCTTAGTTAACACATCATGGCTTTAGATTTCACCTGATTGACTTCAAACTTTCACATAATGATTGTACCATCATAAGGATTGTTCCTTTCAAATTGGGTCTGATCCATTGAGAAACATATGAAAAGGGGCCTTAGGAAAATTCAATTAAAGAAATTTTAATTAATGCTTGTAAGTCCACAGATTTCATAGGGTTATTCAAACAGAATAAGTATACTTTTGTAAGTAGAGTTCCTGTTGGAATTGGTTCAGATCCATCAAGTAACATGGGAAAAGGGGCTATATGAAAATTCAATTAATAAAACCCTGTTAACACAATGAAGCCCACAGCTTTGATCATTTTTTGTTGGGCTTTCACATAATGATTGGAAGGTCATAACGATCTTTCTTTTCATAACAGGGTTTGAACTGTCAAGAAACACAGGAAAAGGGGCCTTATGAAAATTTCATTTAAAAATCCTCGTTACCAAGTCCAGAGCTTTCATCGGATTTTCTTCAAACATTCACAGAATAATTGTACAATAATAATGATTGTTGATGTTTGCATTAGGCCTGATCCATCAAGTATCACAGGAAAAGGAGCATTATGAAATCTAATTTTAAAATCCTTGTACCACAATAAAATCAACAGTTTTTAGCTCACCTGAGCACGTAGTACTCAAGTGAGCTATTGTGATCCCCTTTTGTCCGGCGTCCTTCCGTCGTGCATCGTCCATCGTCCGTCAACAGTTTCTTTAACCCTTTCCTGGACAAACCCGGGAGTTTACGTTACTGTGATTTTATACTTGAGAAAACATTGTGGAAAAAGAAGAAATTACTTGTAACAAGCAATTTCTCCTTTTCCCACAATATTTTCTACCACATAGGATTATCAGATTTCAAATTGCATGCATTGTTCATTGTCATCTGCAACCTCTTTCAAATTGGACCAGTCTAAAATTTCATAAAACAGGAAAGGGTTAAACAACATCTCCTCCCAAACCACTGGGCCAATTTGAACAAATTTTGAAGAAATGTTGCTAAGATGGTCCCCTTCAAAAATAGCTAAAAGAATTGAAATCCGTTAAAAACTCTGGTTGCCATGGCAACAGAAGTGAAATTTTAAAATAATCTTTAAAAATCTTCTCCTCCAGACCCAGAAGGGGTAGAGCCTTGATATTTTGCATGAATTATCAGTATATTGACCTCTTTCAAAATAGCTAAAATCATGATCCTCGGGTCCCCAGAGGCCGAGCCCCAGGGGGTGGGGTTTATATAGAAATAAAGAACGATTTTTTAAATGACATCTCCTCCCAAACATTATGGCCGATTTGAACCAAATTTGGCAGAAATGTTGCTTAGGTGGTCCCCTTCAAAAACAGCTAAAATAATTGAAATCCGTTAAAAACTCTGGTTGCCATGGCAACAAAAGTAAAATTTTAAAATAATCTTTAAAAATCTTCTCCTCCTGACCCAGAAGGGTTAGAGCCTTGATATTTTGCATGAAGCATCAGTATATTGACCTCTTTCAAAATAGCTAAAATCATGATCCTCGGGTCCCCATGGGGGGACATCGGGGGGGAGGGAGGGGGGGGGGGGGGGTTATATAGAAATAAAGAACGATTTTTTAAATGACATCTCCTCCCAAACCACTGGGCCATTTTGAACCAAATTTGGCAGAAATGTTGCTTAGGTGGTCCCCTTCAAAAATAGCTAAAAGAATTGAAATCCGTTAAAAACTCTGGTTGCCATGGCAACAAAAGTGAAATTTTAAAATAATCTTTAAAAATCTTCTCCTCCTGACCCAGAAGGGGTAGAGCCTTGATATTTTGCATGAAGCATCAGTATATTGATCTCTTTCAAAATAGCTAAAATCATGATCCTCGGGTCCCCAGGGGCCGAGCCCCAGGGGGGTGGGGTTTATATAGAAATAAAGATCGATTTTTTAAATGACATCTCCTCCCAAACCACTGGGCCGATTTGAACCAAATTTGGCAGAAATTTTGCTTAGGTGGTCCCCTTCAAAAACAGCTAAAATAATTGAAATCCGTTAAAAACTCTGGTTGCCATGGCAACAAAAGTAAAATTTTAAAATAATCTTTAAAAATCTTCTCCTCCTGACCCAGAAGGGTTAGAGCCTTGATATTTTGCATGAAGCATCAGTATATTGACCTCTTTCAAAATAGCTAAAATCATGATCCTCGGGTCCCCATGGGGGGACATCGGGGGGGGGGGGAGGGAGGGTTTGGGGGTTTATATAGAAATAAAGATCGATTTTTTAAATGACATCTCCTCCCAAACATTTGGGCCGATTTGAACCAAATTTGGCAGAAATGTTGCTTAGGTGGTCCCCTTCAAAAACAGCTAAAATAATTGAAATCCGTTAAAAACTCTGGTTGCCATGGCAACAAAAGTAAAATTTTAAAATAATCTTTAAAAATCTTCTCCTCCTGACCCAGAAGGGGTAGAGCCTTGATATTTTGCATGAAGCATCAGTATATTGATCTCTTACAAAATAGCTAAAATCATGATCCTCGGGTCCCCAGGGGCCGAGCCCCAGGGGGGTGGGGTTTATATAGAAATAAAGAACGATTTTTTAAATGACATCTCCTGCCAAACATTTGGGCCAATTTGAACCAAATTTGGCATAAATGTTCCTTAGGTGGTCCCCTTCAAAAATAGCTAAAAGAATGGAAATCCGTTAAAAACTCTGGTTACCATGGCAACAAAAGTGAAATTTTGAAATAATCTTTAAAAATCTTCTCCTCCTGACCCAGAAGGGGTAGAGCCTTGATATTTTGCATGAAGCATCAGTATATTGATCTCTTTCAAAATAGCTAAAATCATGATCCTCGGGTCCCAAGGGGGGGGAGCCCGGGGGGGGTATATAGAAATAAAGATCGATTTTTTAAATGACATCTCCTCCCAAACCACTGGGCCAATTTGAACCAAATTTTGCAGAAATGTTCCTTAGGTGGTTCCCCCTTAAAATTAGCTAAAAGAATTGAAATCCGTTTAAACTCTGGTTACCATGGCAATAAAGGTGAAATTTCAAAATAATCTTTAAAGAATCTTCTCCTTCTGACCCAGAAGGGGTAGAGCCTTGATATTTTGCAAGAAGCATCAGTATATTGATCTCTTACAAAATAGCAAGAATTATGATCCTCGGGTCTCCAGGGGCGGACCCAGGGGGAGGGGGGGGGTATAGGCTTGAGGCATCAGTTCACTGATTTCTTTCTTATTTCTGAAATTATAACCCATGGAAAAAGTTTTTTCCCTCTTTCAAATCAGCACTTAAGCTTTGGAATTTGTAATTTAGACTTTTGGATCCCAAGGTTCATAGTCTTTATATGTAATTGTGGCCCACTTGTTTCATAATCCTAACCTTAACATGAAATTAGACTGTTGAAAGGAAAAGAGCCTTTATCTCAGGTGAGCGCCCCAGGGCCAACGGCCCTCATGTTATCAGATTCTGTTTAAACTTTCACAGAATGATTGTTCCATCATGAGGATTCTTTCTTTTCAAATTAGGCATGATCTGTCTAGTATCATGGGAAAAGGGGCCTTTTGAGAATTTTATCTACAATCCTTGTAACCAAGTCCAGAGCTTTCATTGGATTTTATTCAAACCTTCACAGAATCATTGTACAATATTCATGATTGTTGATGCTGACATGAGACCTGATCCTACAAGTAGGAAAAGGAGCCTTATGAAAATTTTATTTTAAAATCTTTACACTAAGATAAAGTCTGCAGTTTTCATCGGATTCTGTTCAAACTATCACAGAATATATGTACCATCATAAGGATTGTTTCTTTCCAAATTGGGCCTGATCTGTCTAGTATCATAGGAAAAGGGGCTGTATGAAAAATCATTACAAAATCCTCATAAACACAAGAATCTCCTCAGTCTTTATCAGAATCTCTTCAAACTTTAACAGAATGATTGTACCATCATTTGGATTGTTCCTTTGTAAATTAGTCGATAATCGTAGACCTATGTGGGATAGCAGCTGGAGGCTAGGAAGGGATGTGATGGTGGTACTGGTGTGAGAAATACCAGGATTCCATTGTTAGGTGCTCCAGCCGCCGCGATATAACTGAAAGATTGTTGAAAGCGGCGTAAAACCCCATTCAAACAAAAAATCCTTTGTAAATTAGGTCCGATTGGTTAAGTGACACAAGAAAAGGGACCTTATAAAAATTTTATTACAAAACATCATTATTACAATAAAGTCCTCAGTTTTTATGATTTACTTCAAACTATCATTAGGATTGTTCCTTTGTACAGTGGGTCTGATTTGTTAAGTTTCACGGGAAAAGGGGCCTTATGAAAATTTTATAACAAAAATTCTTGACACAATTCAGTCCACTATTTTCATTGATTCTCTTTATAACTTTTAAAGAATGATTGTACCTTCATTATAATTGTTCCTTTTGAAATTTGGTTTGTTCTGTAAAGTATCATGAGAAAAGGGGCCCTATGAAGATTTCACTATTAACTCATTAACACAATAAATTCCACAGATTACACAGATTGATTGTACCATCATTCCAATTGTTGATTTTGAAAGTGGATCTGATTATGGCAAGTGTCATATAAAAAGGGGCCTTATAAAAACATTTCTTAAATATTCTGGTTAACACAATGTTGTCCCTTGATTTCACCAGATTCACTTGAAAATTTCACAGAATGATTGTACAATCACTTAAATGGTTCTTTTCAGAACTGGGTACAATCCATCAAGTATCAGGTAAAATGGGCCATATTATTTTTAGCTCACCTGAGCACAAAGCGCTCTGGGGGAGCTATTGTGATCTGTCGTCATCCGTTTGTCTGTCTGTCCGTCTGTCCATTCACAATTACAAAAAAATCTTCTCCTCCTAAACTAACCATGGAATTTCAACAAAACTTTACAGAAATGATCCTTAGGTCATGCTCTCAAAATACTTCAAAGAATTGAAATCCATAAAGAACTCTGGTTGCCATGGCAACGGAGTGAAAAGACTTAAAAATCTTCTCCTCCCAAGCCATAAGGCCTAGAGCTTTGATATTTGGTACAAATCATCATCTATTGACCCTCTACCAAAATACTTCAAAGATTTACTGTATTATGAAAATTAGCCATTTTCTGGGCGATCCCTGATTTTACATAGATATAAAGAAGGAAATCTTTAAAAATCTTCTTCTCCTAAACCATAAGGCCTAGAGCTTTGATATTTGGTATACATCATCATCTATTGACCCTCTTCCAAAATACTTCAAAGAATTATCATACTCTGAAAATTAGCTCTTTTCTGGGCAATCCCTGATTTTACCTAGAAATAAAGAAGGAAATCTTTAAAAATAGGATTACGTATGATATTATGGAATTTTATCTTCCCAAAAAGTGACACTTTCCCTATCAGTATTCTGCATGGAGTATATTTTGAAAAAAAAAAAATAGACTTTAAAGTACCCTTATTATGCCTTCCTTTTTGTTTCGGGGAAGGCTGTATATATTGGAATAACTTGCGTGTCTACAATATTTGTGTTTAGCATCTTGTGTGTATATATGTTCATATATGCGTATCTGTGTTTGTGTATGTATGTATTATATATATATGTGTGTGTATGTATGCTTATGTCTGTATGTGTAGGTGTGTATATGTATGTGTGTATATATATATAGGCATGTGTATGTATATGTGTATGTATGTATATATATATGTGTGTATATATATATGTATGTGTATATATATATTTATGTATGTTTGTATGTGTATATGTGTATGTTTGTGTGTATAATGTCCGATACCATGGCTATAACTGTAATATTATTATTCTGAATTGTTTGTTACCATGTATTCGATCTTCAGATTTGGAGGAAATAAAGAATATATATCATCCATTGACCCTCTTCCAAAATACTTCAAAGAATTATCATACTCTGAAAATTAGCCATTTTCTGGGCGATCCCTGATTTTACATAGAAATAAAGAAGGAAATCTTTAAAAATCTTCATCTCTTAAACCATAAAGCCTAGAGCTTTGTTATTAGGTGCAAACCATCATCTATTGACCCTCTACCAAAATACTTCAAAGAATTACCGTATTCTGAAAATTAGCCCTTTTCTTTGTGATCCTTGATTTTACATAGAAATAAACAAGGAAATCTTTAAAAATCTTCTTCTCCTAAACCAAAAGGCCTAGAGCTTTGATATTTGGTATACTTCATCATCTATTGACCCTCTTCCAAAATACTTCAAAGAATTATCATACTCTGAAAATTAGCCCTTTTCTGGGCGATTCCTGATTTTACAAAGAAATAAAGAAGGAAATCTTTTAAAATATTCTTCTCCCAAAACCATAAAGCCTAGAGCTTTGATATATGGTACAAATCATCATACATTGACCCTCTACCAAAATACTTCAAAGATTTACCGTGTTATTAAAATTAGCCCTTTTCTGGGGGATCCCTGATTTTACATAAAACAAAAGAAGGAAAACTTTAAAAATCTTCTTCTCCTAAAACAAAAGGCCTAGAGCTTTGATATTTGGTACATATCATCATATATTGACCCTCTACCAAAATACTTCAAAGAATTATCATACTCTGAAAATTAGCCCTTTTCTGGGCAATCCCTGATTTTACAAAGGAATAAAGGAGGATATGTTTGAAATCTTCTTCTCCCGAACCATAAAGCCTAGAGCTTTGATATTTGGTACATATCATCAGCCATTGACCCTTTACCAAATTACTTTAAAAAATAGCCCTTTTCTGTGCAATCCCTAATTTTAGATGATATATTTGAAAACCTTCTTCTCCTAAACCATTAGGCCTAGAGCTTTTATACTTGGTAAGTATTGATGTCTATACTTCAAAGCATTACTATATTCAGGAAATTAGTGCTATTTTGTTGGATCATCAATATACCTAGGATTAAAGAGAATCCTTTAACATCTTCTCCAAAATAATTAGACAGAGGGCTTTGCTATTTGTTTATATCATAAAGCAATGAACCATCATACTCAGGGGAGCGATTTAGGACCATCATGGTCCTCTTGTTTTTTTGTGTTTTTTTTTTCAAGTATTCTAGTAAACATAATGAAGTCCCAATATTTCATCGGATTCACTTTTAACTGAATGATAAAACCAGTAAAATATCACAGGAAAAGGCCTAATGAGAACTTGATTTTAATATCTTTATTAACACAATAAAGTCAACAGTTTTATCAGATTCTCTTCAAAGATGCATGGAATAATTGTGGCATTCGAAACACAGGAAAAGGGGCCTTACAGATTATCATTCAAAACATTCTTGTGTATGTGATGAAGATCACAATCATTATCAAATTGTCTTTTAAATTTCACAGGACAAATGTAGGGTTGTAAGAAAAGTTCCTTTTTGAATGAAATTGATCCATCAGAAAACACAGGAAAAGGAGCCTTATTGATCTTTATTGAAAACAATCCTGTTTATGTGATAAAGTCCACAATTATTGTCAGATTCTAATGAAAATGTACAGGATGATTGTAGGGTCATAAGGTAACTTTCTTTTGGAAATGGAGTGGATCCGTCATGAAACACAGGAAAAGGGGCCTTGAGAATTGTTGCTCAAAATAATAAAGGGGATAAAGTCCTGGGTTTTTTTCTTTATGCATTCTTCTTTGAGTAATTAACTTCCTTAAATATCAGATTTCTTTAACGGAAAACTTGATAACCAGTAGAGCGTCTCAGGCCCTCATGGGCCTCTTGTCTTACTTACCTTTCTTTTTCAGATCAATTATTGAGCCCATCAGAAACTTTGGATTCCGACAGACAGACCATTATCATGTATCAAGGGCAGCTGGGATAGATTTTAAACACAAGATTCTGAAAGTACAGAGTGTTTTGAAACCAGACTCGTACTACGATTTGAGTTTTGACAAATTGGTGATCGGTGTGGGTGCCCTGAGTAACACATTCAATACTCCTGGTGTGGAGGAACATGCTTTCTTTCTGAAGGTAAAAGAGTTGTTTGATTCACTGATGATTTTCAAGAACAACAAGATCGAACCAGTCCAAAATAGAATAGAAAATGAATATGTAGCCAAATCATTATACGATTGCCACTCAATGACACTTTTAGATGCTTTGAGGGAAAAAAAGCATTTTAGAAAACATTGTGGTAATGTCAGAAAAGAGAGATAAAGAAGTCTTTTTTTATAATGTTTACTATAGCCATACATTATTTACCGTAAAAGGAAATACAGGATTCTGTAATAATGAGTTAAATGTCTGGGCTCTAACACAATTCCACTTTTTACACTCCTCTGGAAAAAAGCTTGTGGAAGACATAGTGGTAATTCGAGATATTGTTTATTACAAAAAATGTTTTCTACCCTAAAATAATAAAAGATTTTGAAAATTTCATCAACTATAAACTTAAGCTCACTTAAGCATGTCCGGCTTTCTCTCCATCTGTCCTTCTGTTCACAATTTTAAAAAAGAATCTTCTCCCCTTAAACTAACCATGGAATTTCAACCAAACTTTACAAAATAACCCTTAGGTCATGCTCCTTCAAAATACTTCAAAGAATTTAAATCCATGAAGAACTTCATTTGCTGTGGCAACCAATTGAAAAAACTTTGAAAATCTTCTCCTCCCAAATCATATGGCCAAGAGCTTTGACTTTTGGTAAATATCATCATCTTATTACCCTCTACCAATATACTTCAAAGAATTACTGTACTCTAAAAATTAGCCCTTTTCTATGTGATCCCTAATTTTACATAGGAATAAAGAAGGAAACCATCTAAATTTTTCTTCTCTAAAACCATAAGGCCTAGAGCTTTATCCCTGCTAGTATCATGCAAAACGTTTGTCATGATAACTCCAAGGTCAAGGTCACAGTTGATGGTAAAACTACAAAATTGACCTTTTTCAGAGTATAACTTCTACATTTATAGATGGATTTGAAAATAACTTGGTACAGTTGTTCTTCTTGATGAGTGCTAGTGTCATGCAAACCGTTTGTTGTGATACGACCAAGGTCAAGGTCAAACAATAAAATTGACCTTGTCCTGAGCATAACTTCTACATTTATGGATGAATTAAAAATAACTCAGCACATTTCTTCTTCTAGATGAGCGCTAGTGTCATGCAAAACGTTCGTTGTAATCATCCAAGGTTAAGATCACTGCTGAAGGTGAAACGACAAAATTCACCTAGTGTGCAGCATAACTTCTACATTTATGGATGGATTTGAAAATATCTTAGCACAGTTGTCCTACTTTGTGAGTGCTAGTTACATGCAAAACGTTCTTTGTATATGACCAAGGTTGCAGTTTAAAAAAGAAATTCTGTGCACCTCATTCTCTGTACAAATCAGCGGGCTGGACATGTTGTCTGTGGATAACCTATTTCTTGTATTTAGTAAGTGCCAAGGCCACTAATGTGTATTTCTCTAGGTAAGCCTTTCCTGTTGGTCATCAGTCAAGGTTATTTTTGAAATGTGTCCATTTGCCAAACCTTTTCTGGGATAGGGGTAGGACCGTCATATTTCTCATGTGTGTTCCTGTGAAAACCATTTTACTTGTACCAATTTCAAAGACATGGTCATTCTTCAATGTCATTTATTTACCATACCTCTTGATTGGTAAGTCAAGTCTTATGGTTGTCATCTTACACCTATACATGTATATACCTTTCTGCTGGTATAAATGTTAATTTTTCAAGGCAAGATGTTTACAATCTTTGGCTGCAACTTTTAACCACACAACAAAATTTTGGACCGATCCAAATTGAAAGAAGCTGCAGACAACACTTTTTAGTTGATTGCTTTTCAAAAACCTTTGTTTTTTTCATTTTTCAAACATTGTGGATTATGAAGAAAATGCATGTAACAAGCAGTTTCTTTGTCATCCACAATGATTTCAAAAGCCTTTTTGTTTAGGGGCATCAAAAAGTGATATTATGTGGAAATGGGTTAAAGAGTAAGAGATTTAGTCTTGATATATCATTTATGTATTTCAATTGGCAAGAACTTTCAAGCTGTACAAAGTTCTAGGTGATTTCCTCAGGTAAGTTTTTAACAAACACAACTTATTTTGAGTAGGTTCTCTCTGGTGGAATTTAGGTACCCAGTAAAAAAGATCAATTTTTATATTTCAGGAGGTAGCAGATGCCCGTAAAATAAGAAACAGAATCCTAAGTAATTTTGAACTTGCGACACAGCCTTCACTGAGCAATGAGGAGAGTCAGCGATTGCTGCACATTGTCATTGTAGGAGGGGGACCAACTGGAGTAGAGTTTGGGGCAGAAATCTACGACTTTGTGGAACAGGTAACGGCTATAGATTATTGTCTCCCAAACACCTGCATTGACCAATCGCCCCTGTCAATCAAATAATGAAATCATTCACTTTGACTAGAAGTTCAGTTTGAACTCCGACATTGGCTGCCATTTTGATGAATAACTTTTGTTGGTTTGGCGACATAAATTTTGTAACTACGGCTTATTCAAGCTGTAGTTACAACTTTTAGGTTGCAAACCAACCATTCTACTTTTTTGTTACAAGGTACCGGCTATAAATATTACAATATAAAGCTGTTAAAAATCAAAGCAGGACTTTCCTGTTGGAGTCAATGGGCGGGGGCCAAACGAGTCGGTGGTGGGGGTCAGCGATTTGTCAATTGTTGGTACTCACAAAACTAATGAACAGTTCGCTGGCCACACCCACAGGACTCCAACAGGAAGTTCCACTTAGAAATTAACCCATTTATAGACGAAAGAATTTCAGACTGGCCCAAATTCAAAGCAGTTTCTTTATTTTCCACAATGTTTTCTTAGGGTGTCAAAAAGTGTCATTGTTTGGGAATGGGTTAAACAGTGTTAATTTGCCAAATTCATGGCTAGTAATATGTAACAAAAAAAGTAAAATGGTTGGTGGTCGCCTAAATGTTGTAACTACAGGAAGGACAAGCTGTAGAAACAACATTTAATTAACCAAACCAACAATGTTTGTAATATATATGTCAACTATTGTCTGAGTTCAAAGTTCAATTTTGAGTATTTTTGTCTACTAAGTAGAAAAGAAGATTGAAAATCAAGAAATTGCCTGTTACAAACAATTTCTTCATTTTTAACTTTGTTTTCCTCAATCTTTTCTTGTGGGGTGTAAAAAAGCAGGAATTTGTGAGAATTGGTTAACCCATTACCATACTATTCTAAGTTTCAGACCGGCCAAAATATAAAACGTTTTTTCCATGACAATTTAAAATCTCAATTTTTTTGTTTTGCAGAGTGTCCAACATTACGGAAAATGAGAAAATTGCTTGATACAAGAAATGTCTTTATATCAACAATATGTCTCAACCAATTTTCTTGACTGTCTTATAAAAGTGGGCCTTTTTGTTAATTGGTGAATCAATTACAAAACAATTCCAACTTTAAAAGCTGCACAAATTTAGCTATAAAGAACGATGTTGAAAAAAAATTCCCGCATGACAAAATTTTATTCTAAAATTTTCAAGTTGAAAGAAGATTCTGATAACAATTTCGGTGAATGAAATCCAAAATTTCTGTGTCTTTTGGGGTAGAATACATTGTCGACATTGAAGAAATTGCTTGAGACAAGCAATTTCTTCATTTTCCATAATGTTTTTCAAAGCTTTTTCCTTGAAGGGCATAGAAAGGAGGGATTTTGTGGGAGTTGGTTAATGTCACGAAAAGATTATTTATAGGATGTAGCCAGATTGTACAAACATAAGAGAGAGGATGTCAGAGTGACACTTGTAGAATCAAACCAGATTTTATCTTCGTTTGACCAAAAGTTACGAGACTATGCAGAGAAAAAGATCAAACAAAGAAAAGGTTTTACACTGGAACAAGATCTTGTAACAGGTAATCTAGTTTTGAATTATTTCATAACCCTTCTCTTGCTGAACCAGGAAAATTCCTGTTTGGCAGGATGCATCGGTGATGATCTGTGCCCCCCTTGTGGTAACTGAACAATTTGACTGTCAGAACCAAACACTTGATAAATCGTTATAACACTCCCACATTGAATAAATTGTAGCAAGTTTAATTATAAAGATGTTACTAGTCTGGAAATGAAAAACAACAACTGTAGTTACGAGATTTAGCAGAAACAGACGGAAATTAAGCTTAATGAAAATTATTAAATTCTACCCTTACCTTCTATCGGAACTAAATAATCAGTGAATTTCTACAGGTCTACATATTATTTTTCTTTTTTGGTCACTGAATATTAAAAAAGCTAGAAGTTTCATCCAAGACATGTTTTACTATTATTGATAGTTGTTGGCATTATATCTAAGTTTAGATTTACAACGACGTAAATATTTCCATCCAGAAAAGGTATAAAATCTGCATAGCAATGTCACCTTGGAGACCAACGAGCTGTTTAACACCTAGTGTTACTGACACATTGAGAAAATGTTACATGGCTTAACCTTGATCTTCACCTAAATTCTTTACCATCGTTAAAAGTACATGTATGATAAAAGATAATTATCTAAACCTATGCATTTACAAATAGGAATTTACGCCTTACAACTGGACTTGAAGGAAAATTGATTGAATTCAAAAACTGGTTAAAAAAACACACTCTATTTCATTTATAATTCTTCTTGTGTCACAATAATCAAAATAATTCCAAGATTGTGGGATACCTAGTTTCACTTTGGAGTATTTGTCATAATTATGGTGAAATTAAAAAGTTATCGCCAGTTCTTCCCTTTTGGAATTTTTCTTTGGCAAAACCTTTTGAATTGGATTTATGTATGATGCGAGATTTCAAAAATCTAAGCTTTATTTATCAATATTAATACATGTAATTGATTTAAACCTAACAAGGCAAATAGCTATGACCTAAGGCATTAATCACCACTACTGTCCACTCTTATGTGTGAAATACTTACCCGGTTGATACTTACCTGGCTTCAAGTAATTATCAATTTTTATATGGCTTATATTTTTATATCTTTTTGAATCAGACGGTAAAACTTGCTGTTAAGTTCGGAACCATCATGAGAGCAAACAATAGTGAAAAATGGTCACACACACACACACACCCCTGAAAAATTCAGGAGCCAAGTGGACCCCATTTTATAATGGATTAAGGGCTGTAGCAGATAGGGCTATAATGGAGTTGCATTGTAATTATTAACTCACAATGTTTGCATTGTACTGTCCGCCATTTGATTTTAATGCAATTCTTCAGCATGACAAGGATTAACTACCCTATGAATTAACAGATTGCTGACCCCACCCACTGACCTCTCTCCACTTTTGATATAAATCCCTGTCATGCTGAATAAAATTCTCTGCAGAGCAGCATTAAAATCAAAGGGCTGATAGTACTGGATTCACTCATTTTAGGATAATCATTATTTTTAAAATCATTCCATAAACAACTGTGGCTTAAATGAGACAAACAGGTGGTGTAGACAAAGATCAGACTGAACACAAACTGCCAAAACAGGAATATTCCGGGTTCAGCATGAGAAGGGTAAAATGGCATTACTTTGCAAAATTTATGTCCAGTAACACGTAACAAAAAAGTGTTACATAGTTTCGACATTCTAGTCAACAAACCAAAAATGCTTCTCATTAACATATATTTGGATATCAATGTCAGCCATTGTTAGAGTTCATGGTTCACTTACAGTCTAAATGAATCATTTGATTGATTGACTGCTTCTTTGATTGACAGTCATGATCAATTAATTGTATTACAACCTCTGATCAAATGTAAACACCACAACCATTTCAAATTGTAAGTTACTTTTCCGATGAAATTGCAAAGAGCTCTTAGTAAACATTTATGAAAGGCATAATTACAAAACCAAGGTATGTAGTGAATTGCTGACCAAGCTCACTGGCATTTGCTAAGGTAGTTTTACTGAGAAATTAAACATCATTAGCTATCATAATATATGGTGAGAGGTACTAAACAAAAACTAAACTATTGATGGGTGACCTTAACATCATAACTACGGTTTCAATGAAATGTATCTGCATTATCTTTGTCATCCGCAATGGAAAGGATGAGTGCCGCTGTCGGGTATCGAACCCGGGACTTCTAGATTGACAGTCCGATGCGCTACCAACTGCGCTATTACGGCGACACTAGTAAAAAAAAAACGCTATCTGATTTGTTATTGGTATTTATCAGTGATCAATCCAATTTGCACATAGATGTAGTAACTCAGTTTAGTTGTACTCTCACTTGATCAATTCTTCCTCTACATTTTGAATTATTTTGGAAAGCATTGTTGGAAAGAATTATTTTCTTTCCCCATAATGTTAACTACCTACTCAATATTATGATGTCTGCATTTATTTCAATATGTCTACAACTACTATCAATTTTGACCATGTCTTCTGGTATTGGGTTAGGCATTTCCCACAATCCATCCTTTTAATGCCCCTTAGGCAAAAAGCTATGGGAAAAATTGTGGAAAATAAGGAAATTTCTTGTAGCAAGACAATTCTTCATTGTTGGCGATGTTTCTTACCCAAGGAGGCAAAGACTTTTAAAGTTTCAACAACTTAGAATCGACCTTGTTATTCTCTTAGAATTCGGACTAGCCTAAAATTTGTTGTCTGTTAATGGATAAACACATGTTCTATATTGTTCCCTTCAGCTGTGCATGAAGACCATGTCCATCTAAAAAGTGGTAAGAAAATACCATGCGGTATAGTTGTGTGGAGTACGGGGCTGGCCCCAAGGGGATTTGTTAGGGACCTGGATATACCTAAAAATAGTAGGGGACAGGTAAGTTAACTTCTTGTCAATATCTAGACATTTGATATTCTTTAACTTTCTATGACATTCACCTATTGCTGACCATAAGAGAAGTTTTCCACAGTACTAGTATCAGTATGTTCTTACTTGCTGGTTTGACGTGAATTTAACCCTTTCCTGTTTTTCAAAATTTTAGACATGTCCAAATTCAAAGGTTTTGCAGATGACATTTCAAGATTGATTTTTATTTGTAAAATAATCATTCTGTAGGGTTGAAAAATGTGGAAAAAGAAGAAATTGCTTGTTACAAGCCTTTTCTTCTTTTTACACAATTTTTTCTCAAGTATAAAAACACAGGGTGTTTAAAACCAGGGATTAAATAGGAAAGGATTAATATACCTTGATCATCCTGACGTTTTTTTGCATTAACCCATTCCCACACTAGCACTTTTTTATTCCCAAAAGAATTTGATCTATGGGGAACACTGTGAAAAATGAGGAATTTGCTTGTTAAAAGCAATTTCTTCATTATCCACAATGTTTTCTACCTCAAAAGATAAAAAAATATCCACGAACTTTAAACTCCCGTACACAACTTTGTCAAATTTGGACTAGTCTATGATTTTGTTGTCTGGTAATGGGTGAAGGTCTCTTTATCTTGTAAAATATAAAAGTAATACTCATTATCATACCCCTCTTTATGACAATTTTGAAATATTTGTAGCGTATAAGGTTTTATTGAAGAAAACAAAGTAACTCTTTTAAGCTTGTTGTGCACACAAATTTTCTTCATGGTATCCAACACTACAAAAAGGCTTGGGCACCTGAATACAAATATTATTTATTTACAGATTCTGACGGACAGACAGTTAAAAGTGTTAGGAGATGAATTTGGTGATGTGTTTGCTATTGGTGATTGTGCAGATATCCAGGAGTATCCATTACCTTGTACAGCACAGGTATATTGTAGTCATGTATTGTAGTCATGTATTGTAATCATTGTGACTTTTCTAGAAGTGCTGTTAGTTCAGGTCAAAGAATACACTCATTTGCATGCACTTAAAAGTAAAAAATTGGTTGGGACAAGAGGATTATCTTATGTCTACTATAGGACAGGTGCACATTTTAGGGATAAATGTAAGAAAGGATAATCTCAATTTTTTACACACTAGAGGAATTATATTACGGAAAACACTGGTAGACATTAGGAAAATTTGCATGTAACCAACAATAATATATCTTTTTATGCCCCCCCGCATCAATAAGACAGGGGTATATTGTTTTACCGGTGTCTGTCTGTCTGTCTGTCTGCCAAACTTAACCTGCCAACTAAACATTTTCATATAACTTCAACCCTGATTAAGTTACAATGCTAATATTTGGTATGTAGATAGGTCTCAACAAGGCACAACTGGGGAAGGTCATTTCGTCAAGGTCAAAATTTTAACCCTTTTCCCTAAAACAAAGAAAAAAAACAATGGAAATTACCCGTTTCTAAAGAATTCCTGTTTTGGGGGCATGGTGTTTCACAGACACATCTTGTTATTATAATGATTTTATACCCTACTTAGTTACTATTTTTCATTTCAAGCATAATTTTCATAGGGATCTATAGCTGTTTTCAAGTTGGACCTTAGTCAAAAGTGATTCCTCAAAACATGTCATAACTTTCTAATAACATTTGAGTTATACTTGTGTGTAACTATTCAACAAAAACTCTACACATACTAAATTTCCCTCAAAATTTTATAATACATCCATTTACTTTGAGTACATGATGAATTTGTCTGAATGTAGGTTTATAATGATCCTATATAAGCTGGTATAGGACGTCCATATTGAACATTAGAACATTATCAATGAGGTCCTTCAAATGTCTTTTAACCCATTCCCACACTGTGATGCTTTTTGATGCACCTCAAAGAAAACCATTGAGAAAACATTGTGTAAAATGAACAAGCAATTTCTTCATTTAACACAGTGTTTTCTACCCAGAGAGTTAAAAAATCATAAATTTCATAAACTTTAAAGTGTCATCTGCAACATCTTTGTCATCTGCAACTTCTTTCAATTTAGACCTGTCTAAAATTCTATCGTGTGGGTTAACTGTTTCCTGACATAATGTTGTAGGTATATGTTGATTAAAAAGATAAATTACATCCTTTAAAGCCTTCCTACAATGCCTTTTAATGACACATAAAAGTCAACAATCTGCTCTGTCCTCAGACTTCCTCTGCCTATAACTTCCATGTCAATTTTTTGGTAGTACTGGTTGTGTTATACCTCTCTAAAACTTGGCATCCATGAATCAATTTACTCAAGCTTCAGCCTGTGGCACCACCCCAAAGAAAAAAAGCTTTGGAAAACATTGTGAAAAATGAAGAAATTGCTTGTCTAAGCAATCTCTTCATTATCCACAATATTTTCTACACCAAAAGTTGGAAATAATCAAAATATCATAAGCTTTAAATTGTCATCTGCAACTCCCTCCAATTTGGACCAGTCTAAAATTTTGCTGTCTGGTAATGGGTTAATGAATAAGTCTTCATTTCTCTATCTTTATTAGCCATTTTAACAGCTTGCAAAATATAAACAAAAGGGGAATGATTTGACCTGAATTTGGCTAGGGCATTCTGTGACCCCATAAGAAATACTTTCTTGTGAAGAAAGCTTTGTTTACAAAAAGTTATATCCATACAGGATAGTTAAAAAACAACAGGATATGTAATTAAGCAATGCCCCATGCTATTTTGTGGAATCACTTTTGACACAAGACTGTACAACAGAGACTGGCTTTGTTTCCTTAGAAACAATTACTGATACATCTATTTGGACTAGTCCAAAATATTAATGTTTGGTAATTGGTCAATTCTTGACAGGAGAAACTAAAATGAAAGTAAACAATGCTCATATTTGGCATGATGATACATCTCCATAATACGCATCTCCTCATGTCAAAGTCAATGTCATGTGATACTCTATTAAAACTCATGTACAATTCAACAACACTTTTCATAGTTAATGCAGGGGCATTGTCTTTCACAAACACATCTTGTTCTTATTGCTTTGCATTTTACAAAAGCTAGAGTTTCTTTATTTGTTTTTAGCGCGCTATATGACCTCAGCTGTCGATGTACTGTAAAACCCCATTCATTGTTTCATTGACATTTCACTATTTTACAAGATTTTTTTCTAAATCTAATAGCATCAATCATTTTACACTTTCCTGTACAATCACTGGTTTTAATGCCTTGTGATTTTATACTTGAGAAAACATTGTCGGAAAAGCAGAAATTGCTTGTAACAAGCAATTTCTTCTTTTTCCACAATATTTTCTACCCTACTGAATGGTTATTTTTCAAATTAAATCCACTTTAAAATTTTGTCTGCAAAACCTTTGAATATGGACAGGTCTACAAAATTTTGAAACAGGAAAGGGTTAAGAGATTTGTTGCAATGATAAGAAAAAATCTTTGCACATGCGTGTCTTACTTCCCAAAATGTAAGACAAACATAGGTTGTCCTACTATAGGATTAGCATGGTAGATATGGAAGTTCCATTTTAAAGTAACCAAATTAAAAAGGCAATCAGTTCACTTCTATTAATCATGTTCAAGCCAGAATCTTTTTTCAAGATCATGTTAATGTTAAACATGTGTATTGTTTGTTTGTTTTACCTTTTGTGATTTATGTCTTATATTTTGCCCAAGGCATATTTTGCTAACATCATAGACAATAGCTGCTATTATGGGCTATGCATTTGAAAAGAAACTCCTCTTTTCATTTTTTCACAAGTGCAACACCACACCAACAAGCTTTATCATCACCCTTAGTATGTATGTCTATTTATTTATGGCCACTGCTGCAACACAACACATGCTGATATGAGCAATGCCCGAAGAAGATGGTTAGATGTTATAGGGGTTAGTGCTAGGAAACAGCTCCACCTGGTTCTTTAACATACTCGATGTATATCACCATCACAAGGGGTCTCGGTTTCATTTTCAATCTTGTTTCCTTAAGTCTTTTCTTGAGGGTTGTAAAAAAAGTAGGATAGAGGTGTAATGGGTTAATATCTTTTCAGGAGTTCATTAACCTATTACTAGATGACACAATTTTAGAATATTCCATATTGAAAAGAGTTGAAGACAACAATACTTATTTAATATAATTTAAAAATCTGTGAACTTTGAGGTAACAAGCAGTTTCTTCATTTTCAACAATGTTTTCCAAAGCTACTCTCTTGAGGGGCATCAAAAAGGGAGAATGTGTTGGTTAAAATCAAAGGGCTGAAAACACTGGTATGCCTGATTGTAAGTTTATAGTTCTTTTAAAAAGAACTTATGTACAAAAGGAACAAACATGTGGTGATGACTAAGATCAGGCAGCACATTATGTGCAAACTGTTCTTTCTTTTTGTCTCCTCGCAAATAAGGAATATTCAGTTCTTATAAACAAAGAGATAATTTCTGTTATTTTGAAATGATGTATGTATTATTCTTTATTAAATGAAGGTTGCTGAGAGAGAAGGAAAGTTTGTTGCAGATTTGCTAAACAAGCCCTCAGACAAGGTGTTTGAATTCAGTAGTGCTGGAATGCTGGCCTATATAGGGAAATATGAAGGCTTATCAGACCTTCCAGACTTCAAATTACAAGGTATGTTCACCCATTACTAGATGGCAAAATTTTAGATATTATGTGTAGATATATATGACCCCTGTAACCCATCATTCCCACATAGTCTTGCTTTATTATGCCCCTAAAACAAATGGAAAAACATTGGGGGAAATGAAGAAATTGCTTATTTCTAGCAATTTCTCCATTATCCACAATGTTTTTCTACCCAAAAAGACAACAATCTTTAAAGTTCCTTTAACTATAAATTGTCATCTACAACTTTCAGTTTTGACCAGAATAAGATTTCGTTGTGTAACAATGGGCTAATGAAAATTCTTCCCTTGGCCTTCTAATGAATCAAATATTTGAAAATGAGTAGGATCTTGCAGAGGATCTAGCACAGGTCAATCAGAATTATTGACAAAATGAATGTGTAATAAGAACAAATGACCATGTTGCATTCAGAATATTGACATGAACTTGTGAATTTCAACCCTGGTCAGCCTGTTCTATAACAAGCAATTTCTTCTTTTCCACAATAATTTCTACCCTACTAAATGATTATTTTTCAAATTAAATCCACTTTAATTTTTTGTCTACAAAACCTTTGAATTTGGACAGGTCTAAAATTTTGCCAAATAGGAAAGGGCTTACCAGGTTTTCAAAAGGGAAAACCTGGTAAATGAATAGGCAGCAGTAGGGTGGCTGGACAGTTGGTTGTTTGCCTGGGCAGATATGAACATTACATTGTGTGTGCAATGAATGAAATTTTCAGAAAATGTTTGTCTTCATGTGACCCCCGGCTTCAATGATGCATCACATTGATTTTGAGGAAGCCATTGAGAACCTGTTTTTTGTAGCAATTTGTCTGTTGTCATGTTTTGTATTGCAGGGTTTCCATCATTTTTCCTGTGGAGGTCAGCGTATCTTACCAAATTAGGTAGTTGGAGACTTAGAATGCAGGTACCGTTAGACTGGACCAAAACTTTGATGTTTGGACGAGACGTCTCACGATTTGAATGATTGATCTTAGAGCATAATCATGATATACAGTACTTGGGTATTGGAAAGTACATGTATTACAATCAGTGTTCATCATAGTGTTACCAATATTAGGAGAATTTGTTTAACCCATTCCCACACAATCCCTCCTTTTTATCCCCCCCCCTCTCCTGAGAAAAAAGCTTTTGAAAACATTTTAGAGAATGAAGACATTGCTTGTATCAAAAATTTCGTCATTATCCACTATGTTTTTTATTCAAAGAGACAAAAAAATAAAATTCAATCAAGTTGAAACTGTAATTTGTAACTCCTTTCAACTTGGACCAATCTAATTATTTGTTTTGTGGTAATGGGTTAAAGTGCAAAAAATGTTATCTCATTTGAGAGGTGAGGGAAATTGCAATTTCTCCTTTCCCACAATGATTTCCAAAACTTTAGTGTTTCAAAACTCAGGTTTGTGTGATCTTAGGCTGTAATCAATAAATCCCTTGTCACCCTTTGGATAAAAATTTCATTCTCTCTTTGGCTACTTTACCAAGTTTCAGTACTGTAAGATTTGTCATTATTTTACCTTTACCTATTTATTCAGATTTGTAGTTTGGCACAAGGGAGGGGCAATAGGACAGTGTCTTTAGTGTTGACTCATTTTCACACAAGCTGGCATTAATTGCATGAACGAAACAATCTTATGGTAAACATTGTGAGAAAATGAGTTGCTTAAAGCCAGCAATTTCTCCTATTCATACAGTGATTTCTACTACAGCATTTTTTCAATTAGCTCATTCCCATACAATCACATTTCTTGATACCCTTGAAAAAAAGCTTTGGAAAACATTGTTGAAAATGAAGAAATTTCTTGTTACAATTATATTAATTGTTAAAATCATATCAAACTGAAAATTGTGATCTGCAACTTCTTTCAATTTAGATCAGTCTATAACTCTGTTGCCTGGTAATGGGTTAAAACCATTACTTCACAATCACCCTATTCACTACACTGAAAAAAGCCTGGGAAAACACCATGGAAAATGGAAGAGTTACTGGAAATAGGCGATTTCTTCATGATCCACAAGGTTTTCGAAAGCTTTTTTTCTTGAGGGACGTAAATAGGTGGATTTGTGTAGGAATAGGTAAGCACTATTGGCATTTTTGTAGCTATTTGTTTTATGGGCTTGTTAGAATGTGATACTTTGATTGTATTTGTACTTCTATTTTCTACTTCTATATTCTTCCTCTTACTATCCGTCATGCAGAAAGGAACCAGGAACTCAAATGTAATTCATTTCAATGGATTTCACATTTGCACGAAGTATACACTCAGGTCAGTCTGTTCAATTGACCAAGCACTGGCCCTGCCTACTTTAGCCCCACCCATTAACTCCGACAGGAAGTTCTGCTTCTATTTCAAACAGCGCTATTTAGGAAAATTTGTAGCTTGTAGCATGAAACAAAATAGTAGAATAGTTAGTAGGCGACCTTAATGTGATAACTACAGCTTATTCAAGTTGTAGTTACGATGTTTAAGTTGCCAAACCAACAAGGAAGCTTAACAAAATGGCGGCCAATTTTGGAGTTCAAAGCTGAATGACTGATTTGGTTGGTTGATTGATTCCTTGATAAAGTTTGGATAACTAAATGATTGATCCGTTGTTATATTGCAGAAAATTCCAATGTTTTCATGATGTCACAATTCTCTAATTATTGCCATGTCCCTCAAGAATAAAGCTTTCTTCTTTATCCACAAAGGGTTTTTTTATCCACAAAAAGACATTTTAAAAATTTTGTCATCTAAAAATTTTGGTCTACAACTTCCTTAAATTCAGAACAGTCTTAACCCTTGTCATGCTGAACCCAGAATATTCCGGTTTTTGCAGGAGGTGTAGACTAAGATCAGACTGCACGTTTGTGCAGGCTGATCTTAGTCTACACCTCCTGCTCATATTTTTCCTTCCCGAGTTGTTAATGAGGTTGATTTCTAAATGAAATATTGATTTTTTTAACAAAAAGATCTATCAGTGCTCTCAGCCCTTTGATTTGGCATTAATTCAGTATGGTAATTTATACAGCATGACAAGGGTTAAGAATTCGTGATCTGTTAATGAGTCAATGTACAAAAACCAGTTCCTACTTTGCAAGGTTCTAAGATTTGGATATTTTTTATTTATTTTTGTAAATCAAAACATTAGACCAGTCTTTGGCTTTAATTTTGTAAATAGGTTTACTGCTTCTTCAGGACGTAAAAACTAGAACTGTGTGATAATCTGTTAATTAATCACAAAATGATAAAATTTGAGACTGGTCTAAATTGAAAGAAGTTGCAGACAACAATTCCAAGTTAATGGAGTTTCAAAAATATTTGTCCTTTTGGGTAGAAAACTTCATGGGAAATGAAGAAATTGCTTGTTGCAAAAAGCATCAAAAGCAGGGTAATGTGTTAATTGGTCAAATGGTTAGAAATTCCAGGTATAAAATGATATCTTCATAATACTGTGATAAAATATCATAAGTGCTTATTCTTTCTTTATACTTTAATGATTCATTTGTTAAATAAATAAACTAATGCTAAAATGTCTTATGTGTTGTGTGTTTGTATTATTGTTAATTTTCAAAGAAGAATTTGACGTTTTTCGGTATGTCGTCTGCTTGTCTTATTGTAGTTCTCATTCCCAAAGCAAATGTTGAAACTGTTCCAAATTGAAAGAGGTTGCAGACAACATTTCAAATTTCATTTTGATTGAACAGTAAGTGTAAAATAGGATAGACATTTTTATGAGAAAAGGAGAAATAGTAACAGTTTTCCATGATATTTTTCAGAGCATCAGAAATATCAATGAATGATAGTGAGTTAAGTATTCTAAGACCTAAGTCCCGGATTAAAAACAGCAACAACAAACAAATACAAAAACAAAATTTTGGCATATTAAACCACTACAAAGACAAAATTTTAGACAAGTCTAAATATAAGGGAGTTGTAGATGATAATTTCAAGTTTGTAGAATTTTCAAAATATTTGCCTTTTAGGTTAGAAAACATTGTAGACGATGAACAAATTGCTTGGACAAGCAATTTGTTCATCGTTCACAATGTTTTTCAAAATTTTTCTCCTAGATGGGCGTCAAAAAGTGGGACATTGCAGGAATGGCTTAAAGCGACTTATGTCAGGAAAACAACTTTATCCTGTTTTAATTCTTTGTTGACAATATATAGGATGAGCAGTTTGTGGCTTGCATAGAATACTTTGGTTGTATTGGGTTGAGAAATGAGAGCAAACCATGGCTAACTATACCAGCCGTCTAGATAAATCTGGAATACTATCTATAGTCGCGTTTAGCTATAAACAATCAATCACTGACATTGAGTTTTATAGAAATAAAACAGTTTTACAAAAGCAATGTTGGGAATAAAGAAGGTGGTTGTCATTATTATGCATTCAAAATCGTATTCTAGTCCGTCAAAGTAGAGCTATAGCGATGATAATGCGTCCGTCCATTTGTATTATGTTTCCCGTTAATATCCAGTGTGATTAAGTTTTTAGGTTCTTACCTCAATGAAAACAAAAAACTGTTCATTACCCAAATAATAATTCAATTTTGATACGGGTTTGATAGAAAGAAAATTACGTTCAGGATGTAGACAGGATGTAGACATTGAAACTGAACTGAGACAGCTTTGCTCAAAGTTCAAAATGATATCCTCATATACCCATTCCCACACAGTGACACTTTTTGATGCCCCTCAAAAAAAATTAATTTTATACAATGATTTCTGCCCGGAAAGTTGAACAAATCTGAAATTTCATAAACTTAAAATTGTCGTCTGCAACTCCTTTCAATTTAGACTAGTCAATCTGGTAATAGGTATAGGCATTAGTCGATAACTGTGTAACTATATTGGGGCTTCTTCATCTGTTTTTCTTAATTTGTCGACAGCCTTCGACACCACTTATTAAATCATTTAGAAAACTGTGTGTCCGACAAAGCTCTCGGCTGGATTAGTAGTTACCTTGGTGGCAGATCCCAAACTTGTCTTTTTTGAAGGAGAGCAGCAAGAGCTTATTTTAATGAAATACAGCATCCCTCAAATAATCAAAACACGTACAATTTCTATGAGTGATTCAAATATACAGCCAAAAAATATACTAGAAATCTTGATGTATTTTCATAACCACACATGGACTTGGAGAAGCAAGTAAATATGGCTGGAAATCGGCCTGCTTTCAGTTTATTGATGGATTGAATGGGGTTTAACGCCACTTTTAACAGTATTTCAGGCATATCGCGGCGGCTAGAGTACGCAACAATCGATCCCTTGTATTTCTCACACCAATTCTACCAGTACATCCTTTCCTTGCCTCAAGCTGTTATCCAACTTAGGTTTAAGAGTATCCAGCCATTTGTGAGAGGCAAATGTCGGAAAGGATATGTGCCGCCGCCGGGGATAGAACCAATGATATCCCATGGTTTGAGATCGGAAGTCCGATGCACTGCCGACTGCGCTATGACGGCGGCTCCATCATAAAGGAGGACATTTTGATTGTTTGATGATTCACGTCATTAGACACGTTTAACGTAATTCAGACTCTTTGCGGCGGATGGAGCAGGCTTAAAATGGATTCCTGGAATCAACGATTACCCACCCATAGGTGAGAGACAGTTGGGGAATATTGGACTAGTGGAAAATTACTCCGCGTAGATGCAACAAAAATGTTAATCAATTCGTTTGTAACATCTAGATTAGACTACTGTAACTCCGAACTTGTTAGAATTCCTGATATCGAATCTTGATAATCTTTAAATTCCGAAGGAACTTTATCGGCTTCCAATATGTAAGCGTATTGAGTGCAAAGTTCAAATGCCTTGGACGTTTTGAGCCCTCTGTATTTAAAAGATATAGCGCAAGTGCACAGACCCGATAGTGGATGAGCTATAAATAATTGTACCGAGAAACAAAACTGTTATATCAGGTAACCAAGGTTTTGGACATGCTGCGCTTTTTTAGCTCACCTGAGCACAGCGTGCTGAAGGTGAGCTGTTGTGATCGGCAAATGTCCGGCGTCCGTCTTACCGTCCGTTAACTATTATTAAATCAAAGTACTGAAAGCTGACAAAGCATTATTTTATTTAGTAATCTTCTTTGTCAAAGGTTATTATGGTTAGTGGAATTTAGAAAACCTTTGCCTTGTAAGGTAGAAAACAGTGAGGACAATGAAGAAATTTGCTCGTTACAGACAATTTCTTCCTTGTCCACAATGTTTTCCAAAGCTTTTTTCTTGAGATGGTTCTAAAGCACGTTTGGATGGGATCCGGTTAAATAGCATGCTTTTGAAGAAGTTTTCTATAATTTGAATACAGTTAATGCATGTGGCCATAAAAGCAGTGGCAGAGTTTGCTATTTTCCTGAAATAATAACTACTTTTTATGGCGTAGACATTCAATGGATTTATTGGTTAAGCCTCCAGTGGCAGTTTGCACTCTTTTGAACTCTTGAGAAGACTTCAAAAGATGGTATGTTATCTGAAGTAATCAAAGCTGACGCTTTGCTAGCTAAAAATATTCTCCTCATAAACCATAAGGCCTAGAGCTTTGATATTTGGTACATATCATCTCCTATTCAGAGCATCCCTAATGACCTTCTACCACAATACTTAAAAGAATTACTATACTCTGAAAATTAGACCTTTTTTGTGCGATCCCTGATTTTACAAAGAAAATCTTCTCCTCCCATACCATTAGGCCTAGAGCTTCAATATTTGGTATGTATCAGAACCTATTGACCCTCTACCAAAAATTACTTTACTCTGAAAATTAGACCTTTTCTGTACGATCCCTGATTGTAGAAAGGAATAAAGAAGGAATTCTTTAAAAATCTTCTCCAAAACCACGAGGCCTGGAGATTTGTTATTTGATACATATTATTACCTATTGACCCTCTACCAAAATGCTTCAAAGAATTACTATACTCTGAGAATTAGCCCTTTTCTGTGCGATCCCTGATTTTACAAAGGAATAAAGAAGGAATTCTTTTAAACTCTTCTCCTCCCAAACCATGAGACCTAGAGCTTTTTATTTGGTACATATCATCACCTATTGAACGTTTACCAAAATACTCCAAACAATTACCGTATTCTTAAAATTAGCGCTATGTGGTGAAATCATCAATATACCGAGGATTTAAAGGGTAAATCCTTAAACATCTTCTCCAAAATTATTAGACAGAGGGTTTGCTATTTTGTATATATCGTGAAGCCAATAGAACTATCATACTCAGGGGAGCGATTTAGGATCATCATGGTCTTCTTGTTTCAAATTTACCGTACTCTCCGCCAACCTTCAAAATCTAGTGTACTTTCCACCAAGATTTACCGTTCTCTTGTTCATTCTTCGAGATGTACCGTACCTTCTGTGCTCTGAGGTGCATTCCTGTCGTCTAGATTCTCGGGATTCTTATTGAAACTTTTAAGATAAAATCTTCTTTAGATCAAGATCTTTAACCGCTAAATTCGAATCTTATGAATTCTTATGGAGGAATTTCGGCGTTCTCAGCTTTGTCTTAAACGAGTAGCCTTGACAACGTGGAATGTTTTCCTTTAAAATGAAAACTTGGTTCTTAAAGGCAGGCATCAATGTTTTGGGGTTGTTTTTTTCTCACGAATATTCCCACTCATATACTATTTCAATACAATATTCTGAAAAGTAGATTTGAGAAAATCAGAGGTCGTATAACAGAATAATCCCTTTAAGCCCACGTAGGATTGTGATCTATTTTTAGATTAAGCCGAGACAGTTTCACAGAATATTGGGCAATTCACGCGGTACGTAAAACCACTAGAATACCGCATTCAGTTTGAATTTCCTCAACCCAACGTCATCGTTACGTCATCAGGAGTTGCGTCCGCTAGCCGTTGTCTGCGCATGTCATATTCTCCGAAGATTGACCTGTCACTTCGGGACCGTATCACTTATCCTGATTGGGTTAAATATTATTACGTCGTAGGCATAACTCCATATTCTATCGCCAAAAAGTAGCAAGTGGATAATTGCAATAAAACTTACAATTGTGGAGAAATCAAACTTAACCGTCGCCAAAAGTTAATTAGAAAAATAATTATTTTAAATTGCGAAAGCATTCACATCTTACATGTGCTCCAAGAAGAGGCATCAAGAATTCGAAGCGTGCATTTTTCGGGCGCTGACATTTTGAAAGTAGTTCAACGGAATCGGCCGAGTTGTCACGAATGACACTAACCAGAATGCGTTATCTACCGATAGATGGCATTTTTCGAATACTGACCTATCTAATTTGAGCATTCTGGGTAGTGTCAATCGTGACAACTCGGTCGATTCCGTCGAACTACATTCAAAATGTCAGCGCCCGAAAAATGCACGCTTCGAATTCTTGATGCCTCTTCTTGGAGCACAGGTAAGACATGAATGCGTTCGCAATTAAGAATAATTATATTCCCAATTAAATTTGGGCGGCAGTTAAGTTTGATTTCTCCACAATTATAGGTTTTATTGCAATTATCCACTTGCTACTTTTTGGCGATATAATATGGAGTTATGCGTACGACGTAGTAATATTTATCCCAATTTGGATAAGTGATACGGTCTCGAAGACAGGTCAATCTTCGGAGAATATGACATGCGCAGACAACGACCCAGAATGCTCAAATTAGATAGGTCAGTATTCGTAAAATGCTACCTATCGGAAGATAACGGTTTGCTAGCCGGTCTTCAATTCCGTAGAGATCAGTTCAAAAGTGTCTTAAGCGTTAAAACGAATATAAACACTTGGCATTGCGCTAACCATTTGGTGTGACATAATTTAGGATGCTAATTGTTTCAATGTCAATTTGTTACCTTCCGTTGACTTTGGGTCATTTGCAAAAGATATCATGCGAGGTCGACAACCATATTCCGTGATATCTAGAAATAACCTTTAATTCCGCTTGATCTTTCCTATTTAACCAAAAAAACACTTTAAGCCTATCAGATTACCGCGGAGACAATATCTAACTCATGGTTAATTGTATAGACGTCCATTTGAGCATACTTTAGGCATTGGCAATCTTTTCTTATCATTTTTACAGAAACATCGATACCTCCCTTTAAGGGCTATTCCGAAATCTTATTCAGTGGAATTTTCACCTCGAGGGAAGAACTCACCTCGGTTTTGGCACACCATATCATAATCAATTTTATTTTTCCTGTATCATTATCCTCCATACGAATTGCCCAAACTTATCAAAGTAGCCCCTGTTCGTTTACGGCTATAGAGAATATGTCAAATTAAAGTTCACTGAGTATACCCGGAACTTAATTTAGTTAGGCTATCAACCATACAGAGTTAGGCTATCAGCCATACAGAGTTAGGCTATCAACCATACAGTCGGGCTAGTAGGCTTAGTGATAAGCCTGCTGATTTTTTGAAACAGAAAGTGGTATAAACCGTCCCATAACATCCGCATCTCCCCTACCCCCCCCAAAAAAAAAATTAAAAAAGGGGGTTTGGCCAAAAATATTGTAGAAAATGAATAGATTACTTGTTACTAGCAATTATTTATTATTTGTCGTGCTTTCTACCTGAAAAGACTGTTTTAATTTCATGAACTTGCCGTCTGCAACTTCATTGAATTTAGACCAGTCAAAATTTTTGGGGGAAATGGATTCATCCACTTTATTCATTTTTTTATAAGCACCATAGATTGAAAGGAGTTGCGGACGATAATTTAAAGTTTATGAAATTTTGGATTTCTTCAACACTCTGGGTAGAAACATTGTGGAAAATGAAGAACTTTCTTGTTGCAAGCAATTACTTTATTTTGCACAATTTTTCCCCAATTGTTTTTCTTTGTGTGGGAATGGGTGAAAACTGACAAATTGATCTTACCAAGTATAGGACGTGTTGGGAACACTGTTAAGCCTATTATAACATGAAAAAAATTTAGACTGTTGTTTAATGCTTCTAGCCATAAATGTTTAACAAAAAGCCCGTTGAAAATCGAAGCGAGTCATCCTGTTGGATTCCATTAGCGTGGAAAATGGAGTAAGTTGGACTGGGCCAGCGATTGGTCAATTAAGAATCCATTCCAATTCAATCTTGCCTTTTTTTACGCCCTTTAAAAAAGAGCCAAAGAACATGCGTAAATGAAGAAATTGCCCGTGACAAGCAATTTCGTCATTTTCCACCACGTTTTCTTCCTTGAAAGAAAAAAATATGAAATTCATTAGTTTAAAAAAAATCGATGCTTCTTCTTTCAGTTTTGAACAGTCTTAAAAATGAAAAATCTCTCACGAGAATGCGTTGTTAGGCGGTGAAAAACGAGTCCGAAGGACGAGTTTTTCTAACGCATAACAACGTATTCGGGAGTGAGATTTTTCATATAAAAAAAAACAGTTGATTTTTCTATTTATTATGTTTGTTTATTATATTTGTTTTAAGCAATTTCTTCTTTTCTAAAATGTTTTCTCAACCATAAAAAACACAGGGACTTAAAAACAAGGCATTGAACAGGAAAGTCAAATTTTTGTCCTGTTGTAATCAATAATGCAGGAATCGAAGACCTTTGGGGACATCTCACAAGTAAGCAGAAAAATTATATAAAAAGAAAAAAACGCGTAACGGTATCACCGAGATAATGCGAAAGGTTTCGAACCTAGTATAAATGCTCAGACTTGGTCAAGGTCTTTCGCTTTATCGTATTTCTCCTCAATGCCGAATATCCATTCTACCTTACTAAAAGGATCGTTTTGTCATATGACTCATAGCCCCGAGCTGAATCCGACTGAACACACTGTTCCCTGCTCTCTCCCTCTCCCAATTATCTCTATAATCTTTACGGAATTTTTTAGATGGTCCATCTTCGCATGACGCGTCCCAATTATGGATTATATCAATTGTAAGTATATTAACCCGTTTCCACACAGACCCCGCATTTTAACACATCGAAGGTATCGAGCAACTTCTCTTCCCTAACAATCTCTTTTTGATGCTTTTTTACAGTTTTACATACTTGATAAATTGGTGCCTTTGTATTCTTTAAATATGGATCAGCCAAAGCCTCTAGAGGTCTCTCATTGTAAGAATACCTTTTTATGACTCACAAAATTCGAGTAATTTATGAAGCACTATGGAGTGTTTAACAACGAAATTTCGATAATGAATCTTGAATGAAAAATCATATCGAATGTTGGCATTGCCGCTTCAACTATTAAACAAGTAGCCTACACAAACATAAGTCATTTTAGACTATCTATAAGGAGAGGGGGAGACACAAGATAGAGGCCATCGCTGCCGTTGAAAATGTAAAAGAACCATTTCAGAGCATAAAACACAAACATTATTTATTTTACAAATCGCAAGTTCACTGTTAAATCTTAAAAAACAACCTGATAAAAACGTTATCACCCAACTTGATTGATTGATTGATTTAATGATGTTTAACGCCACTTTTAATAATATTTCAGTCATGTCGCGGCGGCTGGAGCATCTACAATGGATTCCTGGTATTTCTCACACCAGTACTACCACTGTATCCTTTCCTAGCCTCCAGTTGCTTTTGGTTTACGATTATCCACCCATTGGTGAAAGACAAATGTCGGAAAGGATATGTGCCGCCGTCGGGGATCGAACCCATGACATTCCTTTTTGAAGGATAGGAGTATGACGCGCTACCAACTATGCTATGACGGCGGCCTTCACCCAACTTAAAAAATCGCGGACGTCAATAAAAAAATCAATCGACTAATCAAACCACTCATTCTGTCCGAAATTGAGCTTTTAACTCCGCTATTGGCCGCCATTTATGTGAAAGTTTTTGGTTGGTTTAACGGCTTATACGTCGTAACTACAGCTTATAAAGCTATGTTACGACGTCTAGGTCGCCAACCAAACATTCTACTTTTTCAGTTACATGCTACTGGCGATAGACTTTGCAAAATAACGCCGTTTAAGATCGAAGCGGAACTTCCTGTAGGAGTCAGTGAGCGGGGCCAACGGAGTATGTGGGCGGGGCCGGCGATTGGTGTAATGTTTCAGTTGATTTAAACAAACAATTAACTCTTTAGAATTGTGACGAAAAGTGGAACCCGACCATGTCTCGATTTTTCAATGAGTTGTATTCAACTTTTCGTATAATCATAGATCAAAACGTGCGAGTTACGTGACTAAGACAGATTTATTTATTTATTTATTTTGGCTTAAAGAATTGACTTGCCGTTTAACCCTTCAAAGTTCATCATGTTTTCGGCTTGTATTTCTTTGTAAAAAGAATAGACATTCGCTTACAATTTATTTAGAATACTTAATGTGTAATGGTGCCTTAAAATTTATTTGCTTTGACATCCAGGTTTTAAGCCGGTCTTTTTCTTTTGACGGTTTTTGCGATTACTTAACCCAAAAAGCACAGAATAAAAATTTCAGAAGTTTGAAGGCAACAAAGACAAATATTTTTTGCTTGTAGCAAATGAAGACTTCTTATTTGTTATAGGACTGGGTGATTTGTAAGGAAACCATTGAAAAAGTAAATAACACGCACACACAGTTCGATCACAATATTTCATTCAAACGAATAATTAATTAAATGACATTAGCTATTGCCGCACCTTAGCCTGGCCTAAGTTAGCTTGGAAAAAGACAGGGGTCGGAAATATAATGAATGGTGAGAATCTTCAGCCAAGAACGAATATGTTCAGACAGTATAAATTAATAGCGGCCTTAGCGAAGCAGGATGCCATTTTACATTAAAGCTTTGTCATGTTTAGTATCATGAACAGATAGCACCTTTGTAAAACGACTTCTAAAACTATAAGATCTGCAATTTTAGATAATTCTGTATCATGAAAATCTATACTTGAAAGAGGAATCTTTCATCTTCTCTGCGTACACCTTATCGAAATATTCGCTCTGTGCCACTGTAAACCAGTTTTTCCAGTCCCCAACTTGACCTGTAAGAAACAAGTTAACCTCGTGCAAGGGTCAAGAAGATCATTAAATTTCCCTGCCAGCATATTTACTCGGTTCACCTGAACTTTTTTTTTTATACACAAAACCTGACATGTTTTCATCTTAATTTAGTAAATACGATAAGTATTTAATCTTTTCCGTATGCTATGAGGACCAGTTCTTTCGGTTTCAAACCTAACCCGTTCGGTAGAATCAATATTGTGTCCGTAACACATTTATCTGCTACGGAATAAAAGTATCCCCGATCTAGATTATTCATCCTCGGAAATCGAATAAGTAAATCTGATCCTGTGCGCATAAGCTTCAGCTTTACAACCAGGTGGACCCGAGTTCGATTTTGAGGGAGTGAATATTAGTTTGATTACCTGATGTGCGTTTATCGTTGTATTATCTACGAAGCTGAACAGAGATCTTTAAACTTTCTTCCATTGTCCTTCTTCATTGTATCACAGATTACCTTTTCTATAAATTCCGGGTTTCCTTTCCTTCCACTCAGAAACATTTTCAAGCGGATCTTTTTCCTTCTTCATCTTACTAAACTCACATTTGTCAGCTATGTCAGTTAATAGTTCCTCATCAGCTTTAACACCAAGGAAATCTCGGATCTTCTTCAACTCTGTGACACTGTCCTGTATCATATAAACTCGTATTCGTCATCTATTTTTGTTACCAGGTTTTTATAAGACTCAAAATCAAGAAATTATCGGATCTTTCACTATTCATTACTACTGTCTTGTAACGTATTAAAGGGTTTGCTTTTTTGTCGTTCTTCCTCGGACAAATGATAGAATTTATCGTTTGTCTTCCATTTTTATAAAAGATTGTAGATGACCTTGTTCTAATGAACCCATTTGGAAATAATCCGAGCGCACCTTTGTAAGCTTATGATGCCGATTCCCTTGTGTCCTTGTAAGGATGAAGGTGTACAAGGCGTCTATACAATGTGTAATGTATACACATTCAATCAATTCAAGTGACAACCATTATACCTGAATTCTATTGTGCTTCTATAGTTAAAATTCTTCTTAGAAAACAAAAGGTCTACAGAACCAGGCTTATTTGTTAAAAAGTTAAGCATGAGACGATTCAAAAGACCTCGGACACTATGGGATTACGCCAGAATTCTTCAGTAGTTTCTGTGTGTAATTAAACCAAACCTCAAAGGAAGTCACAAAAAGTGTATAAAGCGACGCATTTTGCCGTCCTTGGGTGGTTGTGAAATAAAAGATGTTTTAGTCAATGACAAATAAAACAGACAACTCAAAAATGACAGATCAATGTTTGAATAGAGAAACTGCTTTTATAAAGCAGTTCTCCATTCATCTTCAAAACAACTTTAATAACGTAAGGTTATGAAAGCAAATAATTGTACGGGAAAGGAATTTTATCGCCGTTTAACCTTTTTAATATCGTCAATGAATATTTGATAAGCTGCAGCTACCAAGGTTTGGTCGTCGACCGAAGCTATACAATATTTTTAACAATCGCCACTTGAGGTTAAAGTACCACCATTCAAAAGGCACCAAAAAAAAAAGCGGTAGAAAAGAGTTGAAAAAATTAATTGGATCAATGTGAACTGAAAAATTGAATAATTCATATTTTGTGCACGCTCCTCAATGTTAACTTCTTTTGAAAAGTGGTTTTATTCCTGGTCACTTAGAAGAGGTGGCTTCCATTTAATAGCTAATGTACCTGTTTCAAATCTTCATAGGTCAATACATATATTGGATGTTGAGCGTTGTCTCGAATAACCTTTTCCCAAGATAAAATGTAATCAAACCAAGATCCGTATTCCACTGAAATAGGAATGATTGGTAAAATTTACTATTTCCTAAAAGTTAATGTCTTGAATAATTTTCCCAAGGACCAGAAACATGATTCGAAGTCAACTTTAAAAGGAATCTTCGGTTAAGTTTATTATTTAATTAAAAAAGTTGTCTCGAGTAAACCTTTCGCAGGATAACGTGGAGTCAAACACACAAAAAGAAGACTGCAATAGGAAACTTTCGTAAAGTCAAACGTTTCCTACAAGGGAATGTCTCAAATTACGCTTCCAAAGATAGCATGTAGTCAAATACATGTACATGAACCGTACTCGACTGAAACGTAATCTTTGGTAGTGTCTGTCAATTCTTACAAGGGGTTGTCTCGGATAAAACGTTCCGAAGAAAACATTTAGTCCAATCAATGATCCGTAGTTAAATGAAACAGGAACATTTGGTAGAGACTATCATTTCCTACAAGGGGTTGTCTCGAATAACACTTTTCCAAGACAACTTGAAGGTGAAATTCATGAACTGTACTCAATTGAAATAGGAACATTGCATAAAGTCTATCATTTCCAACAATACACATTCCAAAGATAACTTGTAGTCAAATCAATCAACAGAAATAAGTTTTTGGTGAAAAACAAATATATATTTTACAAGTGATTTTACAGAGTATAAGTTTTTTGTTTTGTGTGTGTTTCTTCTTAAAGAACACAATGCCATTTTATAGATTTTTTTCATTTTTTAAATTCACCAGATAACTTGAAAAATTATGATTAAACGAAACATTTAGACTACGTGTAAATATACATTATCATACCCCCGCTTCAAAGAAGCGGAGTAATATTCGTTTTTTACTTCCATCCATTCGTTTTTCCTTCTATCCGTTTGTGACAAAAATTTTCGTCACGTTTTTCTAAGCAACTATTCATTGCATTGAATTTAAACTTGATACAGTGGTTCATCTAGGGACCCTTCATGGCGCTTACTGAATTTAGGTCCTCATATTATCTTCTTCCTGTTTTACGACTTAGATTATTTTCAGACTTTGCCTGCTAGAGTGATAAATTTTCGTTGTATTTATCACAAGAACTATATTGATAGCACTCACTTGAAAATTGATATGGAGGTTCATTCAGGGACCATTCATGGTGCTTCTGAATTTATGTCCGAAAGCAATGTACTTCTTGTTTTACGACTTAGAATATTTTCTGACCTTGCCTAGTATAGTGATTTATTTTTGTCACATTGTCTTAGCTACATTTGAAAGCATTGAACTAAAACTTGGTGTGGAGGTTAATCTTATCGTCCTACATGACGCTTGCCGAAGTAAGGTCCGAAAATAATCTACCTCCTATCTTACGACTTAGATTTTTTTCGGACATCGTCTGGTATATTGATACATTTCATTGTATTTATCCCTGCAACTTTTGATACAATTCACTTGGACACTTATATGGATGTTTATCTAGGGGTCCTACATGCGCTTACCGAGTTTTGGTCCGCAAGTTATCTGCTTCCAGTTTTACGACTCAGTTAATTTTCGGATATTACCTGGGCTATGATATATTTTCGTTGTGTTTTCTCCAGCAATTAAATGGTATTGACTTAAAAGTTTGCTGTGGAGATTCGTCTACGGACCTTTCATGGCGCTTACTGAATTTAGGTCTGCAAGTTCTCTGCTTCCAGTTTTACGGCTCAGTTAATTTTCGGATATAACCTGGGCTATGATATATTTTCGTTGTGTTTTCTCCAGCAATTAAATGGTATTGACTTAAAAGTTTGCTGTGGAGATTCGTCTACGGACCTTTCATGGCACTTACTGAATTTAGGTCCGCAAGTTCTCTGCTTCCAGTTTTACGGCTCAGATTATTTTCGGATATTACCAGGGCTATGATATATTTTCGTTGTGTTTTCTCCAGCAATTAATGGTATTGATTTAAAATTTTGCTATGGCGATTCATCTACGGACCTTTCATGGCGCTTACTGAATTTAGGTCCGCAAGTTATCTGCTTCCAGTTTTACGGCTCAGTTAATTTTCGGATATTACCTGGGCTATGATGTATTTCCGTTGTGTTTTCTCCAGCAATTAATGGTATTGATTTAAAATTTTGCTATGGCGATTCATCTACGGACCTTTCATGGCGCTTACTGAATTTAGGTCCGCAAGTTATCTGCTTCCTGTTTACGACTTAGATTATTTTCCGACATTGCTAGCTAAAGTGATATATTTTCGCCACATTTCCTCGGCAACTTGAAAGCATTGGACTGAAACTTGTTGTGGAGGTCCTATAGAACAGACATGACGCTCAATGAGTTAAGATAAAAAAGTCCTGCCTGGTATTTGTTATAGATTTTCGTAACTTTTTTCTCAGTAACTACTGATAGCATTGACTTTAAGCTTGGTGTGGAGGTTCAGATAGATGTCCAACATGACCAAGACTGAGGCCCGGAGGTATCTTTTTTTTGTTTTAGTTTATATTTTAGAAACTGCCTGGTAAAAAGCTATTTCTATTGCATTTTTCTCAGTAACTATTTATAGCATTGACTTAAAACTTGGTGTGTAGGTCAGCTAGAGATCCTATTGAGCTTACTGAAAATAGGATTACAATTTATCTACTTTCTGTCTTGTGTCTATCTGACACGGACTGGTAGAATAGATTATTTTTGTGGTACTCAACAACTATTCATAGATTTGGTTTGAAATTTGGCGGGATTTATAGGTGGGGAGGGGGTCGTATTTTACGGACAATTACAATTGTACTCACCCAAGCCTTTGATAAATCGTTTCACATAATTCTCGAATTTGCCTTCGTATTCATACCCAAGAACTTTCGAATGATGGTTGTAAAATGATACACAAATGTCTTTAGGATTTCGTCGTACCAATAGAATTTTACACTTCTGTTTAAGCGTGTTTTGGGGCAGATAATGAAATGGTAGATGTGTGTTGAGTACTCTGGGTTCTCTGACATTGTCGTACATTTGTTGTGTGATTCCTTCCAACATCGATGTTTCCTTTACCAGTTTTATACGGTCAGACGATCCATTTACTAGCATCGATGTCATTTCCCATAACCAGTGGGTCCCTGTAATAACAAATGTTTTAAACTAAGGTACTTTATCTAAAATGATAAGCTTGAAATACATAGGTTTTCTTACCCATTCAGGCCTGTGCCTTTTTTATTGTGGTTGTTTAGTCTTTCTTTCGTTTTTGTTTTGAGCTAGCAAAGCGTCAGCATTGATAGCTTAAGTTAACAGAAAAAATTTTGAGGTGATTCAAAGTTCAATGAGTGCAAACTGCCACTGGAGGCTAAACCACTAACCAGTTGAATGCATACATCATAAAAAGTAGTTCTGATGTATTTCGAGAATATAACTAACTCTATTTAAATTATAGTGCACTCTTTCAAAGGCATGCTACCTAACCCATTCCAACTCAATTCCGCCTTTTTAAGCATCTAAAGAAAATTGCCCTGTAACAAGTAATTTCTTCAATGTCCACAATGTTTTCTTCAAAATGCCACTATCTTGAAATTGTCGTCTGCAACTTCTTTCAATTTGAAAGTATAAGATTTTGACATGTCATAATGGGTTAACTCCTGGGTTACTTTAACCTAGTTTATTTGTCATGATAGCCTTTTGACAAAGAAGATTACTTAACAAACCATGCTTTGCTAGCTTACAGTACTTTCAGTACTTTCATTTGTTCTTCCTTTCTAATGTTCATTTCCCGGATCGTAATAGGTATATGGATTGATTATTCATAAATAATTGAATGCCTGAACTTAAAAAAAATACATTGTTTTATATAGTATACGTGTAGTCTTTTTCAAAAAAGTTCACAGTATAGCTAACTGTTTCGTGGGACTCTTGAAGAGCTTCAGTGCCTAACCCTCCCCCCCCCCTCAAAAAAAAGAAAAGAAAAGAAATAGTATAAAACTCACCAGACTTAGGATAGGCACATATCAGAACATCGTTTGGTTTTGCAGACCAATCAACCATGGTTCTAAACTCAGCTTCCTGGTCATCAAACACCTCATGTAAAAATGGCAACGATTAATTGACTTTATGGATAGACTTGTTTAACCCATTACCAGACGGCAAAATTTTAAACTTTTCCAAATTGAATGGAGTCGCATATGAAAATTTAAAGTTTGTGAAATTTAGAATTTTTTAACTCTCTGGGTAGAAATCTTTGTGGAAAATGAAGAAATTGCTAAACACAAACAATTTTTCATTTTCCACAATGTTTTCCACAGCTTTTTTCCTTGGATGGGTGTAAAAGCGTCACTGAGTGGGCATGGGTTAAATATTTATCATTTGTAAACAATCTTATTATCATAGTTGTAAAGGTGACAAGATTTAATGAACTCGATATCTATACTATCTTCCGAGACTTTCCAACACAATCCCGCTTTTCTAAGCCTCTAATGAAAAAAGGCGGGGAAATCACAGCAAAAAGAAAGAATGAAAAAGGGTGATTATAAATAGCAGTTTCTTCATGTCCAACAATTTGTTCTACCCACAATGACAAATATTTTTATAATATCGTCAACTTAAAACTGTCGTTTACAGCTTCTTTGGATTAGGACTGGTCTAAAATTTCTGTAATAGGCTGCATTTCATCTTAAGGAATGGGTATTCACGTTTGTCTATTTCATTAAATGGTTAAACTGTAAAGAATTCATTTAAGAAATGAAGACAAAATTTTGTATTTATTGAGCTATAAACCTTAAACTTAGCATAACATATCAGAAATACACAAAAATCAGCGTTAATAGCCGTCAAAGATGTTCCGAATGAAAACGAAATCCCAAGCTTTATAAAGTATTCTTGCAGCCACTTGGATTTTTTTCTCAATGGAATTGATCCATGAGTTTCCCTGAAAATATACGGAAAATCGGGTAAAATCTGTTCTATAATGTAAAAGCTATATAACAATAAAAGTATATATGTATAAAATTTTATATAAGTTGTCCTGAATCGACAACATTATATGAAATCAAACCTCAACAGAACACGATTTCAGCCAAATCTATGTTCTCCTTGATGTCAGCAATTTGAAAATTGCTACCACTTTGATCTTTTTAAATCGCCATTCTTTAATGGCATAAGCCTAATTTTACGGTCAGTGGAGGGGATATGTTGTCTATTGTATGGGCATTCCATGGACTTCATGTCTTTTCAATGGTCTGGATAACAGGGATAAATGATACTTTTAACGTGTATTTTTTCTATGAAACCCTTTGTTGTAGAAATTTATTTGAATTTCCCCCCCCCCCCCCCCCCCCCCCAATGAGACAATTCTAATAAGTACCCTTATAATAAGATGTAGGGGTGGAGAGTTTGAGCAAATTTTATTTAACCCATTCCCACTCAATCCCTCCTTTTTACGCCCCTAGAGAAAAAAGCTTTGGAAAACATAGTGGAAAATGAAGAAATTGCTTGATACAAGCAATTTCTTCATTATCCACAATGTTTTCTATCCAAAAAGACGAAAAAACTCGAAATTCCATCACCTTGAAATTGGCGTCTGCAGCTTCTCTCAATTTGGACCAGTCTAAAATTTTGCTGTATTAGAATGGGTTAAAGTCGAAGTGCCCATGTGCAGCCAATTTCTAAGGAACACTGTTGTAACTTAGACTGCACCATTTAGTTATTTACAGTAAACCTGGATTGCAATTTTTTGTCGTCATACACTTTGAAAAAGTATTCCGTTGCGCAGTACTAAAATAAGACCAAGTTTTCCATCATACAGTTCTTAAAATAGAACAAGGATGCAAGGATGCAAGTTAATAGGATAGTGATAAAAAATAGGCTTGTTGTATTGGTTATTTCCCTTGCATATGAAGGATATTAGCCTGATTAATTACCCAAGGGAACTGTGAATTATACATTTTTATCATTATTTTATTGTTATTGTTCAAAACTTTAAAATCTTCATTTAAGATCAAGACATTTTTGAAGGCTTTTGTAAAACTAGATAGATGAGCGCTCTTAAACTGAAAAAAAGCTGTCATAAAACAAATTAAGAGTTATCGGGGATTTTTATGGGTGGGTGAATTCAACATTTTCATCAGATTCTTGTGATGGTTCATGCTTGTATATAGCCATGGTTTGATCTCTATAAAAAATGGCGAGTTTCTATTAGAGAACACAATCTAATTTTACGAAAATCCATTCAGTGTCCCATTTTATTTCCTTTGATTACAGATACTTTATAAGGGATTGGCGATCTTGATTTTGTAATAAAACTGATTGATCTCAAACATACCCACCAAATTTTATAAAATTCCGAAATTAATGGTATAAGATGTAAACAAAATCAATGTTTACTTTCCGGAAACCGCCATTTAAAACAAAATCAATTTTGAAAAAAAACCCATAAAATTGATGGGTAAATCATACTGAAAATTATAACAAAATTCGGTGAAATTTTGAGATGAATTGTTCTGGAAATTTTTCCGTTGATGTCAGCTGTTCTGAAATTGGTAGCCTTTTCGAAAATCTTTATTATCTAAATTGATTCGAGGGTGATTCTGAACATATCTAACATATTTAGAATTATTCCGTATAAAAAGAGGCCGTAATCTTCCCCAAATTAATATTTCCTTTCATGTGTAATTTTGAAAAAGCGACAATTTTGGAAATCAAGAGACATTTTTAACAGCTATTGAACTTGCTTTATCATCCTTCAAGGAACTCGTTCTCAAGCGCTTTGAAGAAAAACATCAAGGGGAAAATAAAAGTAATATATATATGAAATTGAAAGACTTAAGGGAACCTAAAAATTGAATTGTAGGTACTTGAATAACAATCTAATATGAGACAAAGCTGTGGTATTACTTAAATGAATCCAGAAAAGTAGATGAGATTTCAAGAATTACTTTCAATTGTTTAAGAAGTATTGAAGATGACCGCATTCAAATCCCTTTGGCGGTTGGAAATTATCATATTAAACTTTACTAGTACGACACGCGTATGAAACATGACCAACTTAACCAAACATGTTACGAATTTACACAAAATTGACGTTATATGAAAAACATCTGATAGAAACTTATATCTTCACTACTTGATAATCGGTTGCCATGGTTACACGTATCTTACTTATGACGCATCCATGCACACACAGGTAGATTTTTTGCGCATCAAAAGTCCAACGATAATTGTAATTTAACCAAACAAAATTTGTTAAATTTTATGAGAACGAATTTCATAATGAATATTTTAAATATGGATCCTCAAACCGTTTTATGATAATGGGCGATTTTGTATAGTCTTATAGTTTGTTGCATGCTGCCATGGCAATGAATGAAAAATTAAATGTGTTATTGACTAACTGAAATTTTACATTGAATAGACCTAATATAATCGTGGTTATAGTAATTATATGGTAACTAGACCGAAAATAACAGTTTGTGAATCTAATTATTTTGTCGTCTGGTATTTAGTTAAATCGCTATTTGGAGTTTTAGTCATTATTCTTCTCCATCGTTTGGTCGTGTCCATCTTTATTTCATTGTTCAGCCAACCTAAAGTAACTAAAGAGCAATAATTTAAATAACCGTACTTACAAGGTCAAAAGTCGGCAGGTAATAACCGTCTAATTGTAGAATACGTAACTTCTCCCCTGTACCGTCGTCTAGTTTCACCACCGGCATCTTTCATACTAAGATAGACAACAGCACACAAGTATGCACATTTCTCATTATATATTAATGTTTTTTTGTCACAACGGGTCTAGGATACCGGGGCTATTCCAATTGCGTTGATTCTTTAAGGCGTCCTTGCGTCCGTATTTTCATCTTTAAGTATCTATCCACCCCGCCCCAACCCCCAACGCCCCAACCCCCTTGAAACTACCTGATGTATTTCAACTAAATTTCACGGGAATAATTACTGAGTGATCCTTTATCAGATTCCTTAAATAAAGGACCGGGGGATATTGCAGCACTTAGGGGCGGAGTTAATTTCCAAAAGGCGGGCTACTAGTCTTCAGACATATCTTAAAGTCGTTACTTTGAACAACTTTCATGAAAGTGTTTGGTAGTTTTCGATTACATTTTCATTTATGATCCTTAGTTGACCCTTATTAGATTCCCTAAACGAAGTTAAATTGAATAATATATATGGCTTTTATATGTGCGGCTTATTTCCTTATATATTAAAGCGAAATCTGAATATTTTTTTCCTTCTCAAGATGTATTTCAACAGTTTCATTTAAATGATTCTTTCGTGGCCTGTTATCAGATTCTCTCAAGAATAGTGCTATATATTTGTGATTTGCCTGAAGTAATTATTTTCCGGCGGCCTTGACGTCCCCGCGTTTTCTTTTTCTCTTGCACGTTGTAAACGAGTTCTTGTAGCTGTGAATAAATCTTCAGATTCTCTTTGTAAAAAATCTTATTTTAAGGAGACCCGCTATCTAAGATGTGTCAGTATTTTGAAATCCATGTTTAAATTGATTGAATTGGATTTAGCTCCACTTTAAGAGATTTTCAGTCATATCGCGCGGCTGGAGCACCTAACATTGGATTCCTGGTATTTCTCACACCAGTACTACCACTACATCCTTTCCTAGTCTCCAGCCGCTATCCCACTTAAGTTTACGGTTATCCATCCATTGAGACAAATGTCGGAAAGGATATGTGCCGCCGCCGGGAATCAAACTCATGAAATCCCATGGTGGAAGATTAGGAGTCTGACGCGCTACCAACTGCGCTATGACGGCGGCTCTTGAAATCCATGTAGTCTAAAAACTTGATACGTTTAATACATTTTTAACATATTTACACGACGTTCGTGTACTTTAGTCTTCGGCCAATTCCATCTCAGTCTCATATTAAGGGAAATATGTCCATTGAGTCTGTACCAAATTTTCACTTTATGCCAAATAACATAAGCCACGACAAAAAAAGCAACTGTTTTTTAACCAATGAAAATTGCATAAAGGAATCTAACATATAGTCACCTGAGGACTATTCCTTCGAAATTAGGTTGAAATCCATCTACAGGAAGATTTTTCAAGTTTACAGAGTACATTCTATATATTGAAGAAGCCCCCCCCCCCCTCCCTCCCACACACACAAAGCCATGGTTTTCATCCAATCAAATACATTGAAGAAATCTGACAAATGGTCTCAAAAGAATAATTCAAGAGAAATTTGATGAAAATCAATCTACTGGCTTCTGAGAAAATTTTTTTTCAAAGTTTTAACCATATACCACATAAGGTAAAAGCCCCTCTTATTTTAGACATGTTTTTCATCCTATCAAATTTTGTTTAGATATTCTGATAAAAGCAACTAAATGATCATTCGTGTAGAATTTGATTGAAATCAATCGAATAGTTTTTAAGAGAAAGACTTTTAAAGCTTTCACCATATATGGAAATTAGCCCCACCCATTAAAGCCACGTTTTTATCCGATCAAAATCCTTTAAGGAATCTGACAAAGAGTAATCCAAGGATCTTTCCTATGAAAATTTAGTTGGATTTCGTTAACTAGTTTCTGAGAAGAAGAATTTTAAAGCTTTCACCATATGTGTAATCATCTCCGCCTATGAAAGCCATGTTTTTCATACATTCAGAATTCTTTGAAGGAATCTGATAAAGGGTCAACAAAGAATCATTCCTGTAAAATTTGTTTGAAACCCATCGACTGAATTCTCAGAAGAAGATTTTCCTAGCTTTTATCACATTTGGAAACAGGCCCCGCCCGTTAAGGCCAAGTTTTTCATCTAATCGAAATTCTTTGAAGGAATCTGATAAAGGGTCACCAAAGGATCTTTCCGTGAAATTTGGTTGAATTCGATACTTCCTGAGAAGGATTTCAAAATGAACGTTTACGGAAGGACGGATGCACGACGGAAGCCAAGCCATGATTATAACTCTATCGCTTTCAGCCAGTAGATCTAAACACTGTAAAGGGTTAGACTTGCGCACCTAACCTAATAATGGGTTCTGTCGTTTTTAACGACATCACAACCACAAAATTTCTATCTAGCTACCAGCGAATTTTGTTCGGCCATCTACGGTATTTGTAAGATGCCGGAATGAACGTTGATCGAGTAGGGATTAGGACTCGACAACAAGGGTTGACCATTTAAAACCGACAGAGAGCACACTTGAGTCGTCGATTTCATACCATTTTCGCCGTTGAAAACACAGGGACTTGTCATAATTGATGTTCTTTTAATACTATATACATAAATATAGATATGGAGTTGAAGTTGACAAAAAGTACGAAAATAACTGGTACGAATAAAATGCCCTTTCTGACGCCAGTTACTGTCATTTTGTGTTGATGCATAAATGTGAAGGAAAATGGATAATCTACACGATAATTAAACTTTTTAGAACTACGGCGATATAAATATTGAAATGAAAACTGGATTATCGGGCGAATCGATCGTTATTTTGTTAGTCGGGCAATACTATGCACAGCTGCATATGGGGTTTCACTCACCTATCACCGTCAAATCTAACATCGACCTGTTTAACACCACATGCATATAGAATATTTATTTGATAACAAAAATGCGTAAAATATCAATAAGCTGAATATTATTATAACGATTGTTGAAAGGTACGAATCTTAAGTCAAAATACGTCACACTTTCGTTTCATGTGAAAGAAAACACTTGACTGGTGAAAATCAATTTAACATAAATCGCGAAACTGCACCACGGTAAATGTCCAATGAGACTGGCTGTAAGACGATGGTCAAGAGGTCAATGTGCACAGTTTTGTTCGACTAAGAAATATGACATTAATTTGCTCGACAATCCTGTCTGTAATTCAGGTTTGATATCACTTTTGCTCAAAATCGATGTTTTCCCGTGTAGATTATTCATTTTTGTTTACATATGAGTATTGTTTAGCATTTGCCTTTATTCGTAACAGGTATTTTCGTACTTTTTGTCAAGTTCAATCCCTTGTCTATATATTTATGTATTTAGTATTAGAAGAACATTAATTGTTAATCCCAACACTCGTCTTAAAGCAGGATTTAGTCGGTCTATTACCCCTTTGGACACATTCAACTTCAATGAATGTCGTAGTAAATTTTGTCCATACTAACTGAAAGTTGGTAGAGTCGCTTAGCGGCAGCTGGAGCATCTAATCATATATTCCTGGTATTTCTATAATTAGAACTGCCACAGCATCCTTTCCAAGCTTCTAGTTGCTCAAGCTTAGATTGGCTAGAGTAAGGCTATTTTGGTTGGTAACTGACGTATTATTTTTGATGAAAAAAAAAATTTTTTTTTGTTTTGTTCAATACCAAACAAAATCATGATCAACGACTTTCAAAATACCGTGTATATGAAGAGTGCGTGTCCCTTTGATTAAACTATTAATGGACTAGAAACGCATCTTGTCTAAATCTACATGACTTGTTTGTTTGTTTGTTTCCGTGTTTTGTTGTTTTTTTTTGTGTGTTTTTTTTTTCTTCTTCTTCTTTTTTGAAGATGAGTATGAATATGAATAGCAAATTTTCTACGAATCTAATTAAAAAGATATATGACATTACTGATTGTGTGTAACGTTTAAGAAACGTCATCAATTAAGGCGGGAAGGCGAGAGGCCGGAAGTGCATGGTAAAATATTATTCACAATGTGACATTTTCCAGTAATTGATACACCAATTAGGACTTGAGTACGGTGGCATAGAGTTGTCATCGCGAAAGGTATTTCGATTCATAGCTTAATTTTAAAGTTATTTATAGCTCAAATATATTAGGACCAACTTTGATTGGCTGTGTATCGCTTAACTATGAGAAAGCAGGGTCTTTTTACGCCACTCAACAAAAAAACTTTGGAAAACATTGTGGACATTGAAGAAATTGCTTGGAGCAAGCAATTTCTTCAATGTCCACAATGTTTTCTACCCTAAAAGACAAAAAAAAAAAAGAATTTCATCAACTTGAAATTGATGTCTGCATTTTCTTACAATTTGAACCAGTCTAAATTTTTCTTGTGTGGGAATGGGTTAATGTACGGATATCATAACAGTGGCCTTTGGTTAGAGTCATGAGCTCTGTTGCATAAGGGTAGAGAAAACCATAAATTCAGTGCATTTTTTCTACATTATGAAAGAGAATCGTGGTAAAAGAATCATACAATCAAAAAATAATTCACTGTTTCCATAGGTTCTAATACGAGCTAATCGGGCAGAGGACATGTTCATTTGAACTCCTTTTATTGAAACAAGAGGACCATGCTGATCCTAAATCGCTCACCTGCGTCATCTGCTAATTAAGGTACTTCTTGTATTTAAAAAAGAGAGGTCCATAGGGCCTTATCAATCACCTGAGTCCAAAGTGCACCGTGATGGTCCTAAATCACTATCCTTAATAATCTGTTAATACGAATAAATGTACCAAGTACGAATGCCCCGGGCCTCGTATTTAAGAAGACTTTTCAACTTGCTATAAATAGGCGTTTTTCAAAACTTTTGACCTCAAGGTTGTTGTCGTTTCTTACCTCAGTGCATAATCCTTAGTAATATACTATAAATCGTCCTATTCATCCCCCTATTGAACAAGTTGTAGTTATGACGTTTAAGTCGCCAAACCAACACGATAGGTTAACAAAAATGGCGGCCAATGTCGGAATTGAAAGCTCAGGTCCGGGAAGAATAAATGATTTGATTGGTCGGTTTGATTTCTTGACTGACAGCCACGATTTGTCATTTATCTTACTAGCTTGTATACGGCATGAGTACACCTACACTCATGTATGACCATAGCTGGAACAAGTATAAAACATCGGCAGAACAAGTTATTTGTGGCAAATTTATGAATATGGACATAAATAAAAGAGTAATACCCACAAATTGTATACCAGCTTATTCCCAAGAGCTTTACACCTTGAATAAAGAAAACGAGTTACTTTATGAGAAGAACACTTACCACTGTTATGTTCTGTACAGTTGAGTTTCGGAAGTTTGTGGCATGCATATAAATCTGACCATATGTAGTTTGTGATTTCCGTTTTTAACTTTAGTTTGTACACCTAAATAATTTAATAAAGCTTGAAACTGTTAAACGTGCACTTTATTGGCAATTCTATGAAACCATCTAATAAAGGCAAAGAGTAAAAATGCGATTTAAATACGCGCAATAATCAATGTGTTTACCGTCGCGCATCTTGATAATTTGTAAATATTGTGTCCCGTCGTGCAAAAAGGGGAAATGGTGAACGAAAGACTGATACCGATTTTTTCCAGATGGGTTATACCAATCTCCATTACAGATCAAACCTATAACAGATTTGGCGGATTTCATATTTTTCCACAATAAATCAGTAATCCTGCCTTACTATACAATGCTGCTGTTGACAATTCCTTACAACCTTGGGATGAGTCCGACAACAAGATCTCTCTCTTATCCTCTCTTTCTCTCTTTCTCTCTCTCTCTCTCTCTCTCCCTCTCTCCCCTCTCTCTCTCTCTCATTCTCTCTCTCTCTCTCATTCTCTCTCTCTCTCTCTCTCTCTCTCTCTCTCTCTCTCTCTCTCTCTCTCTCTTATTCTCTCTCTCTCTCTCTCTCTCTCTCCTCTCTCTCTCTCTCTCTCTCTCTCTCTCTCTCTCTCTCTCTCTCTCTCTCTCTCTCATCTCTCTCTCTCTCTCTCTCTCTCTCTCTCTCTCTCTCTCTCTCTCTCTCTCTCTCTCTCTCTCTCTCTCTCTCGCTCGCTCGCTCGCTCTTTCTCGCTCTCTCTATCTCTCGAATTCTATGAAAAGTGCACTTTCGAGTAATGGGTTAATTCACTATGAATTTGCCAAAACAGTTTTATTCCAGGTTCAGCATAACAAGGATTAACATGTTACCATAAAATCCTGTGTTTTGACTGTACCCTTTTTGACGCTATCTTTACATACACCCTCTATGTCTTCTTCTAATATGGACCAGTCAGATCCTCTAAAGATCTGCTTTTCTTAATAAGAATACCTTTTCATGATTTTCACGAAATTCGAGTACACCAAAACGTCATGTCCGTTTACTTTAAAATAGTTGCTGTCAACTTTTTATGACTGTGGATTATTAAATACAATGTGAACCAAAACAAATATCGCTCAAGTTTATTAATTAAAATGAAATACATATAATTATATAGATAAAATATAAAATTGAACTAACAAATAAAGTTTCTGGCTAAAAAGTTTAAAAAACTATTGCATGCTGTTATTGGTATATACATAAAATATACAGTGATAACGTGCTGCACGATTACCTTCCAAGTGGACTTGTTACTTATATCTAGATAAAGGGGTGAGGGGCTTAAAGACATTTGATAGATCATTTCATATGAACACCTCTATTAGCAAGATCAATTGACCAATCGCGACTGTCAATCGAATATCCGGTCGACAAATGAAATGAATTTGAACTCCGACATTTGCCGCCATTTTTTAACCTTTTTTCCTAGTTTGGTGACTTAGACGTCGTAACCACAGCTTATTCAAGCTGTGGTTACGACGTTTAGGTCTCCAACCAACTATGCTTTTGTTTGCTCACATGCTGCTGGCCATGAAATTTGCAAAATAACGCCTTTCAAAATCGAAGATTGGCTCCCTGTCGGAGTCAAAGGGCGTAACCAAAGTAGGTGGGCGGGGCCAGTGACCCCAATATGAACATAGTGGCGAATCTTTTTTCAAAGCATTTTAATAGGTTTTCTGGATACAAGGATCAAATACTACATACCCTAGTCTGGCTTAGGTTATCTTAGTATAAGAAAACAAAAGTCAATATAAAGGCCGATGAACACCCAATACGATTGTAAGCTAATATCGGGCTTAGAGAAGCAGAAAGCCATTTTTTCATCAAATCTTTGCCATGTTTATTTTTCATGAGCTGATAGCACCTTCATAAAACGACTTCTAAATCTATAAGATCTGCCATTTTTAGATAACTCTGTATCATGAAAATCTATACGTGAACGAGGAATCTTTCATCTTCTCTGCGTACACCTTATCAAAATATTCGCTCTGTGCCACTGTAAACCAGTTTTTCCAGTCTCCTACTTGACCTATAAGAAACAAATTAACCTCGTATAAGAGAGAGAATTAGTGTAAGTTCAAGAAGAGGATTTAACTTCCCTGTCTACATGGTGACAGCATATTCGTTCTGGTGCATTTTGTTCATAAATAAGCATGACATTTACTCATGCTACTATATTAATCATGATAACCTTCGTTTTCTCCGTGTACACTGAGAACTAGTTCTTTCGGTTTCAAACCTGACCTTTTAAGTCAAACCAATGTTGTATCCGTATTCATGATATGTGCGGTAGAAATGAACACAGGTACCGAGCTAAATTATTCATCCTCGTAAATCGTGAGCCTGTGTTACTGATTTTGTGCACTTAACCCTTTACCATATGATGAAATTTAAGGCAAGACGTTTCAGACGACATTTAAATGTTTCTTTGAATTGAATATTAGGTGTCATATAGGGTAGAAAACATCGTTTAAACAAGATGGCCATTAGCCCTAAAGCGCTCCCCTGAGACTATAACTGTGGAAGAAATCAAAGTGTCAGTGACCTAATTTTTACCAAGAGTCACCTGTTAGCAAAATATTATATAAGGAATAAGAAAAGAAAAGACTTTCTTACAAAGTGTCAGGATTTTCTTGCCAGAAAGGTGGAAGGCTTTATAAGATTTTGGTTAATGAACTAAACAGCGAATAATAAAAATAAGAAAACAAATATCAAACCCTGGCTAAGATATTAAGACAAATTCAGTAATGACATTCGATCCGATGTTACCAAATATAGAACTTGACCGAGATTTGATCTTGTAACCTGGTTTTTTACCCCATGTGACCCAATATCTAACTTGATCGAGATTTCACGAAGACACAGATTCTGACTAAAAATCAAGACATTTGAGTGAAAATGTGGCATGTAGAGCCAACAAGATGTTAACGAACGATTGGCGTCCCACGCCGGACGCCGGACAGAGAAAGATCACAAAAGCTCACCTTGAACACGTCGTGCTCAGGTAAGCTAAAAGGAGAAATAGCTTGATCAAGCAATTTCTCCTTTCCTCAAAATGATTTCAAAAGCCATATTTCTTCTGTGGGTAAAATGCAGGATTAAGTGGCAATGGATAAAGGTCTGACTTAGAGACTCGTCGCTTTTGCAATCAAGGGATCCCGAATTCGTTTTTACCGGAGTAACTATTGATAATGTACCTGCTCGGGCGTATACTGGTATTTTCTCTAGGAATCACAACCAAGAATCTTAAAGTCTTGCTCCCATTACTGTTCCTATATGTTTCACACTTTACCTTTTCTATACATTCCTGGTTTCCCTTCCTTCCATTCAGCGCCATTTTCAAGTGGATCTTTTTCCTTCTTCATCTTACTAAACTCACATTTGTCAGCTATATCAGTTAATAGTTCTTCATCAGCTTTAACACCAAGGAAATCTCGGATCTTCTTCAACTCTGTGACACTGTCCTATCAAGAGATAAAGAGAATATTTTGTTATTGATTTCGTGGAGGTATGACACGAAATAAACTATTCACACTATATGAGTACGCGAAGCGAATTCATACATAAGTGTGCTTAGGTTTTTCGTTTCATACCTCCATGAAAACAAACAAGAGGACCATGGTGGTCCTAGATCGCTCACTTGAACTGTGTGCTGTTAATGCAACTAGAGACAAATAACTATAATAAGTTTCATGAAGATTGAGGCAAAACTGTGACTTCCATATTGTAAACAAAGAAATTGGCATTATGGCTCTTTTTCCTGTGTTATCCCATAGAACCTTCCCATAATCTATAAGGTTCATCTTTATGACCTAACAAGTACCCTGACAAAGTTACATGACGATTGAGCCAAAATGATGACCTCTTGAGCGTTAACAAAGAAAGTGTCATTAAGGCCCCTTTTCCTGTGTTTTCCAAAAGTACCTTCCTATAATCAATAGGGTTCATCCTTGTGACTAAAAAATTATACTGGCCAATTTTCATGAAAATTGAGCCAAAATCGTGGTCTCTAGAGTGTAAACGAAGAAATTGTCATTGAGGCCCCTTTTCCTGTGTTTTCCAAAAGAACCTTCCCATAATCAATAGGCTTCATCCTCATGCCCTAGTAATTATTCTGGCCTAGTTTCATGACGCACGACGGACGACGGACGACAGACATTAAACGATCACAAAAGCTCACCATGAGCACTTTGTGCTCAGGTGAGCTCAAAAACATTCTTTTCATTTCTTATAATTAAATGACATCGAGCGAACAAAGTAGATCTGATACATTTTTTAAGGGACTATTTTGTGCGCAAAGCATACAAAATAGCTGCGTTCTAAACATTTTGTTCATGGTGGTATGGATATTTCTCTTCAGCTAACCAGAGAGCTCGGTTTTGATAGGCCAAACTGAAAAAAATGATTACTGATGTATAAACTCACATTTGTCAGCTTTGTTAGTTAACAAGTATTCATGAGACTGAAAATCAAGAAAATATCGGATGTTTGTTTAATCATTCATACTGTCCTGTATTTCAATGAAAATACGAGTTTGCTTTTTTCTGTTCTTCCCAAGACAAAATGTAGAATTTACTGTCTATCTTCCATACTTGATTAGAGGTGCAAATGACCTTACTATGTTGATCTCCAATAATCTATTCCAAACACCTTTGCTTACGATACAAATTACCCTCTGTCCTTGAAAGAAGATATGGCTTGTGTGTATTACTTCTAGGGAATTATATAGTCGTTTTGCGACTAAAATATCGTTACTGAAGATATAATAAGCTGAAATTACGAGGTTTGGGTCACCGATCGACGAAAAGTAACATGTCTAAGCGTTCGTCATTTGAAAATATTGCTAAACTGACAACCAATCAAGGGACCAGAAAAAAGAAAGCTTAAAATGGTCATTTGCATTACAACTGTTTTGTCTAGTATAGTATTTGATCAGTGCCATTTCATAATTCTAGGTCGTTTATACGAAGAGGCTTTTCTTGCAATATCAACTATACCTGTTTCAAATCTTCATAGCTCAATATATGTACAGGATGTTGGGGGTTGTCTCGAATCACCTTTTCCCAAGATAATGTGTAGTCAAACCATGATCCGTAGTCAACTACAATAGAAATTATTGGCGAAGTCTATTTCACCTAGAAATGAATGCCTTGAATATTTTTCCCAGGATAATGTTCAATCAAACCAAAGACCGCAGTAAACTGTAGAAGGAATCTATGGTTAAGATTGTTATTTCCTACAAAGGAATGCCTTGAATATTTTCTAAGGATAATGTTCAATAGAACCATAGACCGTACTTAACTGTAGTAGGAATCTATGGTTAAGATTATTAATTTATACAATGGAATGCCTTTAATATTGTCCAATGATAATGTTCAATCGAACCATAGACCGTACTTACCTGTAGGAATCTATGGTTAAGATTGTTATTTTCTATAAAGGAATGCCTTGAATATTTTCCAAGGATAATGTTTAATCGAACCATAGACCGTACTTAACTGTAGTAGGAATCTATGGTTAAGATTATTAATTTATACAATGGAATGCCTTTAATATTGTCCAATGATAATGTTCAATCGAACCATAGACCGTACTTAACTGTAGTAGGAATCTATGGTTAAGATTATTAATTTATACAATGGAATGTCTTTAATATTGTCCAATGATAATGTTCAATCGAACCATAGACCGTACTTACCTGTAGTAGGAATCTATGGTTAAGATTATTATTTTCTATAAAGGAATGCCTTGAATATTTTCCAAGGATAATGTTTAATCGAACCATAGACCGTACTTAACTGTAGTAGGAATCTATGGTTAAGATTATCATTTTCTTCAAAGGAATGCCTTGAAAATTTTCCAAGGATAATGTTCAATCGAACTATTGACCGTACTTAACTGTAGTAGGAATCTATGGTTAATATCATTATTTTCTACAAAGGAATGCCTTGAATATTTTCCCAGGATAATGTTCAATCGAATCATAGACCGTAGTAAACTGTAGTCGGAATCTATGGTTAAGAATATTATTTCTTACTAGGGAATTTTTCGTATCAACTTTATACGCAGTATAACGTGTAGCCAAGACATGAAATTATAATAATGATTATTTAATGCCCAATTAGGTTCGATTTATTATTTTTCAAAACCTGCCTCCCCCAAACTAGTGTATATTTTGAAAACAGCGTAATACGAGGACTCTACATAGTTCGTAGAACGCGTAAAGAATTCTCTTAAATACGAAAACACCTACCAATAACCCGCTTAGCGTAGATGCGGTCAAGGTTTCAATAACGCGGAGTCTTTCAATTATATAGTGAGTAATTCGACTTCTATTTTGAGAACTCGGCATACCAGCTGTATACTGCAGGAGTGATAAGCTATACAGTTACATATATTTAAAGATGTTTATTATAATCTTGAATTAGCCTTTTCAATCCATTACCAAACGATAGGGTAGAAAACATTGTGAAACAATCAATTTCTCCTATTCCCATACTTTTATTCCTTTAATGCAATTCTTCGGGGGCACAAAAAAGCGTGATTGTGTGGGAATTGGTTAAGCTTCTACTGGATCACGGATTATTCAAAGGATATACAAAATCACTCATTTGTGTCTTACAGGTAATAATTCTCAATGAATATTGATAAACTAATATTGTCCAAGTTTCTTAAATGATATCTTAATTAAGACCAGGCTGGGCGAGAGGTTCTGTTTAAAATAGAGTATCTATCTATTGCCATTTCGTACACCAAAACATATCACTCTAATATGCCAACACGGACATCCATCATCAGTACTTTGATTTGTTATATATCTGTCAAATTTCCTTATAATCAACCCACGCGAGCAAGGTCAGACTCGAAAGAAGAAACAAGGTTCGCCTCTGGTTAAAATGAATTATTTGATTGGCCCTTTTCTTTTCTTTGATTGGCGACCGCTATCGGTCAATTTAACAAAGAAATGTAAATGGTAAACCTGGCCTAAAAATACCATTCAGAAAGTTGTACTCACCCAAGCCATTGATAAATCGTTTCATGTAATTCTCGAATTTGCCTTCGTATTCGTACTCAATAATTTTCGAATGATGGTTGTAAAATGATACACAGATGTCTTTGGGATTTCGTTGTACGAACAGAATCTTACACTTCTGTTGAAGGGTGTTTTGTGGCAAATAATGAAACGGTATGTGTGTGTTGAGCACCCGGGGTTCTGCGACATTCTCGTACATTTGTTTTGTGATTCCTTCCAACATCGATGTTTCTTTGATCAATCTTATACGATCCGACGATCCGTTAACTAACATCGATGTCATTTCCCATAGCCAGTGGGTCCCTGGAATAACAAGGGGGTAATGTGATTTATCGAAATTAATATCTTTAAAATAACTTCTTACGCATTTTTGTTTTATTTCAAATGTCTTTCTCCCATGAATAAATATTATGTACTCTTTAAGAAGGCGCTTTCCGAAATGTCGACAGTGCATAAAATATATATTGTACAGGTGTTGTAGTTTTATAGAAAAAGCAATTCCTCCCATATAGAAATCGGTATATACAGATTGGCTATGTTAAGCCTTCCCCTGAACGATCGCTGGTTATTCCGTTCAAGCCATTTTATACTTGAGGAAACCGTATGAAAAAGGAGAAATTGCTTGTGAAAAAGATTTTTTCTTTTCCCACAATATTTTATATCCTTTGAATTTTTATACTTTTCAAATTTCACTCATTTTTTAATTGCCTCCTTTAATTTCCTTTTAATTGGACAAGCCGAACACTTTGAAAAAAAGAATAAAGCGTTTCTAAACACCAATTGCCTTATGAATCGACAAATTGCGGCTGTAAATGAAAGAAAAGAATCGACGAATCAAATCATTCAGTTAGACCGATAGTTAAATTTGAAATCCGACATTGGTCACCATTTATGTAATGCTTTATTTTTGGTTTGTCAACCTCAACGTGGTAACTACAGCTTATTCGTTTAGGTCACCAACCAACCATTTTACTTTTTTGTTATATGCTACTGGTCATGCATTTTGAAAAATAACGCCGTTTTATATGTAAGTTGGACTTCTGTTGAAGTCAATGAGCGGGAAAACGGAGTAAGTGGGAGGGCCCAGCGAATTGTCAATATTCGGTTGTCATAATACATTTAGAAAAGTCCATGGTTTAACCTATTATTACACAAGAACATTTTAGAATCGTCCAAATTGAAAGAAGTTGAGAACATCAATTCAAACTTTATTACATTTCAGATTTTTTCGTCTTTTTGGAAAGAAACCATTGTGGAAAATAAAGAATGTTTTTCAACGTTTTTTTTCCTTGGGGGCGTCTAAAAGTGTTACTGAGTGGGAATGGGTTAAATCAATGCTTGGCACAACTCTTGAACTGTTAAGAAGCATACCGCTACATGGATTTATCCCCACCCAAAAATTATCAAAAATATAATAAAGAAAAATACATAAATAAAACTCACCAGCTTTCGGATAAGCACATATAAGGACATCGTTTGGTTTTGCAGACCAATCAACCATACTTTTGAACTCAGCCTCTTGGTCATCAAACACCTCATGTAAAAGTAAGTAACAATTGGTTAACGATATGGATAGGGCTCGTTTGGTATTTGTCATCTGAATGTGATCTAACTATCATGGTTTGAAGGAGTCAGAAATATAAGATTTGATTTTTACGCTTTCTTAATTTTACCCCACACAATTAAAAGAATGTGGGTATTCTTGCTTATATGTATATAATTTAGTTTTTGGTTTAATCTATCAAATACGGGCGTTCTGATTGGTAAAAAAATATTCCTACCTTCATGAATAAAATTTTGAGCACGCAGCCATTTTGTATGCTTCCTCACAATAAAGCTCCATACCAAAAGTATCAAAATATGTCAAGTTTTCTTTGCTTTTTTTCGCTCGATGCTATTAGATTATACGAAACGAAGATAATATTTTCTGTTTTCATGGAGGTATGAACCGTAAAACCTAATCACACTCATGTATGAATCCGCTTCGCGTATTCATACAGTGAAATGAGTTTGAGTTTTTGTTGTTGGGTTTTTTTTGTGGTTTTTTTTTTTTTTGTTAATACCTAAATGAAAACAAAAAAAAATTCTCTTCATGTTTTAAATAAATAGTTGATTCGTCGATTTATTCATTATCGGGTTGATATATTCTAGGAATGTACGCATCATAAAAGACATTTGATCGGTAACTGACTCTGACAGGAAGATCCACTATGATGTAAATCGGCGTCATCATGCAAAATTTCTGGCCAGTAATATGTAACAAGTAAAATTGTTAGTTGGCGACCTAAACGCTGTTTCAAGCTGAAGAAACGACATTTAAATATCCAAACTAACGGAAGTACATCAGATAAATGTCGGCTATATAATGTTGGAGTTCAAATCTCATTTCCGGTCTCAATCTATTATTCGATTGGTCGATTGATTCTTTGATTGAGAGCGAAGAAAGTTTTCTAATTGATATATTGTGCTTACTGTATCAAATGTGGGAAGATTATAACCGTCTACTTGTAGAACACGTATCTTCTCCCCTGTACCATCTTCTAGTTTAACAACCGGCATCTTTTATTCTAAAATAAAGAACATTCGTTAAATTAAAGTAAAGTACACATACAAATACAGACATGTTTATCTGCCCGCAAAACATCCCGAAATTACAGTTTCATCATCTTCGATACTAGAAGGCAAAATTTGGACTGGCCTGAATTCAAAGAGGTTGCAGATGACATTTCAAAATGTGTTTAAATTGAAATTTAAAGGCAATACCGGATAGAAAACAATGTGAGAAAGGGAGAAAACACTTCTTTTTCACCGTTTTCTAAATTCGTATTTCTTCAGCGTGTTGAAATTTAGGATTATTAATGGTTTACGAGCTATTAGTAGTTTTCGAAAACAAGAATGCTAAGATGGGCATAGATTCTTCACCTGAGTTATCAGTTGAGCAAAGAGCCACAAAAACGTCAATTCAGTCAAAACTGAAAAAAACGATCAGATTTAGTTTCATCAATAATGAGCCCATTTTTCTTTATTTTCTAAGATTACATTCTCATTTTCAAATTGAACCATACTTCATTCTTAGCTATCATTTCGGCTAAGTTCCAACAAGACTGATCCAAAATTATGACCCCTGGAGTATAACAAAGAAGTTGTCATTAAAGCCCCTTTTCCCTTGTCCTACAAAGGAACTTTCCAATACGGTTCATCCTGGTGACCTAGCAATTAATCTGATCTATTTCAACAGAAACTTCAGCTTCTAGATTGTAAACAAAGAAATTGCTAGTAAGGCCCACATTTTCGTGTTTTCCAATATAACTTTCCCATTTCAATAGGGTAGAATTAATATAAACTAACAATTATACTAACAAAGTTTCATCGTGATAGAGCCTTAATTGTGGCTCATAGAGTTTTAACCAAAAAATTCGCACAGGCCCCTTTACCGGGTTTCCCAATAGAACTTTCTAATTTTCATTAGGTTTTATCCTGCTGACCTAATAATTATTTCCACCAAGTTTCATCAGTCTAAATTGAATGTAAACAAAGAAATTTCATAAAGACCTCTTTTCTCGTGCTTTCTAACAATCAAAATTGAGCGCCCCCCCCCCCAAGTGTAAATACATAAATTGTCATTCTGGCCCCTCTTCACATAATTTCAGATAGAACCTTCTCATCTTCAATAGAGTTCATCCTGAAGACTTAAGAATTATTCTGACCTTGTTTCATCAAGATTGTGCTAGGATTGTGGCCTTTAGAGTGTAAACACTTGAATTGTTGACGCCACACTCCACATGACATACGACGCACGACAGATATTCAAGGATCACAAAGCTCGATATGAACACGATGTGCTCAGATGAGCAAAAATTAGGTAACTCTGAGCATTTAATTGGAAATTTGAAAAAAATATACTAATTCCTCCTTTACTATGACGGAAACTTGAACGTTTCAAATAGTGCATGGTCTGCAGCAAACCTGAATACAAAATATCAAAGAATCCTACAATTAAATTATAAGAAATAAGAGAAAAACTATTTTTTACATTAAGTCTCCTTTCCTTGTGACACAGCCTTAAAACTATCAAACTATCTGCAACCTCTTTCAATTTGGACCGGTCAAGGTTTCAAAAAAACGGGAAAGGGTTAAATCAGGGAGCGCACGATATGGGGCTGATTTTCAAGTAAGAACAATAATTTGAAGTATTTTGGATAGAAGACCACATACCAAATATTAAAGCCCTTTCGGTTTGAGGGAAAAACGTGTTTTTCTCAGACTTCGTTCTTTATTTCTGTGTCACATCGGGGATAGCACAATAAAGAACTAAATCTCGAGAAAAAGTAATAATTTGAAGTAAATTTAGTAGAAAGCTATTAGGCGATGTAACATGCTAAATATCAAAGCTCTAGACATTACGGATTGGAAAGAGTAGGTTTTTTTCACTTTGTTGCAATGACAACCATACAGAGTTTAGTCATGGTTTTCAATTGTGTGAAGTGTTTAGAAGTGAACTATTTGAAAGAGCATAACCCAAGAAACACTTTGTGAAGATTCATCATCTGGTGGGTATTTTAGGAGGAGATGATTTTTTGGTAATTGCGACAGTCTGACAACTGGCCGATGTCAATACCTCACCTCAAGCACTTCGTGTTCAGGTGAACTTAAAACAAGAGGCGCTAGAGCATCAGATTCGCACCACCAGCCTGAATTACTTACCATAAAAGTAATTCAGTTTTCTTATTGTTGGGGGCAATCCATATTTAAGGGAAACAGCTTTTTCCTAATTAAGCAAAATCGGTTATTTCCCTTGCACCACTTTGTAATTTCTACCTGAAATTTGACCAATCTTCTAAAGCTTTATTATCAAAACTTATAAAATTTCTTTTAAAAGAAATATTAGGAATAACAAAAAAATAATTCCTGTGATACCTCGATGACAACCATCTTCAAATTGAGGAAACATGTTCACCATATACGGACCTAAACCCTGTCCATAAAAGCATTGTTCTTAAACCAATGTTGTTGTTTTTTTAAATAAAATCTGATTAAGGGTCACCCAAAGATTATTCCCTTTAAATTTGGTTGAAACTCATCAACTCTGGTTTATAAAAAAAGAGTTTTCACAGTTTTCACTATTTACCATCTACGGAAATACGCCCTGTCCATTAAAGCCATGTTTTTATCCGATTAAGATTATAAATACTTTGAAGGAACCTGATAATGGGTCAAAATAACCATGCCTGTGAAATTTGGTTGAAATCCATCAACTGGTTTCACAGGAAAAGATTTTCAAAGTGTTCGCTAATTATGGACATTAGCTCCGTCCATTAAAGTCATGTTTTTTTCCGATCAATATTCTTTAAAGGTTTCTGATAAAGGGTCACCCCAGGATCACTCCTGGCTTCTGTGACATGGATTTTTAAAGTTTTCACCATATGTGGACATTAGCTCTGCCCATTAAAGCCATGTTTTTATCCTACCAAAATCCTTTGCATGAGTCTGATAAAGGGTCATCCAAGGATCATTCATATGATATTTGGTTAAAATCTATCCACTGGCTTCTGAGAAAAAGATTTTCATAGTTTTCACCATAAGTAGAAATTAACTCCGCCAGTAAAAGCCATGTTTTATTCGATCCAAATACATCTAATAAAGGGTCGTCAAGGATCATTCCACGTAAATTTGGTTAAAATCCATTAATTGGTTCCCGAGAAGAAAATCTTCAAGTTTTTGACCATATATAGAAATTAGCTCCTTCCATTAAAGTCATTATTTTATATGAATCTGATAAAGGCTCGCCTAAGGATCAGTCCTGTGAAAATTTGATTGAATTCTGTTCTATACTTTCCGAGGAGAACAATTTAAACGGTAAAAGTTTAAGGACGGACGGACGCACAGACGCACGACGGACACTCCACTATAACAATAATCAGCTGGCTTTCATCCAAGGGAGCTAGTAACAACTCAATTTCATGATTATTATATAAAAAGATACGGAATCATTACGGGAAATGGAGATAATTCTCACGAAAGATCTAATACCCTTTAGCTCGCCTGGGCGAAAGCCACTGGGCGAAAGCCACTTGGCTAATATGCCTCGCGTCTAGTTGATTAATATCTCGTTTCCTATTGTTAAGTAGATATAGAGGCCATGATGAAGCCGTAAGTTTTGAATGATCATTAAGGAATTTCCACGAAGCTCGTCCTCTCGTGTGCGATGTATTTTAACAGCAAATTCTGTAGTCTTCGACCAATACCGACTCAGTGATCTATTAAGGGAAATATGCCATTGATAGAAACCAGTGATGCAGATAAGACAATCATACGCTAAACCACTTAGTCGGTTATTGAACCCGCTTGTGTCTCGGAGATAGGGACTATTTTTGGTGCAATATATAGAGCGTATGTAAATAAGTTACAAGAATAACATAAGTAACAATGTGTAACAAGTAAATTATTAGGAATATGTCTTCGTAACATATTATTAAAAACGCATTTCTATGCCCCAAATCCAGAAAGTTACTGTAACATTGTAACATGCAGTTTTAAAAAGGGACCCATTTTTCGGATGTTGGTAACCTCTGTAACAAGCTTGTAACACCCTTGTAACATCCTTGTAACATATTATAACATTTCAAAAACGCATTTCTATGCCCCAAATCAAAAAAAATACCTTAACATTGTAACATGCAGTTTTAAAAAAGGATACATTTTTCGGATGTTTGTAACCTTTGTAACAAGCTTGTAACACCCTTGTAACACCCTTGTAACATATTACAACATTTCAAAAAACGCATTTCTATGCCCCTAATCCAGAAAGTTACTGTAACATTGTAACATGCAGTTTTGAAAAGGGACCCTTTTTTCGGGTATTAGTAACCTTTGTAACAAGCTTGTAACACCCTTCTAACATCCTTGTAACATATTATAACATTTCAAAAAACGCATTTTCATGCCCCAAATCCAGGACGTTACTGTAACATTGTAACATGCAGTTTTAAAAAGGGACCCATGTTTCGGGTATTTGTTACCTTTGTAACACCCTTGTAACACCCTTGTAACATCCTTGTAACATATCATAACGTTTCAAAAAACGCATTTCTATGCCCCAAATCCAGAAAGTTACTGTAACATTGTAACATGCAGTTTTAAAAAAGGATCCATTTTTCGGATGTTTGTAACCTTTGAAACAAGCTTGTAACACCCTTGTAACATCCTTGTAACATAAAACAACATTTCAAAAAACGATTTTTCATACCCAAAACCCAGGAAGTTACTGTAACATTGTAACATGCAGTTTTAAAAAGGGACCCATTTTTCGGGTATTTGTAACCTTTGTAACAAGCTTGTAACACCCTTGTAACAGCCTTGTAACATATTATAACATTTCAAAAAACGCATTTTCATGCCAAAAATCAAGGAAGTTACTGTAACATTGTAACATGCAGTTTTAAAAAGGGACCCATTTTTCGGGTATTTGTAACCTTTGTAACAAGCTTGTAACACCCTTGTAACATCCTTGTAACATATTATAACATTTCATAAAACGCATTTTCATGCCCAAAATCCAGAAAGTTACGGTAACATTGTAACATGTAGTTTTGAAAAGGGACCCATGTTTCGGGTATTTGTTACCTTTGTAACAAACTTGTAACACCCTTGTAACAGACTTGTAACATATTATAACATTTCAAAAAACGCATTTTCATGCCCCATATCCAGAAAGTTACTGTAAAATTGTAACATGTAGTTTTGAAAAGGGACCCTTTTTTCGGGTATTTGTAACCTTTGTAACAAGCTTGTAACACCCTTGTAACATCCTTGTAACTTTTATAACGTTTCAAAAAAAATCATTTCTATGCCCCAAATCCAGAAAGTTACTGTAACATTGTAACATGCAGTTTTCAAAAGGGACCCATTTTTCGGATGTTTGTAACCTTTGTAACAAGCTTGTAACACCCTTGTAACATCCTTGTAACATATTATAACATTTCAAAAAACGCATTTTCATGCCAAAAATCAAGGAAGTTACTGTAACATTGTAACATGCAGTTTTAAAAAGGGACCCATTTTTCGGGTATTTGTAACCTTTGTAACAAGCTTGTAACACCCTTGTAACATCCTTGTAACATATTATAACATTTCAAAAAACGCATTTCTATGCCCCAAATCCAGAAAGTTACTGTAACATTGTAACATGCAGTTTTGAAAAGGGACCCTTTTTTCGGGTATTAGTAACCTTTGTAACAAGCTTGTAACACCCTTGTAACATCCTTGTAACATATTATAACATTTCAAAAAACGCATTTTCATGCCCCAAATCCAGGAAGTTACTGTAACATTGTAACATGCAGTTTTAAAAAGGGACCCATTTTTCGGGTATATGTAACCTTTGTAACAAGCTTGTAACACCCTTGCAACATCTTTGTAACATATTATAACATTTCAAAAAACGCATTTTCTTGCCCAAAATCCAGAAAGTTACTGTAACATTGTAACATGCAGTTTTGAAAAGGGACCCTTTTTCGGGTATTAGTAACCTTTGTAACAAGCTTGTAACACCCTTGTAACATCCTTGTAACATATTATAACATTTCAAAAAACGCATTTTCATGCCCAAAATCTAGGATGTTACTGTAACATTGTAACATGCAGTTTTAAAAAGGGACCCATTTTTCGGGTATTTGTAGCCTTTGTAACAAGCTTGTAACACCCTTGCAACATCTTTGTAACATATTATAACATTTCAAAAAACGCATTTTCTTGCCCAAAATCCAGGAAGTTACTGTAACATTGTAACATGCAGTTTTAAAAAGGGACCCATTTTTCGGATGTTTGTTACCTTTGTAACAAGCTTGTAACACCCTTGTAACATCCTTGTAACATATTATAACATTTCAAAAAACGCATTTCTATGCCCAAAATCCAGAAAGTTACTGTAACATGCAGTTTTTAAAAAGGATACATTTTTCGGATGTTTGTAACCTTTGTAACAAGTTTGAAACACCCTTGTAACATCCTTGTAACATATTATAACATTTCAAAAAACGCATTTTCATGCCAAAAATCCAGAAAGTTACTGTAACATTGTAACATGTAGTTTTGAAAAGGGACCCTTTTTTCGGGTATTTGTAACCTTTGTAACAAGCTTGTAACACCCTTGTAACATCCTTGTAACATAAAACAACATTTAAAAAAAACGCATTTCTATGCCCCAAATCCAGAAAGTAACTGTAACATTGTAACATGCATTTTTTTAAAAGGATACATTTTTCGGATGTTTGTAACCTTTGTAACAAGCTTGTAACACCTTTGTAAAATACCTGTAACATATTATAACATTTCAAAAAACGCATTTTCATGCCTCAAAATCGAGAAAGTTACTGTTACATTGTAACATGCAGTTTTAAAAAGGATACATTTTTCGGGTATTTATAACCTCTGTAACAAGCTTGTAACACCCTTGTAACATCCTTGAAACATATTATAACATTTCAAAAAACGCATTTTTATGCCCAAAATCCAGAAAGTTACTGTAACATTGTAACATGCAATTTTTAAAAAGGATACATTTTTCGGATGTTTGTAACCTTTGTAACAAGCTTGTAACACCCTTGTAACATCCTTGTAACATATTATAACATTTCAAAAAACGCATTTCTATGCCCCAAATCCAGAAAGTTACTGTAACATTGTAACATGCAGTTTTGAAAAGGGACCCTTTTTTCGGGTATTAGTAACCTTTGTAACAAGCTTGTAACACCCTTGTAACATCCTTGTAACATATTATAACATTTCAAAAAACGCATTTTCATGCCCCAAATCCAGGAAGTTACTGTAACATTGTAACATGCAGTTTTAAAAAGGGACCCATTTTTCGGGTATATGTAACCTTTGTAACAAGCTTGTAACACCCTTGCAACATCTTTGTAACATATTATAACATTTCAAAAAACGCATTTTCTTGCCCAAAATCCAGAAAGTTACTGTAACATTGTAACATGCAGTTTTGAAAAGGGACCCTTTTTCGGGTATTAGTAACCTTTGTAACAAGCTTGTAACACCCTTGTAACATCCTTGTAACATATTATAACATTTCAAAAAACGCATTTTCATGCCCAAAATCTAGGATGTTACTGTAACATTGTAACATGCAGTTTTAAAAAGGGACCCATTTTTCGGGTATTTGTAGCCTTTGTAACAAGCTTGTAACACCCTTGCAACATCTTTGTAACATATTATAACATTTCAAAAAACGCATTTTCTTGCCCAAAATCCAGGAAGTTACTGTAACATTGTAACATGCAGTTTTAAAAAGGGACCCATTTTTCGGATGTTTGTTACCTTTGTAACAAGCTTGTAACACCCTTGTAACATCCTTGTAACATATTATAACATTTCAAAAAACGCATTTCTATGCCCAAAATCCAGAAAGTTACTGTAACATGCAGTTTTTAAAAAGGATACATTTTTCGGATGTTTGTAACCTTTGTAACAAGTTTGAAACACCCTTGTAACATCCTTGTAACATATTATAACATTTCAAAAAACGCATTTTCATGCCAAAAATCCAGAAAGTTACTGTAACATTGTAACATGTAGTTTTGAAAAGGGACCCTTTTTTCGGGTATTTGTAACCTTTGTAACAAGCTTGTAACACCCTTGTAACATCCTTGTAACATAAAACAACATTTAAAAAAAACGCATTTCTATGCCCCAAATCCAGAAAGTAACTGTAACATTGTAACATGCATTTTTTTAAAAGGATACATTTTTCGGATGTTTGTAACCTTTGTAACAAGCTTGTAACACCTTTGTAAAATACCTGTAACATATTATAACATTTCAAAAAACGCATTTTCATGCCTCAAAATCGAGAAAGTTACTGTTACATTGTAACATGCAGTTTTAAAAAGGATACATTTTTCGGGTATTTATAACCTCTGTAACAAGCTTGTAACACCCTTGTAACATCCTTGAAACATATTATAACATTTCAAAAAACGCATTTTTATGCCCAAAATCCAGAAAGTTACTGTAACATTGTAACATGCAATTTTTAAAAAGGATACATTTTTCGGATGTTTGTAACCTTTGTAACAAGCTTGTAACACCCTTGTAACATCCTTGTAACATATTTTAACATTTCAAAAAACGCATTTTCATGCCTAAAAACCAGAAAGTTACTGTAACATTGTTACATACAGTTTTAAAAAAGAATTCAATTTTCGGATGTTTGAAACCTTTGTAACAAGCTTGTAACACCCTTGTAACATCCTTGTAACATATTATAACATTTCAAAAAACGCATTTTCTTGCCCAAAATCCAGAAAGTTACTGTAACATTGTAACATGTAGTTTTGAAAAGGGACCCTTTTTTCGGGTATTTGTAACCTTTGTAACAAGCTTGTAACACCCTTGCAACATCTTTGTAACATATTATAACATTTCAAAAATGCATTTTCATGCCAAAAATTAAGGAAGTTACTGTAACATTGTAACATGCAGTTTTAAAAAGGGACCCATTTTTCGGGTATTTGTAACCTTTGTAACAAGCTTGTAACACCCTTGTAACATACTTGTAACATATTATAACATTTCAAAAAACGCATTTTCATGCCTCAAAACCGAGAAAGTTACTGTAACATTGTAACATGCTGTTTTAAAAGAGGATTCGATTTTCGGATGTTTGTAACCATTGTAACAAGCTTGTAACACCCTTGTAACATCCTTGTAACATATTATAACGTTTCAAAAAACACATTTTCAAGCCCCAAATCCAGAAAGTTACCGTAACATTGTAACATGCAGTTTTCAAAAAGGATACATTTTTCGGATGTTTGTAACCTTTGTAATAAGCTTGTAACACCCTTGTAACATCCTTGTAACATATCATAACATTTCAAATGTATAACCTCATAGGACTGACCGCGTGCCAACGATTTCGTATGTTTGTACAACATCAAGCTAATTTCGATTTTCCGACTTTTAGCACAATTTTTCTAAAGATACCGTAGACAATTAAGGATAACAAATAAAGGCCAATTAACTGGGTCTTTTTGTCTTGTTGCCTTTGTCCTTACCCAAACAGAACTCCTTGCAACTAACGATGTTGGTATGTATGATTTACCATTAGATCCATAAAATGTCCTGTTTGAATTTTAACACACAACGAAATTGTGGTTGTCTTTATCCGAACCGACCCCCCTCCAAGAACTATAACGGGTTAAACAATATAAGAATTGTTTTTTAAAGCATATTTTAGTGAATAAAAACTATAGCAATTTATGATTATGACTTTTTAATTCATCCGTCCACAACTTCTATCTATCTATCCATCTATCCATCTATCTATCTATCTATCTATCTATCTATCTATCTATCTATCTATCTATCTATCTATCTATATATCTATATATCTATCTATATATCTATCTATCTATCTATCTATTCTTCCTTCCTTCCTTCCCTCTTTCCTTCCTTCCGTCCATCTATTCACCCATCCATCCATCCGTTCATTCTTTTATCTTTCCTCTCCTCTGTCTCTCTTTTTTATTATTTCAAAATTTACATTATAAGGAAAATTGACACCTAGGTAACATAACATAAACATAACATAACCTTTATTCACCCAGTAATTTACAAATTAGACATGGGGATAAGAATTAGTACATGTGACAATATACAGATCAGTTTGGTTAGGGAGGAGGGAATTTCAAAAAGGGTATTGATAAACATTTCTTGGACTTCAAACAGTATTTGATTAAGATACTGTTCTAAGCGTATATACAAATACATAAAATTAGACCCTTAGAACTGTCTGACACCAGTCTATTAACTGTATGCGGTAGTTGCAGTACTTTGATTACATTACATAAACTATCCCGTGAACTCGCTGAGTCTGGAGGACAACGGATGAATGAAAAAAGTGGATTTGTGACATTGCACGGGCAAGGTATGTATAATTATGTCAACATTTCCATTTATATTCATCAGTTGAACAAATTTGCTCTATTAAACAATTATGGTAATGCTCTTTTTGCTATTTATAGAAAGTTGTCAAAATGTAAACAACATTGGTTTTAGAAACAGTATTGGAAAGGGAGAATGGCTTAGTTGTTGACTAGCTTCGCCATCTGCCTCTACAGTACTGTCTCATCAAAAGTTTTTCTTGTAAGAGATATAGTTAACTTATTTTAGACTGGAAACATTGTTGGAAATGACCAGATAAAGATAAATTTGCTCGAAAGTTGCTCGAAAGTTGCTCGAAAGTTACAAATCGTTTTAGTTTCCGGAATTCGCTTCAGCAAATGGATTTATAGTTTTAAAAAAAATACAGAGGACATAATTCTTACACATTAATAAGAGCAATTGAATGGGATTGCAAGTGGATTATTAAGTTTGAAAATAGTACTGTTAATGAAGAAGGAGGTGATTTCATCTACCTTCCTACAAATGAATATATAGATATATATTTACATACTTGATTTATGTGTGCACACAAATGCATAATCATATGGATGAGTTTAAATAGACGGTAGCATTAGAAAAAAAACACACACAAAAACAAAACAAAAAAAAACAAAAAAAAAAAAAACCGGACACAATCATTTAGGCTAAAAAAAAAAAAAAAAAAAAATACATATATATATATATGTATATACTATACTGATAGTTTGCTCAGTGTGTGTTGAACTCAGATAGAATACACTTTATAAAGCTTGCAAGCTTTGATAAAGTTATAGAACTTTCGGACTGCATCAACTTCTTATAATCATTTTCATTATTCCCAGTTATAATGTTATTCAGGAATTTATTTCTAGGAGCATTGAAATAATCACATGATAAAAGATAATGGCGTTCGGAACCGACTTCATCGCGCTGGCATAAGTTACATTTTCTTTGCTCTAGTAAAGTTCCATCCCATCTACCTGTTTCTATTGGTAGCCTATGGTTTGCTGTTCGATATTTAAACATATATTGTGCATCGGATAAGGGTAGGATCTTAAGGTACGGTTCAAATTCTAGAGAATTTTTGCAGAGTTTATATATCTTTCCTTTATTGGATGAATTCAGCTGGGTATTCCAATTTTGATAGTATTGATCAATCAGTGTTTTCTTTACAGTCTTATGAAGATTATGCGGGATCGGACAATTTTCTAGCCAATAATAAGAGAGTCCTACAGAGTCAAGAATAGATCTTATTTCTGAAAGCCATTTAAACCTTGTAGATTGATGGTTTATCATATAATTGAAAATTTGATATGAAATTTTATTTCTGTTAGCCAATAATTTGATCCAGAATTGTATCATTCTACTTTTTATTATTACAGATATCGGATAACGACCAAGTTCACCAAGTAACATGTACAAAGGAGTGCTTTTTCTTGCCTTGAAAAGTTTACGGAGAAAATCATTGTGGACTTTTTCAATTAGATCTAAATTCTCAAACCCATATATTTCTGATCCATATGTCAAGATTGGAAGAACAGTATGATCAAAGAGTTTGACAGTGAGATCTATTGGCAGATCAATATTGTATACTTTTCCAAATAAAAGGTGAGTTGCTTTTCGTGCTTGTTGAGAGATGTGTTTACGGGCTTGAAGAAAGGATCCAGACGAGGAGAACGTTATTCCTAGATAATGATAGGTATTTGTCATTTCAATTGCTTGGTCCCCAAGTTGAAAGTGGAATCTATTTAAGTTTCGTGCTCCAAACACAATAATTTTGGTTTTTTTAATGTTAACTTGTAGTTTCCATTCTTTACAATATTTATGGAAAGCATTGAGAGTATTTTGGAAATCATCTGCATTATCAGATAGGATAACGGTATCATCAGCATAAAGCAATATAGAAAGTTTAAGCCATAGGACATGTTGGTTGTCACTCAGCTCAATGCCATGACCACCGTTTGATTCTATATATGACTGCATGTCATTCAGAAATAGTGCAAATAGAATTGGTGAGAGATTCTCGCCTTGCCTAACACCGTTTTGGCAGTCAAAATAAGCAGAAAATGTACCTTCCACAGACACACACGATTTGATATTACTGTACATATTGTAGATAACATTGAAAATCTTCCCATTTATATTGTGATTAAGAATTTTTTGCCATAGGCTGGCTCTATGAACCTTATCAAAGGCTGCAGAGAAGTCAACATAAGCACAGAATAACTTTTTCTTTTGTGTTTTAAGTATTTCAATTAGCGAATACAATGTGAAAATATGATCTTGGCAACTATATCCATTTCTAAAACCTGCTTGATTTTCATGAAGTAAATGATTTGTTTCGATGTAATTTGTCAATCGTTTATTGATCACGGATGTGAAAAGTTTACCAAGACAGCTTAGGATAGTAATGGGCCTGTAATTTTCTGTTTGTGATGGGTCTCCCTTATTTTTGTAAATAGGAATGATAATACCCTTTACCCATGATTCTGGGATAAATCCAGTGTCTAAAACACAGTTAAAAAGTTTAGTAAGTATGGGAAGTAAAATTTGTTTTGTACTTTTTAAGTACTCATTAATTATATTATCAATAGGGCTGCATGCTTTCCCGTTTTTAAGATTTAATATACAATTTTCTACTTCTGAATGAAGAATGGGAGAGTTCAAATCAAGATTTGGGTGGCTGCTAAGAGATAAGTTCGGTATTTGATTAGTATCTGTGCCACTACTATTTATGTTTTTATAATGCTCGTAAAAATCGTGCAGATTCGGTTTGTTTACATCACGTGGTTTCGTTTTCAAACCATTGAGGAATTTCCAATAATGTTTAGGGCGCTTTGTTGACATAATTCTTAATTTTTTGGCCTTATTAGATTTATACGTTTTGACATAGAAATTCATGGTACTTTTATATTCTTTACTGCTCTTGTTCAACATACGTTTATTAAAGTCGGTTGGAGATTCATTGTATTTGCGTTTGGCGCGATTGTACTTTTTGCGCGCTTTATGGCATTTTGTGCCAAACCATGGTTCGTTTTTGTTATCAAAATGAACAGGGGAGTGTTTTTCGCGGCTAAATGTGATGGTATTAGCGTTTCGGAATAAAAGCGCTATATCATTAGTAACATTTTCTATCGTAGATTGCGAATGTGGATATGTGTTTAATTGATCTGAAATCGCTTTAACTTGAGTTCTATCCAGGTTATCTATGAAATTTTGAATACGTGATTCTTCCCAACGAGGCTTATTCTGTTGACTTTCATAATTCGGTTTGATTTCAGGTGCTTTTAGAGAGCCGATCTCGAGATGCAAAAGAGAGTGGCCATCAGATGAAAGCGGGTCAGTATCTACGACGTTAAATCCACGTACATATTTAAAACAGGGAGCGGATGAGATTGTATAATCGATTAAGGATTTCTGCTTAAATGTAAGTTTTCCAGCTGTATCATTATGCAAACGTCCATTTAGGATAAACAGATTATTATCTCTGCATAATTCAACTAATTTAATGCCATGAGAATTTGTTTTCCTGTCTTGCGACGAGCGTTGGAGAGGTATACTTAAATGTTCTAGTTCTAGGTGTTTATCAAAATCGGATAGGTCTGAGAAATCTATGTCAAATAAATCAAGGATAAATGGGTCAGATTTGACGAAATCGGGTAGCTGAGCAGTCCTGGAGTTCGAATCACCTGTAATAATAACGTAATTATGACTGTGACAAACATCGGATACAGAATTTTCAAATAGGTCATATTCATCTTGTGTGTAAAAACGAGAATTTTCAGGCGGAATATAAATAGAACCAAGCATAAGTTTGTCTGGCAAACCAGCGATTGCTTTGTCAACAGAAATCCACAAGATATATTCAGTGCTGTAATTTTCAAGTTTTACATACTTAGATAGACTAGATCGTACATATACACCGATGCCTCCAGACTTACGCTTATACTCTTGGGAACGCGGTAATGAAAGTCGTAATTATCTATATCAACAATGTCAAGGGCATCAATATGAGTTTCATTTGCACAAAATATGTCGTATGACGAGATTAATTGCAGGAATTCGGGATAGTTCAATCTCTTTTTCAATCCACTAACGTTAAGTGTTCCTATTTTTAGTGATGGTGATGGTGGCGCACGGAAATTCCCAGACCTGTCCTAGGTGGTGAAGGCTTGTGAACTATGGGCATCGTTGTTGTTATCCCACGGCCGGCGTATGTTCGTTTCGTTTCCAGGAACTGGTGCAGTTGGATTGGCTGAGTCGATGTTCTGTACAGGTTGAAATGGGTTACGACGACGGGGAGCGTGACCACGGCGAGAGTGCGATCGTGATCGGCGACGTGGTTTAGGGTAATCTTGGGGAACACTACCAGTAGATTCATCATCGGATGACGAGTACATTCCACAGTCAGCCCGTGAAGGGTTATTGTTATTGTTTTTATTGGGCGTTTTACTTGCACGTGATTCACGGGATGTGTAGTGGGATTGATCAACATTTGAATGTTTGTAAACAATGCGCTGGCCGTTTAACACTTCACTCCAGTGTGGGAAAGCGTCTCGTACTACACGGCCATTTACAATTATCTTTGCTGGATAGATAAGGCTGACCTTTTTCCCAGGATTTTCAGTTTTGAGACTTTTATATTCCTTCCACAGGGATTTACGTGCTGTAACGATCTCCTGGGGATAATCTCTATTGATACTATGTCTAGTGTCTTTCAGTTTATAGGCGTTAGACAAGATAACTTGAACATCGGCATAATCTCGGAGGGCAACAATAATTCCCCTATCGTGGTCTCGGATATAGCGTCCAAGTCTATGTGCACGGTCTATACATATTTGAGACTCAATGCCTAGTGTATTAGCTAAAAAGTTACTTATCTTTAATAAACAGTTCTCATCCTTCTCCTCACTGAAGCCATTGATTATAAGGTTCTTACGCCGGCTACGCGCTTCCAAGTCCACAGACTTATATTCTAGCAACAGAATCCTTGCCTCGTGCTCCTGAAGTCTCGTTTTATTGCTGCTTACGTCCGAACTAATTTTTAAGCATTGATTTAACTTGGTTGTTATTTGTTCATTGTTTTGAGAAAACTGCGCGAATAAAACAGAAAGTTTTTCATCTGTACTCAATGTTTTGAATTTATCAATATCCATATTGTTGGTTTCTTCATAATTACTTCCTTTACTATTTCCAGCCTTTCGCTTCTTTCTCCTCCTTGAAGACATTTGGTCCGTCCATTGGCTGTCTGCACTTTCGAACACTGCACTTAGGTCGCCATTTTTTTCAATGTCGGTCATGGAGATGAGGATAGAGGTCACCGGATTTTCTTGAAATAACCAAAAAATAGTCCAAACTATCAGTCAAATTTACCTCTATCCCACGAAGGAAACTTTTTGACAACTTTTCAGCAATGTTTCAATATTTTAAGATCCAATAAAGTTTAGTTTCATCAAAATTTTTGCGAGAGGTGAGGTAACCTGATGTTTTCCAAACTGACCGGAAGTAAAAAACTAGAAGTAGAAGTGTACGACTTACAATTTTCACACTTTCTTGGCATCTAGCGAATTGTTTATTGTTGACCATGTAATGTGTTAAAAGATAATAGGATGCACCTGGCCAATAAACTAGTTGTCAGCACTATTGGAGATTATCTCTCGTATCCAATCAAAAAAAATATCTTGTATGGATTTCAATCCCCCTCAAAACAATTACCCAATCAAATTAATCAATTAGCAAAAATTGACAACTGGTAAACATATAAATTACATTTACAACTTTTAAATTATAGTAAAACGTCTTTACCATGGATAGGATTAAGTTTGATGAGAACGTGTGTTTTGTAAAAGTTGGAAAACGGTGGATTGAAAGGACTAATTTTAACATTAGGATGTTATATCAAGTTGTTGGGGATAAGGACTCTGGATACGTTGTTGAAATTGTACGTGCTAGTGATGGTGTTTCCGGGTGAGTAAACTATCATTATTAAATAAGCCAGAGTCTGCATTATCTTTACCAAAACCAGAGTATTCGGATGACTTTCCGATAACTTATTGATAAATAGCCATGTCATGAATTCGCAGATTGTTTTATTGATGACATAAGAATCTATACGATAAAATTTTCACTAAATCTTATTTTTAATTCTCTTTGGAATTGCCTGTAACAAGCAATTTCTCATTATCCACAATGCTATCTACCCATGAAGTAAAAAAATCTTAATTTCAATACTCTTTAAATTGTCGTCTGTAACTCCTTTCAAATTTGACATCTCTAAATTTTTGCCGTCTATTAATGATTTAAAGTGTTGATCCCGTTTTTTTTTTTTTTTTCGCCACAATAAAAGTTTCAATCGAGACAAATCGCAAAGCCTTCCTTTGATTGAAATCGAACCTGCGTTCAATGACCGGTGACAAATCCCCCCCCCCCCTAAACATCTCGTAAGAATTATGAATAAATGCAAATTGCGTGGTTTCCACTTTATTACGTCACGATGTCTGCTAAGGTATGTTCATGAACACAAAAACATTTTTTACGTCTTAAAGTACCTTCCAGTGACTGTTCCAGTGACTGTTCTTTCCATTTCGTTATCACATTTTAACTTAATATATGATCTGTCTTGCTCATTGGAATTCAATCACACGATCCATGATTATCAAGCAGTTTAGGTCATTTCACAAATTCGTTTCCAATCTCAAGTACCCCATCCTCATCAGAGACCTGATGTACGTTCTTATCGTCAAGATTCTTAAGTTTCTTATTTGGATTTTTAAGATATAGCGTTCTTTAGATCGAGATTTTTAAGCCGCTAAATAAGAATCTTAAGAATTCTTAATTTAAGCGTACTCAGCTTTGGCTTAAATGGGTAGCCTTGATGGCGTGGAATATTTTCACTCAAAACAACAAAAATCGTTCAGTAAGATGTCTCAAAAATTTTACTTAGTGGGATTTTTCATCTTGACAAAAAGAACGCACCTCCGCTAACAAGTTTCTGAACCCTATCAATGGACCTTGATGACGTGGAATATTTTCACTCAAAACAACAAAAATCGTTCAGTTAGATGTCTCAAAAATCTGAACCCTATCAATGGACCTTTTCACGCAATGCGTCAGATGACTAAAAAGTCAGTTTCTGTTATATGCTTTCAAAGAAAAACAACGAAAATTTCCATTGCGGGGAGGATTTACTTTCCTTTTTATTTTTTTTTTTTTCTCACAACTGCGCCTTGTCATTTTAACTTCTTTTTATCGAGTTTTTTGAAATGAAAAGTATTTGACTAAATGATGTAAATAATATTGTTAGAAATTTAACACTTGTTTGTTATAGAATTTTTCCTTTGATGTCCCAGTGATGTTCTTTAGAAGTATTTTAAGTGTCCTATTTTATCGGCCTAAACGATAACAGGTGTTTTTTTTCATGATCTATTTTTACAATATACAATAAATTGTATGATAACCCAGTATAATTTATATGTTGAATCAAATGCCCATTTTTGTGAATGAACCATGGAAAGGTCGTTAACTCATTTATCAGGCAATCTCCAGACTCACCAAAAACGTGTTCTTTGCCTCCGGAAATTTTGAAGTAATGACAGTTTGTGCGAGAAAATCTAAAGATCCATATAGTTCAGACATTGTATTGTGGTTTTGTGACCAAAATGTCGTATTACATAATTGTGTTTAAAACCTTTTGGAAGCTTATTGATGATAATCTGGTTATAATATTGGCCCAATGATACACTTGTAAGGCTAGATTTCCAAATATTAAAGCTAGTTATTTCACAACGAAAGCCCACCTCTCAATACATCTTCAATCGCTTTTTTTTATCAATTCAATAAAAAGATGGGTGTATTCACCTTATTTGATTTTGGAAAAATACTTAAAAGATAAACATAATGACATACGACCATGCCGATTGAAACGACGTCTGGAGGCATCCTAAGATCAATCAAGGAATAGGTATTTGGCGACATATTGGTAGAAACATAAACAGATAAAATTTGTATTATCAAAACATAAATTTAACCAATTAAATGTCGGAGTGTTAATTGGATTCTTTGTGACATGTTGCCAGTTACATAATAACCCCATAGGTGTTGTGATTTACCGAGGCGAACCCTTTACATCAAGGCTGTTATCAGTTCATTCTTCTGATCAGCTCCCTCTTCTCATTTTCTTGACATTTAATCATTATTTTTTTTAATACTTTTCACGCACTATTGACATCATCATCATCAATACAATCTATGTCATTCATTGTCGAAATAATGCTCCCTGTCATCACATTACAAAATATTTTTTTAAATCATTGTACGGCATTTTTCACGTTAAGTGGAATATTCATATAAAGAAAACGCTTCCCCCTTTTCTTCAACATATCTATTGTAATATTGATGTGAATGTTTAAAATCAATATTTGACATGCTTTATTGCGAGCTTGTTTGATATTAAAAAATGAAAAGAAGGGAGGGAGGGAAGGAGGGAAGAAGGTAGAGAGAGAGAAACCTACATTGGTGGACACACAAACACAAACAATTATTTCAAAAACAGCATGCCTGCTTTGATGCCTTGTTCGAAATTATTTTGATAATGTTTAGTTTAGTTTGCTTATACTTTGCTGTAACAAGGAAACTTTGGTGACTACTACACGATTGTTTCCAACATGGCATACCTAAAGCAAAATTTTATCTTTATTCAGAATGTGGGCAATAGAATTTTAATGCTTTTTTAAAAAAAATATAAACTAAGTCATTCATGTCAATCAGGATTATTGTCACTTGTGATCAGGCCTACCGTGTGAAGGGCGGGATTTGCAATGAATGACTTGCCTATGATTGACACTCATTCGACAATTTAACAAATAAGTATAAACATTAAAAAAAAACATGTGATTTCCGGCGCAAATAACTAGTTTGTCGTATATCATAATTCATCAAAGTGATCATTCAATGTTTATAATTTCTTTTCTTGTATGCCCATATGTGTGTGTGTGGGGGGGGGTTAAAATATTTTCAAAAAAATATTATATCATTGGAAGTATTACTATTTTCGCCAACTTGATGTATGTTTTATTCAATATGGCCTAGATACCAGGCTGTTTTAAACTCAACTCGTTTACTTATACATCATTATTACTCGCTACAACTAGTCTGCATATATCTGCTCTCTGGTTGAAACCCTTTTAAACCAAATTTTGATTGTTAACCTTTATTTTTGCTCATTCAAAATAGCCAATTTATAAAGGATTGTATAGGGATAATTTACTGACTCCCTGCAACTGATCACATGACCAAATTTGGAGTAAATATCTCATTTTACGAGATTTAATTTGTCACCTGCGTTGTGAGAGCGTGAAAATGTGAAAATTGTAAGGGACCCTAGCAATCTCAAGCAAGGGATTCCACCAGGATCCTTCAATATTTCTCCAGTACACTATATCTTACTGTATTACCTAATGCTCCTGATCATTTTGTTTGCTTCTTTTTATAGAAAACTTTGTAAATAATGAATTAAAGGTTGTTACAATCAATTTTCTTCATTTTCCACAATATTTTTCTAAGCTTATTTTTCAAGTTGGGCTTTGAAAGGCAGAATTGCATAGAAACGCATATCTGTATATAAAGCAGAGATTCCTGATTATCTGGAGGAAACCCTGAAGAAATAGTTAGGGATTCCTGTGTTATCCCCTTGAGGCACTTTCGACCCCTGATTATGGAAATGTTCTATTTAATAAAGTGAAAAGGAGATTAAATATCAATAGTCTTTGTTGACAATTTCTTTCCGTCTACCCACCTGATGATTTAACATAACAGAGATCAAAGTTTTTGCGTTTTTTGACAAACAGTTATCATCAAATATTGTCAGTTGATGCAAAAATACAACTGATGTCAAAAAAATGTTGGGTTCAATCTACCATATGGGATTGTAATGGGTTGTGGCATACATCAGAGATTGATGAAACAGCCTTGAGAGGGTTACCAAGGTTGTATGATTTCCCTAGAATAGAATTTGTGCACTTGAGAATTTGTTATTTGTATATTTAAGTCAATTAACCCTTTCCTGTTTCTGGAAATTTTGGACTAGTCCAAATTGAAAGAGTTTGCAGATGACAATGAAAACTGGTAACCATTTGAAATGAAACTATCCTATGACTTGTGGTAGAAAATATTGTGGGAAAAGGAGAAATTTCTCAAGTCTAAAATCACATGATGGTAAAATACCGTATTTGAACGGGAAAGGGTTAACCCTTTTAGCTCTACTAGTCAAATGCCTCCTGAGCTATTGTGATAGATTTTTCCTGAAAGGTGTCCATGTGTCACTCTGTCTGTATATCTGCTGTTAAGGTTTCCTTGTTTGCGCGATAAAGTCAACATATTCCCTTCAAATTTTCACAGAATGATTGTACCATGGTAAGAATCAAACCTTTTAAAGTTGTGTCAGATCTGTCAAGAAACACAGGAAAAGAGGCCTTATGAAATTTATTTGCTACGTCTTTACGCAAATTCAGCTATTTGTCTTCATACTCAAACAGAATGATTTTTCTTTATAAGTATTGGAATTGGTTGCATCAAGTTACATGGGAAAAGGAGCCATATAAAACTTATTTCTCAAATCCTTGCACCAACATAAAGTTGTCAGTTTTCATCAGATTCTGTTCAGACTTTAACCGAATGTTTGTAATGTCAGTACAAATGTCTGTAATATCAGTAGGATTGTTTCTTTCATAATTGAGCCTGATCTGTTAATTGTCAGGGGAAAAAGGGCCATATGAATAATGCATTAATAATCCTTGTTACTAGGTCCAGAGCTTTCATTTGATTTTCTTTAATAGAATGATGGTACAATAATTACGATAGTTGATGTTGACATTAGATCTGATCAGTCAAGTATCACAGGAAAAGGAGCCTTATGTAATTTAATTTAAAAATAATTACACCACAATGAGTCATTTTCATCGTATTCTGTTCAAACTTTAATGAAATAATTGTAACATCATTTGGGTTGTTCCTTTGTAAATTGAGTCTGACCTGTTAAGCAACACCAGAGAAGGGTCCTTATGAAAAAAAATTGACAAAAACAATAGCACAATAATTTCCTCAGTCATTACCGTTTTTTTCAAACTATCTTTCATTAGGATTGTTAGTTTCTTATTTTTTAGATTTCTTGGTTAAAGGGGCCTTATGAAAATCCCTGACACATTTAATGTTTTCACTGATCGTCTTCAAACTTATACAGAATGATTGTACCTTTATAAGTATTGCTTCTTTTCAACAGTTTGTTCTGTAAAGTATCATCACAAAAGGGGTCCTATTAAAATTTCATTTTAAAAACCTTATAAACACAATATATTACAGATTACACTTTGATTAAACCAATATTACAATTGTATATTTTGAAAGTGGACTGATATATCGATTATCACATGAAAAAGTTCTTAAATATTCTAGTTAAAACAAAGATGTCTCTGGAATTCACTGGATTCAATTCAAAATTTCACAGAATAATTGTAGAATAACAAGGATTGGGTACAATTTGTCAAGTATCATGTTAAAAGGGCCCTATAATTTTTGATAATGAAGTTCCAATATTTCATCAATTTCACTTATCTTTCACAAAATGATTAAACAAACAATTAAGTATCAGGGGAAAGGGGCTTTATGCGTACACAATGCAGTCTATAGTTCTAATCAGATTCTTTTAAAGATGCAAGGAATTATTGTGGCAATGGACAGACAGGAAATAGGAACTAACAGATTATCATTTAAAACATTCTTGTTTTTGAAATGATGGATACAGGAAGAGGGGGCCTTATGGAATTTTACTCAAACAATCCTGTTTATGTGTTAAGTCTAAATTATTATTGGACACTGTTTTGCAGTATGATAGTAGGAGCATAAGGAATCTTCCTTTTGAAAATGAAGTGGATCTGTCATGAAAGATGGGAAAGGAGTCTGATGAATTTTCCTATTTTTTGATGCATCTTCTGTCACCAATATATTTCCTTAACCCTTTCCCGCTTTTTGGAAATTTTAGACTGGTTCAAATTGAAAGAGGTTGCAGGCGACAATGAAGATTGGATACAATTCGAAATTAAATGATGATTAATGAAGTCCACAATTTTCCCTCAATTATAAAATCGCAGGGACAAAGAATCCCTGGCTTGTTTGGGAAAGGGTTAAATATCAGATTTCTGTAACAGAAAACTTGATAACCAGTAGAGTGTCTCAGGCCTGTATGTATTCTGGATTTACTGTATACTGAAGTTTGATTTTCCGATAAGTGTTTGTCGTGTATTTTCTTGAAATTCAACATGATAATCACCGTTTACACCTAGACTATGATAATCTACATTGATTGTAGTCTGATAAAAATTTTGGTGCATTCTTGTTTCAATATATGAAAATGAATTATGCTTCCACAGACTTGTATTATGGTCAGCAATTTCACTGGATTGACACTTAGCTTTACTATTCACTGTTGATCAAACGCAAAGGTCCTGGGTCTACACCCAAAACAGCACTAACCTTTTCAAGAAATTGGTGGTGCTTTAAAGTCGTAATGATAATACTTATAATTTTACCAAGAAAAACATATGTAGCGACATATTTCAATGAGGATCCAAAAGACTACATAAACCAATTCAGGCAAAAAGGCTATTGAAAACCAATTTAAGACAGCAAAGTGTTATGTTTAACCCTTTCCTGAACAATACGGGTTTTTACGTCACTGTGATTTTGAACTTGAGGAAACATTGTGGGAAAGAAGAAATTGCTTGTTACAAGCAATTTCTCATTTTCTCACAATGTTTTCTACCACATTGCATTGTCAGATTTTAAATTGCATGCATTTTTTCATTGTCGTCTGCATCCACTTGGACCAGTCTAAAATTTCATAAAATAGGGTTAATACTGCCACTGTCATAGTGCAATCAGAAACGTGTCAGACTACTAATTTTCAATCATGTGATGTCATGGGTTCAATCCCTAGCGATGGTACATGTCATTTCTGACATTTGTCCCTCAACAATGGGTGGATAATTGAGAACCTATAAGGGATTGAAGACGGAGGCTAGAAAAGGCTGTAGTGGCAGTCATATAGAAATGAGCAGAAATGCATGAAAACTTCTTCCAGTTTGTCAATTTGAAGTACCAGTTTTTCCCTAAAGAAACGCTAAAAACTAGTACATGAATATTAAATTTGTTAGATAGAATTACCAGCAATCATTTATGTTAAAAGATTAAAGGCATTAATTTCAATTGCTCAACTGATATATATCACATAGAGTGAAACAGTCGGAATTTTCTTTTGCTCAGTCCAATTTAAAGGTATTTACAAAAATGGCTTTACCAAAATGTAAGGACCATCATGGTTCTCTTGATTTCAATTTAACCCTTCCAAAGATTTATCTTGTAATATGATCACACCAGCCATATTTTTGTAGCAACAGAAATTGCCTTCATATTCCAGATCAATTTTCCATGGTGCTTCGTCATTGTGTAAGGCTATGTAAGAGGATAAACAAGCAAGGTCACTTTCACATTTGATTACAATTAAGGTTGATTTTTTATTCTCAAAAAAATCTCATACTTTTTAAAACCCAGACAAACAATAACCGGTTTGCTATTTATTCATTTCATATAATTCCCAAGATTATTACCAATTTCTAACTCTTATTTTCAAAAGCCTTGCCCACTTCCGAATGAAGGATCTGTCTACAGCCTTTCACCTCCAGCAGGCCCTTAATGCAAGTTTTCCAGAAGGTGGGCTCCTCTGCTATTTTAAACCAGAGGAGATATTTTTGCTTATGAAAAAACTTGACGAAGAGCTTCGACAACAAACAACTGTGACAAGAAAGACGCAATTGAAAACTGCAGGACACCAGGCAGACTTGGATGTATGCTGCCTCAATCCAAATCAAGTCTTATGTTATGACACAGGCGATCTAGTAAGTTGGTTCTTCTGAATATGAATTGGGTGATCTTTTATTTGAAACATTCAATATCCCTCATTTTATATGCTTAACACAAATATTGAAGCTCATAACGCCATACAAACTTTCTATTATTAGTTCAACCCTACAGAATTCAAGATTCCAATGTTTGGAATAGATTGCATACACTGAGTATGCTTAATGGATTTCAACAATATTTCACTGGTTGATGACTTGACTATGAAAAGTACATTTCCACAGTTTTTAATGGAATAAAAAGAATGTTTATTTTCAACAATACTTTCTACCAGTCTGAATGGTTAATTTTTCGATTGAATCCTCTTAAAATTTTTGTCTGCAAAACCTTTGAATTAGAACCTGTCTAAAATTGTGCAAAACAGAATAGGGTTAAAAAAACCAAATAACTGAAAAGTAAATTCAGGCAATGAGGCGAGGAGTGACTCTTATACACACCTTTGCTAGAGCTTTAAGTAAAATATCATCTACTCATTTTCCCTTCAACTAATTAACTCATTTAAAATTCAAATTGATGCAAATGTTCATTTTCTTTACTTACAATTGTGGCTCTATGTTGAAAGAATTTGCTCAATTTTTTTAACCCTTTTCCATTTCTAGAAATTTTCGACTGGTCCAAATTGAAAGAGGTTTCAGACGACAATGAAAATGTAGTTAAGATTTGAGGCAAAACTGTCCTTCAAGGAAGAAATTTTGTAGGAAAAGAAGAAATTTCTCGTAACAAGCAATTTCTTCTTTTTCCATTATGTTCCTCAAGTAAAAATCACAGGGTTAAAAAATCCCGTTTTTGTACAGGAATGGGTTAAATGAGTCATGGATTGGGTGTAAATGGTAAATGAAATATTAGGATCTCCCTAAGTGAGCATTCAAAGGGAAAAATGGTGTTACTTTGAATTTGCAAGGTAAGCTGTTATTGATGAACATGGATATTATTCTGTTGTGTTTTCTTATTTGTTTGATCAACTTATATATATTATTCCATTCCCACACATAATACCTTATGCATTCCCCCCTCCAGACCTTGATGCTTTAAAATGCCCATCGATATGAAAGCTTTGAAAAACTTTGTTGTATATGAATGAATTGCTTGTAACAAGCAATTTCTTCATTACTGACAATTTTTTTACTAAAAGACAGAGATATGAGGTTTCATCAACTTAAGTTGTTGTCTGCAACTTCACTGCAGGGTTCAACCCTAATTTGGTCTTGTGGGTTCCTACAGGAATCCCTACCAATTACATAAGGGTTTCCTCCAGATAATCAAGGAACCCTCTTTGATATGCATTATGACATTCACATGCAATCCTGCAAGCAATATTCATTATCCACAAGGCAAAAACTCGCAAAAACAATCATGAGCCTTAGTTGATACATCCAGATTTGTTGAACTGCCGAAATATTGAAGGATCCTGACAGAAACCCTAGCCAGAGATTGCTGGTGTCCATCCCTGTTCTGAATTCGGAAAGGCCAAAAGTTTTTTTGCAGTAACTTCAACGTAATGTTCTAACATACATTTGATTTTGCTTTAGATTGAACCAGACAACCTACCTGTCACTTGGATTGCCGAAAAATGGGTCCCTTTTTAAAACTGCATGTTACAATGTTACAGTAACTTCCTGGGTTTTGGGTATGAAAAATCGTTTTTTGAAATGTTGTTTTATGTTACAAGGATGTTACAAGGGTGTTACAAGCTTGTTACAAAGGTTACAAACATCCGAAAAATGGATCCTTTTTTAAAACTGCATGTTACAATGTTACAGTAACTTTCTGGATTTGGGGCATAGAAATGCGTTTTTTGAAACGTTATGATATGTTACAAGGATGTTACAAGGGTGTTACAAGGGTGTTACAAAGGTAACAAACATCCGAAAAATGGGTCCCTTTTTAAAACTGCATGTTACAATGTTACAGTAACTTCCTGGATTTTGGGCAAGAAAATGCGTTTTTTGAAATGTTATAATATGTTACAAAGATGTTGCAAGGGTGTTACAAGCTTGTTACAAAGGTTACAAATACCCGAAAAATGGGTCCCTTTTTAAAACTGCATGTTACAATGTTACAGTAACTTCCTAGATTTTGGGCATGAAAATGCGTTTTTTGAAATGTTATAATATGTTACAAGGATGTTACAAGGGTGTTACAAGCTTGTTACAAAGGTTACTAATACCCGAAAAAAGGGTCCCTTTTCAAAACTGCATGTTACAATGTTACAGTAACTTTCTGGATTTTGGGCAAGAAAATGCGTTTTTTGATATGTTGTAATATGTTACAAGGATGTTACAAGGGTGTTACAAGCTTGTTACAAAGGTTACAAATACCCGAAAAAAGGGTCCCTTTTTAAAACTGCATGTTACAATGTTACAGTAACTTTCTGGATTTTGGGCAAGAAAATGCGTTTTTGAAATGTTGTAATATGTTACAAGGATGTTACAAGGATGTTACAAGGGTGTTACAAGCTTGTTACAAAGGTTACAAATACCCGAAAAATGGGTCCCTTTTAAAACTGCATGTTACAATGTTACAGTAACTTTCTGGATTTGGGCATGAAAATCGTTTTTTGAAATGTTGTTTTATGTTACAAGGATGTTACAAGGGTGTTACAAGCTTGTTTCAAAGGTAACAAACATCCGAAAAATGGGTCCCTTTTTAAAACTGTATGTTACAATGTTACAGTAACTTTCTGGATTTGGGGCATAGAAATGCGTTTTTTAAAATGTTATAATTTATGTTACAAGTATGTTACAAGGTTGTTACAAGCTTGTTACAAAGGTTACAAACATCCGAAAATTGAATCTTTTTTTAAAACTGCATGTTACAATGTTACAGTAACTTTCTGGAGTTTGGGCAAGAAAATGCGTTTTTTGAAATGTTATAATATGTTACAAGGATATTACAAGGGTGTTACAAGCTTGTTACAAATGTTACAAACATCCGAAAAATGTATCCCCTTTTAAAACTGCATGTTACAATGTTACAATAACTTTCTGGATTTTTGGCATGAAATTGTGTTTCTTGAAATGTTATAATATGTTACAAAGATGTTACAAGTGTGTTACAAGCTTGTTACAAAAGTTAAAAACATCCGAAAAATGTATCCCTTTTTAAAACTGCATGTTACAATGTTACAGTAACTTCCTGGATTTTGGGCATGAAAATGCGTTTTTTGAAATGTTATAATATGTTACAAGGATGTTACAAGGGTGTTACAAGCTTGTTACAAAGGTTACAAACACCCGAAAAATCGATCCCTTTCTAAAACCACATGTTACAATGTTACAGTAACTTTCCTGATTTAGGGCATTGAAGTGCTTTTTTTTGAAATGAAGAAATATTTATTTGTTTTGATATATGTATGCCTTTTACCATCAGAAAACATGTTCCACGTGTTACTTTAAATATAATGTGTAACATATTTATACCTGTTTTGTTTTCTGCGCCATTTTTGTGAGCTTGATTTCAAACTACAACTGTTAGTAAACACGTCTTTGTGAATACCCTAAGGCATTAACCCTTACCTGTTTTGCAACATTTTTGAACTGTCCAAATTCAAAAGTTTTGCAGACGAAAATTTAAAGTTGATTTTAATTGAAATATAACCATTTAGTAGGGTAGAAAATATTCTGGAAAAAGAAGAAATTGCTTGTTACAAGCAATTTGTTCTTTTTTCACAATGTTTTCTCAACTATAAAATCACAGGGACGTAAAAACCAGGGATTAACCAGGAAAGGGTTAATAAATCAATCTGTGTCTTGTATCAGTGTTCGTTAATTCATCAGACACAGTATTGAAAAAAAGCAATGGGCTCATTTTCTAGATGACACAAATGCGCGAATATTCGAAACGATTGACCGCGATTAAAGTGCTAATGTGGCCATTTTTGACAATATATTAAGACGATGTAAATTTATTTTAAGGAACGATGCCTTATAGTTATAAAATACGGTAAAACATCGTCGCTAGGTAATAACTGACCAATGGCGGTTGTCAACCATGAAATCAAACGACCAATGAAATATTTAATTCGAACCAGAGGGTAACTTTAAACACAGACACTGGCTACCATTTTCGTCTAGCATTGGTGTTGGTTTTGCGACTTAAACGTCGTAACTAAGACTTATTCAAGTTGAAGTTAAAACGTTTAAGTCCACAACAAATTAATCTACTTCTTAGATACATACTACTGTTCATAAATTTTGCAAAATATAAATTGAAGAAGTTGAGCTTCCCATTGTTGTCATAGGCAGGATCAGTGGAGTTAGTTGGCGGGGTCAGCGATTGGTCAATCGATTGACTGGTCGGTTGCGTGAGATGCAACACCCTTTTGTTCATTTTTTCCCCCAATGATATTGCTTATTGTCTTTTACGGCAGTACAACCAAAACGTTCGTACAGACCTAACAGCGACCATTATTCTTCGACGATTTGAAACAATCGTCTATGGGCGACAAAAATGTCGTATCTACAGCCTCAATAAAGCTTTGGATACACCGTTTTGGTTGATCATTCAAATATTTGCTGGAATTAATCGAACTCAACAGAGACAGTGAAGAACGTGAACGACAAAGATACCAGTGCTCGACCCGTGATTGACCAATCGCGGCTGTCATTCTAAGAAACAATCGACCAATCAAATAATGCACTCATTCAGACTGGGAGTAAAATTTGAACTCCACAACTGGTCGCCATTTATGTGAAGCGTGTTGTTGGCTTGGCAACTTAAACGTCGTAACTACAGCTTATTCAAGCTGTAGTTACAACATTTAAATCGCAAACAAGCCATTCTACTTTTTGGTTACATGCTACTAGCCATACATTTTGCTAAATAAAGCCGTTTAAAATCGAATAAGAACTTCCTATCGGAGTCAGCGGGCGGGGCAACGGAGTAAGTGGGCGGTGCCAGCGATTAGTCAATTGAAGCTAAGATAATGGTACTGATAACAGGTTTTTATCCTCCATGTCTGTGAATTCCTAACCAGCAGAAAGCGCGTTTGAACCGAAGATATTATAGCAATTTAACCCCTTACTTCACTGACACTGAAGAAATAAGATAAAGGAAATCTTTGTGTGAAAAGGGAAAATTGTCGTATGGTAATGGGTTGAAAGGTAAGGGGGTTGTCTTACTGAGCATGATATTGCCAAATGTCTAGTTTCATATCTGTTCTCAATGCAACCGCTTGATGTAGCTGTGATATGCTGTAATTTTTGTTAACACTCGTCTGAAAGTAGGGGTCATTCGGTCAATTACCCTTTCGGACATTCAACTCCCAACAAGTGTCGTGGTCAGTTTTAACAATGATTAATTAATAATCTGAGCGTCAAAAGTATCGTTACAACAACTAGAATAGGTTGGAGTTATAACATTCTGGTTGCATGCTGACGTATTATTAGACGGAAGAAGTGTCATCTGTCTTACTTCATACTTAACCTATTACTAGATGACAACATTTTTAGAATAGAACAGGCCATTTAGTTTATTCAAACAAGTACAATGTAATTACTGAAACAAAAATACGAGCACATA